>CAJVGD010000012.1:0-1264990 GCA_910890315.1 Serendipita indica DSM 11827 | reverse complement strand
CCGAAAATAGGTGGAAGACCGTACTGAGCTCCTTGCCCTCGAGAATGTACCCATCTGCTCGTCCAACCTGGCCTGGTCGGCTCGAAATGACGGCATACAAACGACCAGCACCGAACTGCGTCTCGAGAAGGGTCGAGTTTGGCGTCCTTTTGCGCCTTCATACTTTTTCTTTGTCAATTCCGACTGTGGCTTTTCTCCTCTGTCGTCTCGGTGCAGCTGCCGCGCACCCTTTCTTGGTCGAGACGGGTTGACCGTACTCAGAGACTTTATGAGTTTATATATGGATGTACGAGTTGTAACTCACGTGGCTCTCGTACCATTGCCTGAATGGCGTGGCATCGACCTGGATGACGGCACCCTTAACGAGCGTGTTGGTACGGACGAGTTCGTTATTCGAGGCGTTGTAGTTGACGGAGATGATGCGAGTCTTGCAGGTCACGCTCTGATCCCCATGCATAGTTGCCTATCAAACATGAGCATTTACACGCATGAAGAAGAAAAAGAGAGGTCGAAGGAGGAAAAGGAAAAGAGAGGAGATGCACATACCAGAGTCCAATCGCAACGCCCTGTATTTTGTATTTCCACCACGCGTACGAACGGTGTGAATACGCTTTGCACCGAGTTTTGTGCTCGCGGGCTGACGGCCGAGCTCAAACTTTCTCTTCTTGCGGTAGTGTGGTCGGTGACCACCGTCGCGCGCCGCTTGTGAAGAAGAACGGGAAATACCTGAGATCCGTAGAGATGGATCAATCAGAGGGGAATAAGCAACACGTTAGCAGGCCACATTCAAATCCAGAACTTGCAAGATGAACGATGGGATGGGAAATGAGGACGTACCCATGATGAGATATCAGACAGCTACTCTGATTTACAGCAGCTGCGTATTATTGGGATTTTTATGGAGACGGCCAATGTCAAGGCGTGGTCGAGGTGTGCACAAACAAGCGCAAATACAAAAAGGTTTACGTCTCCCCTCTACTTTGATATCCCAGATTTCATACTTTTACAATACTATCTATATACTCTGATTGCACTTGGATTCGTGGATGGACAAATGCCAACGACAGAGTCTGAGAGCCCGACTTACTAACCCGAGATGTTGTACTAGTCCCTCTCTGCAATACCGGCGACGGTTTTCTCGAAAGCGACATTGTACTCTACGCATCAGTGTCACCGCCAGAGCTATTCCGACTTGCGTCTCCGGTTACGATTCGGGTCCGAGGATGTGACAGAGTGGGCGTTACACATGACCCAAGGCCCAACAAGCGGAATAGTTGCGTATCAAGCGGACGTAATAGATTCGAAATGGTGACCAAATGTCCAAAACCTTCAACCTTTTCAATGATCTCACAAATTTCCCTTTGCGTACGGAGATTCAGCAATGGCAGTTCCAAGGTAACTAATTCTGTCAGGTGTACCGAGCACGTATCAATACTTTAAATTGCCGTTCAAGATTTTGACGACACTGCACCTTGACTACGCCCATCCAGTGACGGACTACTGACAAGGGTACGTCCTAGACGGTCGCGGCGGTCCTCTACGCTGAAAATCTATCAAGCTTGGAGAATCTAAGCTCGGTTCCCGCATCAAATGGATGCCTTTTTCATCATGCTCGGAGCACGCAACACCGTACGACCAATCAAGTCTGTCGAATTTACTTCCACCGTGCCATTCCACTTCCTTAGCCTTATACCCGATATCCTCGCCGGAACGAATGTGATGAGACCATCCAATATTGAGCTGTCGTGGCGCGGGAATTTAGACGGTTTGATGGACATGAATATGTATATCCCATTCTCCCTTGATACCATTATGTTTGCTTATCATCGCACATAGTCCTGGTTGCAAGTTTTGTTATCTCTCCCTTCTACACTGCGCCCACCCGACCACCAACTCATCTATGCCTCAACCGAGCCAAACTTCCGTAGCCATCGCCGCACCCTTGCAAGATTCGAATTTACCGAAATTGAGCCAGTACCCAGTCGATGACCTCGAAGTACTAAGGACATGGGAAACGAGGGAGGAAGAGTGGAAGATCACCTCGAGCTCGATAGCGAACGGACGGGCGAAGACGTGCGTGTCTCCGTATACCTACTTTCCCAAGACTGGGCGTGCGGTTACGATCACCGCAGAGGGAATTAGGTATGCTCACCTATGCGGGCTTACACGATCATCCTTAGTTTGAGTAGATATGAAGACGTGTAGACATGTTCGAACGATGAACTTGCGTTTGAACAGAGTTCACTTTATACACCCTCGTTGAGAATACAGACATCTGGGCGAGGTCCACCCGTCTATCTCAATTACATCTTTGCTTATATCGCAATTTTGACAACAAGACTAACCCGGCAGCGACTCATTGACGATTCAGTTACAATGACGATATCGGCCCTCTGATCCCTGAAAGTACCATGGATATCTTTCTCGCTGGAGTAGCTTGCATAGAGCGGTATGACATAGTTCATAGAGGATATACTACATGTAGACATTCACCTTTACCCCCTTCGACGTCAGTATTTCACAGTCAGTCTGCGTTAAACCAGTACAGTATGCGAACGCTAGGTCCAATGTGCCGATTTTCCTTTTTTCTACCAAATTTATATTACCACCCTTCTTGAAAGAGCACTCCTCGAACCGCAGTCTTCACGCGGGGCAGCACCTCGATGAGAGATGCGACTGCACTCGCACATTTATATCTTGGGTAGTCTCCTTCCATACATCCAGAGTAAGGTGGACGATGCAAGGGAGAACAATCCGTATGACAGATATCACCTTCTCCGCCAAGATATCTAAATCGATTGATGAGGGATAAAGAGTGAGGTGGGATACCTTGGGGAGAGTCAACAGCGACAGGAGATGATGCTCGACCACGGGTATTGAAAGACGTTCGATACTCGGGAGTGTCACCGATGATGGAAGATATGCGATGGATTCGTTTTCGTGGTGGTATATATCCAATTCCACTAGTGACTCCCCGAGAGGACTAGTGAAGTTTGTGAAATATAGTCGAAGAATAGTGAGCTTGGGGAGAAGAGGAGTCAAATGCTCCTTCGTCCAGACATTGTGGACGTTCTAAATTGTGATACCTTTGGAGAGTTCCCCCCAGGTCATGATACGGAGCACCTTTGTTTTCATTCTGACGAAGCATCAGAGATTGAACAGGATAAATAGTGACTTATAGTAGGCCTCAAGACGTTGAAGTGATGTTTTGAGGGGGTGAAGATATGCCTCCCGGTCCAAGTTTACGCTGCAGCGCGGTAACACGGCCCTTTCCTTCTGAAAATTGGCCATGAAGAGAGCTCCCATCATTTTTATTTGCATCTATTCCACTCAGGAATACCGCTCCGCCCCAAGCTTCATACACAGACCGTTGGGTTCTGAAATTGTCTGAAGCCGTAACACCTCCGGTCCGTGCCGCATGTAAAAGAATGTTCCCAAGTGAAACCAGTTCCTGTTCTGCATGTATACTGGCATTGGTAAACGTGATAGCCTGCTCAAGCGCAGAGATGGCCGACTCGCAATGTGCCACCGTCTTCCTATCTTGCTCGATTATCCGAGAGATAGAAGCGAGATCATCTTGTTTAGACTTCCTGTGGATCTGGGATGCGCTCGTTGTACCGCTAGCAACTAACGACCTTGTATCAGAGCTGGATAATCAATCAGAATTTTGCCAGCTACCAAATCCAGACTGCGTACTCGAGTAGAATACCATCATTTGGGATTTGAGGATGCTCCATAGCAATCGTCAAGTTTACAAGATGGCGGTTGGGTTCAAATCTGTCCGCAATTAGATTATCAGTTTCAGGATTTTGTTCATACGACAATATCAATTGAAATCAATTCACATTCCATATTATACTAAACATAGATGTTCAACTTGCCAACTGTCGATGCCAGGACATCACACTGGCCCCGCGTCAAACCAGTACAGGAGGAGAGTGTGAGCTCTGCCAACGACTTGAGCCTACAGGTTGCGGAGAGCGAGAAAGAATTGGTATCGTCGAGTTTGGGTACAGTGGTGGCGAGCAGCTCCTCTGTGTCGATCTTTCCACTGTTGGCCTTCGCAATAAGACAAATGAGTGCAGGCCCGTTGAGATGGCATTGCTCAAAGCGGACATGCTGGAGCAACGACGACACACTAAGGATTTTCTCCAAGACATAGACACAGTCTATGGTTGATTGGATTGTCCACTCAATGAACTTTATCTCCCCTACTTTCTGAAGTTTGGGTAGAAGTGAAGTAATGAAAGATCCCACAAGGGTGGAATTCAAGTCTTCATTGACGCTTTGCAGTCCCGGTGAAGATATGACGACTGCTGTGCGCTGATTTGCTGGGTAAAGTGTTATACTCTTCAGGTTTGGCGTCATGATATGAGTGAGGAGCGGATATTCATGCGGAGTGATCGCAAGGTGCCGAAGGTGTGTGAGACAAGGCGCGGCACTGGATCCTAATTCCACAGTGTCAGAACCATTATGGCGAATATCCAGGTCTCTGATTTGAGAGTGGAGGAAGACCGAGATATCGAAAGGCTCAAAGCGATCGATTCGGAAACATAGGCGCTTCAAATTTGGCATTGATAGCGAATTGGAGCCAGTGAGCCAAATGTTTTCCAAAATGAGTTCTTCTACTGAGCTACAACTCTCCAGGAACCTCTTGAGGTTGCTTCCCCATCCGGTAGATGCGCCAGTCAGAGTGAGTGTCTTAATCGCATTGACCGGGGGAGTATAGATGTGAAAGTCGAAGGAAATGCCGACATGAAGATGTGTGGATAAGAAGCCTGTTAAGATGCTCGAAGGTACCGGTGCAAAGACTTCTTTCGTAGGCGTACCAATCCTTCCATTCGTAGGCGTACTAAACCCTGGAAAATGCCCGGGAGTACTGAATGCGTGAGCGTATGGATTGTGGAACTGTTGTACTTGATGACCCCATGCCGGATTAAAATGGCCGAAAAATGTGTAATGAAGGTCATTACTTGCAGCTGCTTGCTTCGCCCTCTCCAAATTGTCCAATACTGATTGTGGCCACAGCGTAGGTTTGTATATATCAAACCTTACCCATAGAGCGGGTGTTCCAAGGACAATTTGGCGCCATGAGCTACACACCTGGCCCAAGAGGAGTGGAGAAGGAAGGCTGTGATGAGCAGCCTCCAGGTCACGCTCCCTCACCCAGTAGTCAAAGACTTTGACCCAGATCTCTGTTGGAATCCGTCGCATGGCCGAAAGAATGCTTTTGATTCCATTTATAACCTCGCCCAAGGACTTGTGGTGAATCTCGAGCTGTTTGAGGTCATATTGGTGAAATTCCAGCTCCATGCGCCAATCTAGAGGCTCCTTCTTCATCTGTAGCGTCATTCTTTCCAAATTTTCGATCCTTTCGAGTAACTGTGTCGTCTGGTCAGGGAGAGACTTGAGCTCATCCAGTTGACTTGGCAATCCTATATATGAGATAACCGTGTGACATGTTTTAAAGGAATTGGATTCTTTTGTCGAGTCGATACTCGTACTCCCAGTGTCAAGGGATTTTATATTGTCGCATACTGTCTCTAGCGACCGAAGGCAAATCTGCATAGTAATTGTAACGTGATATGCACGCTCAATTGTATTCTCTAGATTAGATATGGCGGCTTCACTGGCACTGATGAGTTCACGCGTGGTTAAGATTCGTTTGTTGGCAGTCATAATTTCTCTTTTCTTGCCCGCCAGAAGCTTCATCAGGCGAGTCTGACTGCCATTAGTTGGAACACCGTTCCATTTATAACTATTGCAGAGATTAGACGTGGTATAGCGACTCGCGTGCTTACCAAGCTGGAATAAATGGCTTGCTTGTTGAGCAGTCGATGGACTTTTCGTCCTCCACCGGACAGAGTAATGCATGAACCGGAGACCTTGGTGAAAAAATAACGCTCTCCGCCATCTCAGTTGGAGACGGTGGTGCTGCCTCATAGTGTAAATCGATGTTCCCAAGTGTCTCGGCTAGTATAGAAACATTTTCGCGAGTTGGATTTTCTGGTACATTCACTGATGATGTGGCCGAAATTTTAGAGCTTGCTCCTTTTTTCTTCTTTGCCATGGATGAAGGCGGTCGTTGGAGCAGGTCGGGGTTAAGTGGGCGTGTGGAGCCTGGCCATCGATTGCCGGCTGGCGTCAAGCATGGATGCCATGATTCGCAATGCACGCAATTATCTTCCATGATACCCTCATGAACCGCAGTAACGGACAGCCGATGTTCACATGAGCCTCTGACTCGAGATAACCTACTGTCCATTGTCATAGCTATATTGATCCATCCAATGTTACCCTAGAACAGTAGAGCTCCTGGCACGGGGAAGTAGGGGGCCCCCCCAAGACCCAATTGCGATTTCTCCATCAGCAAAACGCCATGCATCCAAAAATAACATATACACGACAGGATAACGACAGCAAAGAAAAATAGATTATCGAACAAGATACCTGCGATTGCTATGAGGGTTCCATGTCAACGCACGGTCGGTGTTAGCCAGCGAATACAGGTCGTCCCAATCCTCTGCAGGCTCCTCCGCGCTACTAGCAGCTTCAAGCTCATTCTCGAACAATCCCAGCTCCAACGGTGGCATTGAGCTTCCCCTGACGGCCTGGCGAGAGGACTTTGGAGTCGGCGGGGAACGACATTCTCCAGTGGTAAGCGACGTTGTTCTTCCGGTTCGCCTCTTCAGCTCTATAACGAGGTCTCGACAGCGTATGCGAACATCTGTAAAAGGCGTAGAGACCCCGGTCGTCGCTTCGTAATGTCGCAATTTGTCACGCGCACGCCTGGAGCCAGGAGGGAGCTGGACGCAGCCAAATCCAGAAGACAAGTGCTCTTCGAGAATGGAAAACGAGTTTGACCGTGGGCGAGCAGGGCGTACGACCGGGGACTTCACCGTTGCGTCCGGCCCAAACATCGGACTGGGGACCCTAGCGTTGTGATAGTTGTACAAGGGCTGTGTTTCGAACGGTGGCGATGGTACGCTACGCAACTTGCGGCCGGATCCCAAACAGCGAAAAGGTGCACCAAGGTCGAAAGAGAGCAGTGGCCGAGCAGAGGGAAAGAAAAGAAAGACTGAGATTCATCGTATAGTACAGAAGGCTAGAAACATACCTCCTCCCGTCGTCGTTGCTTTGGTAGCCGGTCCTCCACATTAGATCCTCTGGAAAGCTCGTTTATAGAAGCAGCCGGGGCGATTATTTGATGCTTAGTAGATGAAGGTATGAGTTGGACGCAAAGCGCTGGCCGGATGCCAATTCGCCATCGTCCTCTGAGTAGTGGTCCGTCAACGTATTGAGAGCAAGCTCAACTTGACGCTCCTCTTCGTCGAAATCGTCACGCCATTCAATATCATGAGCCACGGTAAGGTCAGGTGTCCCACTTCGGCCGTGGAAAGCGTGACCTCTTCCTCTCCCGAGTCATACAGCGGGACGCTGACAATCGACTTGGACCGACGAGTGTTCGTCACAGTTTGAGGCGGCAGATCTTGTGACTCTGGGCGCTTCCATGGTCTTGCTTTGGTCCAAGTCGCCTCCTCCACGATGGAAGGCTGCGTGGTGGTCGATGCATCATCATCATGGGTTTGGGTCACATGAACGTGACTACGCTGAGGACCCAAATATGTCGGCTGCAGGCGCGAGATGACAATGGAAGTTGGTTCTATCCGTGACAACGAGCTGGCCTTTGGCGAGACGTTGAAGACTTTGTTGGGCTGTGAGGTAGATGCGGATTGAGTCCGTGGACGTTGATATAAGCTGAGCTTGGACAGCATTTCCTTTGAATACGCCGTTGGGGTTCTCGTTGATTCCGAACAGGCGTGTTGGGTGGCGGCGGCAGCCTTCGGGAGAACAAGTCTCCCGCGAGGGTTGTTGGATAGGGAAAAAGGGTTCCTCTGCAATATCGGTAGCAGGGTCAACCTTTCTTCGTTCCACTGCAAAGCTCTGCGGGTTTCCGGACCGCCACAATCCAAAGCTCCGACGAACGAGCCCCTGGATAGGCTCAATTTCGTCTTCGCCATCGGTATCGGTGCCTCTGCGCCGTTTGGAACCCAGCGTAGGCGAACGCTTCCTAACGAAATGGTGCAATTCCTCGTTCTGGTTGGAACCATCATGGTCACGGCGGGGCATCCATGCAAGAAACGGCCGCGGCTCGTCATCGAGGGACATTGCATTCGTATTCGACTCGTCCTCTTCCACCTCTTCCACATCGGAAATCTCTTCTCGGAGAACCATTACGGGCCCTCGTAGTTTTTTGGCCGCATACATGGCCGGGTTCGGCTGGAAGCTGTATAATTTCGGGGGCGGAGGTGATGGTGATGGTGAAGGTGAGACGCATGCCGTCGAAGAGGGAGATGCCCGCGCGAGGCGTGTCCAAAATCAAAGATCAAATCATCACTATCCTCCGCAGACGATTCTTCAGCGATCTTCAGCATCTCGCGCACGTGAAGCGCCTTGTGCGCCCTCGGGTCGCGGATACTTGCGCGGTCGGCCTCGCCCCCGCTTGACGACAGGAGGCTGATCAGCAGAGACTGGATTGGGCAACGGGTGCTTTCTAGGTCGACCAACTTTCCGCTTGGGTGCCTCCTCTGCACTACTCTCATCCGAAGCCTTGGCCTTTCGGCGCTCACGTTCCCGTTCGAGGAACCGCTCCGCACGCGCGAGTTCTGAGTGCGGGTCCAAGTCAGCTTCTGTCTTCCGCCGCTTGAGCGGACGTTTCCCGTCGTCGTCTTGTCGGTTCTTGTTCATTGGATGGCTGTTGGCGGCAGTATGATGGCGATAGACGTTCGCGAACGTGTCGTTGGGGCCTGGCGAGTTCTCGCGGCTAGAATTAACCAGGTTGGTAGGGCTGATACGACTCGGCCACGCTGCGCCATAGATGTTAAAATGTCGCTTGCATCTGTAAAACGTCAGAAGTGTCTTTACGTTGACGGGTACATACCTTCCACAGGTCAACTCGTTTTAGTTTCGAGCTCATTCCACTTGCAGATAATGCACGTCTTGCCCTTTTCGAAGCAGCCAACGTCGCTGAGATGGACCAGACCAGAACCACCAGCGTTCCCATTCCGTCGAGCGGATGCCCAAGCATTCGCCTTATCCCGCAACTTTCGCTGTCGAAACGCATATACCCGACGACTCTCTTCCTCTGAAGACGTCGTCTCCTCCGAGTCGTCCGAATCAGATTCATTCGAGGTGCTGCTCGATTCATCGGCATCCGAGTCATTCGATGCGGCACTCTTTGATGTGGACGCCGAGGACTTCCCTTTGCCTTTGCCAGTCGTAGTCCGCGTTCTTGATCGCGTCGATCGTCTGGGCGCGTCAGCATCCGAGTCACTCTCCTCCTCGTCGGCACTATGTGTCTTGTTCGAAGGAGGTGGCGTCAGAATGACGTTATTTCGCTGTCGTTGCGTTTTGACTTTTTCAGACGGCCGCGCTTCATCGCCGCCCTCGTCCAATTTCGGAGTCCCACTTGATGTAGATCGATAGCTGCGAGTCGTAGACGGAGTCGGCAGCTGCGCGGCTCCACTAGTCCCAGACACCGGCACCCCGTTTGTCGATGCTTTACTCGATGGAGCACAAGAGGGCGTCGCATCTCGATCACGAGTCCGACTCGTCTCTTTATTCCGCTCCTTTTCCTTCTTCTCCTTTCGTTTCTTCCGTTTGCGCTTTTCGTCATCCTCGCTATCCTCACTTGCGCTGACGGGCAGCACGGGGGCTTTCATCAGGTCGGTGAGGTTCTCTTTGAGGTTGTCGAGTTCGGTCCGCCGTCGCCTCTGGACGTTTGGTGGTTTGTCTTGTGGGGGTGCAGCGGGGGGTTCGTTGGACTCGGATTCGGAAGAGTGGAGCGACCAGTCGGATTCGATGGCGTACCCGCCAATGCCCTTGTGCTCGCAGGTAGCGCAAAGACAGCGTCGATTGTTCTTGCCAACTGGCCGGTCATCAGCCAACGTCGTATAATCAGACTCGACTTACAGTAGTCTTCACCATAGTGGGCGGTGATTTCCTCCCCTGCCGCTATGGGTCTGAGAACTTTGAATGTAATGTATCGTCCGTCTCGAAATAACTCGCAGTTGTTTTCGCAATCATGCTACGAAGAGTGAGCGAGTGAACCTCTTCAGAGAAGCAACCCACGTTGACAAACCGCGCTGGACCCAGGAAGAGATGATTGACGTTTCTTGAATGACTGAAAATGACCGAAAAGTCTCGCCGCGCTCCCGCTCCTCGAATCTCTTTGAGCTCTTCGTCCTCTTCGGCGGTCAAGTCCGCCATCGAGCCTTGAAATGGTCAGCTATACGATGTTCCCATGGCGTTTAACACACCTTTCAAGTCGGTAATCGTTTGCCCTGGCTTGAGTGGTTTTACCGCAATCACACAAAGCTCCGATTTTCCAGTCTTGTGCGAGTAACGAGATGTCTGCGCGACTTCGATGGAGCCGCCCGGTAAGTAGAGTTCGAGATAACGAGACATATGACTGATAACACAATGAGTTTTACCGAATACGCGGAGAAATCGGGCATACGTTGCAAATGCATTGATCTGATATTGTGACTTGTGCCATATATAGCGTTGAACATTCCGGAGTTGCAGGAGGATATCGACAGCTGGTTTGACGCGTGCGTATGGGGCAACAGCGCCACGCCCCGGTGGGGAATTGACAACGTACTGCAGACCGAGTTAAATACAATCCAATAAGACGGAGGGCAAGAGTACCTTTTGAACGATAGCGAGAATAACATCGGGTTCCCAAGTCGGAAGTTTACGAGAGGCGTCCATTTTGTGAACGGACAAGGGTTCAATAGTCCCCAGACATTCGACAAGCATGTGGCTATTGACAACACGGTCAGCAGAATGTTTCCAAGAGTCTGTTCAGCAAAACGGCGGTATACCTGATGAAATCATCGTCACGCGCGAGATCACGCGCATTCATAGGTGCTGTCGTGTATTTCCATTCTATCATTCTCCGCTTCTCCTTCTTCTTGGGAGCATCGGTCGTGCCCGACTTTGTAGGGCTGCCAGCACCAGCTTTCGAGGACGAAGGAGGCCCGCGGTCTGGATCCCTGGACGAGCTGGCATGCTGTCGCGGTGCAGCACTCAGATGCATATTCTCGACAAGACTGGATACTCGACCTGCGCAGCTGCAGCGCACAACCAGCTAGCGCTCGAGGGTCGATCTATCGACTTTGACACGGAAAATAGCGAAAATCTACTTCAAAAAAAGCACAGAAAAGATGAGCAAGCAGAATATGAACTGTTAGAACGTAGTACATACATCTCCAGCCCGTGTATTGCCCGTTTGGCCTGAATGCCGTTGCACAGTAACAAGCGGATCGTAAACGCGTCGTCTAGAGTATCCATAGTAGTTCAGAATCCAAGTAAAAGTAGAAGAGCCAGTGTTTGCCACTTGTCCGATCCCTCTGCCAGTACGGTCAGCGGCACGCCGTCGGAGTTGGAGACCACACGCCACCGGGAGTTTATTTCGAGGATTAGTACACTTAGTGCACTGGAATACATAGATATAGCACGCGTAAGACCAGCCTTGCACCAGTTCGCATCTTGACCCCCGCCATGTCGAGTACCAGCACATCATCACCAGAGTCGACACCATTTCCAGAGTCCTCTCTCAATTATGACCAAATTGTCAAACAAGAATTCGACCACCTCTCCAAAGTACACCCACAGTACAAAGACATTCCGACCTGCATGTCTCTCCTAGGCCTCTACTTGTCCTGCAATGGTACAAATACATGAATTCGCGCCAATTCGCACTCATAAAGTGCCCAACAGGCTTCAAGAACCACATGCGGTCGATATACCGAGACGGCGAAATGGCAAAGTGCGCGCAAAAATTTGACGATTTCAGATTCTGCATGAAGATGAAGTTTAAGACTGAGGAGGAGAGGCGCGAGGCGTGGTTATTACATCGCGCAAAATGGTGGGCGACACGACGGACTACGGGGAGCAGCGAGGACGTCTGGGATATTCGAACGTGAGTTTTCTACGCAATTGGTAATAGCTATTGACATCTCTTGACTAGTAAACCTCTGGATAATTACCCTGGCCCGCCTCGCACGTTTACATTCGACTGGGACTCCAAAGATTTCGTTGCTCTGCCGGATACCAAACCATCCTAATTCCTACACGGCTGTTCTTCTAGTCGTAAACGAGTATATAATATCAACAAGGGAACAAACGGTCGTAAAAAGAAACAGAACAGGGATACAACACGGTCCTTGAATGATGAAAATTAGGTAACGCCTCCTTGATTAGGTTCTTCACCCTTCGAGTCTTCCGGTCCTCCATGCGATGCTATCGGTGGATGTCCATTTGCCGGCGTGTCTTCTGTCATCTCCGCCTCGTTATCCACCGTCATTGGAGGGTTCATAATCTCGTCAATCTATATCCAGTTCAGCAGGCCAGACAAGATGGATGAAAGAAACATACCAGAGCGAGCATCTGCTGCGCGGCTTCTGCAACGGGCCGGTCCTTCCTATTCTCTAACCGCGCCAGACCCTCGAATCCTCCGGAGCTCTCGAACAATTTTAGATATAGATTGACGGGCGCACCATCAATCTCTATCGGATCGTGCTCTCCAAACAGAATCAACTTCCACAGAGCGTCAAGGATGAGGACGAGTATGTCAGACTCTATGGAGTACCGCAACGCGACGCACAACCCAGATAAGCCACCGAGAGCAACGGTATGTCGTATCGCTTCTACTTGGCCCTTGTTGATAATATTGGCCAAGATAGCGCACGATTCGCGACTCCGACCACCAAACTCGTCTTCATCAAACCCAGATGCATCCACTTTGAGTAATCGGACAACGGTCGGAAGGATTTTCGGGTGGTAGACGATGAGGTTGAGATGCTCGACGCTCTCGGCGATGATATTGGAAATGACCCAGCACGCATCCTCGCCCAACTGGTGCTCCACGAGGTCGCTGAGGGCAGATAGGAGGTTGTTATTCAGTAATCGCGTCGTATGTTCCTCCGACTTGGCGGTCAGCGCCCCGACGAGTTGTAGCGCTGCTTTTGGATATTGACGTTGGACCCTCGCTCGAGCAGTCGAACTAGTCGACCGCATATCTTGTCGTTTCAAAGCGCGCCAGCCTCGGAGTTGATCTGAAGGATCGTCGCGAGGCCAAAGCAGCACTCTTCGAGAATAGTATCCTCGACGTTGGACATGATGATCGTACACAGCAATTCTTGTATCCTGAGAACCTGTTCGAGCTCTTTAGTCGCGAGTGTGTTCGACCAGCACCACCCACCAGCGCCGTCGGCAGGTCCTGCGCCGATTTTAGAAAATGGTTAATCGCCCAGAGGAGCATCGTCGCATAGGTAATGTACGTCTGCATCTCGTTGGTGCCAATCATGACCGAGGTCTGCTCGACCATGATGTTGAGCACACCTAATCCGACGAGCGCGTCGGCGCACTCGACGTCGTCTGCCGCCAGGTTTCCCAAGATCCACGCGCTCTTTACTCGCACTTCTGGATCCGGTGACGAAAGGCGCTCGATGCACGCTGGGACGATGCCAGAGTTGTACGCAATCGTCGCGTGGCGTGTATCCCCGCATGCGAGAAAGCCAAAGACGATACTAGCTTTATCCTACGCGTGTGTTTTATCAGGAAGACTAAGAATGAGATGTGTGCGGGGAGGACGGTACCTGCAGGTTCACGTCGTCGGATCGAAAAAATTCGACAAACTTTTTGACGACACCACGCGTGACGAGGAGGTCCAAAGCGTCATTTATGAGCATTGGATCCGCATTCTGAAGCCACTTGACAATGTTGTCCGCGGCGTTGATCTGGAGAAACGAGTCTGTTGACAGGACATCGCTAAAGAAGACGGTGATATCCTCTGGGCGCTATCGGTACAAGAGGGACCCTATGAGTGCTTGGAGACACCTCGAGTCTGATCAGAGACCTACCGGCCCATCTCGGATGAAACGACGACTGCCAAACTCGAATTTAAAGGCCATCAACAGGCGGAAAGGATGTCCATAAACTGTTCCTTTCTCCTCTAATCTGTGTGGTCTCCAGACGTGCGTCTGTGCGAATATCGCGGGTGTGTGACTGTCACTAGATGCCCTGCGGCGCTCAAGTCCAACGTCGGTGAGCCACGAGTGACCCACTTTGCCACTATTCGAGGAATGAAATGTGCATAAGGAAAGATTTTTGGGAATCTGATTACATATGATAGGCGGCTTGTTCAAATTCTAGGCTGGCGCATTTCTATAGAGATGTAGGAGTGGGACAATTTGATTGAGAACAGGGTAGTATCCTACAGGAATACCTCCTGGGTGTGGAATAGACCACAACTCTACCCAAAAGCTCACGCGACCTGGCGAGGTTGCAACCATCTGTGCTACCGAGAGGTATCAACTCCTAAATCTAGCATTTTATGGACATATACTTGTGCATTAGCATGGTGAAAAATCGTCTACTCTTCTACGGCCTTTGCAAGAGTTGAGCCCATGTAGTTGATTGAGAATACTGGGCTTAGTGGAGTATCCCGATATGTAAAGTTGTCTGATTGAAATGGAATATGTCGAATATCAGTAGGAGATGTCATCCTTGCGACAGACGACGTAGCTGCCTCTTCGTGAGAAGCGTGCTGGGTATATTTGCAACTAGAATGGCTGAACATAGAATATTTACGCCCGACCGAGAGTTTTTACAACTAACTCTGAGCCGGCCAATAAACTGGTGGTCGAGTCCCTTGGCCCCCTTTGGCCCACTTCTCCCAGTCGAGATTTATTATACCATTCTGTTATTTATTAGCATTGAGTGTTGATATTTACGCGTAAAACGCGTAATCCGACGCGCTAGCTGTGGGTTGAGACGCGTGAGTGAGCCAAACAAATACATCCAAACACTTGGAGCCGACGTCGTCGGTTGGCCCAGCTCTCTGCGTTCCCAAAAATCTCATTAATATTCCCAAAACCTTTATATCGCGAAATGGCTACGATAGTTCATCGTCAGGCCCTTGCACCTCGGCCGGTCAACGACAGCACGCCCCAGCGACTCTCAGGCAGTGCAGGCCCCGGGAGCTCTCATAGTCTCAAACGAGCTCGTGAAGACGACGGAGAGGACGTGGTCGCATCGAGGATCTGCAAAGCGCTCCCGGGCGAGCCTCGACACATCAGTGATACACTCCGGGCAATCGCTCCAGAGACCAAGATAGCTGCGCTCGAGCTCACTCCCCGTCCTATGAAACCAGCTCATACAGTCGCAAAAGTCGATAAGCAAGCTGACCGAACAACCGAGGATAAGCTTACGAAGGGAAACCGCACGTCGTCGAAGAAGACGCGTGAGGAAAAGGAAAAATCTCATGCCGCAAGACTCGCTGCTGAAGAAGAATTCAGCTCCAAGTATCGAAGCGCGTTTCCCTCTTGGAAATTTTACTTCGACGGAGTTCCCACAGCAGCAGTAGCAACCGCAACTAAGCGTATCGAGTCGTTAGGAGCGGTAATTGAACCTTTTTGTATTCTGAGCATATGCTTACATTTTTTTTCGTATAGGTCGTATCAACCGTCCTCTCCAAGGAGGTCACGCATTTCATCATCCCGACTAAGCTCGAGAAGGAAAATGGAAAGTCGCAGAAATCTCTTGTTGTTCCGAAAACAACGACGACGCTTCGAAGTCCATTTGAGCTGAAAATGTAAACCGTCCTGTTACGCTGAACAGCTAGATCTAACCCCCGTGTAGCTCGCCTGATGCAGTCGAAAAGGCAAAACAGTGGGGTTTGAAAATGTGGGATATCGCAAGTAAGTGCACTCCTCCTTCGGAATTGATCTGACGCTCCGTCACAGAGCTCGAGTCCGTCTTGGACAGAACCCTCGCTCGTCCGTCCAAGTCTGAACCTACCACGACCACGACAGCAGCAACGCACACTGCCTCTCAAAAGCTGGCCCTCGCATCCGTCGTTCCCAAGAATCCCTACGGCACCCTTGGTGTGTCGAAAGCTCCCAAAGCGCAAGGCCATGGCGGTACCTGGCATCTCCCTCCACCGTCTAAACGACCAAATGCTGCATCCGCTTCCCTTGCAAGTCTACTTGCTACGGAAAAGGCGACAAACATGACCCTCGAACGCGATCCCAATTCCAGGAGGCATGACTACACCTACTTTAACAAACTCGCCGCCTTCCTCATCGTCGACTCTACCAACATCGATTATCAAGGCGTTGGTCGCCTCGAGTTCGAAGCCTCCAAACCCACGGTCACTCTCCCCCTCAAACTCTCTTTTGGCGGACCAGGCGTCAACGAAAATCGATCCGCCTTTGTCGCCGCTCACAAGGGACAGAATGGTCACCTCGATTACCCTATTCTCTACATGGATCACCGCATGCGCTGCCCTTTTCAACCGTACAACCAACGAGTTGAGCAAAAGGAACGTCGGGCCGACGCTCGAGACAAAGCCTACGTAGAAGACCGACAACAGATCATTCGCTACGTTCGCGCATATAAACGACATAACGAGTCACTCAATCGTACCGTCGACCTCCAGCAACTCGTGTCCGAGGCCATTGCTGCGCTCAGCCCTGCGACTGGCGAAACTCCCAGCAAGGCCAACGTCACTGCAAAGCTCGATGGTCACGCCCCGGCTAGCACTAATCCCGACAAGGACCGAGCATCTGGCTTCATGCGCTCCACGGCCAACCAAGAGAGTTTGGCAAGCATGGCCAGTGTGACCAGCCTCAGTGCCGCTACCGGAGTCCCAACGACGATGTCGCACCCCACCACTGGCTACTCATTCTCCCAGTCTGGAGGAAGTTGGACGAAGCATGTCGGTGCAGGTGGCATTGTTCCCAACTTTAGCGGTGTTCGACATGCTACGCAGGTCGTGATGAATCGTGGCGCTTTCGCTGCTGAAGCAGCCCCCGAAGCTCCAGTTTTGATCGCTAGGACGAAGACGGCGGATGACTTGACCGTCAAGGCAGCTCGCACTGGTGGAGACCCCACATCTATTCGTCGTACCAAGAGCTTGGCTACGATTCAGAAGACTAAGGAGTCTCAACCTGTGCCGACGAAAGAGGCGGAGAAGAAGCAGCTCGGCCTCTGCGAATGCTGCAAGGAACAATACGAGTCGCTGGCCGAGGTACGTTGACGGTCATCCCATGTTATCCAGACTGCTGAACCCATATAGCACGTGCAAAGTCATCGTCATCGCAAATACGCTTGTGACCCTCGTCGCTGGGGTGAAGTTGACGCCATGGCGAAGAAATTAAGACGATATCGCAAGTCTGATTGGGAGGGCATCAATCAATATCGAGAGAACCTTCGCCTACAAATCTTTGCTGCTCATGGCCGTCCTCTCGATGGGAATGATGCTACGCCCGGAGAAATGTTTGCGAGGAGCATTCCGCATCCTTTCATTTCTCATAGAGTAATCTCTCACAGTCGCTTGACGAAATCGATTTCCATTGCAGAGGCAGTCGCATTGGACTCGACACCCGCCACTGGCAAGGCAAGGTACCCTTCTTCGGCGATGAAAACGCCGATCAAGCCAATCCAGATTCACGGCTGTGAAGTGATTGACTTGACAATCTCCACGTCAACTGCCGCCGTCGCCGCACCTAGCGATCTCGGGACCTCAACCAACAACGCCACAACCGACGGTATGACGGAGCCTGGCACCATCGAGACGATGGCACTAACGACGACTGCAACGACGACTACGAGTGTCGCCTCTTCGACGCCGTCGGAGATTGTAACCGAGGTCGTATTTGAGCGTCCTTATGGGCGTGCCGTGCGCAAGCAGGCGACGCCTTTGCCGGATCGTAAGTGGACGGAGAGGGATTTGCCGAGCGTTGGATCTGATACGCCACTTGTTGCGCTTGCGGCTCGTGGCGGGTGGACGAGTGAGTTGGAAGACGACGAAGATAGGCGGGTTGTTTTGGAGTGATGGAACCATTAGTCAAGGATTCATCCTCTGTTTTCGGTGTCGTTCTCCGTATGTGACTGATTGACGGCTGGCGTGCATTTGCCAGGATTGGTGCTGTGATTATTGTCTACGTATTTTGTCCGTGTAGCTATTCTTGAATGTGCTCCCTGTTCTCGACTGATATTTAATGTTAAGTCTATCATATGAGACTGGGTATCCCCGGTAACCCTTCCAACTTCGCTGCATCGAAACATAGCCCTATACCAGCAAATGATCTTTGGAGAGCCACAAAGCCTGCGGAGTCTGTCTACGCGAAGCGATGTGTATCCTATCCACAAATATTGAGCACAAGTGAGAGAGATGGCATCATTATCTCGTATGAGTGGGATAATGTACGCAACGTGGCCGTACTCAAATCCACTGTATACATGTTTACATGCTATGAAACAAACGAGAAATGATAAGAAGTATAGCCCCCCATACTCGCAGAACGATTGTATCAATGTATAGACAGACTATTGCATGAATTGTGTCATTTAGGAAAAGAAGCGAGAGAAGAATTGAGATAGACGTTGAGTATAAGAGTTTTGAGATCGCTCGGAATCTATGAGTTTAAGAAGCTCCATTGACCTCACGGTATGAGGATGATCTTGACCAAAGACCTCAATCCGTAGATCCATGGTCTCTCGAAGAAGCTTTGCCGCTTCCTCGGACTTACCCGCTTCGTATACCATAACAGACAAGTCCAATGAGGCGGTTAGGGTGTGTGGATGCCGTGAGCCGAAGATATCTAGCCATAGACCAATTGAGTCCCTTTGAAGCTTTTCCGCCTCATCTAGCCGGCCGCGGTTATAGAACGTTATTGCGAGGTTTTTCATTGCAGCAATGGTAGACGGATGTCGTCCTCCAAGTATATCCAGCCGCAGGGCAAGTACATCTTGTTGCATCCGTTCTGCCTCGCCCAATTGGCCGCGGCTATACAAGGTTGTCGCGAGGTTGCTCATCGCAATGATTGTGTCTGGATGTCGTTCTCCAAGTATATCCAGCCGCAGGGCGAGTACGTCTCGTTCCATCCGTTCTGCCTCCCCCAATTGGCCACGGCTATACAAGATTGTTGCGAGATTGCTCATCGTAAAAATGGTGTCTGGATGTCGTTCTCCAAGTACATCGAGCTGCAGGGAAAGAACGTCTCGTTGCATCTGTTCTGCCTCCCCCAATTGGCCGCGGCTACACAAGGTTGTTGCGAGGTTGTTCATCGCAAAGATGGTGTCTGGATGTCGTTCTCCAAGTATATCCAGCTGCAGGGAAAGAACATCTTGTTGCATCCGTTCTGCCTCGCCCAATTGGCCGCGGCTATACAAGGTTGTTGCGAGATTGTTCATCGCAAGATGGTGCTGGATGTCGTTCTCCAAGTATATCGAGCTGCAAGGAAAGTACGTCTCGTTGCATCTGTTCTGCCTCGCCCAATTGGCCGCGGCTATACAAGGTTGTTGCGAGATTGCTCATCGCAACAATGGTGTTTGGATGTCGTTCTCCAAGTATATCCAGCCGCAGGGAAAGTACATCTTGTTGCATCCGTTCTGCCTCGCCCAATTGGCCGCGGCTATACAAGGTTGTTGCGAGGTTGTTCATCGTAAAGATGGTGTCTGGATGTCGTTCTCCAAGTATATCGAGCTGCAGGGAAAGAACGTCTCGTTGCATCTGTTCTGCCTCCCCAATTGGCCGCGGCTATACAAGGTTGTTGCGAGATTGCTCATCGTAGATGGTGTCTGGATGTCGTTCTCCAAGTATATCCAGCCGCAGGGAAAGTACATCTTGTTGCATCCGTTCTGCCTCGCCCACTTGGCCGCGGCTATACAAGGTTGTTGCGAGGTTGCTCATCGTAGAGATGGTGTCGGATGTATGCCATATCGAGCTTCTGAAAGACTTGCCGATTGTTCCGGCTGCAGATGGTTGATGAGATTGTCTCCACAGTATGCGTGCTATCGATGGTGGAAAGGACGTCTCGCTGTGATCTGTTCGGCTTCCCCAATTGCCGCGGCATACAAGGTTGTTAGAGTGTTGGATAAGATTGTCTGGCATAGGCAGGCGGCATTCATGCATCGTCTCCCTGTATATAGCGGCTCTGCAGGTTGTTCATCGCAGATGGTCGGAAAAGCCTGCATTTGTTCTGCCTCCCGCCACCCCTGGCCGCGCCTTGGTTGTGCAAGGTTGTTGGTGAGGTTGTGCATCGCAAAGATGGCGATGTCGTTCTCCAAGTATATCGAGCCGCAGGAAAGAATCAGTCTTCGTTGATGGATGTTCTGTTTGCCGTTCCCCCACTCCAAGGGACCGCGGAATACATCTGTTGTATCTGTTCTGGTTGCCTTGGCCGCATGGAGTTGTGCGGATGTTGTTCATCCAAGATGTCGTTCTCCGCGATATCGAGCAGGAAGAACGTCTCGTTGCATCTGTTCTGCCGCCCAATCGGTCGCGGCTACAAGGTTGTTGCAGGTTGTTCACGCACAGCGCAGTATCGGATGTCGTTCTGCATCGAGGAACGAAAGGTTGCATCTGTTCTGTTGCCCATTTTGATGCTTGTTGGACGCTCATTAGACGAGATGGCGTCCTATGTCGTTCTCAAGGCATCGAGCCTGGGCAAGATCTTGTTGCATCGTTCTTGCTTCATCGGCTAATCGCTGTTCTGCCTGCATCGAAGGTTGTTCCTGGATGTCTGTACTAGCTGCAGGGAACGTCTCGTTCGCCCACCAAGGTACCTGGGAGTCATCGCAGTGACGTACTTGACGTCTCAAACGCTGAACCTCGTCCCATTTGCTCGGCTTCATCCAATTGACCACATTCCCAGAGCACAGCGCTAAGTTTGAGCATAGCCCATAACGAATCTTCATGTCTCTCGCTCTTAGCCTGTTGAAGTTGGGGAACGGCAGACTCTAGGAGTGCTCTAGACGAGGTCCAATCCCCTATGGACTCATAAAGCGCATTGAACGCCAACACACGTGCCAAATTTTCCACCTGTAAAGACCGAGGTATATTGTTGGCATGGGGAACTAGTCGCCAAAGGGGCGCATAACTGCTTTCAACAGGTCGAATTGCACCGAGTAGGAGTTGCATTGTCATACTTGCGTATCGCTGATTCTCCTGTTCATTGAGGTCATCCTTGATATACGCCTGAAGGAGGGGATGGACGGTGTAGAACAATCCGTCAATCGAGACGTCAATAAACGACGCGCGAGAGGCCGATTCAATGATATCTTGAAACAGCCCCTCATCCCATGTCGAGCCTATGATCTGTTCAAGGCCCGAGATGAAAGCTTCGTCGGTCTCCGGTGGAGGGCAGTCTTTCCGGATGATATATGTAGTGAAACCGTTTTTTATCGATTCTTCAAATAAGAAGATGGGAATGAGCGAGTGATGAAGAAACGCGCAGAGCTTCAGAAACTCTCGTGTCTTTGTAGGAAGGTAATCGAAAGACAGGTCGAATGCGGTGTATGTCGAGGATGTGTAGTCGCTGCCGATGTCTACTTGCTTTCGCAGAAGTCGATGCCGATGACTACGAAACGTGTCGAGATATGTATCGAGGCGCCGTGTCTTGCGAATATAGGCTCCTGCCTGGGTGATTGCCAACGCCAACATCCCAAGCTCCTTGACTATCTTGAGGGACTCGACATCGGATTGTGGTGCGACCTTGGCGACAGTATGAAGGAGCTTGATCGCCTCGCTCTCCTCCAGATCGCCGACAGGTACTGAGCCATCTGGAGCGTAGCCAACATATTCACTATTCCTTGTCGTGATCATAACTGCCCCGTGAGTAGACATAGGGAGGTATGGACGAAGGTCAAGGTCTGGCGAATCGGCATTGTCGAAGAATAACAACCAGCCTTTTGCCTTCCCATCCAAGTAAGCAACTGCATCATTCCAGGTCATCTTGCTATACTCTGGACCTAATACGCGGATCGAAAGCTCCAGGTCTTTTTCCAATTGGGTTTGACTGGAAGCATCGACAACAATGACCCGAGTGAAACTAGCCAAACATTAGAGATTCGCTTTAAATAGTCAACGAGTTCGCACCTGCTTTCGTGCTCCCGAATCCAGTTCATGGCCAGCTGAGTTTTTCCCACCCCTCCAATTCCATGTAGTATACAGCGTGGCTGATGCCGTTTATGGCCGCCTGGAAGTAGATTATGCGTGATGAGGGACTGGAGTTCTGGTCTATCGACGTAGTTTCGTGAGACAGTAAGTCGAGGCTTCGGCGGGACGATCCCGTGTGGCGGTAGGTGATATCCATCGGCCACAGCTGATTCTAGTTAGTAGGTAAATGTACCACTGAGATTATGCGAACCTCGATGCGCATCCTCTGTCGACCATTTTCTCGTCACCGCAGTCACAGCTCCTTCAATGTGCCGTTTGAGGTATGAGAGAACCGTCACGTAGTTCCTCTGTTTCGTGTCAATGAACTTGACCATCTGACAGTGATCGGCATCTAGTCCCTCTTCAGTCGCATGGCGATCCCCGGCCACTGTAGCCGAGTAATGCGGCACAATCTACCCACGTTAGAACTAAGAGGATCAAACCACGTTGCACTCACCAGCTGGCTTTTGCCTCCAATAATCGGCGTCGGGTACACTTCATAAAATAGAACCGTTTCAATCTCTGCACTTGCCGAAATGTATAGGTTCTGTATATTCTCTAGCTCCGGCGAGTGCTCCCCAAGATGCCGGAGGATTACATCTGTCGTCTTCAAGTACAGTGACAACAGCCGGTTCATGGTCTGCAAAAGGTCGACACCTTTGACTCCTGAATGGGGTGTTCCAAAGAAGAGAACGGCGTGAGTGGACACCAAGATATCACGGAGTGGATTTGTTGACCCCCGGCTCTGGTTCTGACAAAGGACGAGAGCCTAGACGACTGTCAGAACTAGCAGGTGCATAGTGCGGCGGAGTACCTGTTTGAGTACTATGCCACCCAAACTGTGTGCAATGAAAATGATTGGTCGCTGCCGTAACTTGAGACCACTTCGAGAAAACGAGATCTTCTACTCACCCGTGGATTGCCACTACGTTGCCGTGACAGGGATTTGAGAAACTTGTCCGCATGCTGATATATCGTCTGCGTCGAGACACACTCTCGACTGCGAGTGTCGGCGTCGTAGCCATACACGAGGATCCGAGCGTTGGGAATGTCGACGGAGAGGAGGTCTCGAAGCCACAAGACGCCATTGTCTGCCGTCCACGTTTTCTCTCTGTGGCCATCCAACCCGTGAATGGCGATAATGCTGACAAATTGAGCTCTGGAACTGATGCGTAGGACGTTGGAATCACTCACTCGACGATGGGATCCTTGCCTGACGCAAGCTCCAGAAAACCAAGTTGAACCCCCTTTGGTTGGTCTCCTAGGCTTGACGGTTTACTAGCATCCAAGTCGGGAGTAGCAATTGCCTTATCGGTTGCCTTATCGGTTATTTCTGTTGATGGTTTGGAAAAGCGTAGAAAGCCTTTGGTAGGCGAGCAGGCACCTGGCGTTATTCTGTTCAAAACTGTGCGGAACAGATGATGTGTCTCTTACTGAATAGTCGGACGTCGAATGATCGTCGTTGAATCTGAGGAAGACCGGTTGGATGGCCCAGTGCCGGCCAGCGTCTGTGGCCGTATCTTGAGATTAAACGCGACGTGACTATTGTTCGGTCGCTGGAAATACGAAGAATGCATTTAAACCACGAATGAGGACTTGACATCCTCTCTGGCCAAACTGGTGGAGAACAAGCGTAAGCGGCGGTTCAACAAGGACAATACCGGAGACTGGCCAAGCGAGCCGGCGTCTGCCAGCACCATTCACGTTATTATACGACAAAACACGATGTAATTGCAGTTATATGTTGCATATAAGGACTTGAGTTCTCCCAGAATATCGTCCCCCAACTTTTCGTCGCTTTGTCGATGTCCTTGATGCTGTCTCTTTCTGTACCGACAGGCCAGATGAGAGTGGCCGGACATGTGTTTAGACAGTACGTATACACCAAAGCAAGTCTATTGAATATATAAACATGGAGATATACAGAACCATGTAATGGGTCGTCAGTCAGACCCATAGCAGCGGAGGTCATGGTCGAACAACGTTTCCTAACATCAAATGGGAGTCCCGTGAACTCGTGCTCCGAACTATAAAATGTTCAAAAAGAGTAGCCTACACCAACCGTCACCAACCCGACGTCATTCAAAGCGGCAAAGCCGGACAAGTTCTTCATTGAATGTGGCTGAAGCCTTACGTAGATGTATCCCTCCCTATTCAAATAGAGCGCTTAGCGTGGGTACTGAGAAGTGAAAAATGACGGCTAATTGATGAAGATTTGGCGGTATAGCGCGTCGTTGATAGCTTGAAATGAAAATACAAGAGATGCACGACGAATAAACGCAAGTTGTCTGTGGCGACACACGCGGCGGAGGCCAAGGTTGTGTCACCACCGCGGCTGGTCCTCGGAATCATGATCTCATAGTACAGACGGTCGAAGTACAAATAATGTATTTACGAAAGCAAAAATGTATGAGTTTGAAGACCAGGAGGCTGTCCAGACACGAGGTCATTGAGAAGTTGTTGTGGACGGCGAGTGTGAGTGTGGTCAGCACCAAACATCACGACGCGTAGTGCCATGGTCTCCTGTAGAAGCTTGGTCGCCTCGTCGAGCTGATTGCCCTCGTATAACATGAGAGCTAGGTTATAGCAGGCATCAAGGGAGCGAGGATGCTCTCGGCCCAATATCTCGAGCCGGAGGGCAACTGCCTTTCGTTGCAGTTTCTCGGCATCCTCCAGTAGACCACGACGGTATGAAGTAGCGGCGAGGTTGCTCATAGCTGATATAGTGTCAGGATGCCGCCCTCCAAGGATCTCAAGCCGCAGATTGAGCGCCTCACGTTGGAGATTTTCCGCTGCTTCAAATTGACAACAATCATGTAAGATATTTGCGACGTCCTTCATTGCCCGGATGGTATGTGGATGGCGTTGTCCAAGGATCTCCAACCGTAGGGCGAGCACCTCTCGTCCCATCTTTTCCGCCTCGACGTACTGACCGCGGTCGGACAGTGTGCTTGCAAGGTTACCCATTGCCCAAATTGTGTGTGGATGGCGTCCTCCAAGGATCTCCAACCATAAGGCGAGCACCTCTCGTTGAATCCTTTCCGCCTCGACCCACTGACCACGGTCAGACAGTGTACTCGCAAGGTTATTCATTGCGGAAATTGTGTGTGGATGGCGTCCTCCAAGGATCTCCAACCGTAGGGCGAGCACCTCTCGTTAATCTTTCCGCCTCGACCCACTGACCACGGTCATACAGTGTACTCGCAAGGTTATTCATTGCGGAAATTGTGTGTGGATGGCGTCCCCCAAGGATCTCCAACCGTAGGGCGAGCACCTCTCGCTTAATCTTTTCCGCCTCGACCCACTGACCGCGGTCAGCCAGCGTGTGTGCAAGGTTACCCATTGCCCAAATTGTGTGTGGATGGCGTCCTCCAAGGATCTCCAACCGTAGGGCGAGCACCTCTCGTTGAATCCTTTCCGCCTCGACCCACTGACCACGGTCAGACAGTGTACTCGCAAGGTTATTCATTGCCGAAATTGTGTGTGGATGGCGTCCTCCAAGGATCTCCAACCGTAGGGCGAGCACCTCTCGTTGAATCCTTTCCGCCTCGACCCACTGACCACGGCCAGACAGTGTACTCGCAAGGTTATTCATTGCGGAAATTGTGTGTGGATGGCGTCCCCCAAGGATCTCCAACCGTAGGGCGAGCACCTCTCGCTTAATCTTTTCCGCCTCGACGTACTGACCGCGGTCGGACAGTGTGCTTGCAAGGTTACCCATTGCCCAAATTGTGTGTGGATGGCGTCCTCCAAGGATCTCCAACCGTAGGGCGAGCACCTCTCGTTGAATCCTTTCCGCCTCGACCCACTGACCACGGTCAGACAGTGTACTCGCAAGGTTACCCATTGCCGAAATTGTGTCTGGATGGCGCCTGCCAAGGATCTCCAACTCCAGGGCGAGCACCTCTCGTTTAATCTTCTCCGCCTCGTCCAACCGACCGCACCTGTTTAATGCAATGGCAAGCGCGGACATAACCCAGAGGGAATTTCCATGTCTTTCTCCATTGTCCTGCCGAAGCTGGGAAAGAATAGCCGCCAGCAGTTCTCGACACGCGTTCCAATCACCTAAGGACTCGTAAAGTGTGTAAAATGCCAACGCGTAAGCCACATGCTCCAATTTCATGGACAAATGTATAATGGCAGCATGGGGAAGCAACGGCCAAAGATGCGCATTGCTACCTTTGGCTGGCCGAATGGCTCCAAGGAGCAGTTTTGCTGTCATTTGTGAGTAGAACCGGTTCTCATCTGCGTTGAGACGGTCCTTGATATACACCTGAAGGAGGGGGTGTACGCCGTAGACTAAACCGTCATTCGAAACGTCGATGAACGACGCACGATACGCCGATTCAACGATCTCCTGGAATTCAAGCGCGTCCCACGCAGAGCCCAGGATTTCTTCAAGGTTTGACATCAAGGCCTTGTCACTCTCCGGAGGGGGGCAGCCATTCAGAACGGGGTATGTAGTGAAACCATTCTTTGTTGATTCTTCAAATAGAAAGATTGGAATGGCAGAGTGATGAAGAAACGCGCAGAGTTTTAGGAGCTCTTGTGCCTGTGTGGGAAGGCAGTCGAAGGACAGGTCGAATGCAGTGTATGTCGACGAGGTATATTCGCTGCCGAGACCCGGCTTCTTGCGCATAAGGCGATCTCGATGTTTACGAAACGTGTCGAGGTACGTATCGAGGCGCCGTGTCTTGCGAATATATGCCCCTGCCTGAGTGATGGCGAGCGCTAGCATCCCCAACTCTCTGACAATCTTGACGGACTCGGCGTCATTTTGAGGTGTGACGTTAGCCACTCTATGAAGGAGCTCGATCGCCTCGTTCTCCTCCAGATCACCGACAAGAACTGCGCCATCTGGAGCGTAGTCAACGCATTCACCATTTCGAGTGGTGATCAAAACTGCTCCATGAGTGGAAACAGGGAGGTATGGGCGAAGGTCGAGATCTGGAGAATCGGCATTGTCGAAGAACAGCAACCAGCCTTTTGCCGTCTTATCCAGGTATGCAACCGCATCATTCCAGGTCATCTCGCTGTATTCTGGGCCTAAAACTCGAACCGAAAGTTCCAAATCTTTCTCCAATCGAGTCTGGTTGGATGCGTCGACGAAAATCACACGAGTGAATCTAGCTACTAATGAGAGATCTCCAAATAATCGGAGACTGCGTACCTGTTTTCGTTGTCACGAATCCACTTTGTAGCGAGCTGAGTTTTACCGGCACCTCCAATCCCGTGTAAGATACACCGGGGTTGTCGTCGCACAGGACTACTTGGGAGGAGATGTCGTGTGATAAGGAAATGAATCCGTGGCCTATCGATGTAGTGTCTTGACACAGTCAAACGAGGCTTTGGTAGGACAACCTCATTCGGCGATAGATCTTCTCTATTCGCCAGATCTGGAGATATTTATTGGTTTGAAGCAATACCAGCGGTCCACGAACCTCGATATGCGTCCTCGGTACACCACTTCTTTGTCACCCCAGCGGTGGCTCCTTCAACGTGCTGCTTGAGGTAGGAAAGAACAGTTGCATAATTCACGTGGCCTGAGTCGCGAAACTTGACCATTTCACAATGGTCAGCGTCCAGTCCTTCTTCAGTTGCCTGACAATCCCCAGCGACGGTGGCAGAGTTATACGGCACAATCTACGCACTTCAGCCTCCAAGAAGCAAGATCCATCGCACATACCATTTTTCTTTTACCACCAATGATCGGGGTTGGATACACTTCGTAAAATAGAACGTTTTCAATCTCTTTGCTAGCCGACGTGTACGACCTCTGGATGTTTTCTAATGCTGGCGAGTTCTTCTTGAGATTCTGGACGATAACCTTTGTCGTCTTCAAGTACACCGACAGTAGCCTGTTCATGGTGTGCAAAAGCTCAACGCCGTTGACGCCGTAGTGTGGTGTTCCGAAGAAGAGAACAGCGTGAGTTGACACCAGGATGTCCCGAAAGTCATTTTTTGAGCCCACACTCTCGCTATGACAAAGGCCGAGTGCCTTGGTTGACTATCAGAGCAAGTACGTGCGCAGTGAGACGTATTACCTGTTTGAGCACAATGCCTCCCAAGCTATGCGCAATGAAAATGATTGGTCTCTGCGGTTGTTGAGACGACGAGAAGTAGGGGTGGACATTTACTCACTCGTGGATGATCAATGCGTTGTCTCGAGAGGGATTTGAGAAACTTGTCGGCGTGTTGGTATATTGTCTGCGTCGAGACACACTCTCGGCTTCGAGTGTCGGCGTCGTAGCCATACACGAGTATTCGTGCGTTGGGTATGTCGATGCTGAGGAGATCTCGAAGCCATAAGACGCCATTTCCCGCCGTCCATGTCCTCTCTCTATGGCCATCCAAGCCATGGATGGCGATAATGCTGACATGGTGAGCTCGAGGTTCAGCGCGCAAGCAATCCGTTCACTCACTCGACGATAGGATTAGTTCCTGACGCGAGTTCGAGGAAACCAAGATCATCCGCCTTGTATTTGAACTTGGATGTCGTTGGTTTGTTCAGATTCGAAGGGGTAATACGCGCTTCCTCGTTCATCGTTTGCGAGGACGGGTTAGAGCTGCGTATAATGCCTTTCAACCGTGAGCGAAGACTTGACATTTTTCTTGGTCGAGACAGTGGGGAACAAGAACAGATTATTTGCTGAACGGCCTGGCGTCAAACGGCCCACGAGACTGGCATGCATGGTAAACTAA
Organism: Serendipita indica DSM 11827; assembly: GCA_910890315.1. Taxonomy (NCBI): domain Eukaryota; kingdom Fungi; phylum Basidiomycota; class Agaricomycetes; order Sebacinales; family Serendipitaceae; genus Serendipita; species Serendipita indica. The sequence continues at coordinate 1,236,276 of CAJVGD010000012.1, read as the reverse complement.
CGTCTCTCCAGGTACCATTGCAACAAAGTGACGATAGAAAGGCCAGACCTAGATTTTAATTGTTTTATCGAGGCCTTTGATGTCTTTACTTTCGCCTATCTACCGACAGACGCAGATGAGAGCGGTCGGAGCTGTGCTTAGATCATATATATGCAGGTCGAAACAGATCTATTGAATGTTTATGTAAACGTGGAGATACCTACGGGTCCATATACTGGTTAGTCTTCGATCAGATCCACAATCGTCCAGGCCACATTCAGCCAATCTCTCCTGATATTACATGGAAATCTCGTGGACCTATGCCCCGAACTACAAGACGTTCGAGAAGAGTGGCCTGTGCGCCAGCCGACGAGTGTCATCAAGCCGAATTCAGTCAGAGGAAAGCTGGATAAGTTCTTCACTGAACGTGGGTGAGGCCTTACTTAGCCACATATAAGTAGAATGGTCAGCGTGTAGACTGAGAGTAGGAAATAACAGCTAACAAAATTAAATGCTGGCCAAACATCGCGTAAACAAAACAACAAGCTTGAACCCGCCGACATGTAGAGATCTCTTGTTGTCCCAAGAACATCAATTACTCGAAGTCTGTTTGAGCTGAAGGTGCACGCCGTCCTGTTACGCTCAATAGCTAGATCTAACCCTCGTGTAGCTCGCCTGATGCAGTCGAAAAGGCACAACAGTGAGTTTTGAAAATGCAGTATGTCGCAAGTAAGTGCACTCTTACTCTGGAACTGATCTGACACTCCGCCTCAGAGCTCGAGCCCGTCTTGGACATAAGAACCCCTTGCTCGTCCACCCGAGTCTGAGCCTGCCACGGCCACAACAGCAGCGGTTCAGATGCGTCTTTGAGTTGGATTTGGTATCTAGAATGCCAATAGTCTTTTCTGATCAAAACCCTTGAATCTCGACCCCGACCGTTCGACGACAGTACGCCTTTGGCAGTGCAGGCCCAGGAAACTCCCGTAGACTCGAGAGTTTGCGAAGGAAGCGGAGAAAATACTATTACATCTCGAGGATATGCACAGCGAGAGATTCTAGATGATCGCCTTGGCCATTCACGCTGTTCGCATAGCTAGGTAGATATGCCGTTGCTAGTCTCAAATTCCAATATCTGCTCTTCAAGCCAAGCAATGATACTGTCCTCCGCTTCGACATTGCCCTCGTGATCGATTCGTGGCCCTTAGGTCTTGCCCACGGACCAAAGTACTAGCTACGAGTCAGGTTTGCAAGAGACACGTCAGAAAATCGTACCTTTCCATTGTACTCGAGCGCCTCGGTGGACGTGGCTGCGTATAAAGGAGTCAAAGCGCCCATCTTTGTGGGGTGGAGCATTGGCTTGGTCTATGGAGACAATGTGAAACAGTTTAAAAGGAGTTTAAAGCGTGCGTACTAGCATTTGGGCAATGGCAGGTGCATGGCGTTGAAGATTTGACTCGATGCGTCCTATCACCCATCAGACATCCATATATACTCCAGGTTATCCGAGTCACCTGGATTGACGCTTGCTGTAAAGATGTTGATACCTAACTCCGTCATCCTCCTAGCACGTGCAGCTGCGACTAGGATATTTCCAGACTTGCTCTGCATATACAATTGCGTGGTTCCGACGGCTCTCCTGGCGTCCCCGTCTTTGAGAGTCTCAAGCTTTATTACCTCTCCACCGGTGAACGCACTGAGGAAATGAGCGTCCGAAGCCAATTCAACGACCCGCACGCCGATGGGGTCAGCGGCAGAAAGAGAAGAGGAGGTGGATTTGAGGGTTGGGAGGAGAAGATGCGTGAAATAGTAGTGACCCAAGACGTTGGTTCCGAATTGAAGGTCGTAGCCTTGCGCGGTTACCTGGTCGACTGGTGGAGACATTACTCCACTGAGAAATAGTCAGACACGTTGAAGGAATGGTGTGAACGCACGCGTTGTTGATGAGGATATGCAGCTGGCCCTCGTTGCTGTATCTAATCAGCACGTTGGCACTAAGAGTACGTGAAGACAGTACCTTTGGAAAGCTGATGCCGCCCTTTGCACGCTTGACATGTCAGCGAGGTTAATCTCAAGCACGTGGACGTCTGCGTCCTTCACTTCATCGCGCAACTTGCGGACCGCAGCTTCACCGTTTGCAGTTAATTGAGCGAGATGTTAGGTAGACTTTGGCGTGTTTAGCTACCAGAGCCTATACAATGTCATCTTCATTTCGGTGCTATTTGTAGAATACGTACCTTGACAATCTCGTATCCAATCCCAGCATTTCCGCCCGTGACGATGGAAATTTTGCCTGTAAGGTCTGGCATATCTTCAAGCGTCCACTTGGGAATTCCCGGTGCAAAATCTGCGAGGTACTTGCACACACCGTCCCATCGAACACTACGCGGCATGTCGGAAAAGAGGAGTGACCACCAGGGATGGACGCACAGTAGCTCCTTTTATACCCTGAGAGTTTATTGGCGCTAAAGCATACTTGAAGTCCTGTCAACCCGAGCTAGCGGCATCACACGGCCAGGCACTTCTCAATTCGAATCATCAAACCTGGCCACCAATTGATGTACTTCTGTCTCAACTTGAATAAGTAACAGAGAACCAATTATACCCTATAACAAGAGCCGTCCAACGCAGAGGCGGGATCCTGCTGCTGCCAAACATCGCGTAGACAAAACAACAAGCTAATTACCCGCCTACGTCACGTAAAATCTCTTGTTGCCCCGAAAATAGCAACGCTCCAAGATCTTTTTGGACTGGAAATGTAAGCCGTGTTTGAACTGGATGACTGGCCCTGACTTTGGTATTATAGCTCGCCTGATGTGAAGGGCAGACCAATGGGACTTGAAGTTGTGGGGTATCGCAAGTACGTGTACTCCTTCTCTTCTGGAATTGGACTGACACTCCGCCTCAGAGCTCGTCGAATCCGTCTTGGACACAAGAGCCCTTGCTCGTCTACCCAAGTCTACCACGACCACAACAGCAGCGGTACATACTGTGTCGCGAAAACGGGCCTCGCATCCGCCTCTCCCAAAACTCCCTACCGCATCGTCGGCGTAGCGAAAGCACTCAAAGCGCGAGGCCATGGCGGTACCTGGCATTCCCCTCCACCGTCCGAACGACCAAACGCTGCATCTGCATCCCTTTCAAGTCTACTTGCCACGGAAAAGGCGACGGACATGACCCTCGAACGCGACCCCAACTCGAGAAGGCACGACTACACTTACTTTAACAAACTCGCCGCTTTCCTCGTTGCCGACTCTACCAATATCAGCTATCAAGGCATCGGTCGCCTCGGGTTCGAGGCCTCCAAACCCACAGTCGCTCTCCTCAAACACTCATAGATCGAGCATCAGTATACCGAAATCTAGAGCAGCCGTCGCCGAATAGCTTGGCGCCATCCACCGATGGATCTGACTGGTCCCGCGTCTCGACGATGCAAAACCAGGCCGCTGGATACAACCGCGGCCAGTCGAGATATCCTGCATCGGAACAGTTCTTGTTTATACATTTTCACGGTCAAAATATTCTATCAATTTCAAATGGAAGAAAGAACACGAACAAATAACAGGAAGAAATCGTGAAAGGGTGAACTGAAATGGACGGAAGCAGCAAACACGGACGTCAAAGAAAAGAGTATGTATCGTAGGCGTAGACCAATTATTTTGCCTTCCTCCTATTGTTAGCAACTCGCTTGCTGGTGCGCTTCGTGCGAGGCTCCCGAACGTCTGGCATGGTCTCCGTATCCTCGTGCTTGCGCTACAAATGATCAGATGGTTTCAATACGACAATTTAAGAATACCTTGTTTGCTCCAACGCTTCTTGTTGTATTAGGTAAGCTAATGGCGGATTGAGATTGAAGGCGACGACGAGAGCCACCAAGTCGCTTAGGCTGCATGAGTTGGAGAACTTCTTTCGCTTCCATAGTACGAGGATGGTCGTCACCCAGGACCTCGATGCGCAGTTCTGTGGTCTCTTGTAGGAGCTTGATGCCTTCTTCCTGCTGACCAGAGTGACACAATGTAAGGGATAAGTTTTGTGAGGCGTCAAGCGTGTCTGGATGCTCTCGACCCAGGAGCTCAAGTCGCAGAGCGAGGACCTTTCGTTGCAACTTTTCTGCCTCGGCCATCTGACCACTGCTGTACAATGTGATGGCAAGGTTGCTTTCTGCTACCAACGTATCTGGATGTTCCTCTCCACGTAGCTCGAGCTGCAGGGCGAGTATCTCCCGTTGCATTTCTTCCGCCTCGTCAAATCGATCACGATCCCAGATTGTCAAGGCGAGGTTGCTCTTTGCATTGATAGTTTCGGGATGCCTTTCGCCAAGGGCATCGATCTGCAGGGCAAGCACTTGTCGTTGCATTGCCTCCGCCTCCTCCAGCTGACCGAGGCGTTGCAATGTAACAGCAAGGTTGTTCATTGTTATAATAGTGTCTGCATGCTGTCGACCTAACGTCTCGATCTGCCAAGTGAGTATATCTTTATACATTTCTTCCGCGTCGTCCAATTGGCCGAGCTCACTCAAGGTGGTTGCGAGGTTATTTCTGGCCAATATTGTTTCTGGATGCCGTTCTCCACCAATCTCCAGGCGTCGAGCTAGTACAATTCGTTCTATGTCTTCCGCTTCCTTCAACCGACCTCTGTGCCGCAAAGTCGTGGCTAAATTGGCCATTGCCATGATGGTGTCCGGATGCGCTTCTCCTAGCGTCTCCAGGCGGAGTTTCAGCACTGCGAGCTCCAACTTTTCCATCTCGTCGAATTCACCGCACCCATCTAACGCGATAGAAAGCGAGCTCATGATCCATATCGTGTCTTCGTGCTTTTCACCTTTATCCTGTCGAAGCTGCCCGAGGGCAAACTCTAGCAGCTCTCGACACGACTCCCAGTCACCCAAAGCCTTGTACAGCTCGTGAAAGGCCAACGCGTGCGCCGCATTTCCAAGTTGCACGGATCGAGGTATGGCGTTGGCATGGGGGAGCAGATGCCAAAGCCGTGCATTACTGCCCTCGTGGGGCCGGATCGAACCGAGTACGAGTTGCGCGGTTATGTTTGTATGCTGCTGGGCATTTCCTTCTCCCATGCGGTCCCTGATATACACTTGGAAGAGGGAATGAATGCTATAGAATAACCCATCGATCGAAACCTCGATAAACGAGGCGCGAGAGGCAGAATCAATAAGTTCCTGGAACTCGATTTCGTCCCACATCGAGCCTAAAGTCTCCTCGAGCTTGGACGCGAACTCCTTGTCACTCTCCGGGGGAGGACAGCTTTCCAAGACAGTATATGTCGTGAAACTGTTCATTGTTGACTCTTCAAAGAGAGTAATGGGAATGAGTGAGGGATGAAGAAATGCACAGAGCTTCAGGAATTCTTGTGTCTTTTCGGGGAGGTAGTTGAAGGAGAGGTCGAACGCGGTATAGGTCGAGTATGTGTACTCGCTGCCGATGTCTGGCTTCTGGCGCATAAGGCGATCTCGATGTTTACGAAACGTGTCGAGGTACGCATCGAGGCGCCGTGTCTTGCGAATATATGCCCCTGCCTGAGTGACGGCGAGCGCTAGCATCCCCAACTCTCTGACAATCTTGAGCGACTGGGCGTCATCTTGAGGTGTGACGTTAGCCATTCTATGAAGGAGCTCGATCGCCTCGTTCTCCTCCAGATCACCGACAAGAACTGCGCCATCTGGAGCGTAGTTGGCGCATTCACCATTTCGAGTGGTGATCAAAACTGCTCCATGAGTGGAAACAGGGAGGTATGGGCGAAGGTCGAGATCTGGAGAGTCGGCGTTGTCGAAGAACAGCAACCAGCCTTTTGCTTTTCCATCCAGGTATGCAACCGCATCATTCCAGGTCATCTCGCTGTACGCTGGGCCTAATACGCGGATCGAGGTCTCCAAGTCTTTTTCCAACTGGGTTTGACTGGAAGCATCTATGATAATAACCCGAGTGAACCTAGCCAACGATTAGAAATTTGCCCTCAAAGCTTGAGCAATTCGTACCGGCTTTCGTGATCCCGAATCCAATTCATGGCCAGCTGAGTTTTGCCCGCCCCACCGATCCCGTGCAATATGCACCGCGGCTGATGACGCGTATGACTATCTGGGAGCAGATTCTGCGTGATGAGGGATTGAATTTCCGGTCTATCGACGTAGTTCCGCGACACGACGAGTCGAGGTTTTAGTAATACGGCCTCATGCGACGACTGATCATCTACGGCTGATCATAATTAGTAAGCGAGCATGTCATTATGACTCCACAAACCTCGATGAGCGTCCTCTGTTGCCCATTTTTTTGTCACTGCAGTCATAGCCCCTTCGACATGCATCTTGATGTATGAAAGAATGGTCGAATAATTTGTCTGCTTTCTGCTGGTGAACTTGACCATTTCACAGTGGTCAGCGTCCAGTGCCTCTTCAGTCGCATGTCGATCTCCGCCAGCTGTTGCCGAATGACGTGGTACAATCTACACACTTCAGACACGAATGGACCAGTAGGCATTCTACTCACCATTTGCCTTTTACCGCCAATGATTGGCGTCTCATACACTTCGTAAAATAGAACAGTTTCAATCTCCTCGCTCGCCGAAACGTATAGATTCTGTATGTTCTCCAGCGCTGCCGAGTGTTCCATGAGATGCTGGAGGATAGAATCTGTTGTCCTCAGGTATATTGACAAAAGCCGGTTTATGGTGCGCAAAAGCTCGACGCCTTTCACCCCTGAATGAGGTGTTCCGAAGAAAAGAACGGCATGAGTAGACACCAATATATTCCGCAGTGGATTTGTCGAACCCCTGCTCTGGTTGTGACAAAGGACGAGTGCCTAGGCGACTATCAGATCAAGCAATTGGGTCTTGGGACGGGGATACCTGTTTAAGGACTATGCCTCCCAAACTGTGCGCAACGAAAATGATTGGTCTCTGCGGGAGTTTGAGATACATTTCGAGACGGACCAGCGCGCTACTCACACGTGGAATATCACTACGCTGCCGTAAGAGGGACTTGACAAACTTGTCCGCATGTTGATATATCGTCTGTGTTGAGACACACTCCCGACTGCGAGTATCAGCGTCGTAGCCATACACAAGGATTCGGGCGTTGGGTATGTCAGCTGGTAAGAGGTCTCGAAGCCACAAGACGCCACTCTCCGCCGTCCATGTCTTCTCTCTGTGGCCATCCAAGCCATGGATGGCGACAATGCTGACGTGGTCGGCTCAAGATTTCGCGCGTAAGCAAACCGTTACTCACTCAACGATAGGATCCGTCCCCGACGCGAGTTCGAGAAAGCCAAATTCATCCGTCTTCGACTTGGCTTTTGACGTTGAAAGATTGCTGATATCTGGGCCAAGGATGGTTGTCCCTTTGTCGGTCGTTTGTGACGAAGGTTTGGAAATGCGGAAAAGATCCCACAATCTCCAGCCAGGACCAGACATCCTGTGTGATCAAGATGGTTGGGAACAAGAACAGGCTTTTGCTGAGCAGCCTCGCGTCAAACGGCTGTTGAATGGAGACTGGCATGGTGGCTCCAGCCGTCTGCCAGCACCATTCACAATATCCGGTGGTAGGGAACAACGTGCGACCTCCTCTTTGCATAAGTAAGGTATTAGACAGATCGTGACGCCGCACAAGGTTGACCTTGTACAGCCCAATATTCGCTTCGACTCGTTAACTACCACACGCCTAGTGCGCAAGAAGACGACGCCAAATCTTAGGTAGACGGCGAAATTGATATGACTCTCGCCACCTGTGCTTGACAGGCCAGCCGGAGGCCGACGGGGGTTGCCTTGAGTTGCACAAGATATCAAATCAGAGATATATTCGATAAGGGATAGTTTTGCGAATCCCTATAAGTCCGGCGTTCTTACCATTTGTAATGAGGTGAGTAGATAAGATTAAGGCACTAAGAGGCCTTCTCTCTCCGTGTACTGAGCTCATACTCGAAGGCTGGACAGAGCCACCTGTCTCGAGACGCTCGTCTGCTAATGAAGTCACATATTTCTCCGACAATTTATGTCATTCTCTCATCCAATCGCATCCCAATATCAAAAGGGTGGTCTTCAGGCGCACGCATGTCAATGCGACGGAGTTCGTCCGCGCCATCTGCACTGAGTCGGGATTACCGGCTCCAAAGCTCGAAGAGATCACGATTGATTAGTGTACTGGCGTTACACAGGCTGACTGGGACGCGTCAAGGTTCATATATATCTTTGATGTATGGAGTTGGTAGAGAAAAATGTAAACAGAATTAAATACACCGATGCCTCTAGTTAGGATATATCGTTATTGCTCTCAAACGAGGATGTCTGTTCCTCGAGCCAACCAATGAGTTTGTCTCCACTTCGATATTGTTCTCGTGATCGATACGTGGCTCCTTGCGTCTTGCCCACGGCGCAAAGTACTAGCGCAGAGTCAGGTATGCAAGGAGAGAGTCAGACCACCGTACCTTTCCGTTATGTTTGAGCGCCTCGGGAGACGTAGCGACATACAAGGGAGTCAACGCGCCCATCTTTGTGGGGTACAGCATTGGCTTGCTCTATGAAATAATTAGAACCGGCTTCTGAGAGGGTATGAAGCATACGTACGAGTATCTGGCCCATCGCAGGTGCATGGCGTTGAAGATTTGACTCAATGCGCCCTATCGCCCGTCAGACATCCCCCATATAGCCCAGAGTATCCGATTCACCTGGATTGGCGCTTGCTGTAAAGATGTTGATACCTAATTCCGTCATCTTTCTTGCACGTGCAGCCGCAACCAGGATATTCCCAGATTTGCTCTGCATATACAACTGCGTAGTTCCGACGGCCCTTCTTGTGTCCCCATCTTTGAGAGTCTCAAGCTTGATTACCTCTCCACCGGTGAACGCACTAAGGAGATGTGCGTCTGAAGCCAACTCAACGATCCGCACACCGATAGGGTCAGTGGCGGAAATAGAAGAAGAGGTGGATTTGAGAGTTGGGAGGAGAAGGTGAGTGAAATAGTAGTGACCCAAGACGTTGGTTCCGAACTGAAGGTCATAGCCTTGGGCGGTCACATGGTCGACTGGTGGAGACATTACACCACTGGGAGAGAGTGAGATCCAAAAAGTAAGGCCAGGAAGACGCACGCGTTGTTGATAAGGAGATGCAGCTGGGTCTCTTTGCTGTATCTGATCAGCACGTTGACACTAAGATTACGTGAAGACAGTACCTTTGGAAAGCTGATGCCGCCCTCTTCACGCTTGACATGTCAGCGAGGTTAATCTCAAGCACGTGGACGTCTGCGTCCTTCACTTCATCGCGCAACTTGCGGACCGCAACCTCTCCGTTCGTAGTTGAGCGAGACGTGAGATAGACTTTGGCGTGCTTGGTTAATAATGCCTATGCGGTGTCATCTTCACCTCGGGACGACTTGTAGAGGACGTACCTTGACAATCTCGTATCCAATCCCTGCATTTCCGCCCGTGACGATAGCAACTTTGCCTGTGAGGTCTGGAATATCCTCCACTTTCCACTGAGGTGTTCCAGGAGCAAACTCTGCAAGTAGCTTGCAGACACCGTCCCATCGAATGCTACGCGGCATGCTGGAAGGGAGCAGATTTATCACCAAGGATGAAGCAACAGTGGTCTCCTTTATACCTCGGGGCTTTTTGGTGCTAAGACATGTTTGACCTGCCGTCCGCGGATTGCCAACTCGAGTGAGCAAATTTTGCCGTTGAGCGAGTTTTGCCATTCAACGGACTACCGAAGAAGATTCGTTTAATGTTTCATATTTACGAATCATTTCTCACGATTTTCGGCACTGGATCTGTTGGGTGAGCTCGTTTTTGATTACCTTCCAAAGGATCTGTGAGCAGCTAGAAACCAAGTAACCTCTCAGATAAAAAACTTGTTCAGATTCCAGGGAATCTACTGGTTCAACCATCTGAATCGGAATGTGGAAGAGACCAGAGTCCACTTTGGCCCTGACTTTTGTGTGGCGACATGGTCTGTATTTTCTATCCAGGTCCTGAGATGTGACTTAGATAGTATCTACCACGGGTATTCCTTATCTAATGTATTATTTCCTCTAGTCCTCGCCGCCAGAGCTCAGCCCGTCGCAACGAGCCGCTCAAACGCGACAGCGGTTGAAAAGACCGCGTTCTCCATCTCCATCAACAGGAAGAGGTCAAGCAGCTGGTACAAGTGGCAGATCGACTGCGCAACGCGCAACAAACATACGCGGCGCCGCCCGAAGCTCATCTCCTGACGGCCGTAACACATCTTTACCGCCATCCTCTCCCCAGAGATTTTCTGATACAGACGATAATAGCGGCATAAGTGATGTGGAGGCTGTTCCCGACGTGGATGAAGTGGAAGGACGACCAGTTGATGAAGACGACGAGGGCGAGGATCTCTTTGGCGAAGACATGGAAGAGTGAGATTCTACGCTAGTTTGCTGTGTGGAATGTATCTAATCTGATGCAGGGATTACGTTCGAGATCCTCGACTCGATCGATATGACAAACGCGATATCAACGATGAAGAGGAGTTTGATGAGATGGATCCCGCTGCGCGAAGGGCAGCCGAGCAAGCGATGGATAGACGTGATCGCGCTGCTGGTCGCGGGCCTGGACGACGCGCCGCCGCTCGGGAACGGATGCCGTTCATCCTGAGTGATGGAATGGAGGCAGACGACGATGATGACCTGGATCCTGCAGCTGGACTGTTGGCTGGTATGAAGCCGCGCGTACGCAAGCAGTATGACGAGCGGAAAGACATCGACGACGCAGAGGGGATCGAGGATGTGAGTTTTTCTTCGCCTCTGTCCATCTTGATGACTAATAACTGTGCAGACTATTCCTTTGGAACATCTTAGTGACATCAAGGCCAATTCGATCGCAGAATGGATCGCCACCCCGAGCGTACAGAGATCTATCGAACAGCACTTCCGTCACTTCCTACTCAGCTATAGAGACGAAGCAGGAAGTAGCGTATATGGAGAGCGCATCAAAGACCTAGGAGAGAGTCAGTGTGAGGTTCTATTCACCTTCGATCGCTGACGATCTCCAGCCAATGCGGAATCACTGGAAGTAAACTATCACCATTTAGCAAACTCTAAAGCCGTTCTCGCTTATTTCCTCAGCAACTCTCCGTCTAGTATGCTAGCCATATTCGACAACGTAGCACTGGCCTGCATTCTGCTCTTTTACCCTTCATACGAGCGCATTCACTCCGAAATTCATGTTCGAATCACGCATTTGCCTACCTTTTCCACCCTCCGTTCTCTCAGACGCAACGACTTGAACTCTCTCGTTCGTGTCTCTGGCGTCATTACACGTCGCACTGGCGTCTTCCCCCAACTCAAGTATGTCAAATTTGACTGCCGAAAGTGTGGAGCTGTGCTTGGGCCTTTCTATCAAGATGCGCTTGTCGCGGGAGGTGGAGGCAAAGGCGGTGGAAAGGAGGTCAAAATTGGCGTCTGTCCGCAGTGCTCTGGACGTGGACCTTTCACTGTCAACAGTGAAATGACAGTGTATCGAAACTATCAACGGATGACTTTGCAAGAAGCGCCTGGGAGCGTGCCACCTGGTCGCCTTCCTCGCCACCGGGAGGTAATCCTGCTCTGGGATCTCATCGATAGTGCAAAGCCCGGAGAAGAAGTCGAAGTGACGGGTATTTACCGTAACAACTTTGACGCATCACTCAATACGAAGAACGGCTTCCCCGTCTTCTCGACGATTATCGAGGCCAACTATATTTCGCGCAATTCGAACCCCTCACTCGCACTCACGCTAAGCGAGGCAGACGAAAAGGAAATAAGGCAACTCGGCAGGGACCCTCGAATCGCCAAACGCATATTCAAATCCATTGCGCCGTCCATATACGGTCACGAAGACATCAAAACTGCCATTGCGCTCAGCTTGTTTGGCGGAGTCAAGAAGAATATCAAGGACAAGCATCGTATCCGAGGCGACATCAACGTCCTGATGCTCGGAGATCCTGGAACGGCCAAGTCTCAGTTCCTCAAATACGTCGAGAAAACGGCACCGAGGGCGGTCTTCACGACAGGTCAAGGAGCCTCAGCTGTCGGTTTGACAGCCAGTGTCCGTAAAGACCCCGTGACACGCGAATGGACTCTGGAAGGTGGAGCGCTCGTCTTGGCGGATAAGGGAGTGTGTTTGATCGACGAGTTTGACAAGATGAATGAATCCGACCGTACGAGTATTCACGAGGCTATGGAACAACAAACGATTAGTGTCAGCAAAGCGGGTATTATCACAACACTTCAGGTAAATTTACTTCTTCTCATCTCCGCTTGGAACTTCTTTACTTACTCTCGGCTCTTTGGTAGGCTCGATGCGCTGTCATCGCGGCAGCAAATCCCATCAAGGGGCGGTACGACGGGACGGTTGGGTTTGGACAAAATGTCGCACTTACAGAGCCAATATTGTCCCGTTTCGACGTGCTCTGTGTTGTAAGAGACCTTGTGGATCCTGTTGTCGACGAGGTGAGCTCAACTTGCTTGTCCATAGAAAAAGGCTGACGCGAATAGCTCCTTGCGCGCTTCGTGATCGGAAGCCACCTTCGCAGCCATCCCAAATTCGAAGGCGAAGTTGAGGAGATGACTATTGGTGACAGCCTTGATCAAGACGTACGTATTTCCATTCCACAATGCGATTTATGGTCTCACTGAGCCTGTTTGGATAGATTATTCCACAAGATTTGCTTCGCAAATATATCCTCTATGCGCGCGAGCGTGTCGAGCCCAAATTACACGACATTGATCGCTCCAAGATGTCCAACTTGTTTGCGGATCTGAGACGAGAGAGTCTCGCCACTGGCAGTTTCCCCATCACAGTGAGACATTTGGAGAGCATGATTCGGTGAGGCCATACACTCGAAATACACGAATTGGGTACTTACACTGACTTTATGCGCCTCTAGAATGGCAGAGGCGAGCGCTAAAATGCATCTACGCGAGTACGTGCGCGCAGACGACGTCGATCTTGCTATCTCGGTTGCTGTTCAAAGCTTCCTCAGTGCGCAGAAGCTGAGCGTACGGAGGTCTCTCGAACGCGTACGTTCGTGTTTCTATCCTGACTTTACTCTATTCACCTGAAGAGTCTTGCTGATCGTAATTCTGATAGGGATTCCGCAAATACCTCTCGCACGCGCGGGATCACGAAGAGTTGCTAGCATTCTTGTTGGGGCAGATGATCAAAGACAAAGTTCGTCAGCACCAACTCGTCACTGGATCAGCACCAGATCGAGTCGTCGTCACAACCGAGGCACTCGAAGCGAGGGTACGTTCCTCCTGTGCTCATCCCACACTCACTGAGACTAATCATCTATAACAGGCAAAAGACCACGAGATATACGAAGCCGCGGCATTCTATCGTTCCAAGTTGTTTTCGACAAATGGGTACAAAATCAATGCGGCCGGAGAGATTGAAAAGGTGTTTAGATCGGATGCCGGGCTCTGATAAATCGCTCCGTGGGATGTGCATAATCGAACAGACAACATTTCGCCATACATTCGATGGGCCAAGGATGAAGTCTATTGTACAACTGCACCAGATTTCAATGATCTCGACTAGAGAATAACCGAGTGAATTCTGCCTCTTTGTCCAACTGTTGATAATGCGGCACCTCCAACCGGAGACCGCCAGATGGCGGCCGGGCGTTTCTCTTACTTCCTACCACCTTTGCGCCGAGTTTTGTCAACGTTTTACTCGTCCATGGATTCATTCAGCATTTGGAAGAATACTTGGGCACCGTGAGAGTAGCATTGGTTGGATCAGTAGAATTTTACACTGGGCAGGAGATGGACTCTCCTTGAGCTCGTCGACCGTATCCCAAACGAGTCCTTGCAGGCTATATTGGTTATCGTGGAGTCCACCAAGAGTATGCGTATTATTATTCAATCTCGCTTGCGTGTCGGAGATGGTGCGCGACTGCCCTGGTGCTGCACTGGCTCCACCTTGCCACCTCGCTCACTGGTGATGACTCCCGTCCAGAGCGCGTTTGAGATTTACATGACACGAATCCGCTTCATTCTCAACGAGCATCAGCCATCTTAACCAGGTCATCCCGCAAGTTCAATACCTAACGATAGCCTCATCAAGCGATGCATCTCTGAACTTATGGACACCCGCGGGGTGACCAGAGACGTCATTCCAATCGCTTCGTCCTTTGTTTTTTGACTATAAGGCTTCCATTGAAAACGCCGACCTTTGCACTCGTATCGACTCTCCTTCTCGTTCAACTTGCGGCCGTTGCTTCCTGTTTCGATTTGGGCTTCGTATGGGCAAATTAGATTACGTATCTGTGCATTATCCAAACCTGCAAATAAGCGATACGATAATGACATTGAAGACGACGCGACATTCCTCCTGTCATCTTCCTTGGCCATTCGATTTCCCCTGAATGCATCGTACAAGATTGATTACACTTCAATTCTGTTTCTGCTGTTCTGGCATTTTGGACTTTGAAACGTAAAGAGACCAGGGCTTCACTTCACGTGTTTCGCGAGTTCATCTTACAAGGTTTCGAAAGATACGGAACCGACGGACATCTCGGACGAGGGCCAGCTTCCTAGTTTGCCTGACAGTGTAATTTGCTAAGAAGCACTCGCTGGCATCGGCGGGCGATCGTCAACAACAGGGAATCGCTGCCACCTTTGTAATCGCGCAACTTGGTCTCCTCCACATCTGCTCACTCACTCGTCACAGCGTTTCCGCGGTCGGTAGCCCATCCGTGCTCTATAGACCCCGCTTTACTTACTGCCCGACTCTTTGAGATGTCTACTAAGGTAGAAAAGCCTCCAAAGCAACCTCCCAAGACGCTTTCGTTGAAGCGCAGCTTTGGGAAACTCCCGCGACTTTCCAAAGAAATGATATACGACAGTGTCCGGAACCAGCCTATTCCACAGATGCCGCTAGCTCTGGCACCCGCTGCACACGGTGCCTCTGTGGCGAATGGTGCAATCCCAGTGGACAACGACAAGCCGGCGTCCCCCACGTGGAGGAACTATTTTCCATTCTCCAGAAGGGGATCAAAGGCGGATCACGGTCCTGGGTCCTTGTTAGCCATGGATTCTCCACTTCCTTTAGCCGCTCTCGGGACTCAACCTCCAAAGGCGGGCTCACTCAGTGCCGGGACGTCAAAGACACTCAAAGAGCGAGCGCGCAGCTATGCTGACCTCGCCTCACTCAGCCTCTTCGATGATACTCCCAGAGCGATTCCTGGAGATGAGTCCAAGAGAAGGTATGCTTTGCGCAGTTGCCCTCGTCTATCTCTCATGAAATTACAGCGGTAATCTACTCGAGGCTCTGTCTCTCCCTTTCCGTAAGCATGCGACCAAGGGGTCTCATCGAGCGCGAAGCAAGAGCGATGCCACGATAGCCACCGACGATAGCCTTCCAGAGACTCCTCTTCAAACGCTTCAGCTCCTGGACCGACATGAATCATCTCCCATCCTCAATATTCGTGCCCATCCAGGGGGCTTCGATCACTACGTCCAGCGTTCCTCCCCTCTCGACCTCGAGTCACATTACGTCGACGTTGTGAGTATCTCTTGGCCTGATTTCGGACGCATACTCATGGATTACAGGCCCGGACACACGGCAACGTCGAGGGTTCCCCAGAGGCGAAGAAGAATCGATGCCTCCCACCATTGAGTGAGAGCATGATCTCTCTACGCACAGTTGAATCAGAATTCGATGGTCCCAACTATTTCATCCCTTGTATGGGATTATCGTTCCCCCTCCCGCCATCGTGCACGGAGGAAGACGTTACTGCTCTCTTCAGACTGGGCATCGACGTTGAAGATGCACAGGGGAGGCCAATATTTGCTCTTCCCAGGATCTCTCCAGCGAGCATGCCTCAGCCACTTCAAGATCCCCAAGCCTATGCGCGTATGCGCGCCATTACGTACAGTCCCAGCATCAAAGGACCCAACAACAAAGGAGCGAATCACTTCTAGCATGTCTTAATGACCGCCATCCGACTGTATCTTTAGCTTTGTGTATCACTACTCGCATATATAGAAATCTGTTCGTTGATCTCAACTACAACTTTGGCTGCCTAACGACTGAGCGGATTGCTCCATATGAGCATTCTAGACGAACTTCCTTCTATTCTATCTTCAAGTCACTCACATGGTCCCCCCGACTTGGAACCATTGGAGCCGATTCACTTTGGATTCTTCGTCCCAAGGCTGGATAGCAAACCTCAGAATCCAATTATTGATACAATAGAGCTCGAAGACTACTCCGGGCGCTCTTCACGACCTAGTCCAGGTGTAGCGAGTATCCAAACGGGCCAGCCATTGCAAGGTACCGTTGTGGTACCAAACGGTCAGGATGCCTTGAAGATTAGTATCCCGTCCAATAAAACGCCAGTCAGCGACATTTGGATGACGGCTGCGGCTGGTTCTGATGCCCTTGGGGTGCGTATCTCTCATAATTGCCATCCACTCTGCTTATAAATCATCAGAATAACCTCAAGACGTGGGATAGTGTCAGATATTCACGTACGAGAGATGCTGAGCGCGGGGACTTGCTCTCTGAACAAGATCCATCGGTTTTTGTCGCGGCCCAAGACTTGTGAGTCCATCTTGGAGGGGTTTCAATAAGCCTAACAACTCTCCTGATACAGTGTGATTCCTCACGTTCACGCTCCTGGTTCTTCACGGTTGCACTTCCCGCCAGCAGAGTTGATGGAGATTCTTGTTACGAACCTGACTGGCCATTCGTCGCGGCTATATGATTGGGACTCATCGACGGAGAGTTTCCGTCAGTCGAAAGAATATGCGGATAAGATTATTCTTGCCTATGGCTTCACAGAGGAACTGAGCAAGAGGTGTGTCGGGCCCTTGCGATGATTTATTGATATTTAGCTCTTTGTAGCATCATTTCGCTGTATCTTGCTATAGGAACATCTTTCCGAAGGTTGGATAGCCTCATCCAGGATGTTCGACACCGAGTTCTGCATCCGACCATGCATGCGTTTCTTCATTCTCTCGAGATGATTGTCGAGTCGCTGAGGAAGCAGCTCGCGAGAGCAAGGATTAGCAGTCTTCCGTCTTCTCCAGGCTTTGGCTTCAATATGCCGATATTAAAGAAAGTTTGGCAGCGCTTGCGGAACTATGCAATGTGGTACGTAGGACCGTCCAACTGAGCGGTTGTCTTATTGGTCTTTAGGACGCCACGGCCAGTCCACCATTTAAGCCAATTCCAGATGAGCCAGCGGCACTTCTCACACATATTTACACCTTTACCGAGCGTCACATCGCCTCTTTCTCACCTCGTAGTATTCGTGCCAGCTTTGCATATCTACTCTCAACCGCGTCTCACCCATTCCTCCGCACGGTGGAAGAAAGCATAGGAATTGGGAGTGCCAAGGGTTTACTCGTGAACCCTGCATCTAGTAGAAAGTCTGCATACGCAGAAACGGACGAATTCGGATTTCATGAGGAGGACGATGTCGCGGTCCTCAACATGGACGAAGCCCCGCCGGAATATCCATCCTTTTTCTCGGCCAAACTGAAGTCTGAGGTCATTCAGGCCACAAGAGGCCTCAAAGTCCTGACAGCGGCAGATCCTAATCATCCCCTCTTGAAGGACTATACGCAGAGACGATGCGAATGGGTATGGCATGAAGACAGAATCGAGGAGATATGCACTGGCTCAAAGCCCGAAGCCCTTATTAATGCGACTTTACACCTTGAATCTCGCTCTCATACGGAGCCAGATGAGGAAGGGGACGTAGAAGGCGTACAGTATAAGCCTGAACTGGCCAACTTTCGCATCTTCGACATGGAACCTGGTTCTCAGTGGAGTCGAGTTGACCAAGACGTGACATCTTTACCAATCGACACCACGCCATTCCAGTCATTCCTCGCCACGTTCCCAGATGAACTCCCTCTTTCAACACCTTCCATATCGCTCCTCGCGGATGTCGTCCTGATGCCTTTGAAGGTCCAGAGCGATCGTCTTCTCAATGCATTACTAGAGCGGTTCCTCACACCCCCGCTCAGCCTACCATCTCATTTCCTCCTCTTGCACTCCTTTATGCTCCTTGGTTCACAGAACTTTACCATGCGACTGCGTGGCGCCTTGTTTTCCGATTCGGATGCATATCAGCCAGTGGGGCGTGGAACCCGTGCAAGAACGAGGGCAAGGCTTGGAATCATGGATGACCGTGACATTGCCGCGGAACAGGAAGATCTCAATCGTGGACAGGATGGCATTAATGCACCCGCGAAGTGGGGAATCGGTCTGGGCGTTGGATTAAGCGAGAGGGGAATCTGGCCCCCTGGTGGGACAGAACTTGGGTTCGCCCTAAGGCGGGTCATCGTGGACACCCTCGATGAGATGAAGGCCGAGAAGCACTCGGGCCACGATGCGGACTCGGGCGATGAGGAGGAAGCTCCGAAAGAAGAGGTAGATGTCATCAAAGAAGCAGAGTGGAGACTGGGGTTCGCTATTCGTGATTTACCGATTGACGAAGCAAGGCAGGACTGGCTGAACCCTTCATCTCTTGCGTATGTGTCGAAGCTTTTGCCACCGAATTCTTACTCTGGATAGCGCTCTTGACTTTCTCTACCTCGACTACAAACCACCATTGCCTGTCGCCGCACTTATCACTCCTGTACTCTTGAGCAAGTACCAGCGCTTGTTCAACTTTCTCCTCCGACTCTTACGAGGTGCGTCCAAGTACCATTATTCTATGTCGTATCTTACACCAGCAGCTGATACCGTCTCCCGCGGTCTCTTCTGGAGCATTCAAAAAGGCGGAGCAGGCTTCAATTCCGCGGCGGCGACAGCACTTTTGCGACGGTTCCGTTTCCATACTCACACATTTGTCTCTGTACTGACCAGCTATGTCTTCGACACCGTCGTCAGGACGAATTTCGATGCGTTCAATCTCAAACTACGCACTATCGAAGAATTGCATTACATGAGACAACGCGAGTGGAATCAATTGAACACTGCCCGCCCAGGTTCGAGCCACCAGCAAGAACCTCCCAAGCCTGCGGCAGATATATTTGAAGTGATGGGGGATCATTCAAAGATGCTCGACAAGATCCTTGGCGGGTGTATGCTTAGGACGCAGCAAAGGGCGATATCAGACGTGGTAGAGGACATTCTCAGCATCATTCTCTTGTTGGGAAGCCTCGTGAGAGATTTCAAGAGACATGCTCTGAGCGAGGAAGATGCGACAGCGCAGCTACAAAAGTTGCACACCACGTTTGAGAGGAAGATGATGACACTGGTCCGTACTCTAGGTTATAGATCCGTAATATGGGCTAACGTTGAGTAGACAAAGGTACTTCGAGCCATGGACGACAAGAGCGAACTACGCTCTCTCCTTTCTGCCTTGGCTACAAGCGATCGGGACTACGAAGTCCTGACTCGCAATACTGGTACGAAGAGGGATATCGGCCTCAGTGATCTACTCGTACGGATGGATCCTGGCGAATGGTGGAAAAGAGAATTGGAACGCCGAACACGTGCTAAAAGGGCAAAAGATGCTACTCAGATCCCAGACATTGGCTGATGTCTATGTGAAAGTTTACTCTCTGATTATCGTAATCTATTTAATTAATAACTCGGACCAATGAGATCCCCTTCACAGTTCGTCAAGCGGATACCCGCAGCGCGCAGCAATGAGCTCCATTCTTTCCACGTTCTGAACTCGCGCGAGAGTTTCTTTCTACGAGGTACTTCCCAGCCTGACGTACCATAGCCTTCTGCGTTCCTGCCGCTTATAAGAAGAAATTCGTCGTCCAGCATCCGAATACAGCGCAATGTTGCGTGCCTACTTGCTAATGCTGTCAAATGTTCGGACAGTTGCTCCCTGCGATCGCTTTCGGGTCGATCGTACTCGTTCATCGCCCGGAAATCGGGTGGACATCCTTCCAAACTGACCTGTGAAAGATTTGGGAGGTCGATGTCTGGTGGAAGGGCAGGCATGACAGAGACGTTGAAGGTGAGCGCCTGCAGCACTGAGCATCCCTGTCGTCCGAGAAGGTCGTGCCAGGTCTGCGGTGGCATTGAACTGTATTCCAGCACCCGCAAGTGCAATTCGCGTAATGGAGGAAGGCATTCGAGAAGTCCGTAGACATCGGATTGCCACGGTGCTGAACCAATGAGAACCTCGAGCGTTTGTAAAGCTGGGATGGACCAACGGCGGGTATAGCGAATATATGCTCGGTGTAAGGTCGTGAGGTCGACACGGAGGGAAGTCAGATGCAAGAGGGGTATCTGTAGATCGGAAAGGGTATCGGAGAGACGCGTGGAGCATAAGAAAGCTTGGCCTAGGACAAGTTTTCGCAAGTATGGTGCATGTCGAAGAAGAAAGGTGAGGTCGCCTACGATGATGCCTTCTTTGCCAGACCATTCGAGTCGTTCGAGCGACGTATCTCCCTCTCCTGCTGCAACATTGCGTTGCGTCGGGTGTGGTAAGTAGTCGCCTATCTTCGGTCTAAGACCTTCGATGCTGCTGAGTGCATTGATGATAGGTGAAGGCGTTGGAATGCCAGCCTGAGGGTTCTTGTTGACATAGATAAGTAGGTTCGGACAGCACTTGAGCAAGTCGGACATGATATCGGCATAGATGATATGATCCGACGGATCTTTGCCCACTGCGCTGCTTCTCAGTAACCCATACCGGCGTTGCCGAACTACTCACAGTCAATCTTGGTTTCAATCCTTCTAATTAATGCGCCATATCCCACCCCTTCGCCTTGCAACAATAAACGAATATTATGTGGTCCTGGCACGTATCGATATCGTGAGGCTCGGACGAGCCCGGTGAGGAGTTGGAGTTGGTGCAGCGACATGAACGTCACGTTTCTGAATAAATACGGTAGCCCAACCTTTCGCCATTGTGAGGATGTTGCGGAGATGGCGAGCTTGACCTGTAGACTCGTTGAAAGTGGCGCGCCGCCGTTGGTCCCTGACGAAGGTGAGGTTGGTGAAAGTCTGAGGTTCGCTGAGAATGATGGAGAGTATCTCGACGCTGAGCCCCTTCGTGCAGGACCCATCGCAGAATCTGGCGTTGCGCCCATCGGCGACGACGAGGAATGGGGTCCAGAGTGATGCATGCCGTCCATTTCACTCGAATGATTGCGCTTCATACCATTTTCATTATGAAGAAATTGGTGGAGACGTAGGCGTTGGTTCTGCGGCTCATACAGGGGATCCAACAGGTTGGATTCTCCGATCGCAAACTCGAAAATCTCTCGCCATAGTTCGACTGGGAGGTCATTTACTGTGCTCATGGTGAAAACAAGGTTCCAGAGTGGAAACGCAGAACGCTTGTGGTGATGGTTAGGTCCAAGTTCGACCAGGTAATGCAATGCTATCCTACGTGATTCACGCCGGAGAATATAAACACATTAAAATGTAGTAAGAGCGTCCGAATCATCATCGTCAATGAGCGTCGCACTCGGAAGGGCGGATCTGGTCTAGTCATTCGCGCCCTTCCATTTCCAGGTCATTGTTCCCGGAGACATTGCTTGTATCGATTCCATATATAGTCCTTGATCAAGGAGTCAGAAGATCCTCTACAATGACGGTGGCATACCTGGAAAGTGACTGAACATCCATCCAGCAAGCGGTATGTATTGCACAAAAATCATCCACTTTGGAACTTGCATGCCCTCAGGAACCTTCCCGGCTCTATTCGGCGGAATTCCTGTGACGGCTGTAGCGACGGTACCAGCCGGTGCATAGTTGTTCGCCGCAATGCTTGGCTTGCCATTTCGGCGCATCTTGACTTCTGTTCCCATATGCGCAAATGCGAACAGCGAGTCTGGGTACGCGTAGTTTGGATCGTCACCAAACGCTGGGAAGAGCGTCGCCACCGCATCGTGGTGCTATTCAGACGGTCAGCGGATACCCACTTCTCCGTGTATACACTTCACATTGACAATGCGCCATGGCGTGCGAGGAGGACAAGCACCCTTGAGAAGACTGTTGTTGAAGACTGCGTGCGATTAGACGTGCTGAGCCCTTGTCAAAGATGTGGAACTCACGCTTGGCAGACGGCATATCGCACGCGATAGGTGAGCTGAAGAGATAGGCATCGCAAATCCTCACTCGACTGTCCAGACCGTCGATATACATCATGGCGCGGGCGTATGCCAGACTGGCGATTCCACTGCCCAGAGAATGGCCTATCACAGCATCACTCAGTATTTCTCCGACAAGGAAGGTGTGCTTACCGGTGAAGTATACATTCGCAATCTCGGCCCCATTGCGCAGGAGCAGGTCGTCCGTAATAACTTTAATACCAGCCATGATCGTTTCTTTAAAATGTCAGGCATTTGACATATTAGGATTGATACTCATACCATATGGAGTGCGGTTGAGTGTCGGCTCATCCGGAAACAGTCGGTTTTTGAACCCATGATGAGCTAAAACCATCAGGCGAAGCAGGGCAAGAGATAGGAGTCTTACCAGTTCCATAACCGGGAATGTATTCTCCAATAGGAACACGCGTATAATCAAAGTCTACCAGCCACTCTATCAAGGCGTCAGCAGAATCGCGAGAAGAGACGGATAACTGGCCATCGAACTCTGGTGGTGAAGTCCCTACGATACATCAGTATCATTATCACTAGGAAAGCCGACTCCTACCCTTGAATGCCACGACTACCCAATTGCTCATCTTGTCCCAAAAGGCAGCGCAATAAGCCGAGCTCGCACTATCAAGCTCGCTCAGTGGCTCATATTCAAACCCCCATTTTTGCATTGCATCGTAAATCACACCACCGTCTTTTGTAGCCGCTACCTCTGTCTCCCCTGTTGATCCATTTGCGTTGGTGCTTGCGGTAGAGAGCGTGCTTGATAGGGTTTTTGTTGTGTGGGCCGCACTGGTTGAGTATAAATACGATACGGAGACTGAGATATGTACTGCCGCTGCCAGTCTGCAAAGGCTGGAGGGAACGTCCCGTAGCGTGGGTGTCCTTGCGTTAGTATACTTTGGTTGGGTTGAAGGGGTGCCTCCGGAGCGGCTTCTATGCGCGTGGGTGAAGCCACAATTTGCGTTGCCGATTCTTCGTCTCCTGCCAGTCGCTGAGGTGGGACGGTGCTGAGCGTGGATGCTCTGGATGACTGAGAGGTCATGGTGGAACTTCGAGTTCGCAAATGTCGGCGATAGAATTCACGTTCGTGGTTGGGTCGGAGCGCTAAGCGGACTTCTTCTGGGATGATATGGCCCCAATCAAGGGAGCTACACTGGCGGATGGCTTCCTGCTTCGCCTCGGTGGAACGCTCGTAAACGAGTCCGGTAAACAGAAGCCTAAAATGGGAATAAATAACAAAGAATAGGCAGAAACGCTGACGCACATCATCTTGGCAACGTCAATATCCATGACATGGTCCTGCTGCGGCTTGGTGCTGGACATGGCGTCCTTGGCCAACCCTAGTTCTTCCTCACTAAAGTTTTTGAACATGCCGCTGTTCACTAACAATCGTCAGAACTCGCAATACAAGACGAGGACTACAAACCAATATTGATAAAGCTGACGCCATCATGTTCGCTATTTGCATAAGCATCGAATGCCTTTCCAACAAAGGAATCTTTGCTATGATGCAGATAATGACTCCAGCCGTGAGGATGATGGTGATGCATGTCGAGAATACGAGGGACATTAGAAAGTCGATGGGTGCTACAGACGACGATGAAAGACTGATCAGACCTCCGGGTTCTATCACTTAGAGCATGTGATACTCACAAACCCCACCGACCAGCATCTTGCCAAAGGAATAGACGACCCCCCACCACGTCTTCCAAGTCGCCTTGAAATAATTCTTCATAGTTCTAGCTGTCAACTGGAGGTACTGTCCAGTAGCGCTGCTCCTCCGAGGTCCCTTCTTTGCAATGTCTGGAAACTCGTCTGAAAGCAACGCTCGAATAGCATAATGCACTTGTTTCGTTGCTTCTTCTGCTGATATACCATTTAGTTGCGGTTCCTTATTGAGAGAAGGCTCTGTCGGCGCGCTTGTTGGGTCTATTGGGAGCGTTGCAGCCCTGTGTGCGTCTTGAAGTGCTGCATCGTCGTCCATTTTCCTTTCTTCGGACTCAGCGACTTGTTTAAATCAGGTTTTCTTCCAACTTGAGCGATTTGAACAATTCGGCAAGGAGCAAGTTTACTATGACGCCAAGCCGAGCGGCACCGACAAACATGGAATACAACCAAATTCCACGTATAATTCATATCTTGGAAATATATTGAAAATAATCTCGGGGAAATATTTGCAACTCCGCTTTTATGCGCCGGCCACTGCGACAACTTTGAATTCCCACCACGTCTACCGGGGCTCCTCTACATCTCGCAGTTTGTACATCTGCACACTTATTCAGACTGTAGAACTCGGATACATCCCTTTTAATTTCCTTGCTATGGACCTCTTACGAAACTTGGGCTCCGCTGCGGCGACTTCTCTCCTCCAAAAGTCTGGAATATCGCTACCATACTCACTAGGAGAAAAGGTTCATGACTATGATGGTAAATCCATATGGACCCTATACGATGCCACGAAGAAGGTTGGACCCTGCCCTTATCAAAGCGGCGATTCTGATATATAACCAGGACGACTCCTCTCCCGTATCCGTATTTCATTTCGATGCATCAGGGAACAGAAGAACCCATCTTCCGTTTGCAAGAAATGCACTCAAGAAGCTCAGAACTACACGACATCCCGACATTCTCAAATTCATTGACGTTGTTGAACAAGGGGAGAGTATGTGGATAATGACAGAACGCGTACGCCCTCTGCGGCCAGTCCTTTTTTCGTGGGTCAGCTCGACCGGGAGCGCGAAAGGGAAAGATAAGGAGCGAGAGGGCTGGACAATATGGGGATTACACCGAATAGCCATTGCATTGGCCTTTCTCAACTCGACTGGTGCGTCGACACATGGTAATGTTTCAATCGACTCGATATTTCTTTCACCGTCTGGCGAATGGAGACTTGGAGGCTTGGAGCTGCTATCATCGACCAAGGACGAAAACCCAGTCTTATTCGTAAGCGATATGGGTCATTTAGATCATCTTACTCACCCAGTGCCCAGACGCTCGGCAGCCAGTTTCCGCGAAATCAAGACATCTCGTCTCCCGAGGTGAAGAAAAACGGGTGGAATGCCATCAAGGAGTTGGATCCAGGAATATCCGACGCGTATGCACTAGGCCTCCTCCTCAACAGTGCCTTCAATCAGACGAACGAGCTTCCTGCTACGGCACACCCTCCACATCCAGCCCCTACAGGAGCATCACGTGGGCAGATACCACCGGGTATCTTTCCTCTGTACAAAAGATTGCTCAACCCCGGGACCAAGCAACGCCTTACATGCCAGGCTTTCTTGGAAATTGGCATGGGAGAAAAGGCGGGTGTCGATGGAGCCCCGGGGCGATTCTTTGCGGATAACCATCTCGTACGCGTCTGCAGTCAACTAGAAGGATATCCTCTCGCATCGGATGGCGAAAAGGCTGAATTCATTCGGTACGACCCTCCATGTCTTTGAATGAAATTTCCCTAACGTGGCACAAAAAGAGATCTCAGGGACTCTGCGGGGTCGTTTCCTCCCGAGTTTGCCATCAACCGCCTTATTCCTGCCATGTTTTCGGGCCTATCTCACGGGGGTGCCAACGCAGAGATGGTCATCTCCCTCGTTCTCGAGTTTGGAAAATTAGCCGACCCAAACGAAGTCGGTACTACGACTAGTAAGTTGCAGAAATCTAGCCTAGCGAAAGCCTAAAATCCTAAGCTTCAGCGTCGCGGAGCACCTACAAACTCGACCAGAATCAGTATAACCAGATCATTTTGACGCCATTAGTCAAGCTTTTCACGAGTACTGACCGTGCTACACGGATGGCGTTGCTAAAGAATATGCCACAGTTTGCACCAAAGCTGGAGGCGAAGGTTGTGCAAGATGGCGTATGGCCGCACCTGGTACGTATCTCTGGTTACATGTAGCAATTCAATGGCTGAACCATATTCAGCAAACTGGCTTATCAGACACAGTTGCCGCTATTCGAGAGGCAACCCTGATTGCTATCAACGAGATACCTAACAAGGTAAACCGTGTCATGATCAGTGTCTACTCTGATACTCAACATCTTTCAGCTATCGAGCAGGGTACTGAACAATGATCTCCTCCGGCACCTGGCCCGGCTACAATCCGATCCGGAGCCATCTATCCGAACAAACACATGTATCATGATCGCCAAACTCGCCCCTTTGCTATCAGAGAGTACGCAAAAGGTACCTTCTCCTCTGTCAGATGGGAGCTGTGTTCATTCGCCTCTAGAAAGTCCTTGTCCCGGCATTCTCAAAGGCACTTAAAGACCCATTCGTTCACGCGCGTATCGCGGCTCTCCAAGGATTTACCTCTTGCGTCGACTGTTTCGACATGGAAGATGCCGCGACAAAGGTCATCGGTGTTATTGCATCCGGTTTGGTTGACAAGGAGAAGTAAGGCTTTCGCAGAACACGAACACACTGTGTTGACGCTTCATAGAGTGGTCAGAGATCCAGCGTTCAAGTGCTTTGATACGTATCGACAACGGATCGAAAAGTATGCCGCATCTCTGGTACGTTCTTGCTCTCGTAGTACTCTGTACCTAATGTCGTTTGCAGCCAGAGACTGCTATTCCACAGGGAGGCGTTCCACCAGGTGCCCTGCCCGCCACTGGAATATCCTCTGGTGATATCTTGTCCACTGCGACAGGTATGGCAGGCGGCGTGGCTGGATGGGCTTTTGAGTCACTTAGTAGTCGGGTATGTATTCAACCTTGGAGACAAGCAAACGCTCATATTCAATTAGCTGGTACCGAAGGATCTCAACAGTAAAATGGCCACACCTCCTCCACCATCCACTGGCTCTGTACCAACTACGTCTATGTCCACCCCTGCTACCCCGAGTTCTTCCGTAGCGCCCAGCGTTAAACCTACACCTAATCGCGCTCCTCCAGTTCGACAGACTGCCAAGCCCAAAGGAATGGCACTCGGTTCCAAATTGGGAGCAAAAGGTGGCCATGCAGCACTCATGGCAGAACTGGAGAAGGAGATGAACGAGGACGCGGCCGATATCGCAGAGGCCTGGGATGACAACGACGAGCAAGTCGCGCCAAATGGAGATTTGATGGATGTACATGCCGATCAAGATGATTGGAGTAAGACCAGCGAGTTGAAAGAGCTATCTACTGATCAAATGTCCATAGGCGCATTCGAATCCGCACCGACTCCCGTTGTGACGGTGTCCACGTCGGGCGTGAGCGGACTAGCGTCCTCGAACCCTTGGAAGGATTCAGTAGAAGACGTCACGTCTGCATTTAGCAAACCACCGACATACCCATCACTCTCCACGCAGAGTGTATTGCAGCCAAAGTCGGTGACGTCCCCAACAGCAGCCTCTGGGAGGTCGACACCTTCTGCGGTTATGTCTACGGTGCCTTCTACATGGCAGTCCCCTGTCACCTCACCAAAACCGACAGCAGTCAAGGACGACTGGGGTAACGACGACATGGTACCCGTGGCAGCTCAAGTACAAGCATCAACGGCTTCGGATATTGGAAAGGCCTCTCCGGCGGCGAGTCTGAGTGGAATGAGTAAAGAAGAAAAGGCGGCGGAGATGGCTAGAAGGAGAGAGGAGCGCAAGGCCAGGATTGCACAGCTCAAAGAGCAGAAGAAGGGTGCTGCGTAGAGCATGTTCCAGTTTGTTTGGGTGTAATTATATATCGATGACATTCCCTCTGGACTTCCTTATATCGGGCCGGATATCGGTAAATCTGTGAATAAACATAATAATGAATATGCTGATTGATTATTCTGGGTCTTCTGAGGATAATCCGAGAATTTCCATCTTTGAGCTGAATACCAAAAGTTGTGCTGGCCAACCTTGCCGCTGTCCATGTCCAAGGGCTGCTGCCGTCTTGCCTTATGGACGTCCAAACAGCGCCAATCGACATAAAACCAACGATTCACTCCCTCAATGGCTTCAAAGACGCGCCTCTAACCGTTCCAAATGGCCAACCGAGGCTGACAGACGGCTTACCACCAAATGGAATCGCACATGAAATGGGAAACGATGTCAAGCATTTACAAGACGATGCGGAATGGCCGTCGCTGCAGGATTTGGAAAAGGAGCTCCCTCAAATTTACGACGGGCAAGTGTCTGTAGCACACGTGATGCACCAGCTCGTACACGATCTGTATTCTCAGCTAACAAACATTGCCGAAACGTATGTGCCCCATTTCTGTCTGTTCATGGCCTCTTTGTCCTTTCCGTGCTCTGTAGTCACCCAATTCTTCGTTCCAAGACAATGTTTTGGACCAGATGTCAGGGTATTTTCGAATGAACGATAAGCTGATGGCATTTTATGTAGTCTAGGACGCGCGTCGGATACCGTCAAAAAGGCAAGACTGCAGCAATGGCTCTCGCTAGCCCACAAACAGGCATCCAAGGTCTACGTTCTTGCCAAATGGAGTCGAAACGCCGAGGACATCCAAAAAGCGATGAACATTGCAGCCTTTTTGCGGACTCAAGGAGAGCAGATCATTTGGGCCACAAAGGCCCTACATTCAGTGCAAGATGAAGCCCACCGACTTCGTGTGCGGAATCCGGATCTGTTGACGGCTCTGGATGTCCTAACTACTGGTACCTACACGCGCCTCGCCTCGATTCACCAGGAGACGTTTGTAAAGAAGAAACCTCTAAGCAATAAGGAAGTGGCGCAGGTCTTCAGTCAAGTAGAAGATGTCATGAGAATGAGGCTACTGTGTCGCGATGTCATCCCCGTCGAGATGCGTCGTTGGCGGATAGAAGACGGAAGGACGTTCTTCACCGTACCTCAGCAGTTCGAAGCCTCGATGATTATGACTGGTGCGCAAAAGGACGACGTTTGGGCATTTGTTCATGTCGAGTTTTTGTTCGGTGTCCCGGAGGGTGAGCGAAAGGGGAGCAGAGGTGATCCACTCTCTATGTAGCACAAAACGACACTGAACTAGCCCAGAGTTCCCAAGGCGACCGCCAAAGGTGTTCACAGACGATCTCTCATTCCAGATACGCGACATCATCATGTCACCACCGCTTCCTGTCCTTAACTACCCTATACCTGATGCGCCACTTGCAAGTGCTGTAGTGGATGCACCCCTTGTTCGAGTCTACAACTTTCTTCGTGAGTGTTTAGACCGTTCCAAGACAAGTCTAAAGTTGCTTCCTAGAACTCTTATCGTTAACTTATCAACTGGAAATCTTGATATATCAAGCAACTCAACTTTTAGACTGCGGTTGGAAAGAAACGCTCAAAGTCAGGGTATCCGCCAACCGACGGAGTTTGACCGTCCAATACTGGGTGTACGTGGTAAAGATATGGTTTCTTCCGTCCTCTTACCACTATGCAGGCGAGAACCACCTCAGGTCAGCCGAAACCCCCAAATTCCCATGCCGAAGCCCGTCCCACTGAGCGGTGGAGAGGTTACCATCTCAATAGTCAGCTCAACGGACCCTATCGACCCGCAACCTCAGGGGCCATTCCCTCCTTTCGGTTACCCGACTGCCATGACTTCGGCCACATCCTCATCTGCGCAGGCCACCCGAAAGCGATCCAACTTTCGAACGCCAGTGGACCAGTTCAAGGCCGAGATGGAGAATCGCCTCAAGCTCAAAGGTGCCAAAGCGTCCGACGAAGTCGAGCATTACAAGTTTGAAGTCCGATGGAAACCTCAACAAGGAGCTTTGGGGGTCGTTATCAATTTGCTCGCTCTCGACCACGAGGGACTCGAGATTGTACGTCTAGGAAATCGCCGTAGGACGTTATCTAATACCGTGTTGCTAGGATTCCAATTGCCTCGACTTTGAAGATCTCTTGCGGAAGATCCTTCGCCGACATGCAAATGCCATCATGGCCAGGCATGTTGAGACGGTTGAAGGCATCATTACGTCGGAGGGTTTACGTCTCTTCCCGCATCCGGGAGACGTCGTGTTTATGCAACGAGGTGCGTACTCCTCGTATTGTAGCATTTTGCATATTAATTCTTGTAGGCGAGGACATGGTTCTCCGAGTTCAACTCGCTGGTGATCAACACATGATGGTCGCCATGGATATTCAACACGGCCGATATGTCATCTATGAGTCTGGAGATCTAGGCGCAGTCGTTCGTGGAGGACGTTGGCGCATCTGCCAACTGCGAGTCAATCTCGACCCAGCTTGCGTCCTTGAGATGTGCTCTCGAATACGTGGTACGGCTGTCATTGAAATGCTAGAGACGCGCGCAAATCTTCTCGGTCTCACCACCTTTCGACACCGGTATCTCATCAGTACGTCCCTCGCGCAACTAGGGCAAAACACTGGTATACTCTTCATCCAACTTGCCAAATTTCCTCAGCATTATGCCGTCATACTCCTTGCGGAAGTTGGTCTGAGGTTTGCGCTCATCGAGGTGCATGAAATGATGAGTGAATATGGAACGGGCACGGGCGAGTATTCCATTACCGACATCGCCTGGGTACAAGCGGAGCGATTCCTTGGACTTGTCACTCCAGATAACCAGCCTGTTCTACGAGCGCAGCCCTCTCACGACGGGACCGCGGATGTGTTGATGGGGGACAAACAAAAGGAAGATCTGGACGTAGGAATCAGACCCACCGGTCCCATTCAATACGACCCGTTGGATATGTCGATTCAACAAATTCGCGATCTTCATGCGTATTGCCGTGCTCGCGTCGCGCATCTGCTCATCGAGTCGCAGCTCAAAGCCCGCAACATTCCCTGTGTACAAGTCCATCCTTGTCGCTCCAATCATTCTCGTCCTTTGCAAGCGACGTCGTCTACGAACCAACGTGGTGGTGTCGAAAAGCGCGCACCGCTTAGGTCACCGCTGGAACCTCATCTTCCGATTTTGAGCGTGCGAGCGACGGATATGCTTGCTGGGGCAAGTGCCGCAGAAGCAGCGATGCCCAATATCCGCATCGAACCTACAGAGTGGTGGTCGTTGGACAACGAGTGCATGGTACATACCAGTGTACAGCTCAAGTACGTGCAGCCGTTGGAGGGCGCAAAGGGGAATGCGAGCACCAACGATGGCAAGCTGATCCGACCGTCGGAGAACATCTCATATGATACAAAGACGAGCGTGATCACTTTCCTCTCTAAGCGCGTTGGTGACTGCGTGGATGAATTCCTCAAAGAGTGGGCCAGGGTGTCAAAGGTTGTCATCATTGCGCGACAGAGTATGTACGATTGTCGACCATTTATAACCGACTGACACCTATCTACAGTCTCATTGATGCCGGACCGCAAAGGATGGAAAGATGTTCGCATATTATCCTTCGACCTTCAAACGGTCGAATTCGCTTATTATCAGGATTACTCGTTGTCAATCACCTCCGTCGAAGGTCTCTATCGCCTCTCATTCTCCCGTGTTCCCTCGGCTGTGATACAGTCGTTGAGTCGAACGAACACTATTGACGCGATGGACATCTCGCAAGAGGACACTGAACGACCCATTGTCCGCAACGCGCATGAGGACTCTTCGCGTTTCGCTCAAGATTTGCTCAAGGATGACCGACTCGGGAGCTCGGTCTTTGAGCTCGTTGGATTCCTTCGGCTCACCATTGGCATCGTGGAAATGCTCGACACGCTCGTTTTCGAAAATGGGGAAACCACCTCGGCGCCTTCCACTACGCCGACAAAACGCGTCAATCCACGATTTGACATTGTGGTCAAAGCCGCTGGATGGTGGCGATTGCGGTACTCGCAAGGGAAATTATTTGGACCTCCAGAGGAGAGCAAGGTGTACGCGATGGACGTTCGACTTGTCAACGGTAGGATCTTGATCGTGGATGGAAGTGTCGACCTGAGGAATGGCAAGCTGGGGTCCACCGCGCCAAGCTCTGAAGCTACGTCTGCCGCTCCTGCTAGGGAGCGTCATGGACTCAGTGCACTACTTCCGGTTCCAAAGATGGAGGAACATGTCACAGCTGTGCTGAATGACGTGAAAGCATTGGGAGTTCCGAGCGATGGTGTGCTCCCGGTCAGCTATGGTCACGCCATCATCTGTGGGTGTATTGGCGCACCAGAGCTAATTAAGCGCCTCCACGAGAAGCTCCTCTCGAGTCTCTAGGTTTTAACTAATGGTTTTTACCAAGTAGATGTATTATCTGTTCTTGTTCTAGTCGTGCATAAATTCGTTTGCTCTTGAAAATTCATTCATTTCAGTCATCTACCCGTTTACATGACAATGATTCGTTCCGTTTGTCTATCCCTACGACCACTTGAGCGTAAAGGTGTTTTTTCAGGGGTTGCGTAACGTTGACGGAGACACTCTTGCTCGTGTCATTGTACTGCACCATATTGCTAGCGACATTCTGTCCATTGAGGCTGATGTTATT
The DNA here is from genome assembly GCA_910890315.1 of Serendipita indica DSM 11827. Lineage (NCBI taxonomy): Eukaryota > Fungi > Basidiomycota > Agaricomycetes > Sebacinales > Serendipitaceae > Serendipita > Serendipita indica. The sequence goes on along the minus strand of CAJVGD010000012.1, from coordinate 1,203,947 downwards.
CGGGCGACCCGACAGCCCCAGAATGCGAACATTGCGATACTTGAGCGATCCGACATTGTAATTTCCCTGAGACTTGACGGTCAACTTTCTGTCCTTGTACGTATACTGTGCTGTATAGGTACTCGACTGCTCGAGCGACTCGCCATCGTCAATGTACAATGTCCCCGATGCCTGGCCAGACTTGCTCGGCGCAACGACGAGCTCAAAGTCCTTTTGACGGAGCTGCTTTGTTGTATATGCGCTCGAGACGCGGAGAGGAAGGACAGCGCCACCGCGGATGTAGACGGGGATGTCGGTGTAGGCGACATTGGTCAACTGCGTCGTCGAGCCTGTACCGTTGATGAACGTGTACGACTTGAAGTCGTAGAAGTAGTCGTTGGGGAGATAAATGGATACGTCGGTAACGTTTTCTTGTGTGACAGGCGAGACGAGGACGGATTCGCCAAAGAGGAATTGCAAGTCGATGCCAAACGTATTCGAGTCGGTCGGGTATTGGTACCATAGAGGCTGGAGGACGGGCGTTCCGTCGACGTGCGCTTGGTGGAGGGCAGTGTAGAAGTAATCGAGCAAGCGGTAGCGCATGTCAATGGCGTTGCGCGCAGCTTGTGCGACCGTTGGCCAGCGGTAAAATTCTTGAGAGATGGACGTGTCGCCGTTGTGGTTGCGATAAAAGGGGTTGAATGCACCAAGAGTTGCCCATCGTGCACAGAGCGTCTCTGTCGTGTTGCCTCCGAATCCACTACAGGTTGTCAGACAGTGCACGTCAAGAGAAGACAAAGACTGACCAGCTGTCGCTTCCAACCTCGGGAACTTGATAGATGGAAGCAAAGCCGAGCATACCCGCAATCGAGTTGCGGTAGTGATCCCAAGTGCTGCCGTGAATGAGCATACTGACTCTACCAAAGCAAAAACCTACTCACGAAAGATTGTCACCGAGCCACTTGCCAACCTTGGCACCAGCACCAGCAAAGGTCGAGCGAGTGATGACAAACGGACGTTTTCCAGGTCTTCGAGTAAGGAGAGCCTCACGAGTGGCCGTCGACATCATCGTGCCGTACAAATTGTCTACCAAATGATCAGTCAATTGATCCGGTAGCACTCGGTGTACTTACGCGTATCGTATTCAATCAAACCATTGGCATGGACGACGTTTGTAAAGGCAGTTCGATCACTGAGGTGAGGCAAGACGTTTCCAATGGCGTATGGTGGGTTGAGAACGTCGGTATAGTTGCTTCCACGCTTGAGGAGACTAGCGGTAAGACTAGGAATGGTGGTACCGATGGGGAGCGAGGCAGTCTTGTCTGGGGGTGGGCTCGTCCTGCTTGGTGGCAAGTTCTGAGAGCTGGCTTCGGCGGATGGATTAGCACAAGGGTACTCGCAGAAAGAAGCGGGTTCCTATGAAACTAGTAAGAAGTTGTATCTTTCAACCAAGCCGGTTGACGTACGTTCATATCTAGTAAGCGGTCAGCTTTCGATCTCCATTGTTAGAAGAGCCACATACCAATCCAGATGCCATCGACGTTGAGTCCAGTCTCGGGATTGAAGAAAAGTGCAAACTCGTTTGTCCAATATGCTTGGGTCTTTGGATTGAACCAATCTGGCCAGACAGTCACACCGGGCCAGACCACTGTACGCAGCTAAGTTTGCATCTTTTCTGAGCAAGGTCAACCTACAGCCTTCGAAGTTGGTCCCGTTGGGATTCTTCATCCAGATTCCCAGAGCTTGGCCACGATCATATGCCGTAGATACACCTGGCTTGACTCCGACGGCGGGATCAACCATGACGACTGATAGACGATGAGAGGATGATATAGGCTGTTTCGGTTACTCACTATACTGTTGTCCTCTGGCGTGAAGGTCGCTGACAATCTCCCGCATGCGAGCCATTGGGAAGTAGTTTGGATCGTTGGTGAACACTAGGCGCTCGTACATGTAGTCAACTGTATAGAGGTTAGTCAAGTTTGACGATAAGTCTATACTTACTGTCCGTCCACATCGTCTCCAACGGAATGTTCGCAGCAGAATAGTTGGCGACGACTTGTGCGACTTCAAGATAGTTCTGGTATCCGTATCTGCACTGGTGTAGCCCGAGACCCCAATAGGGAATCTCTGCTGGAAGACCGACGAGCTTGGCGTACTGCTTTGACAGTTCGATGGGAGAAGGACCAGCGAGGAAGTAAAAGTCGAGAATTCCACCAATGACATTGTACTCGAGTGAACCACCATTATCATCACCTCGAAGCTTGACGTCCATTCCATTCGAATTGAGAAGAAAGACGCCATGAGTTCCCGTTGTACGATGTTCAAAGTAGATGGGGTGGTCGCCGTACAGGTTAGTCTCATTCGCCACACCGTACGCGTCGCGGTTCCACATTGTCCTCTGCCGAACTGTGAGATTTCGATACGTTAGGGATCAGAAAAAGTACACCCACCGTGGTATTCCCCGGAGGAAGTCGGAAGGAATTGGTGTGTTCTCCGAGACCATAGATGTTTGCACGAGCCGGGAGCGACGTCTTTACGCGGAGGTATTGTGGCTCAAAGACGAGTGGGAAGCCCGTGGTGTTGAAGAGGGTTTCGTTGGTGGTAGACCTGGTAATGGTAAAACTAAACGGTGCTTTGACATAGTTGAACTTGATGTTCGGCGACGTTCGGGTGCCGCCCCAAGAAGACGGTCGCGGGAAGACGCTCTCGGGGACTTCGTACCGTGAGTTTGCAGGGTCAATGATCTTCATGTGAATTCTGTTGTCTGTTTGACTCTGTGATCAGGCCTTTCCAATGTTTGTGGACCGTTTTACTTACCAGTCTCGTACGTCACTGTCAACGAGAGCTTTGGAATGTCGGTGCCATAGACGTTGCAAGCGTTTCCAGCAAGGACAAGATCAGCCTTGAAGCCGTTGCGGATGTTGGAGACGTTGGTGGCGTTATAACCGGGACATTGAGTGTCAATGTTTTGCTGAGCAGCAGCGAGAAGAGCCGAGGAAAGGATTAGAGCGACGTTCTTTAGAGTCATTAGACGGGTCATGGCAGTCTCAGAAAGGACAGCGAGGTAAAACGAAGGACGAGGGTCAGCGTAAAGCTTTATAGCCACTTTTGGGCAGCGAATCGGAAGAAAGCCAGCTGACCACACGGCATCATGGGGCGAATTGGGGGGGTCAGTGGTGCTTCTACCACACGAGCGCCATATGAATCTGCTGTCCGGTGGGGTCCCATTGACGGGTAAAGTCGGAAATTGGCTGAGAAATATGCGATCTTCACCGATTCTACACATGCATTTAGCAGCCTAGGGGCTTTGACCCGAGGGTCCCTTCTCCACTTCTCTATTCACAAGCCGTCGGCAGGATGACGCAGGCCCTGCTCCAATGAGGGCCTCACGCAGAATGCCGGGTCGAAAGAAGACCGGAAGACCTCCATCGTCGACTAGTTTGGCCGGCAGAGTGCCTCGATAAATGGATACCGCTTGAAATGGTCAGATTGTTCAACTCTTGGCGAGAACATCCATACGCACGTTTCCCGTCTTTTCCGACTTTACGAGCTCGCCTCTTCTAAGCCCCTCGAACTCACAGTCTACCTTGATGCTCCTCATAGATCACTCGACTTCTCATCCACAGCTCGTGGAAAGCAAATGAACCGAACTTTGTATAGTTTCGGAGAATGGCCTGTAACTCTTAGAAAAGTCACGTTCTACATTTATTACCAGGGTAGATACCTTGTCTACGCCAGGCAATCGTATAATGTATTTACCATAGATAGTGTACAGGAAAGCTGACCAGAGAGTGGGCATCCAGTCTGCGCGTATCAAGGTACTAAATAGGCTCAAGAGCAAGCCGGCCGCGTGAACCATCTTGGTAAAGGTCATAGAAACTTCAAGTTGCGCAAGATACAACTCAACTATGTCAACGGGCAACTTATACCAGTAAACTTGCTTCTCAATGGTGGGCCAGCACGCTTGATTCTGATTATGCGACCAAGCACCCTAGCTCTGGCTCCACGTCAAAATGATTTGTTCCCACCTAGACCCTGCTTCAGGTTTTTCCACCATCTTGGGAGCAGATTGGAAGAACGGGCTCTTGGCCGAGGTACGTCCGTATCCCAAGCTCCTCCAACGGCTAGAGTGACCTATGAAGTCGGCTATCTGGAAACGATGAGGGCATGCATCGCGACAGGACGTCCTACCATGACCATCAACTTTTCCAGGAGCTGGCATGCTATTCTCAATCAGTATGAGATATAAGTGTAGAATTGAATGCAATTTACACGTTTCTTTGGCCTTCTATAGTTTACGACAAGAGAAAGTCGCGTCCAAATATTTATCTGCTTGTTGGCATCTGCACTTGACGAACAACATCCATAGCGCCTGTTCCAAAGCAAACGAAGCGCTCTTGGAAATTCATTTTACGTATTGCTTCGCAGACAGAACCCCCTGCTGAATTGCGGGGAACCGCCGCGCCGTCGTCGGCATGACCAGAAGGGCCTTGTATGGTATTTCGAGTTACAACACATGCAAACATTCATTCTAGAAACTTTCACACAGCCACCGAAAGGTTCAAGCCGTGCCGACTCGACAGCTGTACTCTTGCTCCGACCGAAATCGTGTGCCGCGACGCGTCGTCGGCGATGAACACGTAATATAGTGGCCGGAGAACTTGGAGGGCTTAGATAAGGAAGCCCGTCGAGTTTACAACTCGAGCCAGGCCACTCACAAACTACGCCCGACGTCCGGTTTCCTGCAGGTAATCACCGTCCATGCAATCGACCATGCTGTTCGAAGCGCTCGTTCTCGTCATTCCACCCGCACTACTATACAGCTGGTACACTTCAGCGTCAACTAATGCCTCATCAGGCGAGGCTGAAGAACACGAGGTCAAAGTGGAATCAGTAGTCTCTGATGCGTTCGGAATATCTATCCTGAACCAGATTCGCGGGCTTATTTGGAATGACTCGATCATGCAAAAAGGATACGATCAAGTGCGAGCGCCCTCTCAGCTCCGTTTGTTCATGTCCATTCTGATATCTATGACCACAGCACAAGAATGGAATGTTCAGGATGCCATTCCTTGGACAGTGGCCCACCGTCGTCTCTGGAGAATATATCAGGGAGCTTGCACGCGCTCCGGATGACCATCTCAACTTCCAGGCGACACTCAATGACGTCCGTCCTTTATTCTAAATACTCATCTACATCTTTGAACAATTCGAATAGTTTATGCAACTCGAAATCCTCGTCGGCAAGAGCGTATCCCAGGACATGATACATCTACCCGTCATACGCGCCCTTACACGCCAGTTACCAACCTTTTATCCGGAGGTCGTAGACGAAACGCAATATGCATTTACTACATACTTTGAGAAACACGGCAAACTCCAAAAAGATGGTGCGTAGATTGGCTTCCCAGCAATGTTTCTTCAGAGTACGACTGATGATGCCGTAGGATGGACCAGCGTCAAAGCATTTGACACATTTATGGCTATTATAAAACAGCTCAACGCGCGCACGTTCATCGGACTACCGCTATGTAGAGAGGAGAAATGGGAAAAGGCGATTGACAAGGGTGGTGCAAACCTAACGTGGCGCGCTCTTTTTCTCCGAATGTTTCCTGAAGACCGACGAGCGTGAGTATTCCGATCCGCGTAAGATATTGTGGCTCATCGATCTACCAACAGAGGCGTCAACGAATATGTCAAGCGGTTCAGCCACGTTCTAGAAGACTGTATCGAGCTGTTGACATCCGTCCTTGAACAACGACGTGCTATGAGAGAGGAGGAGAGACCGGTTCGTCATTCTTACTCATAGCAAGGCTCGTACTAACTGATTCGTAGAATGATCTACTGACGCTAATAATGTCGCGAGTGACAGATGAAGAGCCAGATCCACGGACGATTGTGGGGACGTACTTGGTACTCGACCAAGTTGCGCAGGCGACGACATCGATCGTATGTCCCCTCTCATTGACCAAAATAGCAGATATTGAGGACAGTAGACCTTTGTGCATGCGCTGTACTACCTCGTTGCGTATCCAGAGTACGCAGATGTCCTGCGGGAAGAGATTCAGGAAGTGAATGGGGATAGTACAATCTCGTTCACTTCGTTGGGAGAATTGCGAAAGCTCGATAGCTTCTTACGCGAGACACAACGGTTGTCTGGGTTCTCCGACTGTACGTCTTTGTCTCTCCCCCTCGCAAATACTGACCGTGGTCTTATAGTTTCGATGAACCGCCTCGCGCTTCAAGATTTTACCTTTTCCAACGGAGTCACTATCCACAAAGGCGAATTCGTCACCGCGGTTGGGAATTCCGTCCACCATGACCCGGAAGTGTACCAAGATGCGAAGGAATTCAAGCCTTGGCGGTCCTATGACCAGACAAATGCCGAGGGTCTGGGAAAGGACTCGAAGAAGTATGCAGCGGTCACACCATCGGAGACCTTCCTCGCGTGGGGACTGGGTAAACATGCGTGGTAAGTCTCTTACCAATCCACTGCTAAACTCTGCCTAATGGCGTCTATAGCCCAGGACGATGGTACGCATCGATGCTGGTCAAGCATCTCGTAGTGTACATTCTTCTCCAGTACGATATCAAGCTACCAGACTCGGCAAAAGGAAAGAGACCGGCTGACCTTAGAATGGTGGGAACCATATTACCAAACACGCGTGCCTCGGTGCTGTTCAAGCGGCGTCAGGGGATAGATTGGGACTAATTCAAGGACCTCCCGTTTCGGTACATGTGTAGCATATCACCACTCGAAAAAAAACCTCAACTTGACTCTAAGAAAAGTCTCGCGCCATTGCCGTGCCGCATTTTGAATCGATCCCATCGTATATTGAGGAGTGAGCCAAAACGGCGAGGATATTAGATATCTATATAGTGTCCAGATGGTCGGATATGGATAACCTGGGACGGTTTCTTGTCTTTGCAGTATCGCGACCTGCTCCGGGGCAAAGTGGTCTGCCACGCCACATACCAACTCCATTCCAGTTCGCGACTTGACCACGTAGAGACTATATCGTTGTTTCCAGTTGGATAAGCAGACATTGGCGGGGCCTTTGATTCCTTGGCCTCTGAACTGAGGACCAAAGGCGTTTTGCAATGCAAGAGTGATTTGTGGCATTGTATGCACCCAGGACTGTACGGGGAAAAGACGTTAGAACTTGGGCATGTCATCCAGTAGCGTGCTCACAGGCTCATATCTTGAATGATCTCCATGCTCCCCATCCACGAAAACTCATACTTGGAAAGAGAATCAACCTCGTCTTTGGTCCCTCGCAGTAGCCTTGACGTCAACTCGGCAAATTCTGCTGGTATTCTCGAAGTAAACACCACCGACTTGAGACGAGAGCTGGTTGCAGTCTTTCTGAGCGAGTTTCTCGACTCTAGCATGATAAAGAAGATGTCCCACTCTATATATGGTTTGAGTTTGAGTTTCTTGAGAAGAGGAAATGCATCTGGATGTGCAGCAAGATGGTAGATCAAGCGCGACCCCTCGTATCGTGCGAACTTGGCTGGGGCATGACCAAGATCGATTTTCCTAAGAAACTCGAATCGAATTGTATGCCATTGAACTGGATGGCTCAGGTGATTGATACTTAGTGCCATAAGATTTGGCCAGTTCGACAATTCGATTGGAGGAGAGTTCCGAGTTGAGCCGTCCTCGTAGTTGATATACAGACCGGTAACATTGGTTGATCTACACTGATTGATATCACCCCCTCCCACATTTATTGTCAATGTCTGTATCGAAGATGACAGACAGAAGGTAGGGCCTGGATTTTGAGTAGGGAGGCTGAGGAAAACGGTCTTCAACTGTGACAGGGTGCCTTCGATGAGCAGATCCAGGAGATATTCCGTGCGCGAACCTTCCAATGTAAGTTGCTTCACGTGAGGAAACGAGGACTTGAACATATCCACCACGGTTTCACTCCATCCACCGTTCCATTGTTGGCTCCCGGTAGATATCCGTACCACAAGATCATGAGCTGACGAAGGAGACATAAGCACCGGGGGGTGAAAGCTTCCCTGAGTGGGCACAATGTCTAATGTGACGCGCTGTAGGCAACAAAGCTGAGCTAAGAGTGGCAAGAATAAGGGTAAAACTTCGATATCTAGTCGGGTCCTCAGCGTTTCGAGGCTGTCTGAAACCGCCGATAGAAGCATATCCATGTCCTGCTGTGGTTGCAAGCTATCCTCTACCATTTTCAAGTTCCATGTCTGTAGTCGGGTACAAGACGATAATGATGATGACTCTCCCCGACCAAGGGGATAGCTTCTCTGAGATTTTGGATGGAAGAAGATCGTCCTTAGTGCGGGAAACTTGCTAGGAACAGCTATCAAGTCATGGACTCGAACATCAGCACTCGTTGTGACTGTAGCGAGACGGCAAGACCATCTTGATTTGAGGATAGTTGGAGTCAGCATGACATTCTGAATCTCTTTGAGTCCCGAGTGACAATTTATAAAGTTGACTGTGGGTTCGTGGATTGGTTCCCAAGAGTGCACTGCACGGCACCGTAAGACTGTAAGATTCCGGAGAGGTCCGAGAACTTCGTAAAAGGTGGACAATATAAACTCGGAATTCACATATAGTGATTGTATGCGATCACCATGGCTCTTCAGCTGATCTAACGCGACCCGTAGGAGCGCTTGATCCTCAGTAGTGTGCTTGAAAATGATAATAGAGATAGGAGAGAACCTTGAGAGGGTGATATGAACCCTAAGTGTGGCCAACGCGTCCTCGGCGGAATGCAAATCCAAGACGATGTCCGTCCATAAGACTGGGGTGGAGATGATCAGGTTCATCCAGCGCGAGGAAATGCACATGAGCTCAAGCAGATGTTTACTTGAGACTTTAAAATTCTTGTCAGAAAACAAGAGGTTTGAGGCTGCGTACGCTAGAACTTTGGTGCCAATTTCTGGCGGAAAACGACGCATCGGGTCACTTTCCATAATTTCGCTTTATTTAAAATACGTAAATGAGATCAGGGGAGCCAGATCCAGCCGTGGAGGGAGGGGACGTGAGGCGCCGACCGAGAAGAGGAAGTGTCCAAATTGTATTCGTGCAGTTTATATACAGTTCAGCAAATTAGTCCCAAGTATTCGTCCAGGTGTATCTTTCTTTGTTTCCTTAAGCCGTATAGTTCGGTTATTGGGAATGAAATGAACTTATTTATCGATACTCATATCATCAATTTGTGACCTGTTTCCACTTCTAAACACAAGTAGAGGTGTGTTTTAATCTTGCCGTAAAAGGCGTTCCTGGAGACACCATTCGACAGGCTCATGGCTCGAGACAGTTATCCTTGAAACTAGCAGGAGGACTACTCGGTCCACTACTGAAGGGCCCTCCGGGCGGACCCCTGACCTTTATCTCCTTTTGGGCTCGACGATTTATCGCGAAATATACGTTATACACACAGCTCGTATGGGACCCCTTAGACGCTCGCAATGAACAGGGAGGAGGGGTGTGAACGAAATAGGAGATTTCATCAGAGACCTAAATGACAAACAAAAGCAATCACGCCATCTGGATCCATGAGGAGACAGAGCACGCAGGCGGAGATTGTGAGGGGCACTGAGACTATGCGCCTGAGCCTTCATTCCTCTTTCCCTTGATCTGCTGGGGCTCGCGCTCAGGTGCATAGGAGTAAGCTGTTCGACAAAAGAACGTAAAGTTTCAGCTGGTAATGCACTCACAATACTCAAGGGAGCAACGTCTCTCCTGGGAACAACAGATGCATGCAAATTCAATGGATAACAAGTGACATAAACGTCTCTGACGGGTGAAACGGAGCGCAGAGGCTCGTGTGAAACGACATTGGAATCCTCACGTGGTATCCAGGCAGCGCCGGCAACACCTACAGGCATTCAGAGTAAATCCAGGGGTATCAAGAGGTCCGACGCACCTTGAGGTGGCAAATTAGATAGCTCTACAGGAAAAAAGGTCAGCAGTGAGTAGACTTCGAAGCCAAACTGAACGTGTTCAGGCGGGAGGGTGTTGTCTCGGGAGTGTCAGTACAATCCATAGTGATAGGGAGAACGTACTGTGAGAGTCTGTCGCGTGTAACAAAACTCAATGAATTGGGTAAGGTGGCCCAGACGTTTGTCGATATTTCCAGTCAGATGAATGTGGCGAGCCAGAGTGTCGGATGCCAGAGAAGCTAATGGCAGCATTGCTGCTTCCTTAGTATGTAGAAGGATTGAGCGATGCCGATAGAACCCCGAATTGTTGAGCGAAGGGTGGGCAAGCTTGACTCGGCTTTCGGCATCGGTGCTGAAGTCAAGAAACCGGGGAGGATAGGCCAAGAAGCTGCGGTCAGCCTGTACAATTAGCTGACAAAGTTCACTAATATACATTGGAACGCAAGGTCGGAGGGAAGGCAAGTGAGCTCGAGCCAGAAGAACAAAGGCTTTAGGACAAAGGCTCGAGCGGGGCTTTGAGGTGGCCGCCGCAGTATAACAAGAAGCCAAATACTAGTCGAAAATCATGCATACATTTCAATTACTGTGCCTGGTGAGGGCCTGTAAGACCCTTCCCTCCACTTCGTTACGGTCAGGGGATAGTTGCTGTACCATGACTGGTAGCCTATAACCGACAATCTAGGGGTGTCAAGAACGTAATATAACTACATTTCACTATGTATCCACATAATAGCCAAGTGGACCAATCCGAACAATTTGATGGGCTTTATCATCGTCACAATATTGCGACCTGCTCAATGGCATAGTTATTTGCCATGCGACATATCTCCTCCACTCCAAATCACGACTTGGCCATGTCGAAATTATAGTGCTATTGCCCATCGGATATGGAGAGATCGGCGGGCATGTTGATCCTTCTGCTTCCGGATTCGAATCAAGGTCCGAATTGCAATGCTGAAGCGACTTGTGACATTGCATACACCCTGGGCTAAATATATGCGTCAGTATGCGCGCTCATGGTTAATTTCTCCTCACGTATCAAGATTCTGAATGATATCCATGCTCCCTATCCATGAGAGCTCGAATTTGGACGGGTAATGCACCTCTTCTCCGCGTAGTAGCTTCGAAGTCAGCTGCGCAAATCCAGCTGGGATTGGGGATGTGAATGTTATCGACTCTAAGCAAGAGAAAGAGGCAGTCTTCCTGTACGAGTTTCGCAATTCCAGCATAATGAAGAACATATCCCACTCTATATATGGTCGAAGCGTCAGCTCCTGGAGGACAGGAAACATATCCGGATATACCGCAAGGTAGTATATCAGTTTTGCTCCTTCGTAATGCGTAAGGCCCATCGGCGAATGGTCGATCGCGATCTTCTCAAGATGCTCGAACTGGAGCCCTTGCCACTGAACGGCACCTTCGAGTCCGTTGATGCGTAAAATTGCAATGTTTGGCCAATGGACAAGCTCTAGAGGTGCTGAGGATGGAGTGCTTGAGGCGTAGTCAAAGTTAAATTCCAGGCGGGAGACATTGGCAGATTTGTACTGATAGACAAATTCCTGTTCTGAAGTTATTTCTATGGCCTTTATTGTGGGAGATAGGGTAAATGAAGGGTCATCTACGCGCGTTGGACCATTCAAGGACACACTCCTGAGGCGCGGGAGAGCGCCATTGGCAAGCAGACCGAGCAACTTGCCAGTAGTGCGACCACTCAGCCCAAGCCACTCAACGTAGGGAAATGCGAGTTTGAGCATGTTTGTCACCTCTGGGCCCCATTGGTGGGTCCATCTGGTTCCAATGGACATAGTAATTGCAAGCTCCTTGGTTGACGAAGGAAGGATGAATGCCATGCCGTCCATCTTTGCAATTATAGGGAAAATCTCCAATGTGACGCGGTACAGACGGCGACATCGAGCCAGGTGCTGAAGGAAGAATGGCATGAGCCGGATTTCTATACGACTTGCCAGTGTTGTGAGATTATCGGAAACTGCTGTGATGAGCAAATCGAAATCTTGCCGCGGTTCCAAACTGTCTTCTACAGAGTTCAGGTTCCATGTCTCGATATGGGTCCAGGTCAATCGAGGAAGCAACTTTTGCTTATAGGGTGCACGCTTCTCAAGTGGCCACTGACGAAAACGGATATGTTGAAGCAAATTAAACTCGCGAATAAGCGGCAACAGGTCACGAAATCGCACCTCGGAGACAACCGAGGGAAGATATTGCAACCAATTTGATTGTAAGACAGTTGGAGTGATTGTCATTCCTCGAATGACTCTGAGACTTTGGTGTCGGTTAATAAAGTCGATGGTTGCATTGTCAGGCGACTGGACGGCAAATGTCGAGCGGAATTGTAGAACCGCAAGATTGTGAAAAGGTCCTAAATATTTGTCGATAACAGGTAAAAGAGTCTCTTGATTCATGTGTAGTGCTTGTATGCGATCGACATGGTGCTTCAATTGCTCAATTACCTGCTGTAAGAGCCCTCGATCCTTCGTGGGCTGCAAATGAACGATGATGGAAAGAGGATGGGATCTTGAGAGGACAATATTAACGGACAACTTGGCCAATACGTCCTCCTTATAGGGATCCAGGACGATATCTGCCCATAGCGCTGGAGTGAACATGATCAACTGCTTCCACAATGAAGAGACGCCCATTAACTCGAGCAGGCACTCAGTTGATACTGAAGAAATCTCGAGAGAACGAATGTCTTTCGCAGCGGCATACATTACAATCTTGGTGGCGATTTCGAGCGGGAAGCGCTGTACTGGATCGGATCCACTTAATTCGCCCATCTTTCCAAAGATGAGGGGCCAAGGTATAGAGTCGAGATATCGAACAGCGGTAGAAGCTCAGCGCTACGAGGACAAGGCAGAGTCCAATGAGCACCTCGGTTTGGAGGTCTATTGTTCGGATTTAAGTCCTAATGAATCATTTCCTCTATATTTGTTTGCCCCTTTTTTATATTATAATCATCTGAGCTGTGATTACACGTGCCAAGTGGACATATTCAGTCTCACTCTCCGACGCTTTGCCATCCGGTCGGGGTCGTACGTCTCGCACTCTGATGGCTTAGATAAGTACTAGTCGCAGCAACTTGCCCGCCACCACAACGCCAACATTCTCTTCCATCCCCCAAGTACAAGAGCATTACCCGTAGGAGAATCCGTATAACCAAGTATGCTCTTCGAGGCGCTTGCCGTCCTCACCCCGCCGGTTCTGCTTTACAAATGGTACACCTCGGCCTCACGGCAAGCAACCGGAGGGAATCATGATGAACAAACGCACAGAGTCGACGTGGAACCCATCGTCTCTGACGCATTTGGAATGTCGATCCTCAGCCAAATCCGCGGAGCCATCTGGGCCCACTCAATCATACAGAAAGGATATGAACAGGTACGTCTCTTTGCACATCAGCACGTTCTCTTGTGGATAGTCATCTGATAACCAACGAAACCACAGCACAAGAACGGAATGTTCAAGATACCTTTTTTCGGACAGTGGCCCACTATCGTCTCTGGGGAATACATTAAAGAGCTCGCACATGCTCCAGAAAGTCACCTCAGTTTTCAAGCAATGCTCAACGAAGTGCGCCTTGTCTCTTCTCGTTCTCAACCTACTGATACTCGGTAGTTTATGCAACTCGAGCTCCTCGTTGGCACTGGTATCTCCCACGACGCGATTTACCTCTCCGTCATTCGTGCTCTCACTCGGCGATTATCGGCCTTTCACCCTGAAATCGCGGACGAGACTCGGGCCGCTCTCGCCACGCAGTTTGAGAAACATGGAAAAAAAGAGAAAGATGGTAGATCCATTACATAAAAACATCTCTTCATGTGGAAACGTACTCATAAATGAAACAGGATGGATAAGCGTCAAGGCCTTCAAGGCGTTTTCAGAGATTACCACCCAGCTCAATGCACGCGCTTTTATCGGTCTCCCATTGTGTAGAGACCAGAAATGGATGACGTCCATCCAAAAGGGCGGCGCCGACATGTCCTGGCGGGCAGTTCTGTTGCGCATGTTTCCCGAACACCGACGCTCGTGAGTAACTTCGAAGCCCTTGTCTTCATAACGACTGAAATATGATGGGAAGAGATGCCAACGAGTATATGAAGCGCTACAGTCATGTCCTCGAGGACTGTATTGCGCTCCTCAATCCTGTTCTTGAACAGCGACGTGCAATGAGGGAAGACGAGAGGCCTGTACGTCTTGCCTCACTTGTTCTTGTTCGGTCACTTAAGGATCTAGAACGATGTTCTGACTCTCATCATGTCACAAGTGACAGAGGAAGAGCCAGATCCACGAACGATTGTCGGGACATATCTATTTCTAGAGCGAGTGGCACAGGGAACAACGCACATGGTACGTATCCGCCGCATTATCAGGCCTGCATAATTTTCCTCGCGATAGACATTCGTTCACGTGCTGTACTTCTTGGTCGCATATCCAGAGTACACAGAAGTCTTGCGTGAAGAAATTCGACAAGTACACGGGGACGGTCCGATCTCGTTTGCGTCCTTGGGCGAGTTGCGCAAGTTGGATAGTTACCTCCGCGAAGCAATACGATGCTCTGGTTTCTCTAGTGGTGCGTCTCCTTGCCGTGATTCCCCTTCTCTTGACGAGGAATGAATGTAGCTACGATGAACCGGTTTGCGGTCCAAGAGTACACATTCTCGAATGGCGTCAAAATTCCAAAGGGCAAGCTGGTGGCCGCGGTGGCGAATCCGATTCACATGGACCCTGACATCTACGAAGATGCAAAAGAGTTTAAACCGTGGAGGTTCCTTGAGCGGACGGGTGCCGAGGGGTTGGGCAAGGATTCGAAAAAGTATGCCCTGGTCACGCCTGCAGAGGACTTTTTGGCGTGGGGTTTGGGCAAACATGCGTGGTATGTCCCTTTGACGACTCTTTTTGTTATGGGAAGCTGATGGCGTGTATTAGCCCCGGGAGATGGTATGCGGCGATGGTGGTGAAGCACCTGGTGGTGTATATTCTTCTCCAGTACGACATTAAACTGCCCGACTCTGCCAAAGGGAAGCGACCGGCCAACTTGCACGTAATGGGGTCGAGTCTGCCCAACTTGAGTGCCAAAGTCTTGTTCAAACGACGCGAGGGATTAGATTGGGAATAGTTGTATTATCACCACTTGAATACCAGTACGATTTTGATGCGAGGTGAAGTCCCCGACCTGAACCGAAAGTGAAGGAAGAGCTTTGTTGACACAAACTTGGTGCCACTCGCTATGCTCTACTCAGGTAGCCAGCCGCTGACAGCTCAAACGTCAACCGGAATGAGACTTTTGTTACCCCCTTACCGTGAAGTGTTATGTACCTAGACATTAAGTAATACACAATCAAACGGATGCAGATAGGAAACGGGTCTCGTCAGCACCGTCGTAACAGAGCGCACCATTCTAAAGGAGTCGCTGTCTGGTCGCTCTGTTCGTTCCTATCTAATCTTTGCCTCTACAGTTGCTGCCTCGTCCGTTACATGGCACCTCGAGAATGATTGTCGCTGAAAGGAGTAGAGCTTGACGACTCCCAATCCGTGATATCGAGCTCCTGCCCCGACTCTTCGCAAGCCCCACCCGTAGCACTGACGCTGTACATATCATCGCACCAAATCATAATACTTCTGAAAACCTTCGGGTCACTTGTTCCGACGCCCTCAACAGCACCTTCCACTGTGTATCTAATTCGTTGCCACCACGATATCGACTTGCAAGCCATGCGCTGCTTGTGGGAAATATTTAATTTCTAGCGAGCTTATTGATCTATTTTAATGCTGATTCGACGCATCTTCACTCTTAGTCGATCATCCTCTTCGTCTATTGCGGGTGGACGAGGTTCTATAATCGCACTTCACATCCCCTCTCGTCATGCGCCTCTCAATGTTCGACAACTGATGATATATCATGATTATATTTCAGTTGATTCACACTCTTGGACAATAGTCATTCGACTATGTCGAGACTGTAACTCATCTCGATCTCTTCGTCCACATCGGATCACTCGCTTCTTGCCGAAAATAATCTCCGGTGTGGTTATCTACATAGTGGCCTGAACTATATTACTTACCTTGAGAAGGTTTGCGCACTGTATCAAGTCACGGCGGGTCTCGCTTGTGACTTTCGACCTCTGAACCTCATCCAGACTTCAAATTCAACGTTGTCTAGTTAGCATCTCACATTCTAATTTCCTTCTCTCGAGGAGATATTACCCTTCACCTGATTTCACACACTATCCCATTTTCGAGATGCCATTTACCAGCTGCTTTGGCGTCTCATCTTTATCGCGTTGTTCCATCGTTTCGAGATAATTTCTTGCCCGTCTGTGTCCTCATCCTAGGCTTACTCTTATTTAGGGGGTCGATAGGCGAGGCAGGCTCGTGGGACTGGCCTTGGGCGGGATGGCGGGCCCAATACTCCTACCTTCACCTGTCGAGCATTGCCTAGTGTGCGGTGAGCAGGTAGAGGAAGTTCTCAGTCTTTCCTTTGACGCACTGGCTCTAGCGCACAATGCTCGTTCGTCGTCGCGGTGGCGGAGCGTTTCGTTTGGCTTGCCATCTGCTCTTTACTCGTCTCCTGTACGTAGACCCTTTAGCTCAGTAAGCCGTTGTATTTTTTATCGTATATAAGGCTATCCGTCCTTCACCTGAATGCCTTTCGCAGCACGGAGAGACTTTCGGTCTCCAACCATGACGCATCGGTGTGCGAACTCTCAAGCCCGTGCTGAGCTTACTGCAACACACGCCCCAGTGATTAAAAACTATGGAGGGCTTTTAGAGCCCTAGATGAAAGACTCTGAGAAATTTCAGACTATTTCCCCCTTCCTCTTTATTATATATCCTATTCAGGTCCTTTGAAGGCCATCATGCGTTTCTTTACCGTCATTCCCTTAGTCCTTGCCACCTCCAGTGTGTTCGCAGCTTGAATTCCACCGGGACGAAATGATTTATCTGTTGTTACAATTGAAAAGAAAACTGAGTATCTCCACCGAGGCTCTACTGGACCAAGGACCATTGTACGACCATCCAGATAACATATCTATCACGCAAGTGATCCTGGATTATTTGTACCTATGACATTTTCGCATATCATTCAAGGCAACATAGGCTGCTTATCGACTATAATGGAGTGGTACCATACCCCCCGCCCACCGTATCGTATTAAAGAGGGTACCAGCTACTGGCCATTTCGATTTCGTCTGCGTCAATTCATGATCACGCGTGCCAAGTGGTGTCAATCTCCGACGCTTTGCCATGCGGACGGCGTCATACGTGTCGAACACGTATGGATGCCGGAGCTCTGGCAGCTTAGATAAGTAGTCGCAGCAACTCGTCCGCCGCCACAACGCCCACATTCTCTTCTATCCCCCAGATACAAGAGAATCATCTCTGGGAGAATCCTTATAATCAAGTATGCTCTTCGAGGCACTCGCCGTCCTCACCCCGCCGGCTCTGCTCTACAAATGGTACACCTCGGCCTCGCCGCAAGCAGCCGAAGGGGCCGAAGAGGAGCAAACGCACAGAATAGACGTGGAACCCATCGTCTCTGACGCATTTGGAATGTCGATCCTCAGCCAAATCCGCGGATTCATCTGGGCCGACTCAATAATGCAGAAAGGATACGAACAAGTACGTCTTTTACCCATAAACACATTACTTTATGATCAATTTTTCTGATAATCCACAAAACTACAGCACAAGAACGGAATGTTCAAGATGCCCTTTTTCGGACAGTGGCCCACTATCGTCTCGGGGGAATACATTAAAGAACTCGCCCGTGCCCCAGAAAGTCACCTCAGTTTTCAAGCAATGCTCAACGAAGTGCGCCTTGTCTCTTCTTCGTTCTCGGCGTACTGACACCCAATAGTTTATGCAACTCGAACTCCTCGTCGGCACTGGCATCTCCCACGACGCAATTCACCTCCCCGTCATTCGTGCACTCACTCGTCAATTACCGGCCTTTTACCCTGAAATCGCGGACGAGACTCGGGCCGCATTCGCCACGCATTTTGAGAAACATGGAAAGCAAGATAAAGATGGTACGTGCATGACATAGAACATCTCTTCATTTGGAAATGTGCTGATAAATAAAACAGGATGGATAAGCGTCAAGGCCTTCAAGGCGTTTTCAGAGATCACCACTCAGCTCAATACACGCGCTTTTATCGGACTCCCACTGTGTAGAGACCAGAAATGGATGACGGCAATCCAAAAGGGTGGCGCCGACATGTCCTGGCGGGCAGTTCTGTTGCGGATGTTTCCCGAACAACGACGCTCGTGAGCAAGTTCGAGAGCCTTGGCCTCGTAACGACTGAAATGTGATGAAAAGGGATGCCAACGAGTATATCAAGCGATTCAGCCATGTCCTCGAGGACTGTATCGCCCTCCTCAACCCTGTTCTTGAACAGCGACGTGCAATGAGGGAAGACGAGAGGCCTGTACGTCTTACTTCGTTTGTTCTTGTTCAGTTACTCAAGGATCTAGAACGATGTTCTGACTCTCATTATGTCACAAGTGACAGAGGAGGAACCAGATCCACGAACGATTGTCGGGACATATCTGTTGCTAGAGCAAGTGGCACAGGGAACAACGTCCATGGTATGTATCCCTGGCATCATTCGGCCTGGAGAATCTTACTGGCGATAGACATTTGTTCACGTGCTGTACTACTTGGTCGCATATCCAGAGTACACAGAAGTCTTGCGGGAGGAAATTCGACAAGTGCATGGCGACGGTCCGATCTCATTTGCGTCCTTGGGCGAGTTGCGCAAGTTGGATAGTTACCTCCGCGAAACACAGCGGTACTCTGGGTTCTCCAATGGTGCGTCTCCTTGCCTTGATTAGCTCTCTCTTGACGATGATTGAATGCAGCTACGATGAACCGATTTGCGGTCCAAGATTACACGTTTTCAAATGGTGTCAAGATTCCAAAGGGCGAACTAGTCGCCGCAGTGGCGAATCCAATTCACATGGACCCTAATGTGTATGAAGATGCGAAAGAGTTTAAGCCGTGGAGGTTCCTTGAGCGGACGAATGCCGAAGGGTTGGGCAAGGATTCGAAAAAGTATGCCATGGTCACGCCTGCAGAGGACTTTTTGGCGTGGGGGTTGGGTAAACATGCGTGGTATGTCCCCTTGACGATATTATGTGTTATGGAAAGCTGATGGTGTGTATCAGCCCTGGGAGATGGTACGCGGCGATGCTGGTTAAGCATCTGGTCGTGTATATTCTTCTCCAGTACGACATTAAACTGCCCGACTCTGCCAAAGGGAAGCGACCGCCCAACTTGTCCATAATGGGGTCGAGTCTGCCCAACTTGAGTGCCAAAGTCTTGTTCAGGCGACGCGAAGGATTAGATTGGGAATAGTTGTATTATCGCCACTGGAATGCCATTACGACTTTTGATGCGAGGTGGAGTTGAGACCGGCTATGACCGGAGCAAACCATGGCCTCTACCACAACCTACCGCCTACCAAAGGGCGTCGCTGCAAAGACACCAGCAGCACCCACAGACCACCGAAACCTGTCTCTTTCGCTGCTATGCGTTGCTCTCTCGCTCGGGACCGCCTACAGCGTCGTGTTCAACACGTACTTGGACACTTCAGACCCACTCCTCGCTCACCTTCCGCACCCAGCCCACGCACACTCATATTTTGCACGTAAATCCAACGTATTCAACCAAATCTTCGTCAAAAAGGCGTGGGCGTGGACAACGGCGGCGTTTTTGGGTGTGTACGCGACGAGTCCGGCTGAGCGACGCACATGGACGCGCGTATGGCGTTGGGCAGTAGCGACGGGCGTGTGGATCGTGTTCACGACGTGGTTTTTTGGACCGGCATTGATGGAACGCGTCATGGCGTACAGCGGCGGCGAGTGCGTCATTGCCGTTCCTTCGTCGCCGTTTATTTCCCAAGGAGGAGCGCCGACGATCATGTCTGTGCCTCTTGAGTATTGTCACACTAAGACGACGATTACAACCACAGAACATGCTCACCTCTTTGCGTCCTCGCTTGTCCCTCCACCGGCAGACTTTGCAGGACGGCCGAGGTTGTACAAGGGGCACGACGTATCCGGTCACATATTCCTCCTCACGCTCGCCATTTGTTTCCTCACGGACCAGCTCACATCTGCGCTCAATCCAAAGCCACGCATCATCAGCAAAGCACATGCGCTCGCAATCAACTCGACATTGGCACTATTGGCAATATGGTGGTGGATGGCAATCATGACCAGCGTGTATTTCCACACTCCCGTCGAAAAGCTCAGCGGTTTCGGTAAGTCTAAATTCGTTGAACAGGGATGGGTGCTAATAGACGACTAGTTCTCGGTGTGATAGGTTACTTCCTCACCCTCATTCCACTCCCAACGAGCGAACCTCCAAAAGTTGGGGCGCCCATTCCAAACGACAAGCTACGACCAGACGCGATGCGTTTAGACTAATCTCTGTGGATATACTCTTTCTGATTCACTCATCTAAACACCCAAACTCGACCCGAATAAACTTGATTCACAAACTAATCATCATAGCACGTTACTCAAGCCCCGATTTCCAACCAGCACTGACAATCGGTGTGCCCCGCAGTGCTGTATCCTCCCTTGACGACACCCTTGTCCCCAGTGCATCTACGAGTCCGCCCGTGAGCGTACCCGGAACGAGCGTCCACTCGCCGACAGCGCGCATCTGCCCGTCTTTACCCCACGTCCCGCTCGACGTAAACGTTGCTTCGCCCTCTTTACTCCCCTGGACGATTCCCTTGAAGAACATGATGCCGGTATAGCTCGCCATTGGCATCTCAGAGCTCTCTGTTGATGAGCATGTGAGTACGTGTAAAAGGAGGAAGGAGAAAGGGAACGTAACTGCTTGGATCGTTATGGTAGACCATGGTGTACAACGCCAGTGCGCTTCCTTGCATACCACCCTTGAACGTGCGCTCCGTGTTGACGGTCGTGATGCGGAGTACGGGGTCGAGACAGGAGAGTTTTTGCTTTTCGCCTTCAGGAGCGGGTGCGGTTCCAGAAGGCACGACGTCGGATTCTTTCCATGAACCCGTGTCATCAAACGTAGCATCGATGCCTATAATTTCTTTAGTACTCGTTCTTGAGGCTAAGAGGGGACGTACGGTTGACCATGTTGGTGTCGAAGTGAAATCAGATGATTGCGTGGAGAGTCTTGCTTTACTTGAGGTGAGATCTGTAGTGATGATAGTAGCTTGAGCATGCGTGGTTTATATACGCAGGAGAGATGTGGCGAATGCGTGAATGGAAAACGTCCGACGAGGTGTGGCGAGTCGTTTGATTGGGCCACCACGCGACTAGCACAGGGCGGTGGATTACTCAGCACCCGTCGTGATTTGTAATCTACCGACGTTCTCGACCCCAGAAATACACACTACATGTCATTCAGTTTGGGCTAGTGCGAGCGGAAGAACAATCAGAGTGATTATAAATAGACATGTACATGCTCACGTGTGAAGGATTCTTGAATGACGTCTTTTCTCCTTTTATAATTCGCCAGGATCTACATCACGTCGAGTAGCTCGCCGAGCCCAATTCCCGTTCGCGCCAGTTTGCACGCCAGGACCATGGTTAAGACCCCAATTAGAACTCTTAAACTTCCTGTTCCTATACACTCTTCGACTGTGGTAAGAAACAAACATGACGCGGGACACAAAAGCTGGCGCAAATCCCACAAAGTAGGAAGGAAATGATATCGCACTTCTTGAGGATTTAGAAGTTCATATTAGTCATTCTGAATGGTGTGCTGCCATTCCATACACTGATAAGACGTCTGCGTAGTCAGACAATTCCACGTATCACGTCGCATAATTGTTCAAAAGCTTCCAACCTCTCCTTATACTGGCAAGATTGAAGAGTGACTAATACTTGCTCCTGCGAGTCGCTCCCCGAGGGCTGGGATAGCCATAATGAATAAGGACCCGTTGTCGAACCCACTGCGTGAGTGTATCCAATCGCTCCTATGAGATATTACGAGAGAACGTTGCGCAAGCTTAGTACTAGTAGATTGTCTCAAGGGTTTGACATACATTTACTTAGTTTTCCTGTGAGGCCATAGGCAATAATAACCGCTTATTCTTTCGACTGACATAAACTCTCCTTCGAGGAGTTCCTGTCATATAGCCACAGTGAATGGCTAGTCAGATTCCGCCGGTATTGCTAAGTGGCTTTGGGAGAGTCTTGATTTGGAAGATTCGGTACCATATCTATCAATCCTTATCCTACAGATCCGATTGATATACTTTCGACATGGCCAAGGAAGTCACGAGCTGGAGTGGAAACAGCATTGCAAGTGACAGGTAACGTCGGTGATGAATAGGCAAAATGGAACAAGCCGGATTCGCACCGACTTAGCTGTCAGACCACTAGACTATAGTGTCCCTCTCTTCCCTCTAAAGCGTCACAGTACCTATGACCCCCGTTACTCAGGTATTCCAAACCTGGTCGGCTGGGCTCTGACCTGTAAGGTGAGCTAATCCTTACACACGCCCTCCGGTTCACAATCCGAAGTATGGCCGTGACTTTTCCCCGAAAAGTGGTCGGCTGGAGCCGGGTTTGAACCCAATGTTCCACCAATGTCTCTCTCTGACATGGAATATGCCACGTCTGACGTTATGGCTGAGTACCCTGAATACCCTCCTAATGGTACTGAAGCCCACTTCGTCAACCCGTCCGAATTGTCTTCAGATGATTCTGTGACCTTCTCGTCGGTTGCCAACCACCCTCCAACGCCCATGCCCACAATGGACACTTTGGCTATCAAGTCGCTTCAAGAACGTTGTGCTCAATTGAAAGCGTTCATATCGACAATGAGCGCACAATTTATCGAGCGTAGTCTCTCTGCAACAGTGTGTAATCATGTACAGGCTGATCCTATGGTACCTACGGCGTCCTCAGACCCTCCGGTCACACAAACCTCTTCCACTAAGAGCTCGGACCCACGGAAGCACCTGAATAGGCTCACCCGAGTCGTGCCTGTGCCTGTTACAGCGTTCGCGACGATTATTGCCGCGTTTAGGCTTGGGTATAGACTCGTAGGGGTGATCGCCATGACGATTGGAATCCTCGTCACGACGGTTGTTCCTATTCAGGCGCTTCCATGGGTCCGAGCTCTTATTGGAAGAGGTTTGTGTGACCGGAGGGTCCAAGGACGCCGTAGGTACCATAGGATCAGCCTGTACATGATTAAAGACTGTTGCAGAGAGACTACGCTCGATAAGTTGTGCGCTCATTGTCGATATGAACGCTTTCAATTGAGCACAACGTTCTTGAAGCGACTTGATAGCCAAAGTGTCCATTGTGGGCATGGGCGTTGGAGGGTGGTTGGCAACCGACGAGAAGGTCACAGAATCATCTGAAGACAATTCGGACGGGTTGACGAAGTGGGCTTCAGTACCATTAGGAGGGTATTCAGGGTACTCAGCCATAACGTCAGACGTGGCATATTCCATGTCAGAGAGAGACATTGTGGACTCGAGATGAGTAGAGCAAAGTGAACGGCGAGTGTAAGAGCTGGGGAGCAAGTTTGCTTGAGCATGAGTCGTCAAAAGTTCGTCGACTTTTATAGACGCGGCTGTATATCGAGTCTGCGGGTCGTTCGGTACATTTCCAGTTCCTTTTCTCAGGTTTGACACCGAACCTATGCCTTGCGCCTCGCAGTATGCTTCAAGCGCTGTCAAGTCTTTGACGGTGGAGTACATCTCCCAGGACTTATCGCCAGATTTCCACAGGACCTCGAATATTGCTCGTTTTCCAGTACCGTAATGAGATACTATGCGATCTACAGGCCAATGCGACGGCTTCCCAAAGCCTGTCACATGCTGCAGCGAGCGTCCTGGGAACTTTCGGTCGTCGTTAGGCACATGAAAGCGCAGGAGCGATGCATGGAAAGAGTTATGTATGCCCCTTTGCCGTAACTCATCAGGTAGTTCCAACCTATAGGTGGCGCCAGGTTCGATCACTTTACTGATTCGGAATGGGCCAATGAACTTCGGAACTAGCTTCCTGGCACGCTTTTTGGGTAGTGACAGGTTCTGAGTAGAGAGATACACGAGGTCTCCTTCAGCAAATGGAGCCGGTTTCCGATGTTTGTTCGCTTCGGTGGTGTGCTTTACACGAGCGGCCAGAATAGAATCATGTGCGCTCATAATTGCATCTCTGATAGCTTCCGCATGCTTCTGTACACCTGGATAGTCCGACTCGGCAGTCCAGATCATAGGACGAGGCATCTGTCCTGAATTAAGGAAGAAGGGTGCATAGCCAGTTGCCGCTGATCTTGCCGAATTCATTGCGAACTCAATGGATGGTAATTTCGACACCCAATCCTTTTGATGGGGCTCGACCGCTTGTCTCAGCATGGTAATCATGGTTCTATTCGCCCGCTCGGTCGCCCCATCAGTCTGAGGATGATATGATGTGCTCAGACGTAACTCTACACCCACTATTCGGTGCAATTCTGACCAAAATGTGCTCGTAAAATACGAGTCTCGGTCCGAAATGATCCGTTCAGGCAAATCATGTAGCTTATAGACATTCTCAAAGACCATTTCGGCGATATTCTTGGCTGTGTAGTTCTGTCTCATGGGCACGAGGTGCACCATTGATGTGAGGTGATCAATTACAACACAGATCATGTCAAATACGCTGCTCCTGTTCGAGGAACTCGGGAGCGGCCCAACAAAGTCAATTCCAATTGCCTGCCATGTGTTGATACTAGGACGCGTGAGGTGAGAGGCAAGACCAGTAAGGTCTGGCTGTGTCATCCCGCGTCCTTAAATACATTGAGTTACGACGTGAGCTATTACTATTGGCTAAGTCTATTTAGTGAGCGCTAAGAGTCAAAGGGTGAACCTTTAACACCATGGTCTCGAGGGGACCTCAAGTGATTTGAGTAGGTCAAATGGTCGAGTTGTTCGTGATTTAGACGAAGCGCATGTGGAGCAGGATTGGCAATATTCGGCCACATCTCGCTGGATTTCCTTCCACCATACGTTATCACGAAGGTACGCAAGTGTCTTCTTCAACCCCAGGTGCGCAAGTAGTGAATGAGCGTGGGTAATGAATATTTCCCTGACGCTCCTCTCGCCGATCTTAATATCCGGCACACAGAGAATTCGCCGTCCATCGTCCTTCAGATACAATAAGCCATTCTCAAGGATGAAATGCTTATGACCAGCTAGAGATTTGACTATGGGAGCGAAAAAATTATCCTCATCATCGCGTCCTTTCAGACAGTCTGGCAGCTGGATACCTGGTTCGCCTTCATTCACTATGTAAGTGAGAGTGGGCGAATACTCAGGATAGTTTAGACTCGGACTAAGCGAATCCCCATTGGGACTAGGCTCTTTGCTTGGTGCGTTGAGTTTGGCATTAGCCGTGGTAGGTTCATTGTCTATGGTCGCCTTCGGATTATTAGTCACGCTGATCTCTGGCTCGGCATTGGGCTTGTCAACCTCGTCGTTAGGCAAATCCGAGCCCTTCTGTGGCTTGTCTGTCTCAGAGGATGAATCAGACGTGACTTCTTCGGATTCAGGGCTTAGTTCGGCTTCGATCACACGAGCATATGGCTTCATTCTCGCAAGGGGTGACTTTACCGGAGTATCCTCGTCGGAGGAGTCAGTGCCCCTGGCCTGAACGCTTGTTTCCAGGCGCGCGTTTTTAGCCTTTTGGGCTCTAGTGACCGCGTGGAGCTCTAGCACCGCTTTCACTTCGGTGCCAGTGTAGAGTGGCTTCGATCGTGTCATGCGACACCGGATCATCTTCTCTAGAACATGCTCATTTTCCTCAGGCAGTGGCTTGGTTACAAACTCGCTGTCGGCACGGACAATCCCTTTGGGTTCATTGGAGTATACTCGCAACAATGCGTCTGCAATGTAATTTTCTTCTCCAGGGATGTATTCGATATTGAAATCGAAGTGAGATAGCGCTTCAAGCCACCGTTTCTGACGTTCATTGAGGGACTTTTGCCTGAGGAGGCCCTCAAACGGCTCATGATCCGGTAGACAGTGAATCTCGTGCCATAAGGAATGTGAGAATGACGCTTTAGCGTAGCCACTATGCCAAGTAGCTCTCGGTCGTGTGTAGGGTAGTTCTGTTCGGCAGAGTTGAACTTCCCAGACCAGAATGCGATTTTACGACCAGTTTGGAACGATTTTCCTTGCCAAATGATGCCACCAGCACCAGTAAGGCTGGCGTCGACATGAACGCCAATCGGGTCAGCATTTTCTGAACGATCGATAGTATGACGATGATTATGCTGCCACTGTGACACAATGCGCTTGACTTCCTCAAATGCGCGCTGCTGAGTTGGGCCCCACTTCCATTCTCGCACTCTTTGTAGTTTGGAGAGTACAGCGAGAGGAATAGCTATAGCATGACAGTCTCTGGCGACGTACTGAACCATACCAGTGAGCATCGACACTTGTTCAGCATTGGTGGGAACTTTCCAGTTCTCAATCCGGTCGACTTTATGAGGGTCCGTCATAATCCCTTGACCGTTTATCACGTGGCCAAGAACTATCAGTGGATTTGCGAAGAATTGAAGCTTATCAGGTGAAGTCAAGTAAAGCTTCTCGCGTCGTAGGGTGTTCAGCACTATGCGGATATGCTCGACATGACTCTCAACATCATCTGAGAAGATAATGATGTCGTCTAAATAGACGTACATAAACTTGCCAATGTATGGCGCAAAAACGTAGTTCATGAGAGTTTGGTAGGTCGCAGTCGCATTGCAGTCACCTTGCTGCATGACCTTACTGATCATCGTGCCGTCGGGGGTGTTGAATAGAGTCTTGTGTACATCCTTAGACTCAACACGGATCTGTTCGTAAGCATCTCGACCATCAATGAGGGATTTGTGCCGGTGAGGCGCAATGGTCTCGAGAATAGACTGTATATCCGGTAGAGGTGACGATAGCTTAATCGTATTCTCATTCAGTCTTTGCTTTGCAAACACAGTACGCGGTCGCTTCTCGCCGTTTGGGCCTGGTTTCTTTGGGATAAAGAGCATGGGCACGCCGCTGTGACCTGTGGCGTATTCCCAGCGACCAGTCCTAATATATGTGTCACGCTTTCGAGCCCATTGCTCCTGAAATGCTTGCGGACATCGTGATGGAATGTAAGGGATCTGAAGCGACTCATTCTTGAGCGGAATGCGATGGTTAATCGCGCGAAATGGCGGTAGAGGGGTCTCCTCAGCGGGTCTACAGAGATCTGCGGCCTCCTTTCGGAGCATTTCTCGGACTTCCTCTAGGCTATTATTCAGAACTGAGGCTGCGAGCGATGCAATCGTGGCGACTTCTTTCCCTTCTATGGGTAGAGCCTCAATACTTTCGAAAGCCAGGCGTGTCGGATTGAATCCAATAACACCTTTGTGCTGATAGAGAAATGGTGTGCCTAGAATGACATCGTATCCATCAATGTTCATCACGTCAAATCGACGTTTTTCGCAGATATCGCCATATCGAAACTTGACAGTGGTAGATGCATTGATCTTTCCACGAGAACCCGTCACAGCGAGCTGGACTGTGAGGGGTTTAGCCAGGCTCTCGTACTTGAGCCTAAGCTGGTCAACGAGGGTTGTCGATACAAAATCAGACATTGAACCAGTGTCCACGAGCGCTTGTGCAGCCTCTCCATTCACAAATGCGTCGATTATGCATGTCTTCGGTACGCGTCTCTCAAGGTCTTTCGTTTTGGCAGCATTTCCCTGGAGCAGCGTACGTGGTTCTCGACGTTTAGAGGACTTCTTTGGGCGCTGTGGTTCGTCGATTATGGTCACCCGAACATTCTCCTGCTCGTATTGGGTGCCTTCTCGAGTGTAATTCTCGCGTGACTCGTCGGATATCACTGTATACCATGAAAATTCCGATTCCAGGTCGTCTTCGCTTGAATCGTAACCATTTGAGGCGGTCCCCTCTCGTCCTTCTTGCGATTCATGCGGCATGATCGGCACTGTTAATTCGCCTAAGCCTTTCTCAGGGGGACACTGCACGCTTTGTAAGGCTGTCCAATCATAGTCTCTGGACATTTCCGCCTTCAAACACTCGACATCTGGTAACCAGAATGACTCCTGCGAATCCATGAACTCTAAGTATGCGCTGGCGAGATTAAACTCGCCATCGAAGAGATCCATGGATGTGAAACTCCAACTCATATTGAGAAGCAGGTCGTGTACCTGAAAAATCCCAGGGCAGTCAGGCAATCGTGCAACGCTGAAGCGAATGCCTTCCAAAATATCGCTGCAGTCTCGCTCGGGAATGTGACGAAGCTTTGTTTCTAGCTCGTTCTCAGCCCATTCTTGCACCCCTAGCTCGCGAATGCATAAGGTGTCGTCATTGGGCTCTTCGAAAGGGAATAGCGTCATGGAACACGAGCTCAGATCAGACACATCTTTGACTTGAGCGTCAATAGTGGCAAAATTAATGCTATGCGCGCCCAGCTTTGGCGCCTTGAGTTGCGTCTTTGAGGGGCAATCTCGAGCCTGATGGCCTACCTCGCGGCATCTATAGCATTTACCGGCCGCACGAAGCTCTTATTGTTCTTCCTTAGATAAGTCCTTGTAATGATAAGACTTAGAGCTGTTCGTGGTACGCTGCCTGTGGCCTCCAGACGATCTGTGTGGCCCACCGGAGTTCTGATGCTTATTATCACGATTGAGCCTTCGTTCGTCTCTACTGTCGCGCTTCCGGTCTTTCTTGTGCGCGTGATGCGAATTAGAGTGTGAGATAGACGAACTTCGCAGGTTGCTTGAGCGGTTTGAGACAGCGGCCTTTTCGGCTTTCTCTTGCTTCTCTTTACGCTCAATAAGCTCTCCGGCGGCAAGCAGGTCCTCCAAGGAAGAGAACTCTTGGGAGTAGCCTTGCCCGGCCCATTCAATGCGGATGTATGGCCGTGCGCCCTTCCAGAACTGACGAGCTTTGTCCTTTTCGGACACATCATCAATGCGAGCTGACAAGTTGCGGATTCGATGCAGCCATGCTCGGATACTCATCGAGCCTTGCCTGGAGCTGTCGAAACGCTCTCGCAGTATCTCTCGGATATTTGACGGGAATAATTCGTCCAAAAACATGCGAATGACTTCGTCTAGAGTCCATTTCTCAATTGTAGACGAAACTATGGACATGAAGGTGCGACGAGCATTGCCTTCCAAGAAGTGTGAGAGTGACGATACGCGCATCTTAGCGGGCACATCGTAGTTGTCATACCACTGATTAATCTCATAGAGCCACTCTTCGAGCTTTTCGATCGATGGCTCACCATTCCACTTCTTCGGTGCATCAAGCTTCATGTGTGCGGCAATTTTAGCGCGGTTAGCCTTTGCGTCACGCGACTTCATCCGACGCTCGCGCTTCTTCTTTGACGACTTCTTCTTATGGCTACGGGTGCTCGCACTATCCGAGGATGATTCTTCGGAGCTATCCGAAGGGTCTGGAGATTCTGACTCGTCGTCTGACGACGAAATGGAGGGTGAAGGGGGGTCAACTCCGGAAACTCCTGCCGCTGCGGGCATTGGAGTTGTGCTTAGTAACTTCGTGACATTGGGAACATGGTTCTTGGACACTGGCTTGGATGGCGTTTTCAGCTGCCGAGCCAAGTACGTGCCGGAGGGAATCTGCAGCGACGCAGGTACGCTTCTAGGCGTGTGACTGATCGGAACAGTGCCTGGTTGCTCTGAGCTTTGCCTAATAACGTTCACTAGCGTCGATCGGGAGCTTTTCTCAGCCTGTGGAGTCTTTTGAGGCTGATTCTCGGCCAAATTTACTGGCGCAGGGACCGGATTCATCGGAGTAGATACGAGCCTGTCTTTAGATTTAGGCAATTTCGGTTGGTCCTTGGCAGTGTTAAGCTCCGCTGCAATTCTCCGGGCCGATTCCAAATCCTCTTTCTCCTGCAGTCTCATGGCGGTTTGTCGGTCATACTCGATTAAGGCTGCCTCTGCGCCTTCCCGACTGTCAGGATCAGGTCTGATCACAATGCCACCGCTCGTTGACGCGACTGGTGGTCGAGTAGCCGGGAATTTCCCTTTCTCGGCTGTTGAGTAACGAGGTGCTTCAGATTCGCTGTACTCAGACGAAATTCTGAGGGCTACATTGAGCCTGATTGGAGTGCGAGGCGTCGAATCATCATTGTCGGACTCGCCTATCCTATTGAACCTTACCTGAGAGCTAGATTGTCGTGCTAAATCTGCCGACTTCGGATAATTCAATGCTCTCATACTTGAATTTGCACTGATCGGTGCAAATTCGCGATATTTAGCCATTCCTGAGGCTACATCACGATGGCTGGGTTGGCCACCCACTATGCTCGATGCTTGGCTGTGCGGCCTGGACATTGCCGCCCTGTATCGCTCTAAGAACGCGTCTCTGATCTCTTCAGGCAAATCGTTTATTGCCTCATTGAATGCCGTAGGGCCTAGAATCACAGGCATCATGGCCACGTCTACTGCGACGTTTTCCAGCTCCCTCTCAGGGAACTCTCCACGGTCCGGGCTCTCTGGCCTCACCGTTCGACCGGCATCCTCCGCAAACATCGCGTGGAAGTGTTTCGGACCGGAGTAATATGCAGGGGTTGGCCGTTGCGCAACACGGCCTTCGTCTCCACTGCTATCAACATTGTAACTGTCTCCCGCAAGTCTGTGTGCACCATGACGGCGTCTCTGCGCCCTAATCGTCGTGAATCCATCGTCTCTTGCACCCCCAAGATGCTCAGGCTCATTCTCTTGAGCGGACGAAGGTACTGGTGACACTGTCTGGCCCAACTCGGGGCGATCCACGGATCCCTCTCGGGGACTCCGGATCATCATTGCAATTTCCTGAGCATCCTCGTGCTCATTGCCCTCATTACGTCGGGACAAATTTCGGCCGTTTTGGTGCATTACCGCACCGGTTTGCGACGAATTGGAATATACAGATCCGCTTCTGGTCGCCATGCTAGCTAGTCTTTGTACAACGCGTTTAATATTTAAGAGAAATAGACAGGAAGTCTTTTTATGGGGTTTTGTGATTTTATCAAGTCACTGAGAACGCAAATAGGCAGACGAAACAGGTTTGGGGTAGTCGGTGATCAGGCGACGCCCAGGTATCAAGAAACGGATAATCTAGGTGAAAAAATGTGAGGTTCACAGGGAGAACTCACCAGTACGAGGGCTATACGAGGCCAAGTGAGTAATACTTAGCTGGGGCGAGCGTGTTCACCAGTCTAAGCCCGTTTATTGACGGAGGGTATCGACGTGGGAGGGTACAGGAAAGACTCTGCTAGTTAAGACATGTACATAGAGTCTTATATAGCAAGGTTAAACATTGGAACGAGTAAAGAGCGATGGGAAGCTAAGCATGTGCTAAGGCCGTCGCTATGAGGGTATATGCAATAGAGGCTATGAAGAGAAGGGTGAGGAATGTGATGTGGAAGGGGTAACGAGTGTCACGGGTGCGGTTATGACGTGTGTGACGAGGAGAAATTCTCGAAACCTTACACCAAACCACTGCGATGACCACAAAGCCCTCCAGTCCGTTCGGATTGGTCCATTTGGCTATTATGTGGATATACAGTGTAATGTACTTATAGTACATTCTTGGCACTGCGAGTTACAATACAGCAGCTATAGTGTACTCGAGTAGCCCTTTTCCTTTTGAGAAAGGGAACTCGAACGAAGCCAGAGAACTTGGGTAAGATGCCCCTGTCTACTTTGTACTTGAGTTTAGATGTGGAAAGGGACCATAAATGAATGATATGAGTATAGGTTCGTTCAGTTAGAATCCCAATAGCCGAATATGCGGCCTAATTAGCCGGAGAAAAATGCATCCAGACACCAATTTGCTGAGCTGTATATATACACTACACAAGTACAATTTGAACTCTTCCTCGACCTCGTCAGCGCCTGTTGTCCTCTCACTCCGCCTCTAGATCTAGCATTCGTGATCTGATTTCATATTCTAGACAAGAAGAAATATGGAAAACGACCCTATGCATCGATTTCCACCAGAAATATCTGCCACGATCCTGCTATACGCTTCCTCGGGGCCTTTTTTCTCCGAAAAAATCTATACAATCTCAAGCAAATGCTTGCTTGAGCTCACGTGCATCTCTTCATCCTGGATGAACCTAATTATCTCCACCCCAGTATTATGGACAGACATCGTCTTGGATGTGTGTTCCACCGAAGACGCACTGGCCATAGTTGCGGTTCATCTCACACTCTCGAGGTCCAGTCCTCTTTTTATCATCTTCCCTAAGCAGACTAGCGGAGACCAATCATTCCAAAGGGTATTTGATCAGCTAAGCGGCCACACCGATCGCATACAATCACTATATGTGGATTCTGAGTTTACATTATCCACATTCTACCAAGTTCTTGGGCCTCTTCGGAATCTTACGTTCTTACGATGCCGTCGAGGAAATTCTTATAAGCCCATTCGCGAATCCACGGTCAACTTTATAAATTGTCACTCGGGGCTCAAAGAGATTCAAAATGTTACGCTGACTCCAACTATCCTCAAATCAAGATGGTCCTGCCGTCTCTCCATGGTCACAACGAGCGCTGATGTTCGAGTCCGTGACTTGATAGCTGTTCCTGGCAAGTTTTCGGCACTAAAGACAATTGTCTTCCATCCAAAATCTCAGAGAAATTGCCCCCCTGGTCGGGTAGAGCCATTATCTTTACCATCTTGTACTCAAGTACGCACATGGAACCTGAAAATGTCGGGGGATGACTTGCAACTACAGCAAGATATGGATATATTCCTATCGGCGGTCTCAGACAGCCTCGAAACATTGAAGACTAGACTAGATATTGAGGTTTTACCTTTACTCCTGCCGCGGTTAGCTCAACTTCAATGCCTACAGCGCGTCGTGCTAGATATTGTACCCACTCTGAAAGGCTTCGAACCACCCGTGCTTATGCCTCCCTCATTAGCTCAAGTTCTAGTGATAAATATATCTGGCGGAAGGAGCAGTGGATGGAGTCAAAACTTGGTGGCTATGGTCAAGTCCTCATTTCCTCATGTGAAACAACTTACATTGGGTGGTTGGCGCACGGAAATTCTACTAGAACTTCTCTCCCAAGACACCTTGTCGCAGTTGACGACTGTTTCCCTCGGCTTCCCCACTCAGCCTCTGGGCCCTTCTTTCTCCCTGTCGTCTACAATACAGAAACTGACGTTAGACGTACAAGGCGGCGATATCAATCAATGCAGGTCAACCAATGTTACCACCTTGAACATTCACTACAAGCATAGCTCAAGCCAGGACTCCCCCCCAGTCGACCTCTCAAACTGGCCAAATCTTAAAGCACTGCAAATTAATAGACTCAGTTACGCTGTTCAATGGCATATACGTCGATTCGAATTCCTTAGGAAGATTGATCTTGGGCATTCTACGGCTGACCTCGCACAATACGAAGGGTCACGCTTGATCTACCATCTTGCTGCATATCCGGAAGCGTTTCCTTCTCTGAGGAAACTCAAGCTTCAACCCTATATAGAGTGGGACATTTTCTTTATCATGCTAGAGTCGAGAAACTCGTCCAGAAAGACCAGCGCGGCTTCTCGAATCAAATCAGTAACTTTTACCTCTAGAATACCAGGAGACTTCGCAGATTTAATCTCGAAACTGCTGCAAGGGACTGGAGAGGACGTTGATTCCCTTTCCAAGTTTTCGTTTTCGTGGATGGGTAACATGGACATTATTCAAGATATGAGCCTGTGAGTGTGTTACTGAACTGAACTTCATGCCCGATTTCTAACATTTTCTCATGCAGCCCTGGGTGTAGGCAATGCCATAAATCACTTTTATATTGCAAGACACCTTGGGTTCGTGGATTAGGAGCCGAAGACTCAAAGCCTCCCCCAATGTCTGCCTATGAGACGGAGAACGATAAGATAATCTCGACCTGGCCAAGTCGCGAAGAGGAATGGGCTTCCTATGTTGCTTGGCAGATCACTTTGCCACGCAGCAGGTCGCGATACTGCCAAGACATTAAACCGTCCCAGGTTATCCGTATCCGCTCATTTGGTCACCATATAGAAACCTAGTGCATTCTGCTTTCGCTCACCGCTTAATACACGGCGGAATCGATTCCAATGCAATGTGGCTAGTAGCAATAGGATATACCGTGGAGTCAAGTTGTAATTGTTTTCGAGTAATGATACGCTACAAATGTGCCAAAACGAAAGGTCCTTGAATCAGTCCCAATCTATTCCCGAATGCCACTTGAACAGCACCGCGACAGTGCTCGGTACTATGGCCCCCATCATCATCCCGGGGTCAGTCAGTCACTTTCCTGTTTCTGTCACCTTCAACTCGATTTTCGGAATTGCCGGATGAGTCCATGAACGAGCAACATTTCAAAGACACACGATACAAAGATGATAAGGAGTGAGTTAAGTTAAAGACAGTAAGGAGAGATGGCCGTAGCTGTCATCTGGCGGTCTGGCTGGCCATTTTGACCAAGAGGTTTGCACGCAAACAAGAAGCCGCACGGTAGCAGAAAGGGATCTATTTAGTTGAGATATCAGTGTAGCGTACAATAGGGCTCATCCGTGGCGAAAGACGCGCATAGCGCAGTCTAAATACAAGAGGCCAATACCCTCGGGTCCGCAAAGAGAGAAAGATACCATGAGAAATCTAATCGTGAGGACAATCCGGAATGTTGATAGCCTTAAGAGTCTTGTTCTCGTAAAATAATCCCCAATGTTGTTCGACGCCGCCATACATCTTCTTCCACGATTCGTCAAACGCCTCGAAGAAGAAATATTTGGTGCCGTTCCGATTCGAGGCGCAGACCCAGTCACTACACACAGGTCAGCATAACACTCGAGAGCATGGCCCGGGAAACTCACTCGAGCACTCGTTGCAGCTCCGTCAATCCGGCTCGACTACCAGCGGGGTTAATCCCAAGCGCAGCGTCGTCCGTATCCGTAGGCCAACCAAATTCTCCCTGGAATAGCCTCGGATTTTGGGCAGTCGAGTTGACCGGCATCGGCCACGTCGCATTTACCAACGGCTGAACGATGTTATTCATATAGCTCCAACTGAACCACGCCGCTTGTTCGTACGTGTTTTGGCTGAACCAAGGATGGATGTTGACTTGAAAGTAGTCGACGGCGCTCACGAGGCTTGAATCGCCGATAAACGTGCCCGCTGCATCCGAGGTTCCGACTGGGATGGAGGAATAGTTGTGATGTTGGTCTGGCGAGGATGCTGTTGCTTGGCGGAGGTGCGTCTTGAAGTCGTTGATTCGTGATATCAGCCATGTGGTCGCGTTGGCAATGGTGTCGCCACGAGAGGGAGCGTTCAAAAGATACTCGTTACCAACGGTAACGCCATCTACCCTGTCTACTCCGTACGACTTCAGAGCAAAGTCGAGCTGGGCGACCTGCGAGTTGTAGGATTCGACGTCGGGGTGGATATCTACGAGGTGTTAGAATGTGAGAACTTATGAGGACGATACTGACATATTCCTGCATAGATGCTCATGTTTACGTTGAGATCCTGTATCGCTTGTAGCTGGACAAAGGTGAGGATGGCTGTAGCTGACGGCCGATAGAACTCACGACGAGTGCTGTAACATTACTGGAACGCAATTAGTGTATTTTATGGAAACATGTAATTAGACCGTACCAATCGGAAGCATACAACCGGAGACGCGTTGTGAGCTGGCTCAACAATTGCATATCCTTGGTAACATTCGCTTGCGTCGCAGTGCAATCAATAGCTCCATACGGCGTGTACGCCAAACTACCATGGTTCAATCTTAGTCCCCAGTTCCGCCAAGAATAGACAAACGAAGAGACGTACCCCCAAAACGAATTATGAAGTCTTGAATCGAGTGGAAATCCCTGTCCAGAGTTTCCCCCATTCGACCCGCCGTTCGACCCGCCACCTCCGCTAGACGAGCCGCGCTTCTGCGTACCGACAACAGCACCGACGATAATCACTATTGAAGTGTAACATGCAAGGGTAGACAGGAAGAGCACATCAGCACTATGTCACACAAACGACTCCTGGCCTTGACATCAACGTACCGACAACAATGAGCACACCAACGACGGCATATACAATAATCCTGCGCATATTATTCGGCTTTCCATCTCCTGGCTTGTTAAACACGTTTTGAGCCTTTTGGTACGACGCAGCGACGCGTCCACGCAGCGTCGTCGAAGGCGGCGGTGGAAGTGCCTTTTCTGTCGTTGCCATGATAAAGACAAACGACGAAGAATGCCCAGCGAGCGACCCGCTTCACGCTAGGATATTAAATACGAATTTTGAAACGAGCGTCGTAAACAAACGACGAGGACGGCGGAGGATCAACAATCGTGAGAAGTGCTCGGCACGCCCCTGTCGGATAACAAGAGAATCCAAGGAAATACCGTCTATATCCATCGTACAACGTACAAAGTGACATAGTATGAAACAATAAAGCTCGGGGAAAACGACAAGCTGATTAGATGTGTAGAGTACCGCCTATAGGTCAAACTGTTACAAACTCTCCGCACTCCAGTTGTGGGTGTACAAAATCCAAACCCGAATTGCTCATCTATGCATTGGTGCCCCACCGAGCTCCCCACGAACGCCAACTCCTACCCGTGTTGGGAGTCGACGACGCAGTCGTCGGTGTCTCCGCACTCTCTATCGGACTCGACGCAAGCTTCACCTCCAGCTTTGTAGTCTCCTGCGCACCATGACCCTGCTCCGAATCTGCCGTGGACGAGCCATAGCCAGAGTCGGATGTACCCGAGGCCGATGTATTGGCAGTATTCGAACGAGAGAAGAATGAGCTAAAGCTCCGTGAAGGTGCAATAGGAGCCGTAGATGGTGGAGCCAACGGAGATGTTGCTTGTGCAGAGAGGCTCGATGGATCCGATGCAGATTGAGCTATCGATGGTGTCGCTGGAGTAGACGAATTGGCTGCTTTAGCCGCATAATATCCATGAGCACGCGCACGGAGTGCACTAAACCCAGACGACCACGTCGCCGTTTGCGGTACGCCCTCTTCTCCATTCGAGTCTCCCGACTTGCGAGGCGCGGTCGTGGTCATACTGATTTGGGATGCGCCACTCGATCGCTTTGACGATTCCGCATTTCTGGAATTCCACATACCCTCGGGCCATCTGGGGCTCAGCGCAGAGGCGCCAAAGCCTGGGGTCCTTGGAGTGGTAGGCAAGCCACTTTCTCCGACAAGAGTCGAAGCAGTGTTGATTGGAGCGCTTGCCCATGGCGCCAAAACCTCTTCCTGGACATACTCCAACTCTGGCGGTGGTACTGGACCGATGTATTCTCGCGGCACGGCGTACACCAGAAGCTTGGCGGATTGAAGCGCATTCTTCTGGACGCGCGTAAGATGTGGAAGTGGAAGCTGGTACGCCTGTGCTGGAAGAGAGTGGATGGGCAAATGCCCTGATCCGGACGTAGCGGATACGGAGGAGACTGGCCGGCTGAACGTCCGCGACAGCGGAGATGCTGGCAAAGGTGGCGGCCACATCATGCAAGCAACCGGTAAGTCGTATTGACTGGCGACGATCTCCGTCATGTAGACTGTCGGAGTATACAAAGAGGTTCCGCTTTCGGCCACTTCCTCTGCCAGTTCATCATCCTCTATCTGGATGACGGGCATGATACCCTTGACATCGTCTCGAGGCAAAGAATTGAGATAACTCTCCATCTTATCGTTGTCCAGGGGAGGAAGTGTAATCAGACGAATGTATTTGCCCTTGGGCAACTTTCGTAGAGTCGTGCTTCGTAACCGAGATCTCGAAGTACGTCAGTATTGACCTAAATGATAAAAAAAGTTTCATACCGGTCAATCTTCTTCCATCCTGTTTCGACTTTGCGGCCAGCGCCGAGCACACGGATTCGCTCTTCACCAAGTAGGTCAAGCAAATCTTCATCTGACAGAATTTTAAACGGAGGGAGTCCTTTAGTCGGAGGCGGGGGTGGTCGATCAGACGTTGGATCGTATTTTTCTTCTGCGTGTCTTTTCGTTTCGGGCGGTGATGAGAGGACGGAGGATGGAGCGTAGAATGCGTAGATGGGGGATGGTGTGAAACTGGAGTAAGCATCTTGGAGGTTGGTCGTGACGGAGATCGGGATTGGGATGTAGATGTAGGTCGTGACACCGAGGCGCGAGTGGAAAGAAACGAGAAGCGAGACGGAGTTGGAGTCGATGACGGGTCAACCGTCTCGGCGGAGGGTGAGGTGACCAAAAGATGTTGGATCCTCTCGTTGACGGCTTGCCGAGCGGTTCCTTCGCTCCGAGGATCGGCACTGGACTCGGACTCGGACTCGGCAGGCAAGTCGGCATGTTCATACCGCGACTCTGTCCGCCTGTATCTGACGCCGCTTCCCACTCTTGGCATCGACGTGTTGATCTTGAGCAATGGACGACCGCGCTCATCCTTTTGCATCGTAGTAGTCGTCAAGTTTAGAAATAGCGTTGGCGGAACGACGGATTTCCCTCTGCTAGGCCCCACATACTCTGCGTCCCGGGTGTAGATGCTTCCTGACGGCGTATGTGCATAGTTTGCCGATCCACTGGCCGAAGAAGTCGTTGGAGAAGGAGACAGTGGAGGACTTGGGGTGTGGTCGGTACCAGCACGCGAAGACCCAGAAGTTGAGGGAAGCGTTAGCGTCGTCTGGTACGTTTGATTCGAGTCGCGATTATCTCGCTCGGTACGAGACGGGGACGATGGAAGCGGCTTGGAACTGTGACAGAATTAGCTTTTTGTCGGACGGAAGAGCGAGGGAATAGGAGATAGGAGTCAGCGCCAGCCGGAAGCGGCAGTTGGCCACGTCCGACACAAAGAGCAGACGTACGATAGATTCCATATTCCAGAGCCTACAGGACTGGGATAGCTTTGCTCAGCACCATTGTTCTCTTGGCCTTCACTCAGAGTAGAATGACGGTTCGGTGAAGTCTTGCTCGGAGACGCTAGATCGAGCGGAGAGATGACTCTAGGCTTTCCGTTATCCTTCTTTTGTCGAAATTTTGAAAATTTGGATGTCTGCGTAGGCGTCGTGGTCGGTTGCTCGCCCGACGGCAGCAAAAGCAGCGCCCGCAAGGGCATCTAGGGCGCCCTCTGCGAGAATGGAGACGTTGGGATAGTCGTTTTGTTAGCGTTCAGCGTTGTATTCTTCCTTGTACCGAGTGGATTTGTCGAGGTTTGCGTGCCGGATTGTCACAAGAACTCGACGGTGAAAAGGAACGTGACTGAGTAACGATTGATATGAATTTTGAGGGCAATTTAGGAGACTGCAGTGGGCTGTCTGGCCGTCGCGGACGCAGTGGGTAGAGGACAAGAACGAATCAACAATTGGCTAACACCAACAGCTTTTGGATTCGTCCCGTTCCCTTGATTATTGCTGGAAATTGAGAAATAAGAAGAAATGAGACATTCTTTACGAATAGCATCACGTCATGTGCCACGTCTGGCCAGCAAACAGACGACAAGGGCATTGGCAACAGCAGAAACACGCCTCCACAGACCGTCAACGGATGGAAAACCGTATGTTACTTCTACTAGGCACTCTATGTTATTGACCCATCGATAGGCCAACCGGTACGTCAACTTCCCCAAGACTTGCAATCATATTTTCATTTCCTTCAAGCCGTCGTTCTTCTAAACATGGGAGGACCCTCGACTCTGTCAGAGGTCAATTCGTTTCTCACCAATCTCTTCTCGGACAAGGACCTCATTCCCCTCCCGTTCCAATCCCTTTTGGCACCTTGGATCGCCCGAAGACGAACTCCCAAGATCGAACAACAATATGCCGACATTGGAGGTGGCAGTCCGATTCTCAGGTACACCCAAGAGCAAGGTCGACTGATGTGCCAACTGCTGGACGAGCTCAGTCCCGAGACAGCTCCGCACAAGCCCTACGTGGCGTTCAGGTATGGTCTCTAGATATCAGCAGACACCTATCTGATATAAGTCCAGATATGCGAACCCTTTGACTTCTCAGACACTGGCCGAGCTCAAGGCAGATGGCGTCAAGCGAGCAATCGCATTCACTCAGTATCCTCAGTATAGCTGTAGTACCACAGGGAGCAGCTTGAATGAGCTTTATAGGTATGTTCTAACACATGGTCTCGGCCCGACTTATCATTCCTCTAGAAAAGCGAACCGCGGAGAGGCGGGAAAGATCAAGTGGAGTGTGATTGACAGATGGGCCATGCATGATGGCCTTGTCGACGTACGTTCATTCGATCCACTCTCTTCTAACTAACATCTTCGCCAAGGCATTCACCAACCTCATTTACAAAGCGCTCCTCAAATTCCCCGTCGAACGAAGATCAAAAGCAGTGCTTCTCTTCTCCGCTCACTCACTGCCAATGAGCGTCGTGAACCGAGGGGATCCTTACGTGATGGAGGTAGCGACCACCGTTGGAAGCGTAATGAAGCGACTGGCGTCAGGTATGCATTGGATATATCCTGCGTCCAAACGCGCTGATGGGGATGCAGTCGACGGTTTCCAGAATCCGTATCGACTCGTCTGGCAATCTCAAGTCGGTCCGTCAGCCTGGATGGGTCAACAGACTATCGAGGCGCTCAAAGGACTCGCCAGACTCGGACCTATCGAAGAGAAGCGAGCTGAGAAATCAGGTCAGATTGCAACCATTTATGCTTCTATGTCCTTATATGTTTTGTAACAGCGAAAAACAAGCTCTCCGAGCTCGTTTCCGTCGGATACACAGACGTGGTGCTGGTGCCGATCGCTTTTACGAGCGATCATATCGAAACATTATACGAGCTGGACCTTGAATATGTCAAGGAGGGTAAAGAGGTACGTACACTTCATGTATCTGGAGCCGCCAAACTCATGCCCGTGTAAGCTCGGATTGAACGTTCAACGCGCCGAGTCTCTCAATGTATCGCCTACCTTTATTCGTGCCATGGCAGACTTGGTGCATGAACACTTGAAGAGCACCGAAGGTACGTCTTGGTGTTTCGCGCCGTCGATGGTTGTTGATCGCTGGACAGCGGAGGGTGGTCAACCTGTAAGCACACAGATGATGCTTAGATGCCCCGGGTGTACAAATGAGACGTGTGGAGAACAAAA
This sequence comes from Serendipita indica DSM 11827, assembly GCA_910890315.1. Taxonomy (NCBI): domain Eukaryota; kingdom Fungi; phylum Basidiomycota; class Agaricomycetes; order Sebacinales; family Serendipitaceae; genus Serendipita; species Serendipita indica. The sequence goes on along the minus strand of CAJVGD010000012.1, from coordinate 1,162,961 downwards.
GAGGTGGTTTGCTGGTTGGGGTAGCTAATACTATACGCAGACTCTGGTATATACGCCACTTTAGACGTAGATAACAAGGAAATGCTATTATTTGGGACATCCCCGCGAGTATAGGCGAGGGCCGTGACCCTGGCACTTCCTTTTGGGTGACAACTAGAGGAAGGCAAATCCCGCTCCTCTCCTCGACTTTTGCAATATTGCGCCCATCGCATGACTAGGCTCACAGGTAATTTCTCCTTCTCTCTAGCTATGGCGTCTAATAACGGGTGTAGGCATCCGATCCGGCCCCCGCCATATCCTGCTGCCTGAGCAAACTCATGTTGGCCAACCACCAAAAGGTCCGTTGGATATTGAGCCGGAAAATACAGGGTCAAATAGCCGAAAGGAAATCGAATACGACCCTCAAGCAACCTCATGGGAGATTTATAATGAGAAAGTTGCGCAAGAGGGCGAGTTTGTGAGATCGATCCATACTTCCATGGACGGACTTCTGATATTTGTGAGCATTCGGCCACTTGTTATTCCATGAAAGCCTTACCCCAATCAGGCGGGTCTCTTCTCCGCTACGGCCTCGGCCTTTCTGCAGTTTACATGGCCACTTCTACAGGAAGACAAGGCCGAGAGGTCGAACGATCTTCTACTCGCGCTCTTCCACAAGATGGAGAACTCGTCCAATACACTGCCCGAGCGTAAACCATTCGTCGTGCCTGCAGGAGCATGGGCTATCAACTGCCTTGTCTTCGCCAGTATCGCTGGCACTCTGATTTCTGCCTTCTTCGCAATCTTGGTGAAGCAATGGGCCGCTGATATTATACGTGGACTCACGAGAATCTCAACACCTCAACTTCGTGCTCGAACGCATCAATTTAGAATACAAGGCGTATATCGATTCCAGTTCGCTCGCATAGCCGCCTTCGTCCCCGTCATCGTTCATTTATCATTAGCATGTTTCAGCATCGGAATCGTTGAATTTCTTATCTACTCAGAACAGCGGCCACTTGCGGCGGTGGTGATTGCCTGCTCGCTATTAGGCGTAGGTGCTTACTTCCTCCTCTCGCTCTTGCCACTGGTTTATCTCGAAGCCCCTTTTCAGTCTCCCTTGACAGCCATTTTCCGCTCCCTTGGCTCAAGCATTCGAAGGCTATTCTCACTGTGTTTTCCTCGACTGCTATCATCCACCGATCTATTACTCAACGAGATCGTTGGTGAGCAAGATCCGGTTTCGAGGCACATACATCTCTCGTGGGCGCTCGACGTTGACGTCCTGGTCTCACTTGTTGGCATGGCAGACAAGCGTACGGAGCGCCGGGTTCTCGAGCAGGCATTAATCGATTTACAAAGGCTCATCGTAGTTCGGAAACGTGCGCCTCAGCTCCTCTTAAGTCCAGTCCTCATGAATACATACTTGTACCTTGTGTCTACCATGATACAACCGGGTGGGACAGTTTCACTTGCTCACGATCGAGAGCCAAGAGCCCGTTCGCTGTGTCACTTTTTGATATGGTTGGGCTCTATTAGTGCAGAGAACAACCTTATGCAACACCTTCGTCAACTCCTTGAATATAATCCATCGTTTGTGGATCATTCTGTACTCCCAATCGCATTACGCGCATACGGTCTGAAATACAGACACACAGAGGATGTGGTATCGGGGGATATGGCAGTCCGAGAGCTTGGACATATAAACCAAAATGCCGAAAGAGAGTGTACGGCGTGTGTTGACTTTGTTGTTCACACCAATGGTATTCGGACAAGTACGAACCCTCACAGCCTGACATACAACTATCTCATGACCCTCCAACCAGATATGTGGGACATACAGCGCGGGAGGGCGGAAAGGGAACGGATCATTGGGTACATTGCCGCGCAGACCCGCTGTCTCGCCAGATTTGCGCCCCTAACCGCGCCTTCGAATCTAGCATATGCTCGGATGCGAAATTTGATCATCAAATTCCGCCTCGGTGATCCAGCGCTTGCCTATATATGGAGTGAGACGGTTCCCGGCTCGACTATTGAATTCACGAACCCACATCTTAGTGCGTGGATATCGGAGATTGAAGCACAGCGAGCTCTCCAAGCCTGACAGTGCTTCAAGCATCCAAGGCAACGCTCTGCTAAACGAATTTTATCACCACTTGGGGGGAGTGTATGGAGTGCGGAAATGGTTCAAAAGCTAGAAATCTTGACAGCTGTACATACGACTCGTATATATAAGCGAATTTGGAATATCGGTGACATAGAAGCTACTAGTATCTCGAACGCCTGTATGAGTATACTGGCCTGTAGCGGGGCAAGGGTTTGACCTTTGGCTTTGAAGTGCCGTCCTTGGTATTCGAAGACGAACCGGATGGACTAGAGTTCGTATAGACGGGTGTTCGCGTCCGGGCTCCCGACGGAGGGGTGAGATTAGGGACGCTGTATCCCATAGATCGCCAACCGTCACGCGTTGGGCTCTCTGGATAGGCGGTCAGATACTCCTTGACGCGCTTTTCTGCCATGGTTAGAAATGATTGGGGTAGACTCGTGTCTGTTGGTGGTTTGATGCCCTTTTGTGCGGCTATCGGTACAAGTGCATCCAAATCCATGCTATCCTTGTATTGCTCGCGATAGTAGTAACTCTGAAGTGCCGCTCGGTGCTGCGACCACGCTTGAAGCTTGAGCAGCAACACTAGTGCGAGTGGTGCGGCTGGTAAGTAGCGCGAGTTGCTGCGTTGAATATCACTAGCTGGGAAGGATGGAATGTCCATCACCCCTGGTAGGAGAATATCGACCTTGATGGCGTCGAAGGTACTGGGCGTCATTCCGTATGATCCATAACTCAAGTACCCATACGCCGTCTGCTGCTTTTTATACCAGAGTACCTTGTACGTAGCGCCTACCTTCTTTGACGGGACGAGGAAGAAAGATGAGTCGGCATTGGTGAGACGGCGCTTGATGTGCTCTTGATCGTGATGCGTATTAAGAACAAGAATGTCAAGGTCCTACAATAGCGTGAGCAAGAGCCAATACCAAGGCAGGGAGAAGCATACGTGAGGCTGACGGCTGTTTCCATAGAGTGCACAAGCTACACCGCCCACAAAGCAAGCATCTTCGTACCCTAAACTCTTGAGGGCACTTATAGCAGCGTATGCTGCGTTCCAGAGTGGGCTGTTCATGGAGAAAGCAGGCAGGGGACGCTGAGTCGTTGAAAACTCGTGGCCTTTATGGCCTGATAGCAGAGAATATAATCAGGCTCAGAAGCGTCGGGTTGGATGAATGTAGCGATTCCATCCCTGGACTCCGGATGAGACGAGAGCGCACGCGGTGTAAATAGTGGACAGGGTCTATGAATGGCCTCAACTTGGTGCCGACCATTGAGGCAAACTCCGTGGTTTATTTCATTGTCTTTCGGTGATAACACGTACGTACGCAATGTAGCGACAGATTACTTTCTTTGTCAGAGTGACATGCTCTTTCGGAGATACCGTCTCCCGTCAAGGAGGCTGCAGTCATCGCTCGGGCACCTGCTCAAATGGCGCAAACCGAGTAGGAAGATAAAACTCCGGCCAGGCTGAACCACTCTCTACGTATTGGTCCGCCGAGCTCGTCACCCTTTGCAACTCTGACAACCCGACAGCCGTTATACCCCATTATGACCCAGATCAAAGACTATAACGCACCACTTCCCTTTGACATATGGCATCGAATCCTCTTCCATCTCTCGGCGTTGCTCGGTCCATTCTCCAACCTCGACCACGTCAAGACTTTGCCAGCACAGCGCCGGCTCCTCTCGTGGGAGACGGGGCGCCCTTACATGAAGCAGTGGCTAGACCTTCGTCTCGTCTGCCGCGAATGGGCCGACTGGAATTGGATCCCGCTCAGATCATTTCGTGACCAAGACCAAGACCATACCCGCGCCAGAGGTCCAGTCTCGTGGATACACATCGACGCCACGGATACAACGCTCACGCGCTTTTGCGAATTCATTAGACCAACCCTGGTAGCGAGCCAGATTGTCACTCTGTCCATCTCAACCAAATCCACAGAGTGCGCTAAAAAAGCACTAGAATCCGGTAAACTTCTCCCCAATGTTCGCAACCTTTCAGTGGATGCAAGTTGCTGGATACCCCTCTTCTGGACACGCCTTTACTCGTCGTTCCCAGATGTTACCACTCTACGCCTGCGTAACATTGGAGGCGGGGACGATTCCCTCCAGAATATTCCAGAGGAGATGATTCTACTCAGCCTACAGTATCTAGAACTGGACAATGTCATTGGTGGAATTGTCGCCGTATTCAAATTACCCTCCCTGAAGCATATCGTATTAACGGGGTTCAGCATGTATAGACCCCTCGTCTTCAGTCTTGGGGAGCAGCTCGAGTACGTGTCTTTAAACCACACATTTGGTCACGTTCTCTCACCTTGGTTCTGGACAGAGATGTCCAAGCTCCAGGTGCTCGAGTTGCAGGCCCCCACGGCCCTCAGAACATCACCACCGCCTCTTGATCACCCATTCCAGTATTTGATCATACAAACATCCCAGGTACGGGGGGCGCACGGCGTCTTAATGGTTCCAGCTATCATTTACAAGCTATCAACCTACTCGAGGATACAAAATTTCTCAATCAGCACTCGTGGGTGGACATTCTGGGAGAGAATGTGGCTGCAAAACGCCTGCCACCGCCAAGGGATCAAGTTTGTCGAGTTACCGGCCATGTTGGGCTCGAGTAATGACTCTTTCATCGGTGTTCTCAGTAACGAAATTACGAGGACACTCAACTCCACGTTACAAAGACTAACAGGCGTTGCCCTTGGATGGGACCCTTGTCTCCCTCCTGGAATTTAACGCCTAGGTACAGAGGTAATTACAAAAATATACGATGAATTCCCATGATTCTGTTTTTCAGATCATCTCGTCTCCCTTGCGAGGGGCGACTCCGTGACCGACTGCATCTGGCGCTCCGTGGTGACGTTTGGCCCCGCTTTTAGCTTCATCGTCTCGAACCCCTCTCTCCACTTCGTTGATGGGATCCTCTGGCGAGTACTTGTGCTGCGTCTCCATCTGATTTGGATTGATTGTCCAATATCTCGTGCTACTCCATGTTAGACAGTGTACTCAGAACGGAATTAGACGTACTGTTTGAGCCAAGCGTAAAATGCTACACTGAGGCAGCTTCCAAGGAGCGGGCCAATCCAATATATCCAGTGCTCCTTGCCAAATCCCGCAACGACCGATGGCCCAAATGACCGGGCAGGGTTAAGCGATGCACCAGTGAACGTAACTGCGAACATATGGCAAGCAAACAGCGTCATGGAGATACCGACGGGGCAAAAGGCGTTGCTTGACTCTTCTCCGCTGCGAGCATGAGGATGGAGAGCAAGAGAATGGCGGTGCATATGACCTCGATGAAGAGACCTTGAACCATGTTGACGCCTTCTCCCAACTTGTTCTTTACGAGCAGTGGTCCGGGGGTGAGGCCGAGTATGAGGGCAGAGGCGACGACTGCGCCAATGAGCTACGATTTGTGAGGATTATTAGATGCGAAAAACGACCAATATACCTGCGCTACCACGTAGAAGACGAATCTCCGAGTGCTGATCTGGCCGATGAGTCGCAGCGCGAGACTGACGGACGGATTAAACAGCCCGCCAGTCGTTCGATAGAACATCCACGCACTCCCAAGAAGTGCAACACCGGCAGCCGCGGAGATGTATACATTATGGTCGATAGAGTGCGGTCCATATTCTGCGACTTGGAGACCCTGGGTGGCGACGACGGAGAGCTTTGCAGATTGGATGGCGCCCAAGGCGAGAAGTAGAAATACCGTCTATCAAAGGTTACTATCGTTAAGATAAATTGTAGGAGAGTACTCACTGTTCCAATGAGCTCGATGGATGCAGCCCGTAGGTCTTCGTTTAACCTTGGGTGCGATGCCCAGTGTCGTAGGAGAGCCATAGTAAAGCTCAGGTGCGAAATCTTCGCGCGTTTCTTCGGCACACGACCAGCATTTATGGCATTACCTCAACTATGACGAGCAATTTGTGACGTCAAGCCGGGGAACCGAAAGGGTGAACCCAGATATTATTGTAAGAGTTTCGTAATAGGACACCTGACGTTTGGACGCTGTGGAGTAGAGAGGATCATTGAAGGTAACGGAAATGAACTTCAGTGTTTGGACTCCAGGAGTTTCCGGCCCAACTCCGAATTGATTTTGAGCTTCATCCTGAGCGTCCGTTTCATCCGAGTCCTAAGCAAACCTTGGCCGGTGTTCCCTTTCACCGCTGCAGTTCTGGTCAAAAGTCGATAACAACCTGGACCCGTCCACATTTGCATTTGGAAGGAAGTCGTGTCAGCATATATATACATACAATTCGAGTACCAGATGTTGGCTCTCGTCGTCGACTGCAGAGTATTAGAATATACTATCATGTTCATTATGGCCGAAGTCCCTCCGAGGGCGCTACGATCCTACATTTGCTATTTTTGGTGGTCCAAATTCATCGGTGCTCTTGTATGTGGGACGTTAGCCTGGAGGAGGAACTAGGCGCCAATCAGCCGTCACCCAACCTTGCGCCGCTTTCTCCCCTTCGCAATATGCAGTTTTTCTCTAGTAATAATGTACAAATGGCAGATCTTACAGGTAATCTTTCATTTCCTTTGGTTGTAAGATTATCTTACTTTGGTAGGGATCCTATCTACTGCACAGTATATTCTGCCGTCGGGCCAACCTTACCTCAATCCATCACCAGTCGCACCACCACCTTATCAGCATACTACAGGTAGACATATTCTGGTGAAGGTATTTGTTATGGCACCAACTCCCCCTTCTAGGCCTAGACGCTGGAGTCGCGGCAGGGATTCCCGTGAATATGGAGCCGCAGGTGACAGAAAATACAGAGTCCAACTTGGAGAAGAAGATGGAAGACAGTTCTCAGAAAACCTCGTGGCACGTTTATAATGAAAAGACAGCTCAGGAAGACGGCGAGTTTGTGAGATCTGTCAACGCTTCTATGGATGTACTCCTGATATTTGTGAGTGTTAGACTGTTTGTAGACGAAAGTCTTACTCCCATTAGGCGGGTCTCTTCTCGGCCACAGCGACTGCTTTCTTGCAGTTTACGCGCCCACTGCTCCAGGAAGACGAAGTCGAGAAGTCGAATGACCTCCTACTCGCGCTCTTCCACAAGATGGATAACTCATCGTATTCACTACCCGAGCGTAAACCATTCGTCGTCCCTGCGGGAGCATGGGCTATCAACTGCCTTGTCTTCGCCAGTATTGCCGGAAGTTTAATCTCTGCCTTTTTTGCCATTTTGGTCAAGCAGTGGGCCGCTGGTATTATCAGCGGACTCAAAGGCATACCAACCCCTCAACTTCGCGCTCGAACGCGTCATTTTAGAGCAGAGGGTGTCCGGAGATTCTACTTCGCGCATATTGCCTCATTTGTTCCTGTTGTCGTACATTTCTCGCTGGTGCTTTTTGGAGTCGGGATCGTCGAATTTCTCATCTACTCAGACGAGCGACCACTCGCGGCAGTGGTGATCACCTGCTTGCTATTAGGTGCAGGGGCTTACTTCCTCCTCTCGCTTCTGCCGCTATTTTATCTCAATGCTCCATTCCAGTCTCCCATGACAACGATTTTCCGCTTCTTCGCCTCAAGCATTCGACGGATATTCTCCTTGTATTCTCCTCAACGGCCACCAAAGTCCTCGGAGCACAACGAAACTCTCGATGAGCTCATTGGTAAACAGGACCAAGTCTCGAGGCATATACATCTCTCATGGAAACTGGACATTGACGTCCTAGTTTCCCTCATGGCGATGGCAGACAAGCACACGGAGCGCTGGGTTCTCGAGCAAACACTGCGCGATATGCGAGGTCTCATCAAAGTTCAGAAATCGGCGCCTCGGCTCTTTTGTCACCCGGCTATACTGCGCACATACTCGTACCTTGTGTCGACCTCAATATTCGAGGGCCAAAACGAGACGGTCACTCTCGCCCGGGGTCGAGAACCGAGAGCCCGGGGATTATGTCGCTTCTTGATATGGCTGGGTTCAGTTGGTGCGGAGAGCAGCTCCATGCAAGACCTGTGCCGCTTCCTTGAGGATCAGACATTGGTCAGAAAGCAATCGGCACTGCCAACAGCATTACGTGCATATGGCTTGAAACACAAGCGAACAGAAGACGTACTCTTGGGGGAGATGGCGGTTCAAGAGCTTGGACATATGAGTCAAAAGGCTGGGAGACAATGTACAACGTGTGTTGACTTTATCCTTCACGCTAATGGTGGCTGGGCAACCACGAATCCTCATAGTCAGATTTACGAATATCTCATCTCTCTCAGACCGGAGACCTGGGTAAACGATATCAAGCGTGGGAGAGCAGAGAAAGAGCAGATGATTCGGTACATTGCCGCGCAGACTCGTTGTCTTGCCAGTTTCGCTCCCATTATTCCACCTTCAAATCTGGCATACACGAGAATGCGAAGTCTGATCACCAAGTTCCACCTTGGCGACCCTGCACTTGCAAATATATGGAATGAGACGGTTCCCAGCTCGACTATCGAGTTCACAAACCCGCATCTCTCTGCTTGGTTGAGGGATATGGAAACACAGCGGAGTTATCAATCTTCCTAACGTTTCACCCGGACATTACCTCTGTGTAGACGGTCGAATGTATAATAAAATCTTCAAGAATACAGTTATCCTCCTCCTAGTCCCCTTTCATTGCCTTCTCACAGTCTAAGATGATCATACGCCCGTCGAATGCTCCAAGGGCGATTGTTGTTCCAAGTCCACGGTGAGCGTTGATGTCGAATTCACCAGGAATGGCAATGGACATACGTACTGGCCTTCCTAAGTCAACCCAATCTAGTTTGTGCTCCTGGTCCCACCGATATAGGATTGGAAAGGTTTCGGAGATGACACGAGCAAGATCCACTGGCTCGACAGGCCGGGCTGGAAGTGGGCGAATTACCCATGCGATTTGATCCATAGCAAGAAAGTCGTCACTCGGGTGAAATGCAACGACGTCGGAAGACTGATAACCAGCTTGATCTAGTTCCTTGCCTTGAACCGTGGCCAGAAGGGTTGGATCCGAAGCGAGGATATCTTTAATATCCCAGATATCGAAAGAAGCCATTTTCCATAGTGCTAGAGTGCAACCATCGTGAGATATGGACATTTGGAGAATCTCTTCCTCTCCAAAGTTTACAGTCTTCAGTTTGGTACCATCGATGGTACTCCAAACACCGGCTTCGTCATGCCAATGATATACTACATGATCTCCGCCTGGCAGTATGGCAACTTGAGAAGTGTAGTATCCGTCTGTCTCCACTTCCAGTTGGAACGGTCCGCGAAGGAGTTCGCCCGTCGTCCCGTCCCAAACCTTCATCCTGCATAAACGATCGACGGAGACTACGAGTGATGCATCCTGAGAGATTGATATCGTACGGATCTCGGCAGGCACTGAGTCTTTGTGACTGTCAGTCGGCTCGGTACCGACGCGATGGACGCGGAGAGTGCGGTCTGTTGATCCCGTGACGTAGGTAGTACCGTCAGGAGAGTAAGCCAGGCAACTGGTTGCAGAGTTGTGACCGTGAAGTGGCACACTCAAAAGCTTCCCACTCTTCGTATCCCATATGCGAGTTACTAGCGATGAACCTACGGCAAGGATTGTTTCACCATTTGATGATACCACAATGTGCTTTTGGCGCTCGTCTTCGGTGCGATATATCTCCTTTCCGCTTTCGATATCCCATAAACATAGGTATTGAGCGGCGATACAGACTCTTGATGTATTGGGCACAAAAGTAAGATCGTAGATGTTGTTGTCGAGAGTGAGAGTGCGAATGCTGGAGGGAGGTGATGATACTTTCCAAAGAGTGACCGTCTTCCCATATGAAGCAGAGACTAGGAGCTCCTCGTCTGAAGACAGGGCAACTGCAGTCACTGGCATCTGATCTGCATCACTGCAAGTCCATAATATCTCTCCGCTTTCTGGATGCACTCCACAGGTCCCCTCATTAGTGCCGCACACGACCATGCATCGTTTTGCTGCAACCTTTATGGACCAGATCCACCCAGAGCGAAGATCCATGCCCTTTCCGACGGAGTGACCTGTGTGTGGATCCCACTTAATCATCGTTCCGTCCATCGACCCGGAAAGTAAATGCTTGTCGTCGTTAGCGAAAGCTAAGCTCTTGACTTCTTGTTGATGTCCCTCCAGTGTATATAAGAGCGCTCCTGTCTGCGCATCCCAGACCTTTACGGTTTTATCCCTGGAGCCAGAGGCAAGCAAGGCGGCTTTAGATGAATACGCAACGCAGTTCACGACGCTGTTGTGGCCACGCAAGACCAAGGTGCGGTCGTTGGATGCGAATGATTGGCCTTTGGCGATTGGAAGTTTGACGGGAGCGCGTTCATAGTAGTGACTGAAGATGAGACCGTTCCGAGGAGAGAAGGTGAGGACCGAAAAGTGGATCTGAATAAAGGAAATTCGGAGTAGGTGTTGATAAGACTTGACAAGCTCCACAGTTTCTGAGCACCATTTACGCAATGTGCCTGCCTAAGTAATTTCAGTTGACAATGATGAAGTATAAAGCGCCCTCACCTGCTTGTCGTGAATATCACCTAGTACGCGTTGTAATTCCATCAAGCTTGCCATCACCGGCGAGAAGGCTGAGCAGAAGAACACGGCCTCCAACCACTCAAGCAGTTTCTGATCAAAGATGGAAGACAATCTTGAGACGATCCCATCGTACTCTGGGACAAACACAGCGTGCTCGATCATATGCGCCACCGCGTAGCGGAGCGAGGAGCTGGTGGACCGAACGACGCGTTCGGGGAGATCAATAATCTCCTTGTTGAGGGGAGTCAAAGAAGCACCCGAAGTCACACCGCACATGTCAAACTTGAGCTCGTTGGAGAGCGTTCTGCAGGAGGCCAAGACGAGTCTTCCGTGCCCATCCATTACGTCCACCATGAACTCGGCTGCGCGATTGGTTTGGAAAAGGAATTCACGAAAGGTTGGGTGAATGATGTATACCGGGTCGTCCATGCCGCCACTGTAGAGGACACTTGCGAGTCCATGCGTCACGCCCTCGACATCCTCCACCTCGTCGAGAAAGTTGAGCAGGATCCGCGACGTCAACGTCTCCCGAGCTGCAAGCACTACTCCGAGTAAATGAATAATCACCCGCAGGGAGGGCTTGTCAGGAGCGCTTCGTTTGAGAATCTCGAGGTAGAGACCATCTAGACCACTAAACGCCTCGGAAGTTGTAATCTCCTTGAGAAGAGCTTTTCGAGCTTTCGAACGGCGCAGGAGACCACACGCTGTGCTCGCAAAGATGAAAAGCCCGTCCGATCGAGAGACAAGTTCTTGTACGTCTTGCGTCGTGAATCCAACGAAGCTCATATGCGTGAACTGGAATGATACAAAGCGTTCTAGATCCTGCGTGTTGAGATGCTCCTGCCCAGGTGCCGTCTGAACACCCGTGGAGTAAACTGACGGTGCATCTCGAAGCGCCAGTTCAATGTCCTCTTCTCGACGACTAGCGATGAGGATCCGCACTGGGAGGGTTGCGGTGAACGTGCCGAGAATCGCTTCCAGCAGATTCTCTCGCGTGTCCGTGCGGTTATCTGCGGGCCCTTCCTGACTACATTCATCAAGTCCGTCGACGACGATGGTGTACGAGCCTTGGAGCTGTCGAAGCGGCTCCTCAATCAGAGTTTTCCACCTCGTTGCGAATGGCTTCGTAAGGATGGCATGATCTTGTAATGCGGAGTGGATTTGGCGGCGAATAGGTTTGAACGTTCTGCTAAGATCCGCTGCGACATGTCGAATAAAGTCTCCAGCAGTCGATCCTCCGGACTGACCACGGGAGAAGAAGAAGCGGGCCGCAAGCATACCTTGCTCCTCCCAACGGCAGACCATCTCCTTTGCGACTGTCGATTTCCCCTTGCCGGCAACGTCGCCGAGGAAGAATATTCTGTGCTGGGAGTCGAGGTCACGTCCCCACTGTTCTAGCTGACTGAGAATCGCTACTCGTGTTCCTTCCAAACATCTGTCGTGCTGATTACCGTGGCGAAGGTTCACAGTGACCACTATAATCGCTCAGCGAGATCATGATCAAACAAAGATACGCACCGGTTGAGTTCATCAGGAGACTTTGGACATTCCCAAGCATCTCCTTGGTTTCTGTGGTCTCGCTAGCCACATAGAGTTGCAATGCCGTCTTAGCTAGATCAGCTTCCGGGCTTATCACGCGGAATTCGACAGTACCATTAGGTGTGAATTGGCTTCTTTTAGCTGTTCATATAGTGAGGCTATTGCTCCTGCTTCCAATTCGACGGTCCCGATACGTGTCATCAAGCGTCGGAGCCCAAGTTTAGTCCCGTGAATGTCTTCTTCTGTGACAGAGCTCTCCTTGAAGACTTCTCCTAATATCTGGGCGAGGACTCTGAATAGGGCGTCAGATACGTCACCTCGCGAAGAATCTACTCGCCTTTGGTAGTCTTCTATGAGCTGCATCAGTTGAGAAGCATTTCCCAGAGTCGCCTTATCCATCTCTAGACGCCCTAGCTGTTGAATTAAGGCGCGTTGATGCCGTTTGATCGAAGTAACGAGGTGACTCCATGCGTCCTGATTGGCGGTCGATGACTGTAAGAGTAAGTAAAGGTGGTAGTTCAAGAGAAGTTTCGTACATTAATCGACTCGAGCAGTGTAATAGTAGCACCGCAAGCTGCCTTGAGAGGAGCCAAGAGATCAGAGCTCTCGGAGATGCCTTGCGCAACATTGAGAAAGAGAATCCCTCGATCTATCCACTTAGAATTTTCCTCAACTACAGGTGATCTGGATCCATCGCTTTGTTTGTTTATAATTTCCTTGTCTGATTGAAGCGCGACATTGGGCGCGGTCGCGTCTGGCAGCGTGGTTGTAGCCGGTGGCTCGAGTGAGGATTCGGATCCATCTTGTGCTTCTCTTGCTCTGAACTTTTGTTTCAGTCGTGACTTGAGTCCTCTTGCGACATCCATTGAGGCGCGCCCAAGAAGGAAGGTGTGGGTGGAGTTACAGTAATGACCTGTCATCACAACTGAGGTTTCCGACCAATTCGGACGCGTAGTGACTCTGAATCGGCTTCATAAACTAGAATTTCGAGGTCTGACCACCAGTAAACTGAGTCAAAGATTGTGTTTGAGCAATAATTGTAGATGTTGAGCACTTTTACTATGTGTTTCCGTGTTCTGCGTCTGAGGTGCGGACGCGGTGGTGTCAGAGTCTTGACCTCGACTGCGTGTGTTTCCGCGGACGACTTGCGCACATTGGTCACGCGTCCCTTGTATGTTGTATTTCAACTTATCAACGACTCGCAAGGGCCCCGAATCTCCGCCATTCAGACTATATTTGCATCATTCTCTCTCTGCACGGCCTTTAATCAATATGGAGGGAGGTATCCAAGTAAGCTGCCATTCACGACCACAGAGACTCTACTCACGTACTGCCTTCTTTGGTCTCGGATCCGCCTGTTGTCCGCGGATCGGTTTGGCAGACTCCACAGCCCGGATAGACACATCCTCAATTTGAGATTTATTGATTTAAGCACGTTGTTTCAATGCACATAGTATGACTCTAAGCACTGCTCCGACGTGCTCGTTTCTGGCATTGGATTTTCAAAGAAGGCCAAATCCACCACATTGTACGGCCCATATCGCATTTCTTACTATTTGGATCCTATCATACCGGCAAGAAAGACATCGGCTCAGCATACAGTCACTCCCCCATTAATATGAACTGATATTTCGTGCCCCGTTCCGCAAGCAACCAGCTCTTGCCTCCCCATAATTCTGGACGAAGATGCCGAGTATATGCTCACGCATCAAGAGCCTTCTTTGTACCTCCAAGTCGTACTCACGACCGGCCGACAAAGCAACGACCATATCAGGTCCTGACGGACCATCAACTTCGGAAGCCGGCTCGAAGACGGGTAGCTTTGGTTTTCACCCTCTCGTTTCTTGAACTGACCCTGTCGTCGAATACGTTGCCTTGTGGTATAGGCAATGGTCCTCGAGCTGATTATGTCAGTATTATCGCGATCCATGACTTGAATGGCCACAGAGAAAAGACATGGACAGCAGAAAATGGCGTCTTGTGGCTTCAAGTCCTTCTGCCGGCTACCATACCCAATGCCCGGATCCTTGTGTATGGCTGGGACGCTGATACTCACAGTAAAGAACATGTCTCGTCGCAGACAATACCTCGACATGCGGAAAAGTTTGTTCAATCCTTCTCACGGCAACGTAGTGGCAATCCACGCGTACGTAGAGGAATGCTCTCTGTCGGACTTTATCTCAAATTTTTGCAGCGCCCGATCATTTTCATAGCGCATAGAGTGGGAGGAATCGTGCTCAAACAAGTAAGCCATTCCACGTTTTCATTTGCTTATTCTAAATGTCAACTAGGCGCTTGTCCTTTGCCATGTCAAGACTTTGGGCGTGAATAATCAGCTGCGGGATATATTGGTATCCACTCATGCGATTTTGTTCTTTGGAACACCTCATTTCGGCGTCAAAGGCGTTGAGCTTCACTTGACCCTAACGAGCCTTTGTCAGCCAACCAGGAGACAACAGATACTATCCTCCGAATTCTCGGAGAACACTCATCGGATCTAGAGGACATAAAATCCATATATACTCCAGCAAGCGCGGAGATTGAAGCGGTTCAGTTTTACGAAGAGTATCCAACACAAATCGTCGATGATTTCTACCAACAAGTGAGTATGGCAGAGTTCAGCTTTTGGTACTAACGTGGACAGATTGCGCCGCATTATTCGGCTATAGTTGCCGGAGATCGTCAGGCAGCTCAAGAGGTGTTGCACGCCGATCACTTTGAGATGGTCAAATTTCAGCATTCGGGTGATGTGAATTATGTAGCAGTTCTATCCTACCTCCAGCTGCACGTCGAAGGAGCGAACGAGGCTGTGACAAAGAAATGGCGCGCGGAGGACGCATTTCGAGGTTTGTCGGGTTTATCACGATGTTTAATTACTAAAATGAGATCAGACTTGACAAAAGGAGCAAAGTCATCATCGCAGGAGCTTGGCCTGCCGAAACCTTTTCCAGAATTGTCAAGGAACTACGTCGACAGACCAGAAGCTCAATCCCTTATAACACATAATCTCCTTCAAATTGGTCCTACAATAAACCAGTCACGCTGTGTCCTATACGGGATGGCAGGTGGAGGCAAAACTCAGCTCGCTACCAAATGGATACAAGAGAACAAAAGCAGGTATGATGTGTTTAGTGATTTGGAAGATCTCTGATCATTGGTTAAATTCACTCGGGTGATTTACGTCGACGCTTCCAGTAACATCCAATTGGAGAAGGATTTGGAGTTGCCGATTCGCTGTTTAGGTTCAGAGTATGGCAAGGCGATGTGGAAGGATGCTGTTGCATATCTTGGCAGCAAGGAGTGGGGCTGATTGCTGTTCCTCGACAAAGTCGGCACGAAGATCGATCTCAAACTGTACCTCGGCACATCAGCGCATGGGTCGGTCCTACTCACGACAAGGAACATTGACTACTTGGGTTACGCCGCACGAGACTCAATTAAAGTCGGTAATTTCGAGGAGAGTGAGGCGTTGACTTTGCTTCATACAACTGCCACCTTTATCCCTTCATCCAAAATCGATTCTCCCAAGATCGTCAGGGAGCTCGGCATGCTAGCACTCGCAATCACTCAAGCAGGAGTGTTCATCCGGAACGAACGACGTTTCGATACGTACCTGGACATTCTTCAAAAACATCATGAACAGGTTCTGGGAAAGGTGCCAGGTGACGGTAGCGAGTACTCCACGTCTACATATACTGCGTTCGAAGTATCGCTCAAAGAACTCCCTGTGGTGACACTGGAGTTCCTGAAGCTCTGTTACTTTCTTCATCATTCGGTCATTCCGATCACTCTCTTCGAACGGTCGATTGGATTCGGCTTCATGACATGCACCGTCCGGGAGAGCTCTCCTTCTCCAAAGAGTGACGCGAAATTCATCTCCATGCTTGAACAGATCCTAGGCTCAATGTGGGATCGGTTCGCATTCGGTAACCTTGTCGCACCGGGCACCCAGGCATCATTGCTTAATCTTTCGAGCGATGGATTATTCTACTCTATACACCCTTCCTTCAAGGCTATATCAAGAACCGCCTTGGTGATGTGAAGGATGAATACCAGCGCATGGCGAGACAACTCCTGCTCGGCGCAATCCAACCAGCCGAAGGTAGCAATGCGCAGCGTTGGCAGCTGCTCCCTCACGCCAACGTCATACCGCAGTCCATGCAATCGGAGCATGTGGTTTACACGCTGGCGTTTCACAGACTCTACGAGTCGCTAGGTGACTGGATCTCGTGCCGGTCAGTAATACCAAGCAAAGGAGATGCAACAAATGGTACTCACGCTGCTGCTGCGTGAAATATCGACAGAGCATATGTGCATCATTGGGACAAGGCATCATCTTGCCGACGTCTTGCATGGTCTTGGTCAATTCCAAGAAGCAGAAAACATTCAACGCGAAGTACTCGATCTACGTGTTGCGAACTACACAGAATCACATCGCCATACGATATCAGCAATGAATAACCTCGCTGCATCGTCGCATCGCTGTGGTCGATTGGACGATGCAGAACGGATGCGACGAAAGGTGGTTGATCTGGGATGGGAGGTGCTAGGCACAGAACATCCTCAAACCCTTGATGACTCGTATAACCTATCCCTCATGTTGTCCGAGCGCAAGCATCTCGAGGAGGCGACGACGCGTCTGAAGGATACCATGGAGTTCCGCCGTGCGGTGTTTGGTGAGGGCCATGCTCACACTCAACATCCGCTCGAACTTCTCAACGATATTGTATCCAAGCAGTCTTGTGGTATTCTTTACTCCAAGCCCATTCATTCCTCCTCTCGTCCTCCACTGCTTAAACTACAGGTATCATACAGACTCTCGTCCGATAGCAGTCGATTGCGTTCTCTCCCCATCTTGTATACTAAATATTGCTTTGATAAACCCAGAAAACTTCAATTATTAGGAGAGGCTCAGGCGGTCCCGGAGAAGATGGTTTCGTTTACTGTAAACTTTCCATTTCGTCCGTGCTTAGATTCCAACAATAGACCAGACGCGACGGTGTCAGGAATCCACAAAACCTTGGCCTCAACTGCGTGCGTCGCCGTGGATGACCTGCACTCATGCACCGTGCATCTCTCGTATCTTCCATGTCAAGCTATCAGCAACGCACTATATTGCCAGATATTCACCAGTTAGACACTACTTTTCGATGCCTCAGCCCGCACTGAAGAACTTGGTCGGCTTTTACTGAACTGGGTCGGTGGCACTTGTTTGGCACACATAGTAGCCTCCCCTGTCAGGTTGTTCTTTTCGGACGCCTTTTTGCTCGTAGCATGAGTTCACGAAACTCTCACGCGAGCTCACGTGAGACGGTGGCCAAACTTGACCTCTTTCGCTAAAAAATATACACTGCCTGGACCCGTCCAGGTTTCGACACGGTTAGGTATTCGGTAGATCTTTGACATGTGTAAGTATAGTCTAAACAGATTTCCGACCGCTCTCATCTGCGTCTGTGAGTCAGGCAGACAAAGGAAGCAGACCGAGGGCCTCGATGAAGCAATAAAAACTGGTTTCTATCTTCACTTGGCCGCAATAGTGCCACGAGAGGCCTTAGCTCACTATGCCAGCCTCGCGCGCCACCAAACAGCCGAATTGACGCCGGCCGTTCAGCAACAACCTGCCCTTGTTCCCCACCGTCTCGGACAAGACCGATGTCAGGTCTTCGCTCACGGTTGAAAAGCATTATACGCAGCTCTAAACCTTCCTCGCAAACGGTGACCGACAAAGAAGCAGCCGTTCCTGGTTTAGATCTCAGCAAGCCGTCACCGTCGAGGACCAAATCCAAGAAGGACGATCTTGGTTTCCTCGAACTCGCATCGGGAACAGATCCTATCGTCGAGTGAGTGAGCAGTTTACTTACGCGCCAGACCTTGAGCTCACTATGGCAGCATTATCGCCATCCATGGGTTAGATGGTCACAGAGAGAAGACTTGGACGGCGGAAAATGGCATCTTGTGGCTTCGAGATCTCCTCAAAGCCGATATACCCAACGCACGAATTCTCGCATATGGCTACGACGCCGACACTCGGAGCCAAGAGTGTGTCTCGACGCGGACTATATACCAAAACGCCGACAAGTTTCTCAAATCCCTCTCGAGACAACGCAGTGATCATCCACGAGTGAGTAAACGATCGCTCTTTCGTCCTCGTCTCAACGACCACAGCGACCGATCATCTTCATTGCGCATAGCTTGGGAGGCATAGTGCTCAAACAGGTAATGCATCTCTCTACGCACTTACTTGCTCTGATAGTCAACCAAGGCACTTGGCCTTTGTCATAGCGAGACTGTGGACTCGAAAAATGACTTTCGGGACATCTTGGTGTCAACTCACGCCGTTCTCTTCTTCGGGACGCCTCACTTTGGCGTCAAAGGCGTTGAGCTTTTGCAGACCATGAACAGGCTATTGTCGGTGTACTTGAAGACTACAAAGGTTATCGTCCGAAACCTCAAGGAGAATTCCTCGGCATTGGAGAATATACAGAGATTGTACGCGTCGGCTAGCAAAGAGATTGAAACCGTTCTGTTCTACGAAGTGTATCCAACCCCGATCATCGGTGGCAAAAGACAAATGGTATGTGCGACTGATCTTGCTTATTCGAGGCTGAAGTGTGTAGATTGTACCGTATAACTCTGCCACCATCGCTGGGGATCGTCAGGCAATTGAAGAAGGACTGGACGCCGACCATTGTGAGATGGTCAAATTTCCCAACTCAGGTCACGCGAATTATGCAACTGTTCTTTCCTACCTCAAGCAGCACGTTGAAGGAGCCACCGCTGGGGTGGCAAAGAAGTGGTGTACCGAGGACGCATATCGAGGTTCGTGGATTGCTGGTATTGCTTCAAACCAATAAATGTCTCCAGATCTAGCAAATAGAGAAGATCTATCGCCGAATGAGGTTGTCCTACCAAAGCCGAGTTTGACTGTGCCAAGAAACTACATTGATAGGCCACGGATTCAATCCCTTATCACACAGCATCTCCTCCCAAGTAGTCCTGTGCGACGACAACCCCGGTGTATCTTACACGGGATTGGAGGTGCCGGTAAAACTCAGCTCGCTACAAAGTGGATTCGTGACAACGAAAACAAGTACGGACTCTCCGGTTATTTGGATATCTCTCATCGGTAGCTAGGTTCACTCGTGTGATTTTCGTCGACGCCTCAAGTCAGACCCAGTTGGAGAAAGACTTGGGACTATCGGTTCACTGTTTAGGCCCAGAATATAGCAAGATGACCTGGAAGGAGGCGGTCGCGTACCTTGACGGCAAGGAGACAGGATGGCTGTTGTTCTTCGACAATGCCGACTCGCCGGATCTAAACCTTCGCCCCTATCTTCCCAATTCCATCCACGGTACGATTCTAATTACGACAAGGAATAGCGAATGCAGTGGATATGCTCCGGATGGCGCAATTCCTGTTGGTAATCTCGAGGAGAGCGAGGCAGTGGAGCTCCTTCATGTCATCGCCAACGTTACACCTCCATCAAACGTCAGGTCGCTCGAGATCGTCAGGGAGCTAGGGATGCTGGCGCTCGCCATTACTCAGGCAGGAACGTATATTCGCAAGACGAGACGGCTCGATACGTACCTCGACACGTTTCGTAAGCATCACAATCGGCTTCTGCGAAAGAAGCCGGATATCGGCAGCGAGTACACCTCGTCGACATACGCCGCGTTCGACCTGTCGTTCGAATATCTCCCCCCAAAGGCACAAGAGCTACTTAAGCTGTGCGCATTTCTTCATCACTCGGCCATTCCAATCTCTCTATTCGAACAATCAGTAAAGAATGGTTTCATTACATACACCGTTCTGAATAGCTGCCCTCCTCCGGCAAGTGACAAGGCCTTGATCTCAAACCTTGAAGAGATCCTAGGCTCGATATGGGACGAGGTTGGATTCCATGAGATCCTTGAATCGGCATCTCGTGCGTCATTCATCGACATTTCGAGTGACGGTTTAGTCTACGGCGTGCACCCCCTCCTTCAGGTGTATATTAAGGACAGTCTTGATGAAGAGGAGAATCAGCGCTATGGTTGTATGACAAGACAACTCATACTTGGAGCCATCCGACGAGCCGAAGGTAGCAATGCGCATCTTTGGCTGTTGTCTCCCCATGCCAATAATATACCTCGGCTCATGAAATCAGAGCATGCAGCTCACGCATTGGCATTTCACCTACTTTACGAGTCCTTAGGTGACTGGAGATTGTGTCAAGAGCTGTTGGAGACTACCCTTTGCCAGCTTCAGCAGGCCAATAGGGAAAGACAGGATGATTCCCTCTGGGTTATGTACAAGCTTGCCATTGCACTAAATAGGTGCGGTCGGTTAGACGAGGCGGAGAAGATTGGACGAGAGGTACTCGCTCTGCGGCTGGAGATCCATGGAGGACGCCACCCAGACACAATCTTGGCAATGAATAATCTCGCATTGACCTTGGCTGACCGCGGTCAGTGGGCCGAGGCGGAGAAGATTGGACGAGAGGTACTCGCTCTGTGGCGGGAGATCCTTGGAGGACGACATCCAGACACAATTTCGGCAATGAATAACCTCGCATCGACCTTGGCTGACCGTGGTAAGTGGGTCGAGGCGGAGAAGATTCGACGAGAAGTACTCGCTCTGCGGCTGGAGATCCTTGGAGAACGGCATCCACACACAATTTCGGCAATGGGTAACCTCGCATCGACCTTGGGTGACCGCGGTCAGTCGGCCGAGGCGGAGAAGATTCGACGAAAGGTACTCGCTCTGCAGCTGGAGATCCATGGAGGACGGCACCCAGACACAATTGTGGCAATGGGTAACCTCGCATCGACCTTGGGTGACCACGGTCAGTGGGCCGAGGCAGAGAAGATTGGACGAGAGGTACTTGCTCTGCGGCTGGAGATCCTTGGAAGATGGCATCCAGACACAGTCTCGGCAATGGGTAACCTCGCATCGACCTTGGCTGACCGCGGTCAGTGGGTCGATGCGGAGAAGATTGGACGAGAGGTACTTGCTCTGCGGCTGGAGATCCTTGGAGAACAACACCCAGACACAATTTTGGCAATGCATAATCTCGCATCGACATTGGCTGGCCGCGGTCAGTGGGCCGAGGCGGAGAAGATTCGACGAGAGGTACTCGCTCTGTGGCGGGAGATCCTTGGAGGACGACATCCACGCACAATTTTGGCAATGGGTAACCTCGCATCGACCTTAGCTGACCGCGGTCAGTGGGCCAAAGCGGAGGAGATTGGACGAGAGGTACTTGCTCTGCGGCTGGAGATCCTTGGAGAACGGCATCCACACACAATTTCGGCAATGGGTAACCTCGCATTGACCTTGGCTGACCGCGGTCAGTGGGCCGAGGCAGAGAAGATTCAACGAAAGGTACTCGCTCTGTGGCGGGATGACCTTGGAGGACGACATCCACACACAATTTTGGCAATGAGTGACCTCGCATCGACCTTGGCTGACCGTGGTCAGTGGGCCGAGGCGGAGAAGATTGGACGAGAGGTACTTGCTCTACAACTGGAGATCCTTGGAGAACGGCATCCACACACAATTTTGGCGATGAGTAACCTTGCATCGACCTTGAATGACCGCGGTCAGTCAGTCGAGGCGGAGAAGATTGGACGAGAGGTACTCGCTCTGCAGCTGGAGATCCATGGAGGACGGCACCCAGACGCAATTGTGGCAATGGGTAACCTCGCATCGACATTGGCCGATCGCGGTCAGTGGGTCGAGGCAGAGAAGATTGGACGAGAGGTACTCGCTCTGTGGCGGGAGATCCTTGGAGGACGGCATCCATACACACTCTCGGCAATGATCAGTCTTACCCGCATCCTGCGTGATCTCAGTCGGTTGGATGAGGCTGAAAAGCTCGGGCGGGAGGTACTCAACCTTCGGACTGAGATCCTTGGACAACGACATCCCAAGACCATCAATGCCATGAGCGAGCTTGCGAGCATCTTGCGAATCTGTGGCCAGTGGGATGAGGCAGAAAACATGGGACGAGAGGTACTCGGTCTACGGCGAGAGATCCTTGGACAACGCCATCCGTATACCATCCGGGCAATGAATGATGTCGCAAATATCATGCATGATTGTGGTCAATTTGAAGAAGCGGAAAACCTTCAACATGAGGCGCTCAGTCTGCGGCTTGAGATCCTTGGAGGGCGGCATCCTGACACCATATCAGCCATAAGCAACCTCGCTTCTACTTCACACCGTCGTGGTCTACTGGAGGGTGCCGAGAAGCTGCAACGAGAGGCAGTTGCCCTCCGACTCGAGATATTGGGCCGAGAGCATCCTCGCACCCTCGACGCCTCCTATAACCTATCCCTCATGTTACACGAGTGCAATCATTTCGAAGAAGCGACCAAGCTTCTACAGGAGACCATGGGGCTACGTGTCGCGGTGTTTGGTGCTGACCACGCCCACACTCGACGTGCCCAGCAACTTCTCGGTGACCTTGTGTCTGGGCAGCCACCTCGTCTTCAAACGCATACATTCTTACTTTCGTGAATACATTATTTGTACTTCGATCACTTGTACTATGAGATCATGATTCCGAGGACCAGACGCGGTGGTGACACAACCTCGGCCTCCGCCGCGTGTGTCACCGCAGACAACTTGTGTTTATTCGTCGTGCATCTGTTGTATCTTTCATTTCAAGGTATGGACGACGCGCTAAACGCCAAATCTCCACAGACTAGCCGTCATTGTTCACTTCGCAGTCCCCACGGTGGCCGCTCTACTTGTATATGGGTAGATGTTTGCGTAATGCTTCAGCCACATTTAATACAAAGTTTATCCGGCTTTGCCGCTTCGACTGACTTTGGGTTGGCAACATTTATCTAGCGCAGGCTCGTTTTCTCGAACATCTTATAGTTTAAATCATGATTTCACGAGACTCCTATCTGATGTAAGAAGGCATTGCTCGACCATGACCTCCACTACCTGACCGACGACTACCACTACATGAACTTGCCCAGGTATCGCCACGTTTATCTATCTGATAGATTTGTTTCAACATATAAACATACTGCCTAAGACATACTGTCTAGAACATACATCCGACCATTCACTCTTATCTGGTCTGTCAGTCTTATAGAAAGAAGAGCATCAGGGTCCCGGATAAAGCGATGAAAAGTAGGAATCTATCATCAACTAGCTGTAACAGTGCCATGAAAGACGCTAGCTCACCATGCCAGTCTCGCGCGCCACCAACCAGCCGATTGACCCAGGCTGTTCAGCAAACAACCCGCTCTTGTTTCCCACCGTCTCGGACAAGAACGATGTCAAGTCTTCGCTCACGGTTGAAAGGCATTTTACGCAGCTCTAAACCGACAAAGAAGCAGCCGTTCCTGGTTTAGATCTCAGCAAGCCGTCACCCTCGAGAACAAAATCCAAGAAGGATGATCTTGGTTTCCTCGAACTCGCATCGGGGACTGATCCTATCGTCGAGTGAGTGAACAACTTACTCGCGGGCTGGAGCTTGAGCTCATTATGTCAGTATTATCGCCATCCATGGATTAGATGGTCACAGAGAGAGGACATGGACGGCGGAAAATGGCATCTTGTGGCTTCGAGATCTCCTCAAAGCCGACATACCCAACGCACGAATACTCGCATATGGCTACGACGCCGACACTCGCAGTCGAGAGTGTATCTCGACGCAGAAAATATACCAACACGCGGACAAGCTTCTCAAATCTCTCTCGACAACGCCGTGATCATCCACGAGTAAGTAAAGGTCCGCTCCTAGTCCTCGTAGTCTCAACAACCGCAGCGACCGATCATCTTCATTGCGCATAGCTTGGGAGGCATAGTGCTCAAACAGGTAATACATCTCATTGCGCACGTACTTGCTCTAATAGTCAACTAAGGCACTTGGCCTTTGTCATAGCGAGACTGTGGGCTCGAAAAATGACTTTCGGGACATATTGGTGTCAACTCACGCCGTTCTCTTCTTCGGGACGCCTCACTTTGGCGTCAAAGGCGTTGAGCTTTTGCAGACCATGAACAGGCTATTGTCGGTGCACTTAAAGACTACAAAGGTTATCGTCCGAAACCTCAAGGAGAACTCCTCGGCATTGGACAACATACAGAGATTGTACACTTCGGCTAGTAAAGAGATCGAAACCGTTCTGTTCTACGAAGTGTATCCAACCCCGATCATCGGTGGCAAAGACAAATAGTATTTGCGATGGATCTCGCTTCTTCGAGGCTGAAGTGTGTAGATTGTGCCGTATAACTCTGCCACCATCGCTGGGGATCGTCAGGCAATTGAGAGAGGACTGGACGCCGACCATTGTGAGATGGTCAAGTTTCCCAACTCAGGTCACGCAAATTATGCAACTGTTCTTTCCTACCTCAAGCAGCACGTTGAAGGAGCCACCGCTGGGGTGGCAAAGAAGTGGTGTACCGAGGACGCATATCGAGGTTCGTGGACCACTGGCATTGCTTCAAACCAATAAATGTCTCCAGATCTGGCAAATAGAGAAGATCGATCGCCGAATGAGGTTGTCCTACCAAAGCCGAGTTTGACTGTGTCAAGAAACTACATCGATAGGCCACGGATTCAATCCCTTATCACACAGCATCTCTTCCCAAGTAGTCTTGTGCGACGACAACCCTGGTGTATCTTACACGGGATTGGAGGTGCCGGTAAAACTCAGCTCGCTACAAAGTGGATTCGTGACAACGAAAACAAGTACGGACTCTCCGGTTATTTGGATATCTCTCATCGGTAGCTAGGTTCACTCGTGTGATTTTCGTCGACGCCTCAAGTCAGACCCAGCTGGAGAAAGACTTGGGACTATCGGTTCACTGTTTAGGCCCAGAATATAGCAAGATGACCTGGAAGGAGGCGGTCGCGTACCTTGACGGCAAGGAGACAGGATGGCTGTTGTTCTTCGACAATGCCGACTCGCCGGATCTAAACCTTCGCCCCTATCTTCCCAATTCCATCCACGGTACGATTCTAATTACGACAAGGAATAGCGAATGCAGTGGATATGCTCCGGATGGCGCAATTCCTGTTGGTAATCTCGAGGAGAGCGAGGCAGTGGA
Source organism: Serendipita indica DSM 11827 (assembly GCA_910890315.1). Taxonomy (NCBI): domain Eukaryota; kingdom Fungi; phylum Basidiomycota; class Agaricomycetes; order Sebacinales; family Serendipitaceae; genus Serendipita; species Serendipita indica. Next base: position 1,137,763 of record CAJVGD010000012.1, on the reverse strand, counting down.
GCTCCTTCATGTCATCGCCAACGTTGCACCTCAATCAAACGTCCAGTCGCTCGAGATCGTCAGGGAGCTAGGGATGTTGGCGCTCGCCATTACTCAGGCAGGAACGTATATTCGCAAGACGAGACGGCTCGATACGTACCTCGACACGTTTCGTAAGCATCACGATCGACCTCTGCGGAAGAAGCTAGAAATCGGCAGCGAGTACACCTCGTCGACATATACCGCGTTCGACCTATCCTTCGACTGCTTGCACACAAAGGCACAAAGCTCCTGAAGCTCAGTGCATTCCTTCATCACTCGAACATTCCGGTTTCCCTCTTTGAAGACTCAACGAAGACTGGATTCACTACATACACTGCCCGGGAAGGCTGTCCTCCTCCGGAGAGCGACGAGACCGTGATATCAAATCTTCAAGAAATCCCAGGCTCAACACGGGATGAAATAGGGCTCTAAGAGATCTTTGAATCGGCGTCTCGCGCGTCGTTCATCAACGTTTCGAGAAACGGTTTAGTCTACTGCGTACACCCCCTCCTTCAGGTGTATATCAAAGACCGTCTCAACGCAGAGGAGAACCAACTTTATGCGCGAATGACGGAGCAGCTCCTACTCGGTGCGATCCGGCCAGTTGTGGGTAGCAATGCCCGGCTTTGGCAGTTGCTTCCTCACGCCAATAACACGCCTCGGTCTCTGCAATCGGAACATATACCTCGTGCGTTGGCATTTTACGAGCTCTACGACTCGGTAGGTGACTGGGGCTCGTGTCGAGAGCTCTTAGAGTCTGCCCTCCTCCAGCTTCACCAGGCCAAAGGCGAGAAGCATCGAGACTCGATATGGGCTCTGTGGAGACTTGCCACTGCTTTACATTCCTGTGCTCAATTTGACGCCGCTGGGAATATGCGACGAGAGATACTCACTTGGGAGATTGAGAACCATGGATCGCGGGATCCCGAAACCATATCTGCAATGAATAACCTCACAAACACCGTTGAAGATCGTGGCCAGTGGGCCGAGGCGGAGAGGATGAGACGAGAGGTGCTTTCTTTACGATTAGGCGTCCTTGGAAGGCAACATCCAGCCACCGCCATGGCAATGAACAACCTTGCATGTAGCTTGGCGCATCGTGGTCAGTGGCCCGAGGCAGAAAGGATGAGACGAGAGGTGCTTGCTTTGCGACTAGAGGTCCTTGGAGGGCGACATCCAGACACATTCATGGCAATTAAGAACCTTGCATATAGCTTGGCTGATCGTGGTCAGTATGTTGAAGCAGAAAGGATGACACGAGAGGTGCTCACTCTGCAGATGGAGATCCTTGGAAGGCGCCATCCAGACACCATAACTGCAATTGACTCTCTTGCATACATATTGACTAAGCGCTCTCAGTGGGTCGAGGAAGAAAAGATGAGGCGAAAAGTACTCGCTGCGCGGCTGGAAATCTTTGGGGACGGCATCCGGACACAATCCGTGCTATGCACGGCCTTGCATACACCTTTTCACATCGTGGTCAGTGGATTAAGGCAGAAAAGATACAACGGAACGTACTCGCTCTGCGGCTGGAGATCCTTGGAGGACGGCATCCAAATACAGTTTCGGCAATGGATAGCCTTGCAAACACATTGGTCAATCGTGCCCAGTGGATTGAGGCAGAAAAAATACGACGGGAAGTGCTTGCTCTGCGGCTGGAGATCTTTGGAGGGGGGCATCCGGACACCACCATGGCAATGGGCAACCTCGCAGATACGTTGCGTCTCTGTGGTCGACTCGTCGAGGCAGAAGAAATGGAACGAGAGGTTTTCTCTCTAAATCTAGGGATCCTTGGAGGAGAACATCCAAATACCGTCCTTGCAATATCCAATCTTGCTGATACACTGTACACGTGGTCAAATGGACCAGGCAGAAGGCATGCAACAAAAAGTACTTGCTCTACACCTGAAAATCTTCGGGCGATGGCATCCGTACACCGTCTCTGCTGCGCAATGTCTTGCTGCTACATTACACGACCGTGGTCAGTTGGAAGATGCTGAAAGAATGCAACGAGATGCCCTTGCTCTGCAGCTTGAGATCCAGGGTCAACGGCACCCCGAGCCCTTGATACTTCATACAACCTATGTATTATGCTTTACAGGCGCTCTCGATTTGAGGAAGCCGCAAAGCTCCTGGGAGAGACCACTGAACTACGCGTCGCAGTCTTTGGGAAAGACCACTCTCACACTCGAGCTCCACAGGAACTTCTCAAAGATATCATCTCTATACAATCTCATGGCTCTGTTGGTGAACCACAAATCCATAGATTCTTACTCCGTGACTAGAATTATTCCTATGACCCCTCCAAGTAATGTAGATCTGGTTGTCTTCCGAGCATGGATCGTACCTGCTATCTGTTCTGCTGAAATAGGCGTACTCAGGGCTGTTGGAATGTATTTACATTACCGAGCGCCCTGCTAGTTTGTATGTGGAGATGGAATTGAAATTACCAGAGAAACTATCTCCTCCAAGAAATGATGGAGGATCTCCTTTTATATCTATCAGGTCTTCAAGAGAGTCAGTTTGATCTTTCCAAATGAACTGGGAGAGCTAAGGCTGACGGATGTCCAACAGCCAGACACTGACAAGAGCAAGTTAGGGAAAGCGACTGTGATTACGCGATACACGTTTTTGGTGCTGGCATTTCTCTGGTACTAGACATTGATTGTTCCATCCAAAAATTTAACGTGACTATCATTGATTGGGTATACGTAGATATCTGTGCTCTGATTCTGTTCCCCTATTGCCGAGACCGAAGCCTGTATTCATTTAACAAGTAACCTGCTCGATTAGGGGATGGGTTGATGATTTCTCGCAACTACGTGATGAATATATCTGGGTGGCCTCATGTAGAGTGACTGCGTCGAGAATGTGTTTGAGTTCTACTTACAGAGCTTAAATATCTTTATTATCCTTGTCTGTATTCTGAGTCTGAGGCGCACACGCGGTGGTGTCAGGAGTCCACACAACCTTGGCCTCCGCCGCGTGTGTCGCCGAGGATAACTTGAGTTTATTCGTCGTGCGTCTCTTGTCTCTTGTATTTCAGTTCATCAACGACGCGCAAGACCGCCGAATTTTCGCCATTTACACACCATTTGCCACTCCTTAGCCGAACGATGGCCGCTCAAGAGGCGACGTTGCAGAAAACTTCGTCATCGGGGAGAAACCTATTCGCTGATCTCCGCTACTTTGTAGCATCGTCTATACCTATTCCAGATCGTACCGGCCTTTGTAAACTTCTGAACAGGGAGGGAGGTATCCAGGTAAGGCGTCAGTCACAGCCTACAGGAAGCCTAGTTGACTCAGTTTCTTTGACTAACTCCAGGTTGACGACATTCGCCTGGCACACATCGTGTTTAGCAAAACTGAAGAATTTGAAGGGTCCAACCGGTGTCCGAAAGAAACTCCCATAGTCCTAGTGAGTCATATAGCCGCTATTGTACATACATTGTGGCTGAATAAGCTCCCCCGAAAGCCGGAATGGATTCAAAGGAGCCTGCTGAACGGACAGCGGCAAGAGTACGTTGTTCCCTAGAGGCCACTATCCAAAGTACTTATGTATCTCTTGCAGTCCTCAGTATTTTTCGCCAGACCCACGAGCCATCTTCTCCACATTGGTCATCGCCTCTGACCATCTTCCGCCCGGAGACCTCGAAGCCGTCATTGCGGGCACGCACGCCAGAGGGGGTCTATATAGAGATGGATTCACGCGTGATGTTACGCATCTACTTGTACTCGCCCCAGCTGGTAATTGTATTGACAAAATCGGACTTCGGCATTGACGCTTGATAAAGGAGACAAGTATCATACAGCCCGCAAGTTTGCGGACAAGACTGGCGTCAAAATTGTCATGGCCAACTGGTTCGACGACTGCTTCAAGACTGAACATAGAGTGCCAGAAGAACCGTATGAGCAGGCAATCATACAAGCTGCAAACGAGTACCAACATGCGTTGTCCTCCGCAGTGAATAGTGCAAACCTCAAAAGAAGGATGTCACGCTCTGCAAGGAACTTCTACGATGCCCTGGAGAAAGCCTCGCCTGGTAAACTCGTTGACGAGGAACCCTCCGGTTCTGGTGTCAAATCAGTTTCGAAGACCAAGACGTACAAGGTCTGGAGTGGCCACCGCATCTTACTCAGTCACTCCCTCTTACTCTCCGATGAAAGACGGGAAACGGTCGAACTCGAGCTCAAGCGCCTCGGAGCACAAGTTGTGCATGCGCTACCACGGGTCGACCAGGATGGCGACTCTGTGATGGGGGAAGAGAACGAGGTACAGATGGAGATTGACGAGTGCGAAAGGTTTGAGTTGGCGTATGCCGATCAGCAACATCTTGGGACGGCACCAACCATCAGCGAACGATATCGAGAAAGAGATCGCATCGAGGCGGCGAGGATTGTCAGTGGCGATGTAGACGTCCTCATTACCAAGTACCGGAGTGGCCTCCCCTATATTGCCGCCGTCCGGACGATGCTCAAGTCGAATAACTCTACCCTCAACCAGCCATATATGGACAGTATGATGGTTGGGACACTTGCTTGGCTATTTTATGTCCATATCAACGGTGCGATCACACCCCCTACCGAACAGTTGCTTCATTTTCCGGCACGACTGGGCGCAGTGCAAGGCATACGCGGCAAGGTAAACTCACAAAACCTCGTCTTCATTGCTGGTTCTGACATGTTTGCCAAGAAAATCACAATTACTAATTACCAAGGGCCCGCGAGGGAGTATCTCAAGAAGCTGATTTCTATCATGGCTGGGCCCCGTGGAGATGGTCCAGATGTGTTCACCACGACACTTTCTAGCAGTCATGATTTAGTCATTGCTAGCAAGTAAGTCGAGTACATGGTGGACTTTTGGCCTTGCTCACGCAGCACGTAGACTCGAAGGAGAGAAGGTTAAGCATGCTCAAGTCTGGCAAATCCCAATAGTCAACCATCTTTGGCTGGAATCCACCTTTCGTGAATGGAAGTATGCAAACCTGAGCAATACCACGTAAGTAAGCCGGTCCAACTTGTGAATCGGACACTTAGGCGTTGGACAGGTATGTACATTGGACACAAAAGGTCGACTATGCGAATATGTTGCCAGGGTCCAGGATTGCCGACGATCCAATCCCCATGCTGCGTTCAGAATTGAAGCTCGTCACAAAGGAAATGCGGAAGATTGGATACACCGACGAGGAAATTGCAGCAGTACGCGATTTCAATGCCTATCCACTTATTCGTGATAGCCACCCCGATGGCGATTTATGAATAGCGACCCCTGGGCCGACGACGCGGTGTTGGATCGTCGCTCTCCGTCACGTGGAGCCCCGGTGCGACCGGTTGGCAACGTGGTTATTCCCGAGACTTCTTCACCCGTGAAACCTCAACCGTCACGAGAGTCGCCAGAGATTCAACCACCAGTACCTCCAACCAAACCACCCACTGTGCCCAAATTTGCCGAATTCGCGCGACAACCTGTTCCTAGCAAGGCGCTTCGGAGCCCCTGGGATCCATCGCCGACCAAGCGGCCGTCTGGAAGAGTCGTAAATGATACGCCCCCAGAAAGGCTAGTCAACCTAGTTTGGCTGCCGCGGTGCTCAGTGCGTCAAAAAAGGAGAGGGTGGAGATGGCGAGGAAACTCGATGTTGATTATGGGCTTCCGGAAGAGCTTGAGCCCGAGGAACCTGATTCACCGATTCCGAAGAAGGCGAAAGGAAAAGAGAGAGCCCAGCCTCTGAGTCGATCAGATTCTCCAGAACCAGTGCCTGGGATGGACAAAGCAGAAGACGTCGATATAAACTATCGACATCCCGAGGCGACCAACAAAGGGAAGAAGCGGGTGATGCAAACCCAGAGCTCGGATTCGGACGTGAAGATTGAGAGCCAGAATAATCTACTGACGAGGCGGAAGAAGACGATTGTCGCTGGCGCTGCGAGGCCGTCCAAGACGTTAAAAGAAGTCGATGAGGCGCCTCATGAGGAAAGACCTGATTCAGGAGAGAGCGACGCCAACGCGGCTGGGCATAAACAAAGCCGAGTCGCACATTTGGCGCAGTCGGGGGCCGTTAGGAGGTTGCGTGATAGCATTTCGGGCAAGACGGAGCCGCCTCGAAGGAGACCACAGAAGCAGATGGACATGGACGATACCGACGAGCCAATGGCGGCCAAATCCAAGGCGCAAGCTAAAGGCAAAGGTCGGAAGCAACCAAAGACCAAGCAAGAGTCTTCTGACTCAGAAAGAAACGAGGAAGAAGAGAGTGGGGACGCGAAAGAAATTGATCCAGCGGGTCGACATCCGGGCAAGCCGAAGCGAAATTCGGGTCCACCGCCATCCAACTCTGAGCCTGGTTCTGAGTCTGACGTACCAAACGAACCGGAAACGTCGGCTGGAGGACGGCGCAAAGCAGCCGCACAGGCGGCTCAACGCCTTCACCAAATCATGCCAGACGCCAATCGATTCGACGAGGAGCTGCGGCGAGGAAGTGTTCGGGGTGATTGGGAAGATCCGAAGAAACGAAGGCGTGACGAGCACTCAGAGGGTGAACGACACGTCAAGCGGCGTAGTGTTGGTGGAGATGCGCGAGGGTCTGCATTGTCAGTATTCACTCTATTTTCTTGATTGGAGGCTAAACTCTTCTCAGCTCTCACAAAGCAGCTGCGGCGTCAAACAAAGCCGTACGGTATCTCGCTACCAAGTCTACACTTAGTGATTCCGACGTCTTGGTATGTATGGTCTCGGTATTCGAAGGGTTGATCTGACTCGTCGCTAGCGACTCAAACAACTCGGAATACAACAGGCGGATAAACATCAGAACTGTACGCACCTCGTCAGTAACACAATCCTCCGGACCGAAAAGTTTCTCTCTGCGATTTCCTATGGTCCCAAGTTTGTGACCGAGGCCTGGCTGAAAGAGTGTCTCGCTCAGAAACGCGTCGTCGGTAAGATTACTCTCTACATGTGGGAAGGTATCAAACCAACTTTGTTCATAGACGAGACTCCGTTCCTTCTACGCGATGAAGAAGGTGAAAAGAAGTTTGGCTGCAACTTGCAAGAAACACTGGTTCGCGCCGCCCAAAACCCCGGAAAACTGTTCCATGGTCACGTCTTTTACCTCAACCCATCGCTAGATCCCGTATTAATCCACACTATATCGAGTACGATACGGTCAGCTGGAGGGGTGGTGCGTTATCCGACACTGCTGGGAGTGACGTATCTGACATTGCCTTGCAGTGCATGCGACAGGTCCCGCAAGTACGAGCAATGGAAGATCACTTGCATGATCGACATTTTATTGGTGCCGAGGGTGAACACGTCAAACCCAAGATCAAAGAATTGCACCAACATGGTATTCCTGTCTACACAAAGGAGGTCGTTTTGGTGGCGGTCTTGCGACAGGAGCTTCCGGATTGGGAGGAAGCGGCTCGACTCGCGTTGGAGGGCAGCGAGTCGTGAGTTTGTTGCTCGGCTCTAGGGGGGATGTCTGATAGTCAGTTACGATATCATGTTTCATCTCACGCATTTGGCAATCAGAAGGTGCTATAAACTACGCCCACAAATAACTCTGATTTTGATTGAGCGGATCTCGGTGGTACAACAAATGTATATCTGAGCTATATCGAACAAAAACTGCCGTAAGATGCGTGGAATCTCCATTCTTAGTGACCGCCATGGGCATTATGAGGATGCGGGGCAGGATGTGAGGCAGGATGTGAGGCAGGATGTGAGGCAGGATGCGGGGCAGGATGCGAGGCTGCAGTGGGTGAGCCTGGAGGCGAGCCACTCGAGTGCGCGGCAGCAGGGTGCGGGTGTGGATGAGTTTCACCAGTGTGGGAGCCACTAGTTGAGTGATGCTGCTGCTGTTGTTGGTGAGAGCCTTGGGCGTGATGTTGGGACTGTTGTCCCGACTTTGCCGCTTTTGCCTCCTTCTCCGCCTGTTTTCTTGCTTCATCATTCTTTGCCTTTTCATAGTTGGATACAGCCTTTGGATGAGCACCTTCCTTTTGGGCATGTTGGAGTCGCTCATGATCTGGCGGGGTTTGGAGATTAGTTGAACGAGCGTTGGGATAAAGCAAGGGAATCAACGTACCTGGAACACGTTCCCACCCCCTGAAGTGCTCTTTGATCTCGGCATGAGTGAGTTGTTGCCCCTCATGGACGTGTAGTGAATGGTGGTTTGTGTCGTGGTAACCAGTGGCGGGGTCATGACCATGCTCGGGAGTATGCGTGACCTTGAACCTCTCTTTGACGTCTTCTTCCTTCTTTCTATACAAGTGTCAACGAAAGGTTATGTCTTCCTACTGCTCGCAATACCTCCAGAGATACGGTTGAGAAAGTGCAGATGGGTCTGTGCTCACTGAGATGCCACTTCCGCCACTATGCGATCGATTAGACCCAGAACTGGCAAAACAAGAATTACTCACTGGACATAGTGATCCCCATGATCGGCCTTTGTGAGCTCAGGCTCTCTCCCAATGGCCGGATTGCCTGCCAACCTGGTCTTTGTAGGTGCAAGGTCCTTGACGTCGTCTTTATTGGTACCCCGATAGAGGTACCCGTCCCTCCTTTGGATGGCGACGAGCGAAGGAAGGGACTCTCCAGACGGAATGGGAGCGGCGAAGACGCCGGAGACGGTAGCGACGAGTAGGGGGATGACAGAGAAGAAACGCATAATGTCCTTTCAAAGGACTAGAAGAAAAAAAAAGGAAAAGAGAAGAAGAAGAAGAAGAAGAAGAAAAAGGTGCGAAAGAAAAAGGCGAGAGCCAGTCTGAGGATTGTTCAGAGTGTTTTCTCGAGGGTTTTATAGATTGACAGTGTCCGAACCCTTTGGCGCTGAGCCAAGCCAGGGACCCAGAATTAACGCGGAGATGCATCGCCATTCAGAGTGCGTGCGGTGATGACACAGCCAGCGGCGTCTGCCACATTGCCAAAGACTTGACCTCGACCGCTGTCGCTTTTAACTCTGAGCGCACTCCCAGTGACTCTATATCGTATCGAGGTCATATATTTAGATTCCATATCCAAATTGTCGAGCTATCCTGGCAAAAAGACTGACAAGCGGCACCTCCAAGCGGTCCCTCCCGGCGAAACATTCACGGCGTCGGCGTGGAACCAACCAATTAAATGATAACATCGGTCTCGTCGCTCGCCTCATCGCTCTCTGGCAGTGGCCGTCGTTTCCCACGTCCGTCTTCGACTGTACATATATCCGGCCATTTTCCCACTTCCTCCACTTGTCACTGCTAAATAATTCTTTCAACGTTTCATGTCCGTCAACACTACTCGTAGCACGCTGGCCGAGTCCAAGATCCCTGGCCTGGAAGAGTCGTTGGACAAACTGGCATTGTCTCCAAAGGAAACTCTCGAATCCACATCCACCAGTACCATCGATAATGATGGATATATATTGCAAAACCGCGACATACCGACCGAAATTTGGCTTAGCGTCTTTCGGTACGCCGTCGACGCCGCAATCCACGATTACATCTCCGAGCCATTAAGAATGCAACAGTCGCTTGTTCATCCTCCTATCACTCTTTCTCACGTTTGCCGCCGCTGGCGCTCCATCGTCCACGACTTTCCGGACCTCTGGTTGACAATCCCGACCTGTCCAAGACAATGGTGGACGAGGGGTGAAGCAAGCTCCATGGAACTATCTCGGAAAGGCGCAGAAGGCGCGTTAGCGCACTCAGACGCTACTACGAGCACGAGCACAAGGAAGCCAGTGACGCTCCTTCTTGACGTCTCGGAGCGCTTCGATAGCAAAGAATCCATATCGCGGGATCACAAGTCGCGGGATATGATCCCTGTATTGGAGCCCAAGAGGACACTCGAAGGACGCAAGTCACTCCTGTTCCCGAAAGATGACCACAATGTCTACATCTTCCTCCGTGCGGTAAATCCAGACCTGGAGAGAGCAGGAGGCAAAGTTCACCCAAGAGCACCGGTCGAGATTCGACATCTTGTCCGTATTGGAGGTGCATACGCCCCTAAACCGACTTCACTGACCTTCATTGGCCACAAAGAAGCGATTTTAGCAACGAAATCAACTCTCTCTTCTATTCCTACCAACCGAAAAATGTCACTCTCATCGACAATTTCCCAACAGATCCTTGGGAAGCGGGACCAAGGACGATCAAGACATTGCGGCTAAAGACGACGGAGAGGCAGCGATTGGTATCGCTCAACGGGATGCTTCGACCATGGATCGAAGAGCTATTCCTTCACTCTTGTCAGATTGACGTCGATAAATATGGTCCTTATCTGTCAAACGCCAATCAAATCATGTCCAACCTTCGTGTACTAGGCATCACACCTGTACATGTCGCATTCTTCACCGAGATCAAGGTGCCCTCGCTAGAAACGGTCATCTTCTACCCAATATCCAACCTCGCTCACGCAAGCTTGGCGAGGAATGGCTTGCGACGGTGGGTGGCGCAATCAAGTCGATTACCCAACTCGAATTTGAAGGGTGGCCAGAGAAGTATCGGAGAAATATACCCTATTATTCGATCGTACCGCTTTTGCTCGGTCTCCTTCATCACCTTCCCGCTCTGTCAAAGGTTGTTTGCCGGCAGAGTTTTGTATGGGGAGACGGGCTCGCGGAACAGCTACCTCTTGCATTGGCAGATACAAATGATAAGCGACTTGAGGCAATTAGCTTTGAAGAATGTACTGGACTTACGCAGGCTCATTGTGATCGACTTGCCATGGTCGCTAACGCAGTCAAAGTTTTGTAAATATTTTAGTTTGGGTATATTCAAGAGTTTGAAATCGACTTCACACGAGCATCCGGCAAACTGGTGAGATGTTGTGTGATTCGTAATGCAAAGTCGATATATATCAAAGCGTGCCGCCGACGAGAAGCTGATGTTGCTTTGTCGCCAAACTTGGTCTCCATCTTCCACTGACAGCCGTTGACAGGAATGACGATTGCTGAACCCTTTTGAGGGATTTCAAGTCGCAGAGCCACCCAATTCAAAGAGGATGTCGACGGCATGGCCGTTTGCAAATCGTCCGGCAACTCTGCTTTTGGACAAACATGCCTTGCGTCTTGGTCCCCTCTCTTTCCTGCGCTTTCCTGCTCTCTTTTCTTCCCCTTTGCGCACGGAATTTGTGCAGAATTTTTTCCTAATTGCGGGCCATAATGGCAGATACGAAGAGCTCGGGTTCGCAGAGTTCGACAACGATGGACAATGCAGTCATCGACGTTGCCACTGCTCATGTTCATGAAGCTATTCGTGCACTCCTTGCAGATGAAGTGCCCGACCTTGCGCAGCGAAAGGGCCTCGCTATCTTTAATGATCCATATCTCCACCTCAGTTATGAATCGTTTAAGAGCTATATCCATTTCATCGTCATGACTTGGTCCGGTGTGGCCATCAGCTTTCGTCACTTGTTGGGTCGCCAGATCCGTTGGTATACACTCCTTCTTCAGTCCGAAGATGCTAATCTATGACCGTAGAAATCGTCGACTTTGTCGCTCTTGTCTTTTTCTCGACCCTCGTCAGCGCCGTGTTGACGATGGGCGTGTTCATGTGTCTGGTTTGCAAGCTCCCATTCGTCGAGAGCGTGTTTGGTATCTACTCGCGTCTCAATGGTGGGTTCAGCGCGACCAATAGTCGTAAGTGTGCCATCCCTCCTTTCGACAATCACGCTCAGACAACCGTAACAGTCAACACTCGAATGTTCAGCTCTCTCACCAAGCGTGAAGTCAGATTCTCCAAAGCTGCGCTTGCATCGACATCTCCAGGCTCCCCCGACGGCAAAGACTTTAACCTCGAGATTGCCAAGATGCTCCTTCTCCTCGCATCCGTCGTGTACGAGCGCACCAGCGACGGCATCCGCGAGTCACTCAAGCACACCCACTCAGTGCCCAAGGTCACGCATCACAAGCGCAAGGGGAGCAACGGAAGTCCCAAGTATCGCACATCTCCAAGTGCGACGCCACTGTCGCCCATCTCTCCACTCGCCTCTGTCCACGTCTTCGGTGGCCGAGCTCCGGGTGCCTTTTCACAATTTCAATCTCAAATGTCTCATCACATCCACCACCATCGACCATCACACCTCTTGAAGACGTTTGGCCACAAGTCTGCACAGCAGATTCGAGCGCTTTTGCACGGATCCGAGGGGGACAACGTTATCACTTCGTTGGTCGAGCGACTTGGATTGGAGTATGAGCCTTGCTCCGAGTTGAACAGTGCTAGCTCTAGCTATGCCGCGCTGTTCTGGGACAAGAAGATGAATTGGGTCGTCGTTGCCTTCAAAGGGACCAGTCCAGCCGAGTTTGACGAGTGGTTGACCGACTTTGATATCACTCGTGTCGATGCAGGGCATAGGCTGCCTGGTTATCAGCAGGGTGCGTACTCCTTGTGTGCCCCAGTCTCTTTCTAATCTATGACAGTTCACCGTGGGTTTAAGAATCGCTTGTTCCCGGATCAAGGAACCTCTCATCGTACACCATACGGTATGTTGTGCATTCAAAAGAGCTTCATTGGCTAAAGTGTCTTTAGAGACAATCATTGCTGCTCTCAAGGTGGTCACCAACGACCTCATGTCGCGCACAGACAAGGATATCAACGTCTGGTTCACTGGTAATTTGATCTCTCGGCCCGTCTTCCTTTCTCCTGACGGTCATCAGGTCACTCGCTTGGATGCGCAATGGCAACGTTTACTTATACTCGTGCATTACTCAACTTGGACGGCCTTCATCCTCGCGTACAGTTGTGCGATGCCTATCTCTACGGTGCACCCGTTGTCTGTGACATGGCCTCCGCCAAGGTCTTTAACGAGTTTATGGAACACCGAAGGAGTATTACCGGACGGGTACGCAACGTCTGGCGCGTGACAAATGTAAGGTCCCTCTACCATGCTTAGTCCATCTAACACGATCCGTAGCGCTCCGATGCCGTCTCGACTTTGCTTCCCATGCTCGGTGATGATCCGCTCTATCCTCACACCAGTAAGCTGGTAATTTTCCCTCTGGGGGTGGATACTCATGTACTCCAGCGAGTCTCTTTGCGTACGCACATCTCGGAAGCGAGGTCAAGATGCGTCCAGGCTCTGGAAAGTCCATCATTGTCGACAACTATTGTACACCCGCCCCGCTCGCAAGTTCGACTACCTCTGGATCACGTTATGGGGGCTTCAAAGCTCAAGTTGTCTCGCTCGCAGACGGCAGTGCACGCCACTGGCTACAAGAAGACGACGAGACGCTCTTCGCACCTAGCTCGGACTCGGATTCGGATGGAGAAAGGAAGCTAGGTGGACGTCATCGTGGACGCGCAAGGGGTGGGAGTGGAGGTGACGAGTTTATTGGATATGCCATGACCGACGAAGCGCGCTCGACGTACCGTGCCGCCATGAACGCACTCGCTTCTGCTCGCACAGGTGAATCAGGCAGTAAAAAGATGAGCGAGCGCGAAAGGAAGTTGCGAAAGAGACGTGAAGAGGCCAAGTATGGCGTCGGCGTGCCGTGGTGGATCGCAGCGCTCGAGTATGTCCCGCTTTTTGGAAGAATCGTCTCACACTTCCCTGGTACGTCTTCTTGACGTCTTTATACTGGACGCTAATATGGTTTGGTAGGCCTATACTTTCGTTCATTGCAAGAGATGGCCCCAGGGGACTTTGTGTGGCGACGCAGCTAGATGATAAACGAATAGACACCGCAAACGTCTCTTCACTATGTCCAACATGAATACAATGTTTCTCAGTATTTCTGTGGCTTTGAAAGCACGTTGATTGTCCAGTCTACACTACCAACACAAAAGAGTGACAAAAATGAATGGAAACAAACGAGAGCAGTTGATTCAACGAGAACATAGCGACAACCTTAAGAGACGGTGAAAGAACCCGTCTGGCCTGTGAACGCGCTAATCTTGCCCGTCCAGCCATTCTTGTAATCGCCATAGTAGGTGATACGATAGGTACCCGAGGGCGCATCGCGCTCAATGTCCCAGGTGATCGTAACCTCGCTATAGCCGAGCGCACCATTTGTTCGCTTCCAGTTGTACTTTGTCGACGGGTGCGAATCGGTGCGGTACGTCTGCCATTGTCCGTTGACTTGGCGGTCAATGGTCAAAAAGGTCTCTTCGAGTCGGAGGTTGTTCTGGGAATAAGTCAGAGGACATTCGAGAGAATCAAAAAGAGGTTTGATCTAAGAACATGACTTACACGAGGCGTGGCTCCCTGGAACTTGACTGTTACCGTGGAACCTTTCGAGTAGGAACCCGAAGGTGCGGTAAGGACTTTGCCAAACGAGGATCCAATCGGGACATTGTCGAGAACGACACCAGTCTAGTGACAGGTGAGAAACGATGGTTAAGAATAGAAGAGTACGTACTCGAAGAGAAAGAGGGTTCTTCGTCAAATCCGGTGGTGCACCCGCTTGCGATGGGGGCGCTCTTGGTGCATCACTAATGTATCCCAACATATCCCCATAGATGTTGATATACGCATCGAGGGTGTTAGGACCATAGATCGTCGAGCCACCTTCATAACGCTGCACACTATCGACCCTTGTCAGCCAGGCAACCCTATTGAATCAGATTTACATACCCATATTCCTCCTTGGTGGTGACATAGTGGCCGTACGTGTTTGAAGGACCAGCAATGACGACTGTGACGTCTGTACCCATGATGGACGGATTTGCGACGAGCTTGGCTTTGACAGCCTCACGCAATCGGCGCCCAGCCATTGTCGTAAACTCTCCAGGAACGAGTAGAATGACCATTTGTCCCACACGGAACAGCTGGACATTGACAATCTTGGGCTGCCAATCATACGGCTGCGTTGCCTCACCCTAGAGATGTGCCATCCCATATTAGTACGCTGTCAAACTATTTCCAAGAGACGGAGTGAACTCACAGTGTTGAGTAGGATTGGCTTGGGCGCATGGCATGCGACCTGATCCGCGCTTGGCTGAGGGGTCACGAATCCCTTGACGATATCCCAAAACGGATTTCCAGAGGTGGTACCTTGTTTGAAATCAAATGCGCCAGGACCATCGGTCGTTCCTCCTGCAAATGCATATCCCATAGCAGGCTTGCACGTTCGTTTCGTCTGTCCGTCTGCGCCTTTAAACGTATAGGTCGACATGTCGACGTAGATGTGCGCCGCGCGTACGGAGCCGTTCAAGGATTTAAGCGAGTTGGATTCCATAATCGTCTTGGCACCTTCAAATTGGTAGCTGCCGATGAGGTAGTTGGACTCAAAGTCGGAGACTCGGAATCCTGGACCGCGTCCGTGACATTCCTATGCATACGTGAGTGAAATATTCAAGGGTTTCCGTCACTACGTACTTGAGTGACACCTCCGCACGTTGATTGGTAAAACTCGCAAGGCTGTCCGTCGTATGGCTTGCCTGGACTTTGACAAAACGCTCCAAGACTAGTATATGTCAGTAGTCATCTCTAATCGGTATATGAACGCACGTGTTGGGGCTAGTATCACCAACGTTGGCTAGTGGAGGTCAGCAATGTTCCGCCTAGCTCGAGGTATATACCTTGAACAAAGCCAGCGACAAAAGAAGTCTTTCCAGGTGCAGTATTCGGCTCGGCATAATCTAGAGACTGTCAACCGACGCTCGATTCGAAGCCAAGTTGCTCACTTTCGTACAAATAGGCTGCCATGCCCTTGTTGTCAGTGCTAACGAGCGTATTGTTTTGATAAAGAGAGGTTCCATGGACCTGTACGACTAGTCAACACCCAACACTTTAAGAATTGCAAGAGGTCATACCGGGAAGAAGCTAAGGAAGCCCCTATCGCCACTTGAGCCCGTAAATTTGATGAGTGTCATCGTCTTGTCCTGGTCGTATGCATATTTTGCTCGTTCCTCTGCAGGGTTTGCAAGATACGCAGACGGCGAGCGATTGATATTTCCCTGGAGAATCTAAACGAAACTCCCATCAGCACCTCGGTATTCCAAAACAGTGGATGCGGGGGGTCCGAGATGCCCAGATGGAGCACATGGACACGTCGCGCGAGAAGGCAAGCAGCATACGACAAATTCCCACTCTCACACAGGCCCCCCGAGTTTGGTGCGTATGGGAAAATATGGGGGAATAGAGTTCGGCAAACTTACGTCGGTGGTCCCAAAGGATAGTGACCCTGCCGCCAGACTATTGTGCGCGTCGACGGCAGCCTTGACGGAGCCAGTGACAATTGCATCAAACGTCTCGCGCACAAAGCCCAACGAAGTGAGTTGTGGAAGCAAGTTCTAGATGGGGGACACGTCAGTACTGATGTACTTCTCCATCATGATGGATCGCCCAATCGAAGGGGAAGGGGAGTGCGGCGAGAATCCGGGAGGATAGACCCGGGTATACGGACCTCGAGGTAGCCACCTACACCTGCATGCTGATGCGTTCCAACGAGCCCAATGTTGTTGTCGTCGTACACGCCAGGGTAAAGCGCAGAAAGCTTGGCCACAATTGCACGGCGGACGCCCGAGTCACCCATGGCGATATCTATAGACTGTTTCAGTATCATTGCTCTTGTTTTTCTCGAGTATGTTATAGAGAATGGGGAGCATATGCTGACCTGAATTGATGAGCAGGAACCGATTGGTCGCATTGGCGGCTTCGGCAACAATGTACGCACGGCTGCGTTGTCTGCATCAGATAATGAGGATCCGAGGGTCAGGTGCTGCTGTTACGTCGAGATGGGCGGGGACGAACCGCATATGGAGGCCTGTGTCGGTCTGGCTGAGGTCGGCGTAGCCCATCATGTTTGTCTGCGAGGAGAATGAGCATGTATATCGACAATTTGTAGCATGTAGACGCATACCTCTGTCACTGGACCCGTTACATCTCCAATGCCTATTCGACGTCAGAGGCAATGAGCAAACGAGGTATAGCAAGACGCACCAACGCCCAAGAGATACTGTCCGAGTGCGCTCGACGGGTAAAGAGCGAGGAGAGTCGCCGCATACAACGCTGGCAAGAACATCTTTGATCAAAACTTCAACGAGCGTGTGCGCGTCGTCTTGTTGGAAATATAGAAACAGGCGTCTTTGAACTCTGGAAAAAGGAATGACAGTTGTCGACAATAACGCCGAGGACGACGTTTGTCAGACGAGGAAGAGTCCAAGTGTTCTGTCCGCTTTGTTTCGGCGTAGAATTGCGGCCACTGGGACTAGGGTATTCAATACAGCATGGCTCCAATACAAACCCGCTGTCCGCGGTTTGACTTTGTTGGCTTCCAACCCGACCGGTCGAAGCGGCCACCCATCCACCGGTCACCACCGGCATGCGCCATATCTCCGATTAACCATCCAATAAAACGTCAAAACCAAAATTTCTACATCCATATTGTCTACAAATACACATTCCGAGCAAAATTGAACAGATGCATTAGGTGCGTAACAAAAATGTGGGTGGAGGGTTGAAACAATATCTTGTGGTTCTTTAAACCGTAATGGGAGGTTGAATTTTAGTCGCGATAAATGCGCGGAGAATGCGCGAGGGTAATTCCTCTGGTCCCTCGGGCTCTCCACTCGTTGCCGTCCTAGCTTCGCGCTGGGACATGGACCGTTTGCGTTGTTTGCCACTCCGTGCGCGTTCACGAGAAAGCGATGCTGCAACGACGGCAGATGGATTGATCATGGGCGTTCCATCTGGATTCAACCGTCCAGTCGTCCCAAGCGAGGCAGGTGAGATGGTTGGCAGAGGCGGACTGATTCCGGAACCCCCACTACTACTACTACTACTCCCACCGCTTGCAGTTGTAGGGAGAGTTACACGTAGATTATGCGATGGTGATTCACTCGTGGGAGAGAGACGGGATGCCAGACTCGGTCGACCGGCTGTCGAGGTCGAGCGTCGTGGTGAGTTGGGCTCTGCAAGCGTGACTTCATCCGAACTCGATAGTTCTTCCTCTGCAATGAGCTCGCGGTGTCCACCACCCACCTGGCCCCTATCAGAGGGGGCCGAGTCGACGGGCGAAGATATGCCGACGTTGGGCAAGGGAGGTGTACTTTGGCTGCTCGGTTCAGCTTCATCGTCGAGCAGCTCTTCATCCGAAGAATCCAACCCGCTTCAACGTTGGCCCATCCTTTACGATCCCGCGCCACCAAGCAAGGTATCCCGCTATTCTCGTAAGCATGCGCACAGTGCCGTCGAATTCGCCTGTTTATCCATTAGCATTCTTCACCAAAGCAAGCCAGAGAGTCACTCACATCTCGTAGCGGTCCAGCAAAATGTCAAACCTCTCTCGCTCGCTCCTTCGCATATCTGAATCGGCCCACTCGAGTTCATCGAGTAGCGTAGGCACACGCCTCGCCACTACAAACGGCGCCACGGGGAGCGCCATACTCGCGGTGAGTCCTCCCATACCACCAATCGCCGCCATGCCACCCATGCCACCAAGCGAGCCCATAGCACCAACCAGACTCCCTCCGCCAGCCATAGCCATTCCCATTCCCATTCCAAGAGAGGACGAAGATGGAAACGCGTTGGAAGACGAAGTATTGGCCTCTTTTTCTCGCATTGCAGAGTCGTGCAAAAACTCTTCCCACATGGCCTCTTTGCACGCCACGACGTCTATACGATATCAACTTGGTAAGCTTGATCAATATGGAGTCACTCACTCTCCCATGCCCGTTGTAGATGCACCGCCCGAGTGACCTCGTTGTCTAGATTCGGGAACATGGTATGAAGAGACGCATTGAGTGCCAACGTCGGGTGCTTTTTGAAATCAACAGTGGGGACTTCCTGTGTTGCAGTCGACTTTGCACGCGAGCGGGTCTTGCCACTCAAACTCTTCTTGCGCACCAATGAATCTCCAGTCATGGGTGCATCAATGGATTTAGGTGGAAACGCAACGGTACCACTACCACTCTTGCCACCCTTTTTTCGTCGCATGTTTGGTGGGTACGCACCCGTACGCGCCGCACGGGGTTCACCCGTCGGCGTCAAGGGAGGGGAAAGTGGTACATCTCCAGCATCTTCCTCTGTATCCCCATCTTCTTCATCTTCTTCTTTCTCCAACAGTGTCTGGCTTCCACCAGACCCACGCCGTCGCGCAGACAAAGTCTCCTCCAAGCCTTCTTCCTCTTCCAAGCTCTCCCCGACAGTAGCAACACGTCCGCGTGGTTTATGAATCTCGAGACAATCGCTATAGACGACTCCACCGAGTTCGACCTGCCTGCCCAACGAACCCGCGAGGATATTCGTGGGCGTGATGTTAATCCACCTCCGTGAATACACGCTCGTGTACAATTTCTCCAACACGGCATGATCCTGCGCAAAAGGCGTGACGTCTCCACCCTTTTTGGACCCCATGATCGTACCATCATGCACGAAATGCGCCTGATGCTGATGTAAAAATGGATTCACGAGTGCCAATGGTGGTAATGAGCGCGCGAGTGCTGGGACGGTTTGGACATATTGCATGTACGAAGCGGGGATACCATAGTATCCAGATGATCCTGCACCACCAGCATTGCCTGCCGCGCTCCCCAACGAATCGTAAAATGACGAAGAGTATGTGCTAGACTCGGTAGGCGTAAGAGGTGAATACCCACCACCACTCATCATCCCTCCAGGCGACGTTCCTCCCGAAGGCGACACACCACCTCCCAACGCAGACGGACGATGTTCCTCCGAGTAGAACAACGTCTGACGATTGAGTTCGTTGAGACTGGAGAGCGCGTTTTGGTGTGCGGATTTGAGTGACTGTTGGTGTTCTTTCCCTGCTTGTCGTGCTGCGAGTGCGGCGTTGAGCGGTTGTCCATTTGGACCGACGCGTGCGAGGCCAAAGGTGATTTTTGGTGCTAATACGACTGGGAAAAGAATGTCTTCTTCGATAATCTCGAGTGAACCACCGAGGGCGAGGACGCGGGTCAACTCGGCAAGCAAATGGTCCCACTGTGGAACAAAAGGTCAATATGGTTAAGCGGATGAAGAGCCATAGATGGGAAGAACTGGGAGTAGGGATAAAACTCGGGCTGGATGCGTCTAGGCATAGAGTGGATCAAGCTCGGATGAGTGATTTGACACTCGCAAAAGGCAGAAGTATGAAGAGGGTGTCGGACTACAAGGGCCCCGTTGGGTCGTAGAGGATGACGCCAAGGCACAAAAAAGGTAAAGGCAGCCGAACCGACGTGACAAGATTGCCGAATAACAGCGAACATCCCTTGGGAAGAGAACATCATGGGACATGTCCCGACTCGGAAAGGGCGCCCAAATACAAAAAACTCTGGATGCGATAGTGGACCCAGAGGTCGGTTGTAATGGCTAACCGAGGTTGGCCTCGACGGTAAACTCCTGGTGCTAGTTTGGGTGGCTGAAACGTGGTTGGTGGCACTTTGAGGGTACTGATCCCGTCATCGATTACGGCTCGCGAGGGAAACGCTACTCCAGAGTAGGTCGAGCCAGGGAGGGCAAAGAAAGGAAGAGAAGAGGTAAAAAAAAGACTTACACGATCCTCTGGAACACCCTGCGCGACACCGTTTACGCGTACGAGATCAAATTCGCCAGTGCCAAACGGCAAGCCCCGTCTGGATAAAAAATTATGGTGGACCCACTTGATGCGCGCATGAGCCGGGAGCGTTGGTTGTGGCTGAGAAGAAGAATGGGCTTGGGATAGAGGAGACGGCGTCGAGCATTGGTGCAAAAGGACCGAACTTGCACTCGCAGCATTTCCATTCGAATCTTCTTCGGCTGTACTCAAACTTGTCGTCCTCAAACTCGTACTGCTTTCAATAGCGACGTTTGCCGAGGCGCGTACAGAGAACAAGGGCTGGGATGTTTCTTGCGTGGGTGAATATGGTCCCCTGGCAGTCTTGTATGGATGCGCGATGGTGGGAGTCTGCATCTGACTCGCACTCCCACCGCTCCCACTACTCCCATTACTCCCAATACTAGCCGTACTCGTCATACTCGCATTCGTCATTGTCGTCGTAAGCGGGTGCAGAGCATGTAATCCTCCAGAACCCGACCGTAAACTCGAGCTGCTGCTCGTCGAAGGCCGAGAAGGTGTGAGGAGCGTCGGGACGCCGCTGGTGCCCCGCGGGGCGCCTGGTGAGACTTTTGCCACAGATTTGCCCTCTTTGACTCTCCTCACGACTTCTTCAATTCTCTCTACACCCACTGAAGACGGGACGGATTGGATCGCGACCATGTCGAGACCGGTGAACTGCGTATAGGGCCATACTTGGGCAGCCGCTACACACCATGCGCCCGTTCCGCATCCGAGATCAAGGACACGTTTTGGGTGAGTGGATGGGTCCGAGGTGTGGATGGTGGGTACGAGGGATGGCTTCCACCCAGAGGTCGCCATGAGAGGAGAGCTATTGCTCGCAGAGTGAGATTGGATCGGTGTCGAGTCGAGAATGAAGCTTGTGAACCATGTTAGCGCCGATTCAAGTACGAAGACTCCCAGGGCAAACGGCAGAAATGAATTACTACTCACGCGTCGAGAATCCGATTATCATAGTTGAGTGGATAAGGTATAATGTCGGTTGGGAACGCGTGATGTTTCTTGCCATTTTTGAGGACGGTATATGGATATCGCACCTTGACGGTACTGCTTGTCGCTGTCGAGGCTACCGAGGGCGCATAGTCTTTGTGACCTGATGCATGACTCGTGCTGGGCCGCTTCTTGGATGAGACGAAAGAGGTGGAAGAAGCGACGAGGGGCGACGACGAATGCGACTCTGAGCGTCGTTTGAGATGACTGGGGGTGACACCAGGAAACATGTACGGATTGCTCATCCACTTGTCGTCTTTGCTCATCCTGGAAAACTTGTACGCAACCTCCCAGGTGCTATTAGCGTAATGAGCTCAGAACGGTTAGCGAGAGAGAGGCGTAGACGGCGTTGGCGGGTCGCTATAGCCAACTGTCCCCTGGAAATAAGAAGAGTGCGTTCGTGGTCGTTGTCGGGATCAAGAATCGTTTGCTGTTTGCGGGGTGCCAGGATTACTTCGGAGATACCCAGCCAGGCCAGGGGAACCGCTCGGTGAGCTTCTTTCCAAGGCACCGTCCTCGGCCAATCCGACATCATCGGCTCTTTTACCGTACTCCTCGCTGTTATTGGTTGCCGGACATTCGACTTTTTGCAAAAACGGGTCTCTCAACTTTAAAGGCTACTCGCTAGCTATCTTCCTTTTTTCAGGAGGCAAATCATGTTAAGGGCTAGCTTCCAAGATTAATCCCATTGATTGGTTGCCACCAACCTCGACAGCCCCATCCACGACTTTGGATCAACCAGGCCACTTATCAGTCCTTTTACAGCTTCTGGACATGGCCGCTGCTCGTCTCGCCGTCCTCCGCGCCCTCTGGTCTCCGACGAAAACGGTTCCAAATCTCACCGTTCGAGGTAATTTCGCCATCCACACCGCTTAAATTTGTCTCTGACCTTTTTAGACATTCGATTCATCGACTTTGCGGCCCTCCGGCATGCTGGTTTCGACGGCGTCGTCTTTGACAAGGACAACTGTCTCGTGTGTCTCGCCATTACAGGTTGTCTGGTAACTCACAGCCATAATAGACACATCCACGCGAAGATGCACCCGTTCCTCACCTCGTCAACACGCTACGCGAGGTCACAACCGTATTTCCAAAGCACCATGTGCTCGTCGTGTCAAACTCTGCGGGCTCATACGGCGACGACGTAGAGTGGATTGAAGCAGACGCCGTCGAAAGAGCATTTTCACGCGCTCTCAAGGCAGAAACGACGACAGAGGACGCTCCTGTTCATGTCCTACGCCACCGACGCAAGAAGCCGAGCAAAAAATGCGCAAAGGAGATTTACAACTACTTTGAGCAAGTCAAAGCTTGGCGAAACCCACCTCTGCTCTCCCAACCGCCGACGACCTCGGATGCGCAGGTTCGCATAACGCAGGAACAAGACGCTGTACCGAGGCTATCGACAGCTTTTACACCGTTTGAAGCGAGTCTGACACTCAATTCGTCTTCAAGTTCGACTGTCCTCGACTCGGTCTTGCCCGTCAAGCCCCTCCGACTACCTGTGGATCCTGCCACTCTCCCCTCCGCTTCGTCCACCAAACCACGCCTTGTCTTTGTAGGTGACCGAATCATGACCGATGTTCTCCTCGCAAATGAGATGGGAGCCTATAGCGTCTTGACCACGCACCTATGGAAACCAAACGACGTTGTCTTCTTACGTATCATCGAGAGCACGTTTTTGCGAATGGTAAGAGGGTGGGTATGGTTGCGTACGAGAGAGTGGAGACGCATGGCCACACAGTCGTGGTCGATGGTAAAGGGCGTCGGGAGGGGTATGAGAGGCATTTGGGCCATGTCGCAACGGCTAAGGAGACGAATCACGCAAGGCCCACAAGCGAAGGACGACACAAACACCGGCGACGTGCTGCGAGTAGAACGCGCGAGCGTTCATCCACGTTCAATTACGCCACAGATCGACGGCAAAAAGACACGTACGGACACCTAGCACTCTACCAGACCACTTTACGTTAGGCGGAGCGATCTCCCATCCTCTAGTCAGAACCGGCGACTTGATGGATGATGCGCAATATACGTCGTGTCATGTCGCGTACGCCATGGACTATCAATAGACGGCAGGGTCGATTGGGCCCCGCATTTGGATGCATTTTTACCTCGGCCGACACGGACTCTATTTACAACTCTGTTCTATTCCGCGTAGAGGTAGACTCGATATGTTATTTGCAGGCCACTCGTTCGGCACCGAATCGTTTTTATTGTCACGTACGCTTAAATTTATGGGCTTTGCCTAGTATAGGATGTGTCGAAATATATACACATTTGGAGGTGTTTTGTCGAAATCCGTACGAGATACTAGTCTAGCTTCATCCCTCCGAGCCGTATAACAGGGCCGGATGATGTACGTAATCAGCACGGGGAACTAGTAAACGAGCAGGGTCAATCCATCACGCGAGCGCGAAGAACAGGGGTGACCTCGTGCGCGGAAGCGAACACGGCAGCGAAACTACGTACATTTTTCAGGTACACAAGAACTACGGACCCCCGACTGCCGAAAGTTGGTACACGGCGCACAACTCACTTGCACCTGACCAGCGCCATAGTTTGGTCCTACAGACTTGATCGCCCACATCAGACGCCTTTACGAATTCGGGATGGACCTGCTGGAACTATACCCACCAGAAGTCTCCTCGGAGATCATCGCGTACGCGTGTCTTACAAAACATCACCAAGATTGGGAAGAGGTTATCTCTGTCGATCTACTACTCGATCTAACACTTGTGTCGTCTACCTGGCAAGCATTTATTATCGGCACGCCGGGCTTGTGGGCCGACATCTTCCTCGATTCGCGTCAGGAAGAATTAGCCCTTAAGCTTGCACTACAATGCGAACTATCTAGAGATCACGCATTGTCAATCTCAGTTGGCCTATTAAATTCCACCGTGTCAGGAGATTTCTTGCCTTTACTCGACAACCATCGGCACCGAATACAAGAACTCACCGTCCTCGATGAGATACAATTATCAATATTTTTCAACACCGTTAGCTCACTTCCGTGCTTGAAGTCACTACTATGTCAAAAATGTCGTATTGGCGAAGCCACCACCAGATGTATCGACCAGCACCCATCACTACAGGTTGTCAAAGGGATATACGTCAATCAGCAGGTTCTCACATCCAACTGGCTACATTGTCTCAGGGAGGTTGACGTGGGTGTTCCGCTACATGAACTAGTGCCACACCTCGATGCTCTCTCCAACATCCGTCATATACGATTTAAATCCATCAACCGGCCCCAGGGTGCGTCTCTGAAGCCATATAAGGTGCACATTCTACCCACCCTACCGTGGACTCGACTCACTATAGATGAATGGGAGGCCAATATATCTGTACATTTCTGGCAAAATCTAGACGTACTCGTCCCCGCACTGGCACAAAGCCTCACAGAACTTGACTGTAGAGTCAATTTTGGGCTCTTGAGCAGGCTGCTGTCGCGTCTAGCAGAATTTACCTCTATTTTTCAACTTAGGCTACGTTTGATTGCACATGGAACCCTGGATACAAGTGCAAAGATCACTCAGCCAAGCCTTGTACAGAAACTGTATATTGAAACAAGGCTCGACTTCGATTCTCGCATGCCTCTGCCGGAAATCTTACCCGTATTGGTTCAAATGATGGCGAAATGTTTTCATAATGTGACTCATCTTCTGCTACATGGATTCACAAATAGTGGTTTGGTACCCCTTCTCAGCCGGGAATTCTTACCGAAATTACGTGATGTTGTCCTGAATGAGTGTGACTATTACTACAAAACAGATATTATTCTGTCTTCGACAGTGCAAACACTCAAATTCCATAGTGGGGGCGGGCCCCCCGATCTGATGATGTACCGTTCAGAGGGGATTAGAGAGGTGGCACTGGACTACCCTTTTACTTCTTTGATGGGTATCGGGGAGCAGCAAGGGTTGAATTTGCACCTTTGGCCACATCTCAAGAAGCTCCATGCCCATGGAGGCCTGAAAATCGATTGGATCGGATCAGGACTTAAAAACCTTCGCTCAATAACTCTGGCACAAGGCAGCTCTGCAAAAGATCCGTATCAAGGCACTAGACTCCTGTACATCCTCTCCCTTTACCCCCATCAATTCCCTGTTCTCACCGACCTCAATCTTGTACCACGCATAGAATGGGATATCCTCTTTTGTTGTCTCGAAGCACGCAACGCCCAGAAGGTCGAGTCAAATGTGCGTATAGAGGCCATCACATTCAATGGAGAAATACCATTTGGATTTCCAGAACTCATTTCGAGACTTCTACGCGGAGAGGAAGTCAGAAGACCATCTAATCTCAACCTCTCATGGATTGGCAATCTTGATCTCCTCCAAGACAGCAATCTGTAAGCAAAATGATTTTCTTTATACATCTCTTGACATTTAGATAGGCCCGGCTGTTTAGAGTGCTTTAAATCGCTTCGCTATTGCCAAATGACTGTGATGACACAGCCGAATTCAGTGAATTTGGACCTACCAACGTTTGATTATCCGACTAGCAGTCGCGATGTACTCTTGGGCTGGCCCACACGCGAAGTAGAGTGGACTCAATATGTCGAATGGCAGCAAAGAGCCCGCATGCTTGTGGGCGAGTACTGCATTGTGGAGGATATTCTCTAGTGACTGTGACGATCAGAGTTAATGGGTACTACGTGAGTCAGCCTTCAGCGCTCTCATTCTTGTATAACAGGAATTTTTGAGCTGGCACTAGGTGCCAGGGCGCATATTCCTCGACCAGCAACAGGTAAAGATTTGGCAAACGGGCTTAGGTCAGATCTTGTGATAGCCTATAACTATTAGTAAACGTGCAGGCCCGGTATAAAGAGTGAAAATCGAGTGCGTCACTGTGAATTACGTCTCGTCAGATTGCTTACTTGTGGAGCTGTAAATGAACCGGCGCTTCTTGACATAAGCCTTGACCACCGTTCATACAGACAAGTTGGAAGTGTATAGCGTCTTACGCGAGGTAGAGTGGGATCAATGTTTCGGCTGGGAGCGAAGGTCCTCAGATGCTTGTAACCAGGTACTGCGTTGTAGAGGATATTTTCAAGTGATTATAACGATGAGAGCTAATGGTTACTAGATTCACTCGCGTTGATAGTTGAAAGTGTACACAGGCTCTATTTTAGATATCTGTTGAATATTGATGCACAATGCGTGTATGATCCGTTGCTTTAGTGTCTGCTTCAGCTTATTTCAACATAGTGGAGCTGGCAAAACGGCTCGGCGCTTTTTGACCTCTACCCTGACCATTAAGCGCATCACCCGAAGTCAGCAGTGAGGTTTCAGCTTCCATTGCGCTCTATCAAAGCAAGCCGGACGTTGGATGTGTGCAGACTCGGATCCTGTCACCAGATTTCCGCCAGAGATCTCGTCAAAAGTCCTTGCGTTTGCCGCTTCTCGGCTGATTTCTGCTAAATCGCTTGATCCAAGTATCCTGGTTATCTCAAGCGACTATCTTTTAGAGCTGACGCACGTCTCTACATCATGGCGGGACTTGATCCTCTACAGCCCGGAGTTATGGGCCGATATTGTGATAGATGAAGACGCTTACGATATGCGTACTCGAGTACATGTTCATTGTAGTCTTTCAAAATCTCATCCTGTCTCCCTCTCCATCTTGATACACCCAAGTGGTAATCTGGCACTCGCATTGCACCTGCTGCGGGAACATACGTCGCGTATACAAAGTTTATTTGTGATTGAGCAGCCATTTTTGCCACTCATCAGTACCGCGCTTGGCCCCCTCCCACATCTCAGGACCCTCCTCTTTCCTCCGCGCCACAAGTTGGAAGCCTGCGCAATATCGTTCATCGAACAAAATCCACAGATTCAATATATTTACGGGGTGACATTGAAGCATGATCTCCTCAACTCAAAATGGTTGCATTGCCTCTTTGAAGTAGCATCAGAAATCCCACTACGAGAGCTGGTACCCCATCTTGGCAGTCTCAAGAATCTCCACACTATCAAATTTGGATTCTTTTTACCAAACCAGCTCACTGCATATGCTCTCGATTTCGTTCCTACTATACCATGGATCCACGTGCGCACTTGGGATTTTCACGCTTTCTTGGGCACTTTTAATCGAGTAAGAGATGCAGATATTCTCATACCAGCTGTCTCCAAAACCCTAACGACGCTGGAAACGACTCTTCATGTTTCATTATTGCCAGCACTCTTGGGCCAGTTGGCGCATTGCTATAGAATACGACACGTCGACATGAATCTGATTCCCCATCTAGATCGTATCGATGCCAACGTTCGAATTCCGCCCTCTGCTACTACACATTTGACGATCCGTGCACCAATGGCAACGAGAGGAAGTGAAAAGTGGCTCCCTTCGACCATAAAGCTTCTTAGAACCTGCTTCGTCAACGTACTCGAACTCAAGCTGATAGGAAAGTCAGCCGGAGGACTTCTGAATCTTCTTAGTTACGGCAATCTTCCCAAACTCACCCGAGTGACCCTCGACAAGACGATAGATAGATACATTCAAGCATTCTCATTGTCCCGTTCCATCCAGCACCTCCATATCTTCGCACGGGGTGCGAATATATATCAGTATAGGTCAAATACATTATCAACCTTGGAAATCGATCACTATGAAAGTCGCGAGAACACACCACTTGACTTGAATTCCTGGCCAGCCTTGAAAACGTTGCAATTGAGTTCGAAGCACGGAGCTCGATGGAGCGGGGCAGCATTCAAAGACTTGACGACAATCGATCTTCACCATCGACCAACTGAGACAGTAGAATACGATGGCACAAACCTACTTTACCATCTTGGCATCAACCCATATGCCCTCCCCGCCCTTCGAGAACTCAACCTCATGCCTTATATAGAATGGGATATACTCTTCATCACTCTTGAACAGCGAAATATTCATACCAACTCTGTGGCATCTCCTTTGGAAACCCTCTCCTTCTTCTCGACAATTCCTGCCGGGTTTGCCAACAAAATATCCAAACTCCTGGCCGGCGAACAGGTCGACCGACCATCAAACCTTCACCTCTCATGGGTGGGGAACCTAAACATTATACAGGACACGGACCTGTGAGTAAAACGTTGGTTATGACATTCCTAACCTTTGTGTAGGTCAGGATGCATACAATGTCATAAATCGCTGCAACACTGTTATCTGGACTCAGTCTTTACTGACAGCGAAATGCGAACAGAGCGACCCTCTATATCACCATATCCTAGCGACAGCCGACATGTGCTCTCGATGTGGCCACAGCGCGAGCAGGAATGGAAAAGATTCGTCCAATGGCAAAGTCGATTGCCGCAAAGTCGGCCTTTGTACTGTGACGGCTGCAAACTCTACCAGGAAGTGAGAATCAGTGCGCATGGATTCTACGTGGAAGATCATTAATAGCTTGTTTGAACCCAATCTTTTGCAACTATCTGTTTCCTTATAAATGCTCGAGATCACGCCTCTGCAGGGTAAGCCCAACATTTTGTGCCTGGATGACAAAGGAGACCTTTCCGATATCTGTCAGACGTGCTTGCCTTTCTTTTTCTGTCTCATGAACAAACTCGGGTTTGTGAGCTGGTGTAATCTCGTATCGCTGAACGATGAGAGCCAGCACTGCGAGCATTTCCACTTCCGCAAACCTAGAGAGCATTGAGTAGTGTGTCATCATCTTCCTTTATGATGGCAAGGAGGAGACGTACCGACGCCCTATGCACGCTCTGGGACAAGCCGAAAAAGGCAGCCAGGCATATCTGTTATAGTCCCCGAGGAATCGCTCTGGTCGGAATGTATACGGGTCATCCCAGTACTTAGCTAGCAATATGCATGAGACAAATATCTGGAGAAGGAGACGTACATACGATTGTTATGAAGGGCGACAACATTGAGCAAGATGTCCGTCCCAGTGGGCACAGGAACCGGGGTTTCTTGCCCGTTAGCGTCGAATGTAATGATTTGAGTATCGCGAGCGAATTCTTTTGGTATCATCAGGGCCTTTATCTGGAGCTTAGTGGATAGTTGATGTTGAGAGAGTACATGCAATAGGAACCAGCCTGAGGACTTCCTGGATGTTTTCCATTCCATATGTGAAGTGTGGTATATCGGTGTATGCCTATTCGCATGGTCATCAGTCGACTTGACTCTGCAGAGGAGAGAAAACCGCACTGGGAGGTCGCCAGTTCTGACATGTTCCTTTATTTGCTCGTACCACTTCTCTGGACCTGAGGATAGACGGAAAGAAAGCTCAAGGTTATTGCGAGGGTGTTCGCACTCGTTTCGTATCCAGCCATGAGAAGAGTGAAAATATTACCTAAACCCAAGAGTAAGGTTCATACGGACAGCTGTGAAGCAATACCTACCCATGAGATCTGAGTCTGAAAGTGCTATCGAAGAGTCTTTTCCTCCTCTCTTGCCTGGAGAAGGTTTGAGAACAAATCGTTGTGTTCGCCTGGTGAGGCGAGCCGATTCTCTATCATCTAGCGCATGTACATCTAAGACAATTGAGAAAAGGATACGAGAAAACTAGAAAGTTACCTCTAATTCTTGGTAAGCAGTCTTGGTATCTCGTCCAAACTTGTAGAGACTAAGAATCCAATCTGGGAGCGCCAGCCGATGAAAGATCCCTTCGTTGACAAAGTTCATTGTCGTCTTAAAGGTCTAGTACTTTTGATTAGATGTTACATTCAAAACCTGTGACGAACTACTAACCACGGTATGTCCTATAGGAGGGGCCCATCATTCTTCCACGGTAATTTCATACCAAATCCTTTGGTAATTCAGTCGAATCATCAGTGACGAGCGAAACGCTTACCAGTGGCACTAATCACCATGAGAGTCAAGCTTCTCGTGAGGTCGGCAACACCAGGTACGAAAACTTGATTTGCTGTCATTTCTTCGTCCCA
This sequence comes from Serendipita indica DSM 11827, assembly GCA_910890315.1. Lineage (NCBI taxonomy): Eukaryota > Fungi > Basidiomycota > Agaricomycetes > Sebacinales > Serendipitaceae > Serendipita > Serendipita indica. The sequence continues at coordinate 1,107,399 of CAJVGD010000012.1, read as the reverse complement.
TATAGTGAACAGTTCTAGGATAGTATTGACAGTTTCTCGCCAAACCAGCTTGTTGTTCTGCTCCGAAAAGGACCTTTGTATGGCTTTGCGGTGACGCCACCATTCTTCGCCCTCTGTGGAGAGAATATTAAGCCCGAGGTAATTTGCGATTTTGTATGGAGCGACCGGCTTCGGGAACGCCGCCCTGTGGGAAGTAACCTCCTGAGAGCAAGCTTAGAGCGTGAGATATACAGATCATGGTGAACAAACCTTGGCTACCTCTGAATCTGCGACGTGAATCAAGACGCGGGCGGACGGCCAAAAGACGAGCCCAGCGAGCAGATCTCTTCCATACTTCTCGAAAGCTAAGCGAGGTTATTGATGACTAATGTATGCAAATATCACTGACCCGTGTATTTGAAAACCCACGGCCAGTCGTGTTTCTGCACGATTCCCGGAATGCGGGGCAATAATGTGGAAATCAACGATGGCTCCGAGAAATGTGTCTTTGGACCTGGAGTATAATTGACTGCCCTCAAGAGTCGCTTGTAATTGATAAATGCCTTGATAGCCCAGAGGGTAGAGAAACCGCTCAAGGCAAACAACAGATTTGCAGTCGACAATTGGGGCTCGAGCATGATCAGGTGCAAGAATAGGGACCTTGTTTCTCGATATCCCTTATCCTCTTGGCCCCTGAGACACGAGACGGCGGAGGAATCAGCTCGGGTGATTCTGTCAACCACGAGGCGATGATTAGTAAAATGCCAAGCGCTTTTTGTCAATGGAAAGTATCAGTAACATTCAAAGGGCGATAGTCGACGGCTGACTCTGCCGTGGTCGTAGCTAAGCCTTGTCATGGTACACAGCATCACTCCGGCTCAATATCTCATTTGTATAGGATGAGCCAGTACGTAAGGAGCAATATATATCCGTAATCATCCGAGGTGAGTCTTATCCATTGTAAAAAGTGCCCTCAGTAGCGACGACGAAGGGTCAAGCCAACACTCTTCGCCTGGACGACAAAGGTGACCCGCTCGACGCTCATGAATCGCGCACGACACGCTTCCATTGTCTCATTAGGTAGCATCGTTGGCTCGATCTTGTATCGCTGAATGATAAGCGCGAGACAGGCCAACATCTCGACCTCTGCAAATCTGCACAATTCATTAGAAGAATGTCATCAGATACAGCCAGAAATGCCTACCTTCTGCCGATGCAGGAACGGGGTCCTGCAGAGAATGCCAACCATGCATTCTTGTTGTAAGTGTGTTCTTTGAGGAACCGTTCTGGTCTGAATTCCATTGGATCCTCCCAATATTTGGCTGCACAGTAGGATTCAGCAAATTGTCAAAGTGATGAAGTCTACTGACGGTTGTAGTGCAGACCAACGACATTGATCAGCAGGTTCGACCCCTCTGGAACTGGGATGTTCTTGATACCTCCCTCAGTAGTACGGGTTGTAAAGTGAGTCTTGAATGCAGATTGTTTTGGGATTGTTGGTGCCTATGAACCGTGAGTTGGGGGCTTTGGAAGTATGGATGGACGTACCACAGGCACGAGTCGAAGCACCTCTTGGATAATCGCCATCCCGTACGTCAGTTTTGGTATATCGGCATAGTCCTGAGTGAATTTGAGCTCAGTAGAAGGATTTATCATCCAGCACATACAGGCAAATGCCCCGGTTTCGTATACTCAATGACCTGCTGATGCCATTTCTCTTGTACCTCGGGATACATGGCCAAATAGTTGAGGGTAAGAGCGAGTGTATTTGCTGTCGTCTCGTGTCCAGCCATAAGAAGGATGAATATGTTTCCTACGAAAGGATGAACTTGGGTATTACGTGTCATGGAACACAAACCGGCTAGCTCTTCATCTGACAGTGTTACGCCCGACTCTTTTTCAGCCTCTCGTGCTCTCAGAAGATTGGAGAAGAGATCGTCGTGTTCGCCTGGAGATGTGAGACGCGTGTCAATCATGTCTCGGATATAGATCTAATCGAGTTTAGGTTGGATGGTCAAGGAGGTTGCGCGACGTACGCCAAACTCTTTGTACGCCGTCTTGGTATCACGACCTAATTGATAGCAGTCGAGAATCCAGTCAGGTAGAGCGAGACGATGGATGAAGCCTTTGAGGATATAGTGTATGCACTTCTTGAACGTCTATTGATAGCTTAGCCTTAGTCACCGCTCAACTGCTTACGCACCATAGAATGGCCTGGGGGAGGAACACCATTATCTTTCCAAGGAAACCTCATCCCATATCCTATATATAATTATCACTCGATTCTATACCCCTCTCATAGAACTCACCAGTTGCGCTAATGACCATCAAGGCCAATGTCCTCGTGAGTTCAGCACCATCCTGAACTTTGACGACCCCTTCAATGGCCTCTTCAGCATCCCAAACATTCTCCATGAGCTCCAAAACCAATTCCTGAGTCGTACGCCACACAAGTTTGTTGTTCCGCTCGTTGAACGATGTCTGGACGACTTTCCTATGTCGACGCCACTCGTCTCCCTCTGTCGAAAGAACATTACGACCAAAATAGTTCAAAGGCTCATACGCGATGACAGGTTTAGGGAACGAGGAATGGTGTGTCATTATCTCCTACATGCGCATTTAATCAGCACCACTGTGTGACAAGCGCGACGAGCGTGTGGAAAGTATCGAACCTTGACTATATTTGCATCCCCAATGTGGAACCCGAGACGTGCAGAGGGCCAAAACGTAAAGGAAGCTAATACATCCATCCCATACGGCTTAAACGCTACGAGAAGGACAAAATCAGTAATAGAGAGATAAGGAAGGATACGAGGCATATACCATTATACTTGAGCTTCCACGACCAATCCGACGTCCGGTTCACAGGCGGCATATCAGGCAGCAGCCGTGCAAGAGGCGTGGTACCAGGGAAAAACGTCTTTGGACCAGGTGTATACGCGACGGAAGCGAGCATTCGACGGTATTGCCAATATGTTTTGAGTGCCCAGAGAGATACGGCGCCGCTGAGAATGAACAGCGCATTCTGCGCGGTGATTACAAGGACATATTCCATAGTTTGACGAGAGATGATCTGTTTTGTGTCCTAGGCGTTGGCAGCGACGAAATGTGGTCGGAATCTATCGAGTCGAAGAGGCCTAGACATCGATAATAAAGCATCTTTCACAGGAACAAAGGCATACGTGGCCAATCTGGGCCCAATGAGTCCAAGGCGAAGATTACAATTCACAAAACCTCCGACCACGTATACCGCTTCACATCTCAGTTCATCCTCTAGTTACTTGGCGTAAAATTCGCTTTGAATTCAGATCGTCAATTATGCAGAGATTGCACACTCGGTACAACGACGGCTGAGAATAAGGAAAAATGGGGATACGCTCTCTAGGATGCTTCGACGCGAGACGAGACAACACGGGAGATGCAAGATTAACAAGGGAATAACGGCGACAACCAGAGTAAAAGAGCCGACCAGAGACGTGAACAACTGGAGGACATGAGGAATAAGGGAGACATAGAACAAACGCCACGAGTGGTTGGCGTTTGGTGGTTTGCATGAGGGCATAGCATAGATGAGAGGGAATCCGATGAGAGATGAAGGACGAGACGATGCACGATGACGATGAAGACGAGACAGACTAGTGTGGATATAGATTGGAGTGGCCTTGACAAAGACCTGGGGACGTTCGTGATTGATTGATTGATTGGTGAGCCATTTCGGAGAGATTTGGATAAAAATGAGGATACTCGAGGGCTTTACGGCGTCGGGGTACCCGACGACGTCCCTTCAGATCCGCTCAAGCCAGCAGGAGACGAGATCTTGACCGAGGGTTTGTCGACTGTAAAGCCCTTTTCCTTGAGCAGTCGTTCGATACTGGCAATCTGCTTGCCATTTGCTCCATTACCACTCGCATTCGGCGAAGGTCGTCGCATCGTCGCAAGCTGGGTAATCACCACACTTACGAGCGCCTGCAGTAGCTCCGGCTCGGAAAGGCTTATGGCCTTTTGCAGGACATAGTTTGCATACTGGTCCTTCATCATGATCGAAACAGGGCTGGTGCCGTTGGACATTGGAGCCAGCATCTCCTCGATGAGTGCCCGTCTTTGGACGTCGTTTGAAACGAGGAGTGCCTTTTCGCATACATTGGAAGCAAACTTGTGTCGCGCCATCGAGAGGACGTTTCCACGAAGCGAGTCAATCATCCGGTCGCGATGCGCAGGTGCGCCGTGTTCGAGGATGTACTGCACGACATAGTTCTATTTCGGGGTTAGCGAGCGGTTTGAGAATGTGAGTCGTAGTGAAACATGCGAGAGGGAAAGGGGTAAAGTGACGACGTGAGAGTCCGCGGCGACGTACCCCAAACTGATCCTGCATCAGCAACGAAGAGTTTTGGTGCAATTCCTCTAGAAGCGACGCGGTTTCTTCCGGCGCGGCGTGTTCAATAGAGCGTTGAAGCACTCGGCAGCCATATGGATGCGATGCCAAATTGCGGACGTTGCCTGAGAAGGCATCGAGGAGGACATTGCGTTGGGATGGGACGAGTTCCATAATCTTTTGAATGACCTGCGTAGAGAATGAGAACCATGATCTGGATTGAAACAAGAACGTACATGGTTACCGTTTGCATCCTTGACGCATTGCAAGACGTGTCCGTTGAGTTCGCTCACAACGGCCGCTTGCTGCTGAGGTGTGCCGCAGTCCAAGGCCTTTTGGACGACGCGGCATCCGTACATGTCGAGCGATAGTTGCAACACATGACCTTCCATGGCGCTACAAAGCAGTCTCCTGTGGAGCGGCGACCCGTATTCGAACAGTTTCTGAATGACCTATACCGTTGTTTAGTTCATTCGACTCTAAGAAACGAATGACGACGCACATAGTTGCCAAATACGTCAAACGCGAGCACGCTAAAGTTGCCCGCAGGAATGACTTCATCAAACACGGCCTGTCGCTCGTCCGAACTAGCTGTATCGAGCTTTTGCTGGATGAATCTCGAACCGTGCTGATCGGTGCTAAACTCGACGCAATGTCCGAATACATCCTAGACCGCCGGACGAGGATTGGGTGAGATGACCAATTAGAGCCTGTCTATGTCGCCGGCATGATCGGCACGCACCTTTAGCTCGAATCGTTTAAATTTGTGGTTTTTGAAATCGGCCAAGAGTCCGCTTTGTCCATTTGGATGAAGGGACGGATGTGGGTGCGGATCGCGGGGGTCCCTGCGCGGATTGCGCTGCATTTGGTGACCATATGTCGACGCACTTGCGTAGAGCGTGACAGGGCGTCTTCGCTTGTCATTCGTGTTGACCGTCGCGGATTTCGTCAATGTGGGTGGCATTGGTTGGCTCGAAGACAGAGCACGGCTCTGGAAGATTAGCGTCAGGCTCCATTCGTATCTACTTGAATGAACCATACCTGTCTGACTGTATGCATCTGAACGGGTGGAGGAGAGGGCATGGGGGGCGGCGATCGCAAAACGGGAGGTTGTGGGGGGAACTGGGGCGGAGAAGCCGGGGTTGCATGCACAAATGCAGGGTAGTGGTATGCATAGGGACTGACGGGGGACTGCATCCCAGAATAGTCATAGTTGTAGTACATGCTGATCGAGTCGCGGCGGGCGGCAGGATGGTAAGCCATGGCCTGCATCGGAGCTTGCGTATAAACTCTGTGCTGTTGTTGTTGCTGATGATGTTGCTGTTGATGCTGATGCTGTTGATATTGTTGTTGAGGTGCGGTTGCTGCGTGAATGGACGGGTACTGGTACTGGATGGGGTGCTCGCGCAAGACGGGGCTGGTGGCGGCAGGCGCGGGGACGGCATAATAATGTGGATATGTCGTGTAATTGCTATAGGGCGCGTGAACAGCATCGAGGCCTGTCAGTGGAGGGGACATTGTCGAGGGGAGTATCAGGTGGGGGACATGAGGCCGTTGGGTGGGCATTCTTCGCTGCTCGGACAATTCATCCAACAAGGAATCCGTCTGGCTGAGTCGTGAAGACGATGTCGTCGTCGTTGTCGTCGTCGAATGCGCCATCAACGGCGACTCGGCCTCGGACGCAGACGTCTTCGAGGGGCTATACTTTGCGTTGTCGAGGTCGTGCCGGGCGAACAGAGGTAAGCGTGTATCGCTCATCGGGGGCGCGGGGGGGAAGTCGACGTTGGGTAAATGTCGAGGGACGAGCGGTAACAAGATAAATATAAGGACAGAGGCAGAAAGGCGTCTGAAGAAGATCAAGCGTGTGTATTGGACTGATCGTCAGACAAGTCATGGATCCCAATTCGGTTTAGCCCCGACCCGAGCCATCAAGCGACCCTGCACGCCGCGACGTTTAGAGTTCGACATAGACAATCAGGTTCCTCGGAGCCTATTGAGTAAAAGATAGTGCCGTCGGCGACTAGTTGTATCCCAAGCTTCAAACGGCTCCAAACTGCTCTCAGTCCCACGCGACTGCCGCTGAGCAAGGCAGAAAACGTGTAACAGCGACCGACAAGGGGCCCAAAACGTGACCCCCCTCCCCCCCGATGCCGTCAAGCACAAGACGGGTGTAAAACGCGTGTGGGTTGCTGTAAAGCGAGCGTACGGAATGATCGAGTAATCTGATCGAAGGTCCCACATCTCTTGGGTGTATACTACAATGGTTTCATAATAGCTAGCGTCACATATGGCGCACGACGTCCGGGAGTATACATAAGCTTAGTGGCCTTTAAGAGTCGTCTAGCATTGACCCAGCGCATTTTCACTCCGATGATATCGGCGACACTTGCGCCCTGTTCCATCTCCGTGGTATTACAGGCACTATTGCGAAGACTATTAGTTGCGGCGCCGCTCGTCGACTCCGCTCCGTCACGACTACGACCAAAATCCAAAACAAATTCAGAGGCGAGGCGGGATTTCAACGCGTTTGAACAATGTCATGGATCAAAGCTTCTCCGTCTGCACCGTCGTCAAAGGACTCGCTGCTTTCCAAGTCGGCCCACAGCTCGTCCACCAACCTGGCCTCTCCATCTACACGAAATGGCTCCCAGCAGCCACAGATTACACGATTCTTGGCATCAGGAACTGTTTACGTGACCCATACGATCTCTGTCCCCGGTTCCGTCGTTCAGCCCCCATCCGCGCCGTTAATTACATCCAGTGAGGCCCCAGAGAGTTTCCCTGTCGTCACAAATGTCCGTGCAAACAAAGTATATTCTCAGCGAGGCGGTGCAGCCATCAATGTGCTCTCCATTTTGGCCCAGTTTGGGTCCAGTGGCAGAACGCCATCAACCGTCTATCGTAAACCCGCTCTCGAGTGTGCTCTCATCTCTCCCATGGGAACAGACGCCACAGGCCGCGCACTCCTTCACGAACTCGAGGCAGAGGGCATCCGGACGCGCTTTTGCAAGTTGCATCCTGCTGGGATCCCCGTCGCGTTTGTACTACGAAGCGGTAAGACATACTGCTTCTGACCGCGCGTGTCTTCTGATCGCCCATGTGTACAGACGAGTCGTCCTCGCGAACAGTCATCAATCATAATCCACTCCCGGAACTCAGCCATGAGGATTTTATCTCGATACTGGGCCCTATCCTCGTGCCCGAGCATTACCAGGGTCTCCAACTCTCCCATCACTGGCACCCTCACCCCAGCCTTCCGCAGACGCCGCCGGTTCACGCCGTGTACGGTCCTGGTCCCGGTGTACCTCCTGTCATCGCACCAGCAAACCCCGCCGGCGGTGTGAGCGGTGCAATGGCCCCTCAACCAGTCGCCCTCCCAAATCAACCGCTCCCGCCAACGACACCCGGCCTCCCCTTTAACCCCCCATTCACCGTCTTTCATATCACCGGTCGATCCCATCAGGCAGATGCCATTTCCCTCCTCAACCTCACTGGTGTCGATGGCCTCGCACGGGACCGTTTCTGGCGCGACAAGGCGACATTTAGTCTAGACTGCACGGCGCCTGTGCCTAATGAACAGGCGAGAATCGCGAGGGAACAGCTATTCAAACATGTGGACGTCATCTTCTTCTCGTGAGTGAGTTTGCCACTTTCCGACGACCAGCAATCATCGTTGACGCCCTCTGAAGTAAATCCTATGCTCTCGTTCGTCCTCTTTTTTTGCTACTACAGGGACCACAGGCTCACAACGTGACAGTCGGTCAACCCGACCACACCTGCCCACAAGCTGACGCCTCGGGCGTTTTTGCTCTCCCAAGCCCAGCTCGTCGCTCCACATGCCCTTTTACTCGTACACTGGGATCACGACGGCGGAGCGCTGCTGAGTGTACCCACGCGTGAGTACCTGCAGAGCAGCGTTTGGACAGATGGTCGCCCAGTACAGCATACCCAGCCGACGGTGCCACCCAGCAATTGCATCAGCGCCAGTAACTGTATCTTCTATGCCGGCTCAAGCGGCGCCTCCCGTGCACCCACCCACCGATGTGCGACCGGAAACCCAGCTCTCGCTTGGATCCGAGGATCCGCGGTACAAAGAGTTTAGTACCATGTCCACCGTCACTGGCGCCCGCGCACTAGGAAACCACCATTCGAACACGCGCTCGTTACCAGACTGGTCTAACGCCGCTCCTCTCTCGCCTACGACGACTGACGACCACCACCGCGCGACTCCTCAGAGTGTGATCGATATACGAAATGATCCCATTGCGCCAAACGTTGGAGAGGGGAACATGTTTGATTACGGCTTTACAGCAGACGCGTTTGAAAATGTGACGCCCGATTCGAGCTGGGACTATCGCGCGAATCGGACGGCGGTCATTTATGATTCTGGAGACGAGTCCGAGTCGGACCCAGCCATCTTACGAGGTGGAGCCGGTCGTGGATTGGGACTGCAGACGGACATGCGCATGGGTGTCGGGCCAAGTGCTGTTCTCATCAGCGAGGGGATTGCGCTTTCTCCTTCGGATATCGATTCGGACCTGGATGTCGCGATTGCTGCGGGTGCGAGTCGGTTTGTGATGGAGGAACGTATGCGGAGGGTGTATGGGCCGATGGAACATGATCCTGTCGAATCTGACATTCTTGATCTTGATTCTCTCGAGCAGCATGCGCCTGTGCATGGTGAGGATGACCTTGAAGAGGATTCGGACGCGACGGAGAGCGGCCAGGGACACATCGCGCGCCCTCCGGGACCGACGAGGATAGGCAAGTTGAAAAAGGAAAAGATGCGTCTCAAGGAGGAGCAAGCGTTGGAGCTTGTGAGGAACGAGTTGGAGGAGGAAGAGCGTGCGTTTGGGCAATTGGAGGAGATGGACAAAGAAGATTCAAAGAGTGTTGTGAGCGAGGCTCCAAAAGTTTCCAAGCCTCTTCCTCCACTTCCCCTCGGCGTCGTCGAAGCGTGGCAGGCTGGGCTCCTCTTTGCGTTGACAAGGTATGTGTGCACTTGAACATATCAAGTAAACGCTGATCAATTGCAGGCACGTCCTTCCTGGCAAACCATATTGTCCCAATATCCCACCGCCGCGAAACGCCAGCAAGGCTGAGCAATCGAAGGCCAAAAAGCCCGACATTCTAGACTCTGATTGGGCCTGGAAATGGAGACTGGATGAATGCCTCCGGTGCGTCTGCTGGCTGCCTCAATATGCACCCGCTCACCCCTCTCGTAGGTTTGCAGCCGAAGTTGCTGGCCGTCGTGCGCTCAAAGGTACTCCAGAAGGACTTGCACGTGACATGGAGGAGAGTGGATGGTTTTCATAATTATACGGGTTGTAACATTGAACTTGAACTTGAACCTTGAACTCTGCCACCAACCATGGATAAAGGCTCTACGTCGCGTACGCGTCTGCCTGCGCGTACAAAACTCCCAGCAGCATCGAGTTCAATCCCAAAACCCTCGACGAGCGCGCAAACGACCAAGAGAACGGCCACGACGGCGCAGCTCGACAATGGCGAGGTCGAACACGCGTTGACGCGGCGTAAAGAAAAAGTAGAAGCATTTTCAGCGACAATGACAAAGAATGCGCTCGAACGACGCGTCGCAGATGCCGAACAGGCCAAAAAGACGCTCGAGGCCGAGCTCACAAAGCTCAAGCACGACAAGGAAAAGGTCGAGCGAGATCGAAGATGGTTTGCAGAGCGTGAGCAATCACTCGCAGACGAAAAAGAGGAACAGCGGCGCGAGTTTGACAAGGAAAAGGTGTGCACCTTTAGGTCCAAGTTGGTCCCGAAATAAGAGGCTGAGTTGAAAACGCTTAGAGCGAGCTCACTACAGAATTGAGAGATTCAAGAGCACTCGCACTTAGGCTGCAGCGCGAACTCGACGCGCTGAGCGAGGCCCACGATGCGCTGCAGCAGACGGCCATGAAAGCAAATCGAATCTCCGAAGAGGCTCAAACGCAACTCTCTGCTTTGCAAACTGATAGCGAGCGACACTATGCAGAGGCTGCCAAATACCGCAAACTCTATCAGGAAAAGGTCGACGAACTTGAACATGTACAACAGAATGCAAGGGCGACGAGTGCGAGTAGTCGTGACTCAAAGGAATGGGAACTTCTCAGGTCGCAGATTCTGCAACAAACAGAAGAGATTCGTCGACTGGAGGATGCAAATGCAAAGGCAAATGCGGAACTGTTGGTATTGCGGGAGAGAAATGCCAATATCGAACTATTAACAGAGGAGAAGAGAGTATTGGAGCGTCGAGCACGGGACAACGACTCTCTCCGAGAGCAATTGGGTATGATGGAAGCCGAAATGGACGCACTGCGAGAAGAACGAGAAAACTCGTAAGATCAGCTTTTGAGTCCTTTCTGTTCTTACACTCTTAAAGGATCGCTCATGCTCAGCGTTTGTCCGATGTCCCAGTCTCCATCACACAGGAATTGGCTGCCTTGCGCGTCGAACATGCAGCGACCGTGGGACAACAACAATCGCTCACGGCTACTTTACATGAACGAGAAGAAGAGCTCAAGCGAGTAGAATCGTCGTTGAATCAGGCAAGGGACGAAACCGCGCATCTCAAGCTTCGTTTACAAGCAACCGAAGCCGCCGCTACACGCGCAGAGACAAAGGCCAAAGTGGCCCAGCAAGAGGTGGAGACGTTGAATTCTCTTCTGGTATGTACTAGAATTCAGCTATACAGTGTACTCATGTTGCAATGTAGCAAAAATTTACCGAAGAAGCGACGTCGGAGGAGCACGACGAGTTGGATGAAGTGACCGAACGAAGCCAGATGCGCATCGTGGCTCTGGAACAAATGCTCGAGGAACTCAAAGAAGCCAACGAGGCGCTTATCAACGAGATGAACGAGATGGGTGGCGACGCAGCGGAAGTCGTTGGCAACGTCGGACGTGGATCCATCTCCGCCATGAAAGAAGCCCTTCTCCATGAACGCGACGCGCACGCAGAGGCTCTCAAGGAACTCCAAGTTGCCAAAAGTCGATTACGCGAACTAGAGCAGCAAGTCGAAAAGCTGGACGAGGATCTGTTCCGGCTCAAGGGGGATATTGGAACGGGTCGGTTTGTGCCTCCGGGCGTGCGTGTGCTCGAGATGGCGGATAATCCTGCCTCGCGGTGGTTCGGCAAACGCGACGAAGACATGCAGCGGCTCAAAAGCGAAAACGACGCGCTGCGAACCATGGTCGGCAGTGGCACAGGCGCGTCCGCTACGAGCTCTGTAGTCCCAGCTGGGATGGTTCCAAAGGAGACTGTGGATGTGTTGATGCAGGAAAAGTCGGAGCTAGAGGCCATAATCAAAGAAAAGGAGAAGCGGCTTCTGCGATTACAACAGGTTCGTCTCTTCTCTATCATTGCGTGAATGAAACTGATAGATAACAGATCTTTTCTGCCAAAGCCGAAGAGTTCAAGACGACAGTGACTTCACTCGTAGGCTGGAAGTTTAAATTCCAACAAAACGGCGCGGTTCAATTGACGTCCATCTACAATCCCAACGCCCTAATCGTGTTCTCGCAACCGACCAAAAAGTCGAAACGCGAACGTGGACCACTTGAAGGCGAGGATATCAAGGTTCAGCTCATCGCTGATACTGCACCTCCAGAGGTCATGGAGCTGTACAGGACATGGGTTATTGGATATGGCTGTGTCCCCGGCTTCCTTGGGAGCTTGTCTGTACAGTTGTTCGAAGCGTCGCCCGAGGGTGTAGCCAAGCTCAAGGGAACATGAGGGTTCGTTTACTGCATATGTATTATCCTATGTACTGTGTATTATATAAAGCTTCCAAATCTGACTGCAACCGATGACCTAATAACCCAGAGAAATATGCTAGTGCTCGGAAGGCAATTCTGGATCGTATTCAATCGCAACCTCTGCAATCTGCGACTCTTGCTCGTCGTCACGTCTCGCATACCGTCGCGTCATCCTAGATTCAAACTCGGCACAATCGACCACTTTGAGCTCCTTCCTTGCCTCTTCAATAGCAAACCCTGTCATGAACACTCGGAGTTGATCCCTCACAGAGGCACCGACACCTAAGGGGCTTGGTCCTTCGGGGCCGGGGCCCTCTGGAGTGCCACTCTCGCGCAGCTCAATCGCTCGCAACCACGCTTCCATCAGAGCCCAATCACCACCGCCATGACCTCCACCAAGTCCAGGTGGTGGAATAACACGCCGGGCATGTCGTCCAAAGTCCCGGAAATCGGTAACGGTATACGTCGACATATCCCCAATCACCTCTCCGTGCTCAAAGTACAGTGTCGTCTTGCGCATACATATCGAATCCGTATGCGCCGCAATGGTAAACGAAATCGTCGGATTTGTCGGCGGCAAGTCTTCTGTTCTACGTGGTCGAGGAGGCTCGCTTTCTAGGTTTGTCCTACGGACTTGGCTGTGACTCTGCGAGCGATAATGTGGGGTGGCCGCACGATTATGTGGTGGGTGCTGTAGTGATGTCGACGATTGACGGTGCGGTTGGCGCGCATGAGAACGTTCACGACTTTGACTGGCTGAACGCTCGGGCGACTCTGCATATAGCCTTCGAAAGTTGCTCCTACTCCTATCCTTTTGCACAAGGTCATTGTCGTCTGTAGGTGCGGTGAATTGAATTGAAATGGTTTGATGGTCTGGTACGTCGTTGTCCGACTCGTACACGCAAAGTCCGTATGGTGTTTCCTCTAGAGCTCGAGTCATCTTTTCGACCGTCGGTCGTCCGTCGACGATGGTGTTTCCAGGCCAGCCGACAGACCCGCCTTGGATTGGGGATAGATAGACTAAAAGGTATTAAGCGTTGGTAAGAGTTGAAAATTAGATACTGACTTCTCTTTGCGCTGTATTCGCACCGCTGCTCGACACTGGATGGACACTCGAGACATCGCATCACACCCCGAGCAGCTGATGGTTTTCGCTCGCGTCGAAAGTGGCTGAGACCGCCGAAACTGGAGACATGTTTGGGCACCAATGGATAGAACCATCGACAGAATATATCGAGATCGTGTGAGGATTTCGTGAGAACAATAGGTGCAGACGTATGCTCTGATTGCCAGTTTCCTCGTACATACGAGTGCGCAAAGTGATAGTATCCCACTGGTTCAATGTGCACGATATGTAAAAGCCGTCCAAGTGCTCCAGAATGAATTAATTCTGTCAGAGAGGCGGCGTATGGTGAGTAGGGAAAGTCTAGACAGGTCAGACACCCATTTTTACTCCATGAAAATGACATACTATGGCCAAGTGCAAAGACAACGTTGGCTTTCTCGACTTCTTCCGTGACTTGTAGGCATTCATTGATATTGACGCCTAACGGCTTCTCACAAAGCACGTGGAATCCCCGTCGCGCAAACTGAATGCTCAGTTCGGCATGCATCTTGTCTTGGACACAAATGATCACCGCCTGAGCTATTCGGGGTTTGCCGTCCGCCACCAGCACGTCAGATACAGCCAGAAGCTCGCTATGTGATGTGAATGCGTGCTTGTCCGGAATTTGATGTTTTATAGCAAACTCTGTCCTTGTTTCCAGTCTAGGCTCTAACCAATCATTTGTCAACGGCCAGAACGCCTGGAAACGAACGAACCAGCTACGGCGACAACTTTACATTTCTTGGGGTGCGTTCTTGCGTAGTATCCAAATGTCTATATCATGTGAGAAAAGGTTATGAATCAGAGCTGACGCGCAGACCTGTCCCCGCTGTCCCGCCCCAATGACCGCAATCGTTATGGGCTCCTTTGACTGTTCCTCTTCCTCTGGACGCTCGCTTTCGAAGCCTCCTGGCGCAACTGCGGAGATGTTGGTACGCCTTGGGCCGTTGCTGTTTTGACCGAGGTCATTGGGAACTTCCGGTGCGGATAGCGGATAAACAGGGCCATTCTCAACGCTGCCTAGCATGGAGACACGCTTCCATGTCTTTTTGAGAAGCTTTGACATCCCAAAGCGAGGCCAGACGAATACGCGCGCAGACTTGGAAGAGGACAGGAGACGCCAGAAACAAATTGCCGCCGCGTTTGAGAGGCCGTAACTGTCGATCACCGAGGTGATAGTTATGGAGAATATTCAAGCTTGTTTCGGTGCATCGTGTGCAAACCGTTCGACGACGTCTGATCCAACCGCCTCGCTTGGGATACGCGGCAAGCAAGCGACCGTCAACGCCAAGCGTGAAACCAGAGATTAGGATTAGATGTCAATCTCGCAATTTCATGCCTATTTGACAATCGTTATTGATAATCGGTCAATCCCTCCGAGCTCATGGTTCGGCCTAGCTCGCTTACGAGGTACGTACAGGACTCTATCCAGAAGAAATTCCCTAGATTACCGGACATATTCTACAACATACTTTCAGGCAGATTGGAGGACGGTAGAACAGTCCAGAATCATCACCCGTCCATCTTTTGCTCCGACAGCGATTTTCAGACCCGTGGCCGTATCTACCGCAATCTCAAACTCGTTTGGGATGGCAAACGACTCACGACATGGCGTCCCGACTTCCACGCAGAACCAGTCGTTTTCATAGTCCCTATTGAGTCGCACTTGAAATGTCTCGGATGCGACCTTTTCGAATTCGGCTCCATCCACTGGACGAGGCGGTGATTCTGTGACGTCCCATGCGCCGTCAGGCAGAACCATGTATTTGCCGCTTGGGTGATAGGCCAATTGTCGATAGGTGGTCGTTTTAATTCCGTGAGCAGGAGTGAGTGTTGGTTGTAGGATATCTTCGATTTTGTGAATGGATATCTCACGATAATGAAGAAGCGCGAGGTATTTCCCATCCGGAGAAAAGGCTAGTGCGTTGATGAGACTACGCGACTCACGGTGCAGTTTCCCAACTAGTTTCCCTTCGGTCGAATCCCAGAGGAATAAATCTGCACGTGACGCTATGGCGATGTGGATATTGTCTTCATGAAAGGCTAGAGCGGGAAG
Organism: Serendipita indica DSM 11827; assembly: GCA_910890315.1. Lineage (NCBI taxonomy): Eukaryota > Fungi > Basidiomycota > Agaricomycetes > Sebacinales > Serendipitaceae > Serendipita > Serendipita indica. Next base: position 1,092,127 of record CAJVGD010000012.1, on the reverse strand, counting down.
AATAGCGTTATGCGCTGCCTTCCATGGCCCACCGAGCAATCTGCCGCTCGCTGCATCCCATGTGCATAGCATCCCATCTCGATCAATGGAAGCAAGCCGCGTTCCATCTGGCGAAAAGGACAGTCCGCTCATGTACGCACTATGTCCCTTTGATGCTCGTTGTCGAGGAGATGTAGCTTCCGCATGCCATACACGTAGCGTCCTGTCGATAGAGGGAGAGACAAAGTACGTCCCATCGGGCGAGTATGCAACACGGGTGACCCAATCGGTGTGTCCGTGGAGAGCCTCTCTCGACATTTGTCCCGTCCTCGCGTCCCAGAGAAGAACCGTATTGAAACCGGTCCCAGTTACGATTGTCTCACCACCCGGAGAGACGGCCATGCCTTTGATCCATTCGTCGGTGGTATGGTATAGTTCTTTACCAGTCTCGAGGTCCCACATATGGACACTTCGCGCTGCAGTAGCGAGGCGTGTGCAGTCGGGTAGAAACGCTGCCGTGATGACCTCGTTGGTATGTGTGAAGTCGTGAAGAAGAGTAGGTGGATCGGAATTAGATGAATTATCCCAGACGCGTGCAGTCTTGTCATTGGAGGTCGTAGCGAACAATTGGCCATCTGAAGAGAAAACCGTCCGTAGAGTTGGTTGCTTATGTGCATTGTGCAAAGTCCAGAGAGATTGGCCACTCTCTGTCCATGCGTACACAGCTCCAGAATCTGTCCCACAGAGTACCATTTGTTTGGGGGATGAATGTGATAGGCTAAGCGCCTTGCCTTGAACAGTAGCCCAGCATTTCCCGGCAAAGTTCCCGTTCTCCCAATCCCAGTGCAAGATGGCATCACCCGCCGAAACCGACAAAAGGCCATGACCTTTGGGCAAGAACATCACCGACCTAACTATATCGTCATGGCCGGTCAGCGTATGTATCAGTGCGCCTGTTCGAGCGTCCCAAATTCGGACTGTTTTGTCAAATGATCCAGAAGCAATATAGTTCCCGTCTGGAGAACAAGTGCAGCACCAGATACCTCCCGTATGTGCTCGGAGAACGAGCGAATTTTGAGCGTTCTCTTTGAATTCACGACGAACGACTGGGAGCGGTTTGTAAGACGGGTAATAGTGATGACGAATAAGCCCATTTTCTGGAGAGAATAAAATTGCAGATGTGTAGAGGTGCATAAAGGAATGGCCGAAGAGGGCCTGATTGTCGAGCAGGAATTGGACTACTTCTGCGCACCATTGTGATCCCCGTGACCCCTAGGAGGGTTCAATGTCACTTCAAGGAGAGAAGTTTTCATTCGTACCTCGTGTCCAATCGCTTCTTCGAGGGAAGTAAAATGCTCGCGCAAAGATGTGATTGCGGCTATTGCTCGCGCAGTGACGGAGAGCAGATAGATGCCCTCCATCCAATACAGGAGTTGCTTTTCCATCAAACTCATTATGCCGTCTGGCATGCCACCTTTGTATGTCCGTTGACAACGTGCTCAGCCCAATAAGCAATAGAATATCGTAGCGGGGGTGAAACATTGTCAACCAAGCGCTCTGAGATGTTCGGCAGATGCTTGTTGAGCGGCATTGGGGAGCCATTTGATGTCAACTTGCACATGTCGAACCGGAGCTCCGCACCGAGAACTCGAAGCGATGCGAATGCAAGAGTATCATGTCCATGAAGCAAATCTACCATGAACTCGGCTGCGCGGTTGGTTTGGAGGAGGAATTCGCGAAAGGTTGGGTGAATGATGTAGACCGGGTCGTCCATGCCGCCGCTGTAGAGGACACTTGCGAGCCCATGTGTGACGCCTTCAACATCCTCCACCTCGTCGAGAAAGTTGAGCAAAATTCTCGATGTCAGCGTCTCGCGAGCGGCCAGCACAACGGCGAGCAAGTGAATGATCACTCGTAGGGACGGCTTGTCAGGTGCGCTGCGTTTGAGAATTTCGAGGTAGAGACCATCGAGGCCACTAAACGCCTCGGAAGTTGTAATCTCTTTGAGAAGAGCTTTTCGAGCTTGCGAACGGCGCAGAAGACCACATGCCGTGCTCGCAAAGATGAAAAGCCCGTCGGATCGAGAGACTAGATCTTGTACTTCTTGCGTCGTGAAGCCAACGAATCTCATCTGCGTGAACTGGAACGAGACAAAGCGTTCTAGATCCTGCGTGTTGAGATGTTCCTGCCCAGGTGCCGTCTGAACACCTGTGGAGTAAACTGACGGTGCATCTCGAAGCGCCAGTTCGATGTCCTCTTCTCGACGACTAGTGATGAGGAGTCGTACTGGGAGAGCTGCAATGAACGTGTTGAGAATCGCTTCCAAAAGATTCTCCCGCGTATCTGTACGATTATCAGGGGGTCCTTCCTGACTACATTCATCCAGTCCGTCGATGACGATGATGTATGAGCCCTGAAGTTGTCGAAGCGGCTCCTCAATCAGCGTTTTCCACCGCGTTGCAAATGGCTTCGTAAGGATGGCATAGTCTCGCAATGCAGAGTGAATTTGGCGGCGAATAGGTTTGAACGTTCGGCTGAGATCCGCTGCGACGTGCCGAATAAAGTCGCCAGCAGTTGATCCTCCAGACTGACCACGGGAGAAGAAGAAGCGAGCTGCGAGCATGCCTTCTTCCTCCCAGCGACAGACCATTTCCTTTGCGACCGTCGATTTCCCTTGCCGGCAACGTCGCCGAGGAAGAATATTCGTTGCTGAGAGTCATAGTCGCGTCCCCATTGCTCTAGCTGGCTGAGAATTGCTACTCGCGTTCCTTCCAAGCATCTATCGTGTTGATTGCCGTGGCGAAGGTTCACAGTGACGACTAGGGTCGCTTAGCGAGATTACGGTCGAGAGAAAGAGCTCACCTGCTGAGTTCACGAGCAGATTTTGGACATTTCCGAGTATCTCCTTCGTCTCTGTGGTCTCGCTGGACACGTATAGTTGCAGAGCAATCTGCATCGTGTCAGTCTGGGTCGAGGTCGAGTCTTTGAAATCACCATGAGATGAGATTTAGCCTCGTTGAGCTCTTCATATAGCGAAGTGATCGCGCCTGACTCCAACTCAGCTGTGCCAATGCGAGCTGCCAAACTTCGGAGGCTGTTCTTTGCACCACGAATATCTTCCTCTGTAATCGAACTCTGTTCGAAAACATCGCCTAGGACCTTGGCTAACACTCTATATAGGGCGTTAGATGCGCCACTGTGCAAGGAATCCTCTTACCCTTGGTAGTCGCTTATGGCCTTGACGAGCTCGGGATTACCACCTGGGGCTGTCAGATCAATTTCGAGGCGCCCTAGTTGCTGGATAAACGCGCGTTGATGTCGTTTGATTGAGCCAACGAGCTGGCGCCACGCGTCTTGATTTGCGGCTGATGCCTTGGACAGTCAGTGCACATTTTTAAGTTGGAGTCGAGTCTTACATTGATGGATTCGAGTAGAGTAATGGTCGCGCCGCACGCTGTCTTGAGCGGGCCAAGGAGGTCAGAGCCTTCGGCAACGCTTTGCGTGATTGAGAGGAAGAGAATAGCCCTATCTATCCACCGAGCCTTTTCCTCTGCTGCAGAAGGTCCGAATCCGGTCGCTTGTTGGTCTAAAATCCCTTCCTCTGAACGAGGCGCGACGCTAGGCGGAGTGCTGTCCGGCGCTGAAGGGGAGATGGATGGTGTAGACTCGCTAATGGAGCTACTTCGACTTGAGCTTCCGTGGAAAGCACGTTCGAGTTTGGATTTGAGCTTCCTCGCGACATTCATGTTCTGGACGCCTGACGAGGATAGAAACAGACGAGCTGACTATGGTCTTGTCTGTTTGTTGAATTGAAAATCTCTAGCAGTCGAGTTTCAAATCCAAAAATAGGCATCTCAGGAGACAACGTTGGATGGTAGGGGCCAAGCTGGTCCTCTGTTACCAAGTCTTCCCATGGTTTCGTCTTGCTATGGATTTGATGTTATAATCAAGCTTTGATCATGAGATAATGGTACAAGATCTATCTATCAGATACAGCTTCCTTCGTGCGTCCGCGAATGTCATTACCTATCGAGGATTGCCGCAAGCGTTGCTGGATCGAGCTTATTGAACTCGCTTTCAAATTCATCGACCTCTCCTGATGGCAAGTGTCCTAGGGTTTGTGACCGACGGTCAATTCCTAGGTCTCCCGTCTGAGCGACCACCTGCGCTTGCAAATCTGCGAGGTATGCTTCATATTCTGCCGCAGGATCATATTCGTCAAGGTTTGCGTCTTCTATTTCTCCAGTAAATTGTCGCTCGACTTGCTCAATGTCCTCCATGTGGATATCATCTGATTCCCCAAACGTAGTTTCGTATGCAACATTGGATTGATGTGCGAGCTTTCTTCGCTCTTCAACCATAATGCGACGATACAACTAAACGTCGTGAGTATCTCAAAGAGCCAAGTAAAAGGGAACTCACTTCGTCGTCCAGATCGTCCAAATCTTCTTCCATTTCCAAGTCTCCGTCGCTGCTTCCACCGTCGCTACTCGCTTCTTCACTGCGTGCACGCTCGTACATGCGTTGTCGATCCCTTTTCGCGCGCCGTTCGACCTGCTGGCGAAGCTTATCTCTCCATAATGCCTTCTGAGGTGGTTCTGCGACAGGAAAATTGAATCCGTGTTGCTTTTGGAAATCTTTCGCCGACGGCTCGCCGCTTGTGAATGAAGGCGCACGCACATGGGAGTGTATGGGGGTTGTGGAAGATCCACTAAATCGTGGTTTATATTGTGAGAACCTTCTCGTGGACGTCGTGGGCGATTCCATGGGCGGTGAGGATGAAGGTGCGTGGTATGAACTCGATGTGCGTGGAGGAGTACTCGTACTAGTAAAACTAAAGCTCATGGTGCCAATGTAATTTTATTTGGAATTTTCAAGGCAAGTCAGAGGTCACCGTCGGAGCTCGAAAGGGTCGCAACCTTGGACCCTGACATAATCGTGGCAACTGAAGTTGAAATCAGCCATTGGCAAAGAAGAATTGACAAAGTTCCAACACACCGCATGTCGTTCAGGTTTCAGACTTTTCGGACAAACTGAAGCGGGAATTGCTAGGCGGACTGGTGCCGACTCCCAAGAGTAAACCACAACGAATAGGACTCAACTGATCATCGGAAGAAACGTGGCAAGATAGTCGCGAACTCCAGGGCGTCGCAAGCTGTCACAACTGCCCGACGCCGACAATCCGCCTCGACATCCCTCTGGACAAAGGCAACTTCTCCAAGGTCATTGCCATAATGAAACACCTTCTAATGAATATTCTTCATCTCCAGAGGCTGTAAATACTCCTCGCCAGTGACTAGAACAAAGTGTTGTGGGGTATAGTTAATTACGCACGGCAGATCAGACAAAATGCGGAGAGTACACAGTGCCTGGAGACATACCTCGCCGGCATAAGCTCATCCAACGGCGTATCTAGGCGTATGCGCCCCGTTCTTCTGCACACGCTCATTGGCCAGACCGCATTCTGGCAGTCGAGGTATCCCACACCGTGCGCTTTGGAGGCTGCCCAAGTACCTGGTATCCATCTTCTTCCCTTCTTGGCCCTGCGGAGTGTACTCATCGGCGCATTCGCCACGCTCGACTCTCACCGATCCGTTCGCGTGGAAGCACTCTGGCCTCGGCTTTAAAGCTTAGCTCTTATCTCTAATTAACCTCATCCCCGACCCCGACACCACGTTTTGCCTCTTAGCCTCCTCCCCTTTCGTCCTTCGTTCACCACCCCCTTTCCTCCCCCTCCTTCCTCCCGGTCCTACACCAGCACTGCGACCAGAGATGGCTCCTGTCGACCTCATTGCTCGAGCAGCTACAGAGCCAAACGTACAACCCAGCGTTCGTGGTAGGCACCACCATTTGTGTCGCTCTGCAATATGCTTACCTGAGTGCTCGTCGCTTCCTAGGTGCTGTGATTGCCATCTGTGTCCTCAGCTCGCTTGCTGGTCTGTGTGCTCTCGTCGTTTGCACGCATTACATCTGGACGAGGGAGGCCAGCTTCCTGCGCACTCAACGATCTGCAAAAGCGCTCCTCGATAATGCTCTTCAGCGGGTACAGAAAACGTTTTCTCTAATGAGTGGGAACTAATGTTGTTCCAACAGAGCAACTCGACCTTCAATGCACGACCGAGCACCACCGCAGACGAGCACGACAAACCCCCACCGTACTCGTACCATCAACGACCTGTATCCAACATCTTTGAGCCATCAAGACCAATGGCTGCGCATATAGCATGACCTCCTTCACGTTTCCTTTTCCCTCCTGGCCCCTCGTGATTTCGTCAGCTGTCATGACGTTGGGCGTCTGACATACGTCTACAATGTCTCGACCGTGGACACCGTGCCTCTCACGTGTGTCTCCGAGGATGAGACGACACGGTTTGAGCGGCGATTCAATATCTTTATTGGTCATCTGTACGACTACCACCGCCCATTTCCCAGTTTAGAGCGCCTTTTGATCTTTGGACATTACCACGCACTCGTTGCTCTGTGCTTCACCGTCCCCTCTCGATGTTATACGATCCCCTCGCTCCTTTCTCCTTGATAACCCATGTCATCTGCGCATGTAGATGTTGTAGATCATCCGAATACCATCCTTGTCGCTTCATCTATCTCTCCCTGAGCTCTAGTTCGTTAGGTTACCTTTATCGGGCGCTGGTCATGTTGTTATTCCTTGATCCATGTTCGAATCCTGGAATGATGGCATACGACTCGACGTGCATAGATGGAAGCGAGGCGCCACTAGAGGCCCTTCACACTTGGACCCTGCTCTCTAATCTTCAACACAAATTCGAGCCCTCAAGTATCATAAACCGAATAATTCTGACTGGAAGTGTGATTTCATCTCCAAGACATCTCCGTTATCATCGCTAGAGAGCCGCGGTAGCCTAAGCGAATGAATATTGGGACTTGATATGGACGAAATATGTACATGATCCGACTACGGAGCTCAATCGGTCATCTCCGACCCGATGCAATGCGGTGCCGGTGATAATGAATGCTCGTCCGACCATTCTGTTCGCCCCTTTAGCACCAGACCGCGTATCAACGACGTGCTTACTCTTCTTCCAACTCATCAGGAATGAGAGAAAGGCATTTAGGCGTTCCATGGATCAAATTTACATGTATCAAATGGCAGTCATGTCCGCCTTTTCTTCACACGGTATGTCCGTCTGGCGGAGACAACGGCAGCTATAACCGTCGATATGCTGCTGTTAGGTCCGGTGTAATGAACGGTCGGAGCCCCGTGCACTGCTTGGCGCTTATGTCAAGTTGTTTATGGGTGTTATAAGCATTGTCGTGTTGTAGGTTTTCCCCTCCACCAAAACCCGCACTTGTATTGGCGATGAGCGGTACGTCCATACTTCGAACAATCAGTGAACAACGCGACTCACGCTGATTGATTGAAAGGTAACGAATACAACGCGCCATACTACCCAGTGCCCAACAACGGTAACTCGTATCCAGTACAGTATTCGCCTCCTAGACCGAATCCTGTTCCAGTCCAACCGCGGTCGGCAAACACCAATACTGCGAATATCCCTGTATCCAACACGGAACTTTTTGCTACGCCTAACCATCAGACACAACTTCCTATGTCCTCGGCTCCGAGTACCACGCCCTATCAATATGACGACGCAACAGTTATAGGGTATGGAGGGGCAACAGATTCACCCAAGCCATTGGCTGGCGAACCCTATCACAATACTAATCCAAAGATCTACACTGACCCTTACAACACGAGTAAGGTCGACCTTACACACGACTTTACACCAGACGTACAAAATGCAGACGGACGACATGACGATCCAAATAGGTGGTCGTTTGATAGCGGTTATGCACGTCCACCTGGATTAAAACGGTTCACGGTTGCATGGTTCAAGTGGCACTGGAACCGGCAAGTCTGTGGACGGAGGATGCCAAGGCTGTTATACATCCTGACGGGTCTGCTCCTCATGATAGGGTGGCTAACCATCACCTTGAGCTTTACAAATACGTTAAAATACAACGAAGCGAAGAATTCGGGCGCGTACGCTATCAATTCTAATGTACCACCCGCTCCTGGAAACGAGAGCAAGACCTTTGTGAGCGGGCGCTTCATGTAACCTGTGAAAATACTGACCCGAGACAGATATTCATGAGCGGTCAACTGAATCGCTTTGATTCCAGCACGCGCACACTTAGTACGTTTCTCTCTGTCATCCAAACCGTGTAGTCGGTTCTGACGGAGGATAGACATCGATTGGACGATGTTCGGCGCCACAGGTCCACTCGAGGACAAAAATCTGAGAGCTACAGAGATTTCTATTGACCGATGGGGTCGTCGACCGTATGCTCTCTTCCGAGACACAGTGGCTCGTCCCGACCGGGATACCAACATCACAAGTTACCAACCGTTCCGTGTCATCAACCCAAACATGAAGCCAACTGGGTTTCTTGGGTTGACTGAATACGACACAATTACTACCGATATTGGTCTAGGGCAAAAGAGCACTAGCGCTTGGAAGATGCCAGAGTTTGGATACCCGTTCGATGTGTTCCAAGGCACAATTACATGGGTCGCTGCGAATAACGCTACGATCACGCGAACAGGACGAGCTGGTTCAGGCGTATTTGCATTGAGAGGTTCAATCCTGACAGATAGTCTTTTGTGAGTGCATACGACGAATAAGCACCCCGGAGTATTGACGAGTGCAGGAACGTCAAGGTCCACTCAAATGTGACGGCATCTTGCTATATTCGGAGAAGTGGTGGATGCGAGCTCATCATCCAGCTTCAGGTTGAACGAACGGGACTGGTCAAGTTTTGCGTTCTCGCCGTCTTCCTCGTCAATTGTAAGCCGGTTTCGATGTAAAAACTGTCATGCTGATTAGATATAGGGATCGTGACCATTGCTATTTTCCTTGTGACAGGCGAGGCGCTCCTTCTGAACCGGACGAATATCCTCAGTGGCACGGATATCCTCGCAATCTGCTTCTCTGCCTTGGTAAGTATTACGATTTGATCTTGATAGATCAATAACGTTACATAGTTCGCTTTACCCAGCGTCCGCTCCTTGTTGCCCGGCGTACCGGGATATGGTTGCTTGCTCGACATGATCGGCATTCTACCAAATGTCATCATCGTCGCTCTTTGTACTACCTTCTTTGCCAACTCGCGATTACGGATGCGCGTGCATCAACAGCGGGAGCGTGAAGTCAAGGCCGAGTAGACTATAGGCATGGTTATATTCGCGCAGTATTTATCTCCACTCATATGTACATAGACAATAGATCGTAATCATCCACTTCAAACGCTGTATATTATCACTATTAATCGTTCAGGTGCATTCCACTAGCGAACCTGAGGCATGCCGTCGTTATCCGAGTCACATCCAGGCATTTATGTGAGTCGCCGCCGTAACTTACCGATCAACGATACACTAGCCTCAGCAAATGAGCATCGAAGCTGAATAAGAGGGAAACTCGATTCATACAACTTGACTATGGTTCAGTTGGTTGCCTCCGATGTCGGGCCAGTGGCCAAGCGCCTGTACATTCCGGGTGAAGCGGCGGTACGCTTCGCAAGTACTCCTTTCAGCCCTTTACTGTGTCACGGCAGTGATTCAAAGATCTCACACTAGCCCAGAATGTGCATGGTCGAGCAGTAAGGAATGCAATACGCGCTTCATTCGTCAAGACCGTAGATCCATATCATGACAACGGTAATCGGAGGCATTAGCTCTAATTTTTCTCACACGGGTTACCTATGCTACCAGGGAGAACGGTAGGTATAACTGTTTTGCTGGATTCTGACATATTGAAGAGCCCGAATACGGCGCACTGCCAAGCGCTTATGCTAGTTTCCCGAGTATAAATCTTGTGGTCATGAAACATGATCCCAACTGTCACAAAATCTGCAAAATTCTGAATCTACAATGAGCGGTACGCCCTGGAATGGAGCTGGCGAAGCATGCTGATCGATTTTTAGGCAATGGATACGGGGCACCATACCAATCGGTACCTGATAACGATAGCGCATACCCATTGTATCCACCTACGAGACCGTACCCTATTCCCGTCCAACCACGCCCGGCTGGCACCAATTCAACCGCGACACCTTCCGTCACCCTATATAATCAGACTCAGATTCCTATAATGACGCCTCGCTACGATGATACGGCAGTTATTGGAGAGGGTGGAGCGTCACATACGTTGGCTAGCACGCCTCTTCCCAATGCCAACGCCACCATATATACCGACCCTTATAATCCAAACAAGTCTGACCTCGCACACGACTTTACACCAGCTGCCCAGCACGCCCACGGACAGCACGACGATCTGAATCGGTGGTCATTCAATAGCGCATATGAGCGTCCACCTGGACTGAGAAGATTTTCGGGGGCATGGTTTAAATGGCACTGGAACCTGCAAGTCAGTCGACGGAGGCTACCGAGACTTATGTATATTCTCACCGGTCTGCTGCTCATGGTAGGGTGGCTGAGTATCACCATGAGCTTTATCAATACTTTGAAACACCACGAGGCCAAGAATTCGGCTGCCTCCGCGATCAATGCCAATGCGCCGCCCGCACCTGGACACGAGAATCAGACTTTTGTGAGTGGACTCGGCGAATGAGTTGTGGAGATGATAACCTAGTACAGGTGTTCATGAGTGGCCAATTGAATCGCTTTGATCCTAGCCTGCGAACGCTTAGTAAGTCCCTCCCTTGGTCCATCATTCGTTACCTCTGATCAAAGCTAGATATTGACTGGACAATGTTCGGTGCCAAAGGGCCGCTAGGCGACGGCAACCTCAGAGCTAGGGAGATTCCAATCGACCAATGGGGTCGTCAAGTTTTCGCACTCTTCCGTGACACGGTTGCCCGCCCCGACCGTGGAACTAACATCACAGACTACCAGCCATTTCGTGTCATCAATCCGAACATTAAGCCCGCTGGATTTCTTGGTGTGACCGAATACGACACAATCAATACAGATATTGGACTAGGCCAGGAGAGTACGAGCCCATGGAAAATACCGGAATTTGGATACCCATTCGACGTCTTCCAAGGAACAATTACATGGGTCGTCGCGAGCAATGCTACGATCACGCGGACAGGCAGACCTGGTTCGGGCGTGTTTGGAATGAGGGGAGCAATCCTCACGGATAGTCTTTTGTAAGAGGCGATTGAACGATGGGTCTGACGAAATACTAACAAGTGTAGGAACCTTAGAGTCCGGTCGAATGTGACAGCGACATGCTTTATCAGGAAGTACGGTGGATGCGAGCTCATCATCCAGCTTCAGGTCGAGCGCACCGGACTTGTCAAGTTTTGTGTCCTCGCTGTCTTCCTCGTCAACTGTGCGCCACCTCCACAACGTCATAGTGCATGGTCTGACGTAACATAGGGATTGTCACAATCGCCATTTTCCTCGTAACTGGAGAGGCTCTTCTCCTCAACCGGACAAACATCCTCAGCGGCACAGATATTCTAGCCATCTGTTTCTCTGCTTTGGTAAGCACTCATAACTGATATTTGTATAGTACTAATTTTATATAGTTTGCTTTACCCAGCGTTCGCTCCTTGTTGCCCGGGGTACCCGGATACGGCTGCTTGCTCGATATGTTGGGTATTCTGCCAAATGTCATCATCGTCGCACTTTGTACTACATTCTTTGCCAACTCGCGATTACGGATGCGCGTGCATCAACAGAGGGAGCGAGAAGTCAAGGCCGAGTAGACTCTTTCTTCACAAATAGGCATGATTAAGTTCGCAGGCCTATCTATCCCCACTCACATATGCACAGATTATTAGTAATAGCCACCTACTGCAAACCTTGTATATCCTTATTGAACAACATTTCAACGGTCCCAGTCACGACGTCGTATGTTGCACCTTGCCATGTCTTGGTCAAGTCAAGGTAGTCCGTGTCAGCCGGCAACATGATCAAGCTCTTATGCAAGGTTCTGGCTTCATATCCGGAATATCAGCCTGATCGTCGTTTTGTGACTTTGCTTAACAACAAGCAATTCTAGGCTGGATGACATCGAAAGTGCAAACTAACACGGAAAGTTTGCAAGTATGACTCTATTACGAGCCAAACGACTAGCTCCGATGTGCGGAGATAACTAGGGATTACGCGTTGCCTTGGATGCAAACTCCGTCAGAAACCGGAATACCAGACTATCGGAAATCCGGTTTTTTCACTGACCAGTCATCCTCTACTCAGTCTTGGTGACGATATGGCCATGAGGACCTCGTCTCTCTCCAAAAGACCGTTCGACAGATACACGAGGAGGATGCATCAAGGCATCTCATCTGTCAAATATGTAAGCAGACGACATACAGCAACTGAGGACCGTTGGTTCGGCGCCTCTTCCCACGGCCCGCCCTGCATTCATGCCGGTGCCAATTGCAGATGGCCGGCAGCAATCTGTAATAAGTGTCTCCGAGTAGTTGCTGCTGGGCTCAGAGAGACTGAAGAGAGCCCATCAAAATTGCACTGCCAGGCGCTTACACAGGGTTCATCATGTCCCTCAATTTCCTGCGAGCTATAAATCTTGCGGGCGCGGAGAATCCTTAAAGTCAACTCTTCCCCTTCAAATCCCCAGTATTAGCACTTTCGATGAGTGGTACGTCCTCTTTGCCGAAAAGTGAAGACGGTGAGCCATGCTGACTGATTGAAAGGTAACGGATACAACGCGCCATACTACTCGGTGCCCAACAACGACAACTCGTACCCATTACAGTATCCACCCCCAAGACCAGGCCCTGTTCCAGTCCAACCGCGCTCGGCAAACCCCAATGTTGCGAGCGTCCCTGGATCCAACACGACACCTTCTGCGACGCCTAACCATCAAACCCAATTTTCTGTATCCTCAGCTTCGAATACGACTCACTACCGGTATGACGAGGCGACAGTGATAGGAAGTGGAGGAGCAACAGATTCACCCAAGCCGTGGCCTGGCGCGCTCCATCCCGATGCTAGCGCTAACGTATACGAGGATCCGTATGGCACAAGCAAGACAGAAGCCGCGCATGACTTTACACCAAATGTCCAAAATGCGCATGGACGATACAATGACCCAAATCGATGGTCATTCGATAGCGCTTATGCGCGACCACCTGGCCTCAGACGGTTTACTGGTCCGTGGTTCAAATGGCATTGGAACCTGCAAGTCAGTCGACGGAGAATGCCGAGGCTGCTGTACATCATGACCGGTGTGCTGCTCATGGCTGGGTGGTTGGCCGTCACGCTGAGTTTTGCGAATAACCTCAAATCGAACGAGGCAAAGAACTCGGCCGGTTCATCCATCAATTCTAATGCACCACCGGCGCCTGGGGACAAGAATGAAACCTTCGTGAGTGAATGCTAAATGCGAGTCATCGAGGCGTTAATATCATTCAGATATTCCTGAGTGGCCAACTCAATCGTTTTGATACCAGCTTGCGCTCAATCAGTACGTTTCTCTTGTTTGCTTGCACTTCACTGTGGCCGACCCATGTCAGATATCGACTGGTCAATGTTCGGCGCCGAAGGTCCACTCGTATATGACGACCTTCGATCTACAGAGATTCCAATCGACAGCTGGGGTCGTCAAGTATTCGCCCTCTTCCGTGACACAGTTGCTCGTGCAGATCGTGGTACCAACATAACAGATTTTCAACCTTTCCGTGTCATCAATCCGAACATTAAGCCCGTCGGGTTTCTTGGTATGACGGAATTCGACACGATCAATACGGATGTCGGGCTGGGCCAGAAGAGCAGCAGTCCGTGGATGATCCCAGAGTTTGGGTACCCATTCGATGTCTTCCAGGGCACAATTACTTGGGTGGTCGCGAGCAATGCCACAATCACCTCTACAGGAAGACCGGGCTCCGGCGTATTTGGAATGAGGGGCGCAATCTTGACGGATAGTCTACTGTGAGGACGCGATTTCGAATGACTGGCACGGTATGCTAATTTGTGCAGGAACATCAAGGTCCGGTCAAACGTGACGGCGACTTGCTACATTCCGACAGACCCTGGGTGTGAGCTCATCATTCAGATATGGGTTGAGCGGACAGGACTCGTCAAGTTTTGCGTCTTTGCCGTCTTCCTCGTCAATTGTAAGCCGCCTTTCGATTTCACAACGTGTATGCTGATCAAATATAGGGATCGTTACGATTGCTATCTTCCTCGTGACTGGAGAGGCTCTCCTTCTGAACCGGACGAATATTCTCAGTGGCACAGATATCCTAGCGATATGTTTCTCTGCCCTGGTATGTATCCTGGACTGACCCTTAACAACTACTGACGGTGTACAGTTTGCTTTGCCCAGTGTCCGCTCCTTGTTGCCCGGAGTACCTGGATACGGCTGCTTGCTCGACATGGTTGGTATTCTGCCAAATGTCATCATTGTCGCTCTTTGCACTACCTTCTTCGCCAACTCGCGACTACGCATGCGCGCACATCAACAGCGAGAACGCGAGCGAGAGGGCAAGAGCGAGTAGATTTGCTAATCGGATATGGCCATGCATAACTCATCACCTACACACACACACAATATTCGTTTGAATCATCCTAGCGGCTCTGTATGTATTCACATTGCCAAATATTTGAGATTGTATTCCCGCAGCGGCGCGCCGCCGCATCGAAAGCGCGTTATGTGGCGCGAAACAGACGCGTCGAGAGAATATCTGGAAAGCACCGCGTTGACTTGTTGACCTTTGCCCAGTGGCCGAGGTCCGCAAGTCTGCCATTCAGCTACCACGGGGCCGTAAGATGGCTGGTGATTATAGCGCACAATTACTCGAAAGCAGCGCTGACGTTTGAAGCAAGAGTGCTAGCTTGTGCGCGAGGACGGGCTGCGACCTCGAGGCAAAAGCATGGCGCACAATTTAGCCTTATTCCTGGCGAAAAACACGCGTTTAAGTCGTCTGGAAAGCCGTAGTAGAACTCGCTATAAGAATCTGCGCCCGCGATTGCTTGTCGACGCCGCTGTCGTTTGTGCGTCCTTGGAGCCGACCGCGTCCGCCACTTTCGACAAACCCTACTTTTCCCTTGTGCCATAGTCTTTTCTTCTTCACAATCTACAACTCGCAACTCGACATATACCACCTACAACAACCGACGAGCAGTTAACCAGCGGTCGTCAACATGCAAGGATTCCGCACACGTGTCAAGGACACTATTCTGCGCCGCTCGAGCTTTAGCAGCACCAAAGAGGCAGACCAATCCGGTACAGAGTCGGAGAATGTCAACGTCTCGGGACAGTCGCCCAACCGCGCAAGCACCGACAAAGACAAGGACTCCATTCGTCAGGGGACCTACGATAGTGGCTCTATCAAGGCCCGTGCACGCAAGAGGCTCTCGCTGAGCTTCCGTGGACGAAGAGGCACGTCGGATGCCTCTGAACATTCGCAGCTCGCGCAACAGGTTGTTGCAGAGATCAATGGAGATGAGGTGAAGAAGATGCTACACGTTCGTGACGATGACGATCTCAAGCCTGCCGCTGCAGTTGTCGCGGCCACGAGTGCCCCTGGCGCAGAACAAGGCGACAGCACAGAGGGCACCAAGGTCGATAGCAGCCCAGTCGATTCGGATGTCAAAGATGACAAGAAGCCTCAGGAAGTAAACCCTCCTGTCGAAGCTCAAGAACCAACCCCAGAAGCAAAAGCGGAAGAGCCTGTTGCTGAGGAGCCAAAGGTCCAGGTCCCCGTTGCTACTGAGCCGGCGGAGGAGCCAATCACGACTCATGAGGTGGATGAAACCGTCCCGTCGACAAATGGATGGCCCACCCAATCTAGGTTCGTTGTTTCTTCCTTTGAAGAGCAGAACACTTACGACCATTATAGAGTGGATGGTCTCGGAGAGTCATATCATGTCATTATGCACGGCTCGCCGGCTCGCGCTCCAGTCTCGATCGCAGTCGAAGAACCAACTCCTTCGTAAGTCCTAAGTGTTTGTTCGAAACGCTAATGATGATATAGATTCCCGGAGCCTGTACCATACGACGCATCGTTTGCTTCTTCGACTAGTGGGACTGACAACTACTCTGCGCCTACCCCGCTTTCCATGTCGATGCCCGTACCTCGACCGATGAACGAGCCACTCAGTGCAATTGACGAGTTGCACGCAAAGACGCATCCGTTGGCCCAGCCAGACACGCCTAATCAAGTTAAAGACGACGAGACCCAGCCCTCAAGGAGGATCCCAACTATGACGCTGACGAGTACGTACGCGTGATGAGTCTCTTCTTTCTCCTTCCTGCTTTCCTCTTCCTCGGTATACCCTACTTCTTTCCGCAACGCCTCGTCGAGTTTGCCGCGCTATAACTTCATATAGCCAAAACCCACGTGTCCCCATCCCGATTTCCCGACTATGTCGCCATGAAATATGTTGTGGTTGTAGTCTTGTTATTCCTTGGCCTGTTGTATCGTTATCCTTTCCTCTGCTTTATGTGACACCATGCTGAGCACATCTTTCTCCTCTTTTCAGGGAGGAGTCTAAGCCACTATTGGATAGCTCGATTCTGACTGGAATGGAAGCCTCAATGACGCTACCGCAGTAAGAGAATTCTAAGTTCGCCTGGTTCCATCTCATCCACACCCTACACTAGGCGTCCAATCGACTCCACTTTGAGCTTACATACCGACGTCAAGGGCAAAGGTCGCGATACAACTCCAGTCTATGAAGCACTTGGATGGACAGAGTACATTCTCCCCGACACGACATATTATTTTGCTTTGCACGTCTCCTCACCTTCCTCACCGCAACAACTCAAGATGCCGACGCCCCTTGCTGCGTTTCCAGCAGCGACGGTCACTGTTGTCGCTGACTATGATCTCCGCAACGATGGGATTCTTAAACGTGTGTGCGAGGAGATGCGCGCTCTCATACGCATGGAGCTCCCGCTCGCCGCGCCGAACAACTATAATTCCTCTGCGATGCTCAACTCTTCGATTCCCGGAGACAGTGATACTAGCGGGTGGGAGCTGTGGTTGCACCGCCCACTAGGCTACATTCCACCCAAGGTTGATGCTATTCGACCGCCTATTGTGCATACGTGGGTCAATCATGCTCGTCGTCTACTCGCACCTCGTCCTCATGGTGCAGTTGGACTCCCTCCAAGGGAGGACGGTGATGCGGTGACTCTTGTCAATGGGTACTCGAACAAAACCACTGGCAATACGGTTGAGATGCAGCCTGTCGAGCGTGACAAATTGGCCAAAGAATTGGCCTATTGGGCGTTTGTTGAACGGCACCCTGCACATGGACACCTTGGAGAAACCCCGAAACGTGAAGCGCTGGAGAGTTTGACCTGGTCTTTCGCGGGTAAGTTCTCAGCTCGTTTTCCCTCAGCTTGATATTGAGGGCTTGCAGATCGGTTGGTTCAGGGAACGAGTCCTATTCCCCCTCCTTTCTCTCAAGAAGAGTGTCAGTCTTTGCTTAGACTGCTTGACACGCAAAGCGGTAAGTCGATATTAGATACATCTGCATCACGAATCGCTGAAGCAGAGCAGCGCTTTCCGTCGGCCAAGATCGCATGGTCGTCAACCGGGTAATCGCAACTGTTCACAGTAGACTTAGTAAGTCGCTTTCTCCTAAGCCGAGCGCTCCTGACCATTGTTTCAGTCAAACACAAGATTGCAGTCCTCGATGCAAAAGCCACTGTCGCAGCATTTTCCGATGACCTAGGAGACAGGAAGAAGAGGAACAATATTGCATTCCCTATCCGTCGAGCTGCACTAGGATTCCTCAGTGCAATTGTGTGCTGGGGTATCCCATACCTATTCCTTGAGAATCCATCGACCGAACACGACCCACTTGCACGATTCCGACCGTTTGACGGTAACCATATTCGTCCAGTCTACGGACAGAACGGGCTGCAAATGTATTATTCTTTGGATACCCACGACCGCTCTGCGGAAAGGAAAACAGGTGCCATGCTTTATGGAGCCGGAGTTGGACTCACAGTATGTGCCTCTTTTGGTTTTGTACAAGTTTTCCGTTGCTGATGAACGCAGGCGGCGGTCGTAATTGGATCCGCCACGACTGTCCTCACCATGCGTCCTGCACTCGATACACCGGCACGCACCGCTAGCTTTGTCGCGCTCATCTGCGCAGGAGCATCACTCGCAGCAAGTCTAATCTCTCTCGCGCGCATGACGCGCATCTCTCAAACCAGTTCAAACATGTACGATACAAACCCACCGTCCTCCCAACTCTTCTATCCAGGCGTTCAACGCGACGCTGAGTCGCTCGTCGTCCTAAACGTTCGTGCTACATTTTCCCCATCTTCATCCTCTTCCTCTTTCACCCGCGCGGCGGCTGCGCCGTCGACTGTTACAGGTCGTTCGTCGTCGTTGTACGTCGTTCCTCTCTTGACCAACGCTCCTAACTTGATCCACTTCTAGGTTAAGTCACTTTGGCGCGCGTTTCCGCTGGTTCTCTTAGCCTACGCCATCGTTGCACTCTTTGTGGCGGTTTTGCTGCATAATTTCGGGCATTTCAGGGCACACTCTTAGTTTACAGGTCTTTATGGACTTAACACGGACATTTGAGCGCTCGTTGATCGAGTGGACCTTGTGGATTGGACCATTTTCGCCATTGTTGTCTTATTAGTGTGTGTATGCGCTATGTGTATGAACTATGTGTGCTCGTTTTGACTAAACGGAGCCAACCAAGACATTTTATCGGTATTCATGGTATGGAATAATATCGTTTTATGGCTTTCCTACACACACAACTGAGTCGCCGGCGGTGAGTGAGAAAGGCAAGTTTGTAGCCAGCAGCTCAGAGTCGACCACGACTGGGCCATGTCGCCAGGACCTGCATCACGCAGGATATCCTATGTAATCCCACCACCAGTTCAGGATGTTCAACGTCTTGTCCTTCCAAAGTTTGGCACAGACCGTCATGGCCAGACTACGCCAATTATCTGGCCACTTTCCGGCGATGGACAAGCTCTCGGTAGCTCCAGAGCATCTTTAGGGTCTCTAAGTAACCTACAAACGTCGAATGAAGCGACGACGGTGTCATTCAATGGCGCATCACATCCACAGCATAGGCTGGGAATTTCGTCGTTTGCACTCGATACTTCAACGCGTCTGACTGGGAGGACAACTCCAGAAGGCATTCTATACTCTGGAGGGCGAGATGGACAGATTTTGGCCCATGAATTGGGCATCAGCTTGAAGCACAGGTCATCTCCTTATGGCGTACACGCCTCTGCGAACGGGAATGTTAGCAATTGGGAAGCTCTGACAGGCTGGAGCACTGGAGGTGACGATGACGAGCACGAAAAACCCGCGATTCCCACCGAGATACCGTTTGAGAATGCGTACGAGATTGACTCGACAAACGAGATAGAACTGGTTAGTGAATCTTATTGAATTCTCGTCTCTCTCCTCCATTGACTATTAAGACAGAAGTTTTCGTTTCGGCAATCCGTACAAAGCCATTCCGACTGGGTCAATGACATTCTTCTGTGCAACCATAACCGAACATGTCAGTTCACCCATCTCCTCAAAGAGTAAAATTTGACTATTCTAGTGGTTTCATGTTCAAACGATGGCACTGTCAAGGCGTGGAATCCTCACGATCCTTCAGGAGCGATGGACCCCCACGTCCTGGGGCGACATGCTGACTATGCACGCTGCCTGACGACCTCGAGTCATCAGAATTGGATTGCTTCCGGTGGCTTTGACAGAACAATTAATTTGTGGGATTTGTCCAGCAATAAGCAAGAGCCTTTTCGGATTCTCGTCCCTCCAGAAGCCTCAAATTCCAAGTCTTCTGTTTATGCGATCGCTACGGATGGATCTGGCTCCTTTATAGCAGCCGGAAGTCCCGAAAAGGTCATTCGACTTTGGGACGCTCGCTCCGCATCACGTATAGGAAAATTGGTAGGCCACACGGACAACATACGGAGCATTTTGGTTTCCCAAGATGGTAGATACGTAGGTGCTATTCTCTAAGCGTAGCTGTAGTCTCATTCTTGGCAGTTGCTATCTGCTTCTGCAGATGCGTCGATCAAACTCTGGTCGTTGGCGTCAGCCAATCGATGCATCCACACATTTGCTCACCACACCGACTCTGTATGGTCGATGTTCTCCAATCATCCTGCGCTCTCCGTTTTTTACTCTGGAGATCGTGCTGGGAACGTCTGTCGCGTTGATATGGATGGTCGCGCTTCTTTGTCCGAGGGAGAATGTGTCCTGCTCTGTAAAGAGCTTCCGTCCAATGATAGCATTGGGAACGAGGGCATCAATAGGATCCAAGTATTGGATGACCAACTCGTCTGGACAGCGACGGCAAGCTCGTCCATAAACTGTTGGAAGGTTCCAGGAATACGCTCGAACCGTATCGATGGAATGACAGCATCCCCCGGAGATATTGAAAGCGAGACCTCGCCAATGGCGCCTCAGGCTGAGTCGGTATCTCCCTTTGGCTTTTCCATGGACTCAATTCAGCCATCTCTCCTACGTGCGCGACAAAGAGAGTCCTTTAGCACTGATCGAGAGGGCTGGGTACGGTCAGAATCGCCAGCGTCAACCTCCGATGCACCCATACGACGTGTCGAGTCTCCTCCATTTGGGAGTTCCCCACGCAATATACCGAAATCAGCCACAAATCCTGTGGCGATGGAGCAGTCCTCCAGCGTTGAGCCATCAGACTCTTCTATCCACACGGCCACCGGTCAGAACCCTCAATCTTTACCAGGTCCTCTCCCTTCCATGTTCGGCATACCGTACCAAAGTCTCATTAAGCTCGCTTCTCCTTCAAACGGCTTCACAGCTCCCCTTATTGGCCGGGCTAAGGATGCAGACGTATCGACTCTCTACTCTGCAGCATCGATCAAATCGGTACCGATTCCGATGCGACAGCTCACTATCCGAACGCAACAACAGGCCGACAACTCTGTCAAGACGCACACTCCGCATGCATCTCTTGCGATGCGATCCGTCATCCGTCGCTCCATGAACTCGATGGACGGGGCTCTCTATGGTGCCGCTATATCTGCCAGCCAATTTAGCCAACGAAACCCGGCTATACCGTTGGAAGAAACCGAGGATGCAGCAAGACTCGCATATGAGAGCAGAGACGTTGCTGCAGATGCCATCTCAGTCCGAAGTCGACCGGATTTCACCATTCAAGGCACCCAAGGCATTGTGCGCTCTGTGGTTCTCAATGATCGATGGCATGCGCTCACAGTCAACACTGCTGGACACGTTGGTGTATGGGACATTGTCAGAGGAGCCTGCGTCGGTGTCTTTGAGAAAGGCGACGTCGAAGAGGCTACCAGGTCTGACCATGCTAACAAGTGTACCGACGGGCAAGAATGGAAATGGAGCCCACGTGAAGCGTTGGAGGTCGTCAGGGAGAGGATTGAAGGCGAGGCGGTCGTGCAAGCTTGGTGCACCGTCGATAGCAGTATTGGCAACCTCATGGTTCACGTTGAGAGTCCAAAGGCCTTTGACGCGGAGATATTTGCTGATGAGGCTGGTTACAGCGGTGAAATCGCCTTTGAAGAAGACCATAGACGTGAGTTCTCAACCTTGTTTTCAAACAAAACCTGACGATTGGTAGTGAATATTGGCAAATGGGTGATAGGAAACCTCTTTGCACCGTTCGTGGCGCACCAGAAGCTGATCCAATCCGAAATGGACAACTCGACTGGAGAGACATTAGGTTCACTGCAATCACCGCCTGGATTGACGCGAACATCCATCACTCGTCCTGGTGGACCAAAGCAACTTGGCTTGGAGGCGCGGCGTATCCGCTCTATATCAGAGATGGCAGCCTCCCAGCGCACACCAGGTATCATGGCCACATCGACGATGCCAAAGACACCTGCGCTGTTACCAGACCTGCCGAGTGACGCGCTGACAAAAGTCGCCGCTGCTTTATCCGACAATGAGCAAGGAACAAGGACCTCGCCCAAGGACTATGGTGCATTGAAGGCATCTCCATCTGCCGGTACGCCAGTGGGAAGTCCGACTCCCAAGGGCCGATCGCGCTCGCAGACAGTGGACGACTCCACATCCAGTCACAACCATGACTACTTCTCTGTCAGGCGCCGCGGTAGTGTGAGCGGTGACGCCTCGACTGTACTCAGTCCGCTCTCGAGCGTCGACGCGGTATCGACGGCAGTAGAGGGCGACAATGCAAGTACGCCTGGAGCCTCCCTCCCCTCGTCGACGCCTGCAACCTCTCCCGCTCCCATCACTCCTGGTGGAGGATTAGGTGCGGCTTCGACTCGTTTCATGGGCAAATTCAAATCCTTCGGTAAACCCAAGAAGCCTGGAGCAACCGAAGCTCAAGACACAACGGCAGCCCCTTCGACAGCCGAGGCTGAAACGGAAAAGGTGAATATGATTGTCATTGCCACCATTTTCTTATACATCCGCAGACAAAGGCACTAAAGCCTCCCTCCCCAACCGTCTTGCAAACGATACTATCACGACCATTGGATCTTCCTTTGTTTACGGACGTCCCTCCTATCGAGGTTAATCCTATGACAGGCATTCTCATATCCGAAGCCTCTCCAAAGGCAGCGAGTGGATGGGCCCCAGTATACCGTGGTCTCTATGCCACTCAGCCTCAGAACGAGGACCTTGGTGCACTTGAGATGGAGCTCCCCGCCTGGATACTTGAGTTCTTGCTCAACAACAAGGTGGGAGGCGTTGTTGGTGGAGGTAGCCCGGCTGCCGCGCAGAAACTGGGCTTCATGATTGTTCCATGGAAAGGATCAAAGTCAACACAGGACTTGCCTGACTTATTGGGGAAAGAAACAAAGCTGACAGCGAGTCGGTTCCTCCGAGTACGCAAGATTCTTTCCTATGTGAGTACTCGACGAGAGATGAACGCTGGGCTAATGAGTTTTCTAGGTCAAGGAAAAAGTAGAAACAATTGAGAGGTCGGAAAGGCGCCCTGACCATGAACGATTCGAGGGTGATGAGTCCAATCCGTCGGCACCGCGTTCACCGCATTCCAAACCTCCGCCATTGGGGGGTCCAGGGTCCTCGCCTCAACTACCACGACAGCGTCCGATATCTTCCTCATCATCGCGAAGTGGAGCATCGGGTCAGCATCATGCCAGTGGCTCTAGCCGACATCGACGTCCATCGAAAGCCACCATTGAAGAAGAAGGAACAGGGAGGCGAGCTCAGGATCTCTATGAGCTCTTATGTCATGAGGCGGTTCTCCCGAACAACATGACACTTGCGGCAGTGAAGCAGTTCAAGTTCAAGGGCGGCCCCGAGCTGGTGATGGAGTACCGAAGGAAGAAATAGGTGCATGTACTGATATCTATTGAATTTATGTGCTGTGTAAAGGAATGATAACTTGGACCTCTCCTCATCGTGGCTACACGATTTTCTCTTCAGTTTCCACCAAGACTCAGTCTTCGAATTCTTGCTCGTACTTCTGTATTCCACGGCACTTTACGTTCTCCCTACTTTCGATCGCGACAGCTGCAAACCATGGCCGAAACCACTGCAAAGACGGGTTACGACATTAAAATTGGGACGCACAACGGTACATTCCACTGCGATGAAGCTCTCGCAGTATGGCTCCTCAAACGTACCGGGGCCTACAAAGATGCGAGTACGTTTGAGGTTGTAGTTGTCAGGCGCCTCCAGCATCCTGACGCCTGCCTTTACAGAGGTTATCAGGACACGAGATGAAAGTGTACTCGCCACTTGTGACATCGTAGTCGATGTCGGCGCCAAATATGAGCCCGAAAACCATCGGTACGACCATCACCAACGCGGCTTCACCGAAATCTTTGGTCATGGTTTCTCGACCAAGCTCAGCAGTGCTGGTCTCGTCTACAAGTGACGGATTTTCTCCTTTATTGATTATGGGTCTGCTAATCATGTTCTTAGGCACTTTGGTCGAGAAATCATTTCAAATCTCTTGCAATGGCAGGTACAAGACTCGCGGACAGAAATTCTCTGGCTGAAGATGTACAAGGTTTGCTACATATTCCAAAACTGACGCGTTGAGTAATAATTGTCGTTCCAGGAGTTTATCGAAGCGATCGACGCAATCGACAACGGCATCTCTGCCTATCCTTCGGATATCAAACCATCTTACAGGATGCGTACAGACGTCTCTGCCCGAGTTGGGTTCCTGAACCCGCGATGGAACGTCCACGCGACACCCGACGAGGTGGACAGCCTCTTTGTCAAGGCCTCTAACTTGGTCGGAGGAGAATTCCATGAGAGACTCGACTACTATGGCACTGCGTGGCTCCCTGCGCGTGAGATTGTGATGTCCGCGCTGCAGAAGGGGTCTGGTATTGACGAGCGGGTGCTCGTTTTTGAAGATTTTGCACCTTGGAAGGTGATATTCTTTAATGATGAAACCGCCTAGGCACTCACAGGCCACTACAGGAGCATTTGTTCGACCTGGAAAAGGAGCTCGGGATTGAGGGGAGGTCAATTTATGTGCTTTATCCAGATGAGAGTGGAAAATGGAGGATACAAGCGGTACCTGTCTCTTCAGAGAGCTTCGAAAGTCGCAAAGCCCTGCCAGATGAGTGGCGAGGGCTACGTGACGATGCGCTCTCACAAGCTACTGGTGTCCCAGGATGCGTATTCGTTCACGCATCTGGGTTTATTGGAGGCGAGTCATTTTCTATTACCAGAATCCTGAAATATGCTGATGTTTGACGGTGACAGGAGCCCAAACACGGGAAGGAGTGGAAGCTCTCGCACGACTAGCCCTGAAGTAGTCTGTATACTTGAAGCACTGCATTTTCAATCCCAAGATCTCTAGCAGCTTTACCCTTGCGACTCGGAGGTGGTAACGGTGTGATTATGTAGCACATCCTTCGGTGGCGTGTCTTTGTTATTCAGTTGCATAGGTAAGTGAAACTTGGCAGAACAGTCGTATTCCCCACGCCCGCCTCTTTGTGATCTGTGTGTCATGAGGCAAAGCCATCGCTTCACGCCTATTATATCCCGGTTAAAATTGTTCTGATCCGATGTCTGTGTGGATATCCACACAAGGCGAGTTTGGTTGCTTGTGATTTAAGAGCGATGGCTTGTAGGCGTTGAAGGCAATGAATGTGGAGGCCGCCTTGTTACAGCCTGACTGTATTCGCTGTACCCTTGCGATGTCGATTGCCGACATAAGAAAATGGTAACAGACGCTTCCAATTCTCAAGAGAGGCGGAGTGGCAGGTTACTCCATCTGGACAAAGGGCCACCTGGCCAAGAGCGTTCCTCGCTGGATCACATAAAGCGACAGAAGATGGCCCTCACTGAACTTTGAGACCGGATCTCTCTCTTTTCCTTTCGCTTTTTGTTCTGGGAACACCCTTTTCTTTTCTTTACCATGCGTCTTCTTACTTTGACTCCCTTGCTCCTTTCAACGGTAGCCTCCGTTTGGGCTGCTCCTGTCCCAGTATCTATTGGAGAAGATGGCTCTCTCTCGGTCAACTTGCTCCGGAGAACTGGTGACAAGATTTATCGAGGAGGCGTCCAGCCAATCATGCCCAAAGAGGGCGAAATGAGGCAGGATAGCCACGGTAACTATATTCAGCAAGTAGAATTCTTCGCATAATTCACATTTGACTAACCTTTTGGTACAGTGGCGGCAGTGGCGTCTCCGTCACGACAAATCCTGGATTGCTGCCTCATAAGAAAGTCCGAGAGTGCGTTGTCTTATGAGATACTTTCCTTAACACGCTGACGTAAGGCTAGAATGAGCAAAGCGGATGCAGCAGAAAAGTTTAACCTCAAACACACTCCGACCAAGGATGACGATGGCCATCATTCTTTGACCCTAAAGAAAGGTCAGAAGATGGACTCGGAACAGCTCCAGAAGCATCTCAATGATGGCTGGACTCAAACACCTGGTATGTATCCAGAAGTCGAATAGTTGGAAGTATCTGACATTAAGACCATAGCTCATGAGCGGGCCCAGCAACTTGCAGCAGCTAAACAAGGTATGTAGCATAACTTATAAAATATAGCTGATACTAAAGGACACCCAGGTCAAAACTCGGGTCAAGCACACGGTGGAACACACCCACCATCGGATTCGCCTCACGGCCAAGCATCTCACACACCATCAAACTCGCAACAGCATCACTCGACTCCACCTCCTGCCTCTCCAAAGACTGGTGGTACGACACGGTCTTGGGCTGATGTCGTTGCCGGTAATCACCCAGCCACCCAGCAGCATTCTCAGCCAGCTAATAAAAACCATGGCGGCCCTCACGCAGCTTCCCAGGGGCACACTACTCCTCCATCGTCCCACCGAGGCTCCCCGCCACCGTCGCCCCATCATGCGGCACCTCACCAGGCTCCTGCAACCCATCAGGGAACGTCTCACGCGTCACCTGGCCCTGCCCCCGCGCGCTCGTGGGCTCAAGTTGTGGCGGGTTCTCCACCAGCTCACAAGACCACCCCGAACACGCAGTCGAAGACACACGGTAAGAAGCCGTGATTTACTCTCGAGAATGACGATTCTTCACGTCGACTTGTATGTTCATTCTGCATCACCGAATAAAATCACATTTCCCGCATTACTACTTCAGACTACGGCTGTGATTTCGAGCGCCTCACGTCAAGATACGTGAAACATAAGAAGTGAAATCAAAACGATGATAACTTTGGCAAGTTCGAGAAGCACATATGCAGAGTGGTGCATAACTTAGGCAAATGAGCATCTCAATCAATCGCCATGTAGCCGAGGCAGGCAACTATCATTATCATCTATTGAGCGCCGATTACAGCCCACTATACTGTCCAACCGTCTCATTTTGCTCTGTATACAAATAAAACGGCTACTCCGGTTGATGAATACTATACTCCGTGTCCTTCAGGAGGAGTCTAGGCTGTGGGATAACTATGCTACCATCTGAGCATATGTTAAGCCAATAGGTGCCGCTATTCCTGTGCTTTATTTGACGCAGATGCCCCTGCGAAATCTAGGCCATACCAAGCGCCATTCTGTTGGCTTATCATCGAGGGCCCAATGCGTGGCTGTACCAAACAATCGGCAGCGCTAAAAGGGAATGTTTGCTACCGGAATTCGGACATTAGTCCAATGAAAACACCCGATTCGAATTGACTCAAGGACAGAACGACCCACAGGTTACTCTCGGACATATCTCTAGAGAAGGTACAGGGGATCAGCGCCAAGACTATTCATCGCCGGATAATTCACGATTATTCAGAATGTACCCTCGATATATTTTATATAGACGATTCCGGGAATAAAGACAGAGACTATATGGCCGTACTCTCTCCTTACTGCCCAAATCTAGACACTCTTGCGTTGTGCCAACCAGTGAAGACACTTTCCCCTCAGCACTTCCCAAATCTCAAGACTCTGGACCTCAGGTACTCCACTCATTTCAGTGGAACCGCCTACGAGTCGTTTGTTCGAGCACGATGGCTCCCAAAAATGCATCCTTTATCAACTATGGTCCCTTCGTATTCACTGGTTCCACTAGAGCTGATATTGCATCATGAAGACCGGCCACAAATCGATGAAGCGGTTCGGAGTCTTGAGTGCTTTCAATGTGCCTTTGTGGAGAAACAAAATTGGGCGGACTCTTTTCGTGGATTAGAGGAGACAGGCATAATCATGAAT
Source organism: Serendipita indica DSM 11827 (assembly GCA_910890315.1). NCBI lineage: Eukaryota > Fungi > Basidiomycota > Agaricomycetes > Sebacinales > Serendipitaceae > Serendipita > Serendipita indica. The sequence goes on along the minus strand of CAJVGD010000012.1, from coordinate 1,064,577 downwards.
TGGATGTAGGCTTTTGTATTCAGCCGCGAGAATACGCTGTAAATAGTGTTCCATAACACTTTATCGGAACTTGTCGCATACGTATAAGGGAGCGGCAAGGCAGAGACTTAGACCGCTCGATCAAGTGCTACGACACATGGTGTTTCACAGGGCACCTGAAACTCTTTACCTTGCCACAACTGGACACCGTGGAACCCCGAGTAACATTCGAATGGCTGCAATCTCCACAACCTCGCTAGGCTTTGCCCAGGGCTCGAAATTCTCTCGCTGTCCGAGTCGATTCGCGACACTTTAGAAGAGGCTTTGCCTAATTCGAAGTTTTGTATCTCAGGTACTCGGCAGAATTCAGAGTGGGAACAATAAGAGCCCTTGGTTCGCATACGATGCCTCCTGAATTTCATCCTCTATCAACAGCAGACGCATCCAAAGCGCTGGATCCTCTCAAGCTGGTAATTAGTTATTCCGAACGCGAATATATTGAATACGGGATTCAAAATGTCAGGTGTTTCCAAAATGTCATTCGGGAGGCCTGCACTTGGGTGGATATCCTTGGTGAGGAGCAGACAGGTTTAGTTTTGACGTGGACGTAACGAATCCGCTCGTTTATCTCTATGTTTAATGCAATACCAGTTACGATGGTTAGCTCGTGGACGTTTCGTCTCATCTAAATAAATTGAACAATTCACAGCCAGCTGGGCGTCTGAAGTGCACCTCTCCATTCACTCATTCGTATTCTTTCTGAATCCACAGGGACCTGACTCGACAGCACAACGACAATCCTTGCGACTCGACAACAGCAACGCAAGACTATCAAGCGTCTCAAACAGTATACATGTGCTACTCCGCTTGTACAGAGTGCTCCCTTGTAAGCGACATCTGTGCACTCTCCATCCATGGCCTGTCCTGCCAATCATCCGGCAATGGTGGCAACAGGTTCTCCTGCCGCAAAATATCCTCTTCCCACTCTGCTCCAATGAGCTGATCGTTCTTCCGTTCGCATCTACACCCTTCAAAGGACCAAGCACTCAACGTCCGCCAAGATGGGGTCTCCATCACCTGAAGAATCAAATCACGAACAGCGTGACCCAAACCAAGTCCAAACCACGAACAGTTTGAACACGATCTCATATCATTATGTCGTCGTGTAATCTTCTCGCAGATGAATCTTGTGCGCTCTTGACGCAGTTGGAGGAGATGGATGAAGAGTGGTGGGTACAGGGGATATTCTTGTTTAGAGAGCTCCGTGAGTAACTGCGTATATGGCTCGAGGATGAGAACCCGCAAGCAGGTTCGAGCGAATACCGGAGATGCTTGGAACCGCGAGGCGAGGATGAGTGCCATTTCAGGCGAGAAGCTATTGTATCTATAGCCTATACGATACTTTTCCAACGTTTCGTTTGCCTTTTTCTCCCACCATCCCAGTACCCGCTCTATCTTCCATCTGTGACCAGCCTCGAGAAAGGCAGATTGCGATGGCATGGAATCGAAGGAAGGCTCTTCTTTTTTTGGATCACAAAGGCGTAATATTGCCTCGATGACGTCTGAAGGGTATGCCGTGTTCAGGCTGACCGTCGGGTCTCCTGGGACAGATGAGTGACCAGGAGGTCTGATATCATTAAGCGAGTCCCGTAATACCGGCGACATGTGCATAAGGAGGAAGGATGGGAAGTAAAAGGTGACACCATCGCTCGCAATGATCTTCATGTCGCCGTATCCACTCGGAAAAGAGCCTGATATAGGGATAGATGCCATCTTAAACTTGATCTATCAGCATCGATTTATATACGCCCGGTTTGTGAGACTATGAGATCTGGTAGAGTCTCAAGCTGTGGCGCTGAGTCTGGCGATAGCGTTGTCGAGTTTCGAGGCCCATTCTTACTTTTTACAAATTTGCGTAAGAGTTTGTACAAAAGAGAGTACAATTTGATACAAAAGGTCAAGAAATTACATGCTGCAACGGCAATGAACGGTCAATACCCAATATCCCAAGCGAGCTCTGGCCTGAGGAACGATGCAGACGCAAACGAGAGGTCGACTTCATCCTGTTCCTCTTCATCGTCTTCGTCGCAATAGTGCATCAACCACGACGCCACCCTCCACCTCACCTCCCAATCCGTCTCCCACTCTCGATTTCTTCCAAACGACGCCAAAATCTCTTGCTCCTCTTCAACCCACAGATCGTGACCTGTGCGCATGCGGAGATCAAACGCAAAGAGCGTTTTGTGGATAAAGGCCAAGTTGATGTATCCGAGCGACCAGTCTTCCATCCACGTATTGGTGTCCGTTGAGCGCAGGTGATGTAAACTTCCTGCACGGGGAAACGTGTACGGATTGATCGCGCGTTCCGTCGATCGGTCACACTCACCCCGTGAGCGGCTAGGTAAGACGAAACCAAAACGTACGAGTCGAGAGCGTTCGATGGAGGACTTTCTTAGTGCACTTACGTCCGGAGACGGGTTGCGTGTCTTGAAAAGACGATCTGGATGGAAACGTAGACGCTGCGCGGGAGTCGTATCTTCTGTAAAGGAGAGGAGGGATGGTGTATACGGTTTTGTTGCAATGTACCTTGAGAGGATGCGTTCGCGGGAGATTTCGCTCAAGGTACGGACGGGCGCTGGTTTCCGTTTGACAGACGCGATTCGTACTGGATCAATGTGGTCGGATACACCATCTGTAGTTGATGCTGACGAGATAGAGAGATGGCTATTTGGCGTAGGTGCCTGGATGAACACTGGGGGAGAAATGTTGCGGACAGGTGAGACGTCTACGGCACGTGGAGAGGATTTAGCCTCCTTGTATGCTCGTCCTTCTGGGATCACCACGTCTTTTGCCTGAGCTGGATCTGGAATGGAAGAGTCTTTCAGATCCAACAGGCTGGAGCGGCGGTTTCGAGGAGGAGCACAGCGAGGAGTTTCGTAGATAATGCTCTCGTTCTGATCCGTAGAAGCAGCCTTGTTCCCTTTCGTGGTCGTGCCTCGAGCTGTCGACGGATGTTTGCTCAACGCCTCTTCGAGGAGCGTGATGACACTGGTAATCTGGGGAGAATCAGCAGCTTCTGCATTCGATTCTGCGACGACTGGGAGCCTTTTGATGCCCCGAGCTGCTGTCGTGTTGGCTCGGCGTTTGGGTGGCATTGTCTCGTCTGCGTGGCGTTGAGCAGTTTGATGGGTCCACGTTCGACTCTTCATATCCTTTGAGGCATTCGAGGTGACGGCATTACCCGTGCGGTTCTTGTCAGTCTCGATGAATCCCAGCAGAGTCTTTGAATGGGCGTCGAGGGACATTGCGCAGCACGTAAGTTGAAACAAGAAATATAAAGTAGAATTAGAGTAGTAAAATAAAGAAAGGAGAGCAGGCGGCGAAGAAAAAAGGCAAAGATGTGGTCGAGAGCAAGAGGCGTTATGAATATGGCGCGAGTCGGTGCATATTCTTTGGCAAGAATGGCAAATTTACTGCAATTCTTGTTTTTGAGAGCGTCGTGAGATGGCGAACTATGGCGAATCCTCGATGGGAAATGGCGTTCAAATGACAGAGACGTTTCTCAGAAATTTGAAGAAATTACTAGATATGCTAATTATGAAATGATCTGATTGTAAAGAAGAACTGGCAAGTCGCTACCATGGCGGTTCTTCTTCGCGCCCCCCGTTCCCTCAAATTGCCCCCGTGAGTTTGTTTACTCGCTCCTTGCTCCTCTTCTCCTCCATCTATTTCGCCATGAAGCCATCTTCGCAGTCCTTTCAACCTCCAAAATGCGTCATAGACACCGTCCTACGCCTGCTCGTCTCGCTCATCGTCGGCATTGTCCTCGAAAGACCGACAAGGGCTCATCTCGACAAAATCTACGATTATTTCCTCGGAGATGCATTCAGAGAAGACTATGACGAATGCCACCGTCTCACCGCATCTTTGCTCACCGATCTCGACCGCACCGGGTTTGATGTGATCCAACTCTCCCGAAGGCTTGCGAGCCACAAGTCAGAGGCACTCTGCCAACTAGTGACACAATGTGGATTCGACTGGAAACCCGAAAGGTCCGTCCGCCTCCCCCTCCTTTCAAACGTTCGTCGCCCCTCTTTTTGACGCGCTCTCGACAGGAGTCTATTCTTCATCCCAAGAACAGAAGAAACGTTGGAAATGGACGTGTTTGATCTCGAGTTTGACGACGCGTCCATTTCCTTGCCGGCCCCAACACGAACAAACTTTTTCGACGGCCGACATGCATTTTTACACCGTCAGCGACGCGCAAAGCCACGGGAACGTGTACGCAGCACAGACTACTTCCCGCGTACGCCTGCCGTCTCATTTAGCCACCTCGCCTGGAACCAAGCCTCACTCCTAATGGCAAATGACCCGTCATCGCACGTTCTCCTCCTTGGCTCACTGTACATGCGTTCCATAATAGGCATCCTCGCAGCAAAAGTTGGAGCAGTCGAACACTGCTCGACAAACGAGATTGTACGTCCTCTCTTTTCCGTGTCTCGAAGTCCCTACTGAGCATGCGCCTCAGCTACGCGTCGTCCAAATTGCCTCACAGAGACGAATGGCTGCGGCACTCGGTCGAAAGTTTGCCGCAATCATGACGGCCGGACGACCACCACGAACAGAATCAGAACTCGTGCGCCTCACGCACGCCGTCTACGGTCTCTTGATCCAATTGGGCGACGATAATGCGCATGTGTGGGCCATAGACCACTGGATCGATGCCGTCGTCTTCTCCTTTGCCGACCTGGATGCTTCGACGGCAGACCTGTCCCGCCTCTCAGATGAAGAAGACGAAGAAGCGTACGTAATCATCCTCCCCTCGTGACATCCTGTATTGAATTTGATTCCCAGTGTCAGTGACCACGGATCGTCACATGCCAGCAGTAGTGTTGGTCGACTTGCCTCACCCCTGGTCTTTCCACTATCCCTCAGAGCCTAAAATAAAGTAACCGTGTACTCAAGGACAGTGCCTCTGTAACAGTAGACCAAAAACACTTGCCGAATTAGAGCGGCTTCACGATCACGTCGTCCGATGAATCGTAAGAGCTGTTTGTAACAATACTTAGTATACACATAGTTTAGTCTTCGACATCCTTGTAGTTGTACATCGGGTCCTCTGTGCCCGCCAACCGGTTTATCCGGTACGCCTCTGCAAAATAATCTAAGCATTCCAGACAAAACAAGCAATAAAGACACATACCGAGATCTTCCTCTGTGACATCGACATCCATGCCGCCACCATATTTTCGTCGCTTATCCCGCATCCACTCTTCCTCATCCCCCGCTTTACGTTTGCGTTCCTCTTTGATAGCGCGCGCCAGGCGCTCGGGGTCGAGTTGAGGGTTTGCCTCCCCCAGCCGCTTCGAGCCAGGGACTTCTTGCTTAGCCGCCTCTTCTTGCTTCTTCTGCGCCTCAATTTTGGCTCGTTCGACTTTGAGCATCATTGTATGAGATGAAGCTTCGGCAGCGGCTATTCCAGCTTCTCCAGTACAGTACGAAGCGTGGACGGTCGAGTGACAGCAGGCATAGCCCCATTGCCGATTCGAAACATCGTACCAGGAACCCCAAATCTGAGTATGATTGTTGATGTATACTGAGAGATTCATCAGGCGTGGTTCAAACTGTAGAAGAAGCCACTTACAGTCTTCTTGATATTTGCTCCTGGCCTTTGCGCGTTCCTTGCCCTTAATGACCTGACCTGTTCGCGAGTATTCGACGTATGCCTCTGTCTGCCCCATGAGCAGTTCCTTGGGTGCCTTTTGTAGATATTGCTCGCCACCATACTTGTCGAGAATGGAGACTTGAGTCGCTTTCTTATTCTTCTCCTTCTTCTCCGTAAACTCTTGGTGATAGATTTCACCAGCTGTGGGATTCGCGTGCAAGTCGACGTCGTTGCCTCGTTGAGAGGCTTGCCAGGCAAAGACTTGGAGTTGGGCGGCTGCGAGTGCATCACCAGTGTGACGCAAAAAGTTGTCTCCAGCGAATTTGGCCTGCTCAAGGTCAGTACAGTCGTAGATGAAATGCTCGGTACATACATCCTCGGGAGGAACGCTTTTATCTGGTGCATCTCTCATCGAACGTGTCTTTGGATCATAGTATGCACTGTCTGGATCGAGGTTGATGAGATACTTCGCCGTATCTTCTCGAATACGTAGATTTCGAACGGTGATTCGCGTCTTGGTATCGAGCTTCTGACCAACCGCATCGGCGGCATCGGCATACTTGTCCTCGTCTGCATCATCCTCATCACTAGACCCAAAATCGGGATCCTTTTCTCCTCCACCAGCCTTTGCGAGCTTCTTGACTGCGGCAAGGTCGGTCGTAGTCTGATTGTCAATTTCCTCCTCCCTCTTCTTCTGCCTCGCGGCTTCCAGTGCCGCATACTCTTCGTAGACTTTCTTGTGTTCTGAAGGATCGTAGCCGTTCCATCGATCCCGCTTGGCGTCGTATCCGACTTGAATGTCTTGAATAATCTCGTCGGCGGCAATGTCTTTGCCTGTAAACTTTGCACCCTTCTTTCGCGGTCGTTCCATGCAATCGGCTCGTTTGTGTGTCATTGCACCACAGTTTTCGCAGGCACCTTTTCGATACTTTGTCGCAGCCGGTCCGGCACGTTGTCCACGAGCGTACCATTGGTTGATATCGGGCTTGACTTCGGCATCTTCTGCTCGTCGACGTTGATGTGCTAGAGACGGAGCTCCAGTGTCTAGATACCAGGGAGCTTGCGAAATATATTCTGGATATTTGTTGTCAGCAAGCATGCTAGGGTTGTAGAAGTCTGCGTACGTGGGATATGTGGATTGATGGCTCGCCCTTCGGCATCCACCTCTGCTGGTGCAGTTCCTGCTTTGCGTGCCGCGTCCAAGTCCTTTTGGCGGCGGAATTCCTCCCTCGAAAGCTTCCCAACAGCTAAATAACAAAACAATGAGGATTCAGCGTGCATGATTGTTGTAGAATACGTGCCGGAACCCGAAGCCATGTCGTGGTTGGAGGTCAAGAGGATCTCTGACCAAACTGTTTGTGACTTGGACCTCGCCGTCTCTGGCTCTCGATGGAAAACGCGAGCCATCTGAGTGTAATTCTCGACTTATCTCCTTCTCAATGGTACCAGTCCTCGCAGACATCTGGAGACAAGCATCCGCTCAGCCTCGCCCACTTTTTGCCTCAGCTGTTCGTGTTTCTCAACGCGCATCTGGCGTCACAGCATGAAAATACATTGACTGTGTTTGGGCATTTCCTGGCAAAAGGTTGATGCGCGTTTGACGCTCATTGAATCTGCTTACCCCTCATTAGCTCCATGCTGTATTCATCAAATGAGACATATATCCAAGCAGACGCAGATTCAAATACATTCCAGCCGTTCAAGACGATGAACTCGGTCATAGCCCAGAGGCTCAACGAGGAACTGGAGTCATTGCCCGAAGATGCCGAAGGTATGCGCTTTCTTGTAAGAAAAAGTAGGATTCTGGTTCATTGGAGCTGTAAATTAGCACCAATCGCCCTGGTCGGCGCCTTGACTAAGAGTCTTTGCAGTGAGTCTCATAAATTCTGGTGACAGTATTTGCTAATCGTCACAGCTATTAATCGAAGAAGTCACCCATCGGACACGTTGAATGCAACATCTCCCAACCCGTCCAAGCTTCCGACGCCAAGACTACTCGTAATATCTGTTTCGCCAGACCTCTCTGCATCCTATATCCCAATCATGAACTCGATATTCTGCGCACAAAAGCTGGTATTACGCTTTATAGTGCCAAGACTACATACTAACGAGATAGTTCAGAAACTATCAATAGACGTTTGCAAAATCTTTGGCCCCGATAATGTATTTCTCCAACAAGCCGCTCATTTGACTGGTGGATCATATATTTCGATCGACAGACGGGATTCTATTCTGCAATATCTCATGGCAAGCCTTCGTACAGGCGGCTAAACTTGCAAACTAAGTTCCGAGCAGACTACCTTTTTGTCACCTCCAGCAGTTCGTCGTTTGATGGCAGTTCCGACTGAAGACAGGATCGACCTACGAGCTGCGTGTTTCTGCCACAAGCAAATTGTGGACATTGGCTTCATTTGCTCGATCTGCCTATCGAGTACGTGCCCTATCCTGGTCCAACTCACTACTAACGAGCAAAAGTATTTTGCAAACCCACTCCCGTTTGCTCGACATGCCGGTACGGTACTCCAATTGATACAAGGACCCCTTATTCACGCTCTTGCAGAGTCAAATTCCCGATCAAAACACTCCAACGGCTAAAGGAAGCGGTCAACCCGGTATTACCTCCCAATATTCCAGCACCAAAGCTTCCAGCAGAAGCCCCGCCCGCCACCCCTCGCGTAATGCCGCCATTCTCCATGCCGCACCCAGGCTTTATGCCAGCAGGCCTGTTTACTCCCAAAAAGATGAGCAAGATCCCCAAGCCCGCTCCGCGTGTGCCACCTAGTATGAAATAACCAGGAAACGTAGTCGAGCCAAAAAGATAAAGTCTCGTCGGACTTTTTGTTACTTATTCCTAGAATATACGCATGTAGGTAATCAAAGTTGTCAAGTTGTACATTTTATCACATCTCTGGGTCTTTGAGGGTGTGTATTCATCGTGACAGGTCGTTACAGTCATCGGAACTTGTTCAAGAACCGGGTGCGGAATGAGTCGTCGTCTACGGAGAGATCCAGGATAGAAGGGAGTTGAGAGTCGAAATCTGCGTTTGCCTGCTATAGAGAGGATTTAGTTCCTGGGTCGAATATGTTTGGTAAGGATACGTACCGACTTGGTGGGCCGCGACTTGCCGCTAGACGAAGGACCCACACCTCGAGGCGTATGATCTTTGCGCTTTTGACTAGCTAAACCGCTCTGGGTGGCCATGGCCAACGGTTGAATATTTGCTGACGATCTTCGACGAGCCAAGTTGGATCCCATCGGACTCCGAGGGATATTCCCTGTTTCCATCCTCGCCGATGCGTCCCATCGAATAGTCGTGCTCACTGCCGTTGGAGGTATGACTGGTGGGCGCGAGGATGAGGGAGGCGCAGTAGAGATTGGTGCTGGCAAGGGCGGTGGGACATGAGTGATCGACGACGACGTATCTTCGTCTCGCTCAGCTTTTGGTTCACCTGTCGAGAAACTCTCGTCTGCAGATGGTTCCCGTTGGATCTTTTCTGGCTTTCGAAAGCTGACGCGAACAGATGTGCTAGCTTCTGCGGGATCATCCTGCAAAAAGGATCCCTTGCGCGCGTTGAGCATGGCGAGGAGGGTATTGCTGTAGAGTTTGGCAAGGGGAATGCAGCTATGACACTCCATTCAGTGATCTCGTCGAGTCGAATGAACGCTCTACTCACAAGATGAGATGAAGGTTGTTATTTGGATACAACAAGAAGAGAACCAAGTCGGCAGAGGCAAAGCTGGTAGTCAGCAAACTGGTCGTAACCGTCATTTGGATAACTCTGGATACTACGGTATCCTTTGGTTTGAAAGCTGCGAGCTGGATCATGAGCTGGGGGCCTTTGTGAGTAAGTTGGAGAATGTTCAAACTTGCACTCACATATGCAACGATGGTAGTCGAGATCATCAAGTCGCAAAGTGCCGTGCCTCCGAGCCATGTCGTCGTGACCGCCGCAATTGTATATTGGGCTTTACGGAACGAGCCGATGGCATAGTAGATTCCAGAAAAGATGCCACAGAAGCCTTGAGCGATGGAGACCAGGACGATGACGGATACTATGTACTTGGTATAGCGCGATTCAACTAGCTTTGAGATGCGAAATGCGTAGAAGCCCTGGACGAGAAAAGAGACTGTTCGAATGGATCAGCGCGAGCGCAGTAGACTTGTTGAAACAAAGAGGCTTACCGATCCCTGTAAACAGAGGAACACTCCCCCACGTCCATTCGGGATGGAGTATCTCATCTTCTCTGCCCCATCCTGAGCCCAACGCCATCCATGCATTATGGAGAGAGAACCCGGTCTGTAATGTATCCAAAATGACGATTGTGAGGACGAGCCTGCGATTCCAAGCCTTGTCGTCTCGGAAAGCGGTCCGGTAGCGATCTAGATATGCATTAGATGAGCCCTCGTGGCAGAGCCTATGACATACAAAATTGAATTAGCTCAATGCCATAGAGAAAAGAATTGAGAATATGGCCAAGAAGCTAGAGGATGCGGTTAGAGCCCTTGGTCAGAATGGATCCCAACGGCTTACCAAAGGGCCTGTTCTAAATCTCTGTCAGATAATGAAAACATGAAGAATCGAAAACTCACAGAAGAGTAGGATCAAATGTAGACATGGCGAATCAAGGGAGTGGTCGGGGGCGGAGTCGAGAGTTGGGTTGGGGTCAGTGGAGGGAGACGGGTGAGAGAGGAAAAGGTGGACGGAACGGAACAACGAGGCAGTGATACTTATATATCCCCCCCCCCTTGTGAATTGCGAACGTCGACGCGTTTGCCTCTCTCTGCCAACACCTTCCGTTTTGGGACGGCGAGAACAAGCAGGGCGCGCGGTTGTGTGGATTAACTTGTGAGCGAGACATGCCTCCTAGCTATTCGAATAAGCTGTTTATATAACAAAGGGTTGTTGGCCTGATCGGGATCGCCGCCGACTACTCCGGAAATCTCGAGATGAAGGGCAGTTTGTATGGAGCCATACAAATACTTGTTGGGTACCTTGTCACTAGTGTCTAATTCACCTCATGCACCTTCCTCCTCCACGCCTTGACTCCATCCCAGAAGACACGCCTATTGGTCCCATTTTTGACAAGAATAAACGTAACACCTAACCCCGCATATAATTATAACCAAGAATGTGACGATTTGAGACGGCTTACCCAACGATTCCACCTCCCGGTTTCTACTCTCATCATCAAAGAACAGCTGGGTGATATATTAGTCCTGGTTCAGAGTATGGTCGTAGTGAGTACCATCTCTGAATAGGGTATGCCCGTCTTCTTGTGAAGAGCTCGGAAATGTTGTATCTTGGATCCTGAAACTTGGTCGGTATCGTCCACAAGGTAGCTTTGACGGAGATACCTGGATAAATCTCTTTCTGAGTAAAGAATTCGGTTGCAGGCGTCGGCGAGGCATTAGAGCCACCAGTACTAGCAGGCGGGATCATCAAAAGTCGCAACGCTTCTCGGGCACTATCTCCGTCAGATTCTGCCCAAATACTCTTGGACTACGCACAGATCAGGCGCAGATGTTCGCGAACATAGTGCAAGAGTTGTCTTGCCATGAACTTCATGGAGGATGCCGGGTACGTCTGGATAAAAGAATATGGGTTCGCCGAATCTAAAAATACCAATCAGAGCTGGAAATGGAAAGCGTGATTTACCCACCGGTCGAGAATAAGATTCGGCGAGCCAGAAGCCTTGAGCGGTCCTTGAATGCCGTTTTGAGTACGACCGTAAACATTCTCAAGAGACGCAAACCTGTGACGTGTGTATCAATCCATAGGTCCCAAAGTGTGTAGCTGATAGTGTGACGTTAGTAAACGGATTATCATAAGGAGAAGGATTTCAAACTCCAAATCGAATGCAATCAAAGCTGGTAATCCCTTATCCGCATCCATTTTCACCTATATATAACTAGCAGCCTTACTTCTAATGGGCAAAAGTCAAGGAGGAACAGTCTCCACAGCTTGGTCACCACTTTGTTTCCGTGTACCATTCGTATGGCTACTCCAGACGAAGAAAATCCTCAAACCATTGGGAATATCTTCTTGCAAGAATCTGGACGATCGAACACTTCAACTGCAGGGCAAGCGGACAATGACAACTGCGTTATTTGTCTCCAGAGCATTATAGACAGGTACGGACAAAGGTTTCTTACCAAATAATCTGGCTTACTAGGTTGCTAGGACGATACTGCCTCAGTGCTCTCATGATTGCCATTGCTTTGCCTGCATTCTCGAATGGATAAGTGCGTGTGACCTCTTTTGATTACTTGGTACTAAGGGGACTCTTAGAGCACTCGAACAAGGTTTCTTCCTTGGACTTATCCCAACGCTCACTAATTCGATCACAGTGCCCACTCTGTGTCGCAGACATCGGACCATATATCATACATAATGTGAGGAGTAAACACGACTACAAAAGGCACTTCATATCGCCCACTCTTTCTCCTAGAAACTCTGACCGTGCATACTTGGTTGCGTCCAATGTCACTCGAGAGCGAAGAGCAAGTATGGCTGCCTTTCAGCGAAGCCAACACCGGAGAAGGGAAGAAGCGCGCCGAAAGCAAGAGGAAGATGCTGCCTTGGCGATGCGCCGATATGTTTACCAGAACGTCTTATATGCCAAGGTTTGTAGCTCTTTTCTTACTGCCTGAATTGAAGGTGCTGACAGTGAAATATAGCACGTTGCGTCTAACAGATATACACGATATACGCCGCATCCATCTCCAGCACAGGTATCCGCATCTGCAGAGTTGCAGAGCCGAGCTACCGCGTTCCTTCGACGGGAACTACGCGTCTGGTCTAACCTTGACGTAGAGTTTTTGACGAGCTATATCGTGATGATGATCAAAACACTCGACTTGAGATCGGAAGGTGGTATCAAGATCCTCTCAGAATTACTGGATCCGAATATTCCGTACACAGAGGAGGGGAGGCATCCAAACACAGAACATCTAGCTCATGGTAAGTCAAAGCTTTTGGTCATTCCTTCCGCTCACAGCTTTCCAGAGCTGTATAGTTTCCTTCGCTCCCCGTACAAATCTGTCGAGATGTACGACAAACATGTCCAGGTATTAGAATTCGGTACCCAACTTTTCTCGCTCATTTATATGTAGTATGAGACGGTCGTCGGGCGGCCATCAAGACCTCTGGAAACAACATCCCAAAGTCTTGAAACTAGAGGGAGTCAATCCTCACCTCGTCTGGCAGAGAATAGCATTAAACAACGTCCTTCACGATGGGACCAAAAACATCCAACGGCGAAGCGACCACCTCCAACCATCGAATTGCCAGAAACCCGTATTGATCAGCAAAGCGAAGAGCAAGCGCAGTTTGAAATGGGACGTGGCAACCTCAGAAGGGATGAAATGTCTGTACCGGCCTCTCAGCCGTCCGAAGAGCTGCGTCACGAGCCATCTGAAACTCAAGGTCCAACCACACAGATCAGTATGGCAAAGAAACAGCACTTTTTATCACGCCTTCAGGAAGAGAAGTCGCTAATTGTCTCAAACCAAATGGACGGGGAAGAGGGCTCGCCAGATACTGCAGGTGCTGCACGGTCCTCTGGTATTCAGATACGTGGTGCGGCGGCGAAAGCCAGAGAAGGTGCACTGCAAAAGCTCGAGGAACGGCTCCGGTCACAAGCTCTTTTGCGGGTTCGTCTTACAAGGGAGAAAGCCGTGATGCTCTCTCGAGCCCATTCAGACACAAAGCCGGCTCCTAACAATGCCAGACTGGATAACGGCGAACAATTTTCTTCTTCCCCAGTCGAAAAAGCGGATTTACTAAAGGAGAGACTTCTTCGCGAGCGGCTTTTACTCAGTAGGCAAACGAGAGCATAGGGATAGAGTTCGCCCAGTGCTCATACTCTATGGTCATACATTTATTCAAATAGACGGGAAACACATCCCTATCTTTATGACCAAGGCAGACCCATTTCTTCCCCAATGAGTTTGAGGCAACTGTTGGCGAGTGTTCTCGAGTCGTAATGAATATACTGAGGCGACTCGATTTCGGGCATTGTTGGGTTCATTGAGGTGAAGAACGAAGGGGGCAGCCAAGCCGTTGCTGATTTTGGCGCGGACACAATTTGCAGTAGCAGATTATAGCAGTAGAAGAGATGTGCTCTTGGAGATTTGTACGCCAAGTCTCGAGAACGGTTGATGACTTCATCCGAAACCGACTCTGCGATGTCGATCAGACTCTTTTAGTCACATAGTCTCGAGGGACTCACCAGGTAGTTCGTTTGCAAACCTAGTTGGATCCTCAGATTGGCTTGCCCACAGCGACCCGGACCAGAGGCTAAGATTAAGCATCTTGTTCAGAACGTAGAGCACTTCTTCTTCTCGAGCTCTGGAATCCTGGTCAATGACAGTTTACAGTCAAAAAGTTGTACCAGCCTTGAGAGCGGCATCTCTCCATGGAGTTGAATATCTAGACAATAACTTAATAGTACCTGACTGATGCGATCCAGTAGCTGAGGGAGGCACAATGCCGCAACTCTTCTACGGTTCCATTCATAGTCTGATATGCGAGTTCAGATACTGCGCTGATCGTAAATGAGTGCTCACCATCATCGATCGAAGAGCATAAATGAAAGATGAGGTCGAAACACCAGTAGGAAAAGCGTTCGCGAGGAAGAATGCTAATAGAAAGGGTGGTCCCAACGACTTCATACTCGCCCCCGAGATCGTTTGAAGCCCTTTGGTTCGTCGAGGAAACCTCTTCAGATGGCTCTTCTTCATCGTGTTCGTGCGGGATAGGGATAGGGATAGGCGTGATACCAGGCTCATGTATCTTGCTTGCGTGTTGAAGAACCTTTCCAAAATTGATGATTATATCGTTTGGAACGCGCTTGTGACCGAGATGAGCGGAGACATGGGTTTCAATGGCGGATATGAAGACGTGATCAAAGACCTCGTCGATGAGGTCCTCGGCGGCAGATGAACTATGCACAAATGGTCAGTCGAATTCAAGGGTTGGTATTCTGCTTACCAATCTGCCATGAGGGCACCCTCGAAAACTTCCAGCAAACTTTGCCATATTCCTGCTATCCGCTCATCGGAAAGTTCTGCATTTTGGTCAACCAGGTATCCGTTGTGCCAAATAGTCACATACCTGGGAATTCAGTGATCCGCGGTATACAGTCTTTCGCGACGGAGACGAATGTCGTTGTGGCGGTTTTCCACAGGGGAGGATCCGACCCAAACTTTGAAGGTGATGGGCAGTCATACTTCAGCTTGATGGGGATTGCATAAGCCTATCAGCGTGGTCAATCATGTTCCTTCTGGGATTTGCGCGTAGACCTTGAGTATGGCCTCTACTGTGCCGTCGCAATACAGCTCCAGGCTCCCTTTGAAACGGCTGTATAGATGCGACAAAACCGGCATTATGCGCTTGCATATGGCAATGTAGGTAGCCTTCTTGGCCTGTGACACTGCGTCTTGCTTGCTTGTCGGCGTGATTTGATCCTGAGCCTCCAAGAAGGCCAGTGTGACGAAGTAGGCGTAGTCAGATAAAACCAAAGAGGCTGAGCCAGAGACACTAAGGTCCACACTCTCATAGACAACAAGGATGTTGTTCTGTTTGGCAGTAAGAGACCACGATCCTTTGCAACAAGGAGCTCACCTGGAGTGGGGTCATGGCATCAACATCTGGACGGAAATCGGCCAGTTTGTATATCTGGATGGACCTGAGGATGGCCAAAAGCTCTCCAAGTCGTTGCAGCGTCCATTCTTGCCCCTTCACGCTTTTGGAAAGACTTCTCAACGACCTGACCACGTCCACGAAGGCGACAAAGTTGTCATGGGTGAGGTTTTCCGGGTGATATACGCCACTGGGTCGGGTCGTGAGTTGCCGACCCATCGTCTCCCAGGATGACCAGAGCGTTTCACAGCTACGGTCTGCAATGGTCTTATTGATCCCAACCGGGTCCTTGAAGGATTTAAGAGCCTTTTCGATCGATCTGAGGGCGACTGTGATGATGGGTTTGCTTTCTTCGAGCACAGACGATTGAATCTGCTGAACAAACGTGCTCCAGACTTGTTCAAAGTCGATGAGCTGCACAAGCTTGCTCATCAAAAAGTCGTTGAAGATGCCACCGATGGACTGCAGGGCAAGTATTTTGGACTCATCCCAAGCATTTCCGGCAGAGAGGGAGCCCTCACCGTCAGGCGAGATCATCGCTGCCGCAGCTCGAAGCGAATCCAGAAGTGGAAATATAATCTTCCAGATGCACTCGTGCCACATGTCGAGGCTTAATGTAAGACCATAGAGCTGCATTGTGCGGAAGAGTGTCTGAATGGAGCCTCCCCGAACTTCTGGTCTCGCATCCGTACAAAGCACGAGAAGTTCGGATAGAAGAAACATCCAAAGTTCGTTATATTGCTGTTCCGCGTCTGGATCCTTTCTCCGCATCTGAATCGAATCCGACACACCCCAGAGAAGACTTTCGGCAGCCGTCAGAGCAATGTTTGTGTCCATCTGGCGTCCGAAGAGGCCAAGGGTGGAAATACACAGCTTAAGCTGATCGCTAGAAAGCGACAAGAGATTGTCGCAAACTAGCGTTAGCGACTGGAATGCGGACCGAATCAGGGGATGTTTGGTTTGTCTAAGAAGCCAGTATTTAATGAGGGTGTCCCTCGCGTATGTGGAGTGGTGGGTACTATAGGGGTCTCCGGAATGGAGTCTTCAGGTACCATTGGTATCGACGTCGGGGCGGTAGTTGGTCTGCATACGCTTGCAAGCATTTCGAGAATGATTTCCCATCCTACGAGAAGTGTATGTGAGCCAGTCTGAAGAATCTGGTGCAAGGTTTCTAGCCCCATGCGCCGGATGTCCACAACGGTGGAGGAGCCGCCTTCAGTGGTAACTTGCGATGCAAGGACGGTTAGTGTCCGTTGCTGAACTGTTTTAATCGTCTCTTTATCTAGGTTCTGCAGGGCACGGGGAATAACGACAAGAACGCCGTCTAAGTTCTGTGCAGCCTGAATTCGTAGTGACGCAGGGGCTAAAGGGTGACGTAGAATGGTCATCAGATGTGAAGTGATGGGTTGCCACGCAATTGACTCGTCCAGATACAATAGACGGCTGATGTTGAGCTGCGAAATGGTACCGAGCTTGTTAACACTGAAGTCACCGGAACGCTGTAAATCGAATGAGGCAGGTAGACAATGGAAGTATTGAACGTACAGGGGTCCTCGTCAGCTGAATTCCACTGACTCGTCGACGGTGCGCATATGCTGCAGTTGGAGACATTGGAGGGCCATTCGCATCCTCCTGTAGGCTCTCATCTAGGTCTGCTGACACCTGCATCCCAATCATCTCTGCGGAAAGCTTGCAGAGAGCGACGGTGAAATGATTGAACGCTTCGTCGCTCATGTCCTTTGTAGATTCGAAGAGACCTTGGATCGCCATGAGGACGTGTTCCGGTTCGACGTCAGTGAGAAGCAATGGACGATCCAAGTGATAACCATTGGCTGCTGGTTCTACTGCAGTAGTGGACGTCCCCGAAGCGGCTTTCCCTATCGACGCGTTGAGGAGCGCTGACGGGAGCTTCCTAGAGCTGATTATCCGAGTACCCTTGTTCGTTAGGACATAGTCCGCGTTTTGAAGAGTTTCCAGGACATTGAACCACGAGGGTCCCAGGCTTCCACCTAGATAAGAGGCACTGAAGATGAGAACCTTCAGGCATGCCACGTTACGATCCGAGAGTCCTGGCGTTTGTATTGGTACAGAGGCGCCTGCCAATGCAGCGATACCATCCACAACACCAGCCGCGCCTCTTGGGGTAGAAGGCTCAACATGAGAATCAAGCCGACTGACTACTCGAGCGGGAATAGCAAGCTTGGATAAGCTGGTTAGGAACGCATCTCGAGGTGTTTGGAGGCCAAGCACCCCAGAAACGTTGGTGAGAGCCTGGAGTGCTGCCAAAACCTCCGAAAAGAGCTCGTCAGAGAGATTGGTGCCAATCAAGAAGGACAACGCAGCAAGAAGAGCTGGCCAACCATCCTCGATCATCCGCTTTTCGACACGCAAATGCTTGACGGTCGCATCGTCACCGTCGAGCGCATCCAAATCAAGAGCTGGCGGTAGCCGCATTGGCGCAGAGTCGGTGCCCTTGGGAGATAACAAGGCGAAGGCGGGAAGGGTACTGGCTGCGAATCCTTCAGCGATGGAGACGAGACATTGTAGCCCTAACACGTATATGTATCCTTCCGGTATCGCTGGGGCCTCTGCCTTGTCGAGTTGGTCGATACTACATTAATGTGAGATAGGGGATGAGCAATCCAAGGTCTACTAACCATTGGAGTCTCATAGAACATGTTTCCATGTTCAGCCCGGTCGCATTATTAGGGATCCCTAAGGCACCATGTACAGTGCTCGATGCTGCATTCGCGACAATGCCAGCCACATGTTCCAGTGTAGTCCCTTCGTGGACCCCGAGTCCTTGCATCTGGTGGCTAACCCCGAGCAATGCCGGTCTTTCGGTCACGAGCCTTTTGAGTGCGGTAATAAGGGCGGCAAAGACATGGGAACCTTCTGTTCCTGCGTCGTACAGCTGCCAATACCGTCTCATGAGATCGGCGTCATTGCATATCCTGTCAAAATGAGTATCATTAAAACTAAATTGGTTGCGACGTACCCTCGTATCACCTCTGTAGCAAGAACCCGCATCCAATGCGGCCTCCGAGAGCCATCGGATGCATTGGAATCTTCCCCAGATATTATTCTTATGAGCATCATGGCAAAAACTTCGGCTTCGGTCGCAAGCTCGTCAGAGAATTGCTTTAGGAGGAGGAAAACTACTCGTGTCGATCGTAGTGCCAATGGAAACAGGGGCCTCTCTGAAAGCCCCTTGAGAAGGAGTGGACTGAGATGATGATGAAGAAGTAGGAGTATTTCGGGGCGCTTTAACTTTGTTAGCTTATATTAAAATTGAAGATTTGAGTATTCACCTTGTGGAACAAGCCATGATAGTTTGTGAGCACGCTCTCAATAAGCTCTAGCGCAAAGGTTTTGGGCAAAGATTCCAGTCGCAGAAATTGTGGTGCTTCGGCATTGGCGAGTAGACACAGGTCCTCGAAGACGCGATACGCATCGAGCTCAGCACTACTTAGTTGTGTTGATGTCCCGTCAGGAAGACGAATGGCTAGATACTGGCGTCAGTCAGCTCTCTATTCCAAGGAGTTACGCACTGTGTATTTCGACCGCTGCCTTTTGCATGACCACCTTTTCAAAGATGAACATGACAAGTTGGCGTAGAGTCGCAGCCGCAGTGGAAGAAACGACCGCAATCCGCGAGTCTTGAAGATGGAAACAGAGTAGTAACGCCTGTGAGATCTTAATATACAGAGTGGGACCCTTGGACTTCACATACATCTCCTAAGACAGCTCCATGAAGGTCTGGAAATGTCGTAACAAGCGATAGTAACGCTTGGAGAATCCTGAGTTGAATGTCGACGCCTTGTGAGATGATTTCGCCCATGGTGGAGATGATATGCGGCAGAGCGCGAAAAGAGACCGCTTTCAGAGCAATAAGGCGTTGAAGCACACTTAAAGCTAGAGTAATCTTCGATCAATGTATCAGCAAACATCCGTTCATCTATCATACGTCGAGGCGCGCCTACCACTTTCGCATTCTTGCTGGCGCATCCCAGGAATACAGGCTTCATGAGATCATCTCCATGCGCTCCATCTGTTGTAGTTGCTTAGTTGTCTTTCCGCCACGTTGAGAAATCACACAGACCAATAAGTGAAGTCAGGCCTTCTGCACCTGGGTTCGCGCGTAATAACGCGACAGCTTTATCCGAAGCCTATAAAATAGTATTTATCAGCTTATAAAGGCAACGAAGAGGCTCTTACCTCCCGAACATCGGGATAACGTCGTCGTGTCTCTGTCGCTAGAGCCTGGATAACACGTCGGCAATAGTCATCGAGCAGTCTCCACGAGGCATACTTGAAGTTCTGATATCAGAAAAGACAGAGAGCTCATCGCAAGCGTGTTGTCAAATTTTGGTGTCGGTCGTGGCTGCAAGCAGCCTTGGGGACGCCCCAATCTTACGCTCATACACCGCAAACATATTTCAGAAAAACTGTATTTAGGCGAGCACTACATACATCCGGGAAACATTGTAGAAAGAGAAACTGTCTGTACATTGCATTGATCGCCTCAAGCCGGGATATCGTGATGGAGCCGGCCTTCCCATAGTTTCTGCTTGCCTTTGATCTGAATATCACCAAATTCTTGAGATTGTTTCAGTTTCACACAATCACGTGTACCGAGGACGAGGAGCTCGAAGAAGAATGAAGAGGCAGCCCGTCGAGAACCCTGCGAGACACGATTAAAACGTGGATAAAGGATGAAGTCAGACGTACCTTGTCGGTGAGCTCTGTAAAGCTGAGAGAACCATTTGTACCTTGGGTATGCCCTTTGAGCTCGTGACGGAGCAAACCGATAGCTTTAACGGTATTCCGACTGTACCCATCCTTATTCTCCACCTCCTCTTTCTCCTCAGCAGAGCGCTGTGATGCAGAGACATTAGGCCCCATATCCTGGGTCTGCGGCTGGGTATCGAACATTGCGACGGGGCAGTCCTCGTCTGCATAGGATCGGAAATTGTCATCATAGGCATCTGCAGCCGGAGTAGCGTGTCGAGAAGAGGGTTGCTGGTCGAGATGGAGTGAATCGTCGACTTGGAACTGAAAGTCGTCAAGAGGTAGAGATTCATCCGCCGGGATGATTCCCGACTCGTCTCCAAAGTCGATGTGGCCCTGATCAAACGAAGGAGGCTCCGTGCCAGCACGACCCCGCAGGACTTCTGGGTCTTCCACAGGCTCACTCTCCAAGCGTGGGCGCTTCGATGAACGGTCGTTCCGACCACCTCCTTTGCGCTTATGACCGGCCGCTTGACCCGCTGGAAAGAGGAACAGATCCGAAATCTCAGGTGCGAGACCAGGGGGTGCCATACAATAAAATGATCCGGCATCCGTGACCTTAATGGGGAAGAAGTGTGCCAAAGGGTCAGCCCTGATCTCCATGAGACCCATCACAACCTCTGAGTCCGGCAAGTAGCCATAATTTGTCGTGATTGCACTGACATCGGCCTTGGAGAAGGTGAGACCATTTCGTCGACCGGCGCGGTCGTTGAGCTCCGTGATTGGATCAA
This sequence comes from Serendipita indica DSM 11827, assembly GCA_910890315.1. Taxonomy (NCBI): domain Eukaryota; kingdom Fungi; phylum Basidiomycota; class Agaricomycetes; order Sebacinales; family Serendipitaceae; genus Serendipita; species Serendipita indica. Next base: position 1,043,766 of record CAJVGD010000012.1, on the reverse strand, counting down.
TGACCTGTTTTTTCTCCTTGATTTTGCGTTTCTTTGGAGACTTCTTTTTGGGTGTCTCTTCTTGCACCTCATCATCCTTTGGCGTCGTCGGCTCAGGAGGTTCGGAGATAGGCGACGCTACAAGTTGGTCAGCATTCTTATGTTTGGAGTTTAGACGATACGTACACCGTCGAGACTCTTCGAGTGTGAGGTCGCCCAGCGCTGGTTGGTCGTCCAGATTTCCAGCGTCGCCGAAATCAAGCCCAAGGTCACCTACGTCTCCAAAGTTGTCGGCAGGATCTCCAAAGTCGCCATTATCGCGTGAAAGCTCGTCTGGCCGAATATGATCTTCGCGGAGCTGCAAAGCGGATGCAAGAGACTCGCGAGCGGATCGAGCGGGAGCAGCATCTCGAAGTACTTCCACCGCCATACTGTCATCGGCATCTCCTTGGAACATGTCGTCGAATCCGAGATCCAGGTCTCCGAAACCACCTTCTTCCATGCCCCAATCTCCCGGACCGTCAATCATCATAGTGAAGTCCTCTTGCATTGGTAGATTGATGTCTGCTTCGCGAGCCAGATGCTTCCCGCTAGTCTTTTGCGTGACTTCAAAGTCCCTGAGCCTCGTGAGCGAGCGAGTTGCATGATTCGAGACACTTACCAGGTGTCGCCAAAGAGGTCCAGGTTGAAGCCGTCCCCTTGCAGAGTAATCGCGTTGGTTGGCACTGCAAGTTGTTCTTCCGTCATGTCTACAACTCCTGGACGAAACGCCTAAAGAAATATGAGCACTCGCGTGGTTCCATTCAGAAAGTAGTGAACCATTTTAATCTTGACCAAGGCTTCATTGCAGTCATCCAGGAGATATTTGGCCTTTCGACTATAAATCCTGCAGACACCAAGAAGAAGTTGTCCACTAATGCGTAAGGCCAAAGGGCGCGACTCAATCGCTTCTGCAACATGGATGAGCTCAGTTGCCACCAAGGCTACACGCGCCGGTACACGTACTTGCCGACTGTCCAATATCTGTCTGCAATGTCTGAGTTTTGGACAGCTTGCGTTCGTAGTGCGCAGCCAGCCAGACACGGGCAAGCGGGCCTTTCTTTGAGAGGATGGCGTCGGCGAAAAACTAGAGCCAGATCGACGCGTTAGCAAGGCGAGAATGGCGAATCCGATAATTCTACGCTACCATGGCCATGGCGGACAAGAGTCGAGGGTATCGCACGGGGTCGAGGAAGAGTTTAGGAGACGCGAAGGGCGATAGAACACTTTGGTCCCCAACTTCAACAGCCGGCTGCCAATGCTGGCTCCAAAAACATGCACGAGGATTACAGAAATATCCAGTAGATGTAGCAAAATATCGTTGGGAACTACAGAAGCTCGTAAGCTCTCATGTCCACGAACAAGTCAAGTCCTCTGACGTCTGCCAGCTTGCGCACTTGCAAAACGCTCATCTAAACGCTCCATCAACCACTATTCATCCACGAGTGCGTTTGTCAAGCCGACCGTCAAGAAGCCCGCACAGGTTACTCGTGCCCTGGATCGAAAATCACCATTAACAAAGGCATTAATGAGCTTAGAGAGAGCCGTAGAAGCAAAAGATGCATCACTGGCTCTACGCATCTCTACTACCCTCAAGATTCACGGCATAAGGCCTACAACTCAGTTCTATCGTCTGCTTATGCAAGTCCTGACCGAAAAGGGGATGAATAGAGAAGCCTCGGCCATCTTTGACGATGCAAAGGCTATAGGAATCGAACCGGACCGCGAAATGTGGAACTACTTGTTGGAGGTGTGCGCACTCTAATTCATCGACGAGCATCTAAGCGTTTTCCATAGGCACGTGCACACGATACGATTGAATTGTCCAATGCCGTGGCGTCAATGGTGATGGCAAGGCACGAGCTCAATGCCACCAGCTATCGAGTACTGATTCAGCACTACGCCAACACGCGTAACCTCCTCATGTGTCTCCGCATTCTCCAAGAAATGAAGGAGAAGGACATTACTCCTGACATCATAGCTGTCGATGCCACCGTCGTACTCGCCTGTTCAAGCAACCTTACGCGGCTCGGGCACGGGTTGGCCATCGACTATGAGCAAAAGGCCACTAGACAGTTGCCCATTTCAACATGGACGCGAATATTAGCGTCTAGTGCCCATACATTCTATGTACGTGTGAAGATATCGTGGGAGCATTCCCAGCCGTTTACTGTCTGACAGACCGCGGGTATACTCGAAGGGTGGCAACGAGTCGCAGGGGATAATAAAGTTACACCAGATGAAGGGATTTGTACCATGGTGATCAACGCCGCGGGTCTCGCTGGACACAGCGAGCTCTCGGAGAAGGCAGTCAAGGCATTACAAACCCTCAATGTCACCCTCCGGGAGCATCACATTGCACCATGGATGCTGGCTCTAGCGACCGAGGGAGACGTTTCAAAGGCACTCGACCTCTTCGACTTTATGGAAAAGCACGGCGTCCAACCTACTCGCTTCACAACGCGGCCCCTGAACAAGCTCCTAACAATTCCCGAGAACTTGGAATCCTCACTTCACCACCTAAGGACCAGAGTGAAAAATGGGGGCAACAATCTCGCTGCGGCATTCAATTGTGTCTTAGGAGCGACGTTGCGGGATCGTTCAAATCGTACCATTGCCTTGGGCAAGGAGATGGATGAGCTTAAGGTTGTACCGACAATCGATACATTTAATATCCTCATTCATTCGGCTTGCCTCAGGCATAATGTGCCAGCGACCCACGCCTATTTCGAGGAGATTCTCTTACGTGGCCTAGTGCCTAACCAGGAAACGTATGAGCGCATCATCGTCTTGCTCACCAGTGAGGTCGTGTACGATGATGCATTCCTTTACCTCTACAAGATGACTTCTGCGCACTTGGTTCCCTCCTTCGAAGTCTTGATGGGATTGGCAAAGAAATGCTCTCTCAAACACGACGCACGATGGAAGGATCTTGTCAAGCAGATGGAGAGGTACAACTATGTGGTCAGCGACGAGCTCATGAATTATCTTGCGGCTAATGGAAATGTCCGTCTTACGGAAAATACGACAAGCGGAGACGAGGACCCGCCGAGCGGCTCGACATATTCTCCACTTCCCATAGATATGAACGACGTCGACGAGGAGCTGGACAAGCATTCAACTCGTATAGACTTTGCATGACTCGGTTTATTAGCTTCTTGTACTCTCCCAGATAATTCTATGATACTCCCAAATCAACGCACCTTGCTTTCACCCTCCTTCGACCGCCTTGTCAGCCTACCTCAGGACGATGCCACTGGAACCCAGGAAAATCCTTATCGTATTTGATTTTGACTGGCATGCAATACCGTTCGTTTTCTATGCCCCCTTTTTGATGGCTAGGACAGGTCTTTTGTCGATCAGGATACAGATCGCTATGTATTCGAGGTAAACTCGATTCATCTGAGAAGAAAGATGGAAAGCTTGGAGGATTCGGTTCAATGGACAGATATCGTCGCGATGATGTGCAGAGAAGGGCATGCGGAGGGGATTACCCGCGAACAGATTGAACACGCTCTTAAAATCCTCCCGGTGGTTAGTACATCTAGACTCTTAGTCTTCTGGGTGATCTAATTAGCTATCAGCATCCGGCGATGATCAGAGCGGTCAAACGTTTGAAAGCGTCAGAGGATCCCAAGGCAACGTTTTTCTGCCTCTCAAATGCAAACCAAGTCTTTATAGACACTATTCTCAAGGTGACGTACCGATTTTTATGGACCTGCGTATCTTATTTTGCTCCAGGACAAGAAGCTTGACACCCTCTTCGATCGTATTACGACCAATCCTGCTGAATGGACTGACGATGGTCTCCTCGTCGTTCGTAGAAAGGTTGATCCGAATGGACCCCAGCACTCCTGCAAAGTGGGATGCAGCCCGAATATGTGCAAGGGTGAGGAACTTACAGCATTTCTGGCTGAGCATGAGGAGTATGACAAAGTCGTTTACATTGGAGATGGATCAAACGACTTCTGCCCTGTCGTCCGTCTGAGAAAGTGAGTGGCTTCTTTCGAGATGTCACATGCCCATCTCATTGTTTCAAGGCAAGATATGGTACTGGCTAGAAGGGACCGAGGTCTTCAACGTCGCATTGATAGGGATGGGGAAAAGGCCGGTCTCCAGTGCGAGGTTGTCTGGTGGGAGGGTGCCTGGGAAGTGGAGGAACAATTTGCAAAGCTGTAGAGTTTCATCCGTATAAAGCCACTATACCTTGCGCTGTGACGGAGTTGTTTATCGCCCGGTGCCACCTTTGTTGCTCACCTCTCCCTCTACCATGAGTTTGTTCAAAGATCTGACCTCTCTGCACGCTCGCTTCAGTCAGGGTATCGAAAAGGTTGCTGGAGGTACCCTCAAGGAGATCAAAGGTCTGTAGATCTGTATCAGTTGCGTTATTGCTCGGCAACTGAGGCTGTCCGCAGGGCTTTTCGACTCGGATCGTAAGCACGCGATCATACATACCCATCACAGTTTACAGATCTCAACCGATCATAGACCGTCATGACGATCCCGAGGAAAAGGCTCGCGACGAGGCCAGGGCCAGGATTCTCGAGGGCCACCGCTTCAAGAGCTTTGCACAAGAGCGGGATGGGAATATCTGCAAGTGGCATGTCGATGGGCATGACTTCATGTGGGCACTTGCCGAGATCATGTACGTTCGGTGGCTCTACTCGTGGCACGCCTTGAACAAGCCACAGAGACTCTGCTAAAGAGCACATTTGCATCTTGGATTGGTGGTATGTCCCATTTACTTCTCAGAAGCGGTTATCTCACGTCCGACGGAACAGGCTCTCTCCAGAGCTCTATCTCAAGCGGCCACCTGCGCACTTTCCTGAATGGCGTCTTGATCGTCTTCTACAGAAGAAGGCTCAACAGGGAGTCAAGGTTCATGTCATCGTTTACAAAGAAGTTACACAGACGATGTCCATGAGCTCTAACCATACAAAGGTCTGTGCCACTTTCAGTCCCAGGTTCCGTCCTCAATACCCGTAGAAAGCGTTGGAGGCCCTTCACCCAAACATTGCTGTCATGGTACGAGCGACTCTGTCTCTCGGGGCTTCGTCTCATTGTCTTAGCGTCATCCAGACCATATTGGCTCCAAAGATAGCATCCAATTCTGGAGCCACCACGAGGTGAGACTGAGATCCTCCTACAACGGCCATAGTTAATACCTGTTTAGAAAGTAACAGTACCTCCTTGAGGTCCATGGCTGTCGCTCATTCGTCCTAGGTCGTTATCGTCGATTATCATTACGCTTCCGTAAGGTGGATCACTATGTGAGATTCTGCTGATTCGCAATAGATTGGCGGCCTTGATTTGTGCTTCGGTCGTTGGGACACGCACTCCCAGTATGTGTGGCAGTTTCGTTCGTTGTGAGGAATTTGACCTATTTTAGCCCTTTGGCGGACGCTCATGTCACTGAGCATGACCGTACTTTATTCCCTGGGCAGGTATGTGCTGCCTTGATTATCTGGTTTATGGACCAATAACCAACAGGATTACAATAATGCTCGAGTGTTGGATTTCCAAAAGGTTGATCATTACGTATCTAACCAGATCTCCACACTTGAGACTGGTGAGTGTTTTGCCAGTTATTGGTGCACGATTAACCCCTTATTCAGGTCGCATGGTATGGAGACCATCATTACGGAAACTAGCCACCTTTAACCACCTTTAAAGCCATGGCACGATGTGCATATGACTATCGTCGGTCCTAGCGTGTTGGATATTGCTCAGCATTTCATTGAGCGATGGGTACGTCTTTACAAATGATGACAGCAACCAAGATGATTCATCTAAACCACGTAAAGAACGAAGTTAAGAAGCGCAAGTATCAAGAGATGGAGCGCTATCCTTGGCTCGCATTCCCTCATGATATTTCGGCTTCTCCAAACGAGCCGATTGCCAGTATGTCCCCTTACTTTCTGTGAATCATTCTCATGCTAATTTCAGGCCATCCCGACTTTCACGCGGTTGCCCGGCGTGGCGTGCACTACAAGGAGAGGTTCCTTCGTCGTATGAACGATCATGATGCTGAAGAGGATCCCGATGATCATTCTCACGACTTTAACAAAGCGACTTGTCGTGTTCAAGTCGTTCGTAGTATCTCGGATTGGTCGCATGGATACTTGACAGAGCATTCTATTCAAAATGCTTGTAAGTGAGCCACTTACAGGATGTCAGGGGATCCCCTAATCTCCATGATAGATATCCAACTTATTAACGAAGCGAAACATTTCATCTATATGTAAGTCGATGCACTGGATTTGGAGACGCGATTGACCTTACTTTAGTGAGAACCAATTCTTGTGAGCAATATAAACGGGAAATTTCACCCTCTCATAGTTATCAGCATCTCCAACACCGTTGAGAACGCGGCCGTTGTGAACCAGATTGCTGGCGCTTTGGTCAATCGTATCCTCACTGCCGCTAAGGCCGGTGAGAAGTTCAAGGTAGGATTATGCTTCTGACGTGCTCATTTCTGATGAGAAATTTCCAGGTCATTATTGTCATTCCCGAAGTGCCCGCTTTTGCTGGTGACATTAAGGACGCGAGCGCCGTTCAGATCATATTGGGTGCTCAGTACCGAACTATTAATCGTGGTGGAGATTCAATCATGGTATGTATTCTTCGGGCCTAGGACTGGTGAATAATGGTGAATTTCAGGAGAAAATCCGCGCCGCTGGTTATAATCCGTGGGTAGGCAATGCGAGGCTTGATGATATACTCAAATGATCTAGTGAGGACTATGTTCGCTGGTATCACCTCCGTGCCTATGATCGCATCAACGGCCCGTATTCCACGTTCATCAAGCAGATGGAGGAGAAAACTGGTGTTACCTTCCACCAAGCCCAAGTAGCTCTCGCAAGGAAATGGATTGGAAAGATTGACGAGGCGGAAATATGGGTTCAGGACACCGGTATGTGGCTCTCTGTCGTAATTGATGTTTTTCAACGATTCTCCCAGTTGCTATCAAAGCTCCAGTTCCCACAAAGGACGGTATTGTCGAAGAGGGAGACGCAAGCAAGACTGAGGACATAAAGTATCCCGAGACGGAAGAAGAAGCCGATCGCATCCTCAAAACATTTGAAGCCGGTGCTGGGCGCAAGGACGACGAAGTCAGTGACTCTGTCGGTCACCATGCCATGCAGGACATCACGACCCTCCACGATGAGAGATGGCTTGGTGATGAAGCCGAGGAGAGGGACTGCTACATCACTGAACTCCTTTACATTCATTCGAAGGTGATAAATTACTCGCAAATTTTCCATCCACACTCATAGTGATCAGGTCATGATCGTCGACGACAGGCGTGTTATTATGGGGAGCGCCAATTTGAACGACCGAAGTCAGAAGGGTGATGGTGACTCTGAAATTGCTCTGGTCGTCGAAGATTCCGATATGATCAACAGCAGGATGAACGGTCAACCTGTAAGGATATTCTTTACATAATCGGATCAAGGCTGACAGATCTAAAGTACAAAGCAGCTCGTTTCGCAGCCACACTCCGTCGCGCGCTTTTCAAAGAGCATCTTGGTCTCATCAAGCCTCAGCACTGCGAACCCGAGACGGTTGGACAGGTTACGTCTTACATGACCCCCGTCCCTCATCCTCACAAGGACACTACAATGTCTCGTGAAGATCAAATGGTTGCAGACCCGCTGTCGGACGAGTTCGAACAGCTGTGGAATAACACTGCCCACAAGAATACGCAAGTGTTCTCGGAAATCTTCAAAACGGTGCCTTCGAACAACGTTAGAAACTGGAATCAATAGTCAGTCTGGTCAAAGTCCACGCAGCTTGTTCTAATGGTGATTTGTGTAGCGAGGCCTATGTGCCCAAGGTCAAGGCTGGTCACATTGCCGCGACAGAGATGCCGCTGCAGACGATCAAGGACAAGCTCAACTCGGTGCAAGGGCATCTTGTCGAGGGAGCGGTCGACTTTTTGATCGAAGAGCCAGGATTGACCACTGGCGTCAGATGGGCAAAATACGACCCCACCTTGCCAATCTACATCTGAGGCGGCGTCGATTCTAAAGGATTGAATGGTTTGGGAAAGAATGTATGGAATAATCGAATACGAAAGTTGTTTTCACGTGCTGTAAATCTTGAACTCCGCCATCTTAGCCATGTCCTCGAGCCGCCATGTCCTACGTATCAAACGAATCACCTCCTTGGGTATACGGCGGGGGATATCGAGTTCGCCCATGGGATTACGCAGCAGCACAACACCGTCAAATCCATTTATTGCGCGACCAGGGCCACACCCATTACCTTTAGAGGATCAAAAAGAGTTTGAAGAACTTGTTAGAAAAGCTCAAGCGCCGCTTTCAACCTCTCCAAAGACTCACGTCACGTCGAGCAATGGCGACGAGTTGCTCGAGGCGGCTGTGGAGCGACATCCTGATGCGAGGAAACCGATACCCGCAGAATTCGAGGGCGATGTGAATCCTGTCACTGGTGAAAGGGGAGGTCCAAAGCGGGAGCCGGTCAAACATAATGATTGGAGCTATGGTGGAAAAGTGACGGATTTCTAAAGTGTACGTGGATATTCTTTGATTTGAAGCAGTATACTGAATAATATGAAGAAAGCTGTCATAACCAATCTCGAGTTACTATACATGTAGCAACATCTGCAAACTATTCTACGTCATTTCGCGTTTTCTCGGGTTGCTTGAGAGAATTGCTCCGATTTATCGCTCAGACACGTTGTTGAGAACGCGGAGGATAGAAAGGAAGAGGTTGATAAAGTCGAGGTAGAGGCTAATGGCGCCCATGATGTATTCGTCGGGACTGAGTTTCTTGTTGATGACATATGTATCGTAAACAATGTAGCCGGAGAAAATGACGCAGCCTCCTGCGGCATAGACGAGGTCCACTGTGCGGGAGAAAGGGATGAAGATGCCGACGAGGCCAGTGGCGACGAGTGCCATCAATCCACCAAAGAGGAAAGGTGCCATTCCAGAGAAATCGTACTGTTGTTTGTCAATACCAGCCAGTGGAACGTGAGTAGACGACTCACTTTCGATTGGAATGTAAACAGCGTCAAACCGAGGAAGACGCCAACGGTAATGAGGAGCGCTTGCATCACAATGATGTTATCGTAGAACGCCACTGCGACACCCAGCGTGACTGCCTCCATCAAGGTGAAGACTCCCAAGAGGACAAAGTTCATGGGAGAGGAGTGGCGCTTCCAGTAGAGCAAACCAAGGAAGATGAGAGATCCAAAAAGAGGGATATAGAATGCCCAGACACTACAGCTAGTGAGCTCAACGTCGTTGGATGGTGCCGTGGGACTTACTGGTTCTGGATCCAGCTAATGGCCGAGACGCTCTGAGAGAGCGCTCCTCCAACGATGGTAGTTGCTACAATTTGAGCGAAGAGGATGCTATACACCTTGCGAACAAACGCCTGACGGACTTCAATGGCGCTGGATGCTACATTTACACCATACTGGGACACTAAGTCAGCACGCTTCGCCATATTGTAGTGACAAGTTGGCAATATTGACGCACCTTAAAGTCGTCTGGAAGATCCTCAGCTTGGTTGTAGATGGCATTCGCGTTGCTTGGGCCAGCGCCTTGGTCATGGAACAGCAACGGCTCATGCTGCTCTGCTTCTTCGTCGCGATATGGTTTTCCGGGAACAGTACCATAGGATGGCGGGTTGTTTGCTGGGTATGCAGACGACATTCTCCGTTGATGGTGTGGTGGTCAGGGATCAAGCTTGTGGTCTACCATAGTTTTGTATATTTTTGGACGGCGAGAATGTCGAGCTCCAAGTCGCAGCTAGACACATAAAAGCTAGAAAGATTCACGCGTACGATTCAGATCAATGGCGTGACGTCCAGCGTAGGCATTTCCCAAGGACAAAAGCCGCGACAGGACATTGACGAGCTCAGCGCGACGTAGAAGTGGACGATACCTGTTTTTTGAAGAAATATTCGGACCGTGTAGCCCGTCTCTGGCCTGTACAAGTCAACACTCCCCGGCAATCTTGCAGAGGAAGCATAGATCGATCCCTGCGTCGAATAGACATCCCAATGTTCCTTATGAGGCCACATCAGGGCCGTTATGCGTCCCCTCGTCGGTCAAACATGTCACCATTGATTGCCCACGCCTTCTTTCCCGCCTGATTGTCGCTCATTCCTGGAACGGGGCTCTGGAGCATTCCTGAAGGAGTAGATGATAAGAGGAACCTCCGATATACTAGATATGACGCGATTCCGGAAATCACGGTTCATCGCAGCCAATGTCGGCGGGATGCATCCATCAAAATGTGAGTAGAGGACACGACCGTATTCAAAGCACCTTTTGACACCATTCATAAGAATTTTCATCATACTAGGCGCACAAGGCGCCATTCTTGGGTCTTCGGATCGCTGCACAAAGGCACTTGCAAGGTACGACGCAGCCTCAATATCCTGCTCGTGTGACCCGTAAATTCTATACAACAGGCCTGGATCCATCCCTGTACTTGGACACGAGAGAAGAGGGTCTGATCCTCTCCGACGGCCCATCCCATCACGGGGTGACAGAATGGGAGCATTGCCAAATATTGTGCCTGGAGGGATGATGCCGATTTGGATGTTCATGTCCATGATAATGGCCGAACCTGGTCAGCTCGCAGAACAACTCATCTACCCCATTCCTCTGGCACTTTTTGACATTTCGCTACTTAGGAGTCCCCTGGCTGATCTCAGGTCCGATATGCTTGCCCACTTTTCTCCGCCAAGAGATTGCGCCTCGGATCCGGCGTGAACCGCCCTTCCCCTTGGCACCGCGATATTTTTGCTCTCCTTTCCAGAGCAGATAGAGACTTTGAGGACTATTTGACGTATGTAATGGCGCCTACAGCCAGAAATGAAACCGATGGATGACGTTTGATCCATCATTCTACCGCGGACGGACCGTCCGGATAGTGAATGAATGATTTGGCGTACCCCTACTGACCAGAGGTCAACAAACGTTCCAACAGGAACCATATACTCGAGTATAAAAAAGACATCGACTCTCACCTCTCGACGTGATCAAAGCCACTCCTTTTCACTGATGAGGCTATTGCAAGCGTTCCTTGTAGTTGGGCTCACCCTTCGGGGATCACTAACTGTTCAAGCTGCAACCACGTTCGCTCTCCCAAATACCTCGGCGACGTTTCAAACTGCCCAGCCAACACTCACGCTCGCTACATGGGATGCGACAGATACCTTTGCAACCGCCACCGATTCTCAGACGACGACAGCTACTGCGTCTAACTTCTCGGAGCAGGATCCAATCCTCGACTCCCGCCGAACAGTGAATATGCTGGCTGGTGCGCCACACCTTCTCCTTGTTGTTTTACTTAGTTTCGGTCGTGCAGACATCAAGGGCATTTACAGCCTCCCTCAACAGGGTGAAGTTGTACAAAATAAGACTTTGAATGTTACCGACATCCAAGGCGACATACTGTGAGTATCTCATCAGCAGACGATACCGTACTAAACAGTGGTCTAGTATAGGCATGAAGAAAAAGCTAGAACTATTCTACTTTTTCAGTATCAACGAACCGAAGGCGTTTAAGAAGAAACTTCATACCTACGTCGTGCCTCGCATCACCAGTACCTTTCAACTGCTCAGCACTTCCACTCAGCCTATCGTGTGTCTCAACCTTGCATTCACGCGTACTGGACTCGTCAGCCTCGGCATCACCGCCAACCTTGGTGACACCCCATTCAACAGAGGCCAGTTTGCTGACGCTTCAAATCTGGGAGATGTACTCAGCAATTGGATATCAGCTTTTGCTGGCACGAAAGTTCACGGCGTATTTCTGATTGCATCTGACTCGTCATCCAATCTTGTTGCGATGGTCAAATGGCTCGAGACCCTATTTGGGACCGACATGACAAAGCTATATACCCTCCAAGGCAACATTAGACCACCTCCTAATGATGGTCACGAAAGTGTGTAACCGTTGGTCTTCCCGCTTGTCCCTCATTCCTCTGCAGTGTTCGGGTTCCTTGATGGAATCGGTCAGCCCGCAGTTGCTGGTTTCAACCTCGTTCCGGCCCCAGGACAGCAAGTTGTGTCACCTGGTGTCATTCTGACTGGCGAACCTGGCGATTCTCGGCTTGGTTCGCGACCGAAATGGGCTAAAGACGGTTCTTTCCTCGTTTTCCGTCAACTCAAACAGCTTGTACCCGAATTCAACAAGTTTTTGCTTGATAATGCCCCTCCTGCACCCACGGCTTCGCCTTCAATGACCCTTGCTGAACGTGCCGAACTTCTTGGTGCACGAATCGTCGGTCGCTGGAAGAGTGTGAGTTTGCCACAGGGGCGAGTGATTCGATGCTTACCTGCTCTCTTCAGGGTGCTCCTGTCGACTTGACCCCTCTTGTTGACAACCCTACGATGGGAGCGAATCCACTCATAAATAACAAGTTTGACTTCTCTCACACTGGATTCAATATCAACACGGATCAGACCCATTGCCCATTTGCGGCGCACATCAGGTATCACTATTGAACACTTGCCTCGCCAACACACTTACTGATGATCACTAGGAAAACTCGCCCACGCGCTGATCTCAGCACCCCGTTGTACGTAGTTTGCTTACCTCTTGAGATCGGATATTGAAAGCTCATAACCAGGAATGCTATTATGCGAGCTGGTATGCAGTACCTACATACAAATACGATGATCAACTGACGTGTTTACTTCAGGCATCCCCTACGGCCCAGAATGTGGGGTCTTTTCTCCTATCTATTGTTCACGCTAACGATCTGATAGTGAGCCGGGCAGAGGCTTTCAGTAACCAATCAAGCGTCCTTTCATCAAGTGAAAGAGGCCTCGCCTTCGTGTCCTACCAATCCAATATCGACTTGGGGTTCCAGTTTATCCAAACACAGTGGGCAAATGCAATCAATTTTGCTCCTGGAAAGAATCCCGTGGTAAGTCCACTAACCCGAAAGCTTGAATTCTCTGAGAACAATTCATTCAGCCTGGTTTTGACCTGATTTTTGGTCAAAATGCGGGCGCAACTCGTTGGATGTCAGGAGCAGATATTGATAACCCGACCTGGAAGCTCAAGATGCTCTTCGACCATGTGATATCTCGTGGCGGAGAGTATTTCTTCAGTCCGAGTATATCTGCCATTCGCGACGTAATCTCAGTATAGGCATCCCCAACGGCGACTCATTCCTTTGATTACACCCAATGATGCCCTTACCGTATGAGGGCTATCTATATGCGACAGAATCCATCCCTTTTTTTTCCAGGTACCAATGAGCCTCACCGCTCAGCACGTTTACTATCCCCCGAATCCCATGCTACGACGTCGCAACTCATGCCGCCGATGACCCAATCTGCCAGTGGCGATTGGGCCGGGTGCTCTATACTCAGATGCCAACGGCGGCGACTTTGCGGAGGTGCCTATTCAATTTCTAGGATCATCCCGTGAGAGCCCAACTCAGTCAGGAGGACAATTCCGACGCTCCTGCCAAGCTTCTGATCTCATTCATCAGCCCTGAGCGATCCCCCAGAATTCCAGACTCTAGATTTTCTGATAACAATGCAGGACAAGGTATCACATCCTTCTATACTGTTTACGGATTCTTCATTTCATCTACTACTCCTGTCATGCATTCTGGATGCCGGGATCTTTGAGTGCAGGACGCATACCTCGCAAATGACCGACTCGCTGTTCTGACACGATACTGGACAGGCCTCAAAGTGACATATGCGGAAATCATACCCGTCAGGCGACCTTTGACCACCTCATTCGGATCTATCATTCATGATCCCTCGTTTCGCCGTGAACGGGCCGCGTCTGGCAGCCATAGGGAAACGGCGTTTTACAGACATGACAGGCTCATTTGTGTACTACCTTGAGCCATCAACTAACTAGAAACTTGACAGGGGGCTCGGCGGAGCAAGAGACGAAGCAAGGGTGGCTTGCCTATATCTACCCCCAAACAGAGGTATGTGGACAGCCCACAGCTTCGCTCTTTCCCCCTTCCAGTCCTTCCATGAATCTCAAGCTGTTCCAGGCTCTCGCCTTTGCGGGCCTCTGCGTCCAAGGGGCCGTGGCGGCAGTCGCACCTACCTTTGTCGTAACGAACATTGATACTCTCCCGGCGACCCGTGTCACGGTCACCAGGATTGCAACGCCCGTTTCCTCGATAGTCCTTCAGACAACGACCACAAAGACCTCAACTAAATCGACTAGCACTGTCGTTCAATCCTCGTCTTCGTCAACCAAGACTACGTCGACTAAGACTACGTCGACTACATCGAGTACTACTAGTACCTCGATAAACCCTACGTTTACGGCGAAGGATCCCATCCTCGATGGCATCCGTAACCAAAGCATGCTCGCAGGTGAGCTAAGCCACCGCCATGGAGGGCGCGCTGATGATAATCTTGTTAGACATCAGAGGCATCTACGATCTTCCAACTAAAGATCAAGTCATCAGGAATGCCACGTTGAATGCTACCGACATTCAGGGCGATATCTTGTAAGTAGTCTTCCTAGTGTGGAGCTGATATGAGCTGATATGATATAGGGTCGGAATGAAGAAGAAGCTCGAATTGTTCTACTTCTTCCACATTAACGAACCTAAGTCATTCAAGAAGAAGTTCCATACCTATGTGGTTCCTCGTGTCACCAGCACCCTCGATCTCCTCAGCGTCAGCAGTCAGCCCGTCGTTTGCCTCAACGTCGCTTTTAGCCAGACTGGCCTCTACACACTTGGTATCAACGATAATCTCTTCGACAGCCCATTCTCAAACGGTCAGGCTGCCGATGCCAACAATCTTGGTGACCCCGGCTTCAAGTATTGGCTCAACGCTTTCATTGGCACCAAAATTCATGGTGTATTCCTCATCGCCTCTGATGACATGATTAACATCAATGCGATGGTGAACTGGCTCGAAGCCTTGTTTGGTTCGGATATAACCAAGATGCATGAGCTTCAAGGCAACATTCGTCCACCACCATATGATGGTCACGAAAGTAGGTCATTGCCACTGCAGGAGAGTTGAAGCTTACGACTGTAGTGTTTGGATATCTCGACGGTGTCAGCCAGCCTGCCGTCGCTGGCTTTAACATCAACCCGGTCCCAGGTCAACAACTTATTAATGCTGGTGTTATTCTCGTCGGTGAGGTGGGCGATACCTTGCAGTCTGTCCGACCGGCGTGGGCAAAAGACGGGTCTTTCCTCGTTTTCAGGCAACTTCAGCAATTTGTTCCGGAATTCGATCAGTTCTTGCGCGATTGGGCACCACCTGCGCCTGCATCTATGCCAGGGATGACTCTCGCCCAGCGTGCAGACTTGCTGGGAGCTCGTATGATGGGTCGCTGGAAGAGTGTAAGTATATTTTATAAAACTGTGCATGTTTTCATTGCAATAGGGTGCACCTGTCGATCTGACGCCGCTTGTTGACAATCCGGCCCTTGGAGCTAACCCCAATGCCAACAACAACTTTGACTACTCCCACACTGGCTTCAATCTGGCCACCGACCAGAGCCACTGTCCTTTCGCCGCACATACAAGGCGAGTTTGAGACTCCAACTGGACTATTGGATAACATTCTTGCATAGGAAAACCCGACCTCGAGCAGACCAGAATACTCCTCTGTAAGCCAACTTCCTGCTTGACAGTAACAAGCTAACGAGCAATCAGGAATGCAATCATGCGAGCTGGTATGGGTCACAGCGAAAGCTTATCCTGGGTACTAATGTCTTCAGGTATCCCATATGGACCAGAACCGACACAACAGGAATATGCCACCAATACTTCGTCCCAGGATCCTGACATGGAGCGCGGTCTTGCATTTGTCTCCTATCAGTCCCAGATCGATCGGGGCTATCGCTTTATCCAGATGAAGTGGGCCAACGATGTCAACTTTGCGCCTGGCAAGACCCCCCAGGTACAGTGTCTGCTCAACTGTGTGGATTCTCTTCCCTCTGACATGATGATATAGCCCGGGTTCGACATGATCTTTGGCAACAGTAACGGCGGAACCATCTGGATGTCGGGCGCAGACGTCGACCACCCTAACGATATTATAAAAGCTTGGCAGTTCTGGGTACGTCTGACATTGGTCTATGAACTCCAGGAATTGACGATTAATCGAACCAGGTTCTCGCCAGAGGCGGAGAATACTTCTTCAGTCCTTCCATCTCTGCGCTCAAGAATGTCATCTCAGTTTAGGCTCGCATCGACCGAAATCTCGTCGGTAGTCAGACTTCACTGGCTGTAAATCGATGTCCTCTGAATAAACCTTTCTGTGGTCGAAACTACGCAATGCTCTCGGTTGATTAGCCTATTCATGAGTAATTATACAATTAAAAGTGCAACCTTCAGTCATATAGAAAAGGTTCATAAAAGGCCGACGTGACGGTGGCTGGTGCGAAGTGGCATAATCACTAAGTCTAACCGGCGTCACTGCCTGATTGATAACTATGGCACCCTATGACACTTATAATAACTATTTTCACCGGTGTCAGCATGAATGAACGCAAAAATAATGAAATAGAGGTCATGCGGAACAGAGTTCTCAGCTAAATCAGTGATGTCGTCCATAGATACTCTTAATGCAGTAATGCGCTATATAACTACAGGAAGCGCAACAAAGAAAAGCACGCGCATCTAATTGCACCCCCTCTTGTATAGATGCTGTAACCCGTCAATAAATACCACCAGGCGCCATGAACCGCCCGCCAATATTCACGAGAAATGACTTATCGTGGCTTAACCACTGGACCTCGCAGCTCGCCGTGACATATTACCAACGGCGGCCGATGTAAAGAGGAGATGCCCTGATCATGTCCAACATAACCAGGAGGTGCACCAATGAGTCGCGATGTTGAGTGCTTCTCCGAGTATTCGCTGCCATCGATGCGGCACATGGCATCTGGAGAGTCGAACAGGCTTTGGGCCAACTTTACCACAATATGTCAGCACTCACATCAAAATAGGTTGAAATATTCACATACCGTCTTTGATAACAGAGTCTTTCCGGTTTCACTGGGTCCAGCAAAGAGGAAACTGGCCAGCGGACGATTCTTGTTTCGCAAGCCAGAACGTGAAAGCCGTATAAGGTTAGGGGTGCGAGGCAAATTCCAACAAGCTCCTGACGCGTGGATCACTACAATGCCGTGACAGACATTTGAAAAGTTGTCTCTATCTTGAAATATGTATGCTCTGCGCTAAAATACCCCCCGACCCTGAGTATCCGCATCGTGCATGAGGATCCGGGGGGTTCGGTATGTCGGCTGATTGAACCTCCAGAATCCAGAAGGCGCTATTTCTGCCGTACGTGTATTCTCTCTGTGGCCGTCCGAGCCATGGATGGCGATAATGCTGACATTGGAGATCAATGGCGTGTGCAGACAAGATCCCCTATTCGACGATAAGATCCGTCCCAGGCATAACTTTGAAAAACCGAGTTCATTCTTTTGACTTGGTCCTCGAGGTCGAGGGTTTGTTGAGATCCGTCGGATGATGAGCAGTGGGTGCTTGGTCGGTCATATACAGCGACAACTTAGAGCGGTGAAGAATGCTTTGAAGCGCGAGCGAAGAGTCGACATTGTTTTCGTTCGAAACGTTCGGGATCAAGAGCTAGCTGGTGGCAAACACCAGTTTGACGGCAAGGAGACTGGGAGAACACTACAACGTCTTTTGTAGCATTTTAAGATTAAAATATGTATTTCCGCGGCTATATTTAAAGTCTTCTTGGAATATTCCGGGATGGCGTATCACTGCTTGGGTGGCGGGTGGGTAGCATTGTCGGAAGTGGATGACCATGTCATTCTTGACGGTTCTTGGTCCCTCTGTATTCTCATGACATAAGCAAGTCAAACGTCGAGACGTAGCTCGTCCTGGCCCAATTTTTCGAGAATATTCTAGGCGTCGGTGGAGGGGTCTGGAATGACGCATGGGTCTTATAAAAAGAAGCCGGGTCGCCAGCAGCTGACCAACTCTACCAATAAACAACTTGAACAGCTACCATGAACTACGACTTTACCGAAAAATCAGAGCAGACCCTTGCGGCTGCGATTCAACTGGCAAAAGACCATGCCCACTCCCAAGTCCAGCCCGTTCACTTCGCATCAGCAATGCTGAACGAAGATGCTGGACTCTCTCCACCAGGCGCGCTCCCAAAGCCTGCCGGTCAAGGAGGATCCCTGTTCGTTCAGGCCATCCAGAAAGCCGGTGGTGATCAGGTAAGTTGTATTTGTGCATCACATTTGTACGGGACTAACATTTGAATATAGACTCTCGTAGCCCGAGCTATCCAGCGACAATTAGTTCGCCTACCTTCCCAAGATCCACCCCCGGAAGAGATTTCACTGAGTCAAGCATCTCGAAAGGTGCTCCATGAGGCTCAGAGTCTTCAAAAGACGATGGTGAGTTGTTTGTCCACTCCGCCATTCGGAGTGGGCGCCAAAGCCCGTCACAAATGCTGACTTTTCTGTAGCACGACTCCTACATCGCGCAAGATCATCTCCTCCTCGCATTGATCAAGGATCCAACAATCGTTCAAGCGCTCAAGGAAGCCTCTATAACCGAAGGCGTTATCAAGACCGTTATACAACAACTACGAGGCAACCGCCGTGTAGAAAGCAAAAGTGCTGAACAAGGCTTTGACGCCCTTTCCAAATACGCCACCGACTTGACGGCACTCGCTGAAGAGGGCAAGCTCGACCCGTCATTGGACGCGACAACGAGATTCGACGTGTAATTCGAATCCTTTGCCGTCGTACGAAGAATAACCCAGTTCTCATTGGAGAACCGGGAACAGGGAAGACCGCCATTGCCGAAGGTCTCGCCCAACGTATTGCACGTCGAGATGTGCCTGCTTCCTTGATGGGTCGCCTCTTCAGCCTGGACATGGGTGCCCTGATGGCTGGTGCAAAATACAAGGGAGAATATGAAGAACGAGTAAAATCTGTGCTCAATGGTGAGTACTTCTCGGCTGCTATTCTTGATTGGTTACTTACACAGTTACAGAGGTTGAAAAGGCCTCAGAAGAAGGCGCGGGTGTCATCTTGTTCATTGACGAGCTTCACTTGATTATGGCCGGCAAAGGTGCCGAAGGCGGGGGCATGGACGCGGCAAATCTGCTCAAGCCTCAGCTTGCCAGAGGCAAGATTCGTGTCATTGGTGCGACGACTCTCGCAGAATACAGCAAATATATCGAAAAGGACGCCGCATTTGAACGTCGGTTTGCCCAAGTACTCGTCAATGAGCCAAGCGTCCCAGATACAAGTGAGTACATACGTAACAAGAAAGGGTATCTTCTAACAAAATCTAGTCAGCATTCTTCGTGGTATCAGGGAAAAGTATGAAGTTCACCACGGTGTGCGCATCCTAGACAGCGCACTCGTCGCGGCGGCAACCTTGGCGCATCGCTACCTCACGTCAAGGCGACTCCCAGATAGTGCAATTGATCTGGTCGACGAATGCTGCGCAAGCGTTCGTGTCACCCGAGAAACGGCTCCTGAAGCAATTGATCAACTGGAACGCAAGCGACTCGAGCTAGAAGTCGAAATCCATGCACTTGAGGTAAGATTCAACTCTTCCCTCCGTTGGGATTTTACTGACAATAAACTAGCGCGAGAAAGACTCTTCCTCAAAAGAGCGCTTGGCGGCTGCTCGAAAGGAGGTTGCCAACATCGACGACAAACTCCAACCCCTCAAGGCTCAGTACGAAACAGAAAAGAAACGTAGCGACGAAATTAACGAGATTCGTAAACGCATCGACGAACTCAAAGCAAAGGCAGACGACGCTGAACGGCGTTACGATCTGGCGACTGCTTCCGATTTGCGCTATTATGCCATCCCAGAACTCCAGGGTCGCCTCGAAAAAGCCATGGCAGAGGAAGCCGCTCATGGTGGATCTCTTGCCGACACAGTAGCGCCTGAAGCTATTGCAGAAGTCGTCGCTCGATGGACCGGTATCCCAGTCACCCGCTTGATGTCAACAGAAAGGGAAAAGCTCTTGCGATTGGAAAAGACGCTTGCAGAGAGTGTGGTAGGGCAGCCAGAAGCCGTCAAAGCGGTCGCCAACGCTATACGGCTTTCACGTTCTGGCTTACGAAACGAGAATCGTCCGCTGGCCAGTTTCCTCTTTGCTGGACCCAGTGGAACCGGAAAGACTCTGTTATCAAAGACGGTATGTGAATATTTCAATCTATTTTGATGTGAGTGCTGACATACTGTGGCAAAGCTCGCCCAAAGCCTGTTCGACTCTCCAGATGCCATGTGCCGCATCGATGGCAGCGAATACTCGGAGAAGCACTCAATATCGCGACTTATTGGAGCACCTCCTGGTTATGTTGGACATGATCAGGGAGGCCAACTTACCGAGTATATTCGTCGCAAACCCTACAGTGTTATTCTGGTTGATGAGTAAGTGCTTCCTGTCTTCCTGTCTTCACATTGGATCTTATCTAACATTCCTTTTCTAGACTCGAAAAGGCCTCTCGCGAGTTTGTCACCGTATTTTTGCAGGTGCTGGACGACGGTCGCCTGACGGATGGACAAGGCCGAGTCGTCGACTTTAGAAACACCGTCATCATTTTTACATCCAATGTCGGTAGCACGTTCTTGACGGATATGGGTGAAGGTCCAGTGCCCAGTCCGATCCGCAAAGCTGTCATGGATGCCATCCGCACGACCTGGCCACCTGAATTCTTGAACCGTATCGACAATATTATCATCTATGTAAGTCTCATACTATTCTTCAATATTCAGATGACTGACGATTGATATAGCGTGCTCTCTCACACTCCAACATTCGCAAGATTGTCGACATTCGTCTGGGCGAAGTTCAACAACGTATCGAAGGCCGCAAGATGAAGTTGTCGGTCAGCGACGAAGCAAAACATTACCTGGCGTCGATCGGCTACTCTGCGACCTATGGTGCCCGTCCACTTCAGCGCGCAATCATGACCGAGCTCCTCAATCCGCTGTCCGTATACATCTTGGACGATCGCGTACGGGATGGCGAGACGGTCCGCGTCGACTTTGACAAGCACCACAACCGACTTATGATTATTCCAAACCATGAAGGTTCTGGCGCGGCAGATGATATGGACTTGGACGACGATGACGAGTTGATCGTCGAAGAGGTGGATTAAACGAGTCCCTAGAATGTAGAACTGATTATGTAGCCTTGTGTCTTGTCCGATAAAGTTTTGTATATGTATTGTGAAGCACTGTTTTACAAAGAGAATACCTCGTACCGAAATAAGTAAGACATTTTCAAAAGCAGCGTTGTCGGAGTTCATCATTCTCCCTCTTGAGTGCCTCATTCTGCTTCCGCAAGTCTTGGACTTCTGCTTCGAGTTTTCTGATGGTTTCGATTTTGTAACTTAGCGCACGCTTATCTGCAAAAGCTTTTCTTTCTGCCGTTTCGATGGCTCCTTTGAGTCTGATTTGTACTTCGAGCATTTCATCGAATATTTCGCCCACTTTGGACCTCTCAATGATAGATCCTCCAGGTGTTCGGTGTACGCTGTCCAGCCTTGCATTAGCTCGCCCTGGAGTGGAGTCAACCAAAAACGGATTATCCTATAGACCACTGTTAGTGAAATTTGCAGTAGCCTGGTTTGTGCCTACTGGGTCGTTCTTGATCGTCGAGTAAGGCTCAGGGTGCTCATTATTTGCGCCCATCAAGTTATATTGGCCTGGTGCTTGGCGTTTGACTGGAGGAAAGTGAACACTCTTTACGGGAGACGCGTCCATCTTCTCTTCTCCGGAATCGGGATCCTGATCAGGTTCGTCGGGTTCGGCCTTTGTCGACCAATAGTCCCGACGTTCTAAAAGACTATTCAGAAAGTCCAGGTGAATCCGGGGGAAGATGTGTACGAACTATTCGAAGTAGATGCTAGGAGCGCCGTTCCTGGTATCTGGGGTGAAGAGGTACGCTTTCGCTTCGTGGTTGAGGACATTTCTTTTTTGGGGGACGAGAATGAATCTTCAGCAGCCTTGAATCCTGGTGCAGAGAGTCGAAACTGATCCGCCCAGGCTGGGTGAAATCAGACAATGAGAGTATGATGAATATGACAACGGCGTACTCCAGAAATTGCAGCCACCAGTCGCGCAGGTATAAAATGGCCTAATAAATGTTGTTTAGACGTGGCAACAGAGCCAAGTGGTGGACATTTACCGATCTGGATTTTCTTTTGTGTGCGAGATGCGTTGGACTATGGGCTGACCACAAGAGCAGGTTGTATTTGCAATGTGTGATTCTAGAATTGTCCTTGAGTTTGAATTTTGTTGACCAGAGCTCATTCGGCCGCGAAGCGGTAAATGGGCGTTGGGGAGCAAGTGCCGCGTGAATCATGGCCAGCCTCTTGTCAACCCATACACGATATTTTGAGCCAGATAATGCCCAGGATATTCCAGGAATCATCGTGCAGATTACGAGAGGCGTCGATACGTATATAATATGGGCCGGGACCACGACACAGGCAATCTCCGGCGGTGATGAAGCTCAGAAGAGTCTCGCTGTTCAATCTGGACGATTAGGAGTCGATTGGGCATGTTCTATGCCGAGTCCAAAGGTATCGACAGGATAAATGTGACCGTTTTAGACTTATCCTTTTCAGCCTTCTATGCCCGTCGCTGGGACGACTCTCCTTAGGACGAGCCAGGATCCAGTCGCACTTCCTCTATCTCAACGACTCGGTACGTTTAGCGACAACGAGGACCCTGGATTGTAACTGACTCCCAAGTAGCACAGCGCTTCAAAAAGCAGATGTTTGTCTCTATCGACATTTCTGCATCACAAAAGATAGGTGGCAAGGGCCCAATGGTCGCCCTCGCTGTCGAAAAGGCGGTAATAGTCTCACTCAAGGCACTCGAGAATCCCTAGCGCAGGATAAAGGGTGTTTCCATATAGATATAAAATACTATCGCTTGACCCATGTGTACGCCTTTCTTGCCTTTGCAAGATTGGTCTTCTTCCTTTCCACCATACGTGGATCGCGTCGCATGAGCTTGGCTGCAAGCGGCGTGAGAGATGAATTGAGCCATCAATAAGAACACACCTTGCTTTATTATTGGTTTTACGTTTGGCTGCAAGACTTCGAGTGCCTTTGCCATACCAACAGCAATGGCCTCTGCCTGGCCCGTGGTTCCACCGCCTCTGACAAGCGCAAACACGTTGTAAGAAGACAAGAGACCTGTCAATTTTAACGGTCTGAAAAGGCGCTCTCGGTCGACTACATGCGTAAAGTACTGTGCGGCTGGGATGCCATTGACAATACAGGACGCTACGGGGACAGAACCACGGTCCGAAGCATCTCTGAATTCTTGATCCTTGACTTTGATTACCCATACCCGTGCAGAGCTCGTCTTTCGTCGGCCAACGGCATAGACACGGCCAAACTCGTCTGGCTCGGGTCGCTTTCGTCCCGTGCTCAGGGACTCCAGTACGGCCTTGTTGGATTTTTCGTATGGTGTTATGATTTTTTCAATGCTCTGCGCGATATCCTCTCTCCCGCATAGCAATGCGACTCGACGCAGTTTGTTGAGTTGGGTGAGGACAGAGATGAGTCGTCGATACTGCGTGCCCTTGATAGCCTTTCCGAGGATTTGATACATTTCATTGACATCTCTCCAATATGATGGCACATGGCCAATGTGATGTTCTGCAACTTTTGGCAGAGGCGTGATGTGGGCGCGGTGCATGAGCGATGTGAATTCGTTTAGCTGCTTTTCGAGATTGTAGACTCTGTCGAGATAGGCAGAATGCCCGGAAAAGAAGGTAGGCGACTCTGGCATGGGCTGCACGGGTCCTCGTCCTCGAATCATGCGTTTTGTGGATTCCGGAGGGATAAATGGGATGCTATCCGTCGCCATTGCTCGTCGTGGAACGCGTTTAAACGCGACACGCAGTGCTGGACGGACGCGCAGCATTTTGGTCGTGTCCAAGCTTCGACTTGCACAAACTTGGAGCCGACTAGAACTGGCGACTATGGCAGAGAACAACTTCTCAGCCGCTCTTTCAGCATGGAAAGGTCGTTTATATCAGAGTAGACGTCTATAATAATGCTGATATCCACGGAAATTATGCACACGCAGACATCAATCTCACAGAACTCCAAAAAGCACTCGACGCGCAAGGTGTTGAACTTGTAGAGAACCAGAAGGAATCAGTGGTTGGAAGAAAAGCACTTGCAGACAAGACGAGAGGTAGATCCTGTCCACCCATGACACACTGCTGGCGGAGGCTCACATCGGCAGAGTTTAAACGATTACCGGACGAGGAGAAATTAGTCGAAATCAAAGTTCTGCTCAAAGGTGGGCTACAGTACGAGTCTGAATGCACTCTCATGTCCTTGTAGCGTATCAAACGGAAATAGACAATCTCACCAAGAGGACAAAGAGTGCAGAAACAGCATTCTTGAATGCGTACAAAATTCTTGCAGAGGCTCCTGATCCATACCCATTACTGGACGCCGCGGTGGTTTGTGATAAACCATATTCAGCTCGGTGGTACGCTGACGTCTTAGTAGGATCAGATGGTCAAAGTCGGCGAAACAAAAGAGCTGGAAGAGGAGATTCAGCGGTTGAAGAACGATAATGCGGAACTGCGGCGAAAAGTGGCAGAATCTGCAAGCCTCGAGACTGCGAGAAAACGAGCGGAGGACAAGCTGGAAGCGCTTCAAAGCAAGGTGTGTGTGTGTTGTAAACTGTGCTATCATGTAGCTCATCTTTACAGATGGAAGACGCGATTCGCGAAAAGGTTGCCCAAAAGGAAATCGAACTCAACGCGACTTACGATGAACGCATTCTCAACTATGAAGAGAGAGAACGAGATCTTCAAAGACAAGTTACCCTAGTCAAGGATCAGCTCCGTGACCTAAGATCATCAAATGAGTCGAATCAAGCAAAACTCTTGAATCAGACCCAACGGCAGGATACCGAAGTCATCTCCAAACTGGCGGAAATGGACATGATCATCTCAGATTTGGAACGCGCAAACAGTCGAGTAGCTGCCGTCGAGCGCCGAAATGAACTTCTTCGTGCAGAGATTGAGGCTGTAAGGACCGGCCAGGAGACTGAGGAAAAGTGCGTACCGTTCGCCCTTTTTACCCGATTCTGAAGGGGCATAGGACGCAACAGTTGGAATCAAAAGTCGCCGAGCTAGAGGCAGAAGTAGCTGGTCTCGTGCGGGCACTAGAATCACAAAAAGCTGCCTCTGAAGATGCCCAAGCTAGCTCTAAGAGGAGGCTCGCCGAATTAAGTAAGGAACTGGCCCAAAGAGTGAGCCATATTTTCAGTTGGAGAATTCTCTCTGACCCTCGATTAGTCAGGCGAGGTCGAAAACCTGAAGAACAAGATGAAGCAGTACGTTGACTATGATGAGATCAAAAGAGAACTCGAGATTATGAAGGTACGTTTGTCTTGGTGATCTGATGAGTGCCGAACATTTCCCTAGTACGTCGAATTTGCGGGAGGAGAAGAAGATCAAGACGTTCAACTCCCGGACCCAAACGCCTCCAAAGCAAATCAACAACAAGCCAAATCACTCGAAACGCTATTGGCAGCGAAGAACCGCAAAATGTTAGAAGAGCTCACGAGGTTTAGGGCAAGTAAACTATATCTTTCAGAATGCTTCCTCAACTTCTCACAGGTGCTACACGCAGAACTGGAAGAGTCTTATCGAACCACGACTGGCGAACTAGCTACATGTCGTGCGGAATTAGAGAAACAAAAGATCCTCACGGAGAGACTAGAAAACGACATCATGCATGTCGATCGACACATGGGTCAAGCCAATGGAGAGCGACCGTCTGGGAGATCGACGCCTTCTGCGTCTGCAGACGGTCTTTCTGGACTCAACCTGGGATCGAATCCTGTACGTACGGAAACGGGGCAGCTTGGATCCTCTAACGCGTTGAAAGGATCGGCCCGTTCGATATACGCCCATTCCATTTTCATCTGCGGCGGACAGCTCAATACTGCCCATTGTCACCAGTCAGCGAGATCGTTTCCGCCAGCGCAATGCAGAGCTCGAAGAGGTACTGCATTCCTTTTCTGCCCTACCCTCTTACTCAAGGATTGTAGGAACTTCGCAAGCAATTCGAAACCATCTCGGAACTGAGAACGGATATTAAGACATTACAGAGTGATAATCTCAAACTATACGAAAAGATCCGTTATATGCAGAGCTACCAGGGTGAAAGTTCCATACTGCCCGGCCCGACTGGCGCTCCTGGAACTTCATATTCACGAGCAGAACCAACTCTTGCGAGGAATGATGGGCTCCACAAGTATAAGAGTCTTTACGAGCAAAATATGAATCCATTTGAAGCGTTCCGCGGGCGGGTGGGTCTTGTTTCTCTCATTCTTAGAACGTTACTTATGTGTATATGCACTCTATAGGAAGCGGCTCGAGCTGTTCAGGCGTTGAATCCTTTGGAACGCGGCGTGTTGACGTTGACGCAGGCGATCTTGGGCAACCGCCGCACGCGGCTGTGAGTAGCATTCCCTCGTTCAATCAGCGCCCTGATCCTTGTAGATTTTTTATTGTCTATGCTATGGCACTACATGGGCTCGTCTTGTTTACCAGCTATGAATGCACCTCTGTCGGGTCGAGCAACCCCACCGCCAGAGTTCCTCACTAGCCTTCTCCTGCATCATCTCTCATTTTTGCACTTCATGTTTGCTTCTTGCACGTGTACCTATTTATCTCCAATGTTATATTCGCTTATTCCTTTCTTGGCCACTCCCACCTCCGATGGCGGAAAAGCAAACCGTTCGACTACACAGGTGTAGATTTATTGATTGGTCGCCGTCTCCTATCACCTCTCTCGCTTTTCCTCCTACCATCCTTCCGCCTCGAAAATTTCCGCCAAATGTGATACCACTCCTCGCCGTCGGTCGAGCCAATGGAAACGTTGAAATATGGAAATGGGCGGGTTCATGTCCTCCAAATAAGATGCACCAAGGCTGGGTGATTTGGCAGGTCAGTTCTTTTGATCAATGCCTCCCTGTGGAAAACCTTTGCGTTGTCCTAAAACGAGCTGCTTCATACTGAATATTGATATTTCAGACTATATTTGCACCCAGACCATCAAAAGTAGACTCCCTCGCCTTTGCATGGCGAGATCCTAGCGGAGAATGTGCGCCAGACAATCTCGACAGTCTGCGACTTTTCAGTGCAGGTGGTGGAAGTGAATTGACAGAATGGGATTTAGTTCGTTGCTCCGCCCGACGGTCGCTGCCTTCTCAAGGCGGTTCGATATGGTCCATCGCTGTCAATCCGACTTCCACCGCATTGGCGTTGGGCTGCGAAGACGGTTGTGTCCGTATGGTGTCTTTGGAGGACGATTCTTTCGTACTACATCGTAAATTTGATCGCGTCAAAGCCAAAATTCTTAGTATTGCCTGGGGACCACCGACGAGGCGTGCTAAGACTTCTATGGCTGGAAGCGATGTAGAAAGTGACGACGAAGATGCTTGGGTGGATCAGTGGCTTGTGACAGGCTGTTCTGATAGCAGTCTACGCAAGTGGGACGTTCGATCAGGGCGCATGGTGGACCGAATGAGCAC
This sequence comes from Serendipita indica DSM 11827, assembly GCA_910890315.1. Classification (NCBI taxonomy): domain Eukaryota; kingdom Fungi; phylum Basidiomycota; class Agaricomycetes; order Sebacinales; family Serendipitaceae; genus Serendipita; species Serendipita indica. Next base: position 1,016,204 of record CAJVGD010000012.1, on the reverse strand, counting down.
TGACAAGACACGAAGTGAAAAGACGCTTGTATGGGCTGTTGGAGTGCTCGGGTGAGTACCACTTAGCAGTTATTTCCTCTGGCCCCTAAAACCGTACAGTGACGGTAAAATCATTTCTGGCGACTCGATGGGCATGGTCAAGTTTTGGGATTCCCGCACATGTACTCAATTGCACTCATACACATCTCACGGAGCAGACGTACTATGCATGGCAATCAATCATTGGAGCAACGCTGTTTACACGTCTGGTGTTGACCAAAAGGTGGCTGAATTCCTGCCCGTCGAGATTTCCGCTGGCAAGCCATCTATTCTCTCCAGTGGCAAACAAAACCGTTGGATTCAATCGAAAGCACGGCGACTGCATTCTCACGATGTGCGTGCACTCGCAATATGGCCCCCACAGTCTCTCTTCCCTGCCGCTGCTAGCGCAAAATCCAACGCTGTAACTGGTGATATACCGCCGCTACTTGTCTCTGCGGGCCTCGACATGTCCCCAGTCACCATTCCCTGCGCGCCACCAAATCAGAATCCGTCCAAATACGCCAATCCTTTTGGGAAAAGCAATCTTGCGACATTTGAAGAAGCATACTGCTCTAGAGCGCCATTCACGCGCTCTGTTATAGCCGTTGCGGGACATGCACGTTTAGTAGCGTGTCGGAACGACTCGAGAGTGTCTGTGTGGCGAATTAAAGAGCCCCCGAACGAAGTTGACGAGGAGGTGATGAAAGAAATCCCGGATGGCTGGGTAAAGCTCTTGGACTTGCAACTCAATACGGCGACGACATTGTCTGCTCTTGCATTATCGGCAGATGGCCGATGGTTGGCGGTGGCTGACGCGAACGAGGTGAAACTTTTCCTACTTCGCAAGGTATGTCTTATTGTCTCAACGGAATCACGCTCACGAGCACCAGGATGGCAGTACCCTTCAGCCCAAACGTATCAAAACCATTGCAACCATTATCAAGGACTCATTGCCATCATCCTGTTCAGGAGGCGCGACCTCGCTCATCTTTTCGCCCGACTCGAGCAAACTCATCGTTGGCCTTGCCCAGAGTGGCTACGTCGTCGTTCTCTCCCTCGACACGAGATCGAATCCTCTCGTTTTGCGCGTATTTGATCAGCACCGACATCTCGACTCGCGCACTCGTCTGCTCAAGCCTCTGAGCACGTCCTCCAGCATGGACATTGATGATGCGGACGAGCAGAATCTGATCGTGACGCACATTAGCAACTTAGCCACCAGCCTGGATGGACAATGGCTCGCATCGAGCGATGTGCTAGGGAGAATAAACGTGTTCAATCTCGATGCGTTGCACTTCCACTGCGCACTACCCACCTTCCCCTATCCAATATCCGCATTGGCGTTTGACGCATTCTCGTCGAGATATCTAGTGGTTGCGACGCCGGACAACGCCATAAGGGTATATGATGTCGAGAGGCGGCTGTTCCCTGAGTGGCAGCGAGAAATGTCACGGCTCGTCTCCAAAAAGCTCGGGACTCAGCGCATATCTATCATGGGCCTCCAGTTTTTGCCAATCGCCACGAATTCAGACAGAGCCCAGTCGCCAACGAAGCGAAGTCCGTTGGAGTATCAGACCATTGTTATGTGGGGGCCGACGTGGATCTGTCGGTTCAGGATGCATACAAGTTCGCTCGGGGTCTCGGGCGGGACGCACGGGTCGTCGAAGCGCAAGCGAGACGAGGATCATCCAGATTCGCAAGATGAGAACGAACAAGGAGACAGCGACGAAGAAAATGTGATGGGAGAAGACGAGGATGAAGGCAAAAAGGACAATGAGAAAAAGGGCAGGCCATTCGAGAACAAGACGCTATCTCGCATGGCACTCACAATGACGGACAAGTATCGCAATCTACTTGGCGTTCAGTTTCTGAACGCGGAGGAGATGATCGTGGTAGAAAGGCCGTTGCTTGACGTGCTGAGTACGCTCCCGCCTGCGTACTTCAAGCCCAAGTATGGCTCGTAACAGATGAAAACAAATTTTGATTCATTGTGTACAAGTGCACATGTGGGGACCCAATCTATAAGAGATGCAACGACCGCCTCTGCTCTAAAAAGTCGACTGGATGTTATACAGAAAATAAACGAAGTAAATGCTGGACTGGGAGCCCACCCCTAGACCTTGCCACTTTTCGAGTTTATCGTGCAGACCTGAAATTCAAAGCTGAAAGACGAAGAAGATGCCTCGCAGTCTATAGGCGTCGAAGGGAATGTGGATATCGTACTTTCCTCATGCTCGCGGCGACGACGGAGGGGATGAAGGCTTGAGAAACAGAGACTGGGATGTGGTGGGTCGATAAAGTCGCCAAAATCTGCAATATGTCGATGAAGGACGTTGTAATCGCTCATAATATCGCAGTCACAGTGCGCGACAAAGGCGTGCTGCTTCTCACGATTTTCGATGTGCCACTCGTCGCAGCCATGCATCTATAGAGAAATAAATTGACATCCTCGGAGATAATGAAATCCTTACGAAGCATGTACGACCATATTCTTCGAGCGGGAAGAGTGGTCCAGGATTGGATGCCTCGAATTCGATAATATGCTGACGAATATAGGCTTTGAGGCTCTCCATCGAGTCGCGCCGCTTTCGCCAGCGTTTCGCCCGAGTTAGCTCTGGACCACGACCTATGTCGATCTGTGGGTTTACACTCTTCGTGGTATTTGGAGTGATAGACGGGAAAGGGTATGGATAGTCTGAGGTAATGCCTGCTCCAGATGATGCGGGTCGTCTCAGCTGAGTCGGCTTCAACGCATGCTGTAGAAGCCACTGGCGATTCAGTTCTGAACAAGTAAGCGCTGTCAGCTGTTGTAGGACGCAAGCCGAGGAAACGCACTGATTAGCAAAGTCATCAGCCTTTGTGTCTCCAGCCTGGGGTGTCCCGGGCTTTATAATCCATCTGGAGATTGTTCGTTTGAGCGTGGTGACTTTCTGGTTCTCTTGTCAACCGTCAATTCACTATGTACTCGTGTAGCGTGCTTACCTTGACAGACATTGTCGAGACGAGCACTGGACGAGGAAGAGTGCAAGATGTGTGACGCTGTTGGAGCTCTCAAAGCTGACAAGAGCAAGTGCCCACGGCGGACGAAACGAATTGGCAATGGCGGAACGCGTCGACCACAAGTGGCAGCGAAGCCGACGTGACGCACCGACAATGTCAAACCGAATCCAATTTTGCGTTTCGAGTGTCGCCATAGAAGTATAGGAGACATAATGGGGAGCAATACAGACCAGCTAGAAGTAAGCGTCTGCTAGTCGACCTGCATCTGACCTGTGCAAATAATAGGGGCCCAGAGCCTGGCCGGCTGAATTGCGTGGGTTTACCGTTGGCTCGGGCAGCGCTTGACTCGTACCCGACAAGCCTTTGACACAAAGGCACCACGTTACCATCTCCCATCTTCGCTGACAAGTATTTTTGGCCTCTACCTCGACTTTCATATATTACCCAACCTTCGCCGGGATCAACAGGCTCATCACATTCACACGATATTCCCACAACCATGGCCGATCTCGCCCTCATGGCCCTCTCCGAGAACAAACCAGGTGAGGTTCTCTTCCATAGCGTTGCCTGGAAATGCTCGCCTCTGATCACCCGTTTGGAATGTAGTCGATGCCGTAGAGCTCTCGCAGGCACAAGTCATGGTTGTCGAAGCCGAAAAGTGGATTATCGAAGAGGCACAGGGTACGCTATGCAATCTCCTAGTCCCTCTAATTGCATCTAACATGTTCCCATCTTCTGATTCTTGCTTCTCCGTTCTTTCAACTCGTCGCCGACGCTAGCTACACCCGACAAGAAAAAGAGCAAAGCTCGCGCTCGCACGGTCCTCAACACCATGAACCGCGTCCTCGTCGTCATTGAGGGCACCTCTGTCTTTTTTCCGCCTGCAAAGGTCAGCGCTTCTCTTCTTGGGCGTCAATTCATGTTCGGCCATCTGATAGAGCTTGACATAGTTAGCTGTCGAAGTCCTCAAGGTGATTGGTGCCCCGCTTCAATTGCTGGCTGGATTAAAGGCGATTCACAGGGCCTCCTCAAGCTGGAGCTTGACAGACGAGATAATAGCGAGCAAATCGTCGCCATGTTTCATTCCATGGTCGGTTGATGTCTTTTAAAGAGGCAAGTATTGACGTTGAGTAGACTACAATGCTCTTCGTTCTCCGACACCTTGACGGTTTAGCGCTCGGGGAAGACGAGCTCAGTTGGCGTCTCGAACACTTATTGGACGCCATGCGCAAGAGCATGGAAGAATTCGGTAGGTGTTTCTATTTTGTGTTGCTTCTCTGTCTAAGTGCATACGAGGTGACCTTGCCGACCTATATTACAACAAATGCAAACAACCCGTCGGTATGTATAACTCCTTCAGACCTTTCACTTCTTATCGAGTGCCACAGTTCGCTTTTTCAAATCTTCCGACTTTAAACTCCGGATGCAGCTCTTCAATGACCAATTCAATCAGTACCGACGCGACCTCCAAGATGTGCTCCTCGTCCGTGCAGATGGTCGCGGCCAAACGATGCAGGCCGATGTCGAACGCATCAAAGCCAACACAGAGCTCATACTCGCACGACTCGGGCAGCCCGTCAACGAACAAGAAGCACAAGCCGTCAGACTCGTCGAAGCTTGTGGTCGCGAGGTTGTGCTCCACGACAAAGCTAAGCTCGAGGAAGTTTCCGTCTTGATTGGTGGCGGACGTGTCACAGGAAACACGCAAGCACTCTTGGACACGAGTCTGGATGACCTCTTGGTGTCGAATATGTCAGTCCCAAGGTCATTCTTGATGTGCTGATCCTAATGCCACGCAGGAAGCAGTTTCACTTCAAACTCGAGGCTTCGATGGCACAGATGCATGAGAGTGTCAATAAAGCAAAGGAGGCCATTCTCAAAAAGGTGTGCCGTCCCACCCCAACGAATCACGCGACTGACCTTGAATAGCTCGACTCTGGACCTCATGAACTGATTGAAGATCCAGACGTCAAAGCGGTTTGGCAAGCAAACGTACGTGGCAATCCTTTGTCAAGCTCCGTCACCTGATTGTCTTCTAGGCGTGGAGATTGAGCGTCAAGTGTCGCCACTTTGTTGATGGTGCGTCACTCGGTGCTATTTAGTTTAGTTGCTAAACAACATACAGAACTAAGCAACCACTACGAGGAGAAGTTTCGCAACGAGATTATCAAAAACGATGGGCAGACCCCAAAAGATAACTGGACGTTGGCAATCATTTCCAAAGTCATGCGTGAGTACCAAATTGACTGCCTAATCCTCAACTCACGATGTGATAGACCATCCTGCTATTGGTGACGCGATCGACGAGGATGGTAGTGGCTTCATCTCGCTCTACGAGGTCAATTCTTTCCTGACACAGCGACCCGAGTCATGGTCTACCCCCGAGTGGCTAGCATAGTGAGTTTATAACAGTCGACCGAGGTGTCATTAACCTGTATTAGCTGGGCGATTGGGTGGAGGATGAGCAACATCAAGTATGCAATTCTTCCTGACAATCCTTCATTTCTCACCACGCATTAGATATACCAACCAAATTGCTGAACACCTTGACGACCTGAGCAAATTGTGCAGGCAAGTAGTGGACAAACACAAAGGCAATGGCGACGAAGGCTACGCGGGACTAGTCACGAAGTACACCCAGAAGCTCCGTATCATGAGAAATATGAACTCGTGGGCGCACACTGTACAAGCCGACGACAGTGCCATGCAAGACTTGTCCATGGAAGGCGAGACGCGCTTACAGGAACTACTCGACCAAGCATCAAAGGACCAAATCAAGATCATTTCAGAACGCCTCGACGTACTCAAATGGTTGCTGGACGATCCCGCAGACTTGCCTGTCCTCCTTGGCGGTACGGATACCCGAATCGAGCTCGTGTTCTTGTGCATCGCATCGTTGATCCTAGGGAGACATGTCGAGGATATGGAACAGGCGCTCTCCGGAGGCAGTGTATCAGATGGCGCTTTGGCAATCATGACGGAGACCTTGGACATGCTCACAGACATGTTTCACGATCGCATGCAAGCGCTTATTAGAGGGTGGCGTGCGCAAAAACTGCATGTCGAGTTGCACATTACGTGCTTCGCCGGCGGAATCTATGCTGGATGGTACAATGCTGTGAGTGCAATACGAGACTGCCTAGAATTCTATTCTAAAGACCATCCTAGTACAACCACCCAAGTGGTGAGATGAAGCGGCTCGTCGACAAAGCTTCTACAGCAGACGAGTCAGACGAGCTCGAAAATCACTCCAATGCCGCAATTATGAATGAGGTTTGTGTTTCGAGCCCATTGTGACAAAGGTTCTGACCAGCTCTGGTAGGTCAAAAGTCTCAATGCCTCAATAGTTCAAGTCAATGACAAGATTGGCCGGCTCGACGAGCGCATGGATAGCATCGTATCCATGTTGCAGACGCTCATTGCCGCTGCGCAAAAGAGTGGCCATCCAGCTCCAGCAAAGAAAGTCGCAACAACTGAGGTGAAACTCGGGCTTGAGTCAGATCCTCAGATCGAGATTCCACTTGATTTGCAGTCTGAGTCCCTCGGTTCTGCTCTTGGATCCATCATCTCGCCGTTCTCTACTGTGACTGATGTCGCAGTGTCCGAAGGAGCAGCGCCCGTCGCGGCCATCACTGATGCACTATCTGGGGGATTGCTCACAGGTGCCCTCGAATACCGGGAAACTATTGGGGGTATGGCGAGCAGCCTGAGAGTGGGGGTATCCGGTTTCAAGCGGGGAATCAAGGGCTCGACCAAACCCGGGAAGGGAGATTCTAGGGACAAGAACATTCCGGTGGAAGTCAAGGTTCCTATCAAATCGGATGATCTCGACGATATCGTTCAAGGATACGGATACGACCATGAGCCTCCCACCAAACACCCGGAAACCCAGGGTACCAACGCGGTCTCATTCCCTCGTCTGCCAGACATGCGTGAAGGATCCAATTTCCAATCTTCAAATGGCTCTCACGACGACCCGGGCCCAAAATCACCTGAAGCTCAGGTGGACCGCGGAGGAATTGTGATCGCTAGCGGACATGAGCTCTCGAAAGAGTTTTACCCTCGTGATATTTATTCGCCTGACTCTCAGAATGCATTATCCGAGGGTGGCTCTACGACGTGGATGACAGACGGCAGGAGTGCGGGCACACCAGTCGATCTGAGCAAGTCGCCAAGCGTGCAGACGTTTGGAACACCGGGCTACGAAGATTACTCGGTACCTAGTCCCCGCATTCCAATGAGTGAACTAGGCAATGCGACGGCGAATACGCTGAGGAAGATGCGCAAGCAAAGCAGGTCGAATCTCAGAGATGGCCACTTTGGCTCGGGGCATGACACTCGTCCGAGTACCGATGAAAGCGTCAAGAGCTCTGGTAGCGCCTTTGGAGGATTCGGGAAGAGCATGCGCAAGCGGCTCAATTCGCTCAAGGGCAGCAAAGAGACGCCGTCAAAGGAGTGGGAGCGACCCCCTGCTACGCCCGATCATTATCCACTGAGCTCTCGAGGCCAGATTACGACGTCGAAGGAATGGGAAGGCGCCTCTCCCAAGCTCGGGCATCCTCCCTCATCGAGCTCTCGAGACAACCCTCCTGGTCATGTCCGTCCAGCCCCTCCGCAACAATATAATTCTGCATCTCCAGTCGACTATAGAGACGTTCCATTCCATACGAGGGGAGAAGATGGATATAGGTCCGACCCTCACACGCCAAACTCTGCGCCGCCCTTGAATGGGAGGCGACCGATACAGCAGAACATGAATGGATATGAACGAGGGTACCCTCCTCCTAATATGGAGCAGCAATGGAACCCAGGCCAACAATGGCGTGAACCCCCGCACTGGTCACCACCCAACGAAGGCAGGGTCGACAGAGGCGCAGAGAGCGATGGAGGTGCCTCGTCTCTGCCGTGGCCAAATGATCCACCATCTGCAAGACCATTTAGGCACCAGACTGGGCATCCTGGAGTCTCAAGTCCTCGGCCGCAAGGACCACGCACTCGTGGCCTTAGCTCGCCAGCAAACCAGCCACACCAACACTTGATCGGTGATCCTAGGGGTAGAGGAAACGTTTTCTAGTTGTTCTATTTGCCTCTAGATCTTTATTCTTATGGAGCGGCGCTCATAACCTGGTCCTGGCGTGAATGGTACAATGACTGTATTTGCTTTCTATTCACAACATGTTTTAATCTAGACTATGCTTGAAAGTTGTCCTTGCTCGCCATAAAGGCGATCAAGTCGACAACACGCTTCGAGTATCCCCACTCGTTATCGTACCAGGACACGAGCTTGACAAAGTTGTTGTTGAGAGAGATACCAGCCTTGGCATCAAAGATGGACGAGTGCGGGTCGCCAACAAAGTCGGTCGAGACAACTTCGTCCTCGGTGTAGCCGAGAATGCCCTATGACCATCAGGACCTATACACAAAGGGTATAAAAGGGTGGACTAACCTTGAGCTCGCCCTCCGAAGCAGCCTTGATGGCTTGCTTAATCTCATCATACGAGGCACCCTTCTCGAGGCGGACGACCAAGTCGACGACGGAAACGTCCGAGGTGGGAACACGGAAGGCCATACCGGTGAGCTTGCCGTTGAGGCTTGGGATAACCTTTCCGACGGCCTTGGCGGCACCAGTCGAGCTGGGGATGATATTGGCTGCGGCGCCACGGCCACCACGCCAGTCCTTGGACGAAGGACCGTCGACTGTCTTTTGTGTGGCAGTCGTGGCGTGGACGGTGGTCATGAGACCCTCGACGATGCCAAACTTGTCGTGGATGACCTTTGCGAGTGGGGCGAGGCAGTTTGTGGTGCACGAAGCGTTGGAGACGACGGTGCATTGTGGGTCGTACTTGTCGAGGTTGACACCACAGACGTACATGGGCGCGTCTGCAGAGGGGGCGGAGATGATAACCTTCTTAGCACCTCCCTTCAAATGGGCCGAAGCCTTTTCGATGGTGGTGAAGACACCCTGTGCGAGTGGTTAGATAAAGGTGTGTGTGAGAGGGGAATTGAAGGTGGCGTACGGTGGACTCGATAACATAGTCGACACCTTGGCTGCCCCAGGGAATGTTGGCAGGGTCGCGCTCGGCATAAACGGTGACGGCATGACCATCAATGACAAGCTTGCCGTCCTTTACTTCGACGGATCCCTTGAAGCGTCCGTGGGTCGAGTCGTACTTGAACATGTAGGCCTAGCCACCGACGAACGTGCTTAGTCCCGTCGCAAATCCAACCGAGAAGCGATATTTTCTCACCATGTAGTTGAGATCAATAAAGGGACTATCCGAAAACGTCAGCAATGTGCTGCCGACGGCGTCTGAGGCACTCACTCGTTGACGGCCAAGATTTCAATCTTGGGGTCGAGGATTGCATTCCTGAAGACGATACGGCCAATACGACCTGTAAAATGTAGAATGTTGAGCCCAGAGGGTTACATCGAGTGCCATCGAAGGCGACTGACCGAATCTGTGGGGGATCGCATGTCACCGCGTCGTCAGCGCCGTCTGTAGAGGAGACGAGGATGACTGTAACAAGTACATACCCGTTGATTCCGACTTTGACAGTCATTATTTTTCAGCTGTGAGATGGGAGGGGATGTGGTGGAAGGAGTCAAGGTTTCTCGAGTTGGGCGTAATGGGCTCCATTGGCTTTTATCTTTTTGGACCCGCCCGTGTCGCTTACCAAACGTCTGGCTCTCGTTGATAATCCAACCGTGCACATTCTTCGAACAGAACATGCTCAGCGCCAGACTTGGTCAGCTTCCTCGGCAACGGCGTCGGGCGTCCTTGTTCGTCGTAGCGGCATGAAAATCAATCCGTTGCCACTTTCAGACGCATCTACTCGGACTTTTGGGCTCCAATCCGATGTCGCCCGACGAATCCCGTTCTCGTCTCAGAGCCTAGCCGCTGCTCTCGCCTTTGCCGCGATTAGAAATATCCGGACAGAAAATACCCAAGACGTGGCGTTCATTAGTACGATCAAAACTATGCACATTAAAATTTCAATAAACCAAATCAGTCCATCGTACATTCCTCCAGATATGCCAAGATGCCATGCAAAAAAAAAAGTCACTCGGAAAAAGGGATCCAGGGGGGGAAGAACGGGGCGGAGTGGTCGGTACGGAGACTATCCTCCATGAGACACGGATGGCACAGAAATAGGAGCTAGCGCTTGCGCTAGCCTCATGAGATTGCAGCTAGCCAGCGTTGCTGCTGGGCCCAACCATGGATCGGGCGTGAGAGCATCCGGGCTCTTGGAGAGGGATAGACGGTGAGTAGAGAGAAGTAAAGAGTGAGAGTGAGCCCACTAGTCGTAGGCAATGAGGTCGTGAAAGAGGGAGATGAGATGAGATGAGAATAATATACTATGGGATCGGGGCTGGCACTCGGGAGACGCGTCGTACTTGGCTACTCGTCCCTATTCGAGTGCGGTCGTCTATAATCGGTCTCCCGATCATATTCTTCGGGGAAGAGGCTACTCCGTCCAACGTCCATACGCGGTCTTCCGATGGTCGTCCTAACCCCTGATTCCTATCACCTGGAACGGCCATGATACGATCAGGCGTGTAGCTTCGCACATTGTGTTCTGGTTGAAGCGTACGTTTGGGCGCAGACAGCGTTGTTGACCCGGAGCCCATCGCAGAATTATTGCGAACATGTTGTGGTTGAGAGTAGCTTGAATAACCATGTTGAGCGGCGTTGCTATGGCTCGTATTTCCAACATAGGCGTGTGAGTGACTCTCCTGACTCTCGCTCTCGAATTCAGCACCAAAGCCTCCTTCAATCGTAATCGGAATGTCGCCATGCCGTGTCCCTTGTCGCTGCAAAGACGCGCCCTGAGAGCTACCCCACTCTTGATGCTGCTTTTGTGCTATTGGAGAAGCATATTCTGGCGGCGGGCGCGAGTATCGCGATTCAGAACGGTTTTTACGATCCCGAGCCGCCTCTTGCTCCTTTTCCGCCCTTTCCCGCTCCCTTTGACTGCGTTCGCGTTCACGATCCTCGTTGGGAGTTCGGATTGGTGGTGGTCGTAGCGCAGTCGAAGCAGTTCCGCCGCTGTGTGTGCTCGAATTGGAGCTCACAAGCATCGAGTTTCCACGTCCATACGGATGGCGAACACGTGTAGCCAGGGTCAACGCGGAGTACGCGTCCGAGGCAGAATATATGCTCGCGTTGTCAGTCTGCGGTGGCGGAGACGCACTGCGCATCCCTCGACTCGAGTTGTTGTTGGAAGACATGTAGCTGCCCTGTGCAGATAGCGGCGGGAGCTCTGGTACCGCAGGTGGTGGGCTAGAGGTAATCCTGTCCAAGATACCGGATGAGGCAACAGATGCGCTTCTCCGTAGGTCCGCCGCTCGTCGTTCTGCGTCGTTGCGCATGTTGGACGAGTAAATATCTAGCCCCATCCCCTCATCCGCATATTCTTCGTCTCGTTCTGGCCGGTGAGCCAGAGCAGACGATCGCATCGGCTGCGAGCGGTTGTTATAATTTGGCACTAGATGCGTTCCGCTCGATGCTTGGTCCGAATCGCTCGTTACGCTCTCGTTTCGTGCGCGCCCTTTGAACCGCACTTCCGAGTCTCGCCTGGAGGCCGCGCCTAGCCATGTCTGGCCAGCGGAACCCAGCGTCCTCAACGAAGTCGGCGTTTCTCTACCGTCTGAGCCCCCTGGGAGGTTCTTGTATCCAGGTCGTTTGCCCATGTTATTGAGGGCGATGAGCGTTTCGCGGGCAGCACCGCTTACAATGCTTCCACTACCGACGCTCCTGACTTCGTTGTGGTGCTGATCTACAGGGTATCCCGACCCTGTTGTTGGCGTTTGCATATAGGATGCATCTTCCTTGGCACCGATGTTGACCCGCCCAATTCCTAAGACTTTGTCCGCGTTGCCTTCAGTTCCATCGGTCAGAGTTCCTGGTCCTCCCTTCATCGAATACCGTAGGTCCTCTTGCTCTGATCCGGCGTTCCGTGATTGACTCCGTTGCCGCCTTCCACGGAGGAACCATATCAATGCGCCGAGGAGTAGGACACCAAGTAAACCCGCAAGCGCAAAGGTGATAATTTTGAAGACGGAAGAGTCTGAAGAGGTCGCGCCGTTGTCACCATTCAGTGTCGAGCCCGCGGATGAGGACGGCAGAGCGGTTGCCGGAGTAACAGTCGACTCAAACGCGCCAATGTCTGTCGTCGACGTTTCCGTAGTCGCACTAGGGGGTACAAATATTGGTTAGATCAGTATGTCTTGTCTTAAGCGGAAGCAGGCACACGAAGCAGGGGCAGAGTGTCTACGCACGCAAGAGTAAGAACCATAAAGTCCAAATCAAGCCAGAAGTCTTCTTCATTTTGTAAGACGACTGTATGACGCTCGGCCTCGGTGCCAAATATGTTGGAGAAGAGGAGCTGCTGGTACCGGGCCTGCTCAGCGAAGCCGGTGGTGTATTTGATGGTGCCGTCGTATGTGACAGAATACTTGCCATGGTTAGGCCCTGCGTCGCGTGAGTATATAGCCATGGGTGAGGCGCGGGAACTGATACGGCCTCGAATGGACGGAAATGGTTATACATACCAGTGGATCCGTATATCTGAAATGCAGAGCCTATCCTCGGGCGTCATTAGCACAGGATTACTGGGGGGGGCGCGGCAAGCACTCACCGACAAATGTGATGCTGACTTTAGCCCCCTTTGTCTGGGCGGCATGGTACGTCTTGAGGAAAAAGTTGTCGTTGATGCTGACCTGGTTTGTCGCCTGACGTCGCCATTCGCCCGACCAGCTAAAGTTTGGGCTTGTATCGTCCGCGGTGAGGTTCATATGTTATATATATGCAGTAAAGACCGTGATGGAGTGTTGTCCGTGGGGGATCCGCCGCCAAATGCGGACCAAAATTTAAAATGTACGACCAGACGGCAGAGACGAGTGAAAGCGCACGTCGGAGGCTGCGACAGGCAGCTATCAAACGCGGTACCAGACGATGCTGAAGGAAACAGCGGACGTGGTCGAGAACAAACTGGGAGGGATACCCAGGGCGGGTCTTGCCATAGCCATCATTTGTAGCCGGCTCAATGGGTGAGAACCAGTCGAGGCCGCCCACACAAAAGCCAGCACAAAAGTACTTGGGAAATCTTGTCTCATTCGTCGATCGATCTTGTCCTCGGAAGCTCAAGGCTTCGGTCTTTGAGTCCAACAATTTTCCCCACATGCATAGGATTCCCTTGTGTATCCGTTCCTCTTCAGAGAGTGTATGTAGATTTTCGAGTATTTTTGGGAATTTCTTCTGGCTACGCCCAGGCACACGCCCCACATAAAGACCTTGTCCAAGTTAGCCGATCTGTCCAAAAGCTGCCCATCTGTCTCGGTAACTCGCAAAAACCGTGCGCACAATCTCGAAACTACTCCAGACACATCAGAACCTCCCTGCTACTCACGTTTCGTCGGCCCGACTCGAGGTACCATCTACCTTCATTTTACGAGACGGCACGATAGCCAGAACAAGTTTCAATTGTAAAGGGTCGATTAATCATTCATACTTCTGCCATCCTCGATGTGAGACAAGTTACCTGTCATCCAGTGGCTGACAACGGATCGGTACGAAAGACGACGTCGGACAGACAGACAGACAGACGGACAGCGAACCGCGTGATTCCTACTCGAGATCTTCAAAGTCGCTTTTAATTCCAAAGTGCTGAGAGACTTCTTCCGCGTTCAAGCTGTACTGGCGTACAACGTAGTCTCTAGCGAGAACGACATTCTCTGGGAACAATTTTAGTGCATAGAAAACACCATGGTTTACCGGTCTTACCGGTCCATCGAAAAGCCGCCTCCTTTGCGAGACGCATAGCCGTGCGTCGCTGCGCAAGCTGCTCGGGATCACATGCTCCATACTGCGCCAGTTCACTCCTGAGTTTCGAAATCTCGTCTTGGAGAGACTGAAATTCGGCCAATGCCGCTTCACGTTCGACCTATCGACGACGGCTAAGAGAGTAAAGATCTTCCGAGCTTTACGCACTGTAGGAACTCGCATAACTTGCTCCGAACGTATGCTGTCCTCGGCCTCTTTGATACGGAGAAGAACAGAGCTATTCTCCTCTTGGGCGGATCTGAATTGGTTTCGAAGCTGTATGCACCGCGTTGAGTGAAATAAGGACCCCGTGTATAGGATCGAGTCACCGTAGCTCCCTGAGCAGAAGGGAAACTCCAAAAGACTGCAAGATACCAGTCAATGGATTAAAGTAGGAATGACATGAACCAGCGCCCGTACAGTTTGAAGAACCAATCTTATCGGACTGAACGAGCCCATCAGCCACCAGGCTTTGGACAATGTCCTTGACCGTCTTTTCGACTATGATGCAAAGTCAGTGCAGGGCAACGACGCTTCTGCAGACGTCGTAGCGAACCAACGCCTTGCTTGGAAGCTAGCTTTTCGATCTCTTTGAGCTAGGGATGCGTCAGGAGATGTGGCCACTTGGGAACGCAAACGAGTCATGCCTGGAAAAAGTCCTTCTATTGGCGTGAATAGCGCGTCAATTGTCTATTTGAATCATTTCAAAGGACTTGTTGACCGTTTCATGAAAGATGCTAAGCACTTTGACGCGCTTTTCGTCGACGGACATGCGGATGGCAGGCTGTGATATGTTGCAGACGATGACAGTAAGCTATATGCATTTGTAGATTGTGATAAGAGTGTACCATGATGACTATTCTGTATAGCCCTGGACGTAGTGGATTCCAAGCTGAGTGGCGGAGTTTGAAACCCTTCCCCTTTGATCTATTCACTCTTTTCTTATCTCCCGTTCACAGCTTAGCCGTCCTTTGGCTTCGGCGCCACGCCGGGCCTAACGGGTTCCGTAGCCTTAGCTGACATCGCCAAGCGCCCCTGCCGTCCTCTCGTCCCCTTCTTTCTTCCTTCCACCACATCCTTTTCTCTTTTTATCATGGATTTGGGCGATAATCGGTACCAGGATTCGCCTCGTGCTCGTCCAGAAAGCTTGGTTTCGAGCAGCGATAGCGAGAATGACAGCGATTCACAGTCTGGGACGAGCGCTGTGCTTCAGAGTCGCGGGTCTCTTGCATCTCCTCCTTATTTTACACCTGCAAACCCCGATGTAGAGTCCCTGGCTCGGACGAATTCAACAATGAGCAGTCCCCCCCGTACGGACATTCATCCCCATCTTCATCTAGAGAGTCGTGCGAGCTCTTTGGGCTCGACATCTTCTCTGAGGAATGACCTCCAATGGCTTCACGCTGACGAACTCGTCGCCCTCGCACAAAAGCAAAGACCTCTTGTCGCTCCGACCGACTCGTACGTAGTCCTCGTAACGAAAATGTTGAATCGCTATCTGCGCTATCTCGCAACGACATGGGCTCGCTGCCTTTATTCGCTCGTATTTTTGCCGTCGTGTGAGTTAGTTTGCTTCATGCATTCCACTCATAAATTGACATCTATTGATAGCTCTATTCGACAAATTTTCCATGGTTGCATTTGCATTCTTCTCATCCCTCATCCTCTTTTGCCTCATGCTCTCTTGCATGTTTCTTAATCTCCCATACATCGTTCGTCGTTTCAACGCATGGAGTGCCAAGCATGGTGGAGGTCTCACAATGACCAATGCGGCCTATCCTTCCATATTCCGCAACACGACCGCCAACGAGCCGAGTGTCATTGCCGCTCGCGAGGCGTTGGCCCGACCAATGCCCCCAAGAGGAAACATTCACGACCAAGAGTCACCGCGTATTTTCAATCTAGACGTTGCCAAGTTTATGTTTCAGTGCGCCGCTCTCATGTACGAACGATCATCAAGTCCCCTCCTCGATGCTCTCGAAACCACGCGCAACAACTTTGATGCTGCAGCCGTAAAGAGCCCCGAAAATAGCAGTGTCGTGCCTGATATTGCCGATCCAGGAAGAGTGCTAAAGGAGGTCGTTGGCACAGAGGCCGCTCGCGCCGTCTCAGAGTGCCTCCATTTATGTAATGAAGAGGAGAACGAGATGACACGCTTTGCTGCCAAGTTGGGCATGAAGTATAGCACAGTCTCCGAGCTCAACTCGCAGACGAGCGCATGTGCGGGCTTATTCTGGGACCCTAGCTCAACGTACATTATCCTTGCATTCAAGGGTACTGAGCCGGGAGAGTTTATTGAATGGACGGACGATTTCACGTACGAGGTGAGCAAACGAGTATATCCAGAGGGAAATCACATTGAACATTCGACAGCCACGGGATGCAGGCGATTGGATAAGAGGGTTTGGAAAAGTTCATGGGGGCTTTATGAATAGGATATTCCCCCGAAAGCTGGGTGTCGGCTCTCGGGTCCCATACTGTATGTCGGCTCCTCGAGGGGTTTCGTATTGTTAACCACGCGTGTTTAGATACGATACGCGATGCCGTACGACATACCGCAGCACACCTTCTCGAAAAGAATCCACCAGGCACAAAGATCAACCTCTGGTTGACTGGCCACTCGCTGGGAACGGCGGTAGCATCGCTCGTCTATGCACGCGCACTCAACGAGCCACGCGACTTTGGGCCGCGTGTGGTCCTCCGTGATGCCTTCATGTTTGGCACCCCCATCATCTGCGACGTCCCTTCCGCACATGCGTTCCATAACCGACTTTACCACGACGAACGACGCACGTTGTGGCGTATAACCAATGCCTACGATTGTGTGGCGACAGCATTGCCAGACTGGGGGGACGACCTCCGTATGACGCTCAGCCCGTCAAACCTGTTCTCGTTTGCTCATCTGGGTGTCGAGTTGCAGATGCACCCCGCACCACGGAACAAGGTCATCATCTCAGGCAATGCAATGCCTCATGGAAGTCCAGTATTCATCGAAACGGCCGTAAGACAGCTTGATGGAGGGGCAGCGACGAGTGCAAGCCAGGAAATCGAGCAAGCAAGACAAAATATTGCATTTCTTCTCAAGGTTCCTCTTCTCGGACGTTTGGTCGCACATGGTACCGCACCATATTGGGACGAACTTCAACGCGTACAGACGGGTCGTGTCGAATGGGAGGATCAATAATCGTGTTGGTTAATCGCATATTATGTTGTTTCTCTATGTCATTTGTTTCTTTATGGTAATACGATCTTGTAGTCCAACATCCCACGCTTCTTAGTCCCACCCACGTTTGCCGCTTTGAGAGGATGAAACGTTTTCCTAGAGTTTATTCCATCAGATGATGCCGGAATGCACAGATAGACACCCTAACAGGGTCTCGTTGCTCCTCCTGAACGATAACGAGAGGCGACATATGCTTAGCCCCAGCCAATTCAGTTCGTAGTCGAATGAGGAAGTAGACTACGTTGGAATCTTCGTTTGGAAATAGGCTCCAGCTTGGCAAAGGACGAGAAGCCGTTGGGACCGTATGGCGCATTGGCGTCGCTGGCCACCGCGCGCCTCTGTTTCCGGTTGCCTGCAAAGCCCATCGGTTGCGGTATCACATTAGACTGCGCGTTTCTGGCTATAAGAACTGCGTTTGGGCGGGACCGTCGAACCAGGAGTCTCCTCTCCCCCTTCGCGGCCAACTTTCTCTCCGTCGTTCTCCGACAACCGAGTTTGAGCTCTTTCAGTCCCCTTGTTTGTCCAGGATGATACCTACTTTCTCTTTTGCCGCCCTCATACTCGGCATGCTTGCAACCGTGAGCGCTGCTCCGCTCAACCTCATGGAGAGTCGTGCACTCCCGACCCCTGTTTCCGTGGCCACAGCAAAGACCTACCTCGCTGCTTGTACGTTTCAGCCTTGCTCATGCTTCTAACTACTCGACGTGTTTATGACTGGACTGACGGTACTGGACAGTGACAATCAAGGCCGAGGCAAATGCGGACACGTACGTACTGGTATTGCTGGCGCGCAGTACAGCGCTGAATGCTACCTCGTGAGCAGTTATGATCGCGATTTATTCCCTCATTGGATCACCATTTCTGGCGCTTGTAACACGCGTGAGACGGTACTCAAGCGTGACGGAACGGTACGCACACTTTCGTTCAGTGCTTTTTGACTGACGCTTTAGTAGAATGTCGTGACGAGCAGCTCTTGCGCGGCTACCTCCGGCTCTTGGTATTCTGTCTATGAAGGTGAGATTCAACATATTATTGATGCCAGTTATTGACTTGAGTAGGTGCTACCCAGACATCTGCCGGCAATATTCAAATCGACCATCTTGTTCCATTAGCCGTGGGTTGAATCATGTTCGAGTCGCATGATACCTACTGATATCATTCTAGGAGGCGTGGAGGTCTGGTGCATCTGGATGGACAACAGCTAGGAGACAAGCGTTTGCAAACGATCTCACTCGTCCTCAACTCATCGCCGTAACCGGTGCGTTTTATACCTGCCTGAGATATTGATCTGAATTGGTGCTTGCAGGTAGCGTCAACCAGGCTAAGAGTGACAGTGATCCGGCTGAATGGATGCCACCCCTCAAGTCTTACTGTATGCCTCGAGACTTAGCGAGTGAGATATACTGACAGACCGACAGATTGCACTTATGTGCGCGCGTGGATTCAGGTCAAGTACTACTACTCGTTGTCGGTGGATCAGGCCGAGTACAATGCATTGTACAAGTATTTGTACGCATGCTAGGAAGAGGCAGAATTTCGATAGCAAGATACCCGGTTCTAACGCAATACAATCGTTCTTGGTCTGTTTATACATGCAGAAAGCTGAGTGAAAGCTCTGGCAGCAATCAAGCGGTCACATGAATGCGGCGTACACGACGAGAACGTATGTAGACGGCACTTTCGATAAGGAAAATAAGGAAACCACCGAATCCTAAAATTCCAAGAAAGACAACGAGGCTTGTTGAAGTTGGATAATAAGGGAAATGATGTGCGTGGCGGATGTGCTCTGCTCTGCGCAAGATGAGCGACTTGCCAAAGGATCAAGATGACAACATACTCTGTCCAGCCGAATCCGCCAATGAAAAGGAGTGAAAAGAGGAGGAGTAGGAAGAGCATGGCGGGTCTCCCGAGGCCAGGACTAGTTGTATAAGTCGTTCAAATAGCGAGATTTTGGTGGAGATACGTACATGCACATTATCATACCAGCAACCACGGCGATGATAGACACAATTAGGTCGTACAGATACGCGTCGCGGAGTGGTCGAAAGTAGTTCATGGTCCCCCAGCGAAATCTATGATACAGATACGCACTGATGGAGAGCGAGACGAGGCTTAAAATTGCGTAAAAGGCGCCATACATGGGCGCCATCCACATGTCGAGAGGATCCATTGGGTGATCAAGGTCGCCTGCAAGTGATGCCGATGGGGATTCAGATGCTGTTGGTGCTTAAGTAGAGATATGTGTGTGGCATGGGGATGGGCCTCGTCACCGGAACCCCCTTCTCGACTTCTTGTCCTCAAAACGAGCACCTGGAGTTAAATGTCGGAAGCAGTATTGGTCGTTTGTAGTTTAAGGTTACATTTGTTAATTATCTTAAACGGTAGCAGGTCTGGTGGCACGGCGACGACGGAAGATGGAGATTTCGCCAATAAACGCGATGAGTCCGAGGAAGGCGGCAATGCCCAAGAACACAACGAGTGCAGTCGCCACTCCATGGTGTGGGAAGAAGCGTGCATGCTTATGGTGTTCGTACCTGGGAAGAGATAAGTCAAGAGCCTATACAAGGTTCGAGGGAGCAGCGTACTCTGTCCACCCAAAGCCTCCAATGTACAACAGGGGGATTAGAAGGGCAATGGCGAGCACGATTGGTCGACCAATGATCGGTCTGAAATATGGTCAGCGACAGCCACGCCGATTTTGGTAAGAGAAACGCACAAGCAGATTAAAAGACCACCTCCAATAGCTAATACAGATACTATAAGATCATAGAGGTATACATTGCGCAGTGGGCGGAAATAGTCATCGCCGCCTTCCTTGTAGTGGTGGAAAAGGAATGCCGACAAGCCGAGGATGATGATGCTGAGGATTGTATGGAACACTCCGTGGAAAGGGGCATTTCCGAGGCCTTCTGAACGCGTTGCGCGGTCCATGCTGAGTTTGGCTAAGGAGGTGACGACCTGTACTGGAAGGACGAGTCTTGCCCGAACCAAAGAGGCGTCTTGAGCTAGTTTTATGCACTTTAGGAATCCATTAGGCAACCTGCTTCCACATCCTTACGTCGGTCAGTTACTAACATGATGACGCCAACAAAAGGGTGGAGTGTGGCCAAAAAAAAAGACTTGTGACGCGAGAGATGACAAAAATACTTCATTTGGTCACGTTTTGTTCATCGTGATCCGGTCATTTGTCGTCATTCGGTTGCACCACACGTTCCCGTACGGGTCTTGACTACGACCTGTCCGCCCTGCGCCCTCTTGCCCACCCCCGCTCACGTCGTCACCTTCCTTGTCGATGAACCCAACGCCATAGCTGCGTTCAGCGGTGATACCCTTGCGAGGACACCGCCAGTTGAGAGTCGGCGGGCAGGCCCTGTCCACAGCATGACATGTTTCCAAACATGGCAACAGCTCCGAATAGCTGCCAACCGCGGAAGAGCCCAGAACAGTCTGGTCGACGCGAGCAGAGGTAGCTGTAGTATTTGTCGAGCCCACAACCCGGGGGACTATTGCCGCAGGCGGTAAGAGAGACTCGTCCACCTCCCCACATCTTGGGACCAACGTCGAGCACAACCACGTCCTGTATGCACGCTCGCAGCTCGCACATGATTGCACGATCGAGTACAAGTCCCGTCCGCACGCAAATGTCTTGAGTGACGACGTAAAGTTGCCAAGCGAATTGAATAGCGTCTCTTGAAGCTGAGAGGGGAAATTGCTGGCGTCATAGGTGCTTGGAGTGCCGGTGAGGGGAGGAAAGGGTACTGAATATGCGACACTCGGACAAAATGGCAATGAGTGTGCCAGAGTGCACGGAAAGCCATCTCGCTTAGTCTTGAAAAATGCTGGCTGTGAGAGCAGCACCTGGTTTCCAAACGTCGACATTACATAAAATGTATAATTTGTCGACGGGTTGAGCCCCTGAACGATATGCTGTGTCCGCCAGCCTTCCTCCTGGTTCCTTAGGACCAGCCTAGTGGCGATATTGAGGCTACCCGTAGTATTCGTTGACGCTTCCAGAGACTGTAAGTAGCATGCGGAGCTTGTCAATTCCGTTTTGAATTGGCCGTCGTCATTGATGAGCAAAGACGTCGGAAATACGACAAGCGTATTGTTTGTCGACGTTGCTTCTGTCGGAGCAGATGGCGATGACAAGTTCTTATCGGGCAACTCGTACTTTGGAAATGTCGGCTCGACAAAGTCTGATGCCGTGTTAGGTATCGGGGGTGAAAAGAGGAGGGCCGATGTGCTCGTCGAGTCGCCAAATAATGGCGTCCTTTCCGATCGCCAATGGAGTGGCTCGTTTGCTGGACCTTGTTAGAAAAGATAGACCATCCGATCGTGAATGACTCACTCGAAAGGCCGACGCTAAACCTCCAGGGTCCACCTGTGGCGCCTGGAGGAAGAATGACTTGCAGAATGCCACCATTGTCCAGTGACTTAACACTGTTCCAATAGCCTACGCCGCCGCTTACGTCCAGCTCTTGACTGTTGGCAACCGGAGTGATGCTAGGTGTGCTTGCGGTGGTGGTTGACGTCTGTGAGCTCGTTTGACGGGTTGTTGATGATGCTGTATTTGCTAGAGCGAAGAACCGCGGTGGATTCTGACCGTCGACTTGTGTGCAGAGTTCCACGCTCAGCACGACCGGTCGCGGCGTCGAGGGAAGCGAGAGAAGTAACGATTGTGTATTTGTGCTAATAGAGTGTGCAGTGATCTTGTCCAATTCAACTGGCGTTGTGAATACTTGTGCGCGCGTCCGTGGCTCGTGCTGGACAAGGCCAAGTAGGAGGAGCAGCAACGCTATAGGAACTCTATCAAACAGCATTCTCGTCTGAGACCGAGTTTGCCACCACTGGCGCTGCTTGAAGTAGCTTCGGCGAGGTTGGACGAGGGCAAAGTTTCTTGACCTCGACGACAACCACACAAGTCCATCCAGCTCGTGTAATCATGGCGAGTAACAGATATAGCGTTCTAAAAGGTGGAAATGCTGACGATAAACGCGTTCTACAGTCAAAATCTACCGCGATAGAAACCTCGCATGAGGACATGATCGTCAGTTGCTACGCAGTCATCTCGTATGAACATCAAATTGATTCTATTTCTATCATTCTATGAATTCTCGACACTTGGGTTTGGTCGCTGCACCTCGGACGTGGCGAACGTGGCGTGCCCCAATAACAGCATGATGCACAACTCGACTATTACGGAAAACGACTCGCAACTTGCTCTTCAGATAGAACTATCAAAGTCTTTGACCTCTCGTCGCCTATTGCCTCGACGGGCACGGGAGCAGCGGGCCAAAAAAGCGTCGCGCAGATCAAGAACAACGCGCCTAGTACGTACATTTAGCAATAGTGCGCTCGAATCTTAGTACCTTAGCCCATACACTTACGGGGCATACGGGACCTGTTTGGCAAGTCGCTTGGGCACACCCAAAATATGGCAGCATTCTCGCCAGCTGTAGCTATGACGGCAAGGTGTGGCAATTCTTCATTCATTATAAATTGCACTCAAGACTCTAGGTGCTCATTTGGAAAGAGTCGACGACTGGGACCGGAGCGGGCTCTGGAAAATGGACGACCATCAAGGAGCATAGTTTACACAGCGCCAGTGGTAAGGTATCGTCGGTAAAAAGAAACATAGCTGACTCTTCTTAGTAAATTCGGTTGCCTGGGCACCCCACGAATTGGGTGCAATACTCGCCTGTGCATCGAGTGATGGACGGGTTTCTGTTTTGACGTTCAAGAGTGCGTATAAATATCGAGGCATTGAAGCTCGTAACTTATCGCTTCAGACGATGGCACTTGGGATGCCTCGTTGTTCACCGCGCACGCGACTGGATGCAATGCCATTTCCTGGTCACCCTCTGTCCTCCCTGGTTCCCTAATCTCCCCGCAAAACCTGGCTGGATCCAGCTCAAATGCGCAACCGACTCCTGTCCAGAGGTTCATTACCGCGGGCTCTGACAATCTGCTCAAGGTCTGGACACTCAATACGAATCCGGCGACGTCACCGTCTGGCAGCTTTTCAACACCAGGCTATGACCTCGCGTCGACTCCTGGTGCAAATTCGAATGCAAATGCGACGTGGATTCTAGAGGAAACGCTCGAGGGACATTCCGACTGGGTGCGCGATGTGGCATGGGCGCCAAACGTTGGTCTGCCGCGGAGCTACGTGGCGAGCTGTGGCCAAGATAGAAGGGTGTTCATCTGGACCAAGGATGGCGAGCAGAAGAAGTGGGAAAAGGTTGCACTGGACGCGGGTGGGCTCGAGGGCAATGCGAACAGCGAAGGTCGGTTGGAGTCGCCTTTGTGAATGGTTGTGCTGACGCCTCGTAGATGGCAAGTTTCCGTCTGTAGTATGGCGCGTCTCGTGGTCGCTTGCGGGTAATATCCTGGCCGTGAGCTGTGCAGATGGCAAAGTGAGTCTGTGGAAGGAGAATCTACGCGGCAAGTGGGAGTGCATCAGTGAAATGGACAGCTAGACACAATATCGGAACCGTAATACAACGAGACGTCGGGTACGGTTGCAATAGTGGGTGCTGTGCGTTTGATGAGAACGAGGCTCAGCTGTGGATGGTGCTTGCGGTGCCTTTGAGAAAAGGAGAGCGAACCTCGTTTGGAAAGATATACCCGAAACAGACATACATCACCTGATCGACTGAGAAGTGAAGAGTATCATGGCAAGCTTCTTAGTAGAGTTGGAAAATCTGTAGACGGCGTTTACGCATGTCTGCAGCAAGTTTGAACGGAGAAGAGGGCTCAATGACCTCGACCGAGAATAGGCGGAGCGATGCACGGCAGGGATGCGGCTTGAGAAGAGGGAAGGCGTCCAACAATCGCACGAAGCAAGCGTTTAATCTCCAAGATCAGCGGATTTCTTGAAAAGCCGTGCCAGACATTTGCAGCATTGGGTGCTTCTCGTCTGCGCTTCTCCTGCTTTCTTTATTCAGCCCTCAAACGGTTCGCTTCTTCTTCGCTTTGCATCTAGGCTATCCAATTTACTCCATGTTACATATCAGTCCCAGTCTTCGGAGCAGCGCCTGCCTCTTCTTGCTCCCTCCCGCTCCCGCACTGGCTCCTGTCGAGGATTTCGTGTGGTAATGTCAAACCAGACGCTCTACGAACCAATTCAGGCGACCCCAAAGCCAGCAGACAGACTCGTCTTTAGCGATCCCGCCCTCATTGACACAATTTACACCAGCAGACATAAGAAAAAGCCAACTTGGCTCACCTCTACTATTGGTCCCGTGACAACCTTGTTTTCTATTTCATCCAATGGCACATTGAGATCGTTTGCTGTGATTCACTGGGACACTAATGCGCCTTCCAAATCGGATATCCAGGTGGAAGTAAACGGCCAGACGGTGACTGCAGAACGTTTTGGAGTGAAAGCTCAAGGATTTCTCAATAAGAACGCTAAGTAAGCCTCTTTTCTCCCCGGGGAGCGGTTATTCACCTTGTTTCCGAGGTCGAGTACTTTCTATCTCGGCGACCTGCTATGCTATTGGACGTTTGAGCGCTATGATCTGGGTATAGGCGGTACGAGCATCCTTTCAGATGCCCCAGTCTGGAATTGCTATGCGTGTACAAGTACGCACCCTCTTTCGCCCCTATTTCCGGCAACCTGAACCCAGAGTTTTTTGCAGCCCCAGTGTCTCCACCACCCACTCAATCCAAATGGAAGCATCTTCTCAAACCCAAGGCTGTGGAGACTAGACAGCCGTTGGCCACCTACCGGCCGACCTATGGCACCGTGAAATCTGCAGAACGCATGTCAATCTACCCGGACGGAATGCCTTTTATTGGTCTCCTCCTCACCTCTCTTATTCTTCTCGATGTCAAGAGGGAAGACTGGAAAAAGGTTCAAAGTGCAACTCAGCCCGCAGATGTCGAGGCCGTTTTGCGGCAAGACGCGACGGGGAACTTGCCCATGTACACACCAGAACGAACCGATGAGCCCTCTACACGCTCAGAACTACATCCGACGCTTCCGACCACGAGCCCGTGGAGGTGGACGCCTCCATCGACCTCTCAACCTCAGGCTCAGAATGCGACCCCTAGGCTGAAAAGATCAACATCGGCAGTAGCAACAGAGCTTTCTACACATTCTTAATGATCCTGTATTAACGTTTTTGTTCGTCTCGTATAATTGTAATGGGATTGCTCTCTTGAGTGAATCCTTCTTAGTCTCGACCTCGACCTCGGACTCGACCGACGCAAGCCCCTGGTTGACATTTATTTTTTCAAACTCTTTCACTTCAATCCCACCAAATGTCGGAAAGCCCAAAGGATGCCGTAGAGACGCTCGTTTTCAAAAACAACTCACTCATCGATGCAACGTTTACGAGCAGAAAGCAACGACGTATCGTATGGGCAACTTTGACCTCTGGGACTAGCACGACGCTGTATTCGGTCTCCCCACACGGCAAACTGGAGGCGGCTGCCTCGATCCACTGGCATAGGGCTGGATCTCATCTATCTTTGAGGAACAGTGCTCAGTCCACAGTAGAACTAGAGGGAAACGAGTTTACGATTGAGCAATTTGGGTGGAGGGTGCGAAGAGGCGCCTTTCTTTCAGGCATCAAGTGGGTGTATTCATTAGGCACTGTCGATGTTAGATTCACAAAGCTTAGATCCAACTACTTCACACTGGGCAGCCATAGATGCCGCTGGAAGCCCGATAGTAGCGGTAGACTGTTTGACCAGACGCAGTATATGAGCGATGCCATGACATGGGTATGCGAGGCCGAAGATGGTGATTAATCTTTGCCTTGTATCAACGCTAACTAACCGTCTCATTTTAAGTTGTTGGACCGCCGCCACACGACTCGCATGGATTGTCAAAGCTGAATTCGGTCCTCAAAAAGCAATCCATATCCAAGTCAACATTGGCCACGTTTTGTCCATCCTACAATTTCAGCCGACATGGGGGTGATTTGGCCATTTACCCAGAAGGAGAGCCGTGGACAGTCTGGCTGCTGCTCTCGCTCATTCTGATGCATGTCAAGAGACAGGAATGGGAAAAGGTCCAAAGCCAGGCATCACCAGAAGCATTGGAGGCGACCCTTGGACAACGGGCGGCTCCTACTCGGCCAGTGCCATGATGTATCCAGGTTGTTGACACAGATTATGAGCTCCGTCTCCGCGTACAAATCTCTTGCACGCCCGTCGATCACGCCCGCTTTGATGGTGATAGTAATGAATTGACAACCTTGAGCCGCTACTCGTCTTGAAACCCCACTGGGTTTACAATCAGACGAGCTAGCAAACAGCTTGGACGACTGTAAACGACTCGATGAGCTCTGTTGCGGCTGCTCCAGCTGCTCCAGCTGCGTGGACGGCGCCAACCATCTCCGTCCAGCGAAGTAGCATCGACGCGGGACAGCTGCAGCAGCAACAGGCGCTGCGTGCATCGACAGAAACCGCACAAGTAGATCCGCAATGGAATAATACGTTCTGGGTCACGCTCTCGGATCCTCAGGTTGGCTGCCCGTTTTCTGCTGCACGCGTGCTGGCAACATTATGCTGATTGCGTCCGATATGCTCTCTATCTAGACGGGTGCTCAGTTTTACGCGTGTCCCGCCACGGGCGAGTGCTCCTGGGAGCCGCCAGTAGGCAATTTTGTGTACGTCCTCGGCCAGCACCCTGGTCACGTGTTCACCATCTTGAACAGTCTTCCTCCAAACGATCAAGGACAGTGGTGGGAGCTCAGCGACGAGACCCGCGGGGGTCTCCCCTACTATTATCACACCGTGACTGGCGAGACGAGATGGGAAAAACCAGAGAATGAATTCGTAATTCCTCTCCAAGTCATCCAGGTAATGTGTACAAACTGCCCCTTGATCTATATTTGACATGTTCCAGACAACCACACTTGGCAGGCGACTATCGGTAACAGCAATGAACAAGCGCAACAGTCAGGCTAGAAATGATCCATCTATTCCAGAGACTGTGACAGAAACGACTGAGCGACTTTCCCATGAGCATCCGCGTGTACACCAGCGCGGAGATGACGCGCCCAACACACGTCGCACAGTCAAACCAACGTCAGCTACCGGTGTGCTGAATTCGACAAACGAAATGCCAGCCACAGGTGGGAGCACCCATTCATCACCTCCATCCCCTACCCGCCCAAACCGGGCTGCAGGAACACCGTACCACGTCTCTTCGCGCCAACAAAATCTCAACGCTGCCGCCGAGATTGTCGTTCGGTCTACTCGCTCGGGCAGCGTCGGTGGTCCTGGCAGCCGACCGATCGAGGCTTCAAAGAGCGCCCCAAACTTCCGAGACCAATATTCTACTTCTGCCAACCAGTTTCCTCAGGATCTCCAGGATGCCGCTAGCCGACGTGCTGGTCCCTCGGGACAGCTCAGAATACAAACCGACAACAACCTGCGCCAAGTCGCGTCTCACAGTGCCGTGAATGATCGACATGGTGGATTACCGTCCCCGCGTCGACTAGCAGCCTCGGTCCCACAGAAACTTCGCCCCAGACGAAACACGACTACAACCGTGGATCAAATCAGCGGCCCCATGACTGGACCGAGTATGTCATACTTCCAAGCTGTGACATCCATGTTCTAATCAACGTCCTAGGCCATCATCAAATGCCCTTAGCCGATATCGGTGGCGGTCCCATCCTCGTCAATTATAATCAGCCATCGACGAAGCGCTTGAGCACTGGGTAGGCATGCGATTTATTTGTTCATCGTTACTCATCTCGTTTCTAGTGACCACCGAACACTACCTCGAAATCTAGCCCAAGAAATTCAGCAATTTCAGGTGGCAGATTTTGCAAAACGGTACTTTACCACGCATCGAACCGGATTGCTCTTCCGAAGGCGGATACCAGTCGAGCAATTGATGGTCTGGCAAAAAGTATGCCCCTGACTAGTGCCTAAAATCTGAACTCTGACGGACTTTCAGGGTCCACTCTCAAGTCCATTGCTCGTCCTCAACCGATCTCTACACAAGGATGCAGTCAAAATCTTCAAGATTATACAACGCATCATGGGCGATCGTCAATCTGATCGGCCGACGACCAGCCTGCGTATGCATAGCGAAACAGGCTACACCAGTGGGAGAGAAAGCGGTCGGGAAAGCGAGCATAGTCACTACAAGGGCTCGAGCGGCTCGGTCATCGAGGAAGAGCGGTGGCTCCTTCAAGAAGGTTTACTGCACGGCGAGCTACGCGACGAAATTTACTGCCAAGTCGTCAAACAGCTTTCGGGTAACCCATCACCGTGAGTAACGCGTCAGATCACTCTCCTTTTTGGCCACTTAGACCATTCGTAGTGACAGTGTTTTCCGAGGTTGGCAGTTGCTATGCGTCCTGGTCATCACGTTTCCTCCGTCAAAGAACTTTGAGGATTACCTCAGGAGCTTTATGCGGGAGCGAGCGAACCATACAGAAGGTCGAATCGACGTAATGTCAAAGTATTGTATCGGCAAGCTGCGCGTTATCACCAAAAAGGGTCCTCGAGGGAAAGCTCCGTCGCTCCAGGAGATTGAGATTGCACAAGATGCGGCGTTCAACCCGTCGACGTTTGGCGAATCCCTGTCATCTATTTTCCAACTCCAGCAGCGAACGTATCCAAACGCCAAGATTCCCATCATTCTCCCCTTTCTCGCTGACGGCATTCTCGCTCTGGGTGGCATGAAAGCCGAAGGAATTTTTCGTGTCCCAGGCGAAAATGACGTCGTGTCCGACCTTCGCCTCCGGATTGATAGAGGCTTCTACAATCTGGACAACATTGACGATCCACACGTTCCGGCCTCGTTGCTCAAACTGTGGCTCCGAGAACTTCAGGACCCCCTGATTCCGGACGAAATGTACAACGATTGTATATCGTGTGCAGAAGACCCAGAAAAGGTCACTCAGATGATTGCCTCTCTTCCGTCCATCAACCGCCGCGTCATCCTCTTTGTGATCAGCTTTCTGCAAAAGTTCCTCGACGAACGGGTTATGAAGCTAACCAAGATGACGGCCGTCAACCTTGCTGTCGTTTTCGCACCCAACCTTCTTAGATGTGCATCAGACTCGATGGCCGTAGTCTTTACAAACGCTAAGTACGTTCCAAATGTGTGACTCTCAACAACGGCTTATTCATTTCTTAGATTCGAGCAGACCTTTGTGCACAACCTTCTTTTGCACTGTAATTGCGCGAAGATGGATCCCGATTACGTGCCCACCCACGGACTCGGGCCTCAGTAGCCCATCCATTAACTACTAGTTCTGGCTTTGCATCTTGGTTCGTCTCACTTCTTGTATGTATCTTTGCCGGGATATTCCTCTTAGATCTTGATGGTCTCGCTATCTAATACTGTGTTTACTCCGTGGACAATCTAGGGTTTAAACTAGCTCAATCTATATCCCTAATACGAACCCCGAATGCTATCGGAGGCCGAGCGTCTAGCTGCATTAAAAATTCGTATCGAGGGAGCATTCCTGCCAAGTCGGTGGCAAATGTCGTTTCGATGTGATGCCGCGAGATGGTAGTCTGAGAATCCTTGTAATCGTCTATATCTGACACCAAAAAGATCGTGGATATAATGAGGCCAGCCGTGTGTTCTGCAAAGCTTGGATCAATGGCAAGCTCTCTTACCAACCAAGGCTGGGGAGGAACGAATCGAGCCACAACCTGGGATGATGCTGATTTGTTTGATTTGGTAAAGAGCCCTTTGATGCGCTTTTTACTCCCTTATAGGGGCAGGGTGCTCGTGATTGAACTGAGACCGTTGGTGTATTCATATCTTGATGGGCTGATTGAGGCGAGGGATATACACTCCCATCCCTCCGAGAGGCACACTGATGGTCGAGCAATACATGAGGAACCAGGGCCAGGCCTTCAGACCAGCGCATTTCCGCCTAAAATGAGTAGGGAGTATCTGTGTATTCTAAGCCTGTAATGGCTGCACATTGAGTGTCATACGTCTTTCCAATCCATGTCGTAGATTGTCGCCCATACCTTTCCGCAGATTCATCCACACCATTTCGTCGGACGACGATATTCTTCCATGGATCGAAAGATGTCGGTTGATCCATCGTCCAAGATATATCTGCTATCCTCTACAAGGCGCCTGTACTGTAGGATATGTGCCATAGTGTCGTGCAATCGGCCTGGGTCTGGTCATGTACTCGGGGGTCATTACTCCCTGGACGTGAAGTCTTCTGCTGATAATCGCATTGAGGATTGATTTGCCTTTAATGACATAGATATTCTTGGCCACTGGATCAAAGTTGGCTTGGATGGGATATTGGAAGGCGTGCCCGAGATGGAAAAGCCATGAAATCAAGGGGAGTGGGTTTTACTTGGATGATATGCTCTCTTTTTCGCTTACGCATGGCGCATAGATGATCTCTCCACTCCGCAGAAGCCGTGTTCCAATCGGCTTATTTATCAGTATGGCATGTTCCATCTGTGTCGATTTCGTCCCTCTGGAGCCTAATTAGTACCTTCTTGTGACCAGTAGGGTCACAAGAAGCTCAGACTTCTCTCATCACCCAGCACCAGTCCTATAGTCACTTGAAACCGCGAATCGACGAAGCACTTAACAACTTTGACTATATTTTCCCTCCCAAATCGTTTTTGAGTTACACCTTTTCCTGCAATTCTTGGGATCCCTTGTAATCGGGTTCCGGATGTTCCTGCCTGGCCGTCAGCTTGAGGTGCAGCAAAACGAGTTTTCCTTACTGCATGATGCATGCCATGAGCTCCCTTTACATCTTGCAGCGTCTTCTTCCCTACATCCCTCTTGATCTTCCAAGCTGTGAACACATGTCCTTGCGAGAACACTTCTTCAATCTCCTCCAAACTTCTTCCACATGTCTCTGGAAACATGAACAGCACGTGAATAAATGCCGCGAAGTTGAATCCTCCAAAAATGTAATACTATCACCAGTTATTAGGGATCAAGGACACCAATGTCACCCCGGTAGCGCTCACCGTCTTATAGGAAATAGAAGACAGTGCTGGAGGAACGGCCCATGCTGCAGAAAAAGCTTCTTGAGAAGTGGACAAATAAAATAAAAGATGCGTACCCAGTACACAGTTCATGATCCAGTTCGAGGCAGTCGCCAAAGATACTGCTTTAGCTCTCACGCGTAGAGGGTGAATCTCTGAAGCATATGTCCAACTGCAAGGACCCATCTGCGAGGCGTCAGTGCCTGAGAATGGTGGAATGAAGGTTCTGACCGTGATCGCAAAACTGCATACAAAGAAGTACGAGCATACGATGACACCTTTGGTGATGCTTTGATTTCCCGTGATTACCCAGACACGATCTCCATCCACGGTGCCCCACTGGCCATACATGCCTTGAAGGCCTCCGACAAGGAACAGCCAGAAACCCACTGAAAAGCGGTCAACCATAACAGATATATGAGCGTACGAATGCTCACTAAGAAGGAGGCCGCTGTGAACGTATTGTCAGTAGTACTTATGACCCATAGAGCCCTACATACGCAAGTAGCATGGGACGACGGCCCCATTTATCGATGTCTAAAAGCGATAAGCAGCAATTTTGTCGGTTGGGACCCACGTACAGATAATTGCTGGAAGAGTCATTGCAACATTGAGAACGTATCTACAAAGGGTCAGGAAATGGCCGCCTGGCACGAATAGCCTTACTGGACACTAGACGCAATAAGATTTCCTCGACGACCTGCCAAATTTCAACCTTGAGTCAGATCCTTCTCAAAGACCACTAACCAGTAAGACCGGCCCCAATGAACACTATCAAGCATGATTAGAGAGATACCAAATGACTATGAGACGTACCATAAGTGATGTAGTACATCATAATGTTCATCCCTGTAAGCTGAGACCAAGCCTGAAGGGACGTTGCAAGCGTCAATCTGCGTAGTACATTTGGTTCCAGGAGATCTTTATAGGACTTGGCGCCATATTTCTTCTCGAACTCTACTTGATCCTTGATTTCTGTGAATTCAAGTTGCACGAGCTCGGCGTCGGGGTTTCCTTTTCCATGAACCTCTGCTAAGATCTCCAGGGCTTCGTCTTCGTGGCCATGATCGATCTATGGCTTATTCAGCCGCTACCCAGTCCCAAAATGGGCGTACACACGAGCCATCTAGGGGATTCCGGAAACCACGCTAAACAAATAGAATGTCAGACTCCAGCAGGCTGAAAGTGCGACCGTACTCATTCCGATAGAAAGCACAATCGCAGGGATCATCTGTGAGATAATGAGACTTTTAGTTCCCAGAGAAAAATTGGAACCTTCCTGCAAACCCCAGGGAATGCGAAAGGACGCCTTTCCATTAATGTATGAGCAGCCAAATTGGACAAAGTACTGCAGAAGACTTGGAGGGTTGAGCTGCTGACATCAATGCGTGATAAACCTACATTCCCCACGTAATTGACCACTACGACGCTGTTAAGTAAACGAATCTGGCTTATAAAAGCACGTGCCTGTTGAAGACTGATCATCCGTCCACGGATATGCGCAGCAGTGATCTCCGCCTAGAGAGAGTCAACCGGACCCGTGACTGAAAAGTCAATCCTTACCTGGTACAAAGGCACAGTGGCGGATGCTACATAACGTCAACTTCACGCAACCTGCCGAATAGAGACTTACCAATCCCGACGGAGCTTCCAGAAATCAGGCGACCAGCAACGAGCATCCCCCTGTTCACGGCAGCACATTGGAGGATGCTTCCGATGACCCAGATGATACCTGAAAGCTGGATCGTCTTCTTCCGACCCAGGATATCCGCAAGCCTTCCAACCGCGAGAGCGCCTACCAAACTACCCGCTGAACGAGATCAGTGGTGTTAAAGTCACCAATTAGACCGTACCAGGCATTGAGGCGACGATACCCTATCGAGTTTAGCAGGAAGCCGTATCTCTTGGTTCACTTACACCTTGGGCATTTGGTCCGGGCTACAGGAGAGTCATCTCAGAAGATTTCATTCATAAGTAAAGGCTTACGTATCCAAACTGGCTCTTATATGAATCATTCTACATCCTTGTTGAGCGTTGAAGAAGTGAGATGGAATGTACCTGCCGTCAAGACACCGGACATCTGTGAATGAGTCAATACTATGTCATCAATCCTTGCGGCACTTACCGAGGAGATGTCGAGTCCGAACAACCCCCCTCCGATACATGCGAAAGATCCGACCTGGAGACATCAATACATTCTTCATATATAAAGACGGTAACTAACGATGTATGGATTCCTTAAGATCGTCTTGCTATACTGCACATAGAGTCGGTGATTTGCGAGGTAGAAGGTATCGAGGCTTGCCTTTGGCATGAGCAACAGGTAAAGAACTATTCCCTCTAGGCTATGAGCAAGGTAGGAGAGAAGTCGGGGTCGAACTGGGGCTGTATTTATAGCCCTTTACGCCATCTCCTCATTCTCGAGCAATGATGAGTCGAAGAACCGTCGTCTATTGAGAAGGCGGCCGTCCCGGCTTCCATTATTGCCCTCCGGCATGAGGCAGGATTGGTTAATTCTCAGATATGGTGGTATTGGGAAGTTGTGGAGGTGGGGTATCTCTGAATGTCCTGATGTGGCCAACAGACAAGATTCCGAGTCGTTCCGAGAGCACGAAACGTTACATTCTCTGTGTCGTAAGCTGTGAGAGGCAATTTGCGACGGATACAGGTCATTGAAGTGTTATGCCGGCTTCTTGGGCTTCTGAAAGCCCGCAGAAGGGGAGCTTTGATATCTTCATCGAGTTCCATATGCATCCGGCTGGTGAGGACTACTTGCCGTTAGCTTGAGAAGGGAAGAGAAGAGGGTACCGTACCGCCGCCGCCTTCCCGTGATAGAGAAGTAACCATGCTGCACTCCTGAGAATAGCTACATCGATCAAATGCGGGCCGTAGTATGAATGGCAGCATACTCCCTCGGGCATTTCAATTCCAGCGAGCTCCAAGTCACGGACTTGATGATGTTTGGGCGGGGGTCGCGTCAAAATCGAAGATTCGCGATCGAAATAGGGCAGCTATTTCTCAAGAGTACGCATTTAGGGAATATCTGGATGGGAGCGCTCTATGATTGACTCATCGATAACAAGATTCCAAAGGTTGAACCCCACGACGCTGCCTACGAATCTTGAACTCGCCTCGAGCAGAGCCTTACAGTGATTTCCACCTTACACAATGCATTGATTGGGCGAGGACTAGTACGACACGAGCCAAAGCCTCTGTTTGAGATGAAGCTGTGACATGTTGATGCGCAAATCGTAGAAAATCGACAAAATTTGCTCTTCGCTTGATCTACTTTCGTATGTTAGAGGAAATTGACAATGGCGACGCGGCTCGGAGCTTGGACGGACCCAAGAATGCGGCACGTGAGGGACAGGGTTTGGACCCCGCCATTGCTTTCCTGGTCTCATCCCGAAACTAGTCATCACTCTCAGTTGTCTACATGCGTCTCATATACTCCTCTTCTCTTTCGCGGCATTCCCGCCATGCATCTCGTCGACATTTGAGGCGATACGCGACAAGCAAGCCATCAAACCCCCTTATTCTGGGTATAAGACGAGAGGACCCGTCACGGATTTGGGAGCGCAGAGCGCCTCTGACACCACAGGCGGTAAAATCCCTTATCACTGAGGATGGGATCGACGTGGTTGTACAACCCTGCGCAAGACGAATCTTCCCCATGGAGGAGTATATACAGGTAAGCCCTCATGTGTCAATGATTCGGCAGCTACTGACAAATTTTGACAGGCTGGGGCACGTCCGTCAGAAGGTCTCGACGCAGCGAACATCCTCGTCGGCATCAAAGAAACCCCCCTTGATGAGCTCTTGACCAATGAAATAGATGGGAAGCCACGTACCCATATCATGTTTTCACACACGGCCAAAGGCCAACACTATAATATGCCTCTGCTCGCCAAATTCACTCAATCCTCGGCACGGCTCATAGATTACGAGCTCCTAACCGATAGCCAGGGGAAGCGTGTAGTTGCTTTTGGTTGGTATGCCGGAGCTGCCGGAGTTCCAGAAGCATTAAATGCTCTGGGGTTAGACTATCTGTCGATGGGTGTCTCTTCTCCTTTTTTGGTACGCTCTCCAGGATTTTTTTTTCATCCTAACGCTTCATAGCTGCTACCGCGTCCCTACCATCACAGTAGTCTCGAAGAACTACGCAACTCTATGCGAAGAATCGGCTCCATCATTTCCGAGCGAGGAATGCCTGAAGCCACTGGTCCATGCATTATTGCCCTTACTGGGAATGGTAATGTATCTCAAGGCGCTCTAAGCCTTCTTCAGGAGCTACCGATCAAGCAAATAGAGGCTCGCGATCTTGCAAAGGTTGCAACATCCCCTAGTGCGCTTTCTCCAATCTTTTTGCTTCCGTGATTGATTCAGAGACTCCCAGACACCCCTCGCAATTTCGTTTATCTGATTCATGTTAAACCTGAGGACTACTTGGTGGATATAAGGGGTGATCCTTACAACCGGTCAACTTACTATTCTCGACCCGAACTATATGTCAGCTTGTTTTATCAAAGAGTAAGCAAATCACTTTCAAGTAATTGTAACTAACATGGTCCCAGATTGCACCATACATCAGCCTTCTAATCAACGGAACCGGCTGGAAACCCGGATTTCCTCGGCTTCTTAACAACCAGCAACTCGCAGCAGCTCAGAGGCACGCCAAACGAGGGGGAAAACTTCGCTTTAGAAGTATTGCCGATATTAGCTGTGACATTGAGGTTGGTCCACATTCTAGACTTGATCCAGGCTCATTTTTGATAAGGGAGGTCTCGAGTTTGTTTCAAGAGCCGCTACTATCAGCGAGCCGTTCTTTAGTGCTCGACCGAGCAACCATCCCGACGACCTGTCCGGAATACAGGTCATGTCTGTAGACATACTACCTTCAGAGCTTCCTCTCGACTCCTCGCGCCACTTCAGCAACAAATTCTTACCGTACCTACAAAGTCTTATCAAGGCGGAGAAAGGAAGGCCCCTAGAGCAGAAAGACCTGTCAAATTTGGATGTGCTCCGACGGGGAACAATTGTCCAAGACGGGAAGCTCCTTGAACCCCATAACTGGCTCACTGAGCGTATGATGCCGATACCGATTCCAACCAGCACCCACACGGCCACATCGTCGACTTCAAATGATAGTACCAGGGCCAAGAAACGTGTTCTTCTATTGGGCTCTGGCATGGTTGCGAAGCCCGCTGTAGACCATATTGCAGCACGACCCGACGTGGAGATTATAGTGGGTATGTAATTTTAACCGCATCATCTCCCTTTTCTGAGTTCTTGCAGCAAGCAACAATATAAGAGAAGCTCGTCAGCTAGCCGCACCGCACCAGAACGCCAAGGCCCTACTACTCGATGTTTCCGATCAAATTAAGCTGGGATCACTCGTTCAACAGTCTGACATTGTCATTAGGTAAGCACTTAAGTCTCACCTCCTGTCTAGGCGTCTTATTCACTTTCAGTCTGCTCCCAATGCCGCTACATGCGACAATAGCGGAACATTGCGTCACGCATCAAACGCATATGGTAACTGCCTCTTACATCTCGCCAGACATGCGCAAGTTGGATGAACGGTAGGCGATCCGAACACGCGTACCTGGAAGCTGATTATGGACAGTGCCAAAGAATCTGGTGTTCTACTTCTCAACGAAATAGGACTAGACCCAGGTATTGACCACTGCTCCGCGGTGGAGCTGTGTGAGGATATTCGCAAGATGGGACGGAAACCTGTCTCCTTTCTTTCTGTCTGCGGTGGCCTACCGGTACCCGAAGATAGTAATGTCCCACTGGGGTACAAATTTTCATGGAGCCCACGAGGCGTACTCACGGCTGCTCTCAATGGCGCCAAATTTCGTTTGAACAGCCGGGTATGTACTGCAGTAGAAGTTTCTTTGATTTCCTCAACCCGATTGTACAGAATCACGAGATTAAACCTGGACACTTGCTCAAGGCTGTTATCAAAGATATCCCTCTACGAACCGGTCTGGCACTCGAATGTCTTCCGAATCGCGATAGCTTTTCGTACAGCGGAACTTATGGTCTTGAAGATCCTGACAAGCTCGAATCAATGTTCCGTGGTACGTTGAGGTAAGTACGGCCCCCTGTGGTATCCGTCATGTTCAGGCAGGCCCCAGGTACAAGGGATTCTCCTGGCTCATGGATGGATTTGCGACTTCGGGCGTGCTCGACCTGACAGACCCTATGAACCTCAATGAGCGTGGCGGCTGGTATAGTTTTCTCGCTCAGACGTTGTCTCGCGTGACGGGAATCCGCGTGAAGAATGACAAGAGCGAGATTTCTTCAGCTCTGAAATCCCTCATGACAGAGCACCAAGCGGAAGCACTACTCGAAGCAGCAGAATGGTGAAGTTATCTCAACAATGCACCTCTCCTGGCTTATATGACTTCCCAGGCTGTCCATTGTGCCGCCATCAAGTCCGGCGAGTTTGGATCTACCCCTGGTTCAATCGCATCCAACCCTTCCTTTGGATCTTTTTGCACGACTCTTGGCCCACAAGCTTCGCTATCTTCCTGGGGAACAGGACTCGGTGATTCTCTCGCACGAGGTCATATCCAGACCAGCTATGCTCCAAACCGATTCGCGCCACGACGATGATCTCGTCCACACCTCGACTCTGATCCTCAGACAACCTGACGCTGAAAGAACAGCCATGGCCGTTACTGTATCAGTTCCTTTGGCAATCGCCGCCTTGCGTGTCCTCGACGGCCATGTCCAGACTCGTGGGGTTGTAGGGCCAACCGCCGATGCTGCAATTTACCGATCTATACTGCAGGATATGGAAAGTTCTGGTATCACTATGAAGAAGGAGACGCATCCGCGAAGCAAAGGCGGCAGCCTCACGTCTCGACTGATGGTGCCATAGTGAATGGAGATATTCGTGTGTTTATCATACATTTAACACGAATGTGATCATTTCTAGCACGTATCACCATTCAATCACGATGTTTTCATTTCTGTATCTTCCTTCTTGCCCAGATCGTGCTTTTGCAAGAGCGCGTCGACCTCTGCCGGTCTGTAAATCTTCGCCTTGGGCTTTTTCGTAGTCGGGTCGAGCGTCAAGGTCGCAAATTCGACTGTTAGGTTAATTAGATGATATACCCAAACTCTACAGCCAGTTACGTACGTTTCTCACTGCCCAGAGTTGTACTATCCATTGTCTTGCTCATGACTTTCATGACCAGCCCGATTGCATCCTCCACTTTGATGTCTTCCTTGTATTCTTGCTTCAGCAATGATTGAGCGGTTCCGTTATTTGCTCCGATGCAAGTCGCCTTCCAGCCAGAATAGTTGCCCGAGGGATCCGAGAGATACAGTTGAAACTGATAGTAGGGATCCCAGCCTGCGTACAGCAACGAAACCCCGAAAGGACGAAGGCCTGGTCACGCTTGGTCAACAAATAGCCAGGAGATCGACTTAGACAGACCTCCGTATTGTGTATAACCCTGCTTCAGATCGCATAGTCTCTGAGCAAGCTGCTCTACCGGAATGTCTTCGTTGAATGTAAAAAGGTGACGTTGAGCCGCGGTGCGTGCATAATTGACAAGCGAATTGGCATCTGCAGTCAGGCCAGCGACGCCGACAACCACGTTACTATTGTGACACGTTAATAACTGATTTCATCGCAAGTGTACCCTACTCTGTCAGAAGGTAGATTTTCTCGCCGCTGCCACCGTAACCACCATCTTTGGTCACACTGAGATCGAGTAGCTTGCCAGTTACTTTCTTTTCGGCAGCGAGTACGACACCGTCTGATGCAAGTACTCCCAGAACCGTGCCTGCGTGGGAGATTGCCTCCATGGCATATTCGACTGATTCGGACGCGTCAGCCATCCGCGCGTCGGACGCGTATTAGCACCATAAAACATACTCTGGTAGAGCCTCCCTGTCTCAGAGTAAGCATGAGTGAGATAATAACCATGTAAATGTACCTTCGGGCGAGAAGATTGTAGTGCGGCCTGGGAGATGTATGAGTAGGCGCAAGTGGCAAGACAGAAGCACCAACTATCATATCTTCGAGCCTGTGGGTCTCATTTTCAGTGATCATTCAAGTCTACAGAGGAGCCTGGCTTGCCATTGTAGCAAAAAGGGTCGATGAGGTTCTATCCAAAGAGCTTGAGAGGGGCAGTATTAACTATCTCTCGATAGCAGAATATTACATTGAACCGAGAAATAATTGAAAATGCGTTTAGTTCTTACTCGCGGGATATCAACGCTCTAGCCTTTGCGTAGTAAGGCGAGCAGGGTGGCAAGCGATTGTGGGATTGCAGTTGAGACGATATGAGCTAGGAAGATGGGAGTACATGCAGATTAGAATTACGATCTACTGTCGAGGTTGAGTGTAAAGATTGAGGCCTTGGTCCTGATGTAGTTGAGCTAGCTTTATTGGTATCTCTCTTAGCGTCTACCGGGCCATATTCTTAGATACAATGCCCGTATAATGTGGGCCTGTACAATAGGCGTTGTACTAGCGCGTGTATATCTCCAGACTATCTTTTCGTGAAAGGGATGTTTGTCAGAAGATACTGATGTTTATAGAACTCAGCACCGCATATGCTGGTCAAGCATATCATGGTGATAGGAGCCTAAACTGCACTTGAACCCGACCTCGACGAGGCGTTTTGCATGAGTGGTACGGAAACCCTTTTCTTCAAGTGTCACAAGTCAGCACCGTATGTATACATGCCTTCTTTCTCTCTTGACATTAATATTGATGTACCGTGCAGGCGGCATCAGAGCAGAGCTCAGAACTCGTACGGCCAGTTCGTTGGCGGGCGTTTCCTTGCAGAATGACAAATCTAATATTTATATTCAGCTATTACTACAAGTGCTACTACGGAAGTCGTCCAGGAAGTTGCCAGTTTTTTTGTACGTCGTTCATATTCCCCGCGTAGATGCGAGCCTGACATGATAAATCAACGGGGGCTCAGAGTGGGATAAAGCATCTCCAAACCCCCGGCTACGCCTCCAATGACCCCCAACCGCGAGCGTCACCTGTCAATGCCCTCAACTCCTGCCAGGAAGCAGGCTCATGATCCCCCACCCGGGATGACCCCTCAATTGAGAGAAACCATAAGCGATTCCTTCGAACACTCAGATTCCGATGAAGATTCCCGTTTTCCTAGGCAAGATGCTCGTCGTCCCGTGGCAAGCCCTCTCCAAGCCTCGCCCACTCGAGGGAGCTACTCACAGCCGATTTTGACGAGCAGAGAGCAATATACAGGCCGAAATCTAAAGAGGGCTACTACTGATGGGGACTTGTCCACAACCAATGATCTCCGTCGACTTTTGGAGGAAAAGGACGAGCACCTTGCGGCTAAAGAAGACCAAATCAAGGCGCTTTCCCGAGAGATAGACAGCCTCAAACGGCAGTTGGCCCTCAGCTCTGGGAACGCCGGGTCGTCTTTTCGACCCTCCTACTCTACGGGCTTGTCGCTACCCACTCCTTCGAGGCAGCCGACGACGTCTGCTGCTGCTGCTGCTGCTGCTGCCCTGCTCTTCATCGTGCAACGAGTACAGCACACGATTCGTCTCATGGTTTCTCGTTCAGGGGCCTGGAAGACACGTCGATGCAGCCTCCTACAATGTGGAATTGAATGTTCAACATTTTATTTGATGTACTATATTACGGTATCATCTTGTTGATATTTCTTGGAACAGACTCGTTGCATGGCCTGCAGGCCAATGAAGTAAAGCCCCAGTTTCGTGGAGATTGATGTCATGCAATCCCCAAAATTAGCCTCTGGACCAGCCCGTTGTAGCGAGATAGAAGACAACCTCTGTTCCGACCAGCCCCACATTCGACGGTTAGCGGAGACCATCGGGTCGAGATCCGGGCGTAAGTAATGGTATGTATGCCAGCTGACGTACCTTTTAGCGCGGTTGGGTGGCAGTCGAGACGTGAGGTGATACCACGACGTATCCTCGTGTTCCTCACCTGACACTGAGTCGGCTCTCGATTCTGTATCGATAATTCGCCTGCGTATTCCATCATCGACATGCTAGAGGTTTGGGGTACACGAGTATTCGAGATGGCGAATAAAGTAGTCGGCATAAAGCTAAAGTGGGAAAAACTGTGCAAAGGAGGGAGAGGACGTGGTATGACAGGACAAGGAAGCGTATCATTAGGAAGAAAGTAGTGTCGTGATAATGATGATTTGTCCCTTCTATCATCAAACAAGACCAAAGGGACTCAGGCCCAATAGATGTGTCCATGCCTCGCAGGCTCTCGCCATTGGGCCAGGGTCGCATGTTTTAAACCGGTCGTTGTCCAGTTTGTTATGGTTGTGAATCATTGTTGGGTCGTCGGGTGCTCGTATGGATACAGTCGGGGAGGTTAGATTCCGGGTGGCTAATGAGCATATGTGGGATACCGCGTCGAATACGGGTCGTATCCCGCAGCAGCACCCGATCCGCCAGGCTGGACGCGAACGTAGGGTGCTTGTCCAGAGTGCGTCACAGAGACGTAGGGAGAGGGGTGGGCTGGACTGGCAGGTTGGGAGCGACTGGCATTGCTCAGCATCGTCCGACTCGTATTTAATCTGGTGAGGACATTTGGTCTGACGACGGGCTGTGGGGGGATTGGCGTTGGGGCTGGGGGGATCGGTTGAGGATGTGAATGCGTTCTATGAGGCGTACGCGAACCCTGTGACCGTGAGCGGACGTGTGACGAGTGACGAGCTTGGTGGGACGAGTCGTATCGAGAGGAATCGAGTGACGCGCGGGTCGAATTGGAGTCAAACGAGCCCTGTCGAAGCGTCTGAATAGTGGAGCTGGAAGGAAAAAAAAATGTCAGTATCATTCTGCGTTTCGTTTCGGCGATGTCAAGGCCGATGACGAAGGAGAAGCGCCAGGCAAGCGCACAGACGCAAAGCAGGAAGTTTCCATCCCCGTGCACCCGAAAAGGAAGCCCGGTGGGCAGAAAGGGGGAGATATGTCGGGGCGAGTAAAAACGATACGAACCGGTGCTGGGGATCATGTTTAGAGAGTACTTTGAGGGAGATCATGCCCGGCTTGACGATTACGGGGTCTTCCTTGTGGCGAAGGAGATTTACTATTCGTCGGTCAGAGGCGGTGCCACCCGTTTCGAGGGATGAATCCACGTACAGTACGCCTTTTGAATGGCTGCACGAACTGCTTCGGAGTTGCAAGTAGCACGGCGCCATGAATCGTAAGGGACATGGACCTGGACACATTGACCGGTGTGAAGCGTCTGACAAGTGCGATGTCAGCTTGATGCCGCCCAAAGGCTGAGAGGACCGAGCTCTGGGCGAGCCAAATGGAAGACATGAGGCAGGGTACGGGAGGACGGACAGGGTTTCCTGGAAGAAGGACGAGGGAAGGCTTGGGGGTTAGAAAGAGGCGCTTGACTGACCACTTCGAATACGGCGGCGCTTTTTGTCTCGTTGAGTCGGACCTAGAGGAGGGGGGGTCTGGTGAGCATGAACGACGACGACGAGAAGAATGGAGAAAGAGTACAAAGGGGGGCAATAGGACAATAAGAATGAAAGCTTACCCAGATCATAGGTCGAATTCCCTTTTGTGTCCTGCGTACCGACTGGTCCTTGAGTTCCCCATACGGGGTCAGGGCGACCGGGTCGAGGGCACGGATAGAGCGGAAAGCAAGGTCCTGCTGGTCATCCGAGGGGACGATGGCATGGTGTGCGGGGTCAATCTCTGCCGCTGTGAGCTCGTAGCCAGACGCAGCGGGCTCTTGGTAGGACATGTCGATCTGTTGATAAATGCAGCTGACAGCGAGCAGCAACGGGGAAAATTGAGCTCAGCGGCCTGGCTCGCGGGTATGGTCAGGTTCAAGAGGCGTGATAGCGAGCCGGTGCCAGAATGGCGCACTGACGTCTACAAATATGGGCTCGCTTGTCGCATGAGAATGCAGAATAAATGCAGATTAACATTTTCCAGTGGAAAATACGGGCCACCTGGGATCAGCCCTAGCCGTGGGCTCGTCGCATGACCTCGTTCCAGAGAGATCGGCTAGCCGCATGCCATTGCTCGCCAGCATATCCTCGGTTTCTGAATTTGTTTACATTTTTATTCATCCCGTCCTCCAAGAGCACCCGCCAGACTTGCGCCAGTTACCCTCCTAAAACTTGGACTACGACTGTGACGGGGGTTTGTCTCCAAATCTCGTCAACGAACCAAAAGATCATAAATTCATATATGCTCTATAACAAATGTACGTTGCTACGCTACTCGTCGTCCCCGACACTGCTGTGCCCTTTGTCCACGCATCTGTGATGGGCAGTAATCTGCCAAGAATCAATCAGATGAACCAGAACAATCTGTTCAAACCCATTTGCACGCACCTCGAGCGGCACCCCTCTCAAAAATTTCCGTTGCTGACAATCCACTCGCCGCCTTTTCTACAGGAGTTATATGTTTGATGGATCAAATAACTTAAACCAAGGGCAGCAAGAGCAGCCTCAGTATCCTCGACATGCCCAATATCCTCCCATGAACGTGATGCATCAGCCGTACACGCCTGGCTACCAACCAAACGTTGGCTATAATCATTTTGCACATTATCCTCAGGCCCTTGCACCTCCACATCACATGCATTTACCGCCTCCTCACCCCCAGCAACTCTATTACCAAAATCCATATCAACATTTTCATCCTCCACCGCCGCATCACTATTACAACTCGTATCAACCTCCACAACTTCATCCCCCCATCTATGGTCAGCGGCAAATCAATGAATTCACTCCCCAGGCTGGCTTTTCTTCACCTGCCCAGGTGGCGACGCCTGTCGAGGCACCAGAACCTCCAAGAGTTTTCAATCAAGAACTTGAGCCCCCTAAGGAGGTACATGTAACAAAGGAATCATCTCCAGAACCTGTTCCGGATGCTTCCCCTCGTCCCTCTCTATCTCCGCCCTTGGACCCACAAACCGAGTCAACGCAGCCAAAGAACACTATTCTGGAACTCGATCACGATACAGGAAAGGAGCCTACCGACTTTGATCCCACCACGGCTTCCTCGTCGCGCTTCCACCTCGTCTCCTTCCATCCTTCCCGTGCTATCGTCGCCGATGGACAGTCATCCGTCTTTATTTGGTTTCGCGTCCCTCTTCCGCCATCTCTCGTCGAGATGGCACTGCCTCCTCCTTCCTACAAGGAACAAAGGCACCCGAGACGGACGAGCCGCATCCGAAAAAAGATGCCCAGCGCCTCTCCAACTGGTAGATTTATTGGCTCTGCTTTACAGGCGCCAACCGTTCTGTCCAAAGAAGGCAAGCTAGCCCCACCCGAGCAAGAATCTTCTTCTGGCGTTAGTGAGGTAGATGGGGAAAAGGATCACCAAGTCGCCTCTCCGGCACCAAACGGCCCCGCAAAGCCGTCTGGAAAACCCGCGACGCTTGTCAAGTCATTCGCCTCGCTCCTGCGAGGGCCCCAAAACGACCACTCCACAAACGGAGACTCTCGTGGAATGCATACTACTACTAATACTACCACTACCACTATGGCGCCGCAGGTCCCTCTTACAGCATCAGCTCAGATTGGCTTTTCGATCCCCGCTCTTTCGTCCGCTCATATGGATCAAGGTGTAGCGACATCCCTTACCCCACATCAGCATGCAAATCTTCTTCACCTTCTCAAGACTGGCTCTGGACTTCAAACAACAAG
Source organism: Serendipita indica DSM 11827 (assembly GCA_910890315.1). NCBI lineage: Eukaryota > Fungi > Basidiomycota > Agaricomycetes > Sebacinales > Serendipitaceae > Serendipita > Serendipita indica. The sequence goes on along the minus strand of CAJVGD010000012.1, from coordinate 971,505 downwards.
ATTTGGCACTGTGGTCCCAGGGATCCCACCACAGATTGTTCCGCGCGGATTGGTTAACACTGGGAATCTTTGCTTCGCCAATGCTATACTCCAGGCACTTGTCTACACTCCTCCTTTTTGGAAACTTTTTAATGACATTGCTGCTACTGGCCTGACGGCTCAGCGGACAGGCCGAGCCGCAACGCCAATGGTCGATGCGACGTATGTCCATGGCTACACATATAAGATGTTTACTAAAGTGTTTTAGCATCGCGTTTCTCAACGAATTCAAGCCGGCGTTCACTCCAATACCTGTAGATCTTTCGGCGTTCCCAACCGCCCAGGCAGCCGCATCAATGTCCACCCCCAAGCCAGCAATCAATAAACCGACATCATCACGCGATTCCAACATCCTTCCCCGGAATTCGTTCACCGCCTCTGAGCTCTACAACTCTCTCAAATCCAAGCCCACATTCGATGGCATGAGACTTGGGCACCAAGAAGACGCCGAGGAATTCCTAGGCTTCTTCTTAGACGCGCTACACGAGGAGTTGTGCGGACTGCTCAACGCTCTAGGGGATTCCGCTCAAGCGGATGCTGTCAAAGACAGTGACCGTGACATCGATAAACTTGAGCCAGCGATCGATGTTGTACAAGATGGTGATGAATGGCAAGAAGTGGGAAGGAGGAATAGAGCCACTGTGACTCGCACAGTCAGTATTCAAGCTTTATTGAAGGTCCTTGACTAATGAGATAATGCTAGACTCAAGGCACCGAGTCGGCGATCACTGCAATCTTTGGTGGCAAATTTCGCTCCCTCTTACGTGCATCGGGACGACCCGATTCTGCAAGTGTGGAAGAATGGCGCTGTTTACAACTTGACATCCAGGTATGGTTGCCCCTATATTATTGACTGCTGTGGACTCACCACTCCATAGCCCCCTCATATTCGTTCAATTGAGGACGCACTCTATGCCTTGTCAGCTGTTGAGACTGTGACGATTCAAAGCCATCAAGGATATCCTTCCGAAGCGACGAAGCAGATGTTTGTCGAGCACCTCCCCCCAATATTGATCCTGCATCTCAAGCGCTTCATCTATGATCCACAGACTGGCATCGGTAAGTATGGAAAACAAATTCGGTTTGCACCTGAGCTGGATGTACGAAGCGGTTAGCCAACCTTTAGTCCAACATTCACATGTCTGACTCGACCATAGAAATGCTTTCAGCTGCTTCCAAGCATCGTCCATTTTCTCGCAAGTACCAATTGTACGGCGTCGTCTATCACCACGGTCTTGCTGCTACAGGAGGACATTACACACTCGAGGTACTGCATCCCACCGCAAATGCGTATATGCCAGCTCGCGATCATTCATCCAATTCGACCGAAGGGTGGATGCGATTCGATGATGAGACCGTCAGACTACTTACGCCTGACGATGTCTTTGGGTCACAGGCACAGCCCACACACCATGGATGGGCAGGTCACGACGAGCGAGTTGCCTATATTCTCTTCTATCGACGAGTTGGGAAATAGGCACGACATTCAGATGCTGGCACACTATTCTGTTATTGTCTATTATAACCTGTATATATTACGACGCACAATGTATCCTTGTCATTGCTAACAGCACAATGATTCTCATGAGCATCTCAAACACCAGCTATTCCTGTTCAGCCTCTTTGGATCTGAGAAATAACTTGAAGTGAAGCTTCTAGTTACTGGAGGCAGAGAAGTAGTGAGCAAACCAGCGAGGGTCAACACCACCTGCCACCAGTCTGATACCCAAAACATGCAGAAAATGGAGGGAAAATTGAAGAATGGCTGGGCTCCTTACTTTATTACATCATTAGCTGTATTCTGCGTCATTTAACAAGCTCTTAAGACGCATCGTAACCCTTCAATAGCTCACGGCTTAGCAATCACTCACTTTACCAACAGCTCTATTGCGCACCAGCGAACCAACTTTCCCAGCTTTCACCCAGTATGATACAAAGACGATACTGACAAGTTATCAGTAGCCAAAAAATATTATTTGTACAGCAATAACACAGTACTGAGATACGTATTAGACTGGAGCCAGAGAACAAGTAAAAAAAAATTTTACCAAAAGTAAACTTAAACCCGCAGCTGAGCCATCTACTTTCTGTACACCACTGAGCGGCCTAATGAAATCATAAACGTTAAACTCGAAACTAATGAAGTATTCGGGGTTTACTATAACTAGAGTGAACAGCGAACAGCAAAGTGGGCCACAAGCGTCGAACTCGAGGCAAATAAACTGCTTCAGGGGATATACTATAACAAAGGGTGGGCAGGGTGAGTGCCTGGCTACCAACAGAGTGTTGCAGTGATGCTGACAGAAGTTTAAAGTAGTCATGAATCAAAGAAACAAACATGTACAAACATATCGACGTAGCTAGAACACTGAGGCAACAGTTCCAACACAGAAATTCTGGTGGTGCTATGCTGCCAAGTGAGTGTACTAAAACACACGACGAACTACGAAGACAGACGATAGCCCTTCAATATTTTTGGAAATATTGTTTCACTGCTCTAGCTAGGTTGACACACTTGTACTAAACAGCAAAGGGTGGCCGCAAGCATCGAACTCGAGGCTGATGAGCGATTCTGGATAATACTCTTAACTACAAGTGAGCGAGCAATTTCCCTGACTATCAATTGAAGTGCTGATCACGTTGTGGTGACGAGCAACTATCCTAGAATGCACGACTGACCACAAAGGCACATAGTAGTCCTTCGGTAGCTTGTGACTTAACGATCACTCCTCATACGCAGTAAAAATATCAACGATTCAATTGCATCCCACGTGCTATTCTCCCACGTGCTCACTCAATGCCATAGGATTCGAAAATGTCGAAACTGACACAAACTCGTAGGTGTCAGTAGCCAAGATGTTTCTATTTGTGCAGTAAAGCCAGAGGACGAGTAAAGAAAACAATATCAAAAGTAGACAGCTTGCATTTTCACCTGAGCCGCCTAATTTCCATACAGCACATATTCGTTTCTTCGAGTTATGATCTCGCCCACTACCTTTTGTCACTATCAATGCAGCAAATAGCTTGTTCTTTAGCCATCACCTCTCACACACAGTAGCCTTCTGACACTTATTGCGTACTGGCGAACGAATACTGACGACTTGGACGTAGTACTCTGTTCCCAAAGAGGGACGACATGGATTCGTATCTGAGCCGCCTAATATCCACGCTACAATTTAGTTGTTAATCAATGAAGTATGTGCATTGGTTGTCCTGACTACATGAACAACAAGATTTTTAGGACTTACTGTCAGTACTGACCAGTTGGCAGCATGCGAAAAGATAAATGCATACCCTAGCGATGCTGGCCCTGCAATGTACTCTGATTACTGCTGGCAGCATTGTTGACCTGTAGCTTCAATACATTGGCGTTGAGAAAGATATACGACCTCTCAAGGCAATTTTGTTACTTTATATTGGTGAAGCAAAGTTGAGGGGCTCCATGTAAAAAGACTGTAGCATTGCTCGGGCATCCTCTCAACTTGCTCACGTCTTTTGCCTAGCGCCGAGCAAGAACAATGTCACACTCTGGTTACTCGATCTAGAACCTCTTTACCTGCAAATTGTACTACCTATCACTCGTCATTGCTTTACTGTTTGGCATAGATTATATATTGCTCACTGCTTTTGCATATGTGTGCGCTTTGAGAATGAAAGTTTGCCTGCGAAATGGTGGCATTCCTGGTTTCCTTGATGAACACACGCCAAGTAGAGTGTTTTCTGAAAGTTGACGCCAAGTGCATGCTATCAGCATATGATTTTATCTGATACAATGTAGAAAAGCCTATAATATTACATTTCAGGTCAATATCGGTTGAACAGGCGAAAGGGCCTGCAAGCATGGAACTCGAGACTAATGAGAGATTTGAAGTACAGTAACGGGTGAGCAGAGCGATTACCTGGCCACTGATAGAAATGCTGGTGAAGCTATGTTACCAAGCGAGTATCCTAAAGCAGGTGAGAGACCAAGGTACACAGTAGCACTTCAATAGTTCGAGATTTAACGATCACTCTTCGCATACAGTAGCCTTCCCACAAATTCTATTGTGTACCGCAGAGCTCATTCTTCTCCAGCTTTCACTCAATACTGCTAAGACGTTGATACTGATATCGCACGTTGTCAGCAAGCAGAATCATATTATTTGCACAGTGATGCGCACTGTCGCAGTCAAGGCTTGAACTATAGTGAGGTCATGACTCAAAGAAACAACTATGCACAAATGTATCGACTTAGCTAGAGCACTGAGGCAACAATTCCAACATCTAGAGCACACAGCCGACTGATGCACAGTAGCCCTTTGATAGCTCGTGACTTAGTGATCACTCCTTACATGCAGTAAAATATCAACGATTCAACTGTGTGCCACGAAACCAAGATCATTAAAATTGGTCAAGAGACACCGATTGTACGCGGCAACTTATTACAGGTGCGGATTCACATCGTCTACTTTTGGTAATCATCGCTTACTCATCCTTTGCTTTACTGTGTATGGTATTGCATTATATACTGTACCTTGAATAGCAGTTCTTTCGGCTACTGAACACTGGGATCTCTTGGCACTATCGACATCTTTGTATCGTATTATATTGGGTAAGAGCTAGGCGGAAGTTAGCTCGCTGGTACGCAATAAAATTATTTGGGAAGGCTGTTGTGTGTGAGGAGTGATCGCTAAACCACAAGCTATTGAAGAGCTACTTTGTGCCTTCATAGTCTGTCGTGCGCTCTCGAATACTCACTTGGCGGCATAGCTTCATCAAACCTGTTGGTAGCCAGAGACTCGCTCTGCTCACTATCTGTTACAGTATTCCCCCGAATTCATTATTGGCCTCCAGTTTGACGCTTGCAGCTCTTCACGCTGTTCAGTGGATAAATGAGTTTCAGTGAGGACCGCAAAGAGAGTACAAACTAGCACCGGAAGAATAATTGTAGGCACTGACTTGCTGTTGGGAGTAGCTATATCTGACATGAGAAATAACTCTCATTTGACTAGCGAATGAGAATTCGCTTTATCGTAGCAGGCTTGTTTGTTGGTGGCAGGTGGTGATTGCTGGGCGGTGGCAGGCTGATGTCAGATGCTATGTACCTTAGCTCCATGAGATGAAGCTTGTTCAACCAGTAAGAGATTATGCATATATTGACAATGGGTTATTGACTATCTAGCGATTACGAGCTCCGGGTGGTCGATATGCCCCTGTAGATGGCCGTGGCTTAACCTGTTGGAACCCGTCGTCATCCTGTGGCGCTGGAGATTGTCTACCTGGTGTCCCAGGTCGGCCAGATTCCTCTCGCAGGCGTTCCCGTTCTCGCCACCCTCCGCCACCAGGTCGCCCAACACTCGATCCCCCCTCGCTGCCTCGGGCTCCTGGTGGCACATATCTCGATTGAGGCTGTTGTGAAGGACGCGTCCCAGGTGATCCTTCAGCGGGCCTTTGCGAGCGACGCCAGACATCACCTCCACCTGCGCCACCAGATGCAGGGCCAGTGCCCGATGAGCGAGCTTGTCGCCTTCGTTCGGCTTCTTCCTCTCTTTCTCGCTGCCTTCTTGCGACTTCCGCAGCTTCGGCGCGCTCAGCTTCTCGTTGCTTGCGAAGTTGTTTGACCCGTTCTTCCTCCTCCCTCTGCTTGGTTTCCGCAGCTAACCTCGCAGCGTCTTCTGCCTCACGCCTTCGTCTCTCTTCTGCTTCTCGTTCTAAAAGAGAAATGTTAACCCTTGCGTCACGTTGATACCCAACGAATATACCTTCACGAGCACGAGCCTCCGCCTCCTCCTTTTCTCTTCGTATGCGTTCCTCTTCTGCCCTTTGTTCTGCCTCTCGTTCTCTTTGCTTCAATATCTCGTTGCGACGGCGCGTTTTTTCTTCCAGGATCTTGGATGTCGCGGTGTTGAAACGACGATTGTAGTCATCTCGGCGGTCTTGTCCAAGAGACTGCATATAGGCACGGTAGTCCGGGAGAATACGTGACAGGCGGCGCTTTGTATCGATCTTCTCTTGGTGCATGGCCCTCGCACTATCAATAGTGCCTTGGCGGCTTGCTTCAAATGCAGCCCTGTCTTCGGCTTGTTGCCGAGCGTAGTCGTCGACAAGGAGGGGTATCTCTGCCTTGCGAAACGCTCTTTCGATATGATCCATGCGCTTGGCAATGACACGTAGCCGCTCGTTGAGCTCACGGCGTTCCTTGTCCATATGTTCCACTTGTAGTTGCACAAGTTGTTCCGTATCAAGTGCTGTAATATCCTGAGAGTGGATAAGAGATGCGTGTGATGTAGGCGTGCAATACTTACCGCATCTATTGAAACACCGCGGTCCAGGAGCGATGATACAATCTTGACATTTTCCTCCTTGCGTTTGCGTTCCATCTCTGCTTTTGCTCTTTCTTGTGCCTCCTTGAGTGCTTCCGCCCGCTTCTTTCGTTGAGCGTCTTCTTGGGCACGTAGTGTCATCTCAGCCTGCTGACTGCGCTCCTCGTTTTGTCGACGAGCAACCAACTCGGCTTGGAGTTCACGACGTCGCGCAACAATCGATCGTCGGGTCTGCAATGCTTGCTGCTCGGCTTTGAAGGCTGAATGGGCAGCTTGAAGTTGCCCTCGAGCGGTATCTGGGGCGTCATCTATGTACCGAACGACGTTGTGTAGACATTCCGCAAGGTGGCTGAGGCGAGACCTAACGAGTTTACCGGGCGACGGTTGTACTTTGGAGGAGCCGCTACCTGATCCAATCGAGAAAGCATCGTCCACGAAGAGGATGCTTCCTGAGGAATGATTGAGACGGATGAAAAGTTCCCCGCGTTTTGCTGCGCTCATGATGAAAGCTTCAAGATTCTCCTGGTCGAAACGATCGCCGTCAGCAGATAGATGGCGGTTCAGAGGGGAAACGAGGTCGAGGAGATAGGAGATGGACAAGGAAGAGTAGACCTGTGACAATTGAGAGAGTAAGCGGGAGAGAATAACCCTTCTTAGATGCGGAAGGTACGGAGTAAACTCCTCGCTGACACTCAATCGGTCCAAGATCGCGGTAGCATGGTCACAGAGACCCAGCGGATCAAATTGGACTTCTAAGAGATCATAGAGGTCGAGAAGCGGTCGAGGTGACAGCTTGAGCACATTCCGGGCAAACTAAGGTTGAAGTGAGCAACAAATGTCTTAAAAAAAACAATGTGGACTTACAGCGTCGCTGAGGAGGCTCGCACGGGTTGGAATCTTTGAGAGACCAAGAAGAGTGGTTAGACGCGCATGTTTGCCTTTGGTATCTTCGCCGTCCTCGCCGCTGTCGGACATGACTGGCACGGCAAGCGCGCTAATCAGGACAAAGCCTGCTACCCGTTCCATTTCTTCGTCCTGTTTCCCAGATGTTCGGAGAATCGCGAAATACTTTGACCATGCGGCCGCATGATAAAGGATGCTCCCACTAGTCATAAAAATCTTGTAGAGCTTCTCGTAGTAGTTGATCATCATACTCGGTTTTGGAGGCTTCTTCGACATTGTGAGGAGGTTGTGAATATCTTCGATGGATCGAAAGGCCTCTTGCCACAGTTCGAGCTCGACTGATGTATTGAGCTGTGCAAAACGCGTGTCGAGGAAGCGCTGTAGTGTATCCGGATCAGAAAGATTGACAGAGTGGGTCTGGTGAGAGTATTTCGCGACCGTAGCGAGATGTAGTCGGAGCGTCTCACAAAGACGGCGAAACTCGACCTTGCGACGGTGCGAGAGACAGAAGTTAAACGCTTGGAGGGCAATAGACTGTTGAATTGATCAATAGTGTATGATTCTTGAGTGTATATCAACCTACTTGATATATTGCCTCGAGACGCGCGTTGTTTTTCAGCGTTTCGAGCGCAGAGCGATAGCTCTCCCAGAGAAATTTGAGCCAAGGTGTAACAAGTGCACGATCTGTACGGTCCTTGTTCTGATCGCCGCTCACGGCGCCAAGGAGGACGTCTTCTGGCGACTCTGAGGCCTCGAGATCGTCGACATCGAGCACCTCGATGGCCTTGTCTGCTTTCACCTGTGCGTCGACGACTTTTGCATTAGCGAGCTGGATGAACGCGTTGATGACATTCTCAATCGACTGGACTGAAGTGTTTTGGGTAATATTCTTGTACTGCATCAAGCCCTCCTTGGCCGTTCTCCCTTTTCTGAGTTCAACACAGAGCTCGATAAAACGCATCATAATGGGCTCCAGTGACGCCACGGGCGTTGAGCGGAAGCGCTTCGAGTTGAACATTTCCGTAAGGGATTGCAAGGCTGCAGGCGTCTGTCCGACCGAGACAAGTCCCTCAGCCTGCTTGAGCACTGTTTCTGGCTTTGAAAATGGCGGCATCGTGCACGACGACGTCGGGGTGCAAGAGCTTTTTCACACCCAAACAGAACCAAACATAGCCACTGTATTTTCAGAGGAAGTCCTAGTTCGAACACATCGAGCACAATCCGAGTGGAAACACTGGAGAATAGGGAATGATGATTCGTGAAAAGAGCAATGGCGAAAAGAGCAGATCCAGAGTTCTACAGCCAGGAAACGGGTGTGGTTCGGTAGCTCAAGCCACAATTTCAGCCTACTCGCGCTAATGCACTCACGGGATGCCATAAAGTTGCTATGGACGACCCCGGGCAATCGGTAACGCGCTGTAGGCACGCGCCACGTCGCGGTTTGACCTATTCGTCAGATACGTTTGCAACGATGAAGGATATCCACTAGGGTGCGAGCATCTCACCCCTTGCCAATAGTCGCACCCCGCTCTGAGGAAATATGTGCTCTACTGGCTTCTCGACAAGGGGAGTAGTGCTAGGACCAGTGCTTGATCCGTAATGCCTGGTGTATACAGCTCTGGGCTTGGAATCTGATTTCTTTCTTCCTTCTTTTCGCTCTTGCGAATACCAGGCTTGCCGCCTGCCTTCCGCGATGGAAAGTACTGGCACTCGGGCACACCTGGCCCACTCATAGATGACATGCCCTTGCAGACGATCGGCAATCTTGGCTTCTTCACCTCCCAAAGCACCAGCCTCGACGACGGATATCGCCACAGATTGGTCCCCTTTTGCCATTTCCCATAGGGCACACGCGAGCGTGTTTTTCACCCATTGAGGCACCGTGATAGTGCTTTCGTCCGTCTCGACAGGCCATTCGCCAATGGCCTTGTCATCTTGCAGTACAATTTTCGGATTTGCGCCTATCTGCTCTTCAAGAAACCGAGAAGCGGCACGCGCTTGTGCTGATAATGGAGATTCACCCCTCTTTGACAAGTCGAGAGTGTTGAGTACTGCAAATGTCGTGCACGACGTCAGACAATCTTTCCGTGAAACAAGGTTGATGCCATCAGACCTTCCAGTGGAACGACGAGTCGTTCAGGTCTCTCACCAGAGAGCCATTTCTTAATCTGATCGAGGCTATGGACAAAAATGCTCGTGTCCAGGACGATGATAGCCGGAATGGCATGATTGGTCGTCAGGCGCCCTCCTGGGGTTTGTTGCGTGTGAATAGATTGGTTATTGCTCCTCCCTACGACGTCCTGAGGTCTCCGTGGACCTCCTCTACGGTGAGGCTTGCCCCTAGAAGCGGCGCCTGATTCCAATTGACGGACCTGGTGAGCTAGAAAGGCTTGACCAAGTGCCTTGGACATTGCATCCTTTCCTATTGGCGTTGGAAGGTCCTTGGGTTCTACCTGCGATGTTGTCTGCTTCGAGGTCATTCTCCCCAGTCGCTGTGGTACAGTTCAGATTTCGCCGCCACTGGCCACCACCAAAGATAACATATATAGATAGCAGGGATTAAGCCAAAAAATTCTAAGTACTAGACAGAGAAGAACGGTTGGTCGTTGCCCGTCTGTGCTTGTGTCCCGTATGGATTACCCGTGCCCGTATTAGCCATCAGCATTTTACCGGCATTCGTGTTACCAAATCTGGAGTGGCCATTTTAGCGTCATCCACGAGATTGTACATTGAACTTACCTGAGATTGCCGTAGTTCCCAAATGTGTCGATGCCTCCATCCCGGTTGGCAAACAAGGCGGCTAGCGCCGGATTCTCGTCTTGTCGTGTCCTGACATTCAGCCCTGGTTGACTGCTTGACGAAGGAGATGGGGATGGAGCGGGCGCCTGCGATTGCGAGAGTCCAGCGTGACCATTGAGACTGGTGAAGTTGGGCTGCGTTTGTGGTGGCGGCGATAGAGTAGGGACCGGAGGGGCGGGTGATGCACCAGGACCAGGACCAAGCGCAAACGGATTCCTGCTTCCAAATCCAGTCGGTTGGGCTATCAGAGGCTGAGCGGTTGCCTGTTGCTGGATCCATGCATTTTGCATTGCCGCTTGTTGCTGTTGTTGTTGGAAGGCCAGTTCATTCTGCTGCTGGACATAGAGTGCATACTCTTGCTGCTGCTGCTGCTGTTGTTGTTGTAGCTGTTGTTGTTGCAGCGCGAATTGTTGGGCCTGCCAATCAGCATTGGCCTGGGCCCATTGAGCCTGCATCATTGACTGCTGCTGTTCTTGGAGATAGGGATTAAACGAAGTAAACTGGGGCTGCATTTGGGTGTACTGGGGTTGAAGGCTTGCATCCACCAAAGGGAACGGGTTTGATTGAGCCTGGGCGGCTGGCGCGCTACTCGGTGTGAGCCATAGAATGAGAAACAGATAAAAGCCTTACGTTTGAAGGCTGTCGTCGAACAACGCGCGGGAGTTGGCATCTTCGACTGCCTTTGCCCTGTCACGTTCTTCTTGTTCGGACAGTTTCAGGGCTCGTTCGAGGTCCGCATCCCTATGGGTCTAATTAGCATCAAAGGTTTGCAAGATACAAGCTACTTGCTCTGCACTCTTTCCGACTTCTTGCGCATAACTCTGCTTGCTCGCCTCCATCGCTCGTTTCAGCTCTTCATCGTCACGATTGCGGCGAGAAGAGGATGCGGGCTGAGATTGCTGGCGTTTTCTGGCCACATTTTCATCGGGTTGATCGTCTGCCCCTACGTCTCCACCTCGGGTCATCCGGTCGCGCATGCTTGCCCGGCTTCTTCTTTCCTGACGAAGTCTCGCCTCATCCTGAAGGAGATTTGTGATGTCTTTTGCCTTTTGGCGTACATTGGCACCCTGATCTTTTCCGAATTCGTCAATGTATTGAAACTCCTTGAGCGTCTTGACGAGATAGACATTATCTCGGAAGTAGATCACGACGTTCTCAGATCCAGCATGAAGACAATAGTCGAGAAGCGTTAATGCCTGCAGCCCGGTGTCAGCAAAATGGAGCGCTGCGATTGCCACGGCGGCTCGCACCTTGAAGACATGACGCCAATTTTTGCCCTTGTCGTTTAGCCGCTTGTCCAGCATTTCCATAATCTCTACAAAGTCGTTTCTAGAGCCGTATCAGATGCGTGTGTGAGCGATAGGGAGCTACGGTTACTGATTGTATGTGAGCTGCGCAATCTCGTTCATTTGCGTTCCGGACGGTCCCCAGGGATCGTTGGACGTTGCATCCCTGACTTTTGCTTGTACATCCGAATAGCCTGTGCGACAAAGTCAGCAGACTGCGCACACAACGAGCCAAGGAGCAAGGACCTTTGGTATAATTCTTTGCGACGCTGGCAGTTTTTTCAGCACATAAACTCGTTATGAGGATTCCTTCAAAGATGACTGACCGTAGGGCGCCCTTTCCTATGCTTTGGATTGACATTGCTGGAAGTGGCCTTGGTTCAAGTCACGTTTCGGAATTTGGTCCCAGCCCTGTCGACGCCCGCGGGAACAATGGACGCCAGAGACGCAATATACCTGTTATTCGAATCAAATGGAACACTTGGCGACCAGAATTCGCCAACTTTGGATCAAGTCGCCGATGCCTTGGCCAGCATCCACCCACTCCTCTCCAAGATCTTGAAATCTTGCCCTACAGAAACAGAGATAGCGCAGTTTTGTCGAGTGACCAGTCTCGATATGATTCTACATTTACTCGAGCGACGCCAGCATCTCGCCTACCGCACCGTCGACTCTTGGCCAAATCGTCTGTTACTCGAGTTGTGTGACTTTTCACATGCAAGGATGAGCCCAGAAGTTACGATCCAGGGTGTTCATGAAGACTGCTCGGATACCGCTCGCGCTCTGAAAGAGGTCCGGCTGGCTGCTCGTTCGCAGCTTCCTGGTGCTCGTGTCTGATCCTCAAAAATACCAATACTGACCCCGTTAAAGTCTCAAGGGACTCGCTCATACCCTTCCTCTTACGGCCCGACGTCTCACCCCTGACTCGCACTATAGCTTTGCGTCTGCTGAGCCTCTCAATTGTGGTTGCTCCATTCATCAACCCCTCACAGACAGGCGCTCACCGGAATATGTGATGTATCAACATTTGTAACGGTATTATATTGACGCACACCTCAGAGAGTTTCTACAGACACTGTGGTTGTCATTCCCGAGAATCATCGAATGTCTTACGAGCAGCGATTAACAAGTCGGGAGACAAGAGTAACAAACCCACGTCCTCGGTCTTATATCCGCTGTCAGCTGGATCGAGACGGAATTCGTCGAGCTTCATCCATTCATCACCCAGCAAGTTCAAATTAGATCGCTCGAGTTGATGGAAGATGTAGCACACCAGAACAATTGCGCCATCGAGGTGCTAGATGCCACGCTCGTGAATTCTCCACTCATCGTATGGCTTCTCCACTGTGACAGCCAACTCGAAGATAAACCTCTGTCCTTGCCTCTTTTCTACTTGGTATGTTCTTTTATCAATGGTGATAGGATGCTAATGCAACGTGTAGATTGGCAAGTGGCTCATCCTTTGCGCACGTTCAGATACTAGGTGGCAGGCACTAGTATTACCCGTGGTGAATCATCACGCTTATAAACTCCCTCTATGCGTCCGTGTAAGACCGGTATGGCTCGAGGTTAACATAGTAATCTCCCTACCCTAGATTCTATTAGATTCGATCAATACCTCCTGCCTTCTTCCGGCTCCTGCACTCGTATCAGCAGCCACTAGATGCGTTGGTCACATCCTTGAAGACTCATCTCCTGATTCATGCACATATGACATCGGATGCGATCTTCTGGACACCTTATTGCAACTGTATTTTGCGTTTGGTGCTAGCGAGATCCGTGGTGAGTAGGAACTGGGAAGACGATAAAGCACTTATAGGTCAAAGGAGATGTTTTCGTATGCATCTTCCGACTGCCGCGGCAACTTGATCGAAACCCATCTCTGAGACATGGTAATTCGATTTGGCGAGAGACTGCGATACGTCGTCTGCTTTCCCGAAGTGAACGTGGTACAATCATAAGACCAGCAGTGTCGAGTATAGGTCCAAATCTGACAGTGGATATCACAAGCATTTGCCTTCTAGCTTGTGCAGTTCATGAAGCAACTCTTGGCAGTGATCTAACAGACGAACTCCACGCACTCGTCGCGAATCTTCAAACACGACCATGCTCACGCAACGGGGATATGGACGATCTGACCTCTGATCAAAACCTATTTGTCTTACACACTCTTTTGGAACCCAGTCGAAGGAATTCTTCGGCACAGACGTTGACTGCACAAGTCCGTCTGCCGAGTTTATCGACGGGCCGTGCCTCAGAGCTTCTTCAGATGTACGACCGCTGTGAGTATATTCATACAACCAACGACATGTGTGACCATAAACCCAGTTCTTTTTGTGCAGAGAGTTCTACTACTTACGGAACCGTCACTTCTACCCACAATGGCCGCAGAGCAGCTGGTGACCATGTATCACTCGCTAATGAACATTATGGTTCTAAGTAGCGGGGCTGAAAGGTCTCATTGCTTCAAGGGGGTCAAACAAGACGTTGTGGAGGCTATTCTTGCTGTACTCAACGTCTGTGCCGACTCCACGAGTAGGTCGCGTCACTGAAACGAGCACTGTACTAAAACTAAACCAGTCCACTATATAGCATCGTCACCATGGACTCTTTTGCTGCGTCAGGCGTTGTTAGAGATACCGCAAGCGGAGATGGGCGGTAGGCAGCAAGATTTGTCGAGGATGGTACGCTTCGTATCGCCACGGATATTGGTGGCGTTCTTAACTGGTATATGTCTAGTTTGCGCTCATCCTAGCTGGAAAGCCAAGGGGAGAACGGGAGCAGACGAATGGACGGCCACTGAAACTAATGCGAACAGCGTCTGGGCATCTGTTACTTTTTGTCTAGAATATGATTGCTGGTTCCGGCGTTGGGCGCGTGCGTGAGGCTCGGTTTGCCATCGACCACAAGAAAGTTTAGGTTGAGCGTAGGTCTATCAGGCTTGATCCACACCATGAAAGCGCTAACAAGCCCGACATTGACCTTGTGCCTCGCGCGTGCAGGACGTCGCTGACGAGAATCTGGCCGCTGTCCGTGTTTTCAAACGAGGATTCGTGTCATGGCCAGCCCCGCAGAGGACCAGGTAGCTTCGCCGGCAGAAAACGAGAGTCCCGCATGGCCTGAGCCTCCCTGGAGTGGATGGATCGAGACGACGGGCGACGCTCTCCTCATTCTCGAAGCTGCTCGTCGCGGACTCATTCCTCGTGTTACCCGCAGGCTCGTCGACTCGGAACGCAAGATGATCACGTCCGGTTCTGTATTCGTCTTTGACGAGGACGAATCAGGCATCAAGCGCTGGACAGACGGCTTCATCTGGTCGCCCTCGCGCATCTTAGGCAACTTTCTCGTTCGTCGCTCTATCCAACTTTGTCCCGTGCGCTGACATGGCGGTCCTATAGCTGTACAGAGAAACAGAAAAACGCGGAAACAACCGTTCAAAGGCTGAGCAGGACGCTGGCGACTCCGAGGGCGTCCCGAAACAGGCAAAGGTCAATACGGCACAAGCGCTCACACAAGGACTAGACAAGCATAGGGAAAGACTGTTGTTAGGTAGCCTGACCAACAGTCACAAGTTCAAGGTGGATGGCATGATTAAAAAGGTCTGTTGCTGCCGCGATTCTATATCACTATTCACTCCTGCCTCTAGACCTTTTCCCTGACAATCGGTGGTGTCTCTCAGCATCTCATCTCGTATTATCGAGTTGCAGATGTCGAAAATGGCCGTCTACGATCCCCTTCTTCCCTTCCAGAGCTAGCGACCCTCGAGATTAGTCCCGAATACCTCGACAAGACGCACTTCAGGCAGCCTCCCCGCGTGGAAGTAGGTCCAGACGGAATACCTCGCTACAGAGGGGAAGCAGACGACCCAGAGCTTTCGGGTGTCTTACGAGGAACAGAAAAGACCGGACGCCGATTTGACCCCTACTCGTCCACCTCCGCACCCAAAAAGCCCAAAAAGCCTCGCTCACAGCGGGCGGCTTCTCAATCCGAATCTGACGTGTCTCAATACCCAGCGGATGCGTATGGCTACCCGTCTTATCCTGGTTATCCATATGGTGGACATGCATACCCATACATGCAGTATCCTGTAGGATCCGGCTCTGAGGACGCTGCTCAGGATGGATCAAACTACGGGGCATATATGGGTGGCTATTACTGGCCAGGGTATGGGAGCTCTGGACACGCCGCGGTAGAAAACGGTGAAGAAGAGGATACAGAGAAGCAAACCGACGGAGAGCAGAATAACACATCTGACGTGACCTAATTTGTTCGGACATTACTAAAGTAGCTTTACCTGTATGACCTGTACTGCTCTTGAACGCGTCTTGGCTCCAACTTCATTATGGCCAGCTCTCAAACGACAATTATTCCTCATTCGCAAAAACCCTTCGTGACGAGAGAATATCCGTCGGAGGATGAACTTAATGCCATAATCGCTGCAGCAGCTGATGCACAAAACTCGTGGAGCAAAACAGCGTTGTCAGAGCGCCTGGCGATCTGCAAGAAATTTCTGGACGAGATGAAGAAGATGGAGGATGTGATCGCAAAGGAACTGACTATCCAAATGGGAAGGTAGCTGTAGCACAGTGCTTTGTACGATCTAGGCTGATGGATGCATAGACCACTTTCACAAACCCCTGGAGAACTCAGAGGCTTCGTAGATCGAGCGAATTACCTGCTATCCATCGCAGAATCCTGCCTGCAAGACATTCCTCTGACTGAATCTGATAAGCCTGGGTTTCGTCGATACATTCGCCGTGTTCCTTACGGAGTCGCGTTTCTGATTGTACCCTGGAAGTACGTATCTTGATTGCCATCTGGCTGGGACTCACAGTCTTGCAGCTATCCCTATCTGACTACTGTCAACTCTTTGATACCCGCTTTGCTTGCAGGTAAGTTCTGTATCATGAAGAATGGCGCAGGAGCTCATAATCCCAGGCAATACCGCTCTTTTGAAGCCATCACCTCAGACACCCGTCAGTCCCAAATCCTGTGGAAGCATCCTCTGATTACGGATCCAGCTTACTGCAGAACGAATCTCAGAGGCATTTCAAAGAGCAGGACTGCCCGAAAACGTGTTGCAAGTGGTTCACCTCTCACCTGAACTCGTAAAGTACGCTTGCCGGCATCCTTCGGTTAAGTACATCAGCTTTACCGGAAGCGTGCGTCGCGTTTGATTACCTACCTCGGTACTGACTACTCACAAGGTATCTGGGGGAAGAGATATTGACCAGGCGGCTGCCGCATCAGGCGACTTTAAGACTGTTGGGCTAGAGGTCAGAATGCTGAGACAAGAGTCATATCCGCTAAACCAATTTTGTAGCTTGGTGGAAAGGATCCTGCATACGTTCGTGCAGACGCCAATGTGGATTATGCAGTGGCAGAATTGGTGGATGGCGCTCTCTTCAACTCGGGTCAAAGGTAAGTTGCCCTCTTCACTAAGGATTTGAATTTTTGACAGGTTGATAGTTGCTGTGCTGTCGAGGTCGGTGAGATTGCGGAGATTCAACGATATTAAACTGACTCTTGTCTCCGTCGACTAGCGCATCTATGTTCACGAGGCAATATTTGACGAGTTCACCCGCAAGTTTGTAGACCTTGTCAAGGTACTTGGATAGAGTTGACTCTGACGTTGTGGCTGACTTGTCAAAGACGTACAAACTTGGCGACCCCACGGAGAGCGGTATCAGTCTAGGTCCGGTCGTGAGTGTAGCCAGTGCAAAACGAATCAGGGATCAGGTGCAGCGTGCCGGTGAGCGAAACGGTAGAATATCCAAGGTTGGACTGACTTACGCAGTGGCTGCTGGGGCCAAACCCCTGATACCCGAGGAGTTGTTCCCGGTAGCGAAGAGCGAGCAAGTAAAGTCACTCGTTATAGTTCATGGCCTCAATTCTCTTGCAGGGACTCGGCCTATGTTGCGCCTCAGGTGCTGATTGATGTCGACCATAGCAAGTAATTCCATCCTACTGTTGTTCATTACTCACAGTTCCTAGCAATGGATGTTGTCACTGAAGAAACCTTCGGGCCCATTGCACCGATCATGAAGGTAAACATCTCACCTACCGGGGTGCGCTTGAGTCTTAGCCAGAACAGGTATCTGGGGACGAAGAAGCTGTCCAGTTGATGAATGACTCCAAGTACGGTCTTACCGCCTCTGTCTGGACGACGGATGAAGCCGCATTCGAATCGCTCGTTGACAAGATTGATGCGGGCACCGTGTTTAGCAATCGCTGTGACTACCTTGATCCGGCGCTTGCGTGGACTGGAGTCAAGCATAGTGGCAGAGGGATCAGTCTCAGCAAGTATGGTACGTAGCCGTATTCGACTGGTAACACGTTTATACCTCGAATATAGGCTTTGATCAAGTCACTAGGGCGAAGAGCGTCCATATTAAAACCAGTCCTCCCCCATGACAAGTGTGGAGCAACGCATTCACAGGAGACGGCATCGAGTAGTGAACGTATCGTACAAGTGCAAATACATACAAGGAATCTGAGCAAACATCCTAACTCATCGCTAGGGCTGTGTAAGTTACTGCCACTCCTGCGAGGACCATTGCGACAGTGCCTAGGGTCGAAGAGGTTGATGCTGCTGCCTTGGGGGCGACAGCCGGTTCATCATCGTCGGTTTCCTCTCCATCGTCTGATTGCTTGTGTTTTCGACGACGTTCAGATGTAATCGAGCCGTTATCCTGATCAGGTGTTCGCAAGCCTGTTTGCAAGTGTCAGCGACGAAGATTCGGTTGCATGTGCGTACTCTGTTCGATGTTTGTCAGTTTCTCCAAAAGGCTCTCGTAATGTCGCTCTAGAGCGCGCAACCGGACATCGACATCTTGTGGAGATGCCTTGTCCATGGCCGACTGATCGAGAATGAGCAAAAAAAGAAAATCTCAGAGGAAATTAATAGACCTTTTCAAGATATTCTAGTCGGGCAGACACGTCGTGTAATTGGCGTTTATGTCTTGACGCTGCCTCTCTTCGTCGTCCGAGGCGTTGAACCTCAGTCTAGACAGTGTTAATGTGGTGTAAATAATTAAAGGAATCAAGTACCCTGATTCTCTCGGCCTGTCTATCTGTGACCTCACTTTGAGGAGATCCTATGCTGGACAAGCGAGTCGGGTCAGCTCTTGATGTAAGACCATATGTACCGCTATGAAAGTAAATGGCCTTGCCTTAAACAGAAAGGCGGCTAATCTCACCTGCGGCTCTTTGTAGGAGAGCTCGGCGGCGCGTTGAAGCGAACGAGAACCGTATGCGGCGGGTGAAAGTTGCCATCCTTGAAGATTCCTTTGCCAAAGGAGATGATATCATCATCTTGAAGCTTGTATGCTTGACCGGGGGTCAACCTCGCGAGGGAATCGTTGATATAGGTGCCATGATGGCTCTCCGAGTCCGCGATAACGACCTCGAGGCGAGAATTAGCATAAAGAGAGGAATAATGAACCTATAGAGAGTAGACCACTCACATCTCCTGTATGGAGCCATCGAATCGTAGCATGTGTCCGAGATACGACGGGACACGTTGTCACTGTAGAAGGCTCAATGACATGGGAATCCGGCATGAGTTGAAGAGCGCTTACAGTAGGTACTCTGGGCGGCAGCGCTGTCTGTCTTTCCATCGACGGTGTACCGGCCAATGGTGATCGTGTTGACTGACGAGGAGAACACACGAGGAGGTTCATCCGAATCCTTTGGAATCAACGAGATAGAGGCAGTGGAGTGCGCAGCTACAAGGGCCAATTGGCTGTGAGCGTCTCTCGTCGTCGTAGATGGCGGCGGACAAACGGTTTATTCCACGATAACTGTCTTTATCACCGGTAGCAGAGCTGTTCGAGTTTCTAGTCGCCATCGTGTCCAAAGAATGTCGACGTTCGAGTTCAACAAGTTGGCTCAACCTGACGCATGCCCAAGCACGAGAACAGAGGACTGGCAAGCTCTTCATTAGCAATATCCATAATTTATAAAATATTTAGGGCGATTATTTAAGCTAGTGTAATAGTTCAAACGTGTTCGGTGACGACCCCTCAACTCCTGGTAGTCGGATGGACGACTCCCAGTGACATGTCGCCGAGTTTGTAGCGATCTTGTGTGACATGAAACGTAATATAGCCTGTCTGATAAGACACTTTAGTAACCTGGCACTTACTCCAGTAAGAGCAGCCGTACCTTGAACGTAAGCCAGGCGTTGAGGGCATTACCGCTGAGTGTGGATTCAATATTAGCAGACGCCTTTAGAGCCTCTTGCACAAGGTCGCGATGGATCTGGGCTGGTGCCTTGCGTTCCACCGCAGCCCGAAGGTGGACATAATTGCCCACTTCCTGCGCCAGCTCTTCCTTGTGAAAGGACAGAATGTCGTTGGTGATGTCTATCCAAAAGCTGATTGATGGTGCAGCTTGGATATACTCGAGCAGAGATAGCCGAGCAGACAAGGGGAAGATCATCATAGCGTATGCCTGGGCGACTCCAGTCTTGCTGCGCAGAAAGTAAGGGTACCTCTCTGCGTTCGGATTGACCTTCATGTCAACGGTAAGGCTCTCCAAGTAGCATCCGTTGACAAACTCGAGTGCAGACGAAACAATCGCATTGGCGGTAAAGGTGTCATAAAAGGCCCACATTGCTCGAAGACAAGAGGCAAAGTGGTCGAGTACTGGGTCCAGCTGGGCTCTGGACGTCGCATAGTATTGTTGAAAGACGGCAAAGGGAGCCGGGTTTCGACCCGAGAGATCGTCAATGTAAATCATGAAGAATGTGAAGAGCGATATGAGAAACTTTGTGCTATAGTCGTGACCGTGATACGACATGTCTCCCATGGCCACAGAGGGCGTGATCATGGCAGCTGTACGACGAGGATCCAGATGCTGTGGGTCCAGTTGCCACGCGCTGATGTAAGCATGGAGGTCTTGCTCGAGAGCGGTGCGAGATGGGTAAGAAGGTCTTCGATACCTCATCTCCGCCAGGAAGAAGGAAATGACCGAACGTGGAGTTGTGGGTGAATTCGAGGAAGACATTTGGACTTGTAAGGGGATGGACTGTAGATGAAATGTCAGATAGTGATACCACAGCCGTCGAGCCAAAAGGTCACGAACTGGGATTGCGATTCTGAGGGTCTTGTGTTCTTGAGATGACATGGAGAGGGTGGATGTCATGTCGCTGTTGAGAAGCAATCCCCTTTTATGGAGACCCAAGGACCGGAAGCACTGCGAGTGGTCCCGGAGATGACAAACGCACAGGCGACAACAAAAGGACCTAACGATGCAGCCCAAAAGTCATGAATCTCACCCTCTCGTGGCATAGAGCGATGGGCTGTTTGCCGATTCCCGGTTGCACCAAGTACTCTAAAACGTCTTGAATACAGGCTGCCATGTGTCTACACAGCACCAGTCAGCAGCCTGAGCCCCTATAACCGGTAAGAATCGCTGAGATAGCCGATGGTGGATTCACTTTGAGGCTCCAAGTTAGCCGTTGCGGGTTAAGCCTAGCGCAGGCGGCTGTTGTTGATCTACACGAGGTTGCAAGCCTGGAGACTTCGAACAGAGCCACGGGCCATGTACGCCACTTCATCGGAGCTGGGAAATAGTCCCAAGTCAGTGACGGCAGCAACCTCACCAATCCGCCACAGCCTCTGATCAGCCCACGCCCGACGGATTTTAGACACCAAAGTCGTTAGAAGCAGCGCTAAAAAAGTATATAGAGCCAAGATCATGGGAATTATTCACATTGCTCCGGTCCAGCGAGAGCAGTCTCGGACCGTGACGCGGCTTAGAGCGGTACTTCAGTGATCGCGGGACTTTCTAGCAATAGCAATAAGAAAATGACCAGGAAAAGGATCTGGACTAATACCTATATTCGCCTTCAGCGGCAATGCTCAGCTCCTCTACATCCGCTTGGACCGTGGACAATGCCTCTGCCGCAGCTGCAAAGAAAACAAGCTAGGAGAGGACAATGAGCATAGTTAAACTGAACGATGGGCTAATAGCGAACCTGAGTCTTAATCAACTCATTGAGATTTTTGAGAGGTTCGGGCTATGGTGGGCGCCATGAGTGGAAGCGCTGGTGCAGAACAAAAGATTAATAACCCACGTTATCGAGGACAGTTTTCATGAGCGTGATTGCAACTTCCGTTTTTTGGACAAGGTCATCTTCTGCATTCTCAACTTCGAGCCTAAACCATCCGGTCAGTCGGGAACACGTGGTTCCATGCTTGATATATACCGTGCTTGTTCCTGTCTGGCTGGCCCGGCACTCTTCAAACTGCGGACAGGATCAGTGAGAAGTGGGGTTTCCTATGACACATACGTCTGCTTAGCGGAGTCCAACTCCAAACGAGAGGCCCTGACGGCAGCCCTCGCTTTCATGGCGACAGTGATGGACGAAGACAGGGTGACTTGCCATGGCTGCACGAACCGTTCGATGATGGCGCTGTCCTGGTCGATACGAGCTTCTCCCACCTGAAACATAAATTATAAGAGAGGGGGTGTATTTTCGTACACCGGTATGACTCGCCTTTGCCATCGCATTGCCATAGAGATCCAGTGCTTTTCCTAGTCGCAGATCCGGACCCAGGTCGGCCGCCCCAGAGAGTGCAGCTCGGCTCAGCGCATGTGGAAGCGTCTTTGGTTGAGGTTTGACGGCAGGCGTCACGGATGGGACAGGAATGTTGGTTCCCTTGAGGTTTGCGGCTGCGAATGAGGTCACATTATGGGCAACGTTGGACGACATTTCGACGAGCGATTCTTGGATCTACGTCGTTGGATTAGCTAGGTACATGGGGCGGCGTAATTAACACCGACTTCACTGGGGTAGTCGTAGTTGGTCTTGTACACGCCTGCGATCCTGAAGCAAGAGGAGCGACGTAAGCTAGATGATGAATACGCTTGGTAGAATGACTGCACCTAAGAAGCCTGAGATGCGTGTTTCGCAGAGCGTCAACCCGAGCCTCCAGGTCTTTGTATTCTGTGATAATGGTCAGCCATGTATTTGCAAAGGCTGCATATAGACCTTGTGGAAGCTCTGTGATATCATCTGCGGGAATTTGACCAAGCCGCTCCCTAATCTGCGCGTGAGTCGTCTCTGGCGCGTATCCAAACACCTGATTTACCGCGTCGCCTGCAGAGAAGAGTTGAAGACTTTGGTGGCAGAGTTAAAGTTGATGCCAGAGAGGCTCGTAGAGATCTTGTGCCATCCGTCCATCGTTGTGGTCGGGTTCAAGGCGTCTGGCCACTCATCTCGTGCTCCGTCTAGTTGACACAACCTTGAGGATAGTAATCGTCTTTTAACTCATCGGACGTCTTACACTCTTCCAGGATAAAGGTGGTATACACACGCCTCAAGGCAGACGACTCATCGCATAAAAGCAAGGAATAAGAGTGTCATATGCAACAAGACTGTACGACATATTCCAGGGGGAAAATAATGGGGAGCAACCAACTATCATGTAACGATCGCGCGGGCTGCACACTCCCATCAAAGGGGGAGGTACAGGTTAGAGAGTTAAGGTGAATATCGGGGGGTCGGAATGGGTATCTCACACTGAGTAGGAAACTGGATGTACGGATAGAACAAAATATAGTCGCTCGAACCAGAGTCAATTGGCACTCGAGCAATCCGGCAAACGTTTGGGAGCCTAGTCTTCTTCTTCTTCTTCCATTACGTTGTGTAATGGTGCTCCGTGAACATACCGACCTGGACTAATCCGTCCGACCGGAAGATCTAGAGCAGCGGGCACCACCTCTGGTTCTGGTTCGGGAGCGACTGGGGTAGGTTGTGGCTGGGCCGAAGCGGTTTTTGGATTGTCCAAGCTTGCCGTCCTGACAGGCAGTCGCGACGGTGCGGGGGATGTCTTCTGCTGGTACATGTCGACGAGAGCGCCGACATTCCCCTTTCTACCAGGGCTCGACTCTGGGAGACCCTGCTGGTTATGGGAGGGCGAAGGAGGGAGTGTAGCAGAGGTTGGCTGTGGTGGTATAAGCTCTTGACTATAGTTGCGCTCTGCATCGATGAAAGAAGGTATTTCAACTTCTTGTGAGAGTGTCTGTGGCATCGGCTCAAAGTCGTGTGAGTCGACAGAATCCCGAACATGCTGAGGCCACCTCTGATCGTGGCGAGGAGAGGCGAGGGTGGAAGGTGATTGGACTCGAATGACCGGTCCGTCGTTGGTGTACTCATCCGAGTCCAAGGACCGACGTCCTTGCAGCTGGTTGGAGTATGGATAGGGTTCAGGATCAAGTATAGGCTCCTCTGTCGGCTCTCGAACGTGGCTATAGCCTTGATGGTGACCGTTGAAGGGATAATCATCATCTGGAGGAGGAACACCAGCGAGAACTGAGGTTATTTCCTCGCGGGCGAGTTCTGGATCACTCCTATTGTTATTAATAGCCCGCCTCCTGGGTCCTCCTGGCTCAACCTCTTGGCCTGGCATACGGCGTCGCCCAGTGTCAGCGACCAAGATGTCGATCCAGGCATCGTCCCTGGACAGGCGCTTATTATTCCCTGCACCGTTCGAACGACCAAGGGGAGAACCATCCGAGTCCGAATCAGAGGCCTCCCTCGTCTCAAAATCCATCTCATCATATTCTGCTGGTTGCATACCACTGCGTTTTTTGATCTTGAATCTGTTCTTCGGCTTCGTGGGCGAGTTGGCTGGGAGAGATGGAACGGGCGGGACCGGTGGAATATCGTTGTCAGGTAGAGGAGTATGACTAGTCAGAGGCGTCGGAATCGGGTGGTCACGAGTGCTGACGCCTCGAGTGAGTGATACCTTGGTGGTGGCATGGGAGCTCTTAAGCATATTTTCAAACTCCGCCTCTCTGTTCGATGTGTTCTTCGGAATAGTCGGTGTGTTCCCTACCACGTATGGTTTCCCGTTTAGTGTGGGTGCTGGCTTCCATTGCTTGGATTTTGGATTCAGAGTGGCCACAAGCAGCGAAGTCGGCGCAAAGATGCCCTTCTTCTTGGGTGCTGCCAATTGATCGCGGTACTCTTGTGGCACAAACTCCTCGAATAGAAAGAGGATAGTGGAAGTACGTGGGTCACCACTTGGTGGGGTCGAAGGACGCTGGGTTGGCATAGCCTTGAACTCGACCTATTTCAAGCTTGAGAGACGGTCCTTTGTTTCTGCAGCGGCTAATTTACGCACCAGTGCCCAATTGCATTCTCTGAAAGTATGCTCCGTTCTGTCCATCCAGCCACTCCCGTAGACGAGCGAAGCGAAAACCTCCAGGAAACCCTCTTCAACCATTTCCTCGCGACCAAGCACAGGTGCGGTGTCCCAACCAAAGGGTGGTAGAGACTTTTGTGCCTTCTTGAGCTTGCGGTGAATCTCGGCTGATTGAGAAGCCCACGAGTTGATACTCGATGAGACGGGTGTAGAAAACTGAAGGGTTGCAGATAACGGCTCATCGGTGCGTGAGAATCCGGCGCTAGAAAAGTCATTCCAAGAGAGCGTCTCTCGCTTCTCTGCTCGCGCCTATTGATGCAGTGAGCGTAGGTCCCCGCGGCTTTGCCTCTACGGACCTTGCGCGCGCTCTCAGTCAGATCGAAAGCGAGTTTGTTCTGATCGGTTTCAGAGAAACCAAAGCTCTCGAAGGTCCCCCATCGCATGTCCGTCAGACTCCGGAACCGGTCGTCCTCTTGGGTGTCTAATCCTAGGAGGCCCAACTCTTTCCCCTCTTCATCCGGCGTTCGGTTGAGCTCCAAGGCATTGGTCCCGAGTCCCAAGTCCGGGGCAAAGCCCGGCGGGACGTTGATATACTTTCTATAGTTGTCCGAATATTTCGGTTGGAGTTTGAGAAACTGAGGAGCGACACGAGACCACTCCTTGGAAGACTGGAAATCTCCCTTTGCCGATGCCCAGGATGCAGCGTTCTTGACAAGGTCTGGCGAGTAAAGACGGACATTGCGTCTCACAGGCGCAAGCCGAGTCAATTTCGCACCACGACGCGGTTTTTCTATACGAGTCATGTCAGGGATCATGGACGGATAGCCTCTGACCCAGTCCTTGAGTCGAACAGGCATGGCACCCTTTAACTGGGTTTGGGCCTCTTGCCAGCGAATAAAGGCAAGCAGCAAGTGTTCCGTGGCATGTGATGCTCTCAGATATGCGGCATAGGTGTGATTGAAAGGAAGGGAAGGGTTGCCGAGGCCAAAGATGACGGGACCAAAGAAAGAAGCCAGTTGGATGGGCGTTAAGCCAGACGAGGTTGCGTGTGCGGCGAGACGACTCAGGAGATTAAAGAGTGAGTTGCACAATGCGCGGACCGGCTTTTCGAGACTCTGAACGAAGCGCGCGAAATGGGAGGGATCATAACCGTGTGCTGCCCAAGCAACATCAGAGGAGTCTGGCATCGGGGTGAAGATGAAATCAACTGTACCGTGTTCTTCCTGTCTCCAGATCACGTATTCTTCCCACTTGACAAAGCCTCGGACCTCTACGCCGCGTTCGAGCCGAACGATGCGTGCCAATCCCCAACGGAGGAACATGGCAAGCTCGTGGGGACCAGCAAAGGTCGCCTCTTCACGCCACCGTTGCTCGGTGGAAGAGAGCGCAAGGTGATGAGGGCAGGTCGCGAGAAAGGCGGCGATGAGCTTTTTGATGACATTCGGTCGAATGTCAATGGCCAAAGGAGAGAACAAAAGAGGCGTCGTCAGTCCTGGGGATTATGTAGATTAATTAGCTGCAAGCTGGGTTCCAGACTACGGACCTCGCTGGCCGAGTTCCTCAGCGACGACATCCACGAGTCGCACAACCTCATCCAGACCGAGGATTACGTGTCTCTCACTTGCGAGGTAACCATATTCCTGCTTCGTATCGCCGCCTCGAAGCTCATGGAGGTCGTCTGCGATTTCGGGGGGTGCGGTGAGACTGGTCGGGAGGAAGTAGCCATCTGGAAGTGAAGGAAGATCCTTTGCAGACTCTGATCTGTCGATATACGTGCTGTAAGAGGCGTTTTGGCCGTTTAACGAACCGTGAACGAGGTTTGGATTCGAGAGCGTCCGCTGGCGAGACCGCTCGAGCTGACTGTCCGTCTTTCCACGCTTGAATGTTGTCGCTCTTATTCTCCCAAAGTCGTCAGTGTCGCTGTACGCACCAGCGGAGCCTCCGCTGGGCCCGTTCCTGCCCATGCTCGTCGCCGACTTAGTTCTGGAGAAGAGCTTGGACATTGTAACGAGGATCCACCACCGAGTTTGACCAAGTTAAAGCTAAGAAAGATCACTGGCCAGCGTGAAGACGTCCAGGTCTTAAGGCTGCCGCTGGCTGCAACGGAACGGCGAAGGTCAAGTATGCTACAAGCTAAGGACTTTGTACACGCTCCTGTCAACTGGGCCCTCCGCTCGTCTCTGCAGCCTCCATCCATGCACTGTTCCGCGTATTTTTTCATCTCCCGCATCCTCTTTGAACATTGCCTGCAGGCCGTCTGGTCAGTTTTGCGGCGCGAGGGGGGTTTGCCAAGTGCCCTGACCCCTGTATACTCTGTGACGATCCTTTCACATATCCAGCCTTCATCCGCTGCCTTTTGGAAGAATTCCATGTCTTTGGACGCGAGCCATGGCCGGTGGTGCGTGTAAAACACCAAGACGCACGGTGTCATCGCCGCCGGTGTATCAGATGAGCGGAGCACTTGGTTGCATGTCCGAATCAGTGCCTCGTGCTGTCTCGTATATCAGGAAAGATGCGTAGCGTATGTCCAAAGATGATGACCGCACCTGTGAATGATTGAAGACGAGGTCCGCCAAAATGACGACGTCGAACGGACCGCGTGCGACAAGATCCGTCGGATCGGCCCCCCAGATAAACCCCTGGCACCCATCTGTTAGATTTTTGAGTTTCGGTCTCCATGAGAGAAGCTCGCCTTGACGGTCGTCTTCTGTTTCGTCTCTTCGGTGAGATTGGCTTGGACGTTGAGGCGCAAGTTGTCGACGAGAGCGGGATCAGGATAGTCTGTGATGATGACCTGTCTTTGTTTCAATGCAGCCACTGGCCCACGATTGTCTACGCACCTCGCTGGCCTGATTGGATGCAGCGACGAGACTGGGGAGGCCTCCTCCGGCACCAAGCTCGAGGATACGTTTATCCTTGCAGATTTGGTCACAATGAGTGTCTAAATAGGCAGCGAGCGTCTTTCCAGCGTTCCATCTGGAGACACTGTCAGGGATCGCTGCCACTCGGTCCCAAGCGCAGAAGAATACAAATGATGACCCCAGAGAGGATGCTGACCAACCAAACGGATCTCCAGCGTGCGATTTCCGCGCGATTGACCGCTGCCTGGGGGAATGTCACGTTCGTAGCGTTGGACGGTGGGTGGGGGAGATTTGGGACGCTCAGGCTCCTAAGAGGAGCATCTCAGAGTAAATACGCGAAAAGAGAATTAAAAGGACGAGACTCACGGGGAACATGAGCTCCAGACTGTCCAAGGCAGCGTCGTCGAGCGGAGCGGGATCCATAGACTGCTGGATAGACAAGAATAATGGCTGTAAATAGGTTTAGAATGCTCGTGCTGGCTATGGGCGGCTGGTGACGGTGGTGATTGAGACGAACTTGTTTTGCACCCAAGTCGTCGTCGTCGTTCCCGCCAGCGAGCATGCAAACCATCAAATGCGTCGTTATTGGAGACGGAGCAGTGGGCAAAGTACGTGTATTTATTCTTTTCCGTATCCGCGACCCGTTTCGGTCAGAAATCTGCCGCGTTGGAGGCGCGCTGGGCAAATCATACGCTCAGAGGCCGTCCAGCGGGCTCTCTCAGTGCACAGGAAATGCTCTGGATGCTCTAGATCCCGTTGCGTGTTGTGGGATGCCGCTGGCGACGCTGGCG
Source organism: Serendipita indica DSM 11827 (assembly GCA_910890315.1). Lineage (NCBI taxonomy): Eukaryota > Fungi > Basidiomycota > Agaricomycetes > Sebacinales > Serendipitaceae > Serendipita > Serendipita indica. The sequence continues at coordinate 943,367 of CAJVGD010000012.1, read as the reverse complement.
ACAGTGGGAGCTTGACCCGAGATGAACAAGGCTCGCTGACGACTGAGCTCCCGCTCCGCTTTCTAGACCTGTTTGCTGATATCGTACACGACAAACAAATTTCCCAGTGAATATGTGCCCACTGTGAGTCTCGCTTCCCGCCCGAGGTCCAATGTCTGAGCCCACCTTGCAACTAGGTGTTTGATAACTATGCTGTCACGGTCATGATCGGAGACGACCCGTACACACTTGGATTGTTCGATACTGCCGGTAAGCATATCCGCTCCGTGCCCGGCCTCTGCACACCTGACACACCGCCAGGCCAGGAGGATTATGATAGACTTCGCCCTCTCTCGTATCCACAGACGGACGTTTTCCTAGTCTGCTTCAGCGTCACATCCCCCGCATCCTTTGAAAACGTAAAGGAGAAATGGTTCCCCGAAGTTCACCACCATTGTCCGGGCGTGCCTTGCCTAATCGTCGGCACCCAAATAGATCTTAGGGACGATCCGCAGGTCGTTGAGAAGCTTGCAAGGCAGAAGCAGCGCCCAGTCGCTGCAGAGCAAGGCGAGCGACTTGCAAAGGAGCTTGGTGCCGTCAAGTATGTCGAGTGCTCGGCATTGACGCAGAAGGGACTCAAGAACGTGTTTGACGAGGCGAGTTTTTCAGACCGTAGCACTCTTTGCTCCATCTAACATACCTCGTAAAGGCTATCGTGGCTGCCCTCGAGCCTCCCGTGGTCAAGGTCAAGGGACGCAAGTGCGTAGTCGTCTGAAGCGACCGTGGGGACGACGACGACGACGACGACGACAGCACGGATTTATTGCGCGCTCGTAATCACATCATCTGCCAGGTCGTCTATCATCTGTTGGTCTCTGACTATAGTCTCCGTCTTCTTCTCCCCTTTTCCGCTCTGCATCCAATGCTTCACTACGAACTTATATCCTCTTACATTCTTCTCGTTTATAAACCTTTTGTTTCCTGCGTCCCCTTTTTGTTGCGAGCACCTGAATCCAAGAGGCGATGACCGGGTCGCGGGAGGTTATTACGCTTGTACTCAAACCCCGTCGGGCTCGCCGTCTCTGCTCGTCCAGCAGTAGCCAGCGATCAATCTCGTCCATTAAATCTTCGTCTTTATTGCTATAAGCTCACCTCGACAAGGCCCCCCTCGGCCGTCCCGCTCCTTGTTTCAAGCCCGAACCAACTTTCGGTCATAATCCCCCTCTGATAACCGCACGGAATTATCTTCTGTACACTCTTTAACCCAATGCCGAAGCACTCTTTCAATTTTCGGTCTGCCTTCGACGCTTTCCGCGAGCGCAGGGCGTCTCCCGCCGTCGTCAAGCGCGCCCCTGGTCAGTCCTTGGCAAGCTCCGACAACAAACGGATGAGCTGACGAGATAATTTTAAAGGAGATTGCGGTGTGGATAGTATCTACAAGTCCCCGAAGAGCGGTAGCACTGTCAATCTCAACGACAAGTTTACCATCGAATGGAACCCTTCTTGTCTCCCAAACTCTGTCATCCGGATCAAGCTCACCTCCCCGTCATTACAGTCGAGTAATGGAAGTGTTGGAGTTTGGGCCAACGTCGACGGTACCACAGGCTCTAAGGAGGTCAGTCCCTCTCACGCGCTGTACAGCCGCAAAACCTCAACGCTTCCAGGTCGCTCTCGTCCCCGAACAATTCAACAACCTTGCAAAATTGGAACTACAGGTCAGCATCTCGGCAAACTCTGAGGAAAACACTCCAGAGTTTCTCGTGGAGACTCTCCCTAGCGGACCTTCATGGACAGGCATATATAACAAGACGCAGCCTTCTGTAGCCACAGGCTCTGGTTCAAATGGGAACCTTTTGAGCGGGCACTCGTCCAGCAGTGTTACCTCGACCTCGAATGGCTCTCACGGTGGCATGACAAAGGGACAGGTTGCCGCCGCCGTTCTTGTGCCGATTCTCTTCATCGCCGCGTGTATTGGCGCCTACGTCTTCTGGTCCAGAAAGAAAGAGGCTGCTAGACGCAAGGAGTATAGAGAAAACCTCGACCAGCGCATGTCCATTGCCCCAGGTGCAGACTGGGCTCCCATCTCCGCGGCCGGTGCTGCCGCTGCTATTCGCCATTCGATGGCTTTCAGCGGCGCCGGAGATCGTAACACGCGCTCCAGCAGTTTCTTTGGCCGACAGTCCACGTACCAAGTTGATCCACCCCAGGAGATGCGCCAGACTCGCACCAGGAACACATCAACGGAACAGTCGCGCACCTCGCGAGTCTCGTTTGCCGACAGCACCTTTGATAAGTCGTTTGATCGACCAGCTGTTCCTCCCCTTCCCGCAGCCTACCGCAAATCCCAGTTTGCAGAGGAGAAGGATGGCGAGACGTTGAGCCCTACCCAACGCACAGGCGCTTTTGCTTTGGACGATGCCGCCATTCAGGATCGTCTGAGTGCTGGTGAAGCCAATCATGGTCGGGCTAGTGTTGCTATCGGTCAGGATGTGGACACTTTACCTGCCCTTGCCAGTGCGTGCATCTACGTCTCAGCCTATCCTACCAATACTGATATGAAAAATTTCCAGTGATGCGTGCGAATGAAACGTCGCCAGCTGCCCCTGCCGTCGCTATGACCCGAGAGTCAACGTACTCCATCGGCGCATACTCTGGAAATACGGATAGCATCGTCACAGATTCCAACGCTCCTTCATTCTTCAACCCTCCGTCAAATAATGCTGATCCGGACGAGGCTCTCCGCAATTATGCGTCTCGTACTCCACAGTTCGTTCCTGTCACGACAACTGCCTCGCCGTTCTCTGGGTTTGCTGCTGGCCCTGGCATTGCAGCCGCCGCCGGTTTCGACATGTCACCAGATGCCGCCTTCCGTGCCTATGCTGCTACTCGTCCCGCCGCACCACCGACTGCCGTTGCACCTGGCGCTCCTTCAACCATGCGGACGCTCTATGGACCTACGATGACTCAAGGTCTCGGCCTTCGTCAGCGATCGGACACGATGAGTACGAGCAACAACCCTTACCGGGACTCGATGGCCCCGAATCACACTGGTGAAGACATTGGCAAGGCACAGTAGAAAAATGTGCGAATCGTCCACTCCTCGGCGAACGCTGCGCCACTGTCCACTTCTTATATCGACCTTGATTTGCATTTTCCCCGCTTGCATCTCTTTGAACTGCTTTGGCTGGGTTGTGTAGCATGCGTGCTAACGTGGGGATACGATCTAGACACACGGCCCGCTTCTTTCTCCGTGTCTTGCATTTACCCATATTTTCTACACGCTAGCTATTACTCGTCTGTGTATGGTACGGTAAATTTGTGATTATTTGAGCCAACCTCTCGTCAAGTGTGTTGTTTACGTCCTGCATTTTCTCTCTCCGATACCATGTCTGGTCTACAAAAGTCAGCAATGCAAGCTCGCATAGCCAAGCTTCCGTACTTGCCAACTGTGGCACCTCCATACGATGATGAACAGGACGTGGAAGAGCGTGAAGAGGCCATGTCCACAATTGCGTCGCTGCCAAAGATGCTCCCACCCGGTCCGCGGTATGTTCACAGGAGATATACTGTCCTAAAAATCTAAAAAATAGATCTTCTACAGCTCTGTCGCGCCCAAGAGAGGTCTGCGCAGCGTCCATGGCCCAGATCTTTCGCAGTTTAGTCCAATCTCTGCCTCTGGATACTTTGTACAGGCAGTCAATATCAAATTGGAGGCACGGGGAATAGATATCAGAGCATATTATTCCCCTCCAATTGTTCCTGCAGGAAAAACAATCGACGAGCCTACAACCGTCATGGTGTGCCACCACGGTGCTGGGTATGTATATCGATGTACCGTTTGCTTCTTCACTTTATATGTAATAACCGCCCTTCAGGTACTCAGGCCTCAGCTTTGCTTGTTTTGCTAAAGAAGTGGTCAAATTCTCGGGTGGCGAATGTGGCGTGCTTGCGTTTGACGCAAGGAGACATGGTAAAATGCTCTCCAGGATCAGATCTGTGCCTCATCATTGTTCCTGAATCAGGAAAGACGATGCCACTTGAGGGACAGTCGGACGAGGATCTCGACATTGATACGCTCACAAGGGACTTTATTGCATTATTGAGCTCCCTCTTTCCGAATCCACAGGAAGCTTCAACATTTCTGGTGAGTGGCGAGTCGAGTAGTCTACTCCATTCAAGTTTCAATACTCCCTAGTTGGTCGGTCACAGTATGGGAGGCGCTGTATGTGTCAAAGCGTGTCCTATCCTTCAAGAGAGTGGCTACAAGGTTGGTGGTACCGCCGTCCTCGACGTCGTGGAAGGTGTGCTCACACTAATTGGATGTATAGTTGGCCTCCGTTCTGACATTTATATAGGCTCCGCTCTCGAGGCATTGCCCATCATGACGAGCTTACTTGACTCTCGGCCTGCTGGATTCTCTTCAGTAGAGGAAGCAATACAGTGGCAGTAAGTAGGTGTAGTGCTGTCACTGTCACCATTGATTCCCTTGAAGCATTACTTCTCATACCATTCGTAACGCCTTTTCTGCTCGTATATCTATCCCCGCCATCTTTGTCAAATCAGAGGACGGCGAATCGGACCACCCCTGGGTTTGGAGAACGCCTTTGAGATCTACGGCTCCATATTGGACCAGTGAGCTTTCAAAGCAGATCTTGAGTCGCAGCGCTGACCGTTTAGGCTGGTTCAAATCACTTTCATCCCGATTTCTCGCTTGCCGATCCGCACGACTCTTGGTCCTGGCCGGCACGGATCGACTGGACAAGGAGCTCATGATTGGTCAAATGCAAGGAAAATTTCAGATGGAGGTCATTCCCGACGTAGGGCATATGTTACATGAGGTAGCTATGCACCAATACACATTTCTGTGTTCTGAAGAGTGGCCTAGGATGATCCAAGTCGCACTGCTGAGATCCTGGTAGACTTTTGGAGGAGGAATGAAAGAGTAGTCATCGGCGTAAAGAAAGTTGGGGACTTGTAGATAAAGAGTTGAAGCTAATTAACAACTCCGTCTTCTGGAACTTTGACAGTGGGTACTGCACCCGCGAACTTTGAGCGAAGTGCCTCGTACTTTCTTCGCTGAGCCGCTGAGACGCTAGGCCCAATCTTCTTTGCAGCGTTATCAAAGTCATCGTACGATACGATGACTTTTAAACCTGATTCTTCCGCTCCCTGGAAGACGGGGACGGATTCCCAGGCAGTGATTGTCCTCCTAAGAGAAGTGACGCCAGCTTCACGTACAAGGGCGGCGAGATCGGCACCACTGAATCCCTCGAATCTCTCTCCATGCACAAAGTCAAGGATAGCCGCTTGAACTAACTCATCTTCTTGGATGGGAAGTCTGCGAGCAAGCGCCTTGAATATCTCTACGCGTTCGTCTGGTGTGGGGAGGTCGACATAAAGTAACTTGTCAAGTCTTCCAGGACGGCACATGGCAGGGTCAATCATATCGGGCCTGTTGGTTGCAGCAATGACATGCACTCCCTTTCTCGAATCCAAGCCATCCAGTTCGGTGAGGAGCGTGTTGACGACGCGGGCTGAGGATTCAGACTTTTGAAGCATGAGTCAAGCTTCATCTTTTGTTTACAACGTACCAGCGAGTCGTCTCGACGGGGTACCAATGCATCGAGCTCATCAAAGAAGATGATACATGGAGATGATGCCCTGGCTCGACTAAATACCTGACGAAGGGCTCGTTCGCTCTCGCCAACGTACTGGTGCAAGAATTTAATGAGAGCGAAAGCAGAATAGGACACTTCGACGACGTACCTTGTTCAACAATTCAGGTCCTTTTACACTGATAAAATTGGCCCTGCTTTCGTTCGCCACCGCCTTGGCAAGCAGAGTCTTGCCGCAGCCCGGAGGTCCCCACAGGAGCACGCCACCGGGGGCATCAATACCAATTGAGCGGAACAGCTCGGGTCTGAGGATTGGCTGCACAATGGTCATGTGTAGTTCCTCACGAACCCCGTGAAGAGCTCCAACGTCTGCCCAAGTTACGTCGGGTATTGTCGCAAATCCTTCTCGCTTGGAAGAGGGTTGGATGGTTGGGAGAGCAGTCTCAAAGTCTGCAAACGTGATATGGAGTGGCTCGAGTTGCTCAGGAGTCAGTGGAAGTGGATACGCCATTAGAAAATTAGCCAGTGAGCTCGAAGTCGGAGAAGAGGTGGGAAGCATGGTACCAAGTTGTGCGACTGAAAACGTCGATGGAGCAACATTGTCGAGTTTTTCTGTTGGGTCATCAACCCCATCAAGCAGCATAGTTTCATCTGGTTGTGCTACTTCTAGTGCAGTCGGTATCTGAAGTTTTCCGTCGGCGATTTCTTGAAAGATGCGTTTGACCGCGATCACTCCTGCCGCGCCCGTAAGTGCTGCCAAATCAGCTCCGACATAACCTGGAGTTTGTCTCGCCAATGATTTAAAGTCGAAATCACCATCAAGTCTGAGTTTCGCGCATAAGACTTTTAATATTCTGAGAGCGTTAAGTGAAGGACTGCTTCTGGATAAAATGCGCTCACTGTACCCTCCCTTCTTCATCTGGAACGTTCATTCCAATCTCGTGGTCAAACCGACCGGCCCGTCGCAAAGCAGCATCCAGCGAATCCGGTCGATTAGTGGCGCCGATAATCATGACAGCTTTATCGTCCGTTTTATCCCAGGATAAATCTGCATACAATGGGTGCACGCGTTGGACGTCGGATCAGAGAACGTACCATCCATGCAAGTGAGAAATTGGGCGACTATGCGCCGCTCCATTTCCCTCTGAGCACTCTCACGTTTGGGAGTTATAGCGTCAATTTCGTCTATGAAGAGAATGCAGGGGGCATTTTTCTAATGGCGAATGCGTCAATTTCGTGATCGAGCCGCTGCTAGTCGCCAACCTTTGCCTCTTCAAATGTCTCTCGAAGAGTTTTCTCCGATTCACCAGACATTCCGGAGACGATAGAGGGCGCGGATATACTGATGAATGGCACCTGGAGCTCCTGCATCAAATGTCAAGATCAATGTCACTGCCTGTACCGGTGAAACTCACATACACCAGCGATTGCATTTGCGAGCAGTGTTTTACCGCAACCCGGAGGTCCATGGAGGAGAACACCTCTGGGAGGCTGCACCCCAGTGTGGAGATAAATTTCGGGATGGCGTAGTGGCATCGCGACGAGCTCGAGAAGTTTCTCGACGCAGTTTTGCACTCCTCCGAGGTCTGAAAGACGTATACTTGGTGGTGGATATGTTTTTGCGGTCGCAGCTGAGCCTTTGGGCTTTTTGGAGGGAAACTCGTCTCTTGTAAAGGTAGGCTTCCTTTTACGAGCTGTACTCGTTGAAGTTTCGACTGGTGTCTCATTGGTGCTCTTTGATTCTGGTATATTCTTACTTTGGTCGCCTACTTTGAGCTCGGCTCCTCCGTCCGTCTCCGATATCACTACGGGGGGCGTCGCATTTAGATTGATTTTGCGAGAACTGGCCCATTGAGCCATCATTTTCTGATTAAGAGACATAATTTATGCGGGGCCCAAGATTACAATGGTTGGGGTCGCGAGATGGTTGGGTTCAGAATCGTATCAATGATTTATTTAGGAACCATGAACTCGTTTATGATGTATCCATCGCATCAGTACCTCCAGCTCCAATTGGTCTAACCTCTTCGTGGAAGACGACAATCTCCCGGTCTTTCTTCCAGTCGGTCGTGCCACGCCTAAACTTGTAGTGCTTTTCCTTCTCCACCTTCTCATTGGGTGTCAAGTAGTTGCGCAACATGTCTGTGCGGTCTTTGGTGATGATGCATACGTCGACATTGGATCCTGAGCCGAGGTCGTTGAAGATACCGGCTTGAATGGCCTTCGAGACGAGAGCTACGGCGGCATCGCGCTATAATCATCGCGTCAGGTCGTTGAAACACATTTTGGTAGAGATGGACACACGTCAAGACCGGCTTGCCACTCCGTTTCGAATATCGACATTGCCGCGAGACTTCCTGATCCCATCGTTACGTACGGCAATTTGTCTGTCGAACCGTGCGGGGCGACAGTGAAAAGGTTTGGACCAGTCTCGTCTACACCTCCGAGCACCAGGGCAGCACCAATGTTTCCCTGATACCTTTCAAGGTGTCAGTATGTCCAGGGGGAAGGATAGCAGTAAGAAACAGACCTGAAGAGCATTTGCTTGAGCATGGTCATTGCCGTGACCACTCTTGGGATGCGACCAGTGGATAGGGCATGCAGCTCGATATTAGACGATATCAATGCGGTTGTAAACTCTGTATCTGCAGCAGTTCCCGCACCACAGCATCTGATGTTCTGGGCGATGTAGTGAATCTGGACGAGTACGCGCAATCAGCCACTTCGACGCTGGCCGGCGCAGAAAGCCCTACCTTTTCGCAATTCTTGTCTGCAACAATTGGACCATTTGTCGCTCGTGTGTCTGCACCGAGAACGACGCCGTCTTTGAACAAGCATCCTACAATTGTGGTGCCCGTGCTCGTTGCCTTTGGGAGATGGATTCCCTTCGTCTCGAGAAATGAATTGCGGACGACGTTTGTAAAGTCAAAGCCAGGCTTGTTGTAGATGCTAGCCATGGGCGGCGACGAGGTGCGCGACAAAACGCGTCTACTATTTGGGCCAAACACGCTGGTTGATCTTGGACAATGGCCAAATTTTACATCCCCGAAGATAATCTTACAAGCACACAGAATCACATCTTTGTACAGGGCTTGCCAGTTCGCTACATGAGTCCCGTCCAGCAGACGTCCTCGTCCTGCCACAGCGAGCATCCTGCCGATGTCGTTCCTCCTAGAATGTCTCCGCAGCAAGCTGAAATCTTTGGGCGCATTCTAAGTATCGATCCTGTCGCTCTCAACCCGTTTGGAAGACTCTCGTGGCTCAGGGAACCAAACGGCCCATCCTATCGGTGGCAGAGGCGCACAAGCAGGGAAGGTACTCCCTGTGTTCATGTTTGTAATCAATCCTTCTATAGCCACCACTCAGACCTAGTTCCCAACAGATTAGACCCAACTGCACCCATGCCGACATTACGATGCGGGTGGTAGGTCCTCCTCTCGTCTGATTCGCAGCGCTCAAGTCTTTCAGCGCCTCGGTGAGGACGTTGTCGTCTACCTACATGTCCCCCGCGAGTCATGGGAAACCGCGACTTGCGACTCTCGAGCCGTCAGGGCGGCAATCCAGAAAGGCTACCGTAAGTCTCATAGAATCTAGATGGATACAACAACTGGATCTATATGTACAGTTTCCCTCCTCAGTGGTAACCCACGTGCAATCATTGTGCGCGCTGGAATGTACCCTACAGCCGTTCCAGAAGTCACACCGTCTCGAAATTCGGGTCCATTGCAGCCCACTACACCTTTAAATGCTCGCGTGCCGGCACCAGATAAGGAAAATATCCCACCGATGGATGCACCATTTGAAAGTATTCCAGTCCTAGACCAACGATCAACAGGGACTACATCATCCAGTCTTCGCTTGCTTGTCGAAAAGGTTCAAATGAGCCAGCAAAAGGATGAACCTCTTCTCAAAAGTTACTTCTCTCCCCCAACGATAGAGACTGATTCCAGCGTGGCACGTTCGAGTCGACTTTCCCCGGTAGCAAAGGAACAATTTAGTCACCATCTGCACGAGAGGCTCGAATCCATACTCGCGCCCGATGACTTTCCTCCCGAAGATGGCGATCAACGAACAGCGTCGCCCCTTCCGCCCTCGGACATGTACTCGAAAGAACACCTAGACCCTCTTGCACATCAAATACCGATACTGAAGCGAATCAAGGGTACAATCACCAACGCTTCAATTGTCCTATCACAGCTTGACCTGTTTGGACGGGCTATCATTTCATGCATTGCCTTTTCCCTCGGAGCACCATCCAAGACAGGGATCACTCATTTTGAACACTTCACGTCCATGTACCAATCCGCTTCCTCGAAGACTGTCCACTGGATTCGTATGGCAACTTCCAACGCCTTGCGCTCTCAAGACGATCCTGACTCGCCGTTATACCCTTCATGGTTTGTACCTCTTGTCGTCCTCCATCTCTATGTAGCGCTCTTCTGCACAGTCTTCCTCCTCGTCGCTCGGCTGGTCACTCCATGGGACCAACCTATCATTATTCTCGTAAGTAATCAGGCAGACAGCTAGAATTCATTTGCAATCTACATTTCATTGAGTCAATCAAGATGTCACATTGAGCATATCGATGCGTTTCTGCGTAATTTTGCCCTTTTGGCGGCCAATTCTGATCTGTTCTTCGAGAATGTCGATATTCCTGATGTCAATCTCGTCATCATACTTGATTCGTTCTTTGAGGAGTGGCTTAAACTCCTCCCATCGATCTTCGACCAACAGCTGCGGGAGATCACGTCAGAAGCGCGATATCAAGACACACGTGGGATCTTACGATTTCAATGATAGTACGCAGCGCGCTGTTAAGCGCACCAACGACCCAAGCATGGTGAACACTTGTCGCCTCTCCGGCAAAATGCAGCCTGCCGCCCATCGGTTGTGTGACCTCGGGGTAGAGCGTAGAGAATTGTCCCGGCCCAAAGAGAGCAAATGCACCTCGGAGGCGTCAGCCTCTCATAGAATACATTTGGGAAAGTAGGTTACCTGCCGAGTACGGATTGTCGTCCCAGTTCCAAGGGAAATAATCGACAAACTCTGCCCGTAGGTCCTCTATTTTTATCCCGTGAATCACTGCGAGATCATCGAGGAGTATATCGACAAGGGTCTCCTCAGCTGGGGTGCCTTTGCCGCGACACAGAGAACCAAGGCGTGTTGCGTCCTGCGCCCATGTGTAGCTGACAATCATCGTTGCATCTTCCCCGTCAATCCCGTACGAGGGATAGACGATGCAACGAGTGGGTCTGTTGGTCTGTCAATGGCGACTCAGCGTGTTTGCATCCCACTGACCCATCAGTCTTTGAAACACCACCGCGCTGACCGTGTTTCTCCCACCAGCGTGATTTAAACTTCATACCGACTTTGGTAGAGTTGGAGTACTTTAGACAACGAATAGCGACTTCGAGGTCCCATGTCAAGTGGCATTCCGAGGTGTCAATATTGCGGAAGCACCCGAACGGCATTGTCGAGATTACGTGGTCATATCTCCTCTTGGAGGTCGGATCGTGGTTGACCTCGACGTCGACACTCTCCCACTCGTGGTGGCCAGAGACCAGGTTGGCGGAGATTTTCGTTACTTCTTTGCCCATTTCGATATTCTTCACTTTGGCTTTCATCCTCTCTGCAATGACACCAGAGCCACCTCTAGCAAGGGGAATCAGCCGTCGAACGTAAATAGGACGTGACACACTGTACACAATACCACTTGACCTCCTCGCCTGGCGGGACTGGCCATTCGAAATCCATTGACTCCATCAACATCTCGAGCATAGCAGAGTCATAGAACGTTGTTCCAGAATCAAAGGTCTCGATGGTTGTAATCAGCTACACCAAGGTTAGTCGTAGCAAGTTGTCGAAGAGGCATTACAGACCTTTTGAGAATAAGCGGGGCTGGAAGTGGCCAAGAATGTGCGCATACTAAGCGCGTCGTATAGTCCGACAAGTTTGTTCCATTCGTCTTGAAAGTTGTTGGCGAGTTGCTCCTTCATGCCGCTAAACTTGTTATTGAGCAACTGCTCAACAGTCTCGTCAAGAAGGCCTGTGTCAAAGGGATCGGGACCTCCGTTCTTGACTTGCTCGTTTGTGAGCGTTTTGCCGTTGTACCGATTGAGATTCTTGTCGATGGACATGAAATATTTGATGAGTTCCCCTTCGCGCGGGTTCATTGGGTCCTCGGCCTCCGTCATGCCGAGGTCATGTTCTAAAAGGTAGAACGTGTGATACATGAAGGGTATGTAGGGATATCGCATGGCGCCAACGTCCTAGAGAGTATTAGGGAGTCAGAGCTGATTAGAATGTGTCGACATACGAAATAATCATTTGGACCATCTGAGAAGTGATGCGTGTAAAGACGCCCTCCGACACGTTCTGGGTTCGCTTCCAAAATTTCGTAGGTAAAGTCGGGGCTTTTGAGGGAATCGATGATCATTGCAGCGTACATTCCAGCAGCACCGGCTCCAAGGATACCAATCTTGATTGGGCGTCTTACCTTCTCGGCTGGGGCAGCCGCTTTCATAGCACTAGGAGGATATCCATGACCTTTGTGCCAGGCGGCTTGGGAGTTTTCGATAAGTTGCCTCGCATATTGAATACGCCATGTGTTATGGAGCTGTTCTGAGATGTCGTCGATGCGATCCATGGCGAGTATGCTTGGGTTCTCCCCCAGGACAGGGTCCTTTTATGTGGCCTGCATCATCCTCTATATCCAGGCCCTTTTGGGAGTGGAGGAGGACATAGTGGGCTCGTTATGTGGCCAGGTGTTGCGGGGATTGCACGTCTCCGTGGTGGGGGAAGCCCGTCAAGGCTGTTCTGAAGTGGAGAATCAAAGACATTTGAATTAATTCCTGCCGGCCAAGGCTTGTGATGGATGCCAATCGACCAATTATGACAGATTAGATGACCTGTAGCAGCCAGAGCATGACCAATGTCATATATAGACCCCCAGGAGATTCTCTGGCCCCGAGTGTTGATGTATCGATAGCCTTTGAAATGTGGGCAAATCGACGTCGTGTCCAAGTGGTTAACAATGGTCAGGTGAACCGCCACGCCGTCACGATTCCCCCACGTCCATCTTGGCCCACTTCACGCCCAACTTGTGGAGAAATGATTGCTGGATGGAAAGGGGTATTGCCTAAGTTCAGACTCAAGATCCATTCTAGAATAAAACTCATGGATTTCTCTCGAAATATTTCCCACGGCGCCACCTATCCAAACTTTGCTCTTGACCACTTTGGTATTCGCCATGTCCGCTCCGCCAATTAGCACTTGGTGCATCCAGCTCGTCCCAAGAAAGGAATACATCTTCAGTATTCCGCCCTTTGCTGACCTCCGAATCACAAATGCGGCGTTTGACGCACAACTCGAGGATGAAAATTCGCGCTGCACCGTAATGCTCGACATACAAGACATGTTCGATTCGGACGATGAGTCGAGTGAAGCCGGCGGAGAGAAAGAAGACATTCAAAGCGGCCACAGAAAGTTTGCTCTGACCTCGTTGACGCCGGGAAAAGTGAGTAGGATGCCGCGCTTTGATCCTCTATACTTTCTTATACTGGAAAGATTGAGTCTAGTATGCATGACATTGTGATCACTAGTCCCGCTCGCGTCAAGGCAGAGGTCATCGGCAGAAAGTAGGTTTCTTACCCACCTCTGAGCCCTAGATCTGACGACCATTTACAGTACAATTCATCTTTCTGGATATTACTGCCGTTCGTCTTATAACCTCTCAACAACTGCCTCTAACTTGATGATAGGTACCTACAATGGTGAAAGCGAGGAGGACGATAGTGAATACATGATGGACGAAGACGAAGAAGGGATTGACTATGATGACGATGACGATGAAGGATATCCGCTTCAGGATATCTCATCCGACGTCGAAATTGAGGTTGACGACCTAATGAGTGGTGACGAACTCCCAGACGATTCCCAGTAAGTCTCTATCCTTCCTCCGGCATAATAAACATCTCACAAAAGCTCCTAGTCGTTTCGAAGAGGTAATCGAAGAGGAGGAAGAAGCCGTCCCCGCCACCAAAAAGCGACCTCGTGAGGAAGAAGACGTACCTGATAAACCCGCACCAGAGGCCAACTTGTCAAAGAAGCAAAAGAAGAAGCTCAAGGCTCAACAGGCTGCTGCTGCTGCCTCTGGCAACACCAACGTCCAAGCAAAGTCTGCCATTGAGGGCCCACCACAAAAAAAGGTCAAAGCAGAGAACGGCACCGCGGTTCCAGTTGAGAAAAAGGAGGAAAAGGAGAAGAAGCCAAAGGAAAAGCAAAAAGAAAAGCCAAAAGAGGACAAGAAAGACAAGCCGACTCAGGCAAAGACTGTCGAGCATCCCAATGGGCTCAAGACGACTGACACTAAGATTGGAGATGGAGAATTGGCAAAGAAGGGTAGCAGGGTGTCGGTTAGGTACATAGGAAAGCTCACCAACGGCAAGACCTTTGACTCGAACACCAAGGGCTCTCCGGTACGTGCTTCGAGAAGCAAGGAGTCGGCCTCGCTCACGGTTGGACAGTTCCAGTTCAAACTAGGTGCGGGCGACGTTATTCAAGGTGAGTAACCTCTGCAACGACGGGCGAAATCTTTTCTCAAACCAGTACAGGCTGGGACCAGGGTCTTGTTGGAATGAAAGTCGGTGGCGAGCGACGCATAATCGTGCCTCCCAAACTTGGCTACGGACAAAAGAAGATGGGTAGCATTCCCCCAAACTCTGTCCTCGAGTTTGAAGTCAAGCTTCTCAGCGTCAAATAATCCAGTGCACTTCAAAATAAGCTCTCAGAGCTGTGGCATTTCTGAGCAATTGCTGCTTTCTGATATTGTTCCCTTCCCCCCCCCCAAAAAAAAGAAAGCGCCACTATATTGCATGTCGATAACTCTTGCATAACAATGTTTTCACTACGTCTGGTCGGATTTCTCAGGAGACGATGCCTGTCCTTGGACATCTTTGAGCAAAAGGAAAGCCTTTGGCTCATAGGCACTTACCCTTCTGTTCGTTAGATTCAGGAGCTTTAGTTGATTCTGGGAGACGCAACCCAGTCGAAGGAACGTTTCGTGAGCCAGGAAAATCCTCTTTGAGCTGTTTCGCTCGGGCCGCTCGCTCCTCGGCAATATCGTCAATGATCACGCCTTCGTGTTTTGGAGGAGCTGCAAAGCATCAGGGAATTTTTCAATTCAACTGTATCTTTGCGTACGTCTATGGCTCATTTCGTGGAGGAGACTAACTTGTCGTCATGGGCGCTAAGGATAGAGGGAAACATGATACATGGCACAAGGATTTATGATACACCTAGATCATCATTAGACATTAAAGCTGGCTGAGAGCACTCTTTCGCTTCGTTGCCGCTGGCCTCACTCGAGACGATGCACGCTGTGAGGCCGGGATTCGCGAGTCAAACTCCTCATCACTACTCGAACTACTTGAGCTGCTGGTGTATGCCATTTCCACCTTCTCTTTGGTTTGGGTCGGGGGTACAGAGATCGGTTGCGCCTTGGCGGCGAGGGGGGTGGAGCTCGATCCTCGCCATAGGGTGGACGCCAAACGCACACCTGATATCGACATTTGGGAGAGACGAGGAAGGAAAGTGGACCTTGGAGTTGCTTGTACCGTAACCTGTTCCCTATTGTCAACGTGGCAAGTGCCTTGGTTACCAACGGCTCACCTCTGAGCGTTCAGGCACCGGTAGCTCCATTTCATCATCACTTCCAAGCTCCTTGTCGTCAATATCCATCCCGTTCGTGTCCATATGGATCTCAGGCAAGTCAATGGCCGTCGCTGACGCAGGGGCTTGCTCGTCGTTCGAGTCGTCATTCTCTGACGCAGAGCTGTCTATCGCCAGTAATCTGGGATTCTGCGTAGGTTGTGGGCCATCTGCCAAATCATTGGCACGTCGGTTGGCAGACCTCGAGGATGAAGTCTTATAATTTCCGAGGGGTTGCGTTTTTCCACTAGATTCCCCAGGGCGGGAGGGAGCAGGTGATGGGGATACGGCCGGTTGAGCAACCTTTCTAGCGCCTCGCAGGATAGAAGAGGCTACAGATGGTGAAGTCGGAGGAGGAACTGGGGACATATCTACCCTGGGAGTGCCTTCATTATCATTGATTTCATCGTCCAGTGATGATATCGGCAGTACGTTTTGCGCGAGGGTTTGACTCGGAGAGCGGACTGGTCCAGCGAGGGATGGGGGGACAGACTGGTTTGACTGTCCGTCCTCACTATCAGAGCTCTCTGCAATGCCTGTTCTTTCGTTATCACTGGAGAGAGGATGGGGCGGAGGCGGGGGGATTGGTAGCATGCTCTTTCTGGACTTTGGGCCAAGGCGTTTGAGACGGGTTTCGTTTTCAATGTGCCGCTCAATATCTCGAACAAGTTCTTCCTGCTTCGCCTTCTTGAACTGTTTCAGTCGAGCTTGAAGTGCATCTCCTGCCTCTTGAAAGACTGGGCAGTCTTGACGATCATGGAATGTTCCATCACATATCGGACATAATGGTACGTCGAGTCCTTTTTTGGGCCTTTTGGGTTTTGCCGGGTCGAGCGACATGTCTGGGTCGACTGCAGGGTTCGTTGTATTCGCCATTGGAGGAACATATTTAGTGATAATCACAACAGGGCGCCTCGTCGAAGAACCGAGCAATTTCGTATCCGCATCCGTCGAGTCGTGGTGCTCCTCCGACGGCCTATCTTTTGCAAAGGTAAGTGGCCGCTCATGGTCAGTCAACTATTCACAGACGTGTGCGCTTCAGCCCTTTCTCCTGCATGAATTTGCCGCTCTGGCTCTTTGGTCTTGCTTTTACGTTTTATGACCTTATCATCCAGGGGAGGATGCGTGTTAGCCACTGAAGCAGCGTCTATCACTTCTGCAAGACCTTCCGGCCCGTTTACAGTGACATTTGCTTTGCTTCCTTTCTTCTTGATTTTTTCGCGTTCAGCTACTAATTTGATACTGAGATAGGTGCATAATGGCATGGATGAGTACTCACTGTTTGCTCGGTGTCGTTGAAGAATTAAGGAAGCTTTCTCCCGTGCTGCCAACAGCTCAACAAGATTGAACAAAAACGAAAGGTCCTCTTACAAGCTGGGGACATCGGGGTCACCGATACAGGCGCACTCTTTCTCTTTGTTGCTTTAGTCTTTGGTAAATCTTCTTTTGGATTCTGTCGTGGCTCAGATTCTGAACGTGCGGAATGATTTTGCTCTTGAGGTGCCTCCTCTTGCCTTGCATTGGATTCAACCTCTGGTTTCCGTTTCGCAGAGGGTGTAGTCGGTGGGTTCACGACACCGATTTCTGTATTGTGAAGAGTGGGCGTTCCCGGAGACGTCTTCTGTTTGGTCTTCTTCGACTTGGGCGGCGCCGGAGCAACAACGGCTTTGGCAGGTTGAACGGTCGGCGTCAGCACGATGGGTGTGCTCTCATTTACCTCCTTGGACACGGTGGGAGATTTTAAAGAGTCGACCAATGTTGACGTCGAAGTGGTTGATTCATTGGCTCCGTGTGTAGCATCTGCTTTGGAATCCAGTGCGTTTGCGGTTTCTAGATGTTGCTTCCGCTTCTCTGCCTTGCTCTTTTTCCGCTTCTTCGGTATAGGAGACTGAATCGAGGGTATGAGGAACCCGAAATGGATGAGATCCATACTCACAGCGGCGTCGTTGGGACCTGTTGACTCAGTCACCGAGACTTGGAGTTCTACCCATGGATTCGTCTTGAGCATAAACCGGAATGCCTTAAAGTCATCCTCTAAACATGAGATGAGCCGAAGAAGTGTCGTACGTAAAGATGCACACCATCTTCAAGAACAATGACCTTATTCCCTCTGATTTGTGATAGAGTGATATCTGCGTTGTCGTCCAACTTGAGCTTTGTTCGTACAATGTGCTTTGTCTCCTCCAGAGAAGACTCTACTCGCAAGGATCAGCACTTGTTCGGATATGCTTATGGGAAAGCCAGAATATCAGAAATGGATTCGGTTTTGGGGTCCTTTCTGGTAGACTGACCATTGAACAGCCTTTCAAAGGATTTGAGGGGCGTATGATACGTTATACGTGCTTCAGCATCGGCATCCCGCTTTCTCTTTTTCTTCTCTGCGCCGTCTGCCATGGCGCGCTGTCGTCGTCGAGTCTGAGTTCAACAAACTTGAACTCCAACTTCGACAGACTATGGGCGGTGGTCACTATACCGGTAACGAGAAATACTCATAGATTCAGGTTTTATTCTAATTGTGACCTCGAATCCTTCAAGGCTTCCACCCTCATCCGCCCGCGATGCGGTTTAGAGTACTCTCGCAGGTCCTCGGCGCATCAATGTGGTTCTTCATCTTCTACCGAGCAAAGTGAGCTTCTTTCACTGGTCTTCTCTTTCAATAAATGCCGTCGGTAGCTCATGCTGACCCGTCGAAACAGACACGACGGTGCAAAGCTTTTGGTAGGATTTGGCATTTGAGCTTACGATATTTTATTTCTGACATACGGTCGTTCTATCCTTCAGGGAGCTCATCCCTGGGACGCTCATGGGGCGCATGGTCATCACGACAAGGCTGCACATCATTAGAGCATTACTTTTTCCCGTACTCAATGCAGTATATTTCCGCGCAAATTCACATGATTGCACCAAGGAACTTGTTCAATATTCCTCTGTCAAAGATCTTCAACACAGCGCGAGGTTCACTCAGAACAGATGCAAGCTGAAAGTGTCAGATGTTTTCGATACCTTTGGACAGAGAAGGAACTCTAAGTGGTCTACTAGTGTCTTTGTCGGATTACGATCATAGGCCGGGAACAAGATGTCGATTGCAGACTAAAAGGAAATGAACGTTGTTCTCTAATTACATTTCCCATAAAGATATCATCCCATCGGAGCTAGCAGTCAAGAGTGCATCGTTCAATGGATGATATTCCGTCCACAGTATCGCCTTTTCGTGGACACGCTCCGGATCCGGAGGAAGGGGCGCTGCCTGGAGACATTGTGAGAAAAATTGGTCTCACTTTTAAGATGGACCGACCGTTACGAGATCCCATGCCCAAATGCGCCCTTCCTCATCGCCAAATATTACACACTCCTCCTTAACGTCGAAAACGGCACGGCAGCGATATGAGTCGTGTTTGTGGCCAGAGAAAGTGTTAAGAACTTGACCTGTTTTGCGATCTAGGAGCCGTATCTTGGCATCCAATGTTGTTACGAGCAATGTTTGTTGATCTTTGGTGGGAACAATGCTCGTGATTGGGTCTTGATAACTAAGCATCGAGATTCCGAAACAAGGTGAAGACTTACGGCCCATGTAATCGCTTGTTAGCTGGCCTTTTCTCAGATCATACGTTCGGACGTGCCCATCAACAGACCCAGTGATGATTTCCTGCGGTCCGACATAGAGTGTTTGAATCGCATCCCGCGACTCTTCAAGTGATTGTATGGGAGACCTTGCTTGAGCCCTTAACTAGCCGATCGGGAATGAGCACATTGGCCGAGGGTGTAGAAGGACCCACTTTAGATCCCAAATTTTGACTGTGGCATCAAAGGATCCTGATCAATGTCAATACATAATTGAGATGGTATCTAGTCATCTTACCACTCGCAACTACAGAAGCGTCCTCGTTGAACGAAACAGCATTGATTCTGGCTGCGTGCCCCGGAATGCGCCGTATCGTTTGACCAGTAGCGACATCCCAATAGAATACACTCTTGTCACCACCACCAGATACCAGTTTTGCGTTGTCGTGTGCGCTGTAATTGGTCATTCAAATCAGGCCAACCAGAAGGATTGCGCACATACCAGGAAATGCTTAAGACTTCGTATCCATGGGCAATATATCTTTTTATTTCTGCACCAGTTTTCGGATTCCAAAGCCGTATAGACCTATCTTGACCACCAGACAAGCAATATGACGCCGCACCGCGGGAATATGACACAACATGCACAGGTCCCGTGTGTCCTTTCAAACTTTGAACAGCTTTCCTTGGACAAGGCATTTCGGCGCCGTCTTTGAAGGGCAAGGTAGAGGTCAAGTTTGGTTTGAATGTTTGAATCGGAATCCCCAAATGAGAGTGATATCGAAGTAGTGCGGCTAACATTCCCTCATCTCAGTGGCAAGGTGAATTCTTATATTTCAAGACCATTGAGCGCTGCTGACGCTAATGTCTTATAGTGCTTTTTAGGCAGACGACGAGTGGAAAGAACGCTTCCTTTGCTGCTCTCAATACAGGGTCTTCGCACACAAAATTGGCCGATTGGACTCGAAGATTGTAATAATATTTTCGTTTGTCGACAGCTTGCATCAACCAAACTATAAAGCCCAGTCCAAGTGAAATGGAAAGGAAGCAATGAGTCAAGTACAGTAACAAAGAAGGGGAAACTTACGGTGGCGAGGTAAGACTCGGCAACTATACGAGCGCGAGCGTTGAGACTCAAGCGGGTTTCACTGATTTCCTTATCGACTTCTTCCATGAACCTGAGGTATAGGCCATGAGAAATCTGTCGCGTACGGCTACCGTCTACTTACTGGATGATAAAGTCGACTAGCTTGTGCTTGAGCATGGTCTCGGCATGAAAGTTGGTGATAAGGAACGAGATATCATAACCCTAACGAAGTCATTAATCTTCTTTCGCTGAAGCTAAGATCTACCGACTGTTACTGGCTTCCGTCTGAGAATCACAAAGTTCTCTGCGCGCATCATCATGAACCGAGTAAACTTGTGGCAGAGAATCCTTTCGATGTCATCCTGCTGCTTGATGCGAATCGACATGCGAACGGAATTGATGGAGGGTTCGATGAGGACTTGCTCCTTTTCGTTGCGCGAGATGACGAGAGGATTTAATAGCGCTTCTATTGATGTGCTGGATAGTATAATCGCATATTGAGTATTCCAGTACCGCAATCCTCGTGGCGAACACCCACCCAGCTTCGACTTCTGGCTTATTGTGTCTTTCCACGACCTGAAACGATGCTTTCAGTTGTATTGATCTAAATCTGACTGTAATAGCAAACCTGAGACGCGAAATTCTCGAGCGCCATTGCCGCAGTCAACGTGGATCGGACTGCAACGAGATATGGTCTGAGCGACGACTGAGGAGACTTTGATTAGCAGAATATACGTCAATCTCATAGGATGTGGGATTGAAATGCCTCACCATGGCAAACTCGATGTCGCGGTCGGAGGCAGCCTTTGCTCACACTTTGTTCGCCACCGCAACCCAAAACGAACGGCGCAAACGATGAGACAAGGGGGAGATGGCGCCGAAGAGGAGATGGAAGATGTGCACGAAAGCCAAGAAAACAGAGAAGGGATGATTTACGATCCGGACCAGACGACGGAGGAGAAACGAAAGCTCAGAGCAAAATATCGACAGATCTTGAACCACCAAGAAGGTACGCTCTTGGGACGCGTTATGCGCGTAAAATACGCGGTTTAGAGCTTACAAAACATCTTCCAGAGCAGCGCACGGACATGGCCAATATTCGGATCGGGGACTTGTTGGATAGTCAGCGTAGAGCAGACGCGTATTTCAAAGACGGTATGACATGTTAGTGGTATTTGGAGCTAAACTTCAGCTATACAGTCAAGGCACCGCAAGAGGCAACCCTCGATTCAAAGGTCATGCTTCAAAACGCAGAAATGGGAGCAGCGATGGCTCGTGCAATGAAGCATGATGCATCCTCCTTTGACGTGGACGAATATATAGCCGAGCTTGTATCCTATATGGGCGGCTCAGCAGGGGATGAACGGGAGGATGCCGACGAGCTCATAGACGACACACAACAGCTCAACTGGAGGAAGATTGGTACACGAGCGTACTTGTATTCGCACAAGGCTCCTGCTATGGATTTTATGTAAGTAATACCATAAGGTTTACGCATGTACTAACAGATTGCCAGGCTCGGCCCATTGGCAATAGAAGCCAAAGAGCGAAAGAAGACGACCCGTGCACGATTACAAAAGAATAAGAGGGATGAGGTACAACCACAGGAATTGCGTCCAGAGGATGTCCAGCGTTCGGAGAACGAAACGACTAAGATGGTACGGCTTGTCAGCCAGAAGCTCCATGAAGTTGACGAGAACGGCGTCAACTTTTTCGAGTTCGTGATCGATCCGGAGAGTTATGCTCAGAGCATCGAGAACATCTTCTATGTCAGTTTTCTTGTCCGAGACGGTCGTGCGGCCGTCTTTCCAAACGAGGAGACGGGCCTCCTCACTCTCTGTAGGTGCCTAGTCGCCACTCTTACTATGTGCTAATCTTTATGGAGATGCCAGCGAGGCGCCAACCGAGGAAGAACGGGGCGACGAACAGAAAAAGCAAACAGTCTTCAAATTGACAGCAGACGTATGGCGGGTACGCAGATCTAGGTCCTCCTTCAGACCCGATCTGACTGCTTCTAGGAAGCACGCGATTTATTCAATCTGAAGAAATCCAAATACATTCCCCACAGGACCCGCCCGGACGATTTCGATCAAGAGATCAAGGACGACAGGTTCTTGGTATGAACAGAATTGCTACAACGTTGAGGGTGCGCAGTTTTGGCTATCCATATGTATTACAAGACCAGAACTGTCTGGCTAATGTGTATCATACTCGTACGCTAGAACACTTTATTTGACTTTCTGTCCTGATGGAAGCCCAATCATGGTAGATTTGGCCTGTTCAGAGTCTGCAAGCTAGCGCTGTCCGCTGGCAATAGTCATCTCGCGGTGCACAGCTAATTCGATTCGATAGAAATTTCTGATCGCATTAGCAAACAACAAAGATAATCCAACAGAGACAATTAAAGCGATATGAAGTCGTCGGTACAAGTCATCTTGATTAAATTAGCACAAGGGTGGCTCTGGGTGATTTTGGACCTCATCCTCGACGCCAACTAAAGCTCCCCATCCTCGAAATACGTGACTTTGCGGCTGCAGAAATAGTGCTCGCGACATCTCTCGCTGTTGCTTGTACCGACGCTCTCGACGATCCGACGAGACCCGGCCCGTTACCGACGTTGATCATTGACCCTTGCTGGCTAGTTGCGTCGGCGTCACTCGCAAGATTACGGTCCGGCATGGGTGGTCGATCTCCTGGACCAGACGTGATGGACGACATGCCATACCGCGTCAATCTCGCCAAGTTGCGTTGGAGTGGCGTCTGCTGTCGAGTATTCTCTGCCAAGAAACGACTACCACCCGGGGTAGGTGGAGGCCCTGTGATGCCTGCACCAGGGACTTGTCCAAAGGCGAGGGGTGGGATCATGAACGACCCCTGGCCCACAAGCGTTGTCATTCCTTGAGGACCAGTTGTACCATTTGCACTCAAAGCGATCGAGTTAGCTCGCTCACGAGATTCTCCCCATTCGCCGATCCCTCCGCCCTCATATCCACCTCGTGAGATGCCGTCTTGTTTGGAAACAATGTCAGGGTCTAAGTTGGTAGAAGAATCTGCTGGTAAGCGTTGAATCTCGTCGTGGAAGTTTGTGCGGAAAAAGCGCATAAGCGTGTCGTGGAAGGACATCATCTCTGGGGCACACAAGGCACCATGGAGCTTGAGGCATCGATCTACCACACGAGCCTATTATCAGGATGATCAGAAAAGCATTTGATAAGAGCGATAGCAGCCCATACCTGCTCATCAATCGCAGAACGCAGTTTCTGCAACAATGGCTCCTGCGATGGGTTGCGAGCAAGGTATTCCGTCTTCAGGAACGAGTCGCGGTAGACGGGCACCCCACTCTCCGATGGAGGATCAACAACTGTATTCAAAGCCATCGTCAATGCCGTGGCATTGATAGACGATGATGTTTTTGCGAGTGCAGAAAACTTGGCTTCCAGTATCTGCAGCTCCTTTGTCTTTTGCTCGACATCCAGCAACGCATTATCCAGAGGAGAAATCTCGACCACTTGGATTTCGATGACTTCAGAACGCCTGAGTACAGTCGGAAAAGATTCTTCAGTAGTGAAGTAAGTCTTCTCGGTCCAAACGTCTCTGAAACGAGGCTTCTCGTCAGTTACCGGGTCCTTGGTGAACGGTCGCGTGCAGCTGAAGACGTTGATAGCGCTAGTGGTGTCATGAGCGCCCGAATTTATGAGTTACAAATTGCGCATACCTATGCTCATAGTATGTTCTAACCGCCGCTGGTACATCAGGGTTGGTAAATATCGGTAACGAGCGATCCGGCTCTGGTGTGACTTGTGTGCATTGAATATACAGGGCCGTCCCAAACCGAATCTCGTCTGAAGGTTCGCTGGCAGTCTTAATCAACTGAGCCCCAGGATACTTGCTGATCATCCGTTCGCAGAACGCTGGGTATTTCTCCCATACGTCCCCTCGATACTAGAATGGAGTGAGCTGGAAATTGTGCAAGGACAGAAATAACCCACGATGAACTGCTTGTTCCTTAAAGCCACTGGAAAACTCCCGTGGAAGGATACACGGAAGTACTCAGAATAGTACCGTTGGTCGGTCACAATGTGCTCGAGGAGAGTCGCTTGATGTAAGAGTATTTCGGACAAACGATGACTATGGCAGGTTAGAACAATTAACAGTCGAGCAAAACTCACTAGTTGAATGTGACCTCCATATGCTGGTATGCCAATTCCTTGCAAACCTCAACAGCACTCTCCCATGCTTTGCCTTTGCCTAGCTAAAGGTGAGCTAAAGTATCTAAGGTCTATCTGCAACGCACCCAAATAGTCCAGGATGAGGAGGCATAGAGTCTCCTTCCGTACGAAGTGGGATTGTTGAGGAAGATCCAGATCTGCCATTGGCGGAACGAATGCGTTCAGGTCCCACTCGTATAAATCGGCGTGCAGTTTGAGTGTTAGTGCAGCTTCGACGTAGTTTTGGCTCTGAAGATGCATCTACAAGCAATTAGTCACGGGGTTTCCGGATCGGATTTAAACTCACATTGACAAGTTGATGTACATACTTGATGTAAATCTCATCACGCCCTATACGACGAATGAAATTCATCAAACGAAGGGTGGCAATCACTCGGTCATCCTGATATTCCTCCCCATCGGGTAGTTCCCGTACGTTCATCAGTAGTTCGAGGAATAGGTCGACAGAGTCCAAGAAGTCGGACACACGTTGTCTTAATTGTTCTTCGACGTTTGAAGACTCGAAAAGGAGACGAAGCTGGTTGATAAAGAAAGCTCGGGAGATGTCGTCGCTCTTCGATTCGGACATGAAGAGTGAATCGAGCTTGTTGACCAATTCCGTTTCAATGTCGTTGAAGTGCTCGGATAGGTGATACTCCGACACAATCATACTATAGAGGATGCTGACTGCGTTGTTTCGAAGTTGATCGTGGTGACTGAGACACAAGTCGAGCACATTGCCAACCAAGGTGTTCAAAGCAACCTGGTAACCCTATTTCGCTATGAGTACGCTTTATTAGAGCAAAGGTGGGCCACGTACCCCGTAGCGGGTCACGGCACCAGCATCTTGGGAGACAGATTCGGGCCATCCGAGAGCCTCCCAGAGTCGAAGTAAGATCGTTGCACCTTCGCCACGGATGTCACCTGCCAGTCTCCAGACAGCTCGACGTTTCTACAAGGTCGTAAGTGCCATCAGAGTGCAGTTGAGGTTTCTGTACCTGGGGACTAAACTCTTCAATGACAAGCTGATCACTTGATAGCAATTTGAGTATCAATGCGAATCCGTCCCTCCATAGATTTGAGTTGAACTGGTAAGCCTCCTTTTGATCCGGGATGAAATGCTTCATCAGGAGTATCGATATCGGGTCGCTAATCTTGAGCAGAACTTTGTGTGCCAGGATATTGACATTCAACCAGGACTTTGGGAAGGCCTCGTTGCTCAGAATTGAGAGACCGGTCCTGAATATCTTGGTGAGAAGGTTAGCAAAGTTGTCCTGTCCTTCAATCTCGAGAATGCCCTCGAGGAAGCCGATCAAATGCTTGCGGGGAGACGACAGAATGAGCACCAGGAATACAATAGCAGCCTCTCCTAATGAACAGTTGAACACTTGAATGGGGGCTCCAGGGGAGGCGTCGCTACCGTTGTTGACTGGTAGGCTGGATATCAGCGAGAAGGGATAGGATGATGGAAATACAGTAGGCACTGGTGTGACCAGAGTGGCGGGTGATCGCGTTCGCTCCAACGATCGTGCATTGGCTGGACTTTGGAACTCCTTATACGTATCGAGCAATCTAGCCGGGATGGTGAGTAATTAAAGTTGGTGGCATATTGTGATTTACCTCGGCATCAAGGAGAGGACATATTCAACATTGTCGTGCTCCTGTCGGAGAGCCTTACGATCAGCTACTATGGTCGGGTTGATGAGGCTTTGCTGTAGATGAGCCAGCATCACGGCGATGATCGTCACGCAGAGGCGGGAGCTCTCTAGCCAGGCGATCCTGGAAGCGTCTCTCGCCGCCTCGAGCTCGGATTGGCCGACGTGAGACATCTCGTCGTAGCTTCCAAAGTATGGCTTGATCCAGCTGACAACTGACTCGACCAGCAACGCCCTTGACTGCGCATTCTCGAATAAGAAGCCCTTGACCAATTGCAAGAACATGATTAGCTTCCATATCACCAGCTTGCCCTTAGGCATCGGCATTGCATTGGAAAACTTGGTCGCAATAGTGACAATTTCGACATTCGTGAACACTTTGGCGAGATCCGGCAGAATGGAAGCAAAATGCTGGATGGCAAGGGTTTGTGCGCCAATGATCGATTCAGGTCGGGTCGTCGACATCAACTTGTTGACCTCGTTCAAGTGCACCGTGAGCTCCTTTTTGAAAGTTTGTTCAAAATGCTCGCTCGTTGCACCGCTGCCGACGTTTGCTTCTTTGATCCTCTGAAGCTCTCGCGCACGGATGACGAAGCGGAATACATAGTGCCACACTTTGAGCGCGTTCCGAAGGGGACTGGCAGAGGCGGTGCTAGTCGGGTCGCTGAGGAGACGGTTCATGGACCGAAGAATCTTGGATGCCGCTGGTGCACACGTGAAATGCTTATCAATATAAACATCTAGCACGGGTTGGAAGTTCATGAATCGTCGGTCTTGGACAATGCCGAGGACTGTGACGAGTGCGTTGAAGATGAGATCATCCATATCCGCCGTTTCGTTGACCTTGGAGATGAGGATGGCGAAGAGCGAGTCGAAGATATCCCGCAGGAACTTGACAATCTCGACCTCGCTTACAAAGGTAAACTTTGTCAGGATCGTGCAAAGCTCGTTTTTGTCCGAGAGTTGCTCCCAGTGAAGCAGTCCTAGGAGTTCAGGGGTTCTGGGTGATCTTTGTCGAACACAGGAATGAACGGATGATGAGTGAATCCTGTGTTGGTATAGCCGTCTTGATCAAATGCGATGGGACGAGGATGGACTCTGCACGATTCCCTGGCTGAACATACGGTGGTGCGCCATAGTACATATCCGGTGGGATGGCGTGTAGCTTATCCGCCTTGTAGAGGACAAGATTATGTGGACCATCTTGCAGGAACGCTCTCCCATCTGGGAACAACGGCAGGTATGCAAATGCGAATGGCCTTTCGCTACCACCATCCGAGTTGTGGTGCTTCGAGCTATTGCTGCTGTTCCCTCCAGGCGTTCTGCTCCCTTCTTTCGATGTCCTATGCCTGAACACGAAGAACAGGTGACAATCCGCCATGACGTCGACAGAGATGAGCAATTTGATAAGCTCTCCAAAGGTCGGATTGTTGTTTCGATAGAAAACCATAGAGTGGAAAACGGTCATTGGTGGTTCCCCACTCCCTGGGCTAATCACGTTTTCCAGGACCTTGCCACTGCGATGTCGAACTTCGATAGAGACTTGGACATTGCGGGCGGTGGAGAGAGCTCCGGCAAACGATGGGACGCGGCCAATTAGTCCTCGAGGTGTGGTGCTTCCCTGGCTGGTGCCAGAGAAGAATTCACCGCTCCATAGTTTAATATAGACTTCATTCCTGGTGTCTCCTGGGAAGACGACATCGGGAAAGCCGAGTCGCGATGTGATGGGCACGTCTTGAAGGAGTGATGGATTCTCGCGGATAATGGTTGGTGCATCTCCATGGAACATCTTGACGGTCACGGCAATCATTTCTGCCCTAGATTCGAGTGAACTTCTTCTCTTTTAGAAATAAGGGACAATCATACCTCGGACTCTTCTCAAATTCTGACGTTTCACTGGCAATGATCGCCTGGTGCAATGTGCTAAACGTGACCTCGCGCGTAGGAACAAAGATGGGCAACGTGTGCTCTCGTGCTTGACTGGCCTCTGCTTTGTCCACAGTCCATTTCGACAACTGCGTGAGCTCGAGAACTGCACATCCAAACGGTCGTCTGAAGGACTGAGACGAGGATTCAAAGGTCTGTGTAAATGGTCCCGCTGTCGAAGGAGCGACAAGTGCCTCATTCTCCGAGAGTGTATTCAACAGTGGCTCGGATCCTCTTCTCATCGAGCCCGATGGGAGAGCACCCGGATAGCCGCTGGAGCTCGGCATCCCACTAATCTTCATGCTCCCGTTTCGTACTATCCTGCAGACGAGGTAGATGCTCTCCTGGATATCTTGAGAGCCGAGGTCGGTGAAAAGGGTGCGGATTTTGCCAAGACCACCCAGAGAGGCAATATCATTCATCGACTGCACTGGGGGGGGTCTCGCAAGAGCACCTTGGTGATTGAGTACAACGCAAAACTCCTCGGTGAGGAATCGTGCGTCGGGCTTATTATACAGTGAAAAGTAGAGTTCCGCCGTCTCTCCTGGAGAGCAGGGAGATGCAACGAAGGCTTGCAAGTCTAGGAAGACGTGGAAGAATTTGGCCGACTTGCTTGTACCGCTGGAAGAGGGAGTCGGTCCAGTGTCGAATCCAGAGTTAGAGAGCAAAGGGTTGAGTTGAGATGCGGTTGCAGAGTTGGGGAACTGTGAAAAGTCGGGGGTAAAGGTTGCGGTTAGGGGGGTTGCTCCATTGGGAGAGGCTTGAATACGGGGCACGACCGCATTGGTAATGTCTCCCATTGCGCTTCCCCGGCTTGCACTGAGAATATCTGCACGACTGGCATCGATATAGGCCAATGCCACTTGCATGGCGTACATGGGGATTGCACCAACCCAACTTCGGGCGTCGAGTTCGCTTTCGACGTCGACGGTGACGAGGGCACCCCAGGTTGGATGACGAACGATTACATCAAGATTCTGCGCGACATTTCCTCGAACGAGGCGATTGACGCACTCTCGCCGCAAGTTCATCGTCTCCTCTACGCTTAGAGTCTGGGCAAGGAGCTGGCGCCTGCCAAGATGTAGCTCTTCAATATGATCCCGAACAGTTTGGAACAGTTTGTAGTCCCGTCGGGAGAGATATGTGAACAAGAGGTTGTGCCACTCTCTCAAAGCGCTAGAGATTTCGTCGATCAATGGCTGCTCTGCACCTGCGGCCGTGTCATCACCAGATTTGAGTGAAGGTCGGGGAGGAAGTGGTTTTTGAATGGGAGAGGTACTCCGCATGGATGAAACGGGTCGTACGGGTTGGCTCACAGGAACCGGCGCTCGTAGGGCATTCCCTTGCTCGGGTCTCGGTCCAAGCTTGATAGATTTTCTTGTCAAGATTTCGGGAATCTCTGGTATGGACGGGGGTTCCTCTTCTTCCTGAACGGTCTCCATGGGCCCGTCACGGTCCCTGGAGGAAAAGGAGATGTATGGGTCCAATCCAGCATTGATGCGGCTGAACACTTCTTGTAAACGTCCCTCGGCGTCTGCAAGCTCGTCACGGACGTGAATATGAGAGGCGGGAAAGATTCCAATAAAGACTTGAGGCTCCTCCATGGCCGCATGTAGATTGGTCGGAGGTGCAACAGGGAGACCTTCTGCAGCGGCTGCAGCGGCTGTTACGAGTGGATGACGAGGCGAGCAGACCACATAGCTACACAAAGCCCACACGGGGATGAGCGTACGTATCGTCAAGCTAGGAGCAAAGAAACGCGTACCCTCGATACCATAAGCTCTTCTCGTCGTTGTTAGGAACAGCACCGACGTATTCTTCAAACGCGTAGACTTCGTCGCCGACCTCGAGAGCGACCACGTACGGATTCGCGTCCTCTTCTTCGTGCTCGAGCTCCATTACGGTTGAAAGACGGCCATTTTGAGGTTTATTTGGATCGTTTGAGCCCGATGAAGACGACGAGAGTGGATGGATGGCGAATCCATAGACGATCACTGGGAGCGGCTTCCAGACCATCCCATGAACCAGATTGGCGAGGATTAAAGCTCGAATCCAACGACTGTTTACTGTTTCTTATCTTGTTTGTCTAATCCCGCTGTCTGAGCGAGGCAAGAGCGTGAGTCGAGTCCAAGATGGAATGCGTCTGAAGCGCGCGAACCTTCGACCTGACTGTCCCGCGCGCCAGGATAAATAGGATAAATGAACGTTGTGAGACGCTTTGCAACAAAAACAAGCACAAATGTTGTATCAGAACTAAAACGACGTGGAATGGTCGCCCAGCTAACAAGGTAAGACTCCTCCCGGGTTGCCCAAGAGTCAAGTCAACATTGGCAGCCAGAACCTACAAGAAGTCGTAGAAAAACGGAAAATAGCCGTGTATGCGGGCGTAGACCCTTCCGCAGCGTCGCTCCATGTCGGAAACTTGGCTGTTTTGATTACACTTCTCCATTTCCATCTCAATGGCCACAAGGTCATCTCTCTGGTATGTTTAGCGACCTGCACCTCCCAAAACTCATCTGGCTAGATCGGAGGAGCCACGGGCCAAGTAGGAGACCCAGGTGGACGAACCACCGAACGAGACTTGATGGCACAGGAGCTTGTGCGCACAAATACAGAATCCATCACCAGACAAGTCGAGAACTTCTTTGCTAGTGCGCGCGAATATGCCGCACGGAGACGAAAAGACCAAGAGTCGTCTCCTCCAACCATCCTTAACAATGCATCCTGGCATTCCCAACTATCATTCCTATCCTTTCTACGCTTTCCTGGAAAGCTTGTTCGGGTCAACTCGCTGCTCAGTCGCGAGAGCATCAAAGCAAGACTGGATTCGACCCAAGGTTTGTCATTCTTTCTAGGCACTTGTCCATCTTGAATTGATCCTCTAGGCATATCTTTTGCTGAATTTACGTACCAGCTCTTGCAGGCATATGACTTTTGGATCCTTCACAAGGAGCACGACGTCTCCCTTCAAATCGGCGGGAGTGACCAGTGGGGTAACATTGTTAGCGGCGTAGAGCTCATTAGAAGAGAAAAGGCCCTCTCCTCTCCACAAGTAGAAACAAGCGACACCCCAGATCAAGACTCGGCATATGGTCTCACTATCCCACTGCTCACGACGTCGAGTGGAGAAAAGTTTGGCAAAAGCGCCGGAAATGCTATATGGCTTGACTCGAAGATGACTAGTATCTTTGACTTTTACCAAGTACGTCTTGACTACCAGTCGAATGGGCTGACCTATGCACAGTTTTTCGTCCGGGTGGCTGATGCAGACGTGCCCTTATATCTGCAAAGCCTGACGCTACTTTCCGTCGAAGAGATTGAGTCAATTTGTAAAGAGCATGCTGTAAGCTTGTCCTCCTCCATCACGACACTACCTCACGTCCCAAGCTTCATCCAGAGAAGCGCATCGCTCAACGAAAGCTCGCCGCAGAAGTCACCGAGCTGATTCACGGGGGTACGAATCCTGTCATCATGACCATTTGATTTGTCCTCACTGGTGCTAGATTCCGCTGCCAAAGGCGCCCAAATGGCCTCGACAATCCTTTTCGAGCCTACGTCGCACACCGCTCTCGGAGATGATCTTACCCAAATATCACTATTATTGGGTGCAATTGGCGAAAACCATCCACGGGTGCGCAAGATTGCCTCCGAGCAACTTGGCGCACCCCTCACAAAAATCGCATCGTCGCTTGGCCTGGTGGCATCACACGGGAAAGCTCGTGCACTCCTGCAAGCGGGCGGACTCTATCTCAATAACGTCAGAGTAACCCAGTTGGACAAGCAACTCGAGGCCAGTGACTTTATGGGCAACAAGATTGCCATCTTACGGGCTGGCAAAGAGGAACATCTGATACTCGAGCTTGTCTCGCGATGAGTCTGAAAGACGGTGGCTCATATTATGTAGGGTATACCCGATAGATACTTTTAATCGATCCGCACTGCGGCATACAGGCGACGAACGGCCCATGTCGCGGCCAAGAAGCCAATCGTACCTGAACTTTATGAGCAAAGTTAATGCGAGCGAATATGACGTACCAGTGACAATAAAATTAAGAGTCGCAAGGATAATGAGGTACCCAAAGTAGAGGATGACGCTCGCCATCGAATCCAAAGAAAGTCGTGAGAGCCAGTAATAGGTTCCATAGATCAAAAGCCAAATAGCACTGCCGCCTCCGGCCACGAATGAGCGCCAGTGCCATCTATCGTGTCGTGAATACCATGTAACCAGACGTAACAACATACTGGACTGACCGGTAGTCTTCTGCGCATAGAAGGAAGTAAACGAAAAGTATCGTGACAGTGGCCGTCGTGAGAGCCACGACTCCGCTAGTCAGGGCAAGGAAACCAAAGGCGTAGTATGCTCGTGCGGCAAAGATGCTCGAGAACAAAAAGTACCCTTCGATGAACGCAGCCCCAAACGGCAGGATCCCAGTAGCTAGAACGGAGGGCTGCACGAGAATAAGCCCGAAGCGGACAAACGAAGAGGATGCGTACAATCGGTCGTAGGTATCGAGGTGGCGGAGGAATCTGACGAGGGATTTGATTGACTCGGAGCAGAGATGGGAGGGGCTAGAGTAAGGTGAGTATCCATTTAGTCTCGACGATGAAGCGCGTACCCCGTGCTTTCCACCGAACCATGCACCGACCGAGGTCAATGGCACCGAGATGGCAAACCACAGGAGAACTATGACGAGCATGGTCCCTTGGATATGTGAGATAAGGAGGTACATGAGAAAGGGATAACTCACCAAAAGGTACTGCTCCCGAGGATTCCTTGAATACCAAGATCGTATTCAGTATGAAAACGACGGCGAATACGAATCTAACTCAGTGTCAGCTTCATGCTGGAAATCTGGAGTATACCTACGTCGGAAGGAGGAATGCGGTGAGAAAGACGAGCTTTCGTTTATCAGTCCCGCCCAAAGTAAGATAGGTTCTTGTAGCAACATAACCACCAATACTAAGGGTCGTCAGTACCACCATATACTCATTCGGTAGATAACCCACATCGAAAAGAAAGTCCAGCACATCAGCATCACGGTAGCAAGTGCTCCACGATTCGAGGGAGACAAAAATCCAAACGTGGCAAATACAAGAGTGACCCCAATCATTGCACACAGATGGGCACCATTTCCAACAAGTACAGAGAGTAGGACTGGAGACTTGGGTGTCCTGAATACCTCGCCGTGGATCAATTTCCACCCATAGTCTTCTTGGACGTCTTCCTCGAGGTCAATAGCATTGTAGCGAGAGAGCTTATAACGATGAGGACACGTTGTACGTGATGTAGGATTTACTCACATCACCCTTGACACTTCGCAATAGCAAACTCGAAACCAACGCACAGAGGAAGACGACCATGACAAGGGAGTTGATCAGACTCAGGAAATGAATCTTGGGATCATATATCCGGAGGTAGTTATCCCAACGGGTGGCCCACACTGTAGACGATTCCTCCCAAGTGACGCTATGGCCGGTTGTCATTCACAGGCAGCCGTGGAAGTATGTCTGTACCTATAAGTGTAATAGAATTTATTCTTGGCATTCTTGTCCGTCTTAAGGTGCAAGGGCTTGCTTGTACTCGGGCAGCGAGGTGACGAGACGTCGTCGGATGAGCGGTCGATGCTCTGTTGCACAAATCTTAGATTGTAAATATCGAGAAGGGTCACGACGCACACTAGGCCAGACGGTGACACCAACGACACGAGAGTATCCGTTTCCACGAGGGTGATACTGGATCTTGATGTCGTAATGATTGTTCAAACTGCCATCTTCATTCCCCAAGTCAAATCTGACTAGAGTCAGAGAGTATTTGAAATGTTCAACGCGGAGCACACCCTAGATCATAGAAAACCTCTCTCGTCTTGACATCTTCCTTGACTTCTGCGGCCGGAAGACCGTCGACGAGCCAGTTGATACTATAGTCTTCCCGTATCCGTGCGTTGATGAACTCTGCGTTTTCCGCATTTACGGTAACGCCACACAGAGACTGACAAGTTTGGTTTACTAAGAACTTGTTTAGTGGGCGGCCGCATTCAAGGGTGGGGATGTACCTCGCATCTTGAGCTGTCAAGGCAGGTTAGCAAAACCCTTCCGTTGAAGTACGAGCAGTTTGTAACATACCTGAATTGGACCGTTGAATATTCTGTCCCCAAATAGAATGGCACCGAGACTGCTTCGCATGCTCTACGTGTAAAGGATTATTGCTACGTTTCTCCTGGGCGGCGATTCACGTACATGGACGCCACCCACTGGTCGACAAAATTCAAATCTTGGATCATAGTAATCGTCTGCAAATGGACAGCTGCGTCAAGCGTCTGCCGTGGCAAGGCTTTGGAAAAGAGGGCCTACAGTTTATCAAAGATCGCTACATTCGCTACATTTAGCTACTCATGTGAGTCGTAATTGCTATATAACGCACCAGATTCTCCGCCTCGTAGCCCAATCCAGGCTTGAGCACATTGACATCAAGCTCGACGGCTTCCCCATCCTTGTAATCCTTCGGAGCAGCACCTGGAAGATAAAATGCAGACACCAAGGATTGTGGGAGCGCTATGGCCAACGCGACTACCTGCGGCCAACGCATTTGGACGGGTTCAAAGTTGGAATTTGGTCTCCACCGCGTCGCTGTACGCGTTCAAGGGCGTACACTTGCCAATCTACCTCGGTTAATATTCACTCATTGACATTCGACTCTACTATCTTTTCCACTGGGAGCTGCTCGTAGAAAGGCCTTGTCCAAATAAGCTCGCACTTGACCATCACCAGTTTCCTGCAAGACTTAGGTCTCCCTAGGGAACTCGACGTAATCTCCTTGGATAATCTCTAGTTTCGTGTTTAAAGGTCAACAAGATGCTAAAATTTGAAGTTGTTGCCAAATGCTCAACGACGAGAGCACGGGTCTCTAAAATGGTACTTGGTCGTAAGTTGTCCATGTTTCCTATATATCGCTTCTAAAATCGCCTTGCGAACTTACCGGCGATCTGATTCTGGCAGACGGGACGACGGTTCTCCCAACGTTCATGCCAGTGGCGACACAAGCTGCTCTCAAGGGCCTTACACCTCAGCAAGTCGAACAATTAGGTGCGTAGCTGGTGTTTCTATTGGATTCATTCTCTGAGATGCCAAACCCAGGGGTCTCTCTCATGCTCAACAACACGTATCATCTCAATCTCAGACCAGGGACAGAAGTACTTAGACAAGCAGGCGGAGCGCACGCCTTTCAAGGATGGCGACGGAATCTCTTGACGGTATATGTCCCTTCCATCTTCTACCAGCCCGACACGGCGATATATGGGGATGATATCAACCTCCCAGTACAGGACAGTGGTGGATTCCAGCTTGTGTCCCTCAGCTCGTTTACGGAGATCACAGAAGAAGGCGCCTTGTTCGCTAGCCCGTTCACTGGCGAGCCTACGATGCTCACGGTAAGCAAGTTGCCAATACTAGAGCATAATACTCTGACCGTGTTTCAGCCAGAGGAATCAATCAACATTCAGGTTTGTAGATAGATGGTCTTCAACAATCCTAACCGTCGGTCCAGCACGCAATTGGGGCTGATATCATAATGCAACTAGACGACGTTGGTCAGTACTGTCACTAGTAACCTTTGTTCCTTGACACGATCTACCGACCAAAGTGTCGAGCTTGACCACTGGTCCCCGAGTAGAAGAGGCAATGGAGCGCTCGGTTCGATGGTTAGATCGATGTATAGCATTTCACAAGGCGTCGGGGAACGACAAAACGCAGAACCTGTTCGCTATTATTCAAGGCGGCTTGGACGAGGGACTGCGCAAACGGTGTCTGGAAGAAATGATAAAAAGGAAAGACGACATTCCCGGATATGCAATCGGTGGACTGAGCGGTGGCGAGGAGAAAGGTACGCACCAAGCAATTGTGATATTTGAGTACTAAATAACCTACTTAGACATCTTTTGGCGGATGTAAGGTTTGTTTCGCTCATATAATTGTCTCTCAATGGGTTTAGAGTACATTTGTGCACTGATTATCTTCCCGAGGATCGTAAGCCGTTTGTAATATGCGCGATCAGCTCATTAACTTTTCTAGGACCAAGATACTCCATGGGTGTCGGATTCGCCGAGGGCATGTTATCCTGTATGATTCATTATCTTCTCCTCTAACGTTTACTGGCAGATTTGGTCGTCTGTGTGGCTCTTGGAATCGACATGGCATGTGCGGTAAAATTTGCCAAAATCTCACTAAATGTCCGATAGGCGGACTGTGTATTCCCCACCCGAACAGCCCGCTTTGGCGTTGCGCTGACCTTCAAGGGCCCACTGAATCTTCGTGCGTTTCCCACTTGGCCGCACTGATACTTTTTTACGCTTAGATCCAGGGCTGAGCCATCATTCTTCCGACTTTGGACCAATAGATGAAGAATGTCCATGCCCAACCTGCTCAAGCGGAACATCCCGCTCCCTCCTACACGTCCTCATTACGCACGAAACTGTAGCAGCACATGGTGCGTATATGATTTACCCAATCGACGTGCACGCTTACCAGTTGGGCAGCCATTACGCAGCACAATGTTGTCTTCCAAGCCCGTCTCATGGGGCGAATACGCGACGCAATTCTCGAGGACCGATTCCCGGCATTTGCAAAAGCATTCTTCAAAGATTACTTTGGTTCATCCGGGTATCCGAGATGGTGTGTGGACGCGCTATGGAGCGTTGGGGTTGATCTACTGGATAAAGACATTGAGACTCTATCCGAAGAAATCAAGGTCCTCGAAGGTGATGGGGCCAAATGGGAGTATAGCAAGTCATGATCGACTTAGCGATATCCCTTTGGTGAAGTACAACTCCTGGAATAGATTCCGTTTACGCATACAGACCAATGAAAGCAAACGAGTGCATTGAGAAAAGATTGAAAGACAGCAGCAACGGAATCTGAGCCCTGAATAAGGGCTGCGTTGAGACAAGCTCGGAGAGCCGCAATGCTCAGCAGGTTCCAACCTCGTGTGGCTCGGCACCAGTGTTGTTGCTGTCATAAACAATACAAGGTTTCTTCGTGTCGTAGCACGAGTTGGTAATTTTGGCTGTGTCGCCGTAGTTTTTGTTGATGCCGGCAATAATCTTTCTAATGCCAAATAAGCCTTTTCGAGCCAATGAAGAGAGAAAACTTACCCATCACGCGCTTCGACGCCATCAATGACCACCTTGCGTTGACACTGAGTCTTGCACTGCACGGTAGATTAAGTATAAGCTCGAGGATCACAGAGAAGACGGACGTTTCCGCAGGAGCGATAAAGCTTTCCGAATGTACGGGCGTAAAAGTTTTGTATCTTGACGATCCCACAGCCATTATGTTGGACAACCTTGTCAGACGCCTTAAGGGCGCCACCTCCGATGATCTGTGATGTTTCACCAGCCTCTGTGGAGAGAAATGTGTCAGGTTGCCAGTATTTCCGGGCGGGCACTATACTTACTGTCCCCCTTGATAGTGATAGCATCCTCGCACACATCCTCGAACCAAACATTCTGGAGGGTGCAGTCTGAAGACGCTGTGAGTGATGCAAAACTACAACCATAGAAATAGTATTACGGCCGACGCAGTGGATTCCCTCGGCTTGGTTGGCTCCTATAATCACATACATTCAGAATACTGTAGGGGAAGATTGGGAAAAAATACGCGCCTATGATCACGTTCTTCAATGTGGCACCGGCTTGAACAAGGAAGACGGCGTCCGAATCGCCACCTTCCTTCTGGCCTTGGCAAGCGCCGGAGCCTCTATCGAATCGCTTCATGCGACCTATTCAGTTGTTAAGGTAAGCAAACGCATGGCCATAGTACGTACCATCATAGGTCGAACCAGCAGAAACGGTAATGGGCGACTTTCCTGTGACGGTACCCTTGGCAGTCGGAAAGGTCGAGCTTGCAGAGCAGCGTTTGTATAGTTCCGAGCGTTGCTCAAGAACGGCACCAAAACTGGTGGCAGAGAGAGCAAGAACAACGAGAAGTTTCCACATTGTGGTATCAAACGAGCGAACAACGGACTGGGTAAGGAATTGGACTCTGAGAAGAGGATAGCAGTCGTCTGCTTTCTTGGACAAGCTTAGTGCAGGAAATATTTATAGCCCAAGCGGATAATCTCCACTTCCCAACGAACGAGCCGCAAGGGTCAACAGACCACGTTCTCCGTACCCGACAGCCAGAGGAGTGCATCATAAACCGGAGAAAACTGAACCATCGTTGACGGTTTCATCCGAACAAGGGTCTAAGTCCAATTGGATATTGGCGATGAAGCCGTCCACCGCCTTCTGCTTACGCCTTGCCATTTCCTTGGCTTCCTCAGCTTCCAATAGGTAGCGTTTAGTAATTCAATAGCGAGAATTTGCCGGTAATTGCCAAGAACATTGGGAAGAGAGGTGTTGTCGGACCGTTGCCTTGTTCGCAGGCGGTCCCTGGGAAGCCTTGAATTGGAAAACGGTTGATCGGAACTCCTGGCTATTTATAGCCTTTATTCAGTGTTGAAATCCCCCGCCACACTGGTTGACGACAATAGGTGCCACGACGGCCCGCGTCTTCTTGTTCAAGCCGTTCTACAAAGCGAAGAGGAACAATCTTTCCACAGGAGCTGCGGAGGATTTATTTGAACGGCAAGTTGGCCGACAGTTGGCAAAGACCGTGGAAGAGGTGGAAACAAAGTCCTCAATATGCTCAACAGCAAACGTCAAGTCTGGAAATCTTCATCACAGATAAATAGCATTGTATTCGTTTCAAACTAATAAAAATCGATAGGAGTTCCTCAAACCATTCCAGCCTTGGCACACATTCCGTAGAAGATTCCGTCAGTATTGCTCATGAGCTCTGCAGGCGAGCCATTCTCCACAATCTTGCCATTCTCCATGACAATCTGGATAGAAATTTAGTCGGATACGAGATATGTAAACGGCGACGCACCACCCGGTCATAGTCAATAATGGTCTGGAGACGGTGCGCAATCGTGATCACACAGCTCGACGCAAACTCTTCACGTAGTGCGAGTTGAATCTTGTTGTCCGTCTCAAAGTCAATGCTCGAGGTCGCTTCATCCATGATAATCACGGTCGTCTTTCGCAACAATGCACGAGCGAGCGCGATGAGCTGCCTCTGTCCGTGGCTAAAGTTGGACCCGCTTGAAGTCACGACACTGTCCAATTTGATCGCACCCGTCTTGTTCGTCTCCGTGCCCGTTACAGACGAAGCGGAAGATGCAACGGCGAAGGTCGTAGACTCGTCGCTGTTACGAATTGAAGCTGGACGTGTAGAGCTTGGAGAAGGATCGATGAGGTGTACTCGACGGAGCACGTCCAAACATGCTTCGTCCGAATACTCATTGAACGGATCTAGATTCTCTCGGATTGTTCCTGAGAATAAGACACTGTCTTGTTGAATAAAGGTCTAAACCTCGATTAGATTCTCATTCAAGACATATTATGTGTAATTACGCACCACGCGTGAACGCAAGTCGTAGAGACCAATTGTGCTGATGTCGATACCATCAATAACGATATGGCCCTCGACAGGCTCTACGAAACGAAGAAGCGCAGTTGCCAGCGTCGATTTACCTGGATTTCCATCAGTGGCTGCATACTTTCTTCCCTTGTGTTTACACACCGCTACCGGTTCGTCCCACGAGACCAACTCTTTCTCGCGGTTTGATGTCAAAGGAAACACCTTGAAGAACTGATGGAAGATCCGGCGCATACTTGATCACAAGGTTCTCAACAGAGATCAGCTTCGAATCGGCTGGACCACCACTAGACGGCCAATACGCTGGAGGCCTGGCAGACTCGATGATTGAAGGCGGCTCTTGTGGCAGGTTTAAATACTCCGTTACTCGCTCCACGGCGCTGAAAAGTTCAATTGGAATTCAGATGCAATGTTGGAAGACTCACTTTAGATCCAACTCGAGCTGTGAGATGAACCGACAAAGCCAATAAATCGCCATAGTTAGTCCCATAGCGCTCACGATCAAAAGGCCTTCAAATCCGTTACTGGCTTTGGCACGTAATGCGGTAACGTCTGCTCCAAGGATACTGACAACCTGTTGATGGGTGTTGCCACCGAAGAGTGCAACAATAGCCATCACACAGAACACCGCTATACCACCCAGAACATCAAATCTGAAGAGGAGCCACCTGTTCACCATCCAGAGCGCCCAATAGCATTTCGTGGTGACATCAAGGTTGTCGTTCATCTTGTCGAGGAAGCGCCGCTCAGCAGAGAAGGCACGAATTGTAGCGAGGCCCTCGAGGCTAGTGCGGAAAGATGCAAAGACGGGGGATAATGTTGTCGAATCGAGTCGCTTTAGAGGTCGTGTGATTTCGAGATAAAGCTTGCTGTACGAGACGTACTGAGGAGTGTAAGAGTAAGTAAAAGGAAGATTAGAGGACATACGGCGGCGCAGATGACTATTCCCGGAATGAGGAAAAGTGGCGAGAGGAGTACAATCGTAAGAACCGAGAGGATGACAGTGAAAAAGCATTGGATCGTAAAGGAGAACGAGAAACCGATTGTCGTGTCAATGGTTTCGAAATCTTTAGAGAGACGATTGAGGATGCGACCTGAACGGACAACGTCAACCCCTACCGCTTCATAAAAAGCTAGAAACTAACCAGTAGGCGTTACGTCGTACCAGCGCATTGTTGCGCGACAAATGGTGTCCAACAGCTGACCAAAGAGGAGCCTCGAAGCTCGGTACCCTCCAAATACAAGTATCGAACTTCCAAGCATCTCAAATGTCAGGGATGCCAGACCAATAAGGACGTAAATCCAGACATAGAACATGGGATTCTCGTCTGCTGTTGGAAGCGTCTGGCTGTTCGCCGCCTGGTTGGCAATGAACGCAGTGACGGGGAAGATCTGGTTCCCATGTGTTTGAATGTGCATCGAGAGATTCGAGATAGCCTTGGCCGGCGTCTCGTATGCTTCTCCCCAGACTTGCATCCAAGCCTACAATCAACTGTTGGCACAGTTCTTTGCAACATATCACGCACAAACCTTTTGAACAATGGCCATGAACACGCCGAGAAGGGTGAACAAAAACAAGCCGACCCAAGTGATATATGCTCTAAGCAAGGTCAGCTACAATCAGAAAAACTTGTGAATCACTCACGATGCCTTGATGTACGAAAGGTACACTGAAAACTTGAC
Organism: Serendipita indica DSM 11827; assembly: GCA_910890315.1. Classification (NCBI taxonomy): domain Eukaryota; kingdom Fungi; phylum Basidiomycota; class Agaricomycetes; order Sebacinales; family Serendipitaceae; genus Serendipita; species Serendipita indica. The sequence goes on along the minus strand of CAJVGD010000012.1, from coordinate 902,470 downwards.
TCGGCCTTGTTGCATTTCCTCTTCATCTACTAGCTTTTTAGCTAGTGCTTTGTCGCCTTTGGCTGTATCCTTCTTCTGGTCTTGTTTATCTTCTTGAGCTTCTGTCTTTGCCTCTTCCTTCTTGGCTTTGGCGGTAATCTCACTGAGCAAGCCCCGCTTCTGTAGCTCGTTGATAGACCCTTGAGTATCTATTCGCCCGTCGAGCATTCGCACAAGATATCCGGCTCCGGGGAGTACAAGCTCCACATGATGAGTGACCAGGACCTACAAAACGTGAGATAATTCAGAGGCGTGGGCACCAAACTCACTACTGTACGCTTCGCAAGTAAAGGACCGGATAGGAGTCTCTCAAAGAGGAATCGCGCCGTGTGGCTATCCTGAAAAGGTTTAGGCACTGATTATAGCACAAGGAATCACATACCACAGCGCTCAATGGATCATCGAGAAGCACAAATTGCGTAGGAGCATAGATCGCGCGAGCCAATGCAACACTATGATAGGGTTATAGGCTAAAGTGAAGATGTGGGAGATTACTCACCGAGCCTTTTGACCACCAGACAAGCTAACACCGCGTTCGCCGATTTCTGTCTCGTCACCGTCCTCAAACGTCTCGAGATCCGGCCTCAAAGCGCAGCAATCGACGACCTGATTGTATCTCTCCTCGTCATATTCGCTGCCAAAAAGGATGTTCTGTTTAATAGTTAGGTGCTCCAACCACGGTGTTTGCGCAGCGTATGAGATGTATTCGCGCAAGCCAGTCTTTGGATCGACAATGGTAGGGAGCTTTGGGAGGAGAAGTTGAGTAGATGGCTTGAGCTCTGAAGGTGGCGGGATGATGTACATTTCGCCCAAGAGTGCTCGAAGGAGGGCCGTTTTCCCAGAGGCCGTAGGGCCAGTGACGAGAGACAGTTGTCCAGAAGGGAAAATTACATTGATATCCCGGAGCTCGAAGCGTCTGTCAGCAGTGGGACTCGCAGCAGCTGGAGTAACAGCCCCACTGGCCAACGTGGAGTGGTCTACGGTTTCTGCTTCTTCGATGGGATTAACTGGCGGTACAAGTGGATTTGTCAATTGACCAGTCTCTGTTGAAGGCAGGGGTTCTTCAGGAGCAGCCTTGACCCAAAACCGTCGCTTCCACCAAGGTTTCTTGGGTGCAGCTGGCTTTGCATCGAGTTTAGGCTCCTCTGGCTTGCTCCAGAGGAAGTAACCATTCTGAATGCCGAGTCGACTCTCTCCTACTAGAGTTTGATCTGTGCCTTCGCGTCTGCCACTGGCGTCTTCCTGCTTGAACGAGGAGACTTCTGGATCGACCTCGGGTTCACTGAGGTACGTTGCAATGCGTCCAACTGAAACTTTGACTTTGAGATAGCGGACAATGACCATAGGGAGTACGCCAAGGGGTCTAGTAAAGATCAGACAACGCATAGCAGCATCTAACATACTCACTGTGACAGCATGGAGAATAGTTGGACGGCGGTAAATGCAGTTGATACGGATAGGCGATGTCCACTCCAGATGTATGCCCAGAAGGCGAGAATAGACACGCCGATAGGAGCGATACCCCAGATGAAATTAAACCCGATATCCACATAGCCGCCTACAGAACTTAGAAATGATCTCCAGAGCAGATAGAACGTACTTTGCAAGACAAGCCTCAGCTCCTTGGCACGGGCATCCAATGCACGTTTCATCCAGCGATCCTCATTTGCTAGGAACTTGATGAATTTGATCTCTGAAATCATTTCGTTGAGAACAGACATCTTCTTGTCCCTTGCCTGCAAAGCACCGTGAGTTTTAACAATCTTCCGTGCAATGAATTCACTGACTGTCTGAATATCGCCGTAAATCTTCACTGCTCGACCCGAAAGAAGATGGTTCACGGGGGCTATCAGAATGAATATCCCCACGCCTGCAAAAGCGGACCATCCAAGGAGCCTACATGCCGTTAGCAAAGACAGCCTTTGCACCGGTGAGCACTCACTTGTAGAGGAATAGAGTGGCTAGAACCAATTGAAAAGGTGCATTCTGTCGTGGTTTAGCTTTGATCTCGCCTCTGGAAGAGTTACTCACATAGAACCAATAACACATGTAGATCATCGACTCCACTGTTCTGGTGTCCGTACTCATTAGGTTGACAATCTTGCCAAGATCTGCTGCCTCTGCCGCAGCCTTTTTCTTTTCCTCTTCTTCCTGTTCGGCCTTTTGCTTCTTCTTATCCTCTTCACTGAGGGATGTCTGTGCCGTGCCGTTGGCAGAAGCTGGTGTCCTTGTTCCACTAGCCCTGTCGGCGCCGTCGCCATCTGACTGCTTAGTGGCAGTGGTCGGTGTGGCCATGACCTCCCTCCTACGAAGCGCTTTCTCATAAATGGCCATCATGATCTGGTTTCTCGCACGATTGGCACCACGACGGCCGTAGAAAAGATGGTGCATGTCCGTTCCAGCTTTGAGTACGTTGCACGCTAGGAGACTGAACGCATATAGGAGCGCCTCTGCACGGAGCTTGCGGGTCTCAACTTCAGTGACGGCCGTAGGAAGCTTGCTAATGCTGTCAAGGATGAGTTTGAGGAAGAGGGGACCAGCAAACTCTAGGGTGAGGGACACAAAGGAGAGTCCAAATTCGAGGATAAAGTCGAGAGAGTTGCACGCCCAGTAGTGCCAAAAGAAGGCGCCAGGGGTAATCTTGCCGTCTGGAAGGACGAAAAGCCTGCCTGTCTCCACATATTTTGAGTAGATAGCTCGGGTGGCCATGAGCGGAGAGAGCTTCCACACGTCTTCCTCCTTTTGGATGTTCCTTTGAGTGATTGGTGTCACCCAAGCGAATGTTATCCAGTTCCAAAGAGTAGTGTAGTCCTCGGGGGAGATATTCGTACCAATATCAGCCGGGGAGATGACGCTTCCTTCGACCGGCACTGCCAACCTCGTTCTCAGAGTGATGACAAGGACGGTGAAAAGGACGAGGATATTGAGAGAGGAAAAGGTGATAAAGGCCATGTCGCGGAAGAATGGAAGCTGGTAGACATAGGATAGGTAGACATATCCACCAGCTTCGAGCAACGCGACTACCAAGGAGATAAGGTAGATGGTGAAAAGGTCGTAGTGGGGTTTGACCTTTGGTCGGATTGCTGGCTTGAGAGTCGCATAGAGCCACGTAAGACTGAAGATTGCGGCATTCCAAAACTCTGTGTTTGGTGACGATGGGTGATCGTCTACGGTGTTGGATACGAGCTTGTATGCACAAATAGAGAACCATGAAAGCGTTTCGAGGAGGCCTAACGCCGCTAGGGCAAAGTTTCGACCCGGCGCTTTAGACGCTGGTTTCGACACTACAACAATTGGTGGAGTAGACGATGTTTTGTCTTTTCTCAGACGCTCTTCTGCTTCATAAGGTTTTAAAAATGGTTTGAATGGCCTGACAAAGCGTTTTAATGGCTCCGGAAGCCCGGGGACTCTCTTGCGAACGGTAAAGATAACGACGAGGGCAAGCAGGGGGGCACGCAGCCAGATAGAGTCTACAACCAGTGACTGTCAAGGTGTCGTTAGAGTGCGTCCATTGCCTCAACATGACAATACTGACCTCGTCGGCGACGCCACTCGCAGTCGGCTCGAACATGGCGGTCGTGTTTAGCACGAGAGACGTGCCAGACGCTCTTTTTAGATGATATTAAAAGGTCTTGCTTATGCCGGAGGAACAGGAGACCGCGGCAAGGTCCAAGTTGTAACTTGGACTTTCGGCATTCAGGGACTGCACAAGATTGTGCACAGCTTTCAATGAGGATCATGCTGAGGACCTTGTGGGACAGTCGGCGCCAGAACTCCGTATCAATTCGAGGGTGCACATGGTGACTGGGATTTGAATGCTGAACCCACACGATCACAGACCCACCGAAATTGTCGTGGAGGTCTAAAGGAACGAACAGATTCTTCGTGGAGAATCCATAAAAGGTGTATTTTGGGCAACGGAGATCAGCTGCCTATTTATTAATGGCCATTGTCCATTAATGAGCCCACTTCGACATTCTAACGGACATAATCAGGAATCTTTAGGGTCAAGGGAATTCGCTCACGCGTACGTGGCTGCTCAGGTAACCCTTCTGATTCGAAGCAACAGAGCCCTCTGGGATGCTAGCCCAGTTTTCGCTTACTGCGATCAATGTTACCGCGTATCAAAGTCAATACAGCAACTATGTCAAGAGTCAGTCGATAAGATACTTGGAGACGCCTGGCACCACTTGGAAAGCCCTAACCACCGAATGCTCAATTTCAGCCGACTCCCTTACATCAAGAGTTCCAAATCTTCATTTCATACTCTTACTGTTGGCAAACAACAGAGCTCAACTTCTCCTCACGACTTGTATCCGAATCTAGGATTTCCTCTTTAGCACCTTTCTATCACGGTAAGGCGAGTCTCGTTCTCACCCACGTTTCGCATAAGCAAATTCTGATCTACAGTTACCCAGGTAGCAAAGAAAGTCTGCTGCAGATATCTCCAGAATGCTTCGACCCTTTATACCCCGGTTATTCATGGAAGAATCAAATGTACGGTCGACTCATTCATCTTCCTTATCAGCTTATTCAGAGTGGCACGGCAGACACGTTGTCTCGGCCTGTTATTCTCCTCTTCACCAGGATAGCACCGTGTCGTTGAAAAAAAAAAACAAGCCTTGTGACATACTATTTTGCTCGTCCTGAGACATGTTAGGTCTCTGGTCGCGCTTGAAGAGCACCTTGGGACTCTTCCAATCGTCTTCGGGGTACATAGACACATCTACATCACCGACCAATCCAGAGAGAAACAAGCAATCGGGTCAAAAGCCTTATTCGAAGATAGATGACCTTGGGTTTCTGGAAATTGTCTCTGGAACCGATCCTGTTGTTGAGTATGTCGCTCATTTCCGACACGCATTCGCAGCTAAACGCGTCTGGGCAGTATTGTAGCCATTCATGGTATAAATGGACATAGGGAGAAGACATGGATGACAGATCAAGGGGTGCTGTGGTTGCGTGACCTCTTGCCGTCGGACTTACCCAACGCCCGAGTTCTGACATACGGTTACGACGCGGAAACTCATAGTCAAGAATTTGTTTCCACCCAGACAATACATCGGCACGCCGAGAGCTTTGTCAAGGCTCTTTCGCGAGAGCGCCAGCGTGTTCCTCGAGTGAGTGAATAGTTTAGGACTTGGTCCACGCTGAATAATAACGAGCGTCCAATCATCTTTACCGCGCATAACTTGGGAGGCATTATTCTCAAATTGGTTTGTCGCTTGATTAGATAAGAAACCGGATAGTAATACTCGCATAGGCCCTGGTTCTGTGCAACAACCAACGTTTGGAAGCAACCAACGGTCTCAGGGACATCCTGGTATCCACTCATGGAGTCTTATTCTTTGGGACACCACACTCTGGCGTTGAAATCACCCCCCTCATCGACATCAACCGCTGGGTATCAGGGCATATGGAAACGACGGAAGTTATCCTCAAAGATATTGCGTCTCACTCCCCCGAACTCGAGAATATACAGAGACTCTATGTCGCCGCAGGCGAGAAAATTAATACCATATTCTTCTACGAAGAATATACGACACTCGACCTATGGAATCAAGGAGGACTGGTGAGTGTATTTCTACTCACGGGTGTCTATCTAAACCAACGGAAAGAACGTTCCATATCATTCAGCCATGATAGCTGGCGACCGCGAGGCGACGACAATTGTTCTCCATGCTAATCATGACGACCTGGTCAAATTTCCGGATAAAGAAAGTGATAACTATCGAACGGTTCTCTACCATCTCAAGGATCACGTTGACAGTGCCCTTGACGCTATCCGCGAGAAATGGGGAAGAGAAGATGACTCTCGCAGTTTGTAATCTATTTATCTTCTCTACATGGCTAACCAATACTCAGGAGCTGCGAAAGGGAACTTCACCCAGCGAGGCGTCGTGCAACAGAAACCGCTGCCACCAGCGTCAACAAGCTACATCGAAAGAATAAAAATCCAATCCCTTATCACACTGAGGCTCCTCCCAAAAGATCGTAAACAGCGCCAACCACGGTGCATCCTTCACGGACTTGGAGGAGCGGGGAAGACTCAGCTGGCAACAAACTGGATAAGGCAGAATGAGGGCAGGTACGAAGCGTGTGCAAAAAGGAAATATCTGAGGTTTCTGCTAGGTTTAGTCGAGTGATTGTCGTTGACGCTTCCAATCAAGCCCAATTAGAGGCAGACATGGAGTGGTCGATTCGTTCCTTGGGCCCGGAGTACAGTAAAATGTCGTGGAAGGACGCTGTTGCCCACCTCGACCGCAACGAGAAAGGATGGCTACTCTTCCTCGACAACGCCGATTCACCAGACCTTAATCTCGCTCCCTACCTTCCTAGTTCCCTTGATGGGGCGATTATAATCACTACTCGGAATCAGGAATGTGTGGGCTACGCTCCAGACGGTGCAGTTCCTGTGGGTGATCTTGAGGAAAGTGAGGCCGTGAACCTTCTTCATACACTTGCCCACGTCGCACCTATACCCAGTACCAAATCTCTCGAGATTGTGAAGGAGCTAGGAATGCTGGCACTCACAATTACTCAAGCCGGAACGTATATTCGCAAGACGCGGCGCCTTGATACGTACCTAGACACGTTCCGAGATCATCGAGCCCGACTTCTGCGGAAGAACCCAGAAAGTGGCACTGAATACACATCATCGACATACGCCGCTTTCGACCTATCCTTTCATCAATTACCGGCAAGGACGCAGGAATTTATGAAATTATTGGCCTTCCTTCACCATTCCCTCATCCCAGTCGCTCTGTTCGAGCGGTCGATAGCATCTAGCTTCACTGCGTACACAGTGTTGGACGAAATATCTCCGCCGGGAAGTGACAAAAGATTCATTTCAGGCCTCAGAAAAATCCTGGGTTGGACCTGGGATGAAATTACCTTCCAGGAGATCGTCGGCCCAGCCTCACGCGCGTCGTTTATCGACGTTTCGGCTGATGGCTTATTCTACAACATCCACCCCCTGCTCCAGATGTATATCAAGGATCGACTTGATAAAGCACAAAATCGCTACTTCGAACGCATGGCCACACAACTCATACTTGGAGCAATCTGGCCATCGGAGGGTGGCAACGCCCTGAATTGGCAAATACACGCGCACGCAAACAAAGTCCCTCGATCTGTGCAAACGGAGTACCTCACCCACGCGTTGGCGTTCCGTTCATTCTATGACTCATTGGGTGATTGGAAGGCGTGTCATGACCTATTGGAGTCTGCACGCTCCCAGCTGCAATCCGCTCAAAGGCGATCGCCGGGATCGTTGCCATGGCTGCTGCGCGAAATGGCCTGGAACCTGCGAAGCATGGGTCACCTGGAGGAGGCAGAAGGAGTAGGAAGAAGTGCACTCGAGCTGACGCGCAAAATCTTCAGACGGTCGGATCCAGCCACTACGTGGGCAATGAGCAACCTTGGTTCAATCCTTCGTGACCGTGGTCAGATGGAGGAGGCGGAAAGATTGCTGCGAGAGTCGTATGCTCTGACCCTGGAGAACTTTGGACGACAACACCCAGACACCATATCGGCAATGCATAGCCTCGCTCTCACCTTGTATGACCGCGGTCAGTTGGACGAGGCAGAAAAAATGCAGAAGGATGTCCTCGCTCTGCGGCTGGAGATCCTTGGAGAGCGACACCTGGATACCATATGGGCAATGAACAACTTCGCTCTCACCTTATATGACCGTGGTCAGTTGAACGAGGCTGAAAAGATGCAGAGAGATATTCTCGCTCTGCGGCTCGAGATTATGGGACAACAGCACCCAGACACAATGTTGGCGAAGTCCAATCTTGCACGCACTCTCAGTAAACGTGGGCATCTGGATGAGGCGGAGAAGATGCAGCGAGATATACTTTCACTGTCGTTTAAGATCCTTGGACAACGGCATCCGGACGTCATTCTGGAAATGCACAACCTTGCTCTCACCTTATCTGACCGTGGCCAGTCGGACGAGTCTGAAAGATTGCAGAGGGATGTCCTCGCTCTGCAGCTCGAGATTCTTGGAGAGCGACACCTGGATACTATATGGGCGATGAACAACTTGGCTCTTACCTTATATGACCGTGGTCAATTGGACGAGGCTGAAAAACTGCAGAGAAAGGTCATGACTCTGCGACTTGATATCCTTGGACCACGACATACTCACACCATTTCGGCAATGCGCAACCTAGCAGGCATCCTACACGATCATGGTCAGTTGGAGGAGGCAGAGAAGATAAAGCGAAAAATCCTTGCTCTAACGCTCGAGATCGTCGGGGGCCAACACATTGACACGATCAAGGCAATGGAAAGCCTCGCACGTACTCTACACAATCGTGGTCAGTTGGACGAGGCGGAGAGGATATGGAGAGAAACACTCGGACTGCGGCTCGAAATCCTCGGGAAAATGCATATCGATACCATTGCTACAATGGACAGCCTCGCTCTGACAATTTATAGCTACGGTCAGTGGGATGAGGCGGAGAAGATATGGAAGGAGGTACTTGCGCTGCGGCTCGAAATCCTCGGAGGACAGCATCGAGCTACAATAAGGGTAATGAGCAGGATCGCAAGCACTCTACACAAGCGTGGTCAGTTGGACGAGGCGGGAAAGATATGGAGAGAAATACTCGCGCTGCGGCTCGAAAGCCTTGGTCCAAGACATATTGACACCATTGATACAATGGATAGCCTCGCTCTGACACTTTATGGCCTCGGCCGGTGGGATGAGGCAGAAAAGATGTGGAGAGAGGTACTCACTCTGCGACTCGAAATCCTCGGCCAGACGCATAGTGACACCGTTAGGGCAATGAAAAACCTCGCCGTAATGCTCTATAATAGCCGTCAGTGGGTCGAAGCGGAAAAAATGTGGAGAGAAGTATTTTTACTGCAGCTTGAGATTCAGGGACAACAGCACCCAGAAACTCTTAATGCGTCATACGACCTCGCCTTGGCATTGTATGCGTGCGGTCAGTTTGAGGAAGCTGCAAAGCTTTTGCAAGAGACAGTAGAACTACGGGTTCAGGTATTTGGGGAAGACCACACTCATACTCTCATGGCAAAAAAGCTTCTCAAGTATGTTATAGCTAGCTCTAAGCCGCCCTGGTTGTTTTCTCTCCTATTTTGGTGACTGATCACCACACTTATTTGGAGATTATTTTAGTTATCACTGGAGTATGTTGACTACTTTCATTCAGCTTTCATATACACCAACAGTTCGCTCTCGTAGCCTTGAGTGTATTCTGTTAAACTTGCTGCTAAGAGATTGTTGAGGCATTGAACCAATTTAGACTACGCCCTCGATTCTTATATATCCTAGGTAGAACGCCCTCACATGTCAATGGATCGGCTGTCCGACTAATCGCATTGTAACCTTTAACTAGTCCAAACGAAATCATCGTTTGCCCTTGCCCTTGCGAGACGCTCGCGCATTCTTCTCCTTGCGTCTCTGTATCAGATTTCGCTGCTTTCGGATTTGGTCCACCGTTTTGAGCTCATTTTTGACCTTTTGGGAACTCTTGCCCTTCCACCTCCCTCCCAACTGGCCCTTGCCGGGCTTGCCTTTTGCTTTGCCCTTTGCATCCCCTCTATCTTGAGCATCAGAGGTTTGCGCCTGTTTCTTCATAACGCGCATCTTTCGCTCATAATTGATAGCCAACTTGTCGAGTGGCTTCGCATCCGATACTTTGGAATGCTTCCAGCGCTTTCCCCCCATCGACGAGCGAGTAGCACTAGGGTTCTCCGTCTCCCCGATACGTATCTCGCGACCTCTCCCCTTTCCTTTGATCCACTCGTCGTATCGGCCGCTTTTGTACGTGACAGGAAGCTTGGTGCCCCCTTCGGTTTTGATCATCTTGACGTTATCCGCACCCGCACCATCACCTTTGACAAATTTCTTCTTCTTCCTGTCCCACTTGAGTTGAGATTGCCGCCTCGCAGCTTCTTGAGCACCGACGTCTGTCGTCAGATCAAAGGTGGCCTGGGCAGCCTGCTCTGCAAACGATGCGCCGTCGCGTAGCGAATAACCACGCTCCGTGTCTGCATCCTTTTGGTAATGTGACATGTAAAAATCTTCGTCTTTGAACGACGTTCGCTTGGATGCTTTGCTTTTTGACATCGTCGTGCTCGGACCAAAAGCACTCTGAATACGGTTTAGCCACTACGATGATTCTTTATCGACAGTCTCACCTCTATATCCCTCTCGTCCGCCATCTCAACATCTTGGACGCCCTCACCTTCGTCCCCACTAGATTCAGCCGCGGCTTGGTGACTATTGACCAACGGCAGTGGCACACGACTTGCAGCTTTCGATAATGCTCGTCGTCTCTCTTTCATAAGGAGCGCACCAGCAGTCTTGCCTCTAGTTCCAATCTCGAATACTGTCTCCGAGGGCTTGAAGCGAGCGAGGCTTTCTAATAGCGATTCGCGCGTCTTGGTTGGTTCGACCAATGTTGACCCAGACTTTTGCTCTGGCGTTCCCCTCTCTCGTATAGACCGCAATTTCCATGCCGGATGTACGGCGTCGCTGTTGACGAATCCCCATTTGCCATTGGAGATAAACTCCTTTGCCCGCGAGTAGCTGACAGGGGATGCTTTCCCCTTTGTCCGATTATACATCTTCGTACCACGCTGCATGACGCCTCGCATCGTGGTCAGTTCGTAGTTGGTGTCGTCCAACCCACGGATATACTCCATTTCCTGGTCCAGCGCATCACGCGGAAACGGTCCAAGAACAAGCGAATCCACAAAGGCAGATTCGGTAAGAGAAGACACCTTGTCGACCAACGGCCGACCTAGGAAAAGTTGAAGATCGAGGACATAAGGAACCTCGTCGCGTGCGACAAAGCTCCAGGCCCAGCCTTTTCGACCCATCCTCGCCGTTCGTCCGACACGGTGCACAAAGACTCGATTGCCGACGGGAAAGTCATAATTGACGACATTCTCCAAGATTGGAATATCGATTCCTCGTGCAGCAACATCTGTCGTGACAAGCACAGACGTTTTATGGTCGAGGAACTGGCCGAGGGCAGATGTACGCGCCGCTTGGGTGAGCGTACCGTGGATGCTGGACACCGCGTAACCGGCTAGAGTGAGGAGGGCGGAGATGTATGCGACGTGATGCTGTGTGCTCACGAACACAATGGTTTGGTGAGGTGCGAGGATGGCGGCTCCTGCACCTGCCGTCGAGTTTTTGGCCCTTTTCCCTGTGGACTTGTCCCTTTCGGCTCCTCTTTGCTCGAGATCCTTTTTCAGGGGCACTCCAATGACTTCTCGTAGGAGACAGAGAAGAGCTGCGTCCTTTTCACCTTCCCTTACGCTCCAAAAAGCCATTCGCAGGTCGGCACTAATCTTCGTCTCGCTGTCCAGTCGAACGAGCTTTGGCTCTCGAAGACCGGCTTTAGCAAACTCGACGAGAGATTTGGGAAGGGTGGCAGAAAAGAGTAGAGTCTGTCGTGAGGAGGGCAGTTTCTCGAGGATGCTTGTCAAGTGGGTGGAGAAACCGAGCTCAAAGAGCCGATCAGCCTCGTCAAAGACGAGGTATTGTATCGTGCTGAGATTGAGTGACATTTCAACCAAGAGGTGGAGAAGACGTCCTGGAGTGGCGATTATCCTTGAAGTCGGTCAGTTTAGAGAGAGAATCGGAAAAGGCTCGACGTACACATCGGGATTGTTCGCCATGGTTTCAAATTGTTCATCCAATCCTTCTCCACCAACTACCAGGGCCCAACGCAGCGCATTGGCACTTGTAGAGGGACCAGATTCGTCACGTTCGCCCGCGTGCTCCTGGTCGCCGGCTTCGCGCCATCCTCGACTAAGTTCTCGTCCCACTTTGAGTACCTGAACGGCGAGTTCCCTGCTAGGAACCAGTATCAGCGCACGAGCGCCATAGACACCGCTATGTCGACCTCCGAGTCGCTGTAGAAGTGGGATCATGTATGCTAGGGTCTTGCCTGAACCGGTACGCGCCATTCCAACTAAATCACGAGGAGGATTTGAGAGCAATGTTGGGATGGACGAGCGTTGGATAGGTGTTGGTGTTCGGTAGCCTCGCAATGTGAGAGCGCGTAATAACGACGGATGTAGCCCTAAAAACATTACTTTGAGCCGTGAAATTATTACGATTACTTACCCATGCTCTGAAAGCTGCCTCCTCCGAGTTCATTTTTTGCCTTGCCTTTGCCTTTGACTGTCGACGTCTTTTTCAAAAGCTCTGCACCGTCTTTGATGTTTCTCTTTGCGATAGATTGTTGAATAAACTCGTTTTCGTCGTCGTCGTCGTCTTCACTCGCGAGCACCAATTCTCCCTCGTCGCTGTTTGTTTCTGCCTCTGAAGCGGATGATGCAGACTCCATCTCGACGTCTTTTTGTTCTTCGTCACGCTTTCGCTTTGTGGGGGCCATTGCTAAGAAGCGCTCAGCGGAGTGGCGGGGTCGAAGGATCGGACTTTGGACTCGTCCACACTGTTCCATCTCTGAGCCATCCACAGCTGCCATAATCAACAATGAGCACACGCGCAATGAACGACGATGAAGTTGTGTCGGAGATGAACAAGATGGTGCGCATTGCCTTATCTGTCGCACAGACGTCGAGGGCTACGTGGTGGCTCACCGGCGATGTGCACGCTCTAGGTCGCGTTCATCAAGCAGGAGGCAATGGAAAAGGCTCGTGAGATCAAAGTCAAGGCAGACGAAGAGTTTGCGATTGAAAAGGTTTGTCTTTTGGTCCATTCCATGACGGCTGATCCCATCAATACGCGATGTCTAGGCAAAGATTGTCCGTCAAGAGTCACAGGCTATCGACGCTGCATTTGACAAGAAGCTCAAAGGCGCAGAAACGGCGCTCAAGATGTACGTCGTGGTTCATCGCTAGACTCAACACTGACGTCTCTCTTACAGTGCGCAATCCACTCAGACGAACAAATCGAGACTTCGACTCTTACAGGCGCGCGAGCAGTATCTCAATGGACTCTTTGAAGCGGCCCGTGAGGAGCTGTTGACTCTATCGCAAGACGAAGCACGATATTGTCAACTGCTAGAAGGAACAATCACACAGGTGCGGATTCTTATCCTTTATCAGCATAAAGTCTCTAAGCTCCTGTGCAGTCACTCCTCCAATTGATGGAGCCAAACGTGACAGTGTATTCACGACCAGGAGATGTACAGATTGTCGAACAGGCCGTCTCTTCTGCAAAGACAACATACAAGGACATTAGTGGCCGTGACATTGAAGTCCAGGTCGAAGGCTCGTTGCCAAAGGACTGTGCTGGTGGCGTGAGATTGATGGCCGCTGGTTCAAGAATTACGGTGGATAATACTTTGGACCAACGCCTGAAACTACTAGAAGAAAAGGTGCGCGCACTCTCCTTCAGTCACCACCTCTTCCCTCAATTTCCCTAGATGCTCCCAGAGATTCGACATGAACTATTTGGTATCAACGAAAACCGCAAGTTTTACACGTAGATTATGAATGCACGCCACCTTGTTCTCGCAACCTGCTTGGCGCACCTGCCTTTCTTAATGAGATTACTGAATTCGGATAAATCGCGAATCATATCTTCATCTCAGTTGCACTGACCCCAGCTCCCGTCGGGAGCGAGCCGGCGTCTGAGTCGTATGATGACCATTGGCTTTTATCACAGACCCCTTTGCAGGCCTCGAACGATTCCCCACTGACTCGTCCTCACCTCATTCTCAGTTTTTTATCCTCCTACTCCCCTATTCCTTTGCCCTTCTCCACCGCGACTCGGATCTCTGGGTGCCATTACGCCCATCGCAATTTTCTGATGAATAATCTGCACCCTTCGGCACGGCTTGCGTATTCTTCTCCCTCTTGGACTCGACCGCACCTGAGAGCGTCACGAGTATTCACAAAAGTCAGATTTTATCACTCGAATTTTGCACCACCAATGTCGGCCAGTCCACGCCGCAGAGAACCAGCAAATCCAGTGGCGACGGGTGCGGGTGCCGAACAGATCAGGTCCTTCTCCGACACCGACAAGACGTCTAAATACGAGGTGATTATCATCGGAGCAGGCGTAGCTGGACTCTCGGCGGCGTATCGAATCCTTACGAAGCGTCCTGGGACAAAACTGCTCATGTTGGAAGCCCGAGAAAGGGTGGGTGGGAGAGTACATAGCGTAGACGTAGGAAACGGATCTGTAGATTTAGGAGCTAGGTATGTCGTCTAATCTTGGAGGATAGGCACATGCTGAAAGTTTCCGTAGCTTTATCCACGGCGTCAATGGGAATCCTATTATGGAGTTATCCAAGAAGCTGGGATTCGAGGTCACTCCGAGCAGGATGTCCATGCGCGCATTCATGCCCGATGGCTCGTTGGTGCCCCAGGAGGACATTATCCGAGTTGGCCCACGCATTTTTGGCACAGTATTCGAATGGCTCCCTGAGATCTCTCAGGGCGCGTCGACTGAGAAGGATATCCCATCCGACGTGGAGAGCCTTGCCGACCGGGTATTCAGCAAAGATTCGCCAATATACGCTGACACCTCCGAAGACGCCAATACGGAGAAGAAGGACGAAGTTTTCATAGCGGAGAGTACTATTCGCAACTTTCAAGGATGGACTGGAGCACCCTTGGACTATGTGAGTCTGAAATGGTGGGGGTTCAATAAAGACACCGAAGGTGGCGATGGCCTGCTGGTGAAAGGCTACGGTCCTCTTATCCAGTGGATGAAGGAAGAGATAGAGAGGTTGGGAGCCGTAATACGACTTGGCGAGGTTGTGGAAATGATCTCGACTGACGAGGAATCTGGCGTCGTCGTTCAGTCTCGTCACGATAACGACACGACGAGATATGAAGCAGATTACTCAGTCATCACGCTTCCTTTGGGCGTTCTAAAGCACGACCCGCCAACTTTCGATCCTCCTCTTCCCATCCGAAGACAGCAGTCGATCCAAAGACTAGGATCTGGGTTGCTCGACAAGGTTGTACTCATATACGACAAGCCCTGGTGGTCGGCAGAGGAGTTGAAGGCAGGCCAGAGTCCGGCCCCGGCGGCGGACGAGGACGAGGACGATGAAATGGGAGACCCGATGATAAATCTCCTTTTACCCTCCAAGGATAACCCAACCCGGTTAATGGGCCCATCCGGTGGTGCCCCACCCAACCACAAACCGAACCTCCATCCCGGAGCCTTTCCACCTCGCAGTGCCGAATATCTCCAACAGAATCCCAACGCATTGATGATTTTCGATGTCCATGCTCAGAATGGAGTTTCGGCTCTGAGCATCTTTGTCGCTGGAGAATGGGGGGACGTAATGGAATGCTGCTCCGAAGAGGAAACGCGTGCATGGGCGGAAAGCGTAGTCAAGGATTATTTCAAGGAACTCGTCTCGGGAGAAGTTCCTTCTCCAAGCAAAGTTCTGCGGACAACGTGGAGGGAGGACAAGTTTGCATATGGCAGCTACTCGTACATCCCAGCCGGTTCGACAGCTAACAAGAACCTTGGACCAGCTTCCCCAGTAGATCAGTTAGAGGTGTCGAGGACGTTGTGGGGTCGGCTGTATTGGGCTGGCGAGCACACGGAGCTCAACCAATATGCGAGTGTTCATGGTGCTTGGTCGAGCGGCGTCCGCGAAGGTGACAAAGTCCTTGTTCAGTTAGAGAATAGGGAGTAGTAGCTACAAGATGGTCAGGATGCGACGAAAATACGACTAGGCCCTCACCTTCAACCCTGACTGTCGTCGAACTGCATGCGAATCCGCAAAGCTTCTTCCATGATCTGTAGATTAATATCCGCAGCATCTCGTAATAAGATGGCTTCAAGGATCAGACCGGGCTGAGTATTGATCCCCAAAGAGGCGTTGCGCTTGAGCCATTTTCGTATCTCGCGCTGCGGCTTCTGGATGTGGTTTTAGTCCGTGTATAAAATAATTGGGAATTTCGTCACCTCGCACGACTCGAGAGTGCCCATGACCATCACTAGACTTCGAACTTCCCGAGGGATAACGCCTTCTGTATTCAAACAGAGCCTCAGGTCGACTAGAACAGCGGGTCTTTGAGCAGAGCGCTGCTTTTCCTCATCGTTTGTTGACGCCGGTTTATGCGGCAGGGAGTGAAGTAGTGCCAAAGTCGAGTTTGGTACATCCGCAAACACCAAGTGTCCAAAAAGACGGACTTTCTGTCCACTCAAGGACTCGCTTACAGCCGCAATGGATAGAAGCTGAGCGAGTCCGGGAGCGACATTTATCTTCCAAACAAACTTGGTCTCTGCCTCGTCCGCCAATGGAATCTCTAGTGGGCTCAGCGGGTCAAACTCAATAGCGGCACCTGTCTTGTCATCCACCTTGCATGCTCACGCCCTTCTGTTGACTAGTCTTTATTGGCAGGGCGCATGGCGGCAAATCTGGACAGACTTTATCAGATAGGTATCTAATAGGACCTCGTTAAATATATAAAATAGGTGTAAGTTGCATAAAATTGTGTTTCCTTGACTGTCAGACCAGCCGTCAAGCCGTGCACAACGCGACCGCGAGTTAGAATCTTCCGTTGCATCTCTTGCTGCCTCCCAATGATCAGGATCACAAATTGCATCTATTTCTTCCAACTGTTCACGTAGTGAGGAACCGGGGAAACAAATCCTCGGCCAAAACTCTCTGCTGCGGACGCCTAAACTATTGAGCCAAGCAAGGCTGCGCAATGTCATATCCATGGTATATCAAGAGTATCCAAGTCGACTAGGTGAGACGTATATGAAGCTGCCCTTCGCCAATTCTACTCAACGACGAACAAGGAGCTCACCACAATCGCTCCTTGTGCACCAATGAGACTGTTCTCTGTGGATTCAATCACAGATCTCGGGTCCTCAGCGGTCGAAGACTTTGCTTGTCGATACGCAGACCATGCGCTCTACATCCCTTGGGTCTCCCAACTGGACACTTCACTGTATTCCAGCCAAGTTTGCAACAGTCTCGTCACCTGTTTGCGCGCAGATAATGCAGGTCCGTCGGATCCGTCAACAAATGCGCACGACTCACGCAGTTCTTCAGCAGGAGAACTTGCCTCTATGGCTCCTGGTCATTTAGGAGGCACGTACGCACCTAGGTTTTATGTGGAAGCCTTGAATGAACCACACGCTGTGCCCATTGTCTTCGAACTGAATGTCCTTCTCAACGAGGACGATGACATGGATGTAGAGGACGCATATCCGCTCGACGCGATGACAGATTACGGGATAAAGTGGGATCAAATTAAGCGAGGATTCGACGAGTTTATTTCAGAGCCCACGATCATTCACGCCCAAGTCGAGATCGTATGCCCTCGACCCGTGCACCTTCTACCATCCTGGATCTCCGAATGAAGACACGACACGCCATCGGACATGGGCCAGCAAGAATGATTCGCTGGCCGTGACGGACTCTGTGGAGGCTCCCTGACCGCTTTCTACTTTCATTTTTCGGCCTATAGTTAATTCCCCATCCTGTTTCTTGTACCCCGATAGAATTTTGAGTGCGCAAAAATATTCATGAAGTTCGGGATTCTTCATCTCTCCCAAGATGTCTATATTCACGATTGAGCACTGCAGTTTTGATGTACCTGAGTTTCACACCCGAGCACGCCGTGGAGGTGAACGCGATCCAAACCCGTTGTGGAGGCGGTGACCGGCAATGGAGTAGATGGCTAATGGTAAACGTAAGCTCGAGTATAGTAAATGTGATTTGGTATTTCGGAAGAGATGTACAAAGAGATATCTGCGCTAGATTTGTCCCAAAGGTCCGTATGGAAAAGTTGCGAGCAGACGAAGGCGGCGAGGTCCAGCTACGCCGACAACTGCCCCCTTGCAATGTATGATACAACAATGTTGGGTTATCAAGTCCGTGAGTGTCCTCGTGTAATGTCCAAGAGAGAAAAAAAGAGAAATGTCCAAGAAACGAGAGTCATTTACCGCCATCACTCGACGGTCGAAAAGGAATGTACATCTCTATGTGAGCCTTTAGAGATGGATGTAGAGAAGATGACAAGAAGACACGCACCATGCTCGGCGATGAGCGACTCGAGTCGTCGCACTTCGCCCTCATCGACACGGGTACCTGTGAGGTACTTTACACTCTCGATGGGCACCCATTCACCTCCGTCGCCGACCCAAATGTAACCGGCTCTATTCGAAGGTGGGCATGTCTGAAGTCCCAGACGACCAAACGCGTCCTGATGACCCTCATCCTCTCTTGCGAGCCAATGTCTCAGTTTTGCACCGACAACCCTTACCTGATCTTCCGTCAAGTTGACATGACTCGTCATCTGCAGTACCCGAACATGCGTTTGGGTGGGCGAGACTTCGAGAATGAGGCAAGGATGACGGGCGGTGAGACGGCTCGTCGAGGATGTCTTCATCAGTCGCCTTGTGGTACGGGTCATGACAATTTCTCCCCGCGTAAAGGCATGTCGATGCGGGATGGGAATCAGTCCGGATTCCGTCCGCGCTAAGCCAGCATACATTTCATGTACAGGTGTGAGTGATCCAAAACCGCCTCCGTTCCCACTTGCACTCGTGTTACCGCTGCTACTGGCACTGCTGGGGATCTCGGTATCCGGGAAAGGTGAGTTCGGTGGCGAGGAGAATCCAAACCCAGCTGAAGAGGAGCGAGAGTGTGTCGAGGACGATGGACTTCTCGCTGGGGACGTACGACCGTTGAGAGGAGAGGGTGAACCAGAGCCAGAACCTGACGAGTACACCTGATTAGAAGAGCTGCGTTTGTGAGCTTTCCATTCACTCGAAGATGAGCGAGTGTGGCTTTTCGAACCCACCGCACCCTGCCAACCATGCACCTGATTTGAGGGTTGGGGATAGTGGTGCTGCGGTGCAGGCCAGGATTTTGTTCGCGACGCTGCGGTCGGGTGAGCGTTGTAGAGATCTGGATATGCGTAATGACCAGAGTGGATATTTGACTGCGGAATCCAAAGAGGGTGAGGGGCTGTAGTCGCAGTATTGTGCATCATCGACGGACCAGCCAGAGGCAGAGGGAGCGACGACGAACGCGTTTGCCAGCCGTGGTTTAGTTGGTCAGAGCTACTGGAGAGGAGGTGGTTCGCCCTGTGGTTAAGCGGCTGGAGCGTCTGAGGGTGTGCGAAGACGGGTCGAAGTGTGCTGGTTGAGCTGTTTGACGAAGAACCACCAAAGGATTGCGTGGGTTCCATGTAAGCGGTTTCTTGCTGAAAGTATGATTTTGAGGCGACCCGGTCGTTGTAGGGAAGCTGGGTAGCCTGGTGTGCGTAAAGGAATGAAACTGCCATGATCAAGCGCAAATATGGGTTGCCAAATAGGTCTTATGTTGATCTAAGTCTATATGGCCAAAGCGAGCTGGGTGGCCGGCGGTGAGTTGACAGAGGACGGAGGTGTTGTTAGGTGCGCCGCTGGGACAGGTAATAGTGGGCAAGTCGGGGACAATGAAGGTGCAGGAGACAAAAGGAGAAGCGCTATCTGATGGTCAAGGCCGAGGTGGGGACGGATGCTTATATATCCTAATTCTGTCGCGTGTCTAAAGCGCGGGTATGATAAAGTTGTCCGAGAAGTCGCATGAAAGCCAGCATTGCCACTACTGCGTTATACTTGCTCCTAGTGAGATACCGCTCGCAGGATACGGGTTCGGCTAGGTGCGGGACTTGCACGGAGGGAGGCATCGCTTCCCACTGCTTTTCTCGTCAGGCAACGAAGATCGTTAGAGCTCTCTTAGAAAACATCTGAAATCTATTGCTGACCTCATCGTGCATCCCATTTCGAGTAGCGGAGTTGCAATGACTGGCCATCTGTCAAACACTCCCATCAATCGCTGGCTCCTCGAATATTCTCATGGTTGACGCCGCACCAAACGCAAGAATTGACTCGGAGGTTTTGTATCTTCGTTCCGTATGTGCAGAATCGTTGTCGAAACCGGACGGGACCGTCCCCATGGGATCGCCGGAGGTGCTTCGTCAAGTGCTATTTTAATTTTAATTTAGTCTTCAGCTTCCTAGTGCAGCTATGGTGGCCTCGGAGATGCACAGGAAACCTGTAGACGTCAGAAAGCCGGCGCCTGGGTCCTTGTTGTGTTTGACGGGTGACGGAAAGGGACCGGTGAGTCAATCTCCATTCAACGGGTCTCCTTTCCTGACTACGTACCTCTTCAATCGGCAACCCTCTTTGGCAGGAGCGCAAGTAACGGTGAAACGGTGACTTTGTCGGTGCCTATGTTGGTCCAAACGTCGGGTATCCGTGTGAACTTTTGACAAAAGAGCGCCTTTGCTACATTTTTGAAACTCCGTTCTTTGCTCTCGTGTCTTGTTCTCAGGCTCGGCGGTTGTTGTGGGCGCTCTCGAGGCTATGGAGACGGGCCCGAAGAAACGAGTACGGCCGAAGTTCCTTGTGCACATTCGGAGATGCCATTTACCTGGCATTACTCGACCGTCTAGAAGCGCGCCGGGGCTGCGAGACAAAGGTCGACTAGAGAGCCGCCCATTCTCGCGTGTCACCACCGTACGAATCCCTAATCAAATCGTTCAAAACATTTTCTGGTAGCTGATCCCTTGTATTTGTTCTCAATTCGTGGGCGGCTTGTGGCTTGCAGTTTGCTGGGGGGCGGCTAGGTTAGGAGCTGCCTGCTTCCGGTTCACAATCTATGTACTCTTTCTTTCTGAAGGTATCCGTCCCTTTGGATCTATTTATGTAAGACGAATAGACCATATGACTACATATTTATTAACTGATTGTCTACTGTGATTTGAGACCATATCCGACCCTCACCAGAGGCTTCCTGTTGTGACAGGATGACCGAGACCTGCCCCTAGACGTTGAACCCGATATCCATAAAGCACTTGCGCGGGAGGGTCCCAGGGTAATACTCGCAGAAATATCTGGCACGGAATTCGAACATCTCCAAGTAGAATCTTCCCATGTGGGATTTGGATCGTGGCAAGATTTTGTGCTCCCAGACGAGTTCACAGAGCTCCAATATGTCGTGGTAGTCCACTTGATCCGCTTTTTGGCATTCCCAGGCTTGAAGCGAATGAATGCGTTTCTCCCAGCCCAACAATTTGTGGTAGAGCACGAGATAAAGGGGAGCGACTGGAAGATTGTTCAAATGGATGAAGTGGTTGCGATGAAAGCCACTTGGAATTTCGACATCGGAAGTGGTGGACAATAAGAGGTCGACCTTGAGAACGATTGACGTGCGGGGAATCTGGAGATAAAGCGTCCTCCATGAAGCTCCTGGTGTCCGAGGAGTCCTTAGGAAAAACTTGTCTGGGTACCTCTCACATAGCCAGCGCTTCAATGTCTCAGCGTCGACAGCCGGGCATAGCACGATAACATCGATATCCTCGAGTAGTGTCAGCGGATAGCTTATGCCGTCCTGTCACGCTACCTTGACGATTCGCTCAACACCCCAGAGTCGTGCTGCCATGCCGCCGACGAGACAACACCATGGCTCTCCAACCCCTTCCAAGGCGTCAATCACCATTCGTGACGCATAGAGACAGTCGTCGTAGTTTTCTTGCAACATTCAGCTCGAGCGAGTAGGCAAACCGGACAAAGAGTAAAGTCGAGGTGGTGGTGACGGCCAACGTGCCTTTGTGCCTTTGTAGCAAGCATAATGCGAGGGAGAGAAAAAATCTTAGTAGCATGTAAGACGAAGAGAAAATGCACGAAATATTATATGAATACATGTTTCGTGACAAAATAGATACTTGTGTCCTAAGACTTTGAGATAAATGCACGACTGTTCGTTGTAAACGTATGAACTAGACGTCAAGTCCCATCTTTTTAAATCGTTTAACGACGTAATTAGTCCCGAGTTCTGCGCAAAACTCATCCGCTAGGTCTCTAAACCTCTCCAAATAGGACCTCCCCACATGGGATTTGGATAGCGGAAATGGTCCGTATTGCCGGTTCAGTTCACAAACGTCTATGACGTCGTACTGATCAATATCACGCGCCTTTTCATTATCGCTAGATTTTGCTGAGCGGACGCATTTATGCCAGCCCAGCAACTTGTGGAATAGAACGAGATAGAGTGGCGCGACTGGTAGTTTATTGACGTAGACGAAACGTTTGCGATAGAATCCATCTGGAATCCCGATATCTGCTTCATCTGACAGCAGGTCTACTTTGATCGTATAATATGGCCAACGAGGAAGTCGAAGATATAACATCTTCCAGGGAGCTCCAGTTGAGGAAGGTCGCCAATAAAATTCGTCAGGGAATCTCTGGCAGAGCTGAAGTTTCAATGTATTAGGATCGACATCTGGTCATAGTACGATGACATCGTCCTCGATTCGAGTGAGCTGAGTGGGCTGGAATGTCATCCATCATACTACATTACCTTGACATCTCGCCAAACTCCCAAAGTCGTGCCGCCATTCCACCAATGAGACAGCAACATGTTTCTCCAACTTCTTCAAGGGCATTTATTACTACTCGTGATTTATATAAGCAGTCGGCGTAGGTGGGGCCCGACATTCAGCTAACTAGTACACAGATAGTGTTGTCCAAGGCGAAGGATGGTGGCGGTGCTTTGCTCGTGGGTTCTTGTCACTTTGTATCGAGTACATGAGAGGATCTTCAGCAACTACTGTCCGAGCTGCTTACGGCAGCATCGAACTCTGGCGTCGAGTCTTCGGGTGTACTGGGATAGGGTGCGGGTCCAATGCGAGTAGCCAAGAGGAATAGACGAAAGCGAGCAAAATCTGAGTGCCTGTAGAGCGAAGATGGGCGCAAGGGAGACCCATGAGGCGAGGCGAAATCCAGTGGTCGACTGCAGAGCATGGCGTTGTTACGAGAGAATGCGGGACAAGCTCATCAACCGCGATATCATCCAGCCTCTTCTGAGGTATCAAAAAACAGCTAGTAGGTAGTCACCTGTATATTCCGAATTGCGGGTCCTATCCGAACATACAGGCTGAGACTCTGTAACACAGTAATAAGTATATTGGACATATAGAGAGCCTACCAGGAGCTGGATGGAGAATCAAACCTCCGATGAACGTATGCACCAACTAAGTAGAAATCCATTCCATGGATTAGAATCCGCCTAGGTGAAAAAGTAAATGCCCTCACCTAAACATTGAACCCAATGGCTTCGAGTCTCATCCTAGGTAAGTCTTTGTCGTAACGTTCACAAAAGTATTCCGCCCGCCTCTGAAAGTTCTCTTTGTAAAGTCTTCCCATATGCGTTTTGCTAAGGGGGTATATGCCGTGTTGCCGAAGTATTTCGCAAAGTCGAATGATATCAGGGTAATCCACATCATCCGCTTTCTCCTTTTTCCATCGCTCCCTCGAAGCCACTCGGTCTTCCCATCCGAGTAGCTTGTGATAGAGCACAAAATAAAGCGGCGCAACAGGAAGACCATTTATATGGACGAAATGATTACGGTGAAAGCCATCCGGTACCTCGAGATTCTTTTCAGTGGAGAGCAAGATGTCGACCTTGACTTTATGCTGTGTACGCGGAATGTGCAGGTAAAGCTTCCTCCACGTATGGTGTCGGTTTCTCGGGCGCTTCAAGTAAAAAAGGTGGGGGTATCGCTGGCAGATCGAACGCTTCAGCGTTTCCGGATCAACATCAGGCTGTAGGACAATCACGTCGAGATCCTTGACTAGAGTCAGTGGATAGAAGAACTTTTATCAAGCCTCCGTGCCTTGATGGTTCGCCGAACTCCCCACAACCGTGCCGCCATTCCTCCAACGAAACAACACCAAGGCTCTCCGACGTCTTCCAGAGCTTTGATCACTAGACGTGCCGCATAGAGCCAGTTGTCGTAACTTGGAGCTGTCATTTAGCTCAGAATGTAGGCAAACTTGGCTAAAAGTTGAAATTGCCGGGTGCAAGTTCTTAACCGAACGGCCCCTTTCTACAATTCGTCTGACTAACTAAATTACACATCATTGCAAGCTTGGGAACTTAGAGGATTGTCTGGAATGTCCAATCCGGGATTTGACACGAGTGACAATGATGTAAGAAGGGAGTTGGATGTAAAAGATATCTTAATAACAGAAAGAATTGCCATCCTCGGAGGCAAAATCGACTCATGCCACCCAGCCTCAGCATTGTGCGAATTCATTTAATTAGTGGAAAGTATATGTCGCATCCAAGAAACAATCGCATCACTCCTTGCTATGAGTGGTGAGAGCCGGGCCAGCGTTTAGAAATCGAGAAGGAGGAATGAACCTGGTCTACCTTGTGAAGTATATTGTTGAACCGCCTTCTCGCTGGCCCATTGGTCATCAACCTCCAAGCTACGCAGAGACAGATACTCAGAGTCGTCTTCTGAGATATCCTCGATGTCCTCCAAGCGGGCAAGCAAGTGAATTAGCGACTCTGAGAGCAGAGAGCTACAATCAGATTCTCCCTCTACGGAACTTGAGTATATCTTCAGATAGGTCGATGAGGCGGCATCTGTACGAGTGATGGATGAATGGTCATGTTGAATCTCCATCTCGTCCTCACTGGGTAGTAGTGACTGCATGAAGGGTGTGGATGGGATAGACCCAAAGGACTCGTCGGATTCGTGAAGAATGTCATCTAGCTCTTCAATGAGTTGGTCCCAGGTCATCTATGTGCCTATTTAGTTCAAATCTCCCTCGCTGGGTGTCCATACCTCCAAGTATTTTCGCCAATATTCGGTCTCGTATTCGTTTACAATTTCCTCGAGACATTCGTCCACTACTATAGCCAAAATAGATTAGAATACACCTTCTTCTCTTACACATGTCTGGTAAATTGCTTGCCATTGTATGGCCACGGTATGCCGCGAACGTCGGACGGGGCGAGGTCGTAGGTGGTCATGGAGGAGAGCTATAAAGTAGCACCGGTTATGAAAAAGCTAATAGAAAGATGAAAAAGACTCTTAGTTTTCTTCAGCCATCATTCGCGCTGGTTTTATAGTATTTGGCGCTGGCTCTGGCTGATGGTTGGTCTGTCTGACAGCGCCACTGGGCAGAAAGACAATGACCATGCATTGTTTCCCGAGGTGCACCACCTGCTCTAGGGTGTGAGGAGCGTCTGGCGAGCGGCCCGCCTTGGTCATTGGATAAGCCTGATCGATCATTAGCGACAGTACCTGTAGACGACACATCTTACATAGATGAAGGTATAAAGAAGACAGGAAGTGGCTGACCTTGCTGACTGGGAAGCCAGGCCCAGACTTCCGAATCTCTATAGAGTAATGTCAGAGTGAATTTATGCTATTTGTTGGGATTCTCTTCACGTAATAAAGCTATGTGGTGATGTGGTTGGCTGGGCCTCGTCCATCTTGACCTCCTCTCTTATAATGTCCACTAGCCAGCCGGTCATCTTTAAGCCTAAACCGATGATATTCACGCCAAAATCAGTACAAAGATCGACAACAAGTGAAGAATGCTCCGCTGAGCTAGGCCAACGACGACCAGTGCCGAGAGGAGTGCAGATCTTTACACGTCTCCCAGCCGAAAAGATCTCCAGCGCAACCATCGTCAAAGACTTGAGTGCGAAGCAGTCCTATCCTGCCTTGCAGAGTGTGGAGGCCAGTTCCTCGATTCCGACTTGTGCCAGCCCAAAGGTGGCATCGCAGGGGTCCGAGAGTCGTAGTTCAGCCGAACACTCGATAGTGAGTTGCAAGGTATGCTGTTGATGTCGTTGCTTGAATACATCTCCCTGACTTGTCATATTGCCAGCCAACCAATGATAAACATCAGGAGGTGTTGAGGAAAGAAAGTCAACCGAAGAAGTGGAAGAATATGATTCGAGAGCCCTATCCATTAGAAGGCTACAGCGGTGATCTCGCCTCTTATGCCAACAACTTTCCAGCGCCCCCCTCGAGGTATAGTGAAGGTCGCCCCCAGAAATGCCTCGAGAGAATATCCTTGAATAGCAGTGATTCCTCGAATGGAAGCTTGAACGACTCGCTTGGATATCGCTCCGATGGATGGCAGGAGTTGGCATCCAACCCATTCGATTCGGATAGGGAGCGCGGGGAAGACGAGGACAAGAGTGATGAAGGAGGTTACGAGAGTGATGATGAGAGGGAGATTTCGAGGCAGAAAGTATCAATCATTTCCCCTCTCCCAGTCCGTCCTAAGGAGCTGCTTCCTTCTTGGGTAAGAGATTAGACGAGCGGAATAGCCAGCTAGTCCAAATGGAATAGAATGGTTATGCCTTGGGCGCGGCATGGATTTACTGCTGCTCGTTCAACTCCACTCGGAGTAGGATACGCTTGTGAGCTTCTGGGTCATCCGACGTAGTATCGGTGGGTTGCTCCGCATTGATCAGATCCTCCCGCGCGGCGACCTCTTTTGCTATCGAGAATGGTCAGCACCCGATGCTATGTTTGAGATACCATGCTCACAGTACATGCCAATGGTGCGCATGATCACAAGCCAATTGCCCATGGCTTTGGAAAGTGCTGCTCTCTTGTGAGATTCGGTATCTTCGAGAAGCTCACCACCTACCAGCGCCTCCATCGGTCATCAGAGCTTGCTGTTGCGCAGTTGCTTTGAGATTATTTTCCAAATGTGCGGCGTATTCGGCAATCGCGCACAACGCGAGGTATTCACGGCGCTTTGCCAGGACGGCTTCTCTAGACGTTGGAGGAGCGTTTGAAATGCGCATTGGGATCACAGAAGCTCTTGAATTTGAGGCCATTTTGTTGGTCGACGTCTGCGCGGGGTCGTGGTCAGGAGCTAAGGAAGGACAAACAGGTGTGACGCCTCATGGGTCCGTCCGCTCCCAAGACAGGCCAGGAGCCATCAAAGCCGTATGAAGCGAAACCTCCAGAATGGGTTACTGGAGCCACTAGAGACGGGGATTTAGGTGTGCGAGCATCCAAAGGCGGCTTACGAGCTCGGCATTTGACACAAACTTGCTAGGATATCATGGATATTTTCCGCCACGACCAGGACAGGACGAAGATATTCTTTCGGATAATAACATCCTGTATGGATACACAGAACCTCAGTTTGTGACGGTCAGTAATCCGCTATAGCAGAAAAACATTCCCAGATCCTGAATGGGATATAGGGCGAGTTATGGCAGGGAACAGATACCTTTAGGGGTGTCTTTAAAGAGAATGGCAAGAACGGTCTCGAGTCGTTGCAAGAAATCATGGAGAAAGTGATGGCCAGACGGGCAGAGCTACACGCTGGCGTCGAGTAAGCCTCTCCTTTCGCTCATTTTCTCCTGCTCTAATCCTATTTAGTGCGAATTCGTTCAAGTTGCCATCGCGCGTGACGCTCACTGGTGACAAGCGGACTGCTTGGTTCAAAGATCTGGCCGACCCGAACGTCTCGTTGCAGAAAATAGCAAAAAGCGCCGTGATCACCTCAAAGAGTCAAGAAACACTTGAGATGCTTTACGTTAACAATACTCCGCCCGACCGAACGGTCTGGTATATTCGGGCTCTGGCTGTCATCGAAGTGGTAAGCACTCAGGGTACAGCATGACCATCCATAGGCTCACTCCAGATAGTACGGAAGGAACAAGACGAGCACTCAACCGAGCACTGCGACCGACTGGACGAATGTCATTACTGGATATCTGAAGAAGCAACTCGTGGAAATTGGTATCACAACCGTACGAACAGGCTCCAATATCAAGCAATCATTCAGGAAGTCGAAGTTGAGCGAGGCTGATAGCAGAGAGAACTGGGTTTCCCGATTCGCGTTCTCGTGAGTCCATGTTTTGTACAGGGATAAGGTTATTCATCTCGTTGGAGACTCGATATTCTCCGACTTTTGTTCGATGGTGACCTTCTCGATCAGCCTACCTTTCTGGGTTGGATTGCGGCTATGGCAAGTCCTTCCGAGGGTCTGGGGCCACATCAATTTGTTTTCCTCTCTCGTATCATCGACGAATACTTTGATGTGGTCGCCTCTAATCGAGCGTTTGCAACTCCGGTTGTCGAAGGATGCCTTGCTCAGTGGGCCGAGGTTGGCGATTCCGGTAAATCTCTAAAGGATGTTCGCTAAAATGAGATTAGATCGAACCTTCACCTCTGCGGCAGCATGGGGCATTCGTTCTCAATGAAATCGCGCGTCTGGTCCTGGTGGGTAAAGCGTCAACTCGATTTCTAGTCTGATTTGCTTTAGCGCTTCCTCTGTGTTGATACGGACTGCTTCTTGAGTAGGCATATCCTCTCGAATCATTCCGCGGCGTTGTCTGCAATGGTCGGTCACGCCCTGCAACTCCTTGATCCCGACAGCCGGCTTGCAATGCAAGATATCTCCATGCGAAGACTAAAGTTGCTTACGGAGCGAGGCAATGCCATTCTTCAAATGCAAATCCCGCCCGATGAAGAAGCTCAAGACGTCGAAATATGCTTGGAAGACATCAGTGTAGGTCTGATCCTTTGTTGAGATCTCCCTTCTGACTGTCGCGAAGACCTTGAACACGATAGACACTACCACTAACCTGATAGAGCTATCCTTTCTGCCGATACCTACGCAAACTCCGACCGGAGGCTTCGACTTCAAATTATTTTCACGACGGCTCAGTACGCTGCTATCGTGGTCCATACATCCAGATCAATCAGGCGATTCGGAAATACGACCGTATCTGGCCAGTGCCTTGATCCTACTGTGGCGACAAAGCGTTGCCACTGTTGTGCCTAACGTCGGGCAAACGTTGCAGCGCCATCTTTTGACCTGGCTCGAAGGGAGAGGATTGGTCCGCCCACTGGCTGAAATTGCCGACTCGAGCTTGGGAGACAGTCCAGAGGAAGTCGAGAAGATGAATGCTACCCTAACATTGTTCGGAGAACTCGTTCATCGACGTTTATTCTCGTTCTCAGATTATCTCACACGGATGGCATCTTTTGGTCAAATATCCTCATCCCCACCTCGAGGTGTTTCCTCATCACCTGCGGCAATGACCACTCCTGGAGCCTGCACCGCGAATGCTCTATCGCGGCATCTGGAACTTTTACGGTGCATCCCTCTGTGGGACAAGGTCTCTGAGCAGGTACTCAATCAAAGAAAGATCGTGCTCTATGGCATCCGGGCCCGCAAGACCGCAGACGATGCGACGGAAAAGGAAATCCGAGCCGAAATTCGGCGTGTCTTGCCGATATTCTTCAATGGTACGGGATGAGCTCATGAAATACATTATTTACCAATGTATAGGTCCTCCGACCGAGATCCCTTTCTCAATGGATCAACTCCCAACAAGTCTTTCGGCGTCCAAATTCGTACGGGTTCGCGTGCTTCACCATTGGCTCTTCGACTTGGTCAAAGACTACATCGCTCGGTACATTTATGCTATATCGACTGCGATCTACTGACACTCGTCAAGTGTATCCCCAATGGCGGACGTTCAACAAGCACCTTTACTCTCGCTCCCTATCTATACGACTTTGGTGCAGATATTCATCAACACAGGGTGCTACCGGACTGTCTGGGAGGTACGACCACCCAAGAGTTATATACAACCTTTACTGAGGCTTGTCTCCAGCTCAATCAAGCCTTACTCCTTCATGTGACGGATAGGGAGCTCTTGGTAGCTATCCTGAGCTGTCTGCGGTGCTATCTGGATCTCTGGGTCGGCATGCTACTTGTTGACAAGATTTCAAATGCGCTTCTCGACGCACATGCTCGACTCAAGGAGCAAGTACGGCAGCCACCTAGAAGACTCCTCTTGCTTCTTTCAGAATTGAAGTCGTCGTGTGTACTCTCCGAGCCTGTAAAAGGAAGGATAGACTTTGAACTAGAACAGTTCGAGGAGTCGCAAAAGGTAAGTCAGCCAGCGCAAGTGACAGCCTCTGATTTTCTTCTAGCTCTTGTTCACCGACTCTTCGTCGTCATCTCCTGCACCTCCACTCCTCCCACCCATCAAAGCGGTCATTGAAGAGAACTCTTTGGCCAAGCCGGTGGATCTTGCATCAATACTATGGCACAAAAACAAGACACATGCAGACTGGGGACTCGCAGCATGGCAGGCGACGATCATGGCCATTTGTACCTGTAAATGGGATCCATCGTTGACAGATGCAGAAATGGCCGATCGCTTCGCAACATTTGTCTGGCATATTGATGCTCATCTACCGCATGGGATTGGCGACACTGTCGCAACGTGGTTCGAGACCACCGGCGCCACGTCCCTGCTGTCAATTACCGACAATTGTTGGGATATCATCAAAATCATGTGTTACAAGATGCTCCTCGACTACATTGTCACACCCAAGACCGTTCTTTCCGGGCTCATCTACCCAGCCGTCAAGGCTGCTGTGGCCAACCAACTAGAACATCCTTCCGACACGATGGCGCCATATCTGCAACGAGCTCTGGATCTATTCAATCTCGTTACGAGATGTGATTCCCCAGTGATGAACCTGTACTCGGAGCAGTCCCCGATATTCATGCTCGACGCTCTCTGTTGTCGTGCTCGTTGCTTGCACGCGTCAAACACTGGGGCTCTGTTGGACGTCCTATCAGACTTGACGTTGATCGAAGTCATGTCTTCTGATGGAAGTGATCAGCGGATGCGATTAGAGCAGCTGAGATATGGTGTCCAAAGCGACCCCTATCTCAAGGCTCAGTTGCTATCTCGAGCTGATCTCGTCTACAACGCGTTCGAAAGGAATCTTCGTGGTCATCAAGCCTATAGTTCGCGGTTGATTGTGCGGCTTCGGTCACTACTTGACAGCCGAGTGAGCAGTGCGATTACACCAGGTGAGGTTTGCTCCTTTTCAAATCACATGCTTCTAAGCACAGCACAGAGAATGCAACTATAGAAACATGGGCAACCGCATTGAACGCCGTCAGTGTCTGGACATTCCCAACCCTCTCAGTGGATATAAGACTTCTTCGGGCGCTTGTCAACGATCCAAAACCAAATATACAGGACAATCCGTCGGTTACGGAGATCGACCGGGACCGAATCCGAGAAAACCTTGCTACAGCTTTGCTAGATCAGAAGCTCTCGCCAGCAGAGACAGCGCTTCTGCAGGCTCTGCTAAAGGATGCGATACCAGCGTTATGCTGCAAGGTGACTTGCCTCCTTCTTGCCATCTAGCTATTGACGATGCCTAGATCGTCACCCATGGCTTCAAACGCCTCGCAAGTCTGCTCGAAGTTCCGCATGAGGGTGGTAGCCTGGAGCAATTATTGGCTTTCTCCCGTCCCCTAAACCAAACACTTCGACTCATGCTGACGTTTGGACGCCTGAGGGGCCCTATATCTCCAACCCAAGACTTGACATCCCTCCAAGACACGTTCCTCTCGAGCTGGATGGCAAGAACTTTACGCCTGCGGTCCACAATAAATTCTGAAGAACGAAAATTGGGTGGGCGTGATGTACACAAGGTGCTAGACGCCATCTGCCTGATGCTTCGAGCCCTCCACTTTTTCGACGAGGTAGCAGGGCCAGATCTTGGACCCAAGACGATGGAACTTGTCACCGAACTCATGGAGCTGGCAATCGTACGTTCATTCTTTCGAGTATTCTTTTGCTCACATAAACTTTAGACTGTTGGAGGAGCGGCTGTCTACGACGAAATGACATTCAACATTACAGTAGACACACTGTGTATCCTCTACGATGGTAAGATGGTTGCCTAGTGGGGAGTGTCTGCTCAATGTTTCGCAGACTGCAAGAAGGAAACAAGGCCACAGATTCTTCGAGCACTCAACGAGCGTTTCTCGCTCACTTCTCTCCCACCCCAACTACCCGCGCAATCTCGAATACGTCTCGGACGACTAGTTCCATTTGTGCCTCGGGACAAATATGGCGCCAATCTTGCCTTTGCCCAGCGCGTCGATGGCGTACTCGAACTCAAATCCCAAGCTCGCGGGCGACCATGGGAATGGACGGACAACATTGACCCCGTCGAACCTCCGGGCATCCTCAACACTCGTATAAAAAATACGTCCGCCGTGCCCCTCGAGCTCTTTGAAGTGGTGTCTAAAGGCGAATCCATCCTGCCTGAATCGTTTGCTCACGAGGTGACCGGCAAGTCGGGCGATATCTGGTCATTTAGAGACACGCTCGCATCCGAGGGGCTGATGAGCCGCGCGTGGCGCGAGTCCCGTGGGGCATGGGACGCACGAAGCCTAGATGGTACGGGAAGCGACCGAGATCGTGTAGCGGGGAGTGGAGGCGCAGGAGGCGGTACGTCGTCTTCGATGCGTGGGCACTCGCCTGCAGCGGCGTCGTCGTCGGCACACCTGTCTACGTCGTCGAGAATGGCGAGTCCGTCCGTGGCGATGAACCCTATGGCGGTTCCTCCTAGTCGTATGCAGCCGCTTTCGATGCCTACGGTGGAGACGATCATTGCCGAGCCCGTTGTCGAATCGTCCAACGAGGCTGGGAGGGGATTGAAACGCAAAGCCAGGCTAGATGAAGAAGAAGGGGAAGATGATGATATCATTATGCTCACTGAACGGCCGGCTGTTGGTGGCAAAACGACGCAGAAGAAGCCCAAGGCGAAAACAAAGAGCAAGAAGTGATCGAGTAACTTATTTGTACTCTCGGGTTGAAGAAAAAAACATGTTGGTAATCATGAATTACACGGCGAAAGAGTGATAAAATCAGAATCGACTATTCATCGTCGTCGTCGCTATCTTGCTCCTGCAGGAACTAGGAAAGTGTTAACAGCGGGGAGTAGTCGAAAGTGATGGCGTACCTTGACGAGCGGCTGCGTCACGGTCAAAAAGTGTTGACGGCCCTGCGGTTTGCTCCCCTTGGAATGCCAATAAAGAATGGCCTGGTCGGAAATACAGTCCTTGTTATACAACACCTTGAGCATTTGTGGGAATGTCTTCATAACTTTACTCTCCTCGTAGCAATACAGTTGGACAGTGTTGATGAGAGACACTTCGGTCTTGGGTCCGTTACAAAACGGCTCCAGCACCTCTGCATACTTGGTAACTTCACTAGACGGGCGTGAGTCCATCCTTTTATACCGTTGGAAAAAGTAGGCTTACCGAATGGCAAGTGCGTCCACCTGATCTGGACGTGTTCCCCAATCGACATTACCGATGAGAGCCGTCCAGATGTAGCCGACCAAGTCCGCTTCGGGGACGGGTGTCTCCGCCTGCGTGTCTTTGAGAAAGGAGATGAGCGAATCGATGCTCTCGTCCTTTTCGACGAGCTCTTTGAGGCCCGAAATGACTGCGTCGCGAATCTTGACGAGTCGCTTCTTCTTGTACCACTCTGCCACATTCTCCATACCCTCCTTTTTGAACCAGTCGTCAAGCTCGGTCGGGTTGCGCTTGTTGAGCGGGAAGAAATCGAGCATTTCCTTGATACCACCTTTTTTGAGCGTGCTCGAGAGGTGGTCCATGGGTTGTTCGGTGAGGTATGCGCGGAAGATGAGCGTGATGAGCGAGATGGACAGGTAGTCTTTGACCAAGTGATCCTTTGTCAGAATCTGCAGGCACGACGCGTTGGCGAGACCCTGTGCGAGTAGCAGACCGAGCATAATGGAAAACTTTTCGCGCTGTGGTTGTGGCCAGCGGTGGGCATATTGAAGGAGCGCAGGGAGCGATTGCTCTTCGAGCGGTCGTTGGAGGTACTTGTACCTAACGGATGCTCGATACGAGTCGATATACTTACAGAGAAAGCTTACCTCCTGAGAAGCTTGTTAAACACCTCGGCATACTTCTTTATCTCTGCAGTCTCCACTGGTTCGGGGGCATTGAGAATGGTAAAGGGGCTGCGAGGTGCATTGTCCTCGACATATGTTCCCCCTGGCTGGAGAAGACCACCGACGAGAAGGATTTCAAAGAGTGCATCCGAGTACTTGAGAAATTCGAGCTGAGAGCCTGCTAGGTTGAGTTTGTTGGCGTATCCCTCAAAATCGTCTGGAGAGACTGTCTCGAGGTGTTTGTAGAGTTGATCACGGAAGACTGTTGGGGTGTGTCAGCACCAAGCGTCGAGAAGTGTTCTATCCGAACGTCGAGTGTGGCTAAGCGCGGCGGGTCATACGAGCAGTCGCGGGTCGACTACAGCGATGCAAAAGCAGGATCAACGACATGAACCAAGCATTAGAGACTGCGTGGAATTGCGGTCGAATGACGACTTTTGTGCGCGCGCCAACACACAGCCACCTTCTGGACGTTGAACGGACAAAAGCGGTGGATCAGCGAGCGGGGAACAGAATCCAGACGTACTCGATGGTTCGTGTTTAGCTTGAGCCTTGACGGCGCCCTTTCTGGCTTTGATCCTGACCCCCGTGAGCGACGGTTTGGGCGTTTGTTGCGACGTAGACATAAAACTGGGAACGCGTTTGTTTTTGCTACTCTCTCTCGATCTCCGGGATCTGAATGCGGTGCTGCTGTGGTACGCTAGGGAAAAGGCGGGGAAGTGGAAGGGAGCAAGAGTCAGCTGTGTCAAGGTGAGCGTCTTTTTGCAGGAATTGTAGAATATGGCTAGTGCTAGTTTGTAATGATATAAGCTTCGCTGTTGCTTGTGTATGCTATTGCAGCCGTGCCAGAGCTTGATTGTACTGCAGGTCTAGACTTGATCTCCGCGTTGCTGTGAATTCACACGTAATGGCAGTAGCATAGGCTGTCAACTGTAGCCTGGTATACTCAGAATGCGGCCGTGGGGCCACCGGACACGCGCAATATATCCATCAAAGTATTGCTCTCTGGGATTTGGAAAGAATGTTGAGGATATTATACAAATGTTGTCGAATGTAGTCCTCCTTGTTACAATCTGGTTATAGACTGTATGGGTGCTCGACGTCGAGGCGAGAGCTCAAGCTTGGTTCCTTCCGTCGCCGCCTTTCTCTCTCTCCTGTGTGTATAAATCTCCAGAAATCAGAAAAAAGGAGGAAACAACGACCAGAATGCGGGAAACAACGGAAACAATGCAGGATAAGGAGGAAACAAAAACCAAGATCCCCGCACCGCGTTGACTCTTGATCCTCGTGTAACTCATGCCTGGTCCCGCAAAGGACGGTCAATACACGCCCGTTGCTGGTCAATTCGAGTCGTTGACGAGCACGAACAGTTTCACCAACTTTTGCCTGACTCAAAAGTACGCAGCTAGCTCCAGGTATCTGTTTACACTGACCACTTTTGTAGCGTTCCATCCGACAGCACACAAATTCGTGACGGCTCGTGCAATGTCGTTCTGCCTATGGGGCGTATCATGGACAAGTTCCCCTTTGCCAAATTCTTCTCGCCGTTCACCGTCAAGTTCAAGATTCGCAACGTGAAAGTGGGTGTGTTTACGAATGCGCTGGCCAACTATTACGCTGCGCTGGCCGAAGAGAACAACCAGGGCCTCTTGATTCGACACTCGCACTTGGTCATTGAGCCGGTCAAGTCGCTCGACGAAACCGACCCGAAGGATCCGCTGAACCAAGTTTGCGTTTTTCAAGGGATTGAACGCGCTGCTCCATGGCGAAAGCACACTCTCGACTACGTTGGACAAGGCTCTCTCTCCGGGTGTTCAGCATCAACACGGGCGCCAGGCATCAGCCTGCGTTCGGCTCGATTGCGCAGCACGGTAGCTTTGGTAATGGTGTCTAATTTACATGCGAATAAACGCGTTTACGACTTTGTTTCCGCAATCCTTCTCTCCTCCACGCTACCACGTTTATTAGTGAATTCATGTACGAGTTATCGAATGCCGTACACCGTCCCCCACCTTCTTTATTCCTATCGTCTATCTTGCGCTCTTATTTGGTCTTGTATGCTCCGTGGCAATATATTCGACACTTCCTTGAATCAAGCAGGCTTCACAAATGCGTTTGAGCGGCGGCGAGATTTCTAAACAACTTAAACTTTTCAAAGAGAAGTCTGCAC
Organism: Serendipita indica DSM 11827; assembly: GCA_910890315.1. Classification (NCBI taxonomy): domain Eukaryota; kingdom Fungi; phylum Basidiomycota; class Agaricomycetes; order Sebacinales; family Serendipitaceae; genus Serendipita; species Serendipita indica. The sequence continues at coordinate 866,733 of CAJVGD010000012.1, read as the reverse complement.
AGTCATTGAACGATGTCGAGGAAGAAATGCTCAAATAATGTTGACAGAAGTCTAGACGTTTCAGCGACCATATTGACGCTCAACTCTGAACCAGCCTTGTACCTGACCCTTATCATCTTCAACGATGTCGGATATTTCATCGCATTTGCAGAAGATTGTGCGACCCTCCCAATCGCGAAGTAAAGACGATAAATCTGCCCCTGTCGCCGATTCAGATTGCAACAAACAGTTGGCTCCCAAACCTGAACCGGAGGCAGAAGCAAATAACGTTGGTTTTCTAGAACTTGTTCCTGTTGTCTCCTCTCACCGTCCTCAGGCCCACTGCTCAACAGTGCCGTGCACTGTCCCCCACCCTTTTTATTCCTATCTTCTATCGCACTCCCTTTTGGTCTTGTATACCCCGTGGCAATATATTCGTCACTTGAATCAAACGGGCTTCACAAATGCATTCGAACGGCGTATGGGACTTTCAACACGAATCCTGCAATCTACGCAGCGAAGTGTCGTTTTTACATAAAGGCAAGACCTCTATCTACGCGATGAGTGGACTTGCCCCGAATGACCCAGGCGGTGAATCGGAACTTGGAACGACTAGAGTAGTTCTCGAATGCATAATGCGCGACGTTAAAGCTATATATATGCACGACCAGGAAAGATTTTGACGGCTCAGCTCAGGGTACGGGGAACTTCACATAAAACTCTCTGCTTTCGTAGTATAATCATCAGCAGAAAAATACCGAAATAAAAGCGTTATACATGTTTAGCGCGGGTCGCCAGTCTCTGTCAGTTTCCATTGACGCTGAACTCTTACCATACCAACGACACTTGTTCCCAGCTCTCGCTATCGTAGACGATGTCAAATGTCCTGCAGAATATCCCAGCTCGCTCCCTATCGCCTTCACGACCTACGGACCAACCTATACATCGTGCCAATGAAGAAGGCCGTGAACCATCGAATTCTCAGCCAGAATCGAAAACAAAATACTTCGGAATGTTGCAACTCTTTGCTGGGACTAATTCTGACGTCGAGTACGTTGTTCACATCTGACACGTGCTCGCTGCTGGACGAATTTGTACAGTATTGTGGCAATCCATGGTTTAAATGGTCATAGAAAGAAGACATGGATGGTAGACAAAGACTTTTTGTGGCTGAGCGACCTCCTGCCGTTCGACTTGCCCAATACCCGAATACTGACCTACGGCTACGATGCGGATACCTGCAGTCGGGAGTATGCATCAACTCAGACGATAAGTCGACATGGCATTGGGCTCGCCCAGGCGATCTCACGGGAACGTAGTCATGCACGTCGAGTGAGTGAATATTATGTGCTGATCGGTCTCCTCTGAAACATAACCAGCGTCCAATCATCTTTCTTGTGCACGGTTTGGGAGGTATCCTTCTCAAATCCGTTCGTCATTCCCCCCTAATCAGAAGCGCTTGATGGTGACCCTCTTGTAGGCTCTAAATATCTGCCACGCTCAAAGTTTGAAATCAACTGATGGCCTCAGAGACGTTCTAATTTCAACGCATGGAATCCTTTACTTCGGAACCCCTCATTTTGGGATGGAAATAAAGCCCATAGTTCGATTCAACCGCCTAGCATCACTATGGATGGAAACTGCAAACAATGTTGTCAAGGACCTTGAAACTCACTCGCCATACTTGGAGGATGTACAGCGCCTGTATGTTCACACCAGCGAAGGGATTAGTACGATCTTCTTTCGTGAAGTCTATCCTTCTTCCAACGCTTTAGATCCACAGAAATCAGTAAGCGTATCGCTACTCATGGATCTATCGCTAACAGGCCATAGAATGTTCCGAGTGAATCAGCTACTATTCCGGGGACCGTGATGCCACAACAATCGACCTGCCTTGCAATCACGAAGGTCTGGTCAAATTCTCGAAAGGGGATAACAACTACGGGATCGTCCTCCACTATCTCAAGGACTATGTCGCCCGTGCACCTGCTGCGGTGGAGCAGAAGTGGGCTAAAGAAGACAAACATCGTAGTTCGTAGTCCCATATGTCTTCCTGCTTGGCTTAATAACGCCCCATAGGTATTGAAAAGGAAACATTTTCGCCAGAAAAGGAGCTAAAGTCAAAGGATCTTCCCGTGACAATAAACTACATTGAGAGAAAGGAGATTCAATCCCTTATGACACAAAAACTCTTTCCAGGGCGTCATACACCGCACCAACCACGATGCATATTACACGGGATCGGAGGGGCTGGGAAAACCCAGCTTGCAGCGAACTGGATTAGGGAATATGGTCACAGGTGTGAACTCTGTGATTTTGAAGTCCTCTAACAGCTTTCCAGGTTCAGTTGGGTGATCTTGGTCGATGCCTCGAGTCCTGTGCATCTGCAGGCAGGCTTGGAACAATGGATCTATTCCCTAGGCCCTGAGTACAGAGAAAAGACATGGGAGGATGCCATTGACCATCTGAACCGCAAGGAAAAAGGATGGTTACTTGTGTTTGATAACGCCGACTCGAAAGACCTCAATCTCAGTCGTTATCTTCCTTGCTCTATTCATGGAGCCATTATGATCACAACACGAAACCAAGAGCTTGTTGGCTATGCACCAAACGGTGGAGTCCGTGTTGGTGATCTTGAAGAGGACGAGGCAGTGAAGCTTCTTCACACGGTCGCTGGTACCAAACCCTTGTCAAATGCCACCTCTCTCAAAATCATCAGAGAGCTAGGAAGATTAGCGGTGGCGGTCGTTCAAGCGGGGACATTCATTCGTGGTACGCAGAGCTTCGAGGGGTTCCTCGATACATTCCGTACACATCGAGACGAGATTATGTCCAGGCCACAGGGTATTGGCACAGAATACACATATTCGACATACACCGCTTTTGACCTATCATACCGCGACCTACCGCCAGAGGCACAGGAACTTGTAAAGCTATGTGCCTTTCTTCACCACTCCTATATCCCAGTCACTCTATTCAAGAAGTCGGCTGAGTTTGGATTTGTTGCATATACAGTCAGGAACACGCAACCTCCACCTCCAACTGATCAAGCATCAATTTTGGGCCTTAAAAAGATGATGGGAAACAATTGGAACGATGTAGAGTTTCAGAAGGTCGTTGAATCTGCTTCATGCGCATCATTCATCAATGTGTCAAGAGGTGGATCATTCTACTATGTCCATCCACTCCTTCAGACATATATTAAGGCTCAGCTCACCGAAGAGGGGCGTCAACACTATATGAACATGACAGCACAACTCCTACTTGGTGCCATATGGCCATTCGAGGGTGATAACACCTGGTACTGGCTATTACTTCCTCATGTCAACGCCATCCCTCTGTCTGTCCGATCAGAAAATGTCAATCATGCATTGGCATTTTACAAACTCTACGACTCTTTAGGGGACTGGGATACAAGTCGAGAGCTATTAGAGTTGGCAAGCTCCCAACTTCGGAAGAGCCAAGGCGAGGAGCATCGAGACTCAATATGGGTGAGCAGCCAACTTGCCAATGCACTTCATAATTGTGGTCAGCTGCACGAGGCAGAACGGATAGAGAAAAATGTACTTTCTCTGCGGCAAAAAAATTTTGGACGACGACATCCGGACACAATCTCGGCAATGAGCAACCTTGCCATTACGCTACACGACCGCGGTCAGTTGGAAAAAGCAGAAAATATGAAACGAGAGGTGCTTGCTCTAAGGCAAGAAATCCTTGGACAGCGGCATATAGACACAATTTCAGCAATGGGCGACCTTGCCATCACACTGCACAAACGAGGCCAGTTGGACAACGCGGAAAAAATGAAGCGGGAGGTACTGGCTTTGTGCGAAGCAGTTCTTGGACCTCGGCATCCAAAATCCATCGAAGCTTCGCACCATCTCTCCCTGACATTGTATAAGCTCAACCGGCTTGATGAAGCTGCGCAGCTGCTACGAGTTGTCATTGCGCTACGCGTTGAGCTTTTGGGTGAAAACCATCCTTTTACTCAATCCTCCAAGGAGCTTCTCCGGCTTGTTGTCTCTATGCAGTCTCTTGACTTTTGGTTGTGGGGAACAATTCATACTTCCTTTTTGGTTTTAATTTTCCTCTTCTGGTGGTACAGAGGTAATGCCTCAGGTTGACGATAGCATACATGTACTAAATGACAGAAAATAAATGTAGCACCCTGTATGGGACTTTCTTATTGGTTTGGTTGAACTCTCCTTCTTGTTGGTTTCCCTCCTGGCTAGCACATGGAGTCACCCATTTTTCTCATGACAGGTTCGACAATAAGCCCTGTCTTCAAGGCTGGATGTTGTTCTAATTTAAGATAAGCTTTGCACCTAGGCCGATAATTAACCAAGCATTGCGAGCGATTAGTCAATCATCTTCATTATCCTTCTAATAATTTCTTGAGAAGTTGGAATTTTGGTTCTATATACATGCTTGTAGTCATTGCCACATATATACGCACGCCTTTTTTGGGGTACCACACCCCTGAAGGTGTATTTGTGCATGCGTGGGTTTCTAAGCATGTTATAGATATTTGTATGCCAAGTTACATTGTAGCACAGGTTGATGCACGACAGGCGCATTCTCCTTGATAAGCCACCAAAATATCCAACAAACACGATATGAGGCTCACGGTGGAGGCTCACCTATATGTGGATATGCGATACTAAGTAAGTAATGATTATCAGGAGCGAGCGAGTTCACCAGTCTAAACCCGTTTATTGACGGAGGGTATCGACGTGGGGGGGTTACAGGAAGCCCTGCTAGTTAAGTCATGTACATATCGTCTTATATGGCATGTTTAAACGTTGGAACGAGGAAAGAGCGATGGGAAAGCTAGGTATGTGCTAACGCCGTCGCTACGAGGGTAGATACAACAGAGGCCGTGAAGAGAAGGATGGAGAGAGTGGCATAGAATAAATAATGAGTGTCACGGGTGCGGTTACGAAGTGCGTGGCGAGGAGAAATCCTTGAAACCTTACACACGGGGGCTGTACCCTTGCCCTCACATTTCCCTCTATTCGCGCGATGATTCACTTATTCCGATGATTTTGGGGCCACATCTGTGTATTTATCTTCAGAAAAATGACGTCTGGAGTGCTACTGTACTACTATATCACACACGTGCTTTCCCTCCGCTTTTGGGCGCATTTCTCCGGAATAAAGTCCATCTATTCGTCATTTTATTCATCTTTTGCACGTCGATGTTTTCTTGTCATGCTTCGCTCGCTTTAGATTTCCAGTCCGTGCAGTTTTGCTGACCTCATCTCGTTTGCCACTATTCTCTCACAAAACCATTACCTTCCAGCCTTGTTTGTCCGTGACTGAAGACCTGCTTGGAGAATTGAGATGGCCGTAATCAACGGTTGACTGGGTCTAGTTGGTGATCGTTCCAATGTCCCCATTGACTCGACTGGGCAGCCTCTATGTGAGTTCCAAAACGAATTGGCCTGTTCTCTTAACCATGTTGGTTGGTCCTGTGGTCCGGCTGGTGGCTTCGAATGGCCGCTGAAGCCACAGTGGTCGGGTGCGAGTGGGGCCGCCAGTTTGACGCTACGGGAACCAGCTCTTGCTTGTGCCCAACTGTTTCCACCGCGTAAATGTCGGATTATTCAACACGCTTAAGGAGCATCCTTGGAATCTCCCGGTCGACCCCGGCCGCACCACTCAGTGCCTCAGAAAGGCGTGGACCGCCGATTCGGACGGCCAAATCGACGCTAGAAGACCTTGGATTTTTAGTACTCGCTCCTGGAATTCACCCTATTGTCGAGTAAGTCGCACATTCCCGCCACGTGCTGGCCGCTGAATGCGTTTTGGACAGTATCATAGCAATTCATGGTTTGGAGGGTCACAGAGAGCACACATGGGTCGCAGATAATGGGGTCCTGTGGCTGCGTGACTTCCTGCCCGGCGACTTGCCCAATGCGCGGGTCCTCACATATGGTTATGATGCCGACACCCGCAGCAGTGAATGCGTATCAATCCAAACGATGGGTCGGCACGCTGAGGCCTTTCTCCATGCCCTTTCAAGGCACCGCAAAGACTGCTCTCGAGTGAGTGGACATATCTAAACACGAATTCATCTGAAATTGGACTAGCGGCCTATCATCTTTATTGCTCATGATCTAGGGGGAATCATTCTCAAGTGGGTCCGTTGCACCAGCTTCTGATAGAGGTCGGTTGTTGACACCTCGTAGGCACTAGTCATCTGCCACAATCAGAGTTTGGAAACACGAGGCAATCTTCGAGACATTATAGTGTCTACCCATGCAATCCTCTTCTTCGGCGTCCCGCATCATGGCATGGAATACGATCTTCTAGAGGCAATCAATCGCCTCGTGTCGCCGTATATAAAGACTGGAGATGTGATTCTCAAAAACCTTCAATCCCATTCCTCGGAGCTAGAGAACATACAAAGTCTCTACGTCGAAGCCAGCAAAACGATCGGCACTATATTCTTTTGTCCGGAATATGCGGAAAGCCAGAACGTGGTTGGTGTAAGTATCTACAGGCCAAATCGCTACTAATCACACTATAGAATACATACGTCGTCCACTCTGTTGACGCTACCAGTTTGACAGACTTCCTTCATGCCAATCATCGTGATGTGGTCCGTTTTTCTACTACAAGCAGCGGTAACTATCAAACTGTACTGTTTCATCTCCGAAGCTCCTCGGAAAGTGCACCCAAGGCCGTGTATAAGCAGTGGCTCCTCGAAGATAAACTTCGCGGTTTGTAGGCAGTCTTTCTTCTTTTCTCGGCTAATCGGCTGTCAGATGTAGCAAACGAAAAGATCGCGATCCTCCTACCAAAGCCCCTTCCACCTGTGTCAAGAGGCTATGTCGACCGGACAAAAATTCAGTCCCAGATCACGCAGATGTTGATTCCTAGCACGTGTATACACCAACCACGGTGTATATTACACGGAATTGGCGGGGGTGGGAAAACTCAGCTGGCGGTGAACTGGATTCGCGAGCACAAAACCAGGTACGAACTATATAGGGTACCTCACATTGTTTAATTTGTGAGTAGGTTCACTCGAGTAATTTTCGTCGATGCTTCTAGTCAGTCGCAGCTAGAAGCAGATATGGAGCGATCAATTCGCTGTTTAGGCCCAGAGTACAGCAATATGACGTGGAGAGACGCAGTTAGGTATCTGGACGGCGAAGAGAGAGGCTGGTTGCTGTTAGTCGATGGAGCCGACTCGCCAGACCTCGACCTCCATCCATACCTCCCAGTCTCTACTCACGGTACACTCATTATCACCACGAGAAATGGCGGTTCTGTCAATTACGCTCCAGGTAGCGCCATTCACGTCGGAGGTCTTGAGGAGAGCGAAGCAGTGAACCTGCTTCATACAGTCGCAAACATTTACCCCACGTCTGATACTAATTCTCTCGAGATTGTCCGAGAACTAGGGATGCTGGCGGTGGCAATCACTCAGGCGGGAGCGTTTATTCACCAGACGCAGCGGATAGATACTTACCTCGAGATCCTTCATCAACATCGGTCACAACTGCCTAGCGAACCCGATAGTGGAGATGGACCTTTGACATACGCTGCATTCGACCTGTCTTTTCGCCAATTGCCAGCAAAAGCACAGAATTTCCTGAAGTTGTGCGCATTCCTTCACAAATCGCAGATTCCGGTTCGCTTATTTGAGGACTCGGCAAAGTCAGACTTCATTACATATACAGTCCACGACTATTTTCCTCCACCAAAGAGCGAAAAAGTCTTCACTTCAAGTATTCAGGAGATTTTAGGCTCGACCCATGACGAGCTCCCGTTCCACGACGTTGTTGACGCCGCTTCTCGCGCGTCACTCATTGATATTTCGGCGGATGGATTATTTTACACCATCCAGTCCCCTTTCCAGATGTATATCAAAGATCATCTCGCCGAAAATGAGGCTCATCACTATACGCACATGATGGTACAACTCTTGCTTGGTGCGATCTGGCCATTAGATGAAAGCAATGCGCGATTTTGGCGCCTGCTCCCTCATGCAGATGCCATTCCTAGAGCTGTTCAAGCGAACGACATTGCCCATGCTTTGGCATTTTGCCAACTCTATGACTCGTTGGGTAAGTGGGAAGCGTGTCGAGAGCTGTTGGAAATTGCCCTTTCGCAGCTTCAGAAAACTCGGGAAGAGACGCATGCAGAATCGATATGGTTGATGAGCAGGCTTGCCACTATGCTCCTGCATTGCAATCGATCCGAGGAAGCGGAACGAATGCAACAAAGGATACTTGCTTTGCAAGTCGATATTCTTGGACAACAGCACCCAGACACGATCACTACAATGAACGACCTTGCCAACACATTGTACGTACGTGGTCGATTACAGGACGCTGAAGAGCTGCAACGAGGGGTGCTCGCACTGCGCCTCAAGATCCTTGGACAACGACATGCGGACACAATCCTGACAATGAGCCACCTCGCCGCCACCCTACATGCCCGCGGTCAATGGGATAAAGCAGAGACAATGCAGCGCGAGGTACTCGATCTTCGGCTCCAAATCCTTGGAGAGCGGAATCTCGACACTGTCAAGGCCATGAGCGACCTCGCTGCTACACTCTCTGACAGCGATCAACTTGACGAGGCGGTCGAAATGGAACGGCGTGTCGTCGGTCTGCAAGGCGATATTGCCGGAAAACAACATCCAAATACTATCAAGGCTATGGGCGAATTTGCAAAAATCCTGCGCAAGCATGGTCAACTCGACGAGGCCGAAGCGGTGCAACGAGATATATCTGCACTGTCATCGGGGCCTTCTGGACGAAATCCTGCAATGTAATCTCGATAATTGGAGTATTTCTATCATACCGCACGAATAAAGTAAGATTGTGCCGGAGACGTGAGAGATATTGCTCCTACGACTGAGTTTAACAAAGAAACATCATGACGTCGCATCCTAAATTCAAGCTAATTTTACGGCCACGCGCGAGTCATGCGTCAGAGACCTATATTCAAGTAACGGTGCGCTCTTTCGCTCAACAAGAAAATCGCGAAAGTAACCCAAGCGACACCTCCAGATACTTGCGCATTGAAGAAGAAGAGAATATGGCACCCATCATAGCGTCTATACCCAACTCAGCATCACTCGCAGTTGAACGTAAAGTCCGCCGCAGTTTGGAGCGTGACTTTGTGAGTGTGATGAATTTCGGGTCGGTTGACCTTGGCTGGTCCGAATGCAGTCAGGAGCAAGCACGCGAGCGAGCGCGCGACGCCACAGACGTAAACATGACAAACTTGGCCTCGACCATCTCCGTCGCGGGAAAAAGGTCGGGCATCCTCTCGCATCTGAAGAACATTCTGCACCCGTTCAGATCATCGGAGCGGAGCGGAGTCAGATCTCCAAAGGTGGATTCAAAGAGTGGCAGGCTATCGGCGTCGAAAATTGCATTGAAAATAAAGGATCTGAAGTTTCTGGAACTTGTTGCTGGAATCGATCCTGTTGTCGAGTAAGCCGCTGTCTCTTCCATGTCCTCCTGCTGACCGTGTTTTGTCAGCATTATAGCGATTCATGGCTTTGATGGTCACAGAGTGAATACGTGGGTGGCAGATAACGGGACATTGTGGCTACGCGACCTCTTGCCTTCGGAATTTCCCAATGCTCGAATCCTCGCATACGGATATGATGCCGACTCTCGCAGCGGGCAATGGGCATCAACTCAGGCAGTGCAGCAGCATGCCTTAGGCCTCGCTGGGGCACTTTTGCACAGACGCAAGGACGTTCCTTATGTGAGTGAGACGATTCTAAACTTCGAACACATCTGATTCACTGGCAGCGTCCGATTATCTTCCTTGTGCACGGCTTGGGTGGTATTATTCTCAAACGGGTTCGTCACGATCGATATCATAGAGCCTTACACCAACTTTCTAGCAGGCACTGGCTATCTATCTCTGTAGGGGCCTGCCGTTGGTACTGGACCTCCAGGATCCTCTAGTCTCAACTCATGCGATATTGTTCTTTGGGACGCCAACTACCGTCGCGGAAGGCGCGACTCTCCTCCAAGTAATGAAGCAGTTGGGTTTGGCATACAGGGAAACGACAAACATTATCCCGAAAGATATACAGGTCTATTCTTCCGACCCGGAAGACATAGAAGGTCTGTATTATATTTCCCGCGAGAAGATCAATAGCGTATACTTCTGCGAAGGCTACGTGACGACCGACATGCAGAATGACAAGCGAGTGGTAAGACTTATCCCTTCTCGATGACGTACGGCTCAATACATCATAGATTGTTCCATATCATCCAGCCAATATCTCCGGTGGTTGTTGTGCGACGACAGTCACCCTCCGTGCAGATCACCGCAACCTGGTCAGATTCCCTTATGCAGCCAGTAATAGCTACCAAACGGTATGAGCTTTAATTGGTACGATATGGAGAATGGCTTATCATTGATTAGCTTCGGTCGGGTAATCTTTGTCGATGCTTTCAGTCAGGCGCAACTAGAGGCAGACCTGGAGAGGTCCATTCGCTCATTGGCCCCTCAATATAGCAAAATGACATGGAAGGATGCAGTCGCATATCTTGACGGGAAAGAGCAGAGGTGGCTCCTTTTCCTCGATGGAGCCGACTCGCCAGACCTTGATCTCCACCCCTATCTTCCCACCTCTACCTCTGGCACAATTCTGATCACGACGGGGAATAGTAAATGCACCAGATACGCCCCAGGCAGTGCAATCTACGTTGGCGGTCTCGAGGAGAACAAGGCCGTCGGTCTTCTTCACACCACAGCTGGTATCTCACCCACAACCAGCGCCAATTCTCTCGAAATTGTGAGGGAGCTAGGTGCACTGGCTCTTGCTATTATTCAAGCAGGAGCGTATATTCGCGAGACTGGGCATCTCGATACGTATCTCGACACGTTTCAAAAGCACCGAGATTATCTTCTTCGCAATCGACCAAACATGAGCACAGAGTGCACCTCCTCGACGTATATCGCTTTCGACTTGTCGTTCCATCAATTACCTGTCAGGGCACAAAGATTCATGAAGTTGTGTGCCTTTCTTCACCCCTCGCCGATTCCGATCACTTTATTCAAGCAATCAAGCACCTCTGGTTTCGCTACACATACCTTTCAAGACACTTCTATTCCTCCAGAGATTGAGGGGACTCGATTTCAATGCTCCAGGAGATCTTTGGCGCGAAATGGGATAACGTTGCATTCCAGCAAATCGTCGAATCGGTCGTACGCGTATCATTCATCGGCTTTTCGAGATATTCCTTTTTCTACATTGTTCACCCCCTGCTTTGCAGATATATCAAAGATTCCCTCGGTGCGGAAGAGGCTCGAGACTATATGAATATGGCGAGCCAACTCTTACTCGGTGCGATCCGACCATTGGAACAGTGTAATTTTTTTTTGGGTAGGTATTATTGTGCAGTGGCCTCGCCAATATAGCACATCGGTCTATCGATAGTCCGCTTACTGGGTTATCCCTAGTGTCCTTGGGCAAGTCGACTCCCCGCAGGCAGATAGTCGTGCTCGTCCTCGCTAGGTTCCCCCTCTGGGCATGACATTGTCCAGCGCTCCTTCGTCACTCGTGTTCTTTTCCATTAGTTTCTGCTGTTTTTAGCGCGTTGTATCGTATCCCGCTATTTGCCTCCATCTATCCTTCTTTGCCCGTCCTCCTTGTTCTTAGTCTCCCGGTTTTGCGTAGGAACTTGAGCGTTTCTGCAATTCCTTCCTCCGATCCTAGGACCTCCTTAAGGTCTTTGGTTTTCTCCTGTAGACTTCTTTCCCATTCTCTCCTGGCTTCTCTGTACTTGGGACATATGTATAGTATGTGCGTTAGGTTCTCGAAGTTCCTTTCCCCGCAGTGCGGACACCATGGTGAATCTGCCCTGTTAATGCGATTCAGGTGACCATTCAGGCCAATGTGCCCTGTACGTAGCTGGATTAATAGCGCTGCATCTCTTCTCGGCAACTTGTCTGTGAGCTTCAGGTATCTCCCCGATGGCATTGTCTCGTCGATTTTGGACATCCGGTTGAACTGCTTGGAGTTGCTCCATAGCTCCCTTGCCTCTTCCTTTGCAAGTCTCTTGCACTCCTGCTTTGCTGCTGAGAGATTCGATGGGAGAGGTTTGCGCAGCCACTTTGGGTGTTCGCTGAGTCCACTTGCGCCCTCTGTGATTGCCTTTTTTGCCTCTTCATCCGCCGCTTCGTTTCCCTGCACACCTTCGTGACCTGGTACCCATGTGAATTCTATTCGTAACGCCCTTTGAACACTTAGCTGGTCTTTGCTTGACTTTGTTGCATTCCTTCAATTTCTCCCTGCTCTTAGGGACTCCAACTCCTTTACTATTCTTGCTACGACATGTTGGCCTGCGTTGGCTCCAAGGTGGGTGATACTCTGGATTGCCGCTTGGTTGTCTAGGCTGATGTTGACCTTTGCGACTTTTGCTGGTATTGACTTGGCTAGGTGGATGCCTAGCGCAATGCCTACCAGCTCTCCTTCGTGTACCGTGTGTTGAGTATTGGTTCCAAGTAGGCAACGTACTGTTTTGACCCTTCGACCATTCCGGTATAGTACCGCTGCTGCACTGATCATTCCCTCCATTCCTGACCCATCTGTGTAGATAGCGACATCCTGGGTACTGATCTCCTTGTCTCTCTCTATTGCTAGCTCTCTTGATTTGTCGATGGTCAGCTTGAACGGGTAGGCGAGGTTCGGGTTCTTGAGGCTGGGGTCGATCTTCTCCATGCTTGCTACGTCTATACCAGCTGTATGGAATAGATAGTGCAACGGTGTGTTATGTCTTTGCACTTTCCCCTTCCACATTTGTTTGACGAACTTGCTCAGCGGGTGAGTGTTGGGCAGACTTGCAAGTCTTGCTGCTGCTTTCCGGCATGCTAGCCCTAGGGACACTTCGATTGGGAGTAAATTGATGTGTATGTCTAGTGCATCGCCCGCGGTTGTCCTCAGTGCTCCGGTGATACCAATTGTTGCTCTGCGTTGTATGCCTTGCAGTTTGTTGGTTACTGCAACTGATCCCGCCCTCTTTGTCTCGTTGGTACTTGCGTGCAGTGGAGTGTACCAGAGGTCGGCTGCGTATTGGATGCGCGGAATGGCAACTGCTTTGTAGAGCTGGCGTCCCATTCTGATGGGGAGGCCATGTAGGGTTCTATGGATGCGTGAGAACAGCGCTGTCCATTTTACAGCCCTTGCATGCACCAGCTCCTCATGCTTGTTCCATCGGAGCTGGTTGTCGAGGATGACTCCTAGGAGCTTGTAGCTCTTGCTGGGGGAGATGATGGCTGGAGTTGAGACGCCATGGACATTATGGGTATTCAGGGTGAGTGCCGTTGACTCAGTCCACTTGTTGGTGGATCTTGTGAAGTCGATCAGGGCGAGCTTGCTGATTTCGAGCGGCGAGTTGTGTCGATATGACCAGTCGAGTACGCCTCCTGGTCTCTCCATCATCTCTTTGAGCGTGCTGTGTGTTTCTGTGAAGGAGCTGCCGATTGCGATGATGGTGGTGTCATCCACAAAGCCGATTGTGCGTTGGTCTTCCCTGTTGGCGATCTCGAGGAGGGGTGCAATGTAGAATAGGTAGAGAATCATCGAGAGTGGACATCCCTGGCTGTTTCCGTTTGCGATAGGTCTGAGCTCCGAGTGGGTTCCGTCAAATTTGAGTCGAGAGGTCCTGCCTGTCAGCATGTCTTCAATTGTCTGGACATACGTTTCAGGTATACCCTTTTCCCTCATGTTCTCCACTAGAATTGGCTTGACAACGTTTGGGAATGCTGCTTGGATGTCGAGGAATAGCGCACTGACTACCTTACCTTTTCTCCACGCGTTCTTGATCTCGCACGTGGGAAGGTGTAGCGCATCTGTGGTGGTACGACCAGGTCTACCGCCAAACTGCGATTTGGGTAGTAACTGGTGTTGTTCGCAGAGGTATGAGATATCCTCTGCCATGAGCGCTGATAGGAGCTTTCCAAGCGTGTTCAATAGTGCTATGGGCCTGTATGCTTTAGCTACATTGTACGCGGGTTTACCTGGCTTCCTCAGCACTACAGTTGTTGATACTTTCCATTGCTTTGGGATATGCCGTAGCCGCATGGCTGCATTGTAGATGTTTGTTAGCACGGTTTTGATCGACGGAAGGGCTTCTTGAATTGCTGCGTTGGGTATACCATCAGGCCCTGGGGCCTTGTCGCGTTTGAGGTGGCTCGCTGCTCTTCTTATCCTTTCCACTGTGTAGGGTCTCCATTCTGGTAGCTGGTGGGGACGTCTGGTGGGCTGGACTGGTCCTAGGGATGGTGGCGGGGGGAAGAATGCCTCGGCTAGAACTGCCGCTTTCTCCTCCTCGGACTGGGTGAGCATGCCGTTGGTCTTGAGAGGTGGGATCCGTTCTCTGCTGCCGTCGCTATTGCCTCGCTTCTGGAATCTGTTGATGTTCCATAGGTCGCTGTCGTTAGCATTCTCTATCCAGCTCCACCAGTGTTCTTCCTTGCTCTTCCTTACTACTTGTTTCATATCCTCTTGCGCTGCTCGGTATGTCTGGTGTGAGGGGTGCTCCGGTGTTGCTCTCCATCTCCTAGATTCGGTGTATGCTCTACACTTGCGTCGGTGTGCTTCTTTGCATTTGTTGGTCCACCAAGGCTTTTGGAAGGTGTTCGTTCTACTGGTTGGGGTTGTTGCTTGCAGGTGATTCTGGATATGTCCTGTGAGCGCATCAACTGCCGCTTCCAGCTCCTCGACAGTTTTTGGTTCTAGACTTAGCGTTCTGTCCTCTTTAATGGCTGTCTCTATCCCCTCTTGGAACTTCTCCCAGTTTGTTCGCTTGTAGTTTGGCCGCCTCTTCGCTGCTTCTCTCTATTTCTGTGTCGATGATAGTGACGATAGGTACGTGGTCTGTTGTGTTAGGTTTCCACTCGGGCCATGTGTTGCACTCTATTGTTCATTGTACGATACCTTCGGTTGCCCATACATTGTCTGGGCGGGTTTCGCTTTTGTTCTCTATCCGCGTTGGTATGCCTGCTGGGAGGAGTTGCTGCATTCCATGCTCGACTATCAGATCTAGGAGCGGGGTGATCTTTTCGGCTGAGCTGCGTAGGTTGCTGTTGGCCTCGCTTTCCCATATCTGGTGGTGTCTGTTGAAGTCACCGAGCCAGATGGATTGCGGTCGTTGTCCTCTTGGTCGTTGGCCATCGAGGTGCGCTGCAAGTATATCACTGGATGCGACATTGATTTGTACACAGTGGCTGATCCTTGCGTTGACTAGTGTGGTCGCGCGAAGTTTTGGATGGTTGTCGTTGGGTTTGGTACATGGATAAAAGACTTGCCAGTGTCGAGTGACTTGTATATTCTCGACCTTGTTGAGGGCTGGCTCCTGAATAGCAACGATGTCCCAGTCATCTGGGGAGAGGTTATTGATCAACTCATCCCGCGCACCCACCGATTTCCTGGTGTTTATCTGGAATATCCTGAGTTTGTCTGTCTTGCCTCTATATTCGCTTCTGCTCATGTTGACGAGTTGCTGGGGTGGTTGTTTCCGCTGCTGGGTTGTTGCTTCTTCTTATTTGTTGCTGCTGGTCCAGTTGATTCTTTTTGGTGCTGGGATCGCTGTACGCCTTGGCTGAAGCTGAGGAAGGATTGGCGCAGGTTTCCCATACTTGCCGTTTTGACCAACAGTGTAATGTCGCGCATCTGCATCTGTTATCTCTTGTCAACTGTATTCCTCGATCAATTCAAGCGCGGAATGTCGGCCACGCTTTGGCTTTCGAAATCGTCTACACCTCGTTAGGAGAATGGGAGGCATCTCAAGAGTTGCTGACGTTTGCACTCTCTCAACTGGTGGAGACTCACGGGGCTACGTGTGAAGACTCGATATGGATTATGAGCAAACTTGCGCGTGCACTGCAACTCTGTGGTCAACTAGACAAGGCGGAAGAGATCCAGCGGCAGGTATTCTCTCTGCGGGAAGAGAACCTTGGATATCGACATCTCAAAACCATCACGGCTATGGGCGACCTGGCTGCAACCCTGTCCAGCCGTGGTCAGCTCGAGGAGGCGGAGATCATGCAAAGAGACGTGCTATATCTGTGCTTTGAATGTCTTGGGGAAAGACACCCGAACACGATCGAGGCAAAGAGCGACCTCGCCCTCACCCTTTACAATCAAGGCCAGCTAGAGGAGGCGGGGGCAGAGGGACAAGAGGTACTAACTCTACGGTTAAAGACCGTTGGACAGCGGAATCCAGATACGATCAAGGCGATGCGAAACCTCGCGGCTACCCTGTTCAACCGTGGTAAGATGGAAGAGGCCGAAAAGATTCAGAGTCAGGAACTTGCTTTGTGGCAAGGGATCTTTGGACCGTATCATCCGGGCATAATCAATGCAAGAAGTAGATTTGCTGTGACGCTGTCGAAGATTGGCTACCTGGACGTGACTGAAGATATTCAGAGAGACATACTTCGTCTACAGACGGATATTCTGGGACAACGACATCCAGACATGATCAGAGCCATGGGTGCCATCGCACTCACACTTTGCGAACGGGGTAAACTGGAGGAGGCAAAAGCAATGCAGAGAGAGGTACTTGGTCTACTATAGGAGGTCCTTGGGAACCGACATCCAGCCACGACGGCAGCAATGGGCGACCTCGCAGTTATTCTACTTCAAGATCGTCAATGGAAGGAAGCTGAGAAGATTGAGCAAGAGTTACTTGCTCTCCGGCTGGAACAATAATGCTATCTACACAATTCACGCAGCTCTCATGGTCTCGCAGTGACCTTGTACGAAACGCAAATCCTCAGCAAGTCATTATAGTGCTCTCTTAAACTCTTCAAGTTTTCAAGCAACATCAGTCAATGATATATAGTCTGCACACACAGTCATTAGTGTTCTGCTATGTCACCATTTTTACATCTATTCGTATAAACTCGTGGATCTCAGTTCGACCATTAATGTTGACTGTAAATGATGCGTCATTTATGTATATTCGGAGGGTACTTCGTCCTGCCATTCGACAGAAAGTCGAAAGGTACGACGCTTTAAAACTCCTGTCATCGCGAGCCAAAAGTATGCTAAATTGGCCGTGAGTTTAGTATTAGAGTTGGCGCAAAAAACATACTATGAGAGCTATATACTTTTCATCCTTGGAATAGGGAGGATTAATGCGACAGACACGGCAAAGGGGAGACACCCGACCTCTGGGGCGACACAGAAAACAACCTAGAAAGAGGAATCATATGACAACCTAGACTAGATCCAGGTCACGGCCAGGGCATCTGTCGTGGGTTCCCGGACGGATGATGTAGCAGTCTGGAATAAGGAGTTTGTAGCCATTGAGTATGCGAGACCTCCCGAGATGGTAAGGCGCTCCAGAGGTTCGAGTCCTGCAACCATTTGCGAGTCTTGATGGGCCTGCGGTAGACATCGTGCTCGAACCAGTTCCTCAATGGCCATTGTAACACACGAGCAGGTACTCTTGATACCAAGTATCCTCAGTTTTGGAAACCACAGATTCGAGCGAGTCTCAGAGACCCATCGTGGCAATTGGTGACAATCGCCACTGAGCGTGAGCTGCTTGATACCCGGCGCGGAGACCGCGAGCTGGCGGATGTGATCGCAATCCATGCTTCCAAAGGTCAAATCCTCTATGGTTTGTGACTTTCGTATAAAGTCGAAATCGTCGTCACTTCCGGGGTCGTGACCGCTCAGACAGAGCTCCGTAAGGTATTCGCAGTGGATGTATACGAGCCAGTCTCGTATACAGTCTTGGACCAACAATGTTTGTAGACGACATTCGACGACAGAATGGTTGTCTGGGACTTCAAAGATGCAGTTGTCCAGCACCAGTCTTGTGAGCGAAGGAGTGGCGGAAAGGAGTGCAAGGATAGGAACGTATCTTAGATTGCGTAACTCGACATCCGTCAGGTTGTGAAGGCACGAAGTACTTTCCCGGGTGAGTTCAATGCCCTTCACGTCCCGAAGTCGGAGCTGCTTTACCCCTTGGAAGCGGGTTAAAAGGTCGGAAAGGTTGAGTCTTTTGATGTCATAGACACCTAACAGATAACCTTCTAGCCACAACGTGCTACAGCGGCAATCCAAATTGGTATACTGTGGATCACAGAGTGCCCCTAATGATATCGAGTTGCAAGCGTCCTCTTCATCCTCTCCCGGGATGAAAAATGCCAGAGATTCGAAGGGAGATAACGCATTGAGGGGCAGCAGTCGCAGATTGTCCTCGCTATCTTGTTCGGGAACGATAAGGACGAGCTCTGAGGGCGAGCGGTGGAGAGTTTGAGTGAGAAACTCCCCGATACTGATCAACTGTCTCTTGGGTCGGTCGAGAGAGTATTCGAACTGTGACCACACCCGATGCATGGAGAGGACAATGAAGCGCCAGGACCGACATGTTTGCAAGAGACTGGTAGCTAGCCTCTGTGATAACAAGTCGGTGCCCCCAATGACATAGGAGAAGATCTCGCGTAGTAGCTCGACCGGAAGTCGATGGATGCGACATTTACTGGCAACAAGCTCGGCTTCGAGAATTCGAAGGTGACTCGAGCCTGTTAGGAGGGCCTCGTAACTTCCTTTCAGAGTATTTTCGATGGAAGAGAGGCACTCCTCAAGTTGCTGGCCAGCAAGATGTTCCCCAGATTCGACAAGTCTCTTTTCGAGTGATGTGCCAAGTGCGTGATGTAGTTCGATGATCCTCTGAACCTCTATTATTCTTCTTCCCAGTTGCTCGCTGAAAAGATGTCAGAAACCCACGTCTTCCATTCCTGACAACGCGTACCTCATAGCGTGACTTGTTTTCGTACAAATAACCAGCCACTATAGTATACCGTAGCTTCTACCTAAAATCCGCGATATCTTGATGTGGGTTGAGGGCACGCCGCGGCGTCGAGGCGAGCAGCAACTTGGAGACTCTCTATTCTCCACCGCTACCATGGCCAGTCGATGATTCATCACTAAACTGGTTCCAATCAGGTAATTTGTGTACCGGCACCAAGTTAGCCCGCACACGAGGTCGGAAGGGCGCTTGACGCGAGAGCCAAAGTCGAGGTAAAGTCGAAAGAGCTTTGGTGTATGTCTGCGAGTGTCAGCAAGATTTCTGCTTATACTTACAAACATATCAACTGTAGAAACACGGGTCATCCACCATTCTCGTCGTCCACTACATCTGTTGACACAGCGATGTAGCTCAAGGACTATATCGGATCATCTATATTCTCTGACGCTCATCTAGTATCTGATTTATACCCCGCCAAGCGCAATGCTAGTTTCCACAGGTCTGGACGGTGTCTCAATAGCGAGTATTTCAGCGCTCTCAACACCATAAATAGTCCCTTTTGTGTGGATTGTACAACGGGAATCCATCCCATTGGACCAGCCCTTCACTCCGATACCCAATCAAGACTGATGGTATCGATATATCACCGCAGGTACGATGACTTCTACTCACATGAACCAAAACAGCCGCCGACCTCCTTCAGCGGTCGTTTGCTCGGTGAAATCCTGGCCCGATGGTCCGGGTCGAATGGGGAAGAGCTGAAAACCGCATCACGGCCCGCTGCTTTTCCCCGTCTGTCTTGCTCCATTCCCTCTTTTCAACGCAACTGGAGCAACATAGTGAACTTAACGAATAATGTATGCGTGCGTGTCTTGTGTGCGCAGACTTAGAGCTTCGCTGATCCGACTTCCTCGTGTCCACTAGTGAGTGAGCTATGCGACTGTCATGCGCTTAATATTAGGCCTCGATCAAAGAACTATACTCCGGCGGTTATAGGAAAGCAATGGTTCCGGGCTCTTCCTTGCTGATGCTTCGTCACTCAATTTTGCTCCAGTACGGCCTCTTTCCCGTTACGCGATTGAATTGAGACGACCATTCCCCTACAGAGTCTTCCCCAAGGCATATGAAAGTGTGGTTCAGACCGGACCGTCCTCATGGAGTCGACCTATTCAGCTGTCACAAGGTATTCTGGAGAGCTGCCTTTGGCGACCCCGTGCGCGCGGAGAGGCTCCCTATTCGCGAGCTGGGATGTGTTCTGTTCACTTCATCTCAGGGAGATGACCCGTCGGATACTGCTTCTTGCATCACTCGGATTCAAAGGAGGCTTCGCAGCTTCACAGATACGAGGATGAGGAAGGCATTGCAGGACGCTGCATGGAGAAATCAGACGACTAGAGAAGAAACGAAGACCCGATAATTGGTGGTTGCTCTGATTCGCAATACTTTGACGACGCGACAGAACATAGACTTAAAAGGACTGAGGATGGGGAGAAGCAGGATCTCGTCCATCTGGAGCATAGGGCATCTCGTCTCTTGTCCTCCCTCCCCAAGCTCGGCGTGCGGACATCCTCAGGCGGGGCACCAACCAATCGTCATAATCCCCGTGAGGCTCTTAGTGATTGTGCAAGGAAGTGGTAATAGATTTGATATACCCGTCTAGCACCCGCTGACGCGCAAAAGCAACTTAGAATGGGCTTCTTCTTCAACTTCGTCGTAGCACTCTTCGCGGCGCTTGGCTCGTAAGTACAGATCGCAACTTTGGTCACCCCTTCTGAATATTGGTTCTCTAGCTTCTTGTTCGGTATGTGCTTATGTTAAATAGCCTTGATCGGGAACGTCGCTGATCCGCTTCTGTGAACACATAGGATAGTGAGTAGAGCTATATCATGCTCGCATATATTCAACCTTGATCACAGTGACTCTGGCATTATCGGCTCAGTTGTCTCTGCCGAGTTTGACCAATTCCACTCCTACTTCAAGCAGCCGAACGACGATATAATCGGTGCTATCGTCTCAACTGTGAGTGGATATCCTCAGTTATGACTCGACTCTTATGCGATAACCCCTAGTTCGCTGGTGGATGTAAGTCCCAGAAGTCTGAGCGCCCAATTCGCCAACATTTCCTATCAGGTTTCTTCGGCGCCGCTGCAGCTGGTTGGCTTGCGACTCATATTGGCCGAAAACGTACTATCCAGGTGACTATCTTATTGGAGTATTTAGTCGAATCTCATCAGCTTCCTCTAGACGGGCGCTCTGATCGGTATATTTGGCTGTTCTCTTCAGACTGGAGCACGTAATGTCGGCTTCCTCATCGCTGGTCGCTTTATTGCCGGCTTAGCCATTGGATGGTGAGTGTCAACAGACCGAAGAGACGAACAGTCCTGACACCATCTTAGCTTGAGCATGAGTGAGAGGCTATATAACCTCTTTGATATGTGCTGAACTCGTGCAGTTGTACCTCTCTACCAGAGCGAGATCTCTCCGCCACATATGCGAGGACTTCTCACAGGTCTAACGCAATGGTGAGTTCTCTCGTCGCGTTCGGGGTGATTCATTAGTGCTCACCTTCTGTAGGATGATCGGTTCGTTTTGATGAAGCCATGCCCTTCCAGATGCTCACTCATCAATCCAGGTCTCGGCTTCCTTGTAGCAAACTGTCTGTCGTTTTTCTGGTCTCGATCCCCAACTGATATGCCACATAGGGGTTGGATATGGCTGCCAGTTCCTCAAGAACGATGGTCAATGGCGAATTCCCTTGGCCATTCAGATTGTCCCAGCTGTCATGCTCCTCCTAGGGTATGTGGATATGATACCTGATGACTTTTTCTGAGTTACATGAACAGAATGTTCGTCCTACCATTCTCCCCTCGTTGGCTCATCGCCCAGGGCCGCGAAGAAGAGGCATACGCTGTCGTTCAGAAGCTTCATAGTAATATCAAGAATGAAGAATTCACAAAACTTGAATTCGCGGAGATGTGCGTCCTCCCTGACCTGAGCGATCACCATCTCATTATGCTTCAGGGTTGAACAATCAAGTATGAGAAGGAACACTACCAGACCAGAGTGGGCACCTTTGATTTCTAAGTTCTGGGCGGTAGCTCAACTTCATCAGTTCTCAGACCTTTGGGCAACGAAGGCCATGGCACGTCGTACGGCAACTGGAATGCTGGTACAAATCTGCTGCCAGTTCACCGGAATCAACGTTTCCGCGTATTTCCAACCAGCTTGTGCGCCTATGCGTCCATTGTCCACTATACGCTGACCTCTCCTCAGTGTACCGCGCTCTTGGTCTCAGTGGTCCCAAAGTCCTTCTCATTACCGGTATCAACGGCGCCTTGGGCACCATTGTCACTGGACTCTTCATCGCAGTCATACTCGACCGCGTAGGCCGCAAGCCGCCGCTCATCGTTGGTGGCATCGGAATGGCCATCTGTTTAGCAATCGAAGCAGCTATCAACGCCAAGTGGGGTGGCGAAAACGCGAATAACCGCGCAGCGCAACAGGCCGGAATCGCCTTTATCATCGTCAGTTCTACTGTCATCCACAATTTCGACATCTCACGCTGTCTAGATCTTTGGTTCGCTGTTCTTCAGCACTTCTTTCGGACCAGTCTCTGGGTATACCAGAGTGAAATGTAGGTCATTTGCGTGACCTAAGAAGCTATCTTACCTTCTTTCAGCTTCCCCATGAGGATACGGGCTCTTGGAACCGCCGTCTGTACTTGTGCCAATTGTACGTGATACTTGTCCTGCGGCGGGATATTAGACTAAACGCTCCCTAGGGGCCACCAATGTTCTCATCTCGCAGGTTTCTCCTATCGGTATGAGTAAACTTCAGTACAGTGGGTAACCTTTCACTGGGTCGTCGGCTGTGCGCTGAAGCAACAACAGAGTTCTATATTCTTTTCGTTGTGACGAATATATGCAACGTGATCATCGTTGCTGTCCTGTATGTTGCTACAAATCCAGATGCTCTGGCGACTGACGATCATATAGATTCCCCGAGACCAAGGGCAAGTCTCTTGAGGAGATGGATGCAGTCTTCGGTGACCAGGAGATTCCGCATGCGCTTGAAACAAACAAGGCCCATAATCTCAAAGAATCCTCTTCAAGCCAGGAGGAAAAGGGCGAATACAAGCAAGAGGAACGCGCTTGATCATCTGTAATCCGGTCCACCTTGACCCTTTCCTGGTAGTCTCTGGAATAAATCTGTGCTGTGATTGATAGAATGCTAGCGCTATGGCTGAAGTCAAGTTGTTAGGAGACGCGTGATTGGCTGGAGTTACTATCTTTATATCGACTTGATGCCCTCTTGTAATTTGATTTACCACCGACGTGGGCATAATGTATCCAATTCTCTAAATGCCGTTGACGCTGTATGCTACTTTCTTAAAGTCCCGTGAGTATGAGACGTTATAGGGCATCGAAATCTTGTCTTCGATATCAGTCAAATTCAGTTCCAGCTCCTCTTCAAGCACCAAGTTTCGTATTATTATAGATGTTCCCCTCAAGATATCCTCAGCTATTTTCAAAGAATATATAGAAATCATGTGAAATCGAGGATTGAGTTGGATTTGGTAGGCTTCGTCGTGCTGGTGCGGCGACATCTAACTTTCTCTGTTTGGAAGCTATCTCGACCGTATGATCGTGGCAAGCTCGAAATTGAGTCCAGAGAAATGACTATGTAGTCAAGTTTCAGAAAAGCCAGAAGTATTTTCGTAGACTGCTATTTGACGCTGGTGAAAGGTCCGGGATATAAAGTAAGCGCGTTTCTCTTTGCCAATGGTAGTGAGTAGCTTGCACGGAGGCAACATTGCCGACTGCCGGTGGGAGAGAAACGCCTTGCGCTCGACCATTCCCAAATATTCGAGCAAATCTCCATTCTGGTGTTCATTTTCGACTCTAACGCGTGAACCATCACATCTAGTGCTCAATGTCACAGTCCAAGGGAAATGCGCAGCCGAAATCCTTGGATGGTTTGAAGTTGAAGACGCCCACTCTCACCTACGAGCAGACACTGCGGCGTCTTGAAAAGATACAGAATCACCTATCACGTCCAAGGGGTCAGCGCCTCCAAGGCAAGGTTTGCGTCGTCACCGGCGTCGGTTCTCTGAAAGGGATCGGGTTCGTATCTTTCCCAAACCGATCTCAGTCGTCTAATTTGACTGATGGCTTGCAAATAGAAGGGCGACATCTCTTCTGTTTGCGCACGAAGGTCCCGTTCTGGGTCCTGGCTTCTGTGTTCTTACGCCTTACTTCCTATCTAGGTGCACGTGCCTTGTACCTTCTTGACTTTGACGGGACAAACTTGCCGAATCTAAAGGAGACGATCAACGCAGCCTACCCAGATGTTCAGGTTTGTCTGCCTCTGGATTCTGTGTGAAAGTCGAATTCAATAAATCCCCTAGGTTGAAGTTACAGAAGGAGATGCAGCAGATGAAACAACCATCTCCACCATTGTGAGCAATGCGGTGCAATCACATGGGGGTATCGACGTCTTCTTTGCAAATGCAAGTCATTACCCTGGACGATTCCCGGGTGCCCTTGTTTACGACTGTTGACAGGCTGGAGTTGCATCAGGTCAACCCTCGATTCTCGATCTGTCGGCTGAGGAATGGGAGGAAATGATGCGCATAAACACGACTTCGTGCTTCCTCGCTGTCAAATATGCCGCTCCTGCAATGATGAAACCCAAAGGCACCGGTGCGGATACTGGCGGGAGCATTATCATGACTGCTTCTGTCGCGGGTCTGCGATCCGGTGCGGGACCAGCGCACTGTATGTGGTATTTCACCGCTCGATTCTATTCACTGACTTCTTCCGGCTTGGAAATATACCTCTACGGTGGTTTATACACCTTGCGATGATGGTTTTCTCGCAAGGCAGACAGCGCCAGTAAAGCTGCGTACGTCCTTCGTCTCTTCTAGCCCTTCATGTTCGGTGCGTTCCCCGTCTGGCGGAAGAATCATCAGCTAGGACATCGGAGCTCAGCAATCGAAATGCTGTGATCAAAGGTACCTGTTGTACCGGATGGGCAAGGCGCCAACTCCGAGCCACTCGCTGCTCTTTCCGACCAATATGGACGGGTTTTTGCCCACTGCACTAACTTCATCGGAAGAATACCAATCAGTTACTGACAAAGTTGATGCAGTGTCAACAATCTTGCGCAGTCTGCTTCGTGGCAACTACGCCATTCAAACATTCGCGTTAACAGTATCTGCCCTGGGCTCATAGAGGTGCGTATTCTTTCCCCAAAATACCCAAGCGTGGCTTCTATTATGCTACTTTTCATTATGCCTTCATTGCCTCCGCCCCCATCCCCCCTCCTCCGAAGGGGTTCATTTATGTGCTCCAAGTATATCCCGTACTATCATAGGCGTTCGGCGATGATGGCCCTGTGCCATCACTTCTGGAGCGGGCCGGTGGTGCTGTAGCAACCGCAGAGATTTCGGAGCCGCCCTAGTAGAGATTCGGGAGGGGGCCTCGTTGGTCACGTATGCACCCACAGACCGGATCGCGCCACTCCGGCCAGTTTCTACATCCTGGAACAATGCTATAGGCATTCAAGTGTTTAAGAGACCCATGGTCAGCCTGGTCTACACGTTTTGCTCGATGGAGTTTGGGTTGGCATCCCTTTATCCCATGTTCTGCCGTCCCTAATCGCCGTTCCACGTTTTTGTGACGTGTGGATTACTTGCCATTTCCATCTACGCAATCTCACACACCCAGTTCACAGTCGCAAGACGATTTACATTTCTATTTCTTTTCATTTTTGATACACGCTTGGCTCCGGTCGACTTTCCCACGCAAACCATTCACGATTGATTTTGTTGCAGACTGGGATGACCGCGGCCGTCTTCGAGATGGCACGGCAACGAGGAACCGCGAATAAGATTGGGCAGTTGAATCCTATGGGGCGGAACGGAGTTGCAGAGGGTGAGTGACATTCTTCAGTCGTCCTTTATTGCCGTCGTCGTAGCAGCCGGAGTTGGTTGGCTGAGAAAGAAAGAGGGCGTCTGCTGATGCGCAAGTTGCCGAATCGAGGCACTATGCCAACGGGGGGCTCAAGGCCGGAGCTTGAGCGATCTTCTCGGCAACCTTGCTTGAAGCGACCGGATGCAATCCGCCTGAGCGCATGCAAAAGGAAGCGAGCGGTTACTGATCCTGTTTCATTATATGCACACTTTTGTCTATAATCATACCGGCGAACACGCGCATGTGTATGGTCTTGTACGCCGCGATTTGGGCGCGACTTGCTACTGGGCGGGGGATCATCGCGGCATCGTGGGACCCATGGTACTGGAAGGTAGAAGTGAGTTTGTTGACCTCTTTGTGACGGATCAGAGTACGGGATTATCCGAGAAACAGACTGACCCGGGATTATAGGTGGCCAACGTTGCGCTGTTTCTCGCTTCGGGTACGTTTCTTTGTCGATTGCGCAGTCGAGACTTGTAGAGACGACCCTGTGGTCCGGATTGCTTCGTGGTTGCATGCTTACTGACCCGCGCTGTTTCAGACGAGAGTAGCTATGTGAACGGGCAAAATATTGCGGTGGATGGGGGCTTAAGCGCGTCACTGCCGGTGATGCCTGGGAAAATAGCATGAGGATACCCTCTCGCCGAGGTCGTCAAGGTGTTGTCGGACAAGGCGGGGGGGAGAGGGGAGGGGACGAGGCTCATTCCATCGGCGACGCAGGGACGGGGTGGCATGGCTGGTCGGCGATACTGTGGCATGTCTGATGGAAGGCAAGCAGTGTCCAGGGGTGCTTCTCTTCTTCTTCTTGTTCAACATCACCCGACCCGGGGTCTGAAGAGTGATCTGTAGCGGTTAGGTTATGGCAGGGGCGTTGTGTATAAGCATACGTTTGTTCGACTTGTGGCTACCCATTTCGCCGACGTAAACTTTCGCATACTTATATAACTGCCGCACTCTCCCGGCAAGGGGGGATCGTCCTTAGTTTTTTTTTTTCGTTCTACAAATGCATCCATACCACAGCGACGATCAAGGACGGCGTCGGTCACATTCTCCTGGGCCAGATATTGCCCTCAACAGTATGACGCGCGGATTGCGACGAATGCGGGCCCAGAGTTTTGCGTCCCCGCCCTCGTCGTCTACCAACATTGGGCTATCCCAACATCATTTACAACAGCATCAGCAACAGTTTGGTGGCCATTCCCCGCACAGCGTCCCCGGGAGCATGCACCACCACCAAAACCTAGGCTGGTACACGACCATGTCCACCAGTCCACCGTCGTCTGCAGAATATCCGCCTACCAAGCGGCGCAGAATGTCCTCGAGTGCCTCGTATCCAGATCCTGCAGCTTCCAACGGTGCTCAGCACGTCCAGCACGTCCAGCAGCCCCCACCGCCAGTGCCCGTAACGACGACGGGAGGAAACAACGCACCGGTGATGCAGCAGGCGAGCATTCCAAAGAGAGGAGCGCGTGCGTGTACTGCGTGTCGTAAAGGAAAGAATCGGTGTGAAGGAGAGGTTAGTGGTTAGCACCCATAGACGGCCTCTGTCGCTCAACCCCGCAAATCCAAACGCGGTCCGCCGCTCCCTCGCTCGGTCCGCACGCGAGCCCCGCCATATTGACCTCTGTAGACGCTCGAGGCGTCTTTACTTATTTTTCATACTCTCTCCCGCATACGCTTTATCTGAGCACTTCATTCAGGCTCCCTGCCGACGTTGCCAGTTGAGCGGCACTCAGTGTATTTTCGAAAAGCCAGAGAAGAAAAATGTCCAAGTCGCAAACGGATCTATCGAGTAAGCAGCTTTTCCCCCCCCAGATTGATATATTGGGACTCTGACTACATGCTCAAGGCGCGTCAGCCGTCTCGAAGGCCAATACTTGGTACATATCCGACACTTTTGGCAATTTATTCCATATTTATGACGCTTTTCATAGGTTATGCAATCTCAGATGATCGGTCTCCAATCCTCGCTCGACCGCATCCTCAACGCACTCCAGAACACTCAACCCGTCTACCCGCCCACGCCATCCTCGAGCGCATTCCCCCAGTCTGCCACTGGCCCACGTTTTCCACAAGGAGGTAACCCCGCAGGAGGTCAGCAAGGCGGCCATCTTTCCCCGGACAATTTTTTCCCCTCAACGCCAGGAGGTACATCTGGATCAGGGACTGCACAAGCTACAGGCATAAATGTCGCTCACGGTGCCGCCGTAGGTCGCCCTGCCTCGGCTGGGGCTGCAGGAGGTGGACAATCTCCCGCCAACAAACGTCGCTTCCCCCCGCTCCCGGGCTTCGCTCCACCGCCTCACAAGTATGCCACGTACGGAATTGTCCCGAGTACCGCTCCTTCGTCGGATGATGAGAGTGAGGACACGCTTCCTCGCGCGACCTTAAACGCTCCCATCGAAGCGCTTCAGGGACTTGCAAACGCGGCTGCGGAAGCGGCTGCTGGTACTGGTGCACCAATCGGTAGCCCGCCGTAAGTACTCCTTTTTTCTATTCCTTATTTATTTTTTGTGTGTGTCTCCGGAGCCCCATTCCCCTCTATCGGTTTCATTGCCGCACTCCTTGTGATTTACTCCTATGCTGTGTTCTGCCCTCCGGTTCTTCTTGATGACGCTCCCACAATTGTCGAACGAGAGGAGCCTCTCCCCTGGCCGGCACGATGGTGGATACCGGCCCTGAGGAGCACATCTAGTTCAAACCGGAGAAAACTCAATCGTCACTTCCTTGCTGTCGGCTAAATTCCATCACAACAATTCGGCAATTCTCGCCAGTGATCCGCACTCCGTTGCGAAAGAGGATCAACATACCCCGTCTCCTTCCCAGAAACCCCATTCATGTTCATTATGAACCATCTACCGAGCATCCCACAAAGCCCACGAATTGCCGGTTGCAGGGTTTATCCTGATAAACTCCTGTTTGATGTCCAGAATACAACCCCCTATTCCCGTTCCCCTTTTCTCTTCTAAATGCTCGCTCCATTGGGGCTGTACGCCTGTGTACGTTAACAAACACTGATCACTCTTTCCCCTTTTTCGTCTCCGCAGTCATCAACGCCGTCGCAAGCGCAAGCGAGTTGAACCGATTCCACCCAACCCTTTCCCGCACGTTGTCGAAAAGGGGCTCGTATCTGATGCAGAAGCGCGATCACTCTACAACATCTTCTTTTCCGGATGTCATCTCTTCATTCCGCTCTTCGATCCAAGCTACGACACATACGAGAGCCTCAAAGAACGTACGCCCTTTTGCTTTGACGCCATCTTGGCTGTGGCCGCAAAGATCCGTGCAGGATGTGGTCCACCCGGCGCAACCTTCTATCGATGTCTTGAAGAGGCACAAGGTATCGCCCGCAGCACGCTCTTCGGACCGGTGGTCAGAAAGGAGGCGGTCCAAGGTAAAGCCTCATTTTCTCCATTCTGTGTTCTCTTTCCCATCCCAATATCTATTCTATGCATCCCCATTCCTCGTGATACTCTCTCTTTGCGCTTCTGTTCGCTCCCAACAAGCCCGAGCTTCTCGTTTCGGGCTGTTTCGTTTGGGTCCTCTTTGCTCAGGATGCTGACTGACTCGGGTAGCGATGCTCTTGTTGGCCGCATGGTCCACGTCTGGATGGCTCCCGTCTGGTCATGCAATGCGCATGGCGCTCGACCTTGGTCTTCACCGTGCACTCGAAAAGCTCGCAGATACCAACCCGGCTAGACGTAGGAGTCCAGAGGAGGAGCGTGACCTCGTCGTGTCGGCGCGGATCTGGCTGTGCCTCTACTGGTTTGACCATCAGTACGTATCACAGGTTTCCTGTCCTGTTTCGTTTGTGTTGACAAGTGTGTGATTTCGCAGGATGAGTTTGGGTACTGGACGTCCCATTGTACTCCGAGATGAGACGTCGGTGCGCCATTGTAGGATCCTCCTCAATCATCAATACTCGTCCCCTAGCGACTTGCGTCTAGTTGCACAGGTCGAGCTCATTGCGCAAAAGAGTGAGTCACTCGGTGTTGCTGCTCGGAAATGACCTGTTGACCCGCTTGGTTCAGCCCAGATCTACGAGACGCTCACTCCGCTCGACGGACATGTCAACCACGGCACCTTGTCGTTTATTCGTCGCGCCAATGTTGCACTCGACCAGTGGTGGGCAGACTGCGATGCGTTGCACAGTGAGTGCTTACCCTCAGGCGTGCGCGAGTAACGTGTCTGAACTTTGTCATAGGGGAGACGATGGACGAAGACGCCTTGCTCCGCAAGATTCTCATCGGAGAGCTCTACTATGCCAAACTCTGGCTCGTTTGCGTTGCGCTCCGTGGGGCTGCTTGGGACAAGATGCCCTTTGAACAGCGCGAGCTCGCTTTCCAGGCAAAGGAAGCGGCATCCAACTGTCTTGCCACCTTTCTCAACTCGCAGGCGTATCGGTACGTGTAAACAATTCCAAGGGAACGGCTGGCTAACCCGTCTACCCTCCAGCGCTGCACTTCGATACGCTGTACACGACTCGCTCGTGACGTGTGCATTCTCTGGTCTGTTCCTCCTCAAGATTGCCAACCTGTTCCCGGGTGAAGTCGAGCTCCCGTCCATCATCTCTCAAGTCGAGCAATTGGCCCAATTGCTCTCCGAAGTCGCCGCAGAGCGCTACGCGCTCACGCTCCGACTCATGCTCGCCAATTTGCGGAGGAAACTTGGACTAGGGACGGCTGTCCCCACGCCTGGAATGACGGTGTCAAACAGTGGTGGGATGGTCGGCACCGATGAGAATGCGCTGGCAACTGGTGCAGTCGATGCACTGCTCCAGCACCAGCAACAACAACAGCAACAGCAACAGGCGGCAGGCGGCGCATTGGACAATGGCGCCGGTGCCGTATATGGAGCTGGAAGCGGAGACGGGTTTGGCAATCAGCTCAATATGGAAGAGTTTGGGTTCACTTGGCCCGTCGAGAGTGCGGGATCATGGAATCCCAACGCGATCCCGGCGTGGTTGCAAGAGGCGAGCTTTACCGACTTGGGCTTGCCGATCAATGGGAGCGACGACATTTTCCTCAATGCGCCCTGGACGATGGACCTTGGTGGTCCACTCCCGGAAGCATGGTAATCTTTTGATTCAAAAGGTGCCTCGCCGCGATTTGCACATGTGTGCGCGTGGTGGGAAGAAATGTTCATACTTACTGGTATTATACCTCGATTTATGTACGTGTAGTGTATATTGATATCTGAATGAAATCGAATACCGAATGTCTCACCTTGTGCAGGGGACGTTTCTCTGAAACTGAGCCGTTTATACGAGTAGCACAAAGGTCATTCATATCCATTTCTAGACCACAAAAGTCTATTGAAAACGCGATATCTACGCTCCAAGACCATTTCATGATGCTGACGAGCCGTTCGTCGCCAAATGCATCCTCCCAACTGCGTATCTCGCATGTAGCACCGGCCATGAACTTGCTGCCAAGGACTTCGGTAAAATAAGATTGATCATGTGGCGCGACGAGCAGATTGACTGGCTGCAAGCCCGGCGGAATGTTCGAACGAGGGTGTGTTTTGGGAAGACATCTTCGAGAAATAATGCCGCTCCATATGAGCGAATCGATATCATGGATCCATGTAGCATCTACTGTTTTCAGATTCGGGAACGGCGTTTGTGATCCCGTGCTTTGCCAGGCGCCGGTAAAGAAATCGGTTTCAGATAATCCAAGATATTCAACTTGTTGGCAGTGAGGCACCAACAAGGCGAAATCAACCGCGAGGTCGCTCCTTACAATTGTCAACGATTTTAGCATTGGCGCCTCGGATATAAAGGCCACCAAACTGGGACCGACGTCATCGAGAGCCCCATCCAGCGTTAAGGACGTCAAGTTGGGACATTGAAGAGAGCGCAGCCAGCCTGTCCGCACCTCTAGAAGGGCAAATGAGGAGATAGTGCTAACAAGAGCTATTTCGTTTCCCTCTAGCTCGCAAGAGATGAAGCAAATGTTTTCTAGGCGAAGAATGTCCAGGGATGGCATCATTTTGAGAATATGGGAAAATGGTAGTCCCCTTAATCCAGAGAGAGTGACCTCCTTTAGGCTTGTAAAAGTTGCTGGATAGCCAAGCTCGAGGTTGGTGTCCCTTTGAGTGATGAATTGAAGCCTTTGAACGTTATGAAAGATTCCCAGAACCTGGAAAAAAGGAAAGCCGCGAAGTCTGTACGAGAGAGTGTCATGGAGTCGGAGATCAAGGCAGCTGCACCTGAGGGAGCTTTCAATTTCGTTCGTAAGATCTTCCAATTCAAGGATGATGTCTAGCTTGTGCAGTGTCGAGAGGGAGGCGAGTGAGATGTCGGCCAGAAGGTGAGAGGTCGACCGGTTCAACCCCGAGATTTGAAGGTGCTGCGGTGGGCACCTAAGACCTCGCGAGATAAACTCCCAATTTCGATTGATTGTCTCACGATCGCGATAGAACGAGACGCAGAACCATGGCCAACGAATAGTGAGTACAAGCTCCCGCCATAGCCTGCAAACCCGTGAAAGGCGGAACGGGATGTCATATTTGTCAACCTCGTGATGGATAGCGAGGGCCAGGGCCTCCCTCAGTAGCTCGTTGGGTAAAAGGGAGATTTGGGATTTGCGAGATGTCACGCTACGCGCTATAATGTCGAAATGAGCTGCATGATGCCCTAGAAGGGGTACGCTATCCACAAGGGCGTTTTCAATGGCTGTGAGGTGGTCGCCGAGTTGGCTTTCGTCTTCCAAGAGATCTCCAGACTCGTCCAATCTCTTCTTGAAGTACGCGCAGGCGTTTATCTGCGCTGCGAGTAGGTTTTGAGCGTTTTGAATCCTGCAACGGGGTTCCAGGCTACAACAACCTTGTGAGATTGGAAGAGAATTGAATTATCAAGGCGTACTTTGTCATAGTAGATGTATTCTTCGGTATTACTCGCTTGTGCTCCTTGAAGAGTGATATATATAGGGATGAAAGTGGTCCAAGTTTGAGCTAAGCCATCCAGTCGGCGAGGCGAGAGCTGTGTTCAGCCACCGAACTTATTCAGAAGGAGATGAATTTATTGTTTCCCACAAGGAGTTGTCCGAGCATGTGAAGCCGAGCGGCAAGGTCTTAGCTATTATCCTGGTCAAGCTAGTTAATCAATCTGACTACTAGTGTCCTCCATCAGTATATCAAGTTATAGTGGAGTCGACAAATCAGTGGTTCCATTTAATAGTTAGTTCGGTATACGTCCTATTGAACCTCCTGATCGAACTTCTCTCCTGGCTAGCATCCTGCAAGAGAAGATTCCCTTCTAGATCCAAGGCATCTACGCTCTTGTTATTGTCCCTCCAGCAAAACTTGAGCGTATCTATCGGTTGGACACCCTTGTCCATCTCAGAGAGCGGATGTCCCTGGGGCAGACAGCGCTTCTTGATCAAATCCCCCAGAGTCTCCGTTGTCAACGTGAGATCCCAAATCTCCAAGGAGTGCAGGTGAGGAAAGGGCGGGTGTAGGAGATGATGGGTGGTCCAGTCGTATAATGGCGCTATCTCGTCGTAAAGCGCGACGTGCTCGATATTTGGAGCACGCTTGATGAGCTCTAGGAGCTCTGAAATCTCGCGCACGTCGCAGTCGACCCTCTTCAAACCAGTACACGACTCGATGAATCGGAATATGGGCTCTGTCGGACGCGGTTCGAGGTCGATTGTTTCGAGGTTTGGACACCGAAGGTGCTGAATCCACTCGCAGTCGCCAACACCAGCCGCGTATAGCGCTTCGAGCTGGCTCTCCAGGGGAGACTTGGGAGTGGTGACAGTAGGGGTGCTGTCAAAGAAACGAAGTACTCGCAACTGTGTAGTCGCTGCGAGGATATCTAGAATATGTACTCTGCTCAGGTCTTTGAGAGCGAGTTTGGTGAGTTGGGAAACTTTGGGTGAGTCTCCGACGGTGAATGAGCTCATTCCGGATACTGTGAGTTCTTCTACCTCGTCAAAAAGATGGAGGATATCCGCAAGAGAGCCATCTCCTCCTCGTGTAGCCTCAACGGAGAGGCTGCGGCACTTGCAGGCGAGATTGCTATAGTCAACATTGAGGATATCTTTGGACGATGAACGGTCTTCGATACAAAAAGCGAGCTCGTCAATGGCCTCCAACGCGCTCAGATTGCACAATGCAAGACGAGGCGCAGTTTGATCGTAGATACCTCGTATCCTGATGGAAATCGGCGTCTCTCGTACTCTTTCCTTGAGAAATGTCCAGAAATGGCACAATGCGTCATCTTTGCTCTTCTCGATGGAAAAGTCAAAGTTCGACCACATTGTCGGCGTCGAAGCGGTGATCATTCTCCAGTGACGAGAGATATGGGATAGCTTGATCGAATCCTTGAACCACGTCTTTTCGTTGGTCCCTAGAACCATATGGAAGATATCTTGCATCAGTTCCACTGGGAGGCGGTCTATAAAGCACCGAGGTCCGAGTATGCGGGACGCATGGGCTTGGATCTTGCAAAGGTCTTGTTCTAAAGAGACTTTGGACTGAGAGAGGTTGCCATCCAGTGATTGGAGAGCTTGTTCGAGGCGGACATCCGGCTCGTCGAGATTGGCTATGACCGCGAGGTGACTCCTGAGGTACTGAAGAATGTCTATTGTTTCGTCTAGTAAACGCGTCGTCGACTCTGCTCGTGCATTCAGGTGCGACATCTGGAGCTTGTGTGGTCAGTTTGGATTCTCGACGAAGGAAGAAATATCCACTTACTCAGTGAAATTTGGCGTCGAAAAGAGCTAGATATAACGGTATCAAGGAGAGCCTGGTCGTGCTTGGGACTGAGCAGCGACTAACCACTTGGCGCCTTTCTCTTCTATTTGGACGCCTATTTCGGGTATCAGCCGGATACCTATTCATTGAACGCGCTGGAATAACACTGACAGAGACATTGGCTAACTTTGCCATTCTCCTACGTAAATCAGTCGAGAGTCGTTGCCCTGAAATCTGTTGGTTTAATTTGCGACCCGACTACCTCGAAAGTCAGTGGACCATTCACAAAGAGAAAATGGGACCAAGAAAATCATTGCAATAGATAGCTAGACCCAACAATGTCGAGTTTGGGAATGATAATACACGGTGATATGTGGGTGTGTTACACCTCGTCTCAAGTCAAAATAGCACTCCTTCATTCTCGTTTATCGCTCTTCGACTCGTCTCGTCGCTAGCGGCGGTGGTATACCTGCAAACTACGACGACCCAGAAACGGGCTTGAAGCGCACGACCATGACGGTCACATTATCCGACGAAAACCGGACGAGCGCATGCTCGAGCAAAAGCTTGGCCATTTGCTGCGCATCTGATTTATCCCGGACGAGGTTGACGGCTTCTTGATCTTCTGTCACGTCCCACAGCTGCAGAGATTGAGCACATCGCCAGACGAGTCATCAGCGAGATGTTGAAAAGAGGAAAGACAAACGCACCCCATCGCACGCAATGATGATAAACTCGTCTGCTGGCCCAACCTCCGTCTCGGTCGTATAGGGCGCACCAACAACAAAGTCTTTCATTGCTGAATCACCCAAGGACCTCGTGACAGCAAGGACACCTACATTCACAAACGCATCAGCGACGACAATATTCCGCAAACAGAGTCCACTCACCATTCACACGATTGTTCATCACGAATCCACCCGCATCAGTGATCCGTTTCGACTCTTGCGCATCACTCCCCTTGTGATCATACGTCAACCGAAGCGCCTCTCCATTCCGACAAAGCACGGCCCGCGCGTCTCCAGCATTAGCAGCGTAGAGGACTCTCCTCAATCGTTTTGAAGGAGGTCCAGAAGATTGCAGAGACGTCGAGTCTGAGGCAGAGCTCTTGCTCCTTTTGCTGCTAGGGACATCAAACCCCCAGCCATCATGACACGGTTCAAACGGCGCTTGTATGCTTCCCTTGACGACGGGGACACCCGTGCTGCCATCTTCCGACTTGATGGTACCCCCACTACCATTTCCACTGAGCTTGGAGGTGAAATTCTTGACGGCGCTTCGCAACTTTGAACTCGAGTTGGATCTCTCAGGTGACTGGTGGCCAGATTTCGAGTCGAAATTGGATGGTGTCGACCGTCCAGAGGCCGAGGGTTTCGAGGTGGGTGTTGTCGGACGCTTGTCGTCATCGGTGGTCAAGCTTGTTGGTTCGTCTGTCATTGTTGTATCTGTATTGGATTGTTCCTGTTAGTAAAAGGTGAGTGACGATGGGCGTAATTGGGTGCGGAAATGACGCGCCTCTCGGAATGCCTGGCCACCGAGTTCGTCTTCGATCCGGAGGAATGCTGCAACAGCTGTACATCCAGAGTGTGTCTTATTCTCTGCTGCCATTTGGGAGAGTTGCGAGTCTACGGCATGAAAGGTCTTGTTCAAGACGGATGGAATCTTGGAGTTTGGATGTAATTCGAGATTCTTGAGTAGATACTAGATGGTATAATGGTATCAGCTGGCGGCTTTACTATGAAAAGAAAGGGAGCGCGCCTCGTGAAAGTGCTGGCCACACCACTCTGCGGCGTGCTTTCCGGCGTGACCATCAAAGAGGCCAAAGTAACCCTGTCCACGGACATTGTCAAAGTCGACGACGAATGAATGGGCGTCCTCCATCGTGCGGCGGGTTCCCTTGTCCTCTGCGACGCCAATCTGAAATGCGTGCGAATGCGAAGGATGTTGGTTTAGTGCCTAGATGGCCATCGATGGACGCGATGGACAGAATATCCGCGTCGACGAGTGGCAAACGCGTGAGCATCAGCGACTGTACGCTTTACAGATTCACAAAACAAGACGTACACCACCAGTATTTGGACCATCTGCGACTGTAATTGTCTTTGAGCGTGCGTTGGGAGATTCAAACGGCATGGGGGCAATTCCTGGCCTGGCGAGGTCGGGAGGCAACGTCGGATGGGACTTGTTTGACTTTCTAAACGGCGAGAGCGGTTGATACGCCATTCCAGGAAACATGTTAGCTAAAGTGGTTCAGAAAGCCCGGGAACAAGAGAGAGACTGCACAATAAAAACAGGCGCGGTTCCGACAGTCGAATGACTAACCTGTTCTCGGCACCTGCACTCGCGTCGTCGGCGCCATTAGCAGTGTGTACATTCATCAGTAGTAAATACGCAGCTCACAGTTCTTATTACGCCCTTACAGCTTGTCTACGCCCCTTTTATTCACATTCTACGCTCCCAGTACGTCATTTGGAGCCCCCTCCGATCCCCCCACGTGACGCCGACGGGTGGTACTTGACCGTTTGGGAAATACACCGCAAATACATAGTCCACCTTGTTCCCGATCACGGCTGGCCGCAAACTACGTATAGCAAAGATGACCACTGTAAGCAAATACTGTGCTCAGTCTGTTTGTAACAGAAAGAGACGCTTTGCAAGCTCATTGTGCGCAACATTCACACTTTGGAACTGTTGGAGAGACAGTTTACAAGTTCTGCAAAGGACTCGAGCGACTCTGAAACGAGCACATCCAATGACCAGTCAACCAATTCCAGCGACGCGGAAACGAGCGCATCCAGTGACCAATCAACCGATTCCAGCGATGCGGAAATCAGGCTGTTCGTGGATCCATCAGCTGAACACTTGATGGCCAAACTCGAAGAAGAAGACCAATCCTTTTAGAAGCTCCTCGAGGTGGTAGAAAGCACTCTGATCTCTCAAGAGACTGCCCTATCCAAGTCACTCGCCGATGTTCAAGAGGCTCGAGCTCGGATTGCCACACGTCTCTGCTTCGTCAACCGGATTCCAAACGAGGTTCTGTATGAAATTTTTCTCAGAGTCATCCAACTTGAAGATTACTCCTACTTCAACGGCAAGACTGCCAGCTATGCTCCGCACCGCCCCTTCTTCCTCTCCCAAGTCTGCCGTCACTGGCGAGGAGTCGCCACGTCCATACCAGCTCTGTGGACAAGGGTCAACTCTTTCCAGGGGTGGATCAAGCTGCACAATACCCTATCTTCTAGCAAGAAGTTGCCGAGTACGCACAGAGTCATCCCTTTACAATAATGATCAGCGATTCCAGCACTGGCGATGGAATAGAATACCCAGATAAATTTTGGGAAAACGCGACAGACGAAGACATCGTGGATGCGACGGCTTTTGCTATTGGCAACATGCGTTTCTACGACCTTTCTCGCCTCCAAAACATCGAATTGATCGAGCTCTTGATCGAGCGCGAGGAGAATCTCTCAAGAATCCTGACACCCCGCTACAAGAATCTGGATTGTCGATGCCATCGGCTCAGGCTGGGGGTGCGCTATGGATCAGAGGACTTTGTTACGAACCTTGGTGACTTGCTTTATCATTTCGATGCGGAAATAGTCGAATGCCATGGTGCCGGCACCTTGGTTCCAGATCACTTCATAGAAGGAAGGACGTTGTCGGAGATTCGTCTCTCTAATATGGAAGAAATTCCTCTGTATAAACTTCTTCAAACGTTTACGCAGATCGAAATCCTTGCGTGCGAAGACTCTTGCGTCTGCTGGAATTTGCGCCAACCGGTGGTTCACTCGAAACTCAAGGCATTAACCTTTGACTGCGAATGGGATGCGAAGGATTTGGGCTGGCTAAAATATCTTTGCTGTTCGGTGTTGGAGAAACTCGATGCCCCATGGCCGGCAACGCACAAGTCATTCACAACATTTCTCGCTCACGCGCCCAGTATTCGACGACTCAATCTGGCACAGTATATGAACGAAGAAAATATCTCGGGGCTCGTGAGGTATCCTCGCGTCGAGTCTCTGGTACTCCCAGGTAGTAGTATCGACTTGGTCTACAATTGATCATCGCACAATCTGGTCAAGCCACCCTTCCCCGCGCTCAAAAACTTGGAAATCCAACAATTTTATGGCGATAAGCATACTCTACTTCCCCTCATTCGCTCCCAATGTCTTGCACGTCAGCGGTCTCAGAAGGACGGTCACCCGCGACTTGATACGATCCGGGTTGATATCTTCCGAGGAAAGGATGTCTTCGACACTTCCTTACGCAACCCCGATGTTTCTGACTTGATAAATGTCGAGTGGGGTGACAAGGAATTGACCGTTACCGTAAGGGATGTATGACGGACGTGTATCGGACTTGCGATCTGACGGAAGCGCTCTTCGTATCATAAATCCTGTAGTAAACACATGCACATGGCTAGCTATCTTGAAAATATCCCATGTACCCCCAAAGTGTTGTGTATGAGATTTGATCTACCAGTCAGGTCAATGTGAACTGATCATCCTATCAGCTTTGTAACCTCACTTCTCGATGACTTTACACCAGCTGCCCATCTCTTGTCCAAGAGCGGAGAGAGCTCATTAGTTGTGTATTACTCACTTGGCGGGTTCCGTCTCGCGATCAGGCTGAAGTCCTTCTCTGATCTAGAATTCGTACGGAGACAGTTAATCATACGAGGAGACTCGTTATAACGCTTTTGAATTTTCTCTGTCCGCTGATATGTTCGTGCTGATTTTTCGCAAGATAGACGCGCAATGCGCATATCCTCTAGCTTCTGTTGTAAGAAGATAACCAGTTACGTAGTCTGTCAGAGAAGAAACACTCAGAGAACTAATATTGAGGCGCTTGTTTTATTTCATGAATACAAAGGCTACGTCGTCCTTTACAGTCTGAGAACTTGCTTTGGGAGACGAGTATTGGGATTATCACCACCAAGGACTTCGTGGCGTATACCCATGGTCTCCTCCACGAGCTTTGCAGCTTCATCATGTTTACCGCTTTTGTACAATTTCATAGAGAGATTGTACGAAGCTTTGAGAGTTTCGGCGTTCCGTCCAAATACCTCGAGCATCAGAGCGACTATCTCTCTATCCATCTTTTCCGCTTCTTCCAACTTGCCAAGGTCGCGTAATGTATTTGCGAGGGTCCTCATGGCCTCGATCGTGTCTGGATGCCGCCGTCCAGGATCCTTGAGTCGCAGAGCAAATACCTCTCTCTGAATTTTCTCTGCCCTGCTCAACTGACCGCGTTCGTGTACAGTATTCGCGAGCTGTTCCATTGCCGAGATGGTGCTCAGGTCCGATCGTCCGAGCATCTCGATCCGCAGAGCGAGTGTTTGTTCTTGCAGCTCCTCCACCTTGTCCAATCGACCGATACGGCCTAAAGTTTTTGAGAGGTTGCTCATTGCTACTATCGTATCCGAATGCTTTCGTCCAAGCGTCTCCAGCCGTAGAGCCAAAATTTCTCGCTGAATCTTTTCTGTCTCATCGAACCGACCACTCTTGAAACACATGCTAGCGAGGTTATTCATTGCCTTGATGGTATCTGGATGTTGCCGTCCAAGGACATCTTGGCGGAGAACGAGTACATCCCTCTGCATCCTTTCCGCCTCGTCCAATCGACCATGGTGGCTCAAGGTGTTTGCGAGGTTGTTCATCGCTTTCACGGTATCTGGATGCCGTTGACCAAGGATTTCCAGTCGCAAGGCAAGGACCCCTCGCAGCATCTTTTCCGCCTCCTCCCCTTGACCACAGTGGCTCAAGGTTGTCGCTAGACTGTTCATTACCGAGATGGTGTCTCGGTGACGTCGTCCAAGGATATCAGTTCGTAGAGCGAGTACCTGGCGCATCATCGTCTCCGCCTTGTCCCATTGACGACGGTGACTCAAGGTATTCGCAAGGTCATTGGTTACAGATATTGTATCGAGGTGTCGTTCTCCAAGGACCTTGAGACGAAGAGCGAGCACCTCTCGCAACATCGTCTCAGCCTCGTCCCATTGCGAGCGGTGGCTCAAGGTGTTTCCAAGGTTATTCATGGCGATCATAGTATCTAAGTGGCGTCTTCCGAGGGTGTCGAGGCGTAGAGTGAGTACTTCTCGCTGCAACTTTTCTCCTGCATCGAATTGACCACAGTTGTGTAACGAAATGGCGAGTTTCTCCGCCACCCAGACCGAGTCTTCATGCCGCCTGCCCTTTGTTTGGTGAAGTTGGGAGAGAGCCGCCTCTAACAACTCCCGGCACGCCTTCCAATCACCTAAAGAGTGATAGAACTCGTGGAAGGCCAATGCGCTGGACACACTGTTTGATTGCACGGATCGGGATATGTTGTTTACGTGAGGAAGTAGTTGCCAAAGTTCTGCGTTACTGTCCTCTATCGGCCGGATCGTACCTAGTAAGAGCAGTGCAGCCATACGTGCATATTGCTGACTTCCAGTTTCATCAAGGCGATCCCTGATGTACATCTGAAGTAACGGATGGACGGTATAGAATAGCCCGTCACTAGAGATGTCAATGAACGACGCGCTTGCGGCCGAGTCGACGAGTGCCTGGAACTTGGGCTGGTTCCATATTACACCAAAGATATCCTGAAGCCTAGATATGAGATCCATGTCACTCTTTGGCGGCGGACAGCTATCCCGGACCCTGTAAAGGCTAAATTTAGATAGCGTCGACTGCTCAAACAGTCTGGTTGGAATGGGTGAATGGTGAAGGAGAGCACAGAGTTTCATGAAACTCTTTGTCCGATCCGGTAAACGATGGAAGGACAGATCGAAGACTGCATATGTCGAAGATGTGTACTCTATGCCGACGCCCAACTTGTTACGAAGGAGTTCATTCCTATGTCTACGCAACGTGTCGAGGTACGTATCCAGACGCCGCGTCTTGCGAATATACGCTCCGGCTTGTATAATGGCAAGCGCCAGCATTCCCAGCTCCTTGACGATTTCGATAGAATTTTCATCGGACGCAGGTGCGACATTGGCAATTGTGTGCAGGAGTTCAACTGCCTCGTTCTCCTCAAGACCGCCGACAGGAACTGCGCCGCCCGGAGCGTAGCCGATGCACTCGCTGTTCCTTGTGGTGATCAGAATGGCGCCATGACTAGATTTGGGGATGTATGGGAGAAGATTGAGGTTTCGTGAGTCGGCGTTGTCGAGGAATAACAGCCATCCCTTTTCTTTTCCTTCAAGGTAAATCATTGCATCCTTCCAT
This sequence comes from Serendipita indica DSM 11827, assembly GCA_910890315.1. NCBI lineage: Eukaryota > Fungi > Basidiomycota > Agaricomycetes > Sebacinales > Serendipitaceae > Serendipita > Serendipita indica. The sequence continues at coordinate 825,108 of CAJVGD010000012.1, read as the reverse complement.
GTCATATTGCTATATTCCGGCCCCAAGGAGCGAATCGACAGCTCCAAATCTTTCTCCAACTGCTCTTGATTCGAAGCGTCGACGACAATGACACGAGTGAAACTATGCAGCGATTAAAACATTTAAAATAGCCAAAAATTTCCTTACCTGGTTTCATGCTCCCGAATCCAGTTCGTTGCGAGCTGAGTTTTGCCAGACCCTCCAAGTCCGTGCAATACACACCACCTTTGCTTCTGTACCTCTCTACTAGGAAGCAAATTCTGCGTGATGAGAGATTGGACTGATTTACGCTCGATGTAATTCCGGGACACGGGCGGACGAGGCTTTGGCAGCATGACCTTCTGGGAGGGAAGCCCTCCTTTCGCAGCAACTGTTTCGCAATCAGTCAAGCAGAGGTGGCTGATTGACTACGCACTACGACAATTATCTTCTGTAACCCACTTCTCCTTTATCCTTACAGCCGCAGTATCATAATGCTCTCTGAGGTAGTCCAGAACCGTTTGATAGTTGTTACTCTCCTTGGTTGAGAACTTCACTAGATCACGGTGGTTGGCATGGAGGACAATCGTCGTTGCATTGTAATCGCCTGCGATCGTAGCGGAGTGATACGGGACACTCTGACGCTCAGTTGGATCATTCTCTCCGAATACCGATATGCTCACCGGTTCTACGTATTCTCCTATTTTGGTATCTGGATATTCTTCGCATAAGAAGATGACGTTGATATTCTGACTTGCCGCAACATACAGACTCTGTATGTCCTCAAGCTCGAAAGAGTGAGCCCGAAGCTCCTTGAGGATTAGGTCTGTTGTTTCCATGTATACTGCTGCCAAGCGGTTGATTGCTTCAAGGAGAGTGGTGTTTTCGACGCCAGAGTGTGGGGTACCGAAGAAAAAGATAGCATGCGTGGATACTAGAACGTCTCGAAGATCTGCCTTTGAATCTAATCTCTGGTTGTGACAGATAACTAAGGCCTATAAGAGCGTCAAGGGTTGCTTTTCAATGAGTGTTGCGACGGACCCACTTGAGGATAATCCCTCCTAAATCATGCGTGATAAAGATTATGGGTCGCTAGTGACGTTTTAGGGAAGCAGATAAGCTAGTTTCACTCCACTCACCCGGGGGACGTCCTTTCGGCTCATTGAAAGCGCCTTGGCCAACTGATCGGCGTGTCTACGCATAGTATGCGTTGATACACATTCCGGGCTGTGAGTATCGGCATCGTATCCGTAACTGAGAATTCGAGCGTTGGGCAAGTCGGAGGGCAAGAGGTGCTGGAGCCAAAGAATTCCGTTATCTGTCGTCCACGTCTTCTCTCTGTGCCCTTGCAGGCCGTGTATAGCGACAATACTAAAGACAAGAGCTCAGCGGCGAGCCTAATAAACGAGCGACTTACTCAACAATAGGGTCGGTTCCAGAGGCAATTTCCAGAAATCCAAAGTCTTTTGTCTTCGATATCGGCTTAGAAATTGTCCGTTTGTCCCCTTTCGAATCAGGGGGAGGGACGGTCTGGACCGTGTTTGGCGGGAGCGGTTTGGGGAGGCCCCAGATATGCTTCAAACGAGAACGAAGGCCTGACATTGCTTAAGCTTAGGTATTTGGAGCCAAGCAAGGCTCGACCTTGCCCTCTGCCTCTTTTATACACCAGCGAAACCTAGACTCAAATTCCAGACCCATCTAGTCACTAACTCCGAGAGGGAAGTATACAACGTGAATTGAAACAAAATTTCTCGCTTCATCGTTTCGCGATGTGTAATGGAACCTGGAGGAGAGCTGTGAATGGCTTGACGATACAATCGACGACGCAAAGGAGCAGCCCTACGAACATTGAGAAACTATCGTTGAGGCTTATCTGTAGAGATATTTTTCACAGTTACCTGGTAGCCAGTCAAACTCGACGTAAACAAGAAGGCGTATTCGCATTCTGGGGATTCAATACGTGACCTGGTGGCCCTTCAATGTCCACAAAACATTCGACAAGCAAGACTCGAAATTGATACAAGATTGCGATAATTCCTATTCTATCCTCGTAGCTTTACGACGATGCTGTGTGACCTTACGTGCCTTTGTTCCCAACCACAACTTTGCCACAACCATCCCAGGGCACACCATGACCACTGTATGTTTATCAATGAGGAACATCCTGTACTAACGGTATCTTTGCATTTGACCATCAGGTACAGGCGCTTCGAAAGCTCGTTGCAACCAATATTCGCACTTTAGAGACATTGAAGGAATAGTTCATCGATCTTTGTTATGGTACGACTCGTAACCTGGATGACTAGAGTCAGTGCTTTTCTCATCTACAGCCTAACCTCTATGCCAAACCTATGACTCATCTTCATCCTATATCAGACTCATGTATTTCTGCTAGTTAACGGACACTCGCTTTGCTATCACAACTACTACTTTTTACACTCTCAGACAACTCGCACTCTTCTCGACGGCCGAGAAGCTACTCAGACTCAGACATTAGACATGTTACTCCGCTTGAGTAACGACTACTTAGATTAATAGATGCACGTTCCTCCGCTTAATAAGCAACTCCTTGACCGTCATACCCGCTATAAGAGTTCCGATTGTCCAACCCCAGACGAAGTCCGCGTACGCCTGAACGACGCCCGCGCACATTGCTACCGGTTATTATTGTCAACCATCAACTTGCACCGTGACAATCTTGCCAGTGACTCCAAAAACACAGATAATGGTCACTCAAACGACAAAGACCTGACTAACGGTCGTGAGGGGGAGGAACAATCCTTTCAAGCGTTTTTGAAGGTGATAGAGAACAGCCTCATGTCTCAAGATATCACCCTGCGCAATTTACTTGCTGAAGTTCAAGAAGCAAGAGTTCGGGTGGCCAAATCTCGCTCCTTTATCAACCATATGCCAAACGAGACTCTTGGGGAAATATTTCTCAATGCGATCAGATTCCCAAGCTATATCAGCTTGAATGGCAGAATGCCAACCATGCTCAGTATCACCCCTTCGTGCTCTCCCACATTTGCCACCGCTGGCAAGCAGTCGCCACTTCCATACCAGCTCTGTGGACACACCTTGATCTCTATACAGGGATGAATCAAGGTACACAGTACCGCATCTTCTGGCGCAAAGTTGTAAAGTACACGCAGAATCAACCCTTTACGAGCACGATCACCGCTTCCCACATTTGCGATTCCCAAGGAGGTGCCGTACGTAAATTCTGGGAAATAATTCTGGGAGATTGTTTCGTACGAAGATGTTGCGGATGCCGACGAGACGGTTTCCGCAATCGACAACACGCGCTTCTACAACCTTTGCCATCTCCAAACCATCGACTCAATCGAGCCAAGAGTCTATTCTGACTGTGATGTTTCAAGAGTTCTGGTACCGAATTACTAGAACCTGGATTGTTGATACCGTCGGTCGGGGTTCAAGGTGGGCCACCAGTCGAGCACCTTTGAAACGAATCTTGGAGACCTACTCTATCACTTTTGATGCGGACATGGTCCAATGCTGCAATGTCAGTGCCTTGGTTCCAGGCCACTCTATGGAAGGAAGTGCGTTAATGGATATTCGTCTCTTCAGAATGGAAAAGGTTCCCCTAGATGAAATTCTCTAAACGTTTACGTAGATTGGAGTCCTCATATACAAACGCTCCCTCGTCCGCTGGAATTCGCCTCGGACCGTGGTACACTCGAAGCTCAAGATATCGAAAATTGAATACGAATGGCGACAGGAGGATTGTGGCTGGCCACAGTGTCTTCGCTGTCCAATTCTGGAAAACTCGACGCGACAGAGTGGGCAACGCAAGAGTCATTCTCGACCTTCCTCACTCATTCACCTCGCTTTCGATGGCTCAATTTACAGAATTGTCAAGACCAGGGCGGTATTACGCCAATTGTGAGACATGTCTCACAGGTTGACTGCCTGGTACTCTCAGCCAGCATGGTCGACTTGCTCTGCTCGTGGTCGCCACTTAAACTTGCGGCGGTACCTTTCCCAGCAATCGAAAGCTTAGAGATCAAGGGTTCGATTGCGAAAAGCATCCACTTCTTCCGCTAATTCGTTCCCTAAGCCGTGCACGGCCAAACTCCCAGAACGAGGATTATGTACGGCTTAGTACGATCCAGGTTGACGTTTCCGATGGAATGATATCATCGATACATCCCTCCGAGCATCCGACGTTTTTGACATGAGACGTCGAATGGAAGGCCAATCTACTTACCATCACCACAAAGGATTAATGATGCTCATTATATGGCTAGAGCATTTGCCATACGTTGAAGAAAGTAATCCCACATTTTACACGACGTTTTGCAGCTGGAAGTAAGTGGGCTTTGGTACAAGGCTAGTCACTATCATCCAATGCAAACTGGTCATCATCCTGTTGCATTCTGTCGGCCCCCAACTTTCGTTTCTTGACGACTTTACGCCAGTTGTCCGTCTGTCGGAGAAGCTCGAGCTCTCTGCTCAAGTTGATCATCTTGGCGGTCATTGCCTTGAGTGCCGAGGAAAAGTCTTCTATCTCTTGAATAGGATGCGATACATCTGCGTGAGACTTGGGAGCCGCAACGGATGGTGCCCTTGACCTGCTTGCCACACTCCGAACGTGTAGGCGAGTTCCGTCTTGTGGGCAGGCTTGTTTGCGTTTACGACATGCTCCACATGCATGGTTGCTGGCACGGTCGCAGTCTCTGGCGTCGACGTTTCCTTGGCCATGTTTGAGTACACAATTGTCGCAGATTGTCTCAGCTCGCTTCTTGTTGATGACCCTGGGGATTATTAGTACGTGAATTCACGCAAAATGAAAATAATGACCCTTTGTACACCAACTCGTCGCGCATGCGCCTGACCTCTTTTGCGGTTTCGTTTGCATTGGAGTCTGAGATGTCCATCTCAGACCCATAATTAGTGGGTGGAACAGAGAGATTTCTCATACGAGGAGGCTCGCTATTTTGCCTTTTGCGCTTCTCTGGCCTCTGGTACGCTCGGCGCTCTTCGTCCTGTCGCAGACGCGCGAGGCGTTCTCTCTCCTGCTGCTGCTGCAGTCTCTCTCTTTCTATTCTTTCACATTCCAGGCGTTGGAGCTCTTGCTCTCGCTTTCGCTGATCGAGCAGGATCCTGATTCGCTCGTTACGCAAATCTCGACGATCTTGTTCGCGTCGTACCGCCTCTGCATCTTCCTTTGATTCGCGTAGAAGTCGGCGCAGCTCAGCCTCAATTCCTTCGCTGCTGTTCCTTGCCTGGTTGCGATTGCTGGACATGATGGTGGAAGGCAGACTTGTGGCGCGTGTGTTCGCTTCGCTTGTAGGTAGTCTGGGCCTCCTGAGGTACTCGCCAACAGTGATGAACTGGCATTATAACTATGGTTCAACTCAATAAATCCCTACTATTTTGTGATCCAGACCACTCCAGCTAGCCGATGCCCTACAACACAGCCACCATATTTCTTGTTCCCGGCCGCAACTACGTGTTCCGCAGTCGCCAAAGAAGATTGGAAAGATGATGATAGGAGCTAGTGACGGGTCATCCAAACTCGACAATCCATATGATTACGGCTCGGTACAAGCCACCACTAGCAGCGTATTACGAACCGAGGAGTTGCCGCCGCCGTTCGAATCAAACCCCAGGCAACGTCCAGTCGTAATTGATCTGCTCCAAGACGAAGATAACTGGGTTCAATCTGGTGGGGAGCAGCCACCGGAATTTACGCCGTACGAGGCCCAACATTGGGTCAACAGCGACGGAAATGTCATTTCACACGATCCTCATCTAAATGAAGACGGTAAGTTTTATCATTGTATTCAGAACTCCGTTAAATCCGTCCAATAGGCGAGGCGCTTTATCGCTTCCTCCTGTCTCAAACGACAGAGCCTCCCAGATTTGCTGTTCGGTGTCGTGGGACTCATAGAGAGACGAGGACAAGAGTCGTAACCCATACGGGACATGGTCATTCGGATAATGGTGGTCATCACCATTCGGGATCGCACACAAAGGTCGAAACCTATACCGAGACAGTCGTCGACTTTGACTTTCGCATCGACTTGACGCAACATCTCCACCCTCCCGTCAATTGGACCGCGTCGGATGAGGAGCCAACCTATCGGGGCAAGATGGTATGGGAGAAGGATGTTCAAGATGGGATTGCGCTTCAGCGTCAACGAACTACGCGAGCGGAGAATAAAGCCGCGGGAAAATGGCGAAAGTTCAGGGATCAGGCGGGATTGCCTCCATGGATCCGTTCGCCTAGTATGCCTGGTGAAGAACGGCCACGTCAAGCGCACGCTGCAAACGCCGTTGCACAGTCGTCTAGAACTGTCAGAAACTGGGCAGATGACTACTGCGCAAGCGACAAGCTCCTCAAGGAGTTTGTGTTTGAGAAAGTCGTCCACGGGTGGAACCTGGGCGCTCTAGAAAAGGCCATCGAGACCCTCATACGATCTACCTACTACACTGGAGACCTTCACATTAGCTTCCCCATGAGCGCCAACAAGGTGTACATTCGACCGACGAACCAACTCTCCCGCGCCTTGAGCCACTGGTGGGTCAAGCTGCTCCTCTGGATCACCCTCATCTATCCATTTATCTGGCTTTTCAAACGCTTCTCCAAGCGAGGTGGCGGAATTTGGCAAGTCGCGGGTGCAGCCTATTCACTCAAGGAATGGGTCCATCTCGAGGACTCGGTGGCAGGCGAAGACGTGGCACGGTACTTGATCCGCAAAGAGGAGGCCAGAGCGCAACTGCCAAATCGAAGTCTGACCGCTCTTCCTGCATATTCCAGCGATCTCAAGTCACCTCTTCCCATTACCTCATCGACCGGTGACGCATGGACAGAGCAGCGGCCTACCACTCTCGCCCAATTTGGATTGTCGTCGCAACCGCAGGCGTCGAGCTCCTCGGCTGCTCCTCTTCCGACAATCTCAAAATTGCGTCAAACACCAAAGGGCGTCAGCGAGCTTGTCGGGCTCAGGGAAGGAGAATGGTTCAAGCAGTGGGAGGGAACCATCACCAGATCAGTACTCCTGCGAGTGGATCGCTCCGACCCTCTGGCGCTCCCCGGAGAAATCCTTGCGGAGAGTGCTGGTGCTATGCTTGACGGATACAATGACTAAGACTTCTCGGCAGGTGCATGCATTATTGCCTCATTCAGTACTAACATCCGAAGTAGAATCTATATAGCCCCTGTTATTTAGAGTCTAATCGCCCCTCGCGGCGGGCATATACTATCTTTCACACACTAGTGGATAACACCGAGACTTTTAGTAGTAGAACCGCCCTCTATCTCTCACTTCTACGTCAACGGCCCGCGTTGACCTCCGGAAGAACCCTCGGTCAAGCCGGAGCTTCTCGTGGAAGAAGCGGTGTCAACACCTCTCACAGTCGCGGCGTGTTTACTGGGGCCCGTGATTACTACTTGGTTACCCCGCATATCAAAACACCAAGCATAGAAGTAACAGGCACCATCGTTATTATGCGACTCGCGCAGCGCCTCTTGTGGACTAGGCATCGACCCCCACGGGGATGCGTCGGTAATTGTCGACGACGAGTTTTTTGCGATCTATAGTCGAAGACTCGAAGTTCGCCGTCGTTGGCGTCACGCGAGGCCGTGCTCGTCGCTTTTGTGGACTATAAAACGCGCATGTGGCTTCGGGAATAGGTTCCCCCCTCCAGATCGCGCCCAACGCTCCTCTCCTTTTACCATGAAATCATTCGTTTCTCTCCTCGCGTTTGCGCTCGTCGCCACGACGCAAGTCTCAGCTCATTGTTCGCTAGAAAAGTCTTGTGCTCTTCTCACACGCTAATGACGATTTAGACACATTCACCAAGCTCATCGCCAATGGCGCTGTCACGAATCCGTTCCAATACGTCCGACAGAACAACAACAGCAATTCTCCAATCACCAACGTCATGAGCAATGACATGAGGTATTTTTACTTCCCACCTCTCTCGCATAGTACTCACGTGTGGGTAGATGCAATTCCGGTGCCAGCAGTGGGGCGGGAACAAGCACCGCAACGGTTGCCGCTGGGTCTACCGTCGGTTTCGCTCGACCAGGCCATCTTCCATGCTGGCTCCCTCAACGTATACTTGTCCAAGGTTTCCAACGCCGCCACTGCCGACGGTTCCGCCCCTTGGTTCAAGATTTACCAAATTGGCCCTGTCACCAACGGTGGAAGCTCAATCAGTTGGCCCACTGATAGTACGTAGCAGATCTCTTATGCGAAAGGGCTGGTACGACCTTTGTGCAGATGCTACGCAGTTCACCTTCAAACTCCCAAGCACCATCCAGTCTGGCCAGTACTTGATGAGAAGTGAGTCCAAATTGGGGGCGCATCGCTGCAGCATTCTTACGCTGAATAAGTCGAGCACATTGCTCTTCACAGCGCATCGTCTAGCGGCGGTGCTCAGTTCTACATTTCGTACGTTAGCTCTTTGTGCCTGGCTGGGTGGTTCTTTCGAGTTTTCTAATCATTGGTTTGTAGATGCGCCCAGCTCAATATCACCGGAGGCGGAAGTGCTAGCCCCTCTGGCGTCTCTATCCCCGGTGTCTACTCGGCCAGCGATCCAGGCAGGTTCATTTCTCACTCAAATACTTCATCTTTGGCTCATCCAGATTATTCTAGGCATTTTGATCAATATTTACTTCCCAGTGAGCTTGTACACTCTACGACCTGAAGGAGATCTAACGAGAAACTGCAGATTCCCAGGTCGTACCAGCAGCCTGGCCCGGCTCCCTTTGTTGATGGAAGCAATGGAAATGGCAATGGAAATAGCTCTACCGCACAGTCCAGTAGCGCACAGCCAACTAGCACCAGCACGAGGCAAAGCAGCAGCAGCAGCAGCAGCGTTGTTACTAGCACGAGTCGCAGCTCGAGCTCCAGTAACGGTGGAAACGTGAGTATATCATTGAATGTACGAAATTCTGAGGTTGACCGTGGCAATAGTGCTCCGATCTCTACGGACAGTGAGTTTATCCTTGTTTCGTAACCATCCATTTGCTCATAGCGTTGCAGGTGTGGTGGCCAAGGCTGGTCAGGACCAACGTGCTGCAAGACCGGAACGTGCGTCTCCTCCAACCAATTCTATTCGCAGTGTCTCAACAGGTAGTGTGATCCCAATATGTTTCACAGTAGACCCATTATGGGTGCTGTATTCGTTTCTTCGTGTGCACATTCCTTACATAGTATCTTTTCTGGAATATCGGTCAAGTGTCGTGAGTTGTCAGGTGTGTCCCAGACGGTTATCAGTATTCGCTCCCGAAAGGATCTACACGCTCTAAGCCCTGAACTACATTCAACGATAAGTTGGAGGTTCTAGTTCATATCAACGGCCCGGTTCAGCCACTCCGACTAGAACCGCCCTCTGAAATTCATCGTTGTCTACTTGACATTCATGGGAAGAGAAATTAAGTCGTTGGGGCCTACGTAACTAGAGGTTTCTTCTTCTTCCTTGCCGTTAGTATTGTCACCGGAGCCGCTGCCGGAGGCTCGGTCTTGGGAGCAAGCTCCGGATTGTCAACCTCAACCTCTCGCGTGATGTACGTAGAAAGAATATCTACTTCCTCTTCATCAGCAGCAGCGGCCTCTTCTACATGCTGCGAGATTCCGGGGATTTTGGAGGTGACGTTGACCAAGCCGCCCGTGAGAGCCTTGATCATGCCTTGGAGGGCACTCGTCGAGCGCACCGACTTTTCGATTGAACCGAAATCGGCGCTGTCAAGCGCAGTTGTAATTTTGAGGATCATCCCCGGAGTGATCTCTGCTCTGCGTAGGGGCGCATGTGTCGTCGCCGAGTCGACCAAGCACGTCTCGTCAAGTTCGGGTTTAATGTGAACCGTAAAGAATGCTACCGTTCCCAGGCGACATTCTTGTCGGCCGTCCATTCGCTCCCAAAATTCTTCGGCTGAGACGAGACGGACAAAGTCCATGTCGACCTTGTCTTCCTCTTTTCCCTCTTGTGCTTCCGACTCGTTTTCACCGATGGCTTGTTCGCCGTCGTTGAGCTTTCGTCGCTTTCGCTTTGGGGATGAGACGACGGTGGCGGATGCTTTCGAGGTGCTGTTTGCTATCTCGTCGATGAGACGGGCTTTGGGGTCGTCGGGGAAATAGGGAATGAGCTGGGAGATGGAACATGGTGGTCGAACTCCGAGTGGGAAGCGAATGTCTTGTTTGGAGTAGGGGTGACCTATCGACCAGTCTGATGGGGTGAGATTACTGAGGGGTATTTTGAGGGCGTGCGAGATCTCCAACGGAGTGAGGCCGGGTACGATGACATATTTGGATACCTCTTTCCGTCTAGTGGATGGGTGAGGAGATGTGATGGCGACTGCGAAATCATCCACCACGCCTTTCCACCACTTTACGAGCGCAATGTCTGGCAATAGTCGCTTTCCAGGGTACTCTATAGACGCGGGGAAAAGATATTGGTTTTGCGAACGCGCAAAGAGATGAACCCAGGTGCTCCAGGCAGAGAGATGTGGCCTTCCGTCCTGGGCTGATGTAGTATACGTCCCAAACCACTTTCTAGTGACATATTCAAGGAACGCAACAACAAGGGTGCGTGTGGGGGATGGTTTGCGACCTTGGCCTGTCGAGTCAACCTTGGAGACGTAGATGATCACCGAATGAGTGGCGGGAAAGATGTAAAGAATAGCTTCTAGGGCGGATACGTAAGTGTATGACTCCGATGTATCTTCCTTTTCTCCGTTGGGCTGGTCCGTGGGCGTTGCTGAAGGGGATTTGTCTTCTTTTGACGCTTTATTAACATCTTCTGCAACCAGAACGGCGACATCTTGTAGATACACTTCTTGATCGTGGATTCCTGGCGCATATGGAAATAATGATGCTGGAGACTTGCGGGTCTGTGAGACGACGACGCTGGCAGCAAACCTTCGACGCCCTGGAAGCTTGGAGAGTGCCTTTATTATGTCATTCAGCAGACTCTCCTGTCGGTTCATAGTCGCCACTTTGTGGTCGAAGTCTGACCAACACTTAACATCGACCAACATACCAGGCTGCCACCAATGCCGATTCGTACGGAGGTTTACCGATACTTTCCGGAGAGATTGTGCTGAAATCATGGGTAAGAAACGACAAGGCGTCGGTGAAAACCTTTTGATCAGTTCAGTCGTGTTACTTCATCCATAGCTCAAGTCATGGCCACCGTCTCGAATCCTGCCTGTGCGAACGGCTTTCCGCACGAGATTACAGATGACTAGAGTACCCACAACCGCCCCTCCGCGCAGCATACATTGAAGGCACTCAAGCCGACATAACCATATCTATTTCCAACTTTCTCCGAGCACTAGTCGACATCACATCATCCACTCGGAGGAATACGATCTGGTGAACAACTTTGGGTGTGAACACGGCAAACCTCGCAGTTGGCTTGGTACCAATCTCGCGCAATTTGTGTGCCTCGTCACACCATTCTGGAATCTCGCATCAGTGAAGAAAAATGGTGGCGATTTGGATAACGTATCATTGTCTCCTCCGGCTCCACTCGTGGCTGATCCAACCAGTGGTCCAAGTCCGGGCTCAACGCAAGCCGAAGCGTCCGTCTTTTCCAACCCGACCAATATCAAATAGGTGATAAGGCGGAGGGTATTGTTCAGAGTCTGCCTCATTCGTCCCGATCCTTGTCCTCAACGAGCTGTGCCCCACCCTCGAATTATTTGTCCCAATTATCGAGTGTATGGAGCCCTATAAATATAAGCCTATCTAGGGAGAATGCGCAAACGGGACGTTCATTGGCTCCAGATTACCCTACTCGGCGCCTGGATTGAGCCGGCGATCGACCAGTTAACGGGTAGCACCAGCATACGAAATTCACCTGTTCCGACTACAGAAGAGGATGCTGAGGACTGATACCAAGCCTCGTGGGAGCTAAAGCAGACGACAGCATGGAACCTCGTCCATGAATGCTAGGTGGCTGACCCGCCATACACGCAGACTTGCCAAAGGAAAACATGGTTTCGGAGATAGCTTCCTTTCGAAGAGCCCAAGGTTCAACTTGGGGAAACGATGGATAGGTATGGAAGCCGGGGAGCCGCATGAATCTTAAGATTGACGCAGCGCTCGCGATTCGTACTCACATACTCGACTCTATCCAAGTCCTGATCCATACTCCGAGGTATCGCTGATGAAGCGCTCAACTTGACGCTTTCACCAATCATGGAGCTCCAATAGCCGGCCAATTATGCTGCCGGATTTGTCAGGGCCGGTGTTTCAAGGTGAATGTTTGTGCTGATCTGTTTGATAGCGATGCTCTGGCCCTCAGATGGGTCATCCCCCGATAATCGGTTGGTTTTCCGCTCGTCGGAGGTGGGGCTGGACTGAGCGTACCTGAAATCACCAACTAACACGACTGACAATCGGGCATCCAGACCTCTGAAGTCTCTTAGATGGTCAAACATCACTCCAAATCTATTCTGTATTTTGAGAAACCTCCTATCCAACTGTGGTATTCCCACTTGGTGTGCTGGCAGGGCTGGCAACCAGGTGAGCATTTACGACACCAAGGTGCCCCGATTTGGTTCATTCAGCTCCAGAACATGTCTTAACTCATCCCACCAGGCGTCTTTACCATTTTCTGGCCTTCTAGAACTGTGTCTACGCCACTCTGGCCCTATGAGGAGCATGACGGCGAGAAAGTGCCACCAAATTGTATAAAAACAGGTTCTAGCGTCCCTTTCAGCCTCCATTCGTTCATGCGCCCGCCCATCATGGCCCCAATATCAATGGTTCTCACCAAGAGGGCGCCTGACACCACCACGAAATCTTTCTACATTGCCGTCATAGCGCTTTGCATGGGAACCTTTATGTCGTTTCTCCACCTGGTGTTCTCGTACATAACTTCGTCTCCTGTTCGAATGAAGACGGAGGCTGCCGTTCTCGGCGAATGGGCAAGACATAGGAAATGGGGGCTTCATTTTTGGAAATTTAAGCTCATTGTGTACTATCCTGTTATGGAGCTCAAAATTGACAACCTTTGGGAGCATCGGCAACAGCAAGAGAAAGAACACCTCCAGACACTTCAGAAATACATTGTGAATAGACGAAATCAAAGTAATGTATACAAAATTGGATGATTTCTTAATTATTTACCACCTGACAGCATCTGCAAATAGGGACGGCGTAGTCTGTACCACGACTACAATAGATCTGCACTATAGGGACAAGGATGGTTCTCCGCAGATGAGAGAACTCACTCGTCAAGAGAAAAGGGCTGTTAAAGCCCTAGAGGGGGTTGGCAGACGCTTGAGTGGGCCGAGAGCACTTGTCCTATCCTCGGCATCCATGCTTGCTGCAGATCTTGGGTTTGATCTTACAAAAATGGTACCCAATAGGTGGGAACTGGCTAGCAAAATTCCATCCGCCTGCAGTAGCCCACTATTTCCCATCCGTGCAAGCGACCTTATTAAATTTGGTCTGCTCTGTGGGCTCAGATGCGAGGAATTCGATATTCCGCGGCGTAAACTGTGTAAGTCATACACCGGAGGTCCATTCTTGCGACTCATATTTGTGTTATAGCGATGAACGGACACCAAGTAGGTTTATCTAAGAGGCTCCTCTCCTGATGTCGAATCAGAGTTATATCGTCACCGAAAATATACCTAGCGTCGGCCCTGTTTGTCGCTATGTTGGTATGCTGACAGCTCGCCTAATTTCCCCTCTCTGATAATTGATAGAGGTCTCCGGTAACAATGTCACACCTGCCGCAATGATGCCAATTGCCTCAAGTCATACAATGGTGAACCTGGCTAGTGGCAATATTTGCCTCGCGCAATTGTAGGTCAATAGCGATTATGAAACTGAACAACTCAGTCTTTTTTCAGCACGCTTTCCTATCGAGTCGTCGGCTTCAACTTTATCTACCTTTGCTGCAAGTTTGTCCTCGGCGAGACCGATGAAAAGATTGGGCACCTTCCAGTCGGACACATTCCTGCGAGGACTGACGATAGCCCCATGGTTATTGACGATGGGATTGTTCGGGATGATTTGGACAATATTCTATATAAACCCATGCTACGCGGTCACGCCCCGCATGCACCCCACAGGAGTGTATCACTAGGTGATGGATATGTCGAACAAGTCCCCACTGGACCGTGGAGGGAGTTTAACGTAGAGCCGCTCAAGAAGTTTGAGCAAGGTGATGATGAAATTTTGTGGGATGGAAGATGGGCAGATCCTGCAACCCCACCAATGGCCCTCGTCTTGGCTACTATCTCGAACCCTGCATCTGCAAATGGATTTCCGCACAACGTTCTCAAGGATTGGGACATATACAATCGCAATTCTGCTCAGGAAGCGATGAAAGTACTCGCGCCCAACTTGACGAATTCTCCTCCGAAATTCCTACTGGACCTTGCGAGTAGGCGTATCATCCATTCAGAAGAATACAATTTGGTCAACAATTTCGGATGCGAGCACGGTGGACTTCGCAGTTGGCTCGGGACCAACCTAGCAAAGTTTGTACAACTTGTCACGCCGTATTGGGCTCTCCCATCGGGCGGGGAACGACATACTTCACCTAGTATCCCGATCCTCAACGAGCTTCGGTCCGTCCTCGTATCACCCGATCGAATGAACTCCTGGATTCAATCCTATAACCGCAAGCCGATCTACGGATCCAATGCAACAATCCGTGCACGGGGTGTTCTATGGGTGCAGATCACTCTTCTCGACACCTGGATTGGGCCGGCAATCGACCACATGATGGGTGGCACCGACATGCGGGAGGTGCCTGTCCCTGCGACGAGGGAAGATGCCGAGGAGTGCTACAGATTCTCGACCGAGCTCTACCAGAGTACCGCATGGAATCTCGTCCGTGCTAAGTGGCTGACCTACTATACGCGTCGACTTGCCGAAGGAAGAGACAGGTACGGAGATAGCTTCCTCTCAAAGAAGCCACAACCCGACTTGGAGAAACGGTGGATAGGTATGGAAGTCGGCGACCCACACGAATGGCTTAAAATTGATGCTGCGCTCACGATTCGCGCTCATTTGCTATATTCAATGCTAATTAGCATGACTGATACGTCTGTACTTCAAGATCTCGCACAAAACGACCCTTTACTCTTCATCTCATAATTTTCGATCCGGTTCTCGTTCCTCCTATGCCCAGTATATGCCAATTTTTTTTGCTCTGTATATTACGAGAAATTGACTTAATTGTGCCTCTTCACCAATTGATGCCAAATATTTACAAAGTGGTGAATGCGCCTTGACTCTGTTCCTCTTGATCGACGCGATGTCATCTGCTATAGAACTAATCAATCCGAAAGCGGAGAGCGTGAGAAGGGCTCAAGCACTGCAGGTATGACGACGATCATTGACCGTGTTGGGAAACGTCTCGGTGGCTAAATCAAGTTTTGGTCATAGGTAAACACGACAGGTGCCATGGGTCTCGCTGGCGTCGTAAAAGGAAATCTAGGTCTGATAAAAACTATGGGACATGTGCGCGTGCTGAGACGGCGGATAACAGGTCCAAGAGGAACGCTCAAGATGTTGGTGGATGGCGCTGGTCAGATCAAGATGACAAAAGCAAGTACACGCAATTCTTGAATACCTTCCATGGCTAATCTCTATGGATCACGGTGCAGGATGGCAAAGTACTCCTGTCAGAGATGCAAATACAGGTTAGTCACCCAAACCCAACGATTGAATAAGGTGGAATGCTGACTAGAACTACCTTGGACTATGTTTGAAACCAGAACCCAACGGCTGCGATGATTGCACGGACGGCAGTTGCACAGGATGATCAAGTCGGCGATGGAACCACCTCGGTCGTGCTACTGGTCGGAGAGCTATTGAAACAGGCTGATAGATACATCTCTGAGGGTGTACATCCGACCGTCATCGCTGAAGGATTCGATTTGGCGAAAAAGGATGCATTAGAAGTACGTGTACCATCTCTGCGTTGGCATCGGATCTAAACTCCCTTGTGATAGTTTCTCGAATCTTATAAGCGCCAAATCAACCTGGACAGAGAGACTCTCATCTCAGTGGCGTATACCTCATTGAGCACCAAACTCCACCAAAAACTTGCCAAGCAACTCGCACCTGACGTTGTTGATGCTGTACTCACAATACGACCTCCACCTCCGCCAGAAGGTGCAACGGGGGACGCCATCCGAGCACCAATCGATCTTTTCATGGTGGAGATCATGAAGATGCAACACCGCAACGATCTTGATACAAAACTCATCAAAGGATTGGTATTGGATCATGGTGCTCGACACCCGGATATGCCGAAACGCGTTGAGAACGCGTTTATCCTCATCTTGAACGTCTCATTAGAGTACGAGAAGACGTACGTACAGCACTATATCATCTGCCTTCAATCTAATGTCCTATAATAGCGAGGTCAACTCGAGCTTCTTCTATTCCTCGACCGAGCAGCGAGAGAAGCTCGTCGAGTCCGAGCGACGGTTTACCGACGCCAAGGTCAAGAAGATTATCGAGTTGAAGAACCTCGTCTGCGACCAGGCAACGGATGCAAAGACACCACCCAAAAACTTTGTCGTGATCAACCAAAAGGGCATCGATCCCATGTCCCTCGATTCGTTTGCGAAAGCGGGCATCATTGCTCTCCGTCGCGCAAAGAGGAGGAATATGGAGAGATTACAGCTGCTCTGTGGTGGAGTTGCGCAAAACTCTGTTGATAATCTCGATGAGAGTGTTCTCGGATGGGCGGGTCTCGTTTACGAGCAGGTTCTCGGCGAGGAAAAGTATACGTTTGTGGAGAATGTTAGGGAACCGAAGAGTGTCACACTTCTCATTAAAGGTGAGATTCTGCTTGGCTACAGTTTATCTAATCGTAATGTCGAATTCAGGTCCGAACCAACACACGATTGGTCAGATCAACGACGCATTGCGAGACGGACTACGTTCTGTCAAAAACTCACTCGAGGACAACGCTCTTATTCCCGGAGGAGGCGCGTTTGAAGTCGCGCTCTCGCATCATCTCTCGACAAAGACGAAGAAGAATGCAAAGGGACGAGTGAAACTAGGAGTACAAGCCTTTGCGGATGCAGTTCTCGTCATCCCCAAGACGCTCGCTGCCAACGCAGGTTTCGACGTCCAAGACTCGATTGTGGCGCTGCAAGAAGAGTATGCGGATATGGAAGGCAATGAAGGTGGAGCAGCAGTGGGTCTGAATATCCAATCTGGTCAACCCATGGACCCGACGGTGGAGGGCATCTGGGACCAATATCGAGTGAAGCGACAGATGCTGCATTCCTGGTTCGTATCTCTATTCTCATCGTTTCATTGTCTGACAGTCTGGTAGCTCTGTTATCGCTGTCAACCTTTTGTCGACGGATGAAATTCTGCGTGCGGGGAGAAGTTCGTTGAAGCCCGAAGGGCAGCAGTAGATAGCGCAAAATAGATAAACATCTGAATCAATCAGGCGCTCTCAAAATCTCGGTATGAAACATGGCATTTAATTAAACTGCTCAGGGAAGCTATTCCTGCCGAGCGTTATGGACTTTGATTACCACCATCTTATTATCATTCTTCCGCCGTCAAGACAGCGGTAGTGAAGTCCCTGAGGGTGACTCGACAATGTTTCGTCCTCCAACTATATCAAACTGAGACGGTTCCAAGTCGAGTGCCAATGACCCGCGGCGAAAGACGAGGCGCAAACTGCTCTCGGACGAGTAATCAGGGGGTATAGGGTACCACTTGGGGGGAGGGGGAGGTACCTTCATTTGACGATACAGCCTCCAGTCGTGAACTGCGTGGTTGATCCGCGTAATACGACCCGCAAGCCCCCAGAGAGATTTTTCGTCACGCCCAGACAAAGTTAATGTTCTAATACGAGGGGAACGAGCGATAAAGTTGATGAAGGCTCCTTCATTTGCCCACTCGGATGCATGTAGCTCCTCCAACGCAGGGCATTGAAGATAATTCATCCAGCGGCATTGCATAGAGCCCGTAGATCGCTCTAGTTCCAGTCTCCTGAGCTTGGCATGGACCGTTATGTCCGTCCTCTGCCACTCCAGATTACAGTCAGTGCAGCATAAAGCAGTAATCTCCGGAAAGGCCATCAAAAGCTGATCTAGAGGGACGGCCTTTACCTCGGTGAAGCGAATCTCTGTAACGCCCCGACCGTAGCTACCCTCGCTTGGGACCAAAATGCGCGTTTTTATGCATTCAACCACCTCGGCGTCGAAGTGGTAGAGCAGAACGCTCAAATCGACCTCTAAAATGTCGACTCCGCGGCTGCGATAAGTGGGCGCGACTCGCAGTGTGTGGCAGCGACAATCCAAGTTTTGATACTCCGAGTTCAAGAGAGATACAAGGTCGGGTTCGAAATGGAAGTCGAGTGTGATGGAGTTGATTGTCTTGAACGTTCGCAGATCGTAGCTTTGCATGTGCGAAATAGCGCCATCTGGATAGCACTTGACTACAACGTCACTATAAGACATCTCATCGTCCCAGTGATACCCCCGAGCCAGCACCAATTCGGTACAAATCTCGCTGTCGGTGATTGAGATGTTCATTGGTGCGTCGCGGACGTAGGTGGAGAGGCTTTGCCAAAACTCTCCCTGTAATAGAATCTGATAGGACCCGGGACAGAGTTTAATCTCCGTCCAAAGAGATGGCGAGGAGATGGCTACGGCTCGCCAACGCCGACAGACATGGGAAAGCCGGAGTGAAAAGTGAGGGGCAAAGTTGACATTTAAATCGAACTTGTTGTAGATGGAGCCATCATATCTACTTGCTTTGCATAGAATTTCCGTCAAGATTTCGTTGGGAAGCCTGTTTATGAAGCAGCAGGACGTGGAGACTCTGGTTCGAACTTGTTTTACATCATCCAAGGTCTTGCAGAGAGCAGATTCTTGGGACTTTAGAGTTGTTTCTAGGGCTCCTAGCATTTCTTGAAGGACCGAGTTTTCTGCCTCGAGACTGCGTAGCACGCTCGGGTTCTGTCGCTTGTAATAAGAGCTATTCGATTCCTCGTGGGTAATGAACTGTTTCTTCAAAAGTCCCAAGATGCGCACGTTGGCATCAATGAGTTCGCAGAGAGCTCCCATCCTTTGCTCGTAATCCGCCTGCGATATCAATTAGGACCTTTGGCTGGTAGATGAGTCTCCTACCATGTTTATACGGTAGTTTACGTGGAAACTGGGTTGTGGCAAAGTTGTGGTAGAGAGTAGATGCTGGGAGGCACCTGTGTCCCGTTGTCACTTTCAATCACAGAGAAACCACTCATAATCCGAGACGTAATATCAGGGTCCCATAGCTACCATACAATTCGTACAGCCAAGGTAGCCGATAGGTACATACCCACCGTGGGTACTCAAACCCGTTTGCCGGCCGGCCCGATAGCCCATGGCTATCCGTGTAGACAGCAGTACTGAATTCAATTGTGCAAAAGGAACATATATCGGAATATACCAGATTCCGAAATCTGTCGGGAAGCTGTGACAACAAAGCCAGTATTCAAGTAGACCGGAAAGTGAAATATTTCCTATGTAGCATTTTGGGCTTTGATTATGATCTCCTGTCGTTCTCCCACCAGAACTCGATCGATTCGGCAATCTCAGAGCCCCTGAGTGGTGACTCGACAATGTCCCGTCCTCCAACGATCCCAACTGAGATTGTTCCAACCAGGGCACTAATTTCCTGTGAAGAAGAAAAACGAGGCGAGAGGTATCGTTGTCGAATGAGAGGAAGGAGTGAGTGCTGCTCACCATCATACTCGTCAACACTCAAACTTGCGAGCATAGGAAATGGTGCCTTTGAGAGGCCATACGGTCTCGAACTGTGGAGCAGGCTGAGTGCATTAGACGAGATGGTCAAGTTGTTGCTCTGCGGGAGGCGCTGCGCAAGCTGCAGGAGCTGCTTGTGATCACAACCGGACAATGCGATTTTTTCGAGGTGAGACGAACGAACGATGGAGTCGATGAATTGATCCTTTTCTGGCCATCCGGGGGCTGTTAACTCGTTCAACGATGGGCAATGCAGGTATTCTAGCCAGTCGCAGGTTTTTGAGTATTTAGTCCTATCCAACTCCAGTTTCTTGAGTTTGGAGTGAACCAAGATCTGCATCTCATTCCACTCGAAGCCAGATTTCGGGCAGCAAAGTGTGGTGATCTCCCTGAAGACAACCCGAAGGGCGTCAAGGGTGATTTTCTATGCCATGTAGGCTAATTTCGGCAAGTCTGCGAGTGTAGAGAGTCTCGCCAGGAACCAAGAGGTGACCGCCTACGCATTCAACAATCTCGGCATCGAAGTGGTAGAGTAGATGGCCCAGATCAACGATAGTCTGCACATATCTGCCTCGTTTGCTGGTGAGACGCAGATTGCGGCAGCGACAGGCCAGGTTGGCGTACTCTGGTTCCAATAATCTTTGGATGTTGCCCTCGTACTCGAGCTTTATGTCTATGCTGTCGATTACGCTCAGGTCTTGCAGCGGGTACAAGTGCATTTGTTCAATGGCATCGCATACATAGCCAACATCTTCATAATCTTCCCATTCCTTGCCGTTCTCCCAGAGCTTTCCTTTGTGATTCGCCAAGTCATCGCAAATGGCGCTGTCGTAGATCGAGATATTGACTGGTGCATTTTGTATGTATGGGCGAATGGTTTCCCAGAAATCCCTTCGCCGTGCACTTTGGTGAGATCCAGGGGCTAGGCAAATCGTTGTCCAAAGGGTATGGAGATGGCTACTGCTCGCCAACGGCGGCAGACATGACTGAGCTGAATCGAAAGATACGGATCATAGTTGACCTCCTTGTCTGCACTGTTGCAAATTCTACCGCGATATTTGCTCGCTCTACGCAGTATGTTCCGCAGGAGCTCGTTTGGAAGCCTGCTGATGAAGCAACATGAGGCAGATATTCGAATTCTAGCTCCCTTGACCTCTTCCCAGATTCTTCGGAGAGAAATATCCTGAGTTTTTAGAGTCGTCTCTGCGGTGCTCAGGATTCTTTGAAGAACTATTAGGTCCTTCTCCTCGGGTTCGTATAACTTATTCGCGACCCAAATATCGGCGTATTGCGCAAAGGACCGACGTTTCTCCCCTTTGGAGGTAGTAAAATGCCTTCGCAATGTCCCCAAAGTCCGTATATTGACGTCGATGAGCTCCCGATGAGCTTCCTGTTTCTATTCGTAGTCCATCTGCGACATTAGCGAGCGCACGTTCCTGAATCGCAGCCTTACCATTGTTCTATTGTGCTTTGGAGATGAAATGAATTGTGGCAAAGTCGAGGGAGTAGACGGTTGGAGCACCATCGTTGCCCCATCACAGAGAGCAGTGGAGAACGCATATATTCACGCCATGAACAAAATGCGATTCAATGATACAACAAACGTGCTCCGTGACTCTGAGCAACAGTCCCACGTCCGTCAATTCATTATTGAGCGGGGTCCGCTTGTTTCTGGAAGAGTTCGACGAGCTATAGTCTAGAGGCTGCCCGTAGTATGCGGCTGAGGCCCTTCGATATCAGCAAGAAATCGAAATGAAGCGGGCTGACTATTATCAGGGAACATACGGCAGGAACTATCTATATCTATCAATCACATGCGACTAGTGTACACCCAGACGTTCATCTAGGCCACTGGAACGCGGCGTTACGCAGAGGAAACATTTGGACCGGACCATGTCCACACTGATGGATCAGACAGATCTTGCTCTCCATTCATCGTCCGTCCTGGCTTATGCAACGTCTTATAACCTCTAAAACATTACAGGAATCCTCACTTTGATGTCAACTCGAACCAAAATCGGGTCCCTACGGAGACAGAAGCACGAGGACTCCGTTCGCTCCGAGAGACGCAACAACGTATCGTCAATTTCCTGGAATCCGAGGTCACCAAACTCTCCGCTACCTGTACTTCAATCTCCGAGAGGAACGCACGCCTGCTTCTCGAAGTTGAGGCAGGGAAATCCGAGCTCCATCATACTCACCAGCTCTTAAAGAGCTTGGAGACTCAGCGTACAAGTAGACTGGAGGATATTGCGCGAATTGATGCTCTATTTCATCCAGTTCGACGTATGCCTCCGGAGCTTCTCCAGCTCATCTTTAAAGAATGCGTTTACAGCAGCTCTGTTCCATTTTACCAGGCCATTCTTCTTGCTCTGGTATGCCGGAGATGGAGAGCGGTCGCCCTCGACACCCCAGTTCTTTGGGCTCGTATTTCCATCCGGCTCAAGCCCAACACCGTGTCGAGGTGGACCGATGTAGGACGTGTTCTTGGCCCGCGACTTAAATCGGCGCCAGCAATAATCCGCATTCATCTTCGCAAGGATACGGTTGCCGCAGATTTTGAGAAACTACACCTGCGACATATTCCCGTAATCAAGGAACTAACACTTAGACTAGATGATGACGGCTCGTTAGCACGATATATCCCGTCTGCTGTGCCCCTTCCGCAAGTGCGTTCAGCAGTGCTCGAATTGCCGTCCACTAGTCAGCTACAATTAGCGATGAACAGGGTACATCGTTGGTTCCCGAATGTGGAAATCCTGGAGACGGTCTGCCTCCAAGAATTTCAATACCATGCTCACACCACATATCCAAACATTCGGCAGCTGCGCTTCGCTTTCAGTGATTCTATCGACCTTTTCGACATCTCTCAATCGTTCCCTCACCTCAAGCAGCTTGTCTTGGCGTCGGTGCAAATCTTCGAAGTCCCCATCGCTCTCGACCTGACGTTCTTGGAGCACCTTCAAATTAGCGGTTCGACGACAGGTATCGACCTATGGATCGACAGGATTAAATGCCAATCTCTCAAGACACTTATCGTCCTTCAACAACCAGAAGATGCTGTTCTGGACTTTGTCACCCGGCACAGGAGCGTGGAGACCTTGGAAGTCGATGGAACCCCGGGATTCCTGACGCAACTACATCACTTCCTTCCGAATCTCAAGGGATTATATCTAAATGGAGCGTATGACGAGCTCTTCGCTCGCCCGGGGGATACTGAGCCGTTGTTCAGGTCACTCGAGGTCCTTGTAGTCGAGGGAGAGGACTTGACACATGCAGAGTTTGAGAGCATTGTCCGCGCTCGAGCACTCCCTCGTGATCACCCGTTGAGTCTGTTGCCGACTCAGTGCGTGCCACTGGCGTTCAAGGTGTGCATACTACCCAGTATGTTGAAAGTCATGTTGGATAAGCCCCATGCCTGGCCTTCCAGCGAGCTTTATCGCACTTCTCGCCGCCAAATTGAGGACATAGAGCGCTGGACCGGCTACGTCGAGGTTTCATTCACTTGGGAGTAACTTTTTGGTTAACGCTTCATCTTATGTACCACAGATGTACCACAGACTTCATAATATTTTACCCTTTACACCTGATTTGCATTCAGGTTGCTTCGGACCTCTTCCCAAGCGGTGAATGGCGGCAAGTATTCTCCGCTTCCGGACCATGTTCTTGGACCTACATGCTTACCTGGAGAGCCGCTGAAATGTACGAGGTGCCCTGTTTCGATTATGGCCGACATTCAACGGCGCGCTCGAAGGTCATCTGCTTCTATTCCAACGGCATAGACATGACGTTTCTAGCTTAGTTATTATCTCTTACAATGAAACCATTTGCCTGGAGCGGGCCGTAAAGTGGCAGCGGCCCGCCTGAGGTCCTGGAGCGGTCGCCGTCTTCTTTTCGCAGCATTCATCCCGCATGCTTCGACGCTGTCCTACGTGGGGTTCGGAGAATGCCAAGGAGGCACCGGTCATTCTGCGGGGATGTTATTTCCACACATAAAAGGACGGGACGAACATGGCTTGCCGGACGGTCGACATTTTCCGTCCAAATCTCTCCGAAATCTGCCAGTAAAGGGGCTATAAACCACCATGCTCAAGTCTACATTTGTCACTCTCGCTCTTTCACTATTGGTGGTTGACTCTGTTGCCGCCGACCAGAGCTGGCAGAGCTCGCTTTGGAAGGGTAGCTATGGAGGATATCCATACTACTCCAAAACATGCGTCGTTCCACACAAGGATGGCCAGGATGACTCTCCCGAGATTGTCAAGGTCTTCCAGCAGTGCAACAAGAACGCGCAAATCGTCTTCAAGGAGGGCGTCGATTACAACATGTGGAGCCCTATGTCTTGGGTAAACTTGAGTAAGTTATAACGATATATCTTGTTTCTTTGTCTCAACCTCGCTCCAGGCGGCGTCACCATCAGCCTCAACGGCAACCTGCACTTGCCCAACAATATCACAGCCGTTCAGCAAAAGGTTGCCACCAACCCCAATCCACCAAGCGTGAGTACCAAACAGATCTAGTTGCGTTCGCTTATGTCCGTCAGAACTACGCCATTCCTTGGATCTACATCCAAGGCAGCAATGTCTATCTCAAGGGTTCATCCTCCAAGAAAGGAGGCGCCTTCCATGGCTACGGACAGCAGTGGTGGGACATTGGAAACCGCGTAAGCCCACACTTCTCATCCTCGCGAGACTTATCATTCTCCAGACACTCCGACCGCAGCTCGCCACCTTCAACGTGACAAAAGGGTGGATTTCCAAGATTAAGGTCATCAAGCCAGTAGCTTGGGGTTTCAATATTCCAGGCGTCAATATCACGATTACGGATCACTTTGTGGACGCCGCACCAGGAAACAGCACGCGTGATAGTACTATTTCTTTCCCTTTCGTGCGTCGTTTTCTCGTCTCGATTCGCTATTTCTGATGCATATTCTCTAGAACACTGATGGATTCAATATGGCCGGTCAAAATATCGTCCTCGACGGCTACTATGGACACAACGGCGATGATTGCGTCTCCGTCGTCAACGGTGCCCGTAACATTCTTGCTAAGAACGGATACTGTGGATTCTCGAGTCACGGTCTCTCGATTGGATCCTTGGGCCGCAATGGTGCTAATCACACTGTCAAGAATGTCTTGTTCAAAGACTGGACGATGGAAGGTGCTGTCTACGGTGCACGGGTAAGCATCACCCTCCCTATGTCGACTTTTATAGGCTCAAACATTGTCTATAGTTCAAATCCTGGACCGGAGGCAGAGGTTTGGCCGAGAATGTTACATGGCAGAACATCAAGGTCGTAAACGTCTCGACACCCATCTTCGTCACTCAAAAGTAGGATGTTCTTCAAATCTTCTCTTCGGTGCTCACCCGTTACTCCATAGTTACTATGACCAGGACAAAGGTCCTCGTCCAAACAATACCGAGGGTACCAGCACCCACCTCAACAACATTTTGTTCGACAACTTTTCGGGAACCATTGGTCCCAACCCGAGTACGTGTCTGTAGAGAATCTCTGCCATCGACTAACCACTTCTCCAGCCGACGGAACTTGCATCTCGAACCCATGCTGGAACTATGTCCAGGGTGCAGACGGAACGCAGGCGATTATCTTTGATCTGTTCAACAATACCGCTCTCAACTTGCAGGCGACAAGGGTCAAGACGAAGCCGATCAAGGGAAGCTACAGCGATACCACAGTCATTTGCGACCCGTCCACGCTTGCACCAGGAGAGCAGAATACTCTTGGTTTCCAATGCCAGCGCGGGCCATTTGTCACCACGCCCATCACCGCATGAGCTATTACATGGTTCCCTACTTGCACTGCTCATCCCCTTTCCTGCATTTGGCCTCTTTTCTGCATTTGTACCTCATCGAATCTATTGCTTTCTATCCAGAATGACTTGTCATTCTCGTAAGGAGCTGAGCCGAATAGCTTCTCCAAACTTGAACTACACCATCACAAATCCATCATTGCCAGGAGGGATGGCTTTCCCCGAGGCTCATGCCATTCCCTCGAGCTCTCGAAAAGTAGGATTTCGAGCTACTACAATAGCTTCAGCACCCACTCCGAGTCCGCTTCCAGGACAAACTGCTTGGGAATTGTGCGACAAGATAGCATCAAGACAGGATAACGAGCAAATAAAAGATTGGAATGATTCATTGAACACACTTCTCATCTTTGTACGTCGGCACATTCCTTGGTCTCCTGAGCTTGACAAAGGATATTAGGCCGCTCTTTACTCTGCTGTTCTCACGGCTTTTATAGTCGAAAGCATGAAGCTCTTGAGAGAAGATGCAACCGAGACCACGCGAGATATTCTCCTTGCGATCACACGACAACTCGCGAACAACTCGGCACCAGCGTACACGCCAGAACCCTTTGTCGCTCCCGCATGGGCAGTCAGGGTCAACCAGTGCCTATTTCTCAGTATATCCTGCAGTTTAGCTTCCGCTATGGGATCTGTATTGGCTCTTCAATGGGTCAGCCGGTATGACCATCGACTGAACCCATCGTCTCCGGAACAGCGCGCCCTACAGAGACACTTCCGTCGATTGGGCGCGAGGAAATGGAACCTTGGGGGAATTATAGCGTCTTTACCGGCGATTATCTTCGTTGCCTTGCTCCTTTTCTTCGTCGGGATGGCGGAGTGGTTGTGGCATCTGGATAGAGGAATAGCGGGCATCCTTCTTGCCGGTCTCACGGCTTCGTCTCTCTTCTTCTTCACTACCATGATTATCAACACGTTCAGCGTCTCTGCACCATTTCGCACCCCAGTATCGCGGTTCTTGCCTTGGTTTATCCCCTACCTCGTACGCAAATCGCATCATGTGGTGGACTTTCTAGTCCACTCAATCAAACACCATGGATCAGAAGATTCAATGCGCGGTTCGACGCATTGGAAGCACTCCCGTTCCTCACCCTCAAAGATAGATGACAACAGTCCATGGACATTTCATCAATCATCGGTCGATAGGGAGAAGAAAGCTGTTGAAGATAGGGACTATCTCCGGCTAAACTGCCTCCTCTGGCTTGTTCGACATACGAGCGTGATTCCTCATCAACGAACGGCGTTTAGGGTCGCTCTGGAGGAGATTCTAAAATGCCCAATCCAACAGGTCAGGGCTATCACTATGGAAGATGCGCCTTGGGATGCCATATTTGGATTATTGGTCGAGCCTTATGCCGACCAGACTCACCCCTTATCAGACCACTCTTCTGATGCAATACGCGAGATATCCATCGTGGTCCAAAGTTTAGCCATGCTAGGATCATATTCCAGCTTACGTGGCAATCTTCCGCGGTCAGTCTTGAGCTGGCTGCAAGGACTTGCCGTCGACCGGTCGTATGACCCATTCATCCCCTGCTATGCGGCGCATGCCTACTGGCGTCTGTCCGCTCGCTCTCTTGAAGGAAGGGTGAATAAATTGACAGCAGAATACAGCGCCAAATCTGTTTTCTTGCTATGGACGCAACTACCCTCTCCGTTCACCCGCATAGCACTACACAACTTTGAGGATTACCAGAAACACTGTGTTCCCCGAGGAGCAATCACGGGTCTTGTCGACACTCTCAGTCCATCAGATCCGACCCAATCGATTACGCACGACAGTCCTCGTTCGTCGGAAGAGTGGGATGGATTGTTGCGCATCTCAGCTCTTGGTCTGTCTCAAGATCTTCCCATTCGAGATGGTCTCGAGATGTGGATGGAAGCCGTAGAGACGATTTCAGCTGATCCAATGGCTAGGAGAAGAGGTCAAGTAGCGAAACTTCATCGGGCGGTTGGGCGACAGGTCTTTGTACGATTTGCTCAACTCATCGAGACGGAAGCAGACCTGGTGTACCGTCATGCAATTCGATTTGTTCAATCGCCATTGTGGGCTCAAAAACCATACTCAGTCGAAGATTATGCGCTAGAAGCTTTCGCAAACAATAAGTTGAACATATGGGATCCAAAGTATCGAAGGGGGAGCGCCAAATTGCTATCTTTCATCCTGCCAATACCGGCCGAACACCATGGTGGACTGTGGGGACCTTGGCTGGTTGGAGTAATCATCGGCCTCGACAATCTGCTCAATAGCACGGAGGTTATTCACAAACCGAGCCCTCAAACTCTTGTGACCCTATGTGAAGGCCTAATCAGAAACGAGATTCATCATCTACTAATACTTTCGGATGAACATCTGCGGGTCATGAGACGCCTCACCCACCCTATTTCACAATTATTTGCAAGCGTTGTATCCCGTGTATGCCTCATCCCATTGGCGGCAGCTCCCGAGCGAAGGCTCCTTTGGGAGGGCGACGAGGCTTGGAGATCCGCTGTCCGTATATGGCTTCAGGACTGGCGTTTCTACCCACGTTCTGATGCGATCCAATTTGTACGGGAGCTAATAATCGAGGAGGCTCGGCTCGACAAACCATTTGTCCAAGCATTGCAATTGTTTGGGACACTTACGGAGATGGATGGTAGACCCATCGTGAGTTCTCCTTCTTGCATAGAGCATCATTTTAATCGTCTACAGACATCCTCGTTACTCCATGCACTCTATCGCCCACCTGTAATGACATTCCTCTTGCAAGACCCTGACCCTACGAGGTTCATGGGGCCACTGACATATGCGTCGCAATATCCATGGTTTCACGAGGAGTTCGAGGCCGCCAAAGGGTTCGAGGTATATCCTTTGGCCCCAGTCAAGGTTCCAATGTCTTTTGATCGTGGACTTGCTCTCCCGAAGAGTGTGCTTTCCCGTACAGTCACCCAAGATGCCCTCTTGAAATGGCTACGATGCGCATATAGCTGCTTGCTAGCCGTGTCGGGAACATCGGGCGCTGTCAAGGAAGAGATTCAAAGATGGAGCGAGCGTCGTTTGCGTATCCTTGCAGGATTCTACTATGCCATACTCGAGCATGTAGTAAAGGAACGAGGTGATTTCCTTCCTTTCACAGATTGCTCTTCGCTGATTGATTCTTCAGGTGAAGAAATGCCGAGAGACTGGCGCCTTGAGAAGCTACAAGCGAGCTGGGATGGAGACCCTCTAGCATACGGATTCATCAAGAATCTGTCAGAAGAGGAATGGTTGAAACTCAGGAATCTGCTCGTCGAAATTATCACCGGGCTATTGCGAGGGTTTATTGCCGTGAACCCAACCACGCTCCCGCAGGCGGAACGCGATCCGCAAGGCGTATGCCATTTCTACGCATCGGATTCGATGATATAAGCCCGTTGACTAGTATACCAAGAATGTACTTGATAATTAACGTATAATTCAGGATAGATCAAATGAATACCTGATCTGGAACTTTATTCATTTTGTGTTGTAAGCTGCATCTAATCTACTCCTCGGAGGTAACCTTAGTCTTCATCCCAATTGCCGCTTTGCTGCGGTATTTTCGGGCCACCCGCGGGTTTTGACATAATGATGCTATCAACGCGAAGAACGCTCACGGCTGCCTCGGTCGCCTGACGGATAGCCCACGACTTGGCTGCGAGAGAGTCGAGAATGAGGTGAGCGGGTGAAGTGGTGAGAAGAGTATTGTCTCCCTCGCCCTAGCAAAACAATTAGTGTGCCTTCTCATGGTGGTGGTCAATCCTACGTACTTCGATATCGACACCCCAAGCACGAGCCTTCCAGTTTTCTTTCGCCGCTGCTGCCTTCTTCTCCTTATCTGACTGACCATGGTGCCCATGATGTCGTCCTTCAGCATGACCATGTCCCTCTCCTTCCTCCAATTTCCTGAACAAGGTGCCCACAACTTCATGCGCGCCACCTTCTCCTTTGCCTAGACCTGCATTCTCTGCGAGCATCAACGGTACAACCTCGAGTGCCTCGGCAAAGCGCTTGACGCTATGTTGCTGCAAGCCTTTCAGCGCACTTCCATACTTCTCCACTCGTCGACTGAGCTCAATCTCCGTCGAGCCCGCACCAGGCACCAATCGTCCATCCTTGAGCAATGCCTTTAGAACCGCGACACCGTCATCGACGGCACGCTGTAGATCATCGAGGAAGTTTTGCGTTGCACCGCGCAGAACAATAGTCGCCATCTTGCTCTTCTCACCAGCGACACCCTCTGCGCTGTGTTCTTGTCGTAATACGGTGACTCTGTCACCACCAATCTCACGAGTCTCCATCACATCTACCCAGCCCATCTCCTCTGGAGTTGGCGCACCGAGTCGAGCAAGAGGGGTGGCATTCACGACACGACATAACCTTCGGAGGTCAAACTTGGAGAGGACTTTGAGGACGGCGATTCCCATGCGGTCGAGATAGTGCAATGCGAGCTCTCCGACTTGAGCTCCAGCAATGACGACTTTGACTCCAGCATCTGCTAGTTCTTTGATGATCTGCCACTGCGTTTAGCAATGTCAAAGTTGATGGCGTTGTAATAGCCAAACCTTTTCGAGGTGCTTCTCCTCACCAGTGGTAAAGTTGAGCATCTCTTCTGCGCTTTTGAGAAGAACGGTTCCTTTTGTCTCTGTCTGAGCGATGTCGACTCCAGACGTGAAGACGGCGACTTTGCCCTTGAGGACCTTTTTCACCACACCTGATGCCAAAGTGAGAGAAGGAAAGCTTATGAGTAGAACCGTACCTTCTGGTTCACGATTGAATACCATCCCGTGGACGACGGTGCTCCCAGCAAAGCTGCCACCCAGGATCTTGACCACCCGGACGTTGTCGACATTAAAGCTGGAGGACCTGTATTCACATTAGTGGTGTCAGAGGAACTGACAGGCAAGCTTACTGTGACGGCATTACAATCGTCGCTGCCTCGGCGACAAGTTTGCTGAGGGCGTCCTCATTACCGTACTGCTTTGACGAGATTACAGGTCTGATGGCACGTTGAAGAGCAGAAGTTGTGGGTGGTGATGGTAATGAAGAAGTGGACAGATCTGTGAAATGGCTCAGATGATAGACGACTGAAACAGAACATACGTACGTTCGAGTTCAGCCAGAGCCTTGGCACATGCCATCTCATATCCTTGAATCACGTCGTTTGGATGGAGTCCCATTACGATGAGATTCTCAGCCTTTTTTAGTAGCTCGCCACCGAAGATGAGCACAAGATTGGTCGCGTCTCCCATCTAAATGAGCGACAGGTATACATTAGTAGCGATGCAACTGATATAATTAAGCTAAAATACCTCATTTTCCTGTGCTTGACTTGCCATGACCAATAATTTTGCAGCCGGATGAACCACTTCAATCTCGCGAATAATGATAGCAGCATCCGAGGTCACGAATAGATTCCCAAGGTGATTGATGATCAGCTTGTTTCGGCCTATTTATCGCATCGGGATTCGCAGTATGATACATATCCAGAGTGGCGATGGAGAGACGCCGTGAAGCGTACGCGTCGATGGACAAAGATCGAAAAGCGAGATCACAAGGAGTTCATTGAGCAGTCGTCAGCATACCATCACGTCTTATAACACGCTCGAGAGAGTTTTATGACTTGCCATTTGGACCAAAGCTCGTGCGCACGAGATCAGAGAGCTCAGCTACAGCCTGAATGTTCCGTAGCACAGCATCTTCGATGCCTTGGAGATGTTTGTAGCCCTCCTTGAACAGCTGCAGATTGTTCGCCTTTGGGACCTTGAGCGACATGATGAGTTGCGATTATTCCGAGCAATATGAAGGTATGTTGCTCTTGATATGCGCGTGAATGTCGTTCAGACGCGCTTGAAGATTCAAGCAAAGATGGTGGCAGTCAGAGTTCAGAACTCGACCCGACGCATTTCATAACCGCAAGCGACGGCCTCTATGGGAAAGAAACGAAAGCCAGACGAAATTTCAGACGACGAAAGGATCCAAACAGTCCTTGTCCGGCAGCCGTATGGATGGAATGATCCGAGCGTGTGGGATGCGGAAGAGTAAACGCATTTGTTATCCAGATACTTGCACGCCCATCTCACCTTTGACCAGTCGGAAGCGAAACGACAATGGGTTATACGTGCTCGTCGAATGGCTCACATTCATCTTTGGCGGGGCAGGAGAACCAGGAACGCTACAGAATCTTAGGCGCCTAGGTTATGTTGTCGAAGATGTATGGTGGTGGAGCTCAGTGTGTACTCTCTCCTTTGGGAATGCGCCGTTGAATGTACTGACATGCATTGCAGAGAAACGAGATCCTCGTGTCTATTCATCCGGATATAAACGTTACAAAGCAGTTGGGTCCTCATTATCATGCGCAATTTCTGAAAAGCCCTCGTGTGGATCCCGGTGCAAAGCACACTATCCTCAGCAAGGCTCGTTATGAAGGAGCGGTTCAGATTGTGGGTAAAGGAGAAGGATGGAAGTCTGGTGAGCCGCATTGGCTATATGGTATTCACTAAACGCTTTGACAGTTCCCAATATTCCGGTCATCCAACCTACCTCGATTCGCACTGACAAATTTGTCATCCCATATCCAGCTCCAGGTCCTTTTGGTTCTTCTACCACTTCATCCGGACCTTCCGATCAAAAACCCACAATCAAACCAGAACCAGGTGTCCGAATCAAACCAGAGCAAAGTTTAGATGCAGAGTCTCGAGCCCAAACAGAGGAATTTGAATTCACTCATGTACCGGAGGTCGATGAGAAACCAGATATAAGAGCCGAATCCGAGATTCGTGAAGCATATACGCTGACTGACACGAAAGTCAAAGCGGGTGAGGCTTCAACATTCCAATGAGTTATGCTCAATACCTCCAGATCCTAGGAATTACGAGCACACGCCGAGTGAATCAAGAGTCGAAGCGGGCAGGTGTCCAACTTTCTAGTCTTAGTCGTGCTCATTCCCTCTCAGAGCTCGAGACTCAGACCCCCTTTATTGAAGTAAAGGAAGAAGTCGACTCGAAAGACGGTATGCTTCCTGGTGACGGCTTGATCAAGCTAATCCTGGCCGCAGCACTCGCAGACGAGCTTGCAGCACAGAGAGCTCATCAGCGTCTCCTCGACCTTGCTGCGAGGGAAGATAATGACAGGATTGGTCTGTCCAGCCGTTTTACAATAAGCTTACTGACATGCGTCCAGCCGATAGACCAACGAAAAGAGTCAAAGTCGAGCAACCATAAGCGCACTTTCTTGAAAGCATTTTATTCGTATCCCCTAAATGAATTATATCTTTTTGCCAGATTCTGCAACCGCGAAGTGAGCATCAAATGTATACGCTGAAAGATAAGACCTACCTCGTCGTGTAGCATCCTCTAGCAGTTGAATATCCATCGCAGACGCAGGTAGCTGCACATATCGAATCACAGAGCCGCGAATGAAACAGTTTTTGACCGCCATCTAGCAAACGAGTGATTCAGTGACAAGGCTAAAGACGCGTGAAGCACAGACCATGTGCGGGTGTTGCTCTGCGTTCTCGACTTTGATCGCATCGAGTCGAATGTTGAGGTACCTTAGGCTCGTATGAGTCGCCAAACAGACGATGAGTGGAAATGGACAGACTGGTCGACACTCTTCAAAACTCCAGTTATACATAGATCATTTTTGAGTTCGACGGTGACAGTGTGGTCTGTAAGTGTTTTGAAGACGGAAAAGATGAGCTGCAAGTGGGAAGATGCGTCAGTCTAGTCCTAATACACGGAGCTCCGATGATTCAAACGAAATAAAGGACGGAGAATTGGTGTAAAGAATGATTCTTGGGCCAGTAGATGATGGTCGCGGGGGGCTCACCATCTTTCCCGGATGTGGTTGGGTCGAGCTTTAGTTCGAGGTGGTCATGATGATTCCATAGTGTACACTAGTTTACAGGTGGTGATTATGCGCTAAGAGTAAGTAGTAGCGTCCTTGACCCTCCATCTACGAAGTGGGCCCATCAGACTCCAAGTCGACTTGGGTGTCTCCAAAGAGCGCAAAGGTGGTCTCCGAGAGCGCAGTGCATTATCATCAACACGGTCGACAACTTCATCCCCCCACATATTTCGTCCATCCGCGGAGCCGTCACGATTGCGCATAGTTTGCATCTCCACAGCAGCTGTATCGTGATCAGGTATCCGACCACCTCGGGCAACGTCTCTCTCGTTTTCGCGATTCCGAGCTTCGGTGCTTCGAAAGGCAAAACTTCCAAGTCCCCAACCGCTACCCGGTACGCCCCTTGCACGCTCATCTCCGTAAACGTTGAATCGCCGTTGCTCGTTTTCTGCCTGCTGTTGCTGTGCCGCATTTCTGTGCTCTTGCCTTAGTTTGAATAAAAGGGTGAGCACGGGCTCGGGAAGTCGATTGAGGGGCCAAGGCACTTTTGGAGCAGTAGATCCTTCCGATGTCGAATTACTTTGATGGGAGACGGTGCCCTCATCCTCGCCAGCAGATGCATTTTGATCAACTTGTGCTGCTCGGTTCCTTCTCCGAACAGCGGAGCCCGTGACCGAAGTGGAATCTGCGCCACCTCTGTTCAGCTTCGTCCTCACACGAGACAACCTTGCATTATCGTCTTCAGTCCGTTTCTTGTTGGCGCCCTTTGCTCGCTTTTTCTTTCGGTGTCGCGACCTGGGCTCCGCGGCTGCTGAACCAACGTACCACCACCAGCCTAGGAAACTCTGCCACAGGACTACGGTCCAGACGAGGGGAGGTATCCAGACAGGTGGTAATTTGGCTATCTAAGCTTCTCAGACGGCGCAAAAACAGACAGCTAGGGACCAACCTGATACAAGTTGAGTCCCATAGAAAATAGGCTCAACGCAACAGCGCCTGCGCCAAAAATAGCAGTTCCTCCGTCAGTTCTCCATGCCTCCTTGTAATTGATAAAAAAGCTGTAATTATAAAAGTTAATGATGGCTTGACCGTCAACGAATCGCTCACCCCCATATGCACAAAGCGACGCTAAATAAGATTGCAAGAGCCGAATTGCAGATATTCTTGACCGACTCTGCGATGGATCGAGTCCTATCAGAGTCCGAGAGGGATAGAAAGGAGGAAAGTGACGATAGGAGGACAAGCGGACCTGCAAAATGATGAGTGCGGCCCACAGCTCGACGAACAGACCCACCGAGCAGCCCGAGGATAAGACGCTCTTCAACAAGGGATGGATATAAAAAGGTCAGGAATTGCATGTGTGTTGCCTGGGAGCGATCGTCAGGTTGCTTCTTTTGCTCGACAGCGCCTACGCACATGAGCGAGGCCACTTGTAACGGCGTCCAAGGTGTACCACAAGCCAATATTGGCATTCGTCCAGTTTGAGAGTGGAAGTTGCACAGCTACATAGTTGAACATGTAAGGCCATTCTCTACTGGTCGCGTGGACGTCGGACAGAATCACACTGATAGTTATAGCTAGCGAGAGAAGGAGAGAGAAGACTCCTGATAGTTGCAGACTATAGTTTATTTTTGCCAATGGCCAGTGGTATGGAGCTGTGAAGACGAGGTGGATGAGGAGGACGGTGCTAAGGGCGAGAATGACGCCAGTGAGGAGAACCTGGATAGGTAGACTGTAGGCGAATGCGGGCTGCCAAGGAAGATATGGGTCTTGGTCATAGACGGCTCTTGTCGTTGTCGCCGTTGGTGTTGTGGCCGTAGATGTTAGCAGAGAAGTTATTGTAGACGACATAGATGTCGTCTGCGAAGCCATAGTATCAAACTAGGGCCCGCTTGAGATAACTGCTGGATGGAGTAGAGACCAAGTGGCGATACACTTCTTGGCCCGCGACTACGACTTTGTTCATTATTGTCATCTGCGGCCATGGTCAAGAAGAAGAAGACTAAACATGCAAGTTGCCTATAATGTCGCTCAGAACACTCGCTGACACAACGCGCGTCTGTTAGGTCCTCCGTCCGTGGTGCTGGTACTGCGAGCGTGACTTTGAGGATGAAAAAGGTATGTGAAGAACTATAGAACATTATGAATGCGCTAACAACCGCGTTTTCTCATTCAATGTACTGCAACCATCCCCTTGCCTTGCGTCGACGCGCCTCTAGTCCTGATGCAGCACCAGAAAGCAAAGCACTTCAAGTGTGGTCACTGTCCTCGCAAATTGAACACGGCTGGAGGTCTCGCAGTGCACATCCAACAGGTCCACAAGCTTGACCCAGAACCGTACGGGATATTTATACCGTTCAATCCATCGCTGATGTTCGTATACAGGATCGAAAATGCGCTTCAAGGACGAAATGGCTACGACATTGAAATCTTTGGAATGGAAGGTATCCCCGCAGCAGACGTCGCAGCGTACAAGCGGAAAAAGGAGCTCGAGCTAGGACTCCCTGTCGGATACTTTGGTAACAAGGCCGGAGAACAAAATAAGCCGACCACGAAGCGCAACTACGAGAACCGCGTGTACACATTTGAAGAACTTCGCGGGATGCTCGAAACGCATCGACAACTGATGGGACGAGAAGACGACAAAATGGACACGACGGCAGATGCTTCTGGGCCTGTATTACACGCTGCGCCACAGACCTATGTCCTCCCGACGGGTCTTCCAGGTCTGCCTCCTCCAATTCCTCCCGTGGGCGTCCCCGGTATACCACCGCTCTCTATGACAGGTCCACCGGGTGTACCACCAGTTCCCGTTCTCCCCTTTCCTCCGCCACTTCCAGGCATGCCACCGTTCCCTCCTGGCGCAGCACCTCCCGGAATGCCACCATTCCCGCCGTGAGTGTTCCGTCAAATCCATTTCCCTCTCAATCCTAATTTATTATACAGTGCTCCTGGAATGATGCCCCCACCTGGTTTCGCAGGTCTTCCACCACCAGAGGCGCTCGGAGGCCCACCACCAGGAGGCCCCTCGATTACTCCTGCACCACCTAGGAAGGATCCTGGTCCGTGGTTGAGCAAGCCACCGTCGAACACGACGCCTCAATCTGTACCAAGCTCCCCAATGAAACGAATGGTGCTCGCGTCAAAGACACCAAGCGGACCATTTGATCCCGTCGCGGCAGGGCTCAAGGAAAATACTGTGCTACAATGGACGGATATGGACTTTAGTCCAGTGCGTATTAGTTTCTCAGCGGTGCGCTGAAACTGACAATCTTTCAGTTGGAAAGGCGTGCAGAGGATCCAAAGTACAGTCAATTCGACGCCTCGGAGGACATCGAGATGAACGAGGCAGGTGGAAGAAGTGCCAGATCACGAGCAAAAGCCCGCGACTTTTTAGACTGATGCTCCAAGTCTTACCTGGCTTAGACGGCTTTACTGCAAGTTCGTATTTGTCCTTGTGCTACCGGATTAGGTGAGAGTTACATGTATCGACACAGCTTGGTCTATCACGTCAATGGGATCTAAGCCTATACATTATCACGAGCTCAGAACCTCCAATCCTCCTTTGTGTCCATCGCCCAAGGGACTGTAAGAGCGTGAATTGAGTGTAAAGTGAGTCAGGAAGAAGACGTACACTTGTTGCGGAGAGTCTTCGTGAAGAACAGAGAGATAGAAGACCATGCCGGTCGCAATAGGCTGCGGTGATTCTAAGTCGTTATCAGTGACTGTCCAAAACCGAAGTTATAGATGCCCACCTCGGGTCGAGATAGTTGATTTTACTAAAGAACATCCATTAGAGCTTGGAAGTGGAGAACCAATCAAACTTACCTCGTCGTCAAACTGATTGTCTTCAAGCTCTCCTTGTCGCTCTGCTTGAGCTTGTTCTTGCTAATAATATCGCTCTGCTTCTCAATCATCTTGACAAGCTGTTCGGGAGTATACTCCTTCGTCTCGTCCGCATCCTTTCCTCGGAACGAATACCCAGGCTTCTTGCGATGTTTGACCCAAAGCTTATAGTCGGTTTCCAGCTCTTCAAGCTTCTTGTCGACCTTTTCCTTGCGAGTCTGAATATCCTCTGCAGTACCACCAGTCTCCTCCAACGTCTTCTTCGTGCGCTCCCATCCCTCAGTGAGCTCCTTTTTCTTCTCGGCATAGTACTCGTCCTCAAACTTGGCAATAGCCTCGTCGTCTTCCATGTCGGATTCAGGTTCTGCCCACTCTGGATACTTCTTCTTGAGCTTAGGCTCCTGGTGGAAAAGCTCACGACACATTCCCATGCGCTGATGTTTCAAGTAGCTAATCTATTAAGAGGTGTGAGTTCTCTATATTATAAGGGTTATAGCGAGCTCACCTGGAGCGACATCTTGGCCATTCCAGCTGCATGGTTCTTGGACGCTGCACGTTGATGGTTGCACAACTCTGCAGCCGTCTTGTTGGCGGCATTATACGCATTGACCTTTTCCTGTTGCAAAGTGTTGGGTCCAAACTCGAAGCTGAGCAGCTCCTTCTCAAACGTCGTTGATGCGTTGTAGGTACGGAACACCTTGGCGGTCAGGCCCTTCATGTAAGAGCGAAGATGATTGTTGAGACCAGCCGTCTGAGCACACCGTTAGAATGAGCTCAGTAGAAAGAAACGAGCGCACCGTGACGCGATCAAAGAGCAAGTCAGAATCCTTCTTGCCGCTGCCCTTGAAAATGCGAAGATTCTTGAAGACTTGTGGATCGATGTCGTCAATCTCCTTATAGTACCGAATCGAGTCTTTGCCCAAAAAGTCCAAGATGACGACGCCTGACTTGTCCAACGTCACGTGCTCGAGTCGCAAAGAGCAGCAGCCCACAGTATCCGCCTCGTCTTCACCCTTTTCGTTGCCCGCTCGAAGAGCATACTTGTCGATCAAATACATCGCAGTCGCGCGTTGACGATCCGCTGTGACCTTCGACTTGAGATCGTTTTGATAGTCTGAGCGAATGCGGTCGATGTGATTCTACAACATAGGTGAGTTTGGTCGCTTTCGAGCATCGTTCCTTGTACCTTGAGCTCACGAGCACGTTCAAACTTGTCGCGGTCGCTTTTACCCTTGATAGAGCTCGTCGCGGCTAAGAAGACGTACTTGCAGTTGCCGTTGATATTCTCCTTCCAATGAGCGAGCCACGTGACTGTATTATCGTGCTGCACGGCTTTCCATTTGCCAGGGACACCAGGAACTGGCACCTTTTCACCCTCTCCGATATTGATGACAATGTCCTCAGGACGAACTCGTTTCTGGTAGAGGATTAGAAGGAGACTTTCGGATTTGGTGAAGCGTACCTTGACGCATCCTTTCTTTGGATGCTCACCACGACCTCGGAACAAGCCTGGTGGCTCGACGCGGAAGTTGCCCACCTTTTCTGGGCGGCCATTGAACATGCAGGTTGCATACGGTGCCTCCTCTTTCTGCTTCTTCTCTTTGATCTCCTGCTTTTCAGCCTTGGAAAGACGCTTAATTCTAGCCTTTTCGGCCTCGATGTATTCAGCCATCGGACGGAAATCGCACTTGTCCATCGACTTGATCACGATACCATTGCGCTGATAGACATGAGTCAAAGGAGAACAATTTGATGCGAATCAAATACCGGAGGGAACTCCTTCAAAACCTCTTTCCAATCATCGAAGAAGTTTTTGCGGAAGACGTCATTCTGCGCATGTTCCGTGTCCAGCATGGCAGCGAAGAAGCCTGCAACTTCTTCTGATTCCGGCGGAAGATCGACAGGCTTGCCTACAAGATCCATGAGTACGACGTATGAGGATGAAATCCTGCGTACCATCGTAGAGCATCTTGACAGTGCTGGGCAGAGGAGTGTATGCAGGCGGGAATAGGACACCAGCATGCGAGAGCGAGTCCCACTTCTTCGTGCCGTCGCCTTCGATGCCCTCGGGGGCTTCATTCTCCCACCACTTGTACACTTCTTCCTCCTCTTCCTCCTTTTTGACCTTTCCTTTGCCCTTTGCTTCCTTGGCCGGCTTCTTGTTCCCAGAGAGGACCTGATCCACGTCCATATCGTCTTCCTCTTTGATCTCCTTTTTGACGCGCTTCTTTGGAGGGGCTTTGGCTTTCTTTGCAGGTTTCTCTGTTTCTGTGTCTGACATGGAGGCATCACTGCTCTCTTCTGATTTCTTTCTCTTTTTTGGCGCAGGTCTGGCCCTTGGCTTGGACGGCTTTGTCGACTTCTTGACGAGCGGCTCATCGTCCGAGTCGGACGCATCCTTGTCGTCTTCCTCGTCCTGACTGACTTTGGAAGAAATTGGCGGGAGCCCACCATCGTCGTCTGATTCCTCCTTGTACGTTTTCGTGACCGATTTGCGTGCTGACCGAGAGGATGCGGCACCGACGACAGCCTTGTGCGAGCCAGGCATGGGGACCTTTGTAGTCATGACAGCAAGAGGAGCATCGTCGTCCGAGTCGTCTGTCTCTTCCGAGTTGCGGCCCCGACCAGCAGGACGCCCGTTGGATTTACCTGGCGCGGATGTTGTCGTGGATTTGGCGCGTTTAGCCTGAAAACGGGCATTTTGTTAGCGTATGATTTGTTGAGAATGAACCAAAGAATTACCAGAGGGCGTTCATCCTCCGAAAGGTCGCTGGCGTCGTCCAGCGTGCGCTTGCCATTGGCGTTGCGGTGGGCGGCCTGGCCGTTTGGGGTTCTCTGAGAGTTTATTCCGTTTGAAACGGCTGCGAGGGGGGTGTCATCGTCGCTGGAAGTGCTCATCGCGGCCTGGCAAAGGACGTGTCCAAGGGCAAGTTGCCTCTGCCAAATTTCCACAAAACCCTTGAGCCAGCAACGAGAATGGCCACACCATCAGACGTCAGAGAAAATCTGAGAAATATTCTGAGTGCGATTCAGGCGACTAGAAATGCATTTCCGACTGTCAACGCCAGCCAGGCGAGACCGCTGCAACCCCGGGCTCAGCCTCAAGCACCCATCTCGCTTCCAACAAAATTTAACGCGGCTTTTGCTGCTGTGAATTCTCTAGAGGAGCTCATTTCTCGCCCTTCGACCCAAGAAGCATTCATCGCCGCCCAGAAACTACCTCCCGCACCTCCCAAAGTTGCAATGAAACGCAAGTACGTATTCAAATACATTCCTAGTAGACTTTAACAACTTGTCCAGACGCTCTCCTGTTGAAAATACCGCAAGCCTTTCGACAAAGAGACCGAGCATCCATCGTGCAGAAATTTCCAATGTCAACGCCTTTCCAACGACCACATCTTCTGGCATCACGATTGAAGACCAAGAGACACTGGAAAAGTTTGTTCGTCACGTGAACGCTCAAGGAGTCGTCCGTCTTCATTTCTGGTCACGCTCAAAGATTAACCACCAACACACCGACGGGCCTCAAATCGCCAAACCACGATATCTACGACTCACCATACCAGACCTGCTCGTTGCATATCTGGACATTGCAGAGCGACAAGGCGGCAAGAAGGGATATCAGGTACTCCTTGTCACCATCTTTGGTGCTCGTGAAAGAGTAAGACAACTGATAGTATGTGGGCAAAGACTCATATCGAGCAGAAATTGCCGCATTGCGCCACAGACTTTTCCGTTTTCGTCAAGATATCTCAGTATCTGACTTCAGTCCTTCAAAACCATCCCGACGCAGACATTCCGACCATGGTGGTGAGTCTTTCTTGTATCATTTGATCACATTCTCTAACACTAGCTAGGACCTGCTTTCGTCTTACCGAGAGCTCTACACGGAACCTTGTATGGTGTGTGGATCGTGTTGGTCAATGGAAGGTGAAAAGCCATCTCTATGCTCTCGAATCCAATCTCACATTGTATTTCAGGTGACCTACCACCCGTTCAACGGCTTTGGGTGCCCTCTCAAGAATCTGGAGAGCAAGGCCACTGGATGCCTCGTCATTATCTCTGTGCTCGTACCTAACTTATCACAGATAATACTTGTACAATTTGGAATTGCATTTTGAGTAGCAAAAGTACAGAATTGATAGACGATAATGCTCTCGCAGGGTACCACAGGAGTTACTACGTCGAGATACGTCGTTGTACACTCATCCTCCGTGTCGAACGAGACGGACGGCGAGGTGTAGAAGTTTGCCACATTTGTTCATCAGCCTTCTCCCTCGGATGAGGATTCCCAAAACCCTCAGATGTCAGAGAGTTCCTATGCGCGAGTGTCGAGTTGGTTGGTGGGGAAATGATGATAGATGGCGGACGCCACGTTCCGAATAAGACGTCTATGTGAGATTTGTTCGACGCATTAATGTCCAGAACCATGTCTTCTGTAGCGTCAATGTTCTTTGATGAAAATGACAAAGTCGAGGATACCGACCTGATCATACGCAGGAAGGACGGGTTTGAAGACATCGGCGTGGAAGTATGTGTAGTCGTAGAGGAAGATGAAGCTTGCCGCGCCATTTTTGTTGCCGAGAGCCGTCTGGATGATACACCGTGTTTGTCCATCGCTGACTTCTTTGGGCTGTGAATTGGCCTTTTTACTATGGTTCCTTCGTACTCAGTAGGAGTTCTAGGGCAGGTGGAGGAGTCGATGGACGGGCGTCCAGCCATCCAACCTTGGATTGACTCTTCCGACAGTGGCTGGGCGTCGGCAGAGGAAGCCCGGTCCAGAGAGCCTCTGGAGAATGCAGAGTGATCCAAAGAGCTACGAGCCATAGAGTTGTCTGGCTGTCGCGGTATGGTACTGATAGAACACTCGGTAGGGTCCAAGGCTATCGAGGGGATACGGTAACGAGGTGGTGTTCGTGGCAGTTGTGCTTCGAGACCCTCAGGGAGCTCCTTCGATTCATTGCTAGTCGAAGTAGGCTCCAGGAGAATGCTCTTGAGGTCAGCCGGGGTGGCGTTCGGCAGTGGATGGTGCCTCCTTCTCCTTGGTGAATGACATACTGTGGATCGACTTGTTGAGTTGTCCTTGCACCCAAACGATGCAGCCAGCGAGACTTGGTGGCGTTCGCAGGAGTGAGACACCTGGTGGTGTGCGTGCACGTTCCGCCAATGACTCGCCTGTATCGAATGAGCAGTATTGAGCTTCCAATCACAAGAATTGCGACAAGGGACGCCAGTGCAATCAGCACCACGATGAGGGGTCCACTATGATTGTCACTGCCAGATCCAGCAGCACGAGCAGTGATGGAATGCCGATCGATTTGCCCTTGAGATGCTTGAAATGCGTGATTCGCAAGGCGAATACGCGCGATTTGCTCTTGAGCGACGTCCAAACCAGGATCCGTGTTGAAGACGACACTGGGCGGCATGTTGTTGAGCGTATTTGTGTTTGCTGAGCGAAAGAGTGAGAATTAGGAGAGATTGAATGGGACTACGGGGTGGTGATGCGGATACAACGAGAGAAAAGACAGCGTGGTCGAGTCGAAGATACAGAACGTAAGGGGGGTTACAACAATGC
This sequence comes from Serendipita indica DSM 11827, assembly GCA_910890315.1. Taxonomy (NCBI): domain Eukaryota; kingdom Fungi; phylum Basidiomycota; class Agaricomycetes; order Sebacinales; family Serendipitaceae; genus Serendipita; species Serendipita indica. The sequence continues at coordinate 782,311 of CAJVGD010000012.1, read as the reverse complement.
CAACATACACTCCAAAGAAGACAAAAGAAAGGGAGACAATCCGTAGTCTTCATGTACAAGCCGCTTCACCGGGAAGGTATCGTGATACAAGAAGCGGTAGCGAGCTCGAACGCCCGCATCTCCAGTCCGCTTCCACATATGGTTTGGAGAAGGTTCTTGCACTGGGTGAGTAAAATTGCGATGAAATGAGATGATCACTCACGACGTGCCCTTTATGATGGAAAGATTCTCGACGGCCCTGAAACTCAAACAGGAGACGATTTGGTGGAGCACGACCTTCATCTCCATGTGAGCAAATTTCATACCGATGCAACCCTGTTCAACCAACGTCAGCCAAGATATTGGACACGACTAGCTACATACCCTTGGACCAGCGCCGAAGGACATTAGGTGATGGTATGCACCAGGGAGTTGAGAGACTGCTTCAGGAAGACAATTCCAACGTTCCGGTCTAGGGACAAATTAGAAGGTGAAACAAAGCGGGTGGATGTACGCACTTGAACTCCCAAGCATCATCTCCCCAAATTTCTCGATCCACGTTGCACGCCTCGTAGGGTAAATGTATCCACTGACCCCTCTTGACCTTGAGCGTAGAGGATGTGGTTCCGTCTCGCATCACCATAGGCTTCACGAGTGGTATTTCGTCGTCCACCATGGCAACGCGGATAGACGAGTGCACCGAGGGAGACAGGCGTAGTGTTTCTTTGATGATAGCATCCAACCAAGGAAGCGAGTCGATGGCTTTGTAGAGCTCAACCATCTCTTCTTCACCGCATACTTGCGATGGGGAATAGGTCGGTACGGTGAGGAGCTCTTCCTGCAGGCGATCCTGCACCTCTGGATGAAGCGAAAGGTAATGAAGGGTCCACAAAATTGCCAGGGCGGTAGTCTCCGACCTGAAAAGGAGTCAATTGTCGTTGTGAACTGGTAGCCTCGACATACCCTGCGCTCAGCATCGTATTGACAATATCCAATAACTCCTTATCAGACATCCGTTGTTCATAAGGGACATCAGGGTGGGTATTCGCTTTCACTGAAACCTAGTCAGCGCTACCTTTATGCAGAATAGAAAACTCACAGAATAGGGTCAAGAAATCTCGATGTGGGCATTTCTCTGCAGAGTCGAGTATACGTCGTTTCTCCTGGATCAGTTTCATTCCAAAGTCATGAACGATAGCCTTGCATCGTGTAAGTGTGGCGAAGACTTCGGTGGGCTGCAGCAGCGTAAGTAAGAGATGAGCGGGGTGTTGCTACGTACTATGTACGGTTGGAGCCGTGGGACTTGAATTCCGAAGAAGGTGAGGAGAGGGTGTTGTCGTTTCAGCAGCTATATCAAAGTCAGTCACAAGGAGTCGACCTAATGAGTAAAATACATACCACGTTGAAGAGTTCCGTATATGTTTCGTGAAGCTAGAGGCAACGTTATACTCGGGCCCCCAGGAAGAAGCCTAGCACGCACCAGATTGTTTTTCTCGCGTAAAGAGTTAATTTCCACACCTAGACTGACTTCTCCAATAATGTCCTAGCAAACGACGCGTAAACACGCGTCCAAACGCGAGGTAGGCAAAGCAGCTTACCAATCCCAGGCGGACCACCCACTCGGCGACATCAAACTTTGCCTGACCATCTTCCGACTTTTCTACGATGGATATCCATTTTTCCGTCATTTGTGACGCTCTTGCAAAGATGGTAGGCAGGAAAGATTGCAGGTTCCGCTCGCCAAACGCGTGGTCGGCGATCCGGCGTTGGCACTTGTGCTTCAGGCCTTCTGATGAGAATAGCGAGTCTCCGATAATTGAAGAAATAAACGCTTTTGTCGGCCATGGTCGCTGATATATCGACGTCTTGCGGAGTATATACCCAATGGCTACGGGATCCAGCGTCAAAAGTCGTTGGTCAAACTATAAAAAGTCAGGATACACGCCCTAGACACGCCTAACGAACGGCCAACGCACTTTTGCGACGCCGAATACGCGAAACGTGCGACCAAACTTTTGCATAAATTCTTCGTGAAGTTTCCATGATATCTTGGAGCTAGATGGGTGTATTTAGATTTTATTTTCGCTGGAAAGACGCGCGACCGACTTGAACAACCCGTATAAATTTGAGCCCCAGAAGCCAGGGGCGCTCGGGCCCGGGATGTTGGCCACAGGGGACCAAAAGATGGGCAATGCGACATTGACGACGAGGTACCGAGCGACGAGACCTCCAGCAATCAGTGGGATTGCCAAAGCGTAGGAAATAGTCGGCATCGCGGGTCCAAAGTCAAGTGCACCACTTTCACCCATGAGCGCCTAGCGTTTCTGGCGGGCAACTATCTTCTACAGCTCTTTTCCTCCTGTCAGTATGATTGGAATCATTTTTGTGCTGCTTTCATGCAAATTGGTATTTTTGTGGGTTTATTTGGTGCATTGCGCCACTGCCTCCCGTATTTGGTTACCAATTCAATTATCCTACGCCCACCGCGAAATTTTTGGCAACTTCAGCATAGCGATAGGCTTTGCTACGCCTGGAATCAGAGGCCATCTATCATCCGTAGGGGCTACTGCCAGGCTCTCATTCAGTTTACTCATTTCCGAACTCCGCGTGCCTGGAGTAAACTCCGAAGCGAGGCAAGCGCAAGCTTTAGTTGCAAAGGATACCGCCTGAATACCATCGGTGTACCTTGATATAACGGGCGCATATTCAGAACATCGATTAGGAAGAGCCATCTTCGTAACGATCGTGGTGTATTGATAAAGTCTCTTGTTTAAATGACAGAACGGGCAGGATGGGAGAAAGGAATCGGCGCGAGGCAGTGACACCTCTTGGACGCCGAATTAGCACCTTACAGTCTCCGTGGAGTCGTGCGTGTCGATCGAGGAATGCCTGATGGCCCACTCCTCATCCGAGGAAGTGTCACCGAATTGTCGATAGTCGACGCCGACAGGACTGATTACTTGCGCTTGACCTGGAACACTTCTACAAACGAGGCATCAAAGTCTGCCTGGGTGAGCGGGCGTAGAATGGACGAGCTTGAAGGAAGAGCACGGCATCGAGATAAGGCAAACATCGGCTGTTCTTGCAAGGCGGGACCAAAAGTCGGTTTATCGAGGTAGTCCCACTACTTAGAGTCAGCGATGAAGTCTTTGTAGATAGCGCAGCGACTCACCCTCCGACCCTTGAACTCTATACTCTCCGTCTGCTGAATGCGACTACCCATTGGAGACGCCATCAGGAAGACATCCAAATCGGCTGTAATGTCCCTTATGAGGTCCGACTCGGAGGCCGACGGCATCTCACGACTGATTTCGGCGTCGTGATCATTGCGAGCCCTGACTTCTTCCTTGACACTAGTAGACTCGACACTCGTCTCTGCGTCTGTAGCCAAAACCTGATCCACCGAATTACGTGTAGAAGGGTGTGAAAAAAAGCTAGGAGAGGGTGTCGAAACGGCGACACTCGGCTGTGTACTTTCGTAGGCCAAGGGGGAGGTTGCTGGCGTAAAGAACTGCGTAATGATTGATCCATCGTTCAGTGCATCACTTGTTGCGTCAGGAATCAGCTGCAATATTCGTAGAGGCGAAAGGTTTGGCATGATCGAGGCCGAAATCTGTGGACTTTCGTGAACAGGCAGAGTCCGGTGGCTGATCGGTTCGGCCCCTTGAATAGAAAGGTACAAAGAGGCATAGTGCAGAGAAAGTTGCTTGTGTCCTGTCTGAAGAGATGCGCCGACCAGCGTGGGTGAAGGTGCGACTGGTGTTCCGTCAATATTCTGGCCTACCTCCCGTGACCCGACGAGGTTGATCACTTTATGTCCAAGGGGCATGTTCTCTGGAGCGACTATCAAGATTGGCGAGGCATTGTGTGTCAATGGACCGGATAAGGACTTCAGGTTGTCAGTCGACACGTGAAGACTAGGGATCTATTAGTAAATATTGTTTGAATGAGCCAAAATCCTTACGTTTTCCTTGGCCGCTGCTCCTTCTGAGCATGTCTGAGATTCGGTACGCTCTTTGGCCGGAGGAGGTTGAGAGATCGCGTCGCCAAGGCTTTCTTAGGATTTACACGACACAGGGATTCAAATTCTTGATCCTCGTTCTCTGCGGGGGGAGTTGTGTCTGGTGGAGTCAGAACCAAAAAGGCGATGGTGCTGGAAACAAGTTGAGAGATGGCTGATCCTGAATGCTTTGCATCATATTTTGCTGTTGGTTCTTCAGCTTGCGTACGCCTTTTCCAAGGTGGTGCTGTGAACGACAGGGATCTGGCCAGTCGCGGAATCTGGAGTCGTGCTGATAATGTATCACGATGAGAATCCATGGTTTTAGTCATATGAGTACGAGTTGAGGGTGCCTCTATGCTTGATGGATGTTGACGGATTAGCAAACGCGACGGGTGGCAATAGATGGAAAGAAGGTGGATAGAAGAGTTGATAGCAGAAATAGATAAAGGCTTGTAGAATAATAGTATAGCTGACTAGAATTTGCCAAAGTGTGGCCTGGTCGAGGAGAGCTCCAAGGTGTGTCTGAGGGACAAACACGACTTCCGCTCTTACAGGTGGACAATATTCGTTTCATACTTTCAATGCGACTGTGTCATTTCTTCTGCTTTGTTTGCGGCTTCCCCAACTTGGACCCAACATCCACTTAACCTTTCCGAACGATCCACAAACTATTCTACTCTCGGCTAATATACATCTACACTCACTTCTAGTCTCTCATTCCACGCACTGCTTATTGACAGTCAGTACGACTTAGCTCCCTACTACACCGAAGTGACTGGCCGTGCTCTAGCCATGCCGCTCTCGCTTTTATTTAGCTCTACGGTCCTCAACTCTACTTACGAAACGTATGATCAAAACAATGTCAATCACCAAGGGGAGGAGCCCGTTCTCGAGCGTGTCGAAGGAGACGTCTCTACGAACAGCGAAATTCAGGGGCCAGGGGAACACTATTTCGATCACTACGGAAACTTGATCCTTCCTGAAGTTGCATATGGCACTCCTGCAGCACGGCGAGAAGCACTCCTCAAGCGCATCATTGACAAGCGCCTTTGGGTCCACTTCATTCGACCAGCCGTCGTGGACACCTCTCGTCGGCAGTCCAAACTCCCAGCTGCCAAGGCTCCCAAGACCGCATCAGCAATGCTACCCATTGGCGTTGTCGTGGTATTCAAAATTCCTGGAGACGACAACGACAGTCTGGCACGGCTCCTCGACAAGTACGACGAATTTGACAACGAGAAGCTGGCGTCTACTCTCGAGATGACTGCCAAGGTCGTCGAGGGACTCATGCCGAGCATCTTTCAGGTAAGGAGGATCGTCATTGTCTCTTATAGTCTCCTAAAGTTCCCTCAGATGTCAAGGATTGAAGCCCTTATTGCGCCCTTTGACGAGAAGCATGGTCCCATCCAGCTTACGGCTCCAAGTTTGCCATCTTCCCGTGGCTCCAGTGCACAAACATCCAACTCTGGATCCGAGGGCACAACCACTCCAGTGGACGCGCAGATAGCGAGTGCATCCTTGGAGCATGCTTTGACCCTGAAACTTACTCGCCTCTGATCACTTACAACTAGCAGACCCTGTACGCTAGTGACGGACAATTATATTCGCCATTCCCTTGACCACTCGGAGGGTTCATGCTAGACGACGTGGAGAACACTTTACATTTGCTTCCTAAGCTTCGGATTACGAAAGTTGCTGACCAAGGACCGCCTCGTGGCGCTTTCCAACAGCGGCCATATGGCCCAGCGCCTTATCGGCACTTGAACTCTCCTACTTCCAAGTCCCGGCGCTGTTCAACCCCTACTCTTTCAGGTTCCAAATAACCTAGTTCATCTACTTACAGACCTTCTTTGACGCAATATGGGTGCCACGCCATCACAACCCGTGCCCGACTTTAGCGAGAAACGCAAAGTTCAAGCGGCAATGGCTGCTCAGGCGAAGGAGCTAGCAGATAATCTTGCATCTTTGGACTTGAATGCAGTCGCAACTAGCAGAAATGGAGCCTTGGAAGGTGCGTTGTTGGATGACTGGGAATATGCAGCCTCCAAGGTTAGTAGTTACCGTTTAGCTTGAGATTGAATAACACTTCTCTAAGGATCCTGTGACATCCATCTCGAGGACTGTATTGTCTCATACAGATATCAATGCATCGCTCCTCCGACGCCCACCAGTCGTTGCAGATACATTCATCTTCAACGTCTCCCTGCCATATATCCCAAGACCTATCACAAACCAACGTTCAAGCGGGCGCTGCTGGCTCTTCTCCTCGACCAATGTCCTCCGGTACACCATCGCGCAACACCCGTCCGTCGGCTTGGCGGAGGATGCGGAATTCCAGCTCAGTCAGAGCTATCTCTTCTTCTACGACAAGCTAGAGAAGTCGAACTACTACTTGGAGAACAGCATTGAGCTCGCTGACAAGCCACTCGACGACCGGCTTGTGCAGTATCTCAGCATGGCTCCACTCAACGATGGAGGACAATGGGACATGGTGGTGAACCTATTCGAGAGATACGGTGTCGTACCGCAGCCTATCTACCCGGAGTCATTCTCCTCGTCCAATTCTGGCAGAATGGACTCGCTCCTTACAACCAAGGTGCGAGAGCACGCCTTGCGTCTACGAAAGCTCGACCAAGCGCTGCGAAACTCGGAATGGCATGTCGACCTCATCAACAAGGGCCAAGAGGAGAGAGCGGCAGAGGCGCGCGTCGGCATCTTGAGGAAGAAGAAGGAAGACTTTTTGCGCGAGATTTACAATATCCTCGCCATCTGCCTCGGTGTTCCACCATCCCCCAAAGAAAAGTTTACGTGGGAGTACTATGATAAAGACAAGAAGGCTCGCAGCTGGACGGGCACGCCAATCGAGTTTTACAAGACATTCGCGGAAACGCCGAAGAATAAGCACACTGAAGCGTTCAGCTTGATCAACGACCCAAGGAACGAGTATGATACACTCTACACGGTGGACCGACTCGGTAATGTTTGGGGCGGAAAGCCAATCCGGTACGTCAACACGACGAGCAAACGCATGAAGGAAGTGGTGGTACAGGTAATTTATGACCACGCATATTAGGAGTAATCTGACGATAGGATAGTGCATCAAAGCTAACCACCCCGTGTTCTTCGGATGTGATGTCGGCAAGTTCTCCAACTCTCAGCTCGGTATCATGGATGCGGAGATGTACGACTACGAGAGGGCCTTTGGCATCACATTAGGTCAGCTCGACACTTGGTTTATCGAACTCCACTTTCTCACGCATCGCCAGGCATGTCGAAGGCCGAACGTCTTCAATCTTCCGAGTCGTCTATGACACATGCAATGGTCATAACAGCCGTGCATGTTGACGACGAAGGGAATACAGTGCGCTTCAAGGTGGAGAATAGCTGGGGAGACGCGCTGGGTGACCATGGCTTCTTCGTCATGACCGACAAGTGGTTCGACGAATTTGTTTACCAAGTTGTTGTTCCACGCAATATTGCGCCGAAGGATCTAGTCGCCATTTTGGAGAAGGGGAATGCAAGGGTACTCCCCGCATGGGATCCCATGGTCAGTTTCACCTTCTCGCAGCTGTTTACCTTATTAACTATCCTACAGGGCACACTCGCATGACCATGGTGCTTCAGTGCTTACAGAGGTTTGAACTCGTTTCAGAAGGGTGTATATATGGATTATATCAGGACCAGAGTTGCGCGATATTCCTCCTGTCATGGTACTCTAAAGTTCGTCGTGTGCCGGATGAGAGCCATGTTTCCCTCCTTCGGCTGCCGTATCCCATTCCAATGTAATGTAAAAGCTCTCAACGAGCGAGATGCCCACACCCACGGTGAATGTTTCCAGTGCTCCGTCCCACTTGGCATCCTCAACCTTGATCGTCTTTCCGCTCTTCACGGAGAGCTTGACTCCGACGGGGGCCTCGTACACGCCAAGGAATGTAATCTTCGTATATCGTAGTCGACCAACGTCGTACCGGCCACTCGTCGTGACGAGCAGATTTGCTCCATCAAATTCGTAAACAACATCGAGCGTCGCTTCCTGCTCGATGCTGACACCATCATCCATGTAAAGGCTTCCCTTCGCAGTCCATTCTGAGCCAGGGGCGACGAAGAGCTCAAAGTCCTTCTCCCGTAATGCTTTTGTCGTCATGGCGCTTTCCACACGGAGAGGAAGGATTGAGCCACCCTTGATGAGTAGCGGAATCTCGTCCATGGCGACTTGTCGCACCCACGCCTTTTCAGCCGAGCCATATATAGCCCGCTTGGATCCAAAGTCGTAGAAAATGTCGTCGGGAAGGTAAATCTCCACGTCGTTCCCCTCGTCGAGAACCGGAGATACGAGGACGCTTTCTCCAAAGAGGAACTGATGCTCGATACCATAAGTTGCACTGTCCTGCGGATAGGCGAAGAAGAGGGGCTGGACAACGGGGGTCCCGTCAAGATGCGCACGGTGGAACGCGGTGTAGAGATAGTCGAGGAGCCGATACCGGATGTCGATTGCCATCTTTGCGGCTCGTGCGACAATGGGCCAGCGATAGAATTCTTGCGGAATCGATGCGATGTCGTTGTGGTTTCGATAGAATGGTGAGAATGCGCCAAGCATTGCCCAACGAGCACAGAGAGTTTCAGTGGTGTTGTCAACGAATCCACATACTGACCAGAGTCAATTTTCTGCACAACCAGTACTTAGATTCCGCTCACCATCCGATCCAACCATCGGTACTTGATAAATACTGGAAAAGGCGAGCATACCAGCGATCGAGAAACGATATTGCACCCAATCACTAGCAAGGTTAGTCATAATTCTATCCAAGTATGGACGTGCAATACCTGACATTATCCCCTAGCCATTTACCGACCTTGGCTCCGATACCGGCAAACGTCGAACGAGTAATGATAAATGGTCGGACTCCTGGACGCCTCGCGAGCATAGCTTCTCTAGTGGCCATTGACATCATGCTTCCGTACAAATTGTCTGCTCCTCGTTCAGGATAACGAAAAAGTCGAGAAGAAAGACGTACGAGTATCATATTCCAGTAGACCGTTGTGGTGAACAGCATCAACTGGTGCCGTACGGTCACTGAGTCTCGGAAGGTCGTTGTTGATTGCATAAGGCGGACGCTGTAGATTGATTCCCTCGTAGTCTGATTCTTCATCCTCCAACGGCGGAACATCTCCTAGGGTGAGCATAAGCTGATTGACGTCCACCGTATTTGGCGTTACGGTGCATGGTTGATAACAGAACGAAGCAGGTTCGTTCATATCAATCCATGCCGCGTCTATGTCAATTCCATCATTTGGATTGAAGAAGCGCTTGAACTCGTCCGTCCAAAACGGTTGCGCACTAGGATGGAACCAGTCTGGAAAGACGACAGTGCCTGGCCAAACGACTATGTAACAATGAGATTGTGTAGTAAGAGGACAATAAATGCCTACTTCCGATGTGAGGCTGCCCATCTGGTCCTTTGAGCCATACATCTGCGATCGACCCTCGCTCGTATGCTCCAGAGACTCCGGCACGGGTGCCAATTGCGGGGTCGACCATCATGACTTATAAATTGTTAGTGAAATTTCGCACTGAAGAGATTCCTTACCTAGCTGTTGGTTTTTCGAGTGCAGATCTTTGACCAATTTCTGGACCTCTGCCTTTGGATACGCGACTGGATCGGTCGTGAAAACCAAGCGGTCGTCCATGTAATCGACTGACGGCATTAGTTCGAGTAGATGGACGAGTAAAAACATACTATCAATCCACATTGTCTCCAGAGGAATCCCTGCTTCACTGTAGTTGGCAACGACTTGTCTGACTTCTTCGACATCTTTATAGCCAAAACGGCATTGATGCAGCCCAAAGCTCCAGTACGGAAACTCGACAGGCAGTCCAGCTACTTGTGCATATTGCCGAGCCACGTCCACTGGTGTTGGTCCGGCAAAGAAGTATAGATCCAGAATGCCGCCGATGATATTGTACTCCAGGGATCCGTGGCTACCCTCGTTCTTGATCTTGACGTCCATCCCATTCGAATTGAGAAGGAATACCCCATGAGCCCCCGTATGTCGCTGCTCAACATAGATCGGATGTGCACCGTAGAGGTTTGTGCCCGTTGGAATACGGATGGCATCTCGTGCCCAAAGGGTACGCGTAACACCCTGCTCTATGGGTAATCGAAAAGATTCCGTATGTTCTCCTAGTCCATATATGTTCGCGTTCAGAGGCAATGTCGTCTTCAAGCGCAAATACTGCGGCGCGAAGATCAGCGGTGCAGCGGAGGTATCAAAGAGAACCTCATTCGTATCCACCCGAACGATTGAGAAGCTAAATGGACTCGCTGCAAACCGAAACTTGATCTTCGGCGTGATAGCTCCGGTGGATGATGATGGTCGCGGGAAGATGCTTTCAGGTACTTCGTAGCGTGTCTGCTCTGGATCCGTCACCTGAACACGTATTCTAGAATCTAAAGTGAAGAGGGTCATTGCTTGCCAGCCTCGTGTGATAACAACCAACCTGTTTGGTATTGCACTCGCAAGGACAGCTTTTCCAGCTCGTCTCCGTAGATTCCACAGGGCTTTCCTGCAAGCACCAAGTCTGCTGTGAGTTCTCTGTCGGATACCTGAACATTCTGCGCATTGTATCCTGGACATTCATCCAAATTCTGCTGTTTTTGTGTTGCGAATCCGGACGGAGCAACGAGAACCAGGATCAACAACAAAGTGAGAATGTTTGAGTGTCGTATTGATGGGATCATCGTGCGCAGCCGGTGAAGGAGGAGACTGAGCCAGAGTTCGAGTTTGACAAGCGGAAGCCGCCACGAGCGAGTCGTAACTGCCGGGCGAAGATTCTGAAACAGAACAACCATTGAAGTTGGACCGATGAGTGGTCTGGATCTTCACTCAGTCTAGTGGCAACCACGGGTCGACAGGAAAGAAGTCTGTATTCGGGATATATTAAGAAAGCAAGTCACAGGATACTGATCCATATGACCTCGTCTAAGAGAATTCTTCGTTTGAGAGTAAGATGTCTACAAGTGACATCTAAAATTCTGGCTATCCGAAACAGGCGCATACAAAGGCACTACGGAATTATCCTACTAGTCAATAGTCAAGACTTGAACTCTCATGCTCGATGTAAAGATACATCCGACCAAGTTGATTTACGAGGTCGAGCGCAGTGCCAAGAATATTGTTGTATTACGGTCCAAGGATCTCCAGCCGCAAGGCGAATGCATCCCGCCGCATTATTTCTGCTTCCTCTAACTGGTTACATCCATGCAGAGTGGCTGCAAGGTTTTCCATTGCCCGAACCGTGTCTAGGTGCCGTCGTCCGAGGATGTCTAGCCGCAGAGCAAGTACTTCTCGCTGAATTGGTTCCGCTTGCTCCAACTGACCACTTTCATGCAGAGTGATTGCAAGGTTGTCCATTGCGTCGACCGTGTCCTGGTGCCCTCGTCCGAGGATGTCTAGCCGCAGAGCAAGTACCTCTCGCTTCATCGTTTCCGCTTCCTCCAACTGACCACGTCCATGCAGAGTGATTGCAAGGTTGTCCATTGCGTTGACCGTGACCTGGTGCCCTCGTCCGAGGATGTCTAGCCGCAGAGCAAGTACCTCTCGCTGAATTGTTTCCGCTTCCTCTAACTGACCACACTCATGCAGAGTGATTGCAAGGTTGTCCATTGTGTGGACCGTGGCTAGGTGCCGTCGTCCGAGGATGTCTAGCCGCAGAGCGAGTACTTCTCGCTGAATTGTTTCCGCTTCCTCCAACTGACCACACTCATGCAGAGTGATTGCAAGGTTGTCCATTGCGTCGACCGTGTCCTGGTGTCCTCGCCCGAGGATGTCTAGCCGCAGAGCAAGTACCTCTCGCTGAATCGTTTCCGCTTCCTCCAACTGACCACGTCCATGCAGAGTGGCTGCAAGGCTGTCCATTGCCCAGACCGTGTCCAGGTGCCGTCGTCCAAGGATGTCTAGCCGCAGAGCAAGTACTTCTCGCTGAATCGTTTCAGCTTCCTCCAACTGACCACGTTCATGCAGAGTGACTGCAAGGGTGTGCAGTGCCCGGACCGTGTCCAGGTGCCGTCGTCCGAGGATGTCTAGCCGCAGAGCGAGTACCTCTCGCTGAATCGTTTCCGCTTCCTCCAACTGACCACGTCCATGCAGAGTGGTTGCAAGGTTGTCCATTGCCCAGACTGTATCTAGGTGCCGTCGTCCGAGAATGTCTAGCCGCAGAGCGAGTACTTCTCGCTGAATCGTTTCCGTTTCCTCCAACTGACCACGTCCATGCAGAGTGATTGCAAGGTTGTGCATTGCCCGGACCGTGTCCTGGTGCCGTCGTCCGAGGATTTCTAGCCGCAGAGCGAGCACCTCTCGCTTCATCGTTTCCGCTTCCTCCAACTGACCACGTCCATGCAGAGTGACTGCAAGGTTGTGTATTGCGTGGACTGTGTCTAGGTGCCGTCGTCCGAGGATGTCTAGCTGCAGAGCGAGTGCCTCTCGCTGAATCGTTTCCGCTTCCTCCCACTGACCACGTCCATGCAGAGTGGTTGCAAGGTTGTGCATTGCTCGGACCGTGTCCAGGTGCCGTCGTCCGAGGATGTCTAGCCGCAGAGCGAGTACCTCTCGCTTCATCGTTTCTGCTTCCTCCAACTGACCACGTTCATTCAGTGTGACTGCAAGGTCGTGCATTGCAGTGACCGTGTCTAAATTTCGCGGCCCAAGGATGTCTAGGTGCAGAGAAAGTATTTCTCGCTGCATTGTTTCTGCCTTTTCCAGTTGACTAAGCACCCGTAATGTCCCCGCGAGAAGAGACATCAGCCATAGTGAGTCTTTATGCCTTTGGCCAAGAGCGGCCATAACATTCGGAAGAGCAACTTCCAATAAATCTTGGCATGCATTCCAATCTGCCAAAGACTCATAGAATTTGCCGAAAGCCAATGCGCTAGCGACGTGCTGTGACTGAACAGATCGAGGGATGCTGTTGACATGCGCGAGGAGTTGCCATCGGTGTCCATTGCTACTCTCAAATGGCTGGGTTGCGCCAAGCAATAGCTGTGCTGTCATACGTATATAGGTGAAATTCTCTTCTTCGTTCAGTCCATCCTTGATATATGTTTGAAGGAGTGGGTGAACAGTGTAGAATAGCCCGTCAGTTGAAACACTGATCAGAGACGCGTGCAAAGCCGAATCTACAGTTTCTTGGAACGTAATCTCATCCCATTCCAACCCAAAAATTCCCTCTAGCTTTGTAGTAAATACTTTATCACTCTCTGGTGGGGCCCAGCTCGCCCTGATCACGGGTGTGATAAATTTTGACTCGGTCGATTGCTGGAATAGCGCGTATGGAATGAGGGAGTGGTGAAGAAATGCGCATATTCTCATAAAATCCTGTGTTTTAGTCGGTAGACGGCGAAAAGACAGGTCGAATGCGGTGTATGTCGAGGACGGATAATGTGTTCCCTCACCCGGAACTTTGCTCATCAATCGCTTTCTATGCTTGCGAAAACTTTCGAGGTATGTATCCGGACGCTGTGTAGTGCGGATGTAAGCCCCCGCTTGAGTGACCGCAAGTGCCAGCATTCCAAGCTCCCTTACAATCTCCACAGACTTGATTCCAGATGTACGTGGGATATTGGAAACTGTATGAAGGAGGTTTATGGCCTCGCTCTCCTCCAGCTCGCCGACAGGAATTGCGCCGTTGGGAGCGTGGCCAATGCAGCCTCTATTCCGTGTCGTGATGATGATTGCTCCATGGATAGACCCCGGGAGATATGGATCAAGATTCAGTTCAGATGAATCTGCGTTGTCCATGAACAGTAGCCATCCCTTTTCATTGTAGTCCAGGTGGGAGACTGCATCCTCCCACGTCATCTTGCTGTATTCGGTTCCCAAGGTGCGAATCGACCGCTCCAAGTCCGCTTCCAGCTGGGCCTGACTCGTTGCATCGATAACAATCACTCGAGTGAACCTTGTAGAATATTAGAGACGTCCGATGCATATGTAATCGCATACTTGTTCTTATTTTTCCTGATCCATCTCGTTGCAAGCTGAGTTTTCCCAGCCCCTCCGAGCCCGTATAGAATACATCGCGGTTGGCGGCCCACATCGCCGCCTGGGAGAAGCTTTTGTGTAATGAGAGATTGGAGCTCTGGTCGCTCGATGTAGCTTATTGACGCTGGTGGAAGTGACTTCGGTCGTGCCACTTCCTGGGAACCAGACTCTCCTCTTGCAGCGCCTGCGAATCAATTGGCTAACTAGTGATGTTTACACGGTGCTACTCACTGCGATAGATGTCTTCTCTTGTCCACTTCTCACTCACAGCTGTGGTTGCGCCGCTGGAGTAGTCTTTGAGATGATGAAGAACGGTGCGATAATTGTCTCTATCTGCTGCATGGAACCTGACCAGATCTTCGTGGCTGGCATGCAGGACGATAGTCGTGGCGTTTCGATCACCAGCGATGACCGCCGCGTGATGAGGAACATTCTATGACATAGTCAGCATCGGATCAACCTGTCTAAATTCGAAACGAACCAACTTCCTCCTCTTTCTCTCTGCAGGTGTCTTGTATGCTTCACAGAAGAATATACTGTTGAACTTCTCGCTCGCAGCGACATACAGACTCTGGACGTTTTCGAGTTCAGACGAGTGATTCTCAAGATCTTTGAGGAGAACATTGGTCGTTTTCGTATACATTGATGCGAAGCGGTCGATCGCGGTCAGGAGAGTCGTGCCCTCGAAGCCAGAGTGAGGAGTTCCGAAGAAGAGGATCGCATGAGTAGAAACCAAAATATCTCGTAGATCGCACTTTGACTCCGGGTTCTGATTGTGACAGATCACGAGCGCCTACACGAGCGTCAACACAAGAGGTTTCAGCTTGACTGTGACGAACCCATTTGAGGATGATACCTCCTATATTGTGCGCAACGAAGATTATAGGACGCTAGGTGTTGTTCAGAGTATGCCCCTTCGCAGTAGGTGTTTACTTACTCGAGGTGCGTGCGTCCGTTGCCTTGAAAGAGCCTGAGCCAGTCCTTCGGCATGACGACGCATTGTTTGAGTGGATACGCATTCTTTACTTTGCGTATCGGCATCGTAGCCATAACTGAGGATTCGTGCGTTGGGCAAGTTGGAAGGCAAGAGATCCCGTAGCCATAGGATCCCATCGTCTGTTGTCCATGTCTTTTCTCTGTGACCATCTAGACCATGAATAGCGACAATACTAACATAGCAAGCTCAGCAACGACTATGCGCTTTGCGTATGCAACTCACTCGACGACAGGATCAGTCCCTGGTGATAGTTCCAGAAATCCAAGGTCATCAATCTTCGATCTGGGCATGGTGTGGTTCACTGTCTGTTCCTCAACTCCTTGTTGATGCCGTTCAGCCGGCGGCCAATCTGGTGAGTAGTGGTTTGTGAGGAGTGTCCGAAGGCGTTAAGAGGCCCCTTGAAGTACGCGTAGTTGCCCAGCTCGATGTTGGTGTTGGTCGGGAACAAGAGCAGTTCTCTTTGGACTGTGGGTGCGGCGCTAAACAGCTGGCAAGGAGAATGGCAGGGCGAACGAGGTCCTAATTGGTGGTAGAAATGAAGTTGTTTCAAGATCATGCACCAACAACTAATCTGAGTAAGGGTTGTGCCGACTAATTTCGGGTTGTTGGCGGTTGAGAGCAAACACAGTCAGGGCCTCTATCCAACGATCCAAATCTCTGGGACACTCCAAGCATGAGACACTGAATTCATCCAAACTAATATCCTCACCTCTATTGGTGGGTGGATGCGTCTACGAGGATTCCACCTCCTGCTCGACTTGACTTTGAAGGTATCATTTGAGCACTGTGACGAGCCCGAATATGACTGTGCAGGTCGCCGTAAACATGACCTAGGGCGTGCCTTCTTTGGACCCGATCTCGACATTCACGACGCACAAAATACAAGCCATGCCATCAAACCACCCTCAACTTGACTCATCATCATCGAAATTGGTAACTGAAAGCTCCTATTTGTGTCTTTCTCGTGACTAATCGGCTGCAGACAGCATCATCCCACCCCTGTTCTGGCCTTTTGCACGACACCTTGGGCAAGAAGCAGCACGATGCCATAAACAAGCAGAGGGACCTTGCAGAGACCCTCGAATTGTGGCTCTTATTTGCCCGTGCGTGCCTACAGGAGATGGAACGAAAGCACAATATCCGCTGCTTCAGTACCTCGCGTCTCCCGATCAAAAAGTGCCCACAGGAGCTTCTCCTGAAGATATTTAGGTACTATCTTGGTGAATCTAGTCACCAGGCCATCGCCAATCTGCTACTGGTTTGCAAGCACTGGTATCGACTCGTGATGGACAGTCCCGAGATTTGGGCATGTGTAGAGGTTGACTTCCGAATCGGAGACGATGAAGCACACCTGAATGCCCTTTGCACGTACGCGGTGACTTGCATGCGACGGAGCAAAGGCCTTTTACTCGACGTCATCATTCGTTTCGAGACTTTGGAGGATGCAATGAGCAGAATCGAGTGGCTGGCATATACAGATGCCGGCTTTCTTGAGGAACAGGGACTAGCTGTGCGGGATATCGTCGATTACGAAAAGCCCGAGAATAGTTTACTCGACAGTAACAATATAGAATCGAATTCTCGCCTTCTTTCGGAAATCACAGGGCCCCAGGGACTCGGGCTTGCCCGTTGGAGGAGTTTCACAGTGGTGATGCCAGACTATTCACTAAATGACAGTATCCACGATCTATTTCGCTACCCAGCGCCAAATATAACACACATGTCCATTCGAAACCGATTCGGAAATACTGATTTTGGATTGTCTCTCCCTGCAGTGACATTACTCGTGGCCACGGACTGCAAGACTTGTCTGGCCAACAGGTCAAACTGGAACTAGTTCTGCACCTCGAGTTATACCACCAGCAAGATACCCCCGGCCTAAGCATTCTTTCCGCATGTCGAGCACGCCGGAAGTTGGAGATACAAACTCATTGTGAGGATGAACAAGACCCGTCTGAGCTTCTACGCTCCTCACAAGATATTCACCTCCCCACCCTTCGTTTTCTGATATTGTGGGGAGCTTTTGACCCTTTCAGCCATTACACAGTCAAGTTCTCGACGTTGGAGAAAGTGATAGCGCATTTAGGAGATGGATGGGACGTTCGCGCAGGTGCACGTCCTCGTATATTCCACCAGTATCTCCCGCGCTCGTCCCACCATCGTTTGTCGCTTCTCCAACGGCTATTCCGTAGGGGAAATGTGATCGAGGCGCTCATAATCTCATCGTGCAGTCCGGATGATCCCGACATCATCACTGTGATCCGGTCTGCAAAGATGGCAAACACTTCACCCCCTTCGCTTCGCTACGTGACTGTTATTGCTAAGGATGGAACAGCGACACCCATAGACTTCCTAAACGTATGAGTCTGTATAGAGCACGACGATTCACTCAAATTTCGGATTGATACCTTGTTCGATGGATCACGCATCGGGCAGAGCTTAATTATCTTTGATAACTCACTATGTAGGACATCGTTTATGGATGAAACTTCTTCACATTTTGCGCCTAACTGATCAAGGACATGGCAATTGGTAGCTCGAATAAGTCGCCAATCTCAGAGGACGTGAGTATGTTTCAATAGATCTCCATATTGGTAGTCGTGCCACCGTTTGCGGACATGGCCTGACGCTTGCGTTCCTATTTTACGAAGTGAGTTGGAATATGTATTCAAGCCATCGAAACACGTACTTCAAATTCGAGGAATATCTTGTACTCCTCAATTTCAACCTTGCCAAGGTCAAATGGACAAGCCCGTGCTCGTAGTAATTCCTCAACCAGGCTTGTACTGTACCTACCGACTCCTCGCACAAGTTGTACAAGATCGCTTGGAGCTCGACTCCCAATCTGTTATGTTCCTATGCTCGATGGTTACGCACTTTCAGCTCGGACAAGAAGTATGCTCTTAGCTCCGAGTCTGCAGCGATGTCTTCGTCGTACCCGAGTGGCCCGTCCCATTGGGGACCCTCCATCGTGAAGCGGTTGATGTCGTCGTTGAACCAATTGGAAGGCGTCACGCCTAACCAGGGTGGTCGAAAGCCAGCCATTCACAGTTAATAACACCAGTTATGGTACCGGTCTTCGGATTGATCAGGATATTGGCGTTGCTAAGATCGCCATGAGCGAAACGGAATGACTTGGGATCATCTTTAAGAGGGTATAGTGGCCGATCTGTATCGTATACAGCCAGTTTCTCGGATGTCCTCCATCTCGCTTTGTGAGGGTAAGTAACGAGCCAGGCGGTGAGCCCAGGTAGGCAAACACCTCGAGAAATTTGCGCTCGGTGCGGTATGAACCACAAAAGCTGGCAGCCACGAGGTACTTATAGGCGACAAGCGTAGTGTCGTTCACTGGGCCAATCACGAAATCGCCATCTACCGCTTGGGCCCCGTCAGTAGCTATCTCTTCGATGTTATTAGAGCGAGGGGACCCACTTACCGACCTTGGTCCGACACCAGCAAACGTCGAACGGGGAATGATCAACGGTCGGACTCCTGGACGCCTCGCGAGCATAGCTTCTCTAGTGGCCATTGACATCATGCTTCCGTACAACTTGTCTCCTCGTCGTTCGGGATAACGAAAGATTCGAGGAGGAGACGTACGAATATCATATTCCATCAGTAGACCGTTGTGGTGCACAGCATCAACTGGTGCCGTACGGTCACTGAGTCTCGGCATGTCGTTTTGATTGCATAAGGTGGACGCTGGAGGTTGATTCCCTCGTAGTCTGGTTATTCATCCCCCAACGGCGGAACATCTCCTAGGGTGAGCATAAATGATTGACGTCCACCGTATTCGGCGTTACGGGGCATGGGTGATAACAGAACGAAGCAGGTTCGTTCATATCAATCCATGCCGCGTCTATGTCAATTCCATCATTTGGATTGAAGAAGCGCTTGAACTCGTCCGTCCAAAACGGTTGCGCACTAGGATGGAACCAGTCTGGAAAGACGAAAGTGCCTGGCCAGACGATTATATAACAGTGAGATTGTGTAGGAAGAGGATAACAGATTCCTACTTCTGATGTGAGACTGCCCATCTGGTCCTTTGAGCCAGACATCTGCGATCGACCCTCGCTCGTATGCGCCAGAAACTCCGGCACGGGTGCCAATTGCGGGGTCGACCATCATGACTTATAAATTGTTAGTGACATTTCGCATTAAGGGTTTCCTTACCTAGCTGTTGGTTCTTCGAGTGCAGATCTTTGACCAATTTCTAGACCTCTGCCTTTGGATACGCGACTGGATCGGTCGTGAAAACCAAGCGGTCGTCCATGTAATCGACTGACGGGCATTAGTTCGAGTAGATGGACGAGTAAAAACATACTATCAATCCACATTGTCTCCAGAGGAATCCCTGCTTCACTGTAGTTGGCAACGACTTGTCTGACTTCTTCGATATCTTTATAGCCAAAACGGCATTGATGCAGCCCAAAGCTCCAGTACGGAAACTCGACAGGGAGTCCGGCTACTTGTACAGATTGCCGAGCCACGTCCACTGGTGTTGGTCCGGCAAAGAAGTATAGATCCAGAGTGCCCCCGATGACATTGTACTCCAGCGATCCGTGGCTACAGTCGTTCTTGATCTTGACGTCCATCCCATTCGAATTGAGAAGGAATACCCCATGAGCCCCCGTATGTCGCTGCTCAACATAGATCGGATGTGCACCGTAGAGGTTTGTGCCCGTTGGAATACGGATGGCATCTCGTGCCCAAAGGGTACGCGTAACACCCTGCTCTATGGGTAATCGAAAAGATTCCGTATGTTCTCCTAGTCCATATATGTTCGCGTTCAGAGGCAGTGTCGTCTTCAAGCGCAAATACTGTGGCGCGAAGATCAACGGTGCAGCCGAGGTATCAAAGAGAACCTCATTCGTATCCACCCGAACGATTGAGAAGCTAAATGGACTCGCTGCAAACCGAAACTTGACCTTCGGCCTGAGAGCTTCGGTGGATGGTGGTCGCGGGAAGACCCTTTCAGGTACTTCGTAGTGTGTCTGCTCTGGATCCGTCACCTGAACACGTACCCTAGAATCTAAAGTGAAGAGGGTCATTGCTTGCCAGCCTCGTGTGATAACAACCAACCTGTTTGGTATTGCACTCGCAAGGACAGCTTACCGAGTTTGACAAGTGGAAGCCGCCACGAGAGAGTCATAACTGCAGAGGGAAGATTCTGAAACAAAACAACCATTGAAGTTGGACCAATGAGTGATCTGTATCTTCGCTGGCTGGCGCCCCGTCAAAACAAGACGTCTGCATTCGGGACATACTAAGAAAGCAAGTCACAGTATACTGATCTATATGACATTGTCTAAGAGAGTTCTTCATTTGAGAGTAAGATGTCTACAAGTGACGTCCAAAATTCTGGCTATACAAATCAGACACATAGAGGCACTGCGAAAGTATCCTAGTAGTCAATATTCTAGACGTGAACTCTCATGCTCAATGTGAAGATACATCCGACCTCGAACCGACCAATTTGGTCTACGAGGTCGGGCACAGCGCCAAGAATAATTTTCTATTACGGTCCAAGGATCTCCAGCCGCAAGGCGAATGCATCCCGCCGCAGTGTTTCTGCTTCCTCCAACTGACCACGTCCACGTAGAGTGATTGCAAGGCTGCCCATTGCCCGGACCGTGTCGAGGTGCCGTCGTCCAAGGATGTCTAGCCGCAGAGCGAGTACCTCTCGCTTCATCGTTTCCGCTTCCTCCAGCTGACCACGTCCACGTAGACTGATTGCAAGGTTGTCCATTGCCCACACTGTATCTAGGTGCCGTCGTCCAAGGATTTCTAGCCGCAGAGCGAGTACCTCTCGCTGAATCGTTTCCGCTTCCTCCAGCTGACCACGTCCATGCAGAGTGGTTGCAAGGTTGTGCATTGCCCAGACTGTATCTAGGTGCCGTCGTCCGAGGATGTCTAGCCGCAGAGCGAGTACCTCTCGCTGAATCGTTTCCGCTTCCTCCCACTGACCACGTCCATGCAGAGTGGTTGCAAGGTTGTGCATTGCCCAGACTGTATCTAGGTGCCGTCGTCCGAGGATGTCTAGCCGCAGAGCGAGTACCTCTCGCTGAATCGTTTCCGCTTCCTCCAACTGACCACGTCCGTGCAGAGTGATTGCAAGGTTGTCCATTGCGTGGACCGTGTCGAGGTGCCGTCGTCCGAGGATGTCTAGCCGCAGAGCGAGTACCTCTCGCTGAATCGTTTCCGCTTCCTCCAACTGACCACGTCCATGCAGAGTGATTGCAAGGTTGTCCATTGCCCAGACCGTGTCTAGGTGCCGTCGTCCGAGGATGTCTAGCCGCAGAGCGAGTACCTCTCGCTGAATCGTTTCCGCTTCCTCCAACTGACCACGTCCACGTAGAGTGATTGCAAGGTTGTCCATTGCCCAGACTGTATCTAGGTGCCGTCGTCCGAGGATGTCTAGCCGCAGAGCGAGTACCTCTCGCTGAATCGTTTCCGCTTCCTCCAACTGACCACGTCCATGCAGAGTGATTGCAAGGTTGTCCATTGCCCAGACTGTATCTAGGTGCCGTCGTCCGAGGATGTCTAGCCGCAGAGCGAGTACCTCTCGCTGAATCGTTTCCGCTTCCTCCAACTGACCACGTCCATGCAGAGTGACTGCAAGGTGGTCCATTGCGTGGACAGTGTCGAGGTGCCGTCGTCCAAGGATGTCTAGCCGCAGAGCGAGTACCTCTCGCTTCATCGTTTCCGCTTCCTCCAACTGACCACGTCCATGCAGAGTGATTGCAAGGTTGTCCATTGCCCGGACCGTGTCTAGGTGCCGTCGTCCGAGGATGTCTAGCCGCAGAGCGAGTACCTCTCGCTGAATCGTTTCCGCTTCCTCCAACTGACCACGTCCATGCAGAGTGACTGCAAGGTTGTGCATTGCGTGGACCGTGTCGAGGTGCCGTCGTCCAAGGATGTCTAGCCGCAGAGCGAGTACCTCTCGCTTCATCGTTTCCGCTTCCTCCAACTGACCACGTTCATCCAGTGTGGCTGCAAGGTCGTGCATTGCAGTGACCGTGTCTAAATTTCGTGGCCCAAGGATGTCTAGGTGCAGAGAAAGTATTTCTCGCTGCATTGTTTCTGCCTTTTCCAGTTGACTAAGCACCCGTAATGTCCCCGCGAGAAGAGACATCAGCCATAGTGAGTCTTTATGCCTTTGGCCAAGAGCGGCCACGACATTCTGAAGAGCAACTTCAAATAAATCTTGGCATGCATTCCAATCTGCCAAAGACTGATAGAATTTGCCGAAAGCCAATGCGCTAGCGACGTGCTGCGACTGAACAGATCGAGGGATGCTGTTGACATGCGCGAGGAGTTGCCATCGGTGTCCATTGCTACTCTCAAATGGCTGGGTTGCGCCAAGCAATAGCTGTGCTGTCATACGTATATAGGTAAAATTCTCTTCTTCGTTCAGTCCATCCTTGATATATGTTTGAAGGAGTGGGTGAACAGTGTAGAATAGCCCGTCAGTTGAAACACTGATCAGAGACGCGTGCAAAGCCGAATCTACAGTTTCTTGGAACGTAATCTCATCCCATTCCAACCCAAAAATTCCCTCTAGCTTTGTGATAAATACTTTATCACTCTCTGGTGGGGCCCAGCTCGCCCTGAACACGGGTGTGATAAATTTTGACTCGGTCGATTGCTGGAATAGCGCGTATGGAATGAGGGAGTGGTGAAGAAATGCGCATATTCTCATAAAATCCTGTGTTTTAGTCGGTAGACGGCGAAAAGACAGGTCGAACGCAGTGTATGTCGAGGACGGATAATGTGTTCCCTCACCCGGAGCCTTGCTCATCAATCGCTTTCTATGCTTGCGGAAACTTTCGAGGTATGTATCCGGACGCTGTGTAGTGCGGATGTAAGCCCCCGCCTGAGTGACCGCCAGTGCCAGCATTCCAAGCTCCCTTACAATCTCCACAGACTTGATTCCAGATGTACGTGGGATATTGGAGACTGTATGAAGGAGGTTTATGGCCTCATTCTCCTCCAGCTCGCCGACAGGAATCGCGCCGTTGGGAGCGTGGCCAATGCAGCCTCTATTCCGTGTCGTGATGATGATTGCTCCATGGATAGACCCCGGGAGATACGGATCAAGATTCAGTTCAGATGAATCTGCGTTGTCCATGAACAGTAGCCATCCCTTTTCATTGTCGTCCAGGTGGGAGACTGCATCTTCCCACGTCATCTTGCTGTATTCGGTTCCCAAGGTGCGAATCGACCGCTCCAAGTCCGCTTCCAGCTGGGCCTGACTCGTTGCATCGATAACAATCACTCGAGTGAACCTTGTAGAATATTAGAGACGTCCGATGCATATGTAATCGCATACTTGTTCTTATTTTTCCTGATCCATCTCGTTGCAAGCTGAGTTTTCCCAGCCCCTCCGAGCCCGTATAGAATACATCGCGGTTGGCGGCCCACATCGCCGTCTGGAAGAAGCTTTTGTGTGATAAGGGTTTGAAGTTCTGGTCGCTCGATGTAGCTTATTGACACTGGTGGGAGTGACTTCGGTCGTGCTACTTCCTGGGAATCAGACTCTCCTCTTGCAGCGCCTGCGAATCCATTGGCTAACTATTGACGTTTACACGGTCCTACTCACTACGACAGGTGTCTTCTCTTGTCCACTTCTCACTCACAGCTGTTGTTGCGCTGCTGGAGTAGTCTTTGAGATGATGAAGAACGGTGCGATAATTGTCGCTATCTGCTGCATGGAACCTGACCAGATCTTCGTGGCTGGCATGCAGGACGATAGTCGTGGCGTTTCGATCACCAGAGATGACCGCCGCGTGATGAGGAACATTCTATGACATAGTCAGCATCGGATCAACCTGTCTAAATTCGCAACGAACCAACTTCCTCCTCTTTCTCTCTGCAGGTGTCTTGTATGCTTCACAGAAGAATATACTGTTGAACTTCTCGCTCACAGCGACATACAGACTCTGGACGTTTTCGAGTTCAGACGAGTGATTCTCAAGATCTTTGAGGAGAACATTTGTCGTTTTCGTATACATTGATGCGAAGCGGTTGATCGTGGTCAGGAGAGTTGTGCCCTCGAGGCCAGAGTGGGGAGTTCCGAAGAAGAGGATCGCATGAGTAGAAACCAAGATGTCTCGTAGATCGCACTTTGACTCCGGGTTCTGATTGTGACAGATCACGAGCGCCTAGACGAGCGTCAACACAGGAGGCTTCAGCTTGACTGTGACGAACCCATTTGAGGATGATACCTCCTATATTGTGCGCAACGAATATTATAGGACGCTAGGTGTTGTTCAGAGTATGTCCGTTCGCACTAGATGTTTACTTACTCGAGGTGCGTGCGTGCGTTGCCTTGAAAGAGCTTGAGCCAGTCCTTCGGCATGACGACGCATTGTTTGAGTGGATACGCATTCTTTACTTTGCGTATCGGCGTCGTAACCATAACTGAGGATTCGTGCGTTGGGTAAGTCGGGAGGCAAGAACTTGCGTAGCCATAGGATCCCATCGTCTGTTGTCCATGTCTCTTCTCTGTGACCATCTAGACCATGAATGGCGACAATACTGATAAAGCACGCTCAGCAGCGACCACGTGCCTTGCGCATGCCACTCACTCGACGACAGGATCAGTCCCTGGTGATAGTTCCAGAAATCCAAGGTCATCAATCTTCGATTTGGACATGGTCTGCTTCACTGTCAGTTCTTCAAGTCCTTGGTTATGCCGTTTAACTGGCGTCCAATCCCCTGAGCAGTGGTTTGTGAGGAGTGTCCGAAGGCGTTAGGAGACTCGTTGAAGTACAAGTAGTTGGCCAGCTCGATGTCGCTGGCGTTGGTCGGGAACAAGAGCAGTTCTCTTTGGACTGTGGGTGCGGCGCTAAATGGCTGGCAAGGAGAATGGCAGGGCGAACGAGGTCATAATTAGTGGTAGAAATGAAATTTTTTCAAGATCACATGCCAACCAATAGTCTGAGTAAGGATTGGGCCGACTGATTTCGGGTTGTTGGCGGTTGGGAGCAAATGCGGTCAGTGCCCCTATCCAACGAGCCAAATCTCCTGGACACTGTAAGTGTGCGACACCGAATTCACTCAAACGAAGATCTTCACCTTTATTGCTGGGTGGATGCGTTTACGAGGATTCCACCTCCTGCTCGACTTGACTTTGAAGGTACCATTCGCGCAGTGTGACGAGCCCGAATATGACTGACCGTATAGGTCGCCACAATCATCGCCTCCTTTGGACCCGACCTCGACATTCACGACACACAAACTACAAACCATGTTATCAAACCACCCTCAACTTGAACTATCATCAAAACTGGTAAACAAAAGTTCCTAATTGTGCCTTTTGCGTGACTAAATAGCCGCATTCCACCCTTGTTCTTGCCACCTGACTGTTATTGCTAAGGATGGGACGGCGACACCTATAGAATTTCTAAACGTATGAGTCTATATAGAGCACGGCGATTCACTCCAATTTCGGATTGATACCTCGTTCTGTGGATCACGCATCCGGCAGAGCTTCATTACCTTTGATACCTGACTACATCGGTTATGGACGAGGCTTCTCCACATTTGGCACCTTATTTATCAAGAGACATAGCAATTGGTAGCTTGAATTAGTCGCTAATCTCAGAGGACGTGCAGTATGTTTCAATACCTGTCCATATTGATAGTCGTATCACCACCATCTCATTCCCGTTTACTAGACACACACTCGCATGTCTAAGCGTATCCATTAGCTGTGTAATCAACATTGACATCTACGTCCATCTATCTAACACCCGCTCCAATCATAGCTGAGGTCCCGCCGCACGAACCTTTTCGCTCACATCCTTCATATAGAGCGCAAACGCCTTTGTGAACATGGCACCCAACTTGCGTACCTCGCGCGTAAACGCATTCTTATCTTGCCAAGCCAAACTCGGGTTCAAAATCTCGCGAGGCACACCTTCAATGTGCGTCGGGATCGTCAAGTTGAACACGTCAAAGTTTTCATACTCGGCATTCAAGAGTTCACCAGAGTGAATCGCGTCGACGATTCGGCGTGTGTATTTGAGTGGGCACCGGCGACCTGTGCCGTATTTGCCGCCTGTCCAGCCCGTGTTGACGAGCCAGCAGCTGGCATTGGTGGCTTCCATGCGATCGGCGAGCATTTCAGCGTAGCGGGATGGCTAAGGGAATGTGAGGATGTGACGTATGCGAGTAAGGGTCAACGTACGTGGAGGACGATGAACGGAGCACTATAGCAGGTGGAGAACGTTGGGACGGGCTCTAGCACACCGTCTTCGGTTCCAGGTGTCTTCCTATACAAGAGTGAACAAACGCAGTGAAAAGGAGAGAGGGACGCACGAGGTGTAACCAGCAAGGAAGTGGTAGCTCGCCTGCTCAGGCGAGAGTTTGCTGACAGGCGGGAGGACACCATAGGCATCACACGTGAGCATGATGATATTCTTGGGCTGCGAATTGACTGCGCAAGGGATACGCGCATTCGGGATAAAGTCGATAGGATACGCACAGCGCGTATTCTCCGTAATGGACACGTCGTCATAGTCGGCCTTGCGGCTATTGATATCGAACACGACGTTTTCGAGAATCGAGCCAAAGCGAATGGCGTTAAAGATTTCGGGCTCCTTTTCCGCAGAGAGGTTGATCGTCTTGGCGTAGCAGCCACCCTCAATGTTAAACACACCCTCGTCGGACCACACATGCTCGTCGTCGCCAATGAGCTGACGTGCTGGGTCTGCAGAGAGCGTCGTCTTGCCGGTGCCGGAGAGACCGAAGAAGAGGGTGACGTCGCCGTTTTCCATGCCGACATTGGCCGACGAGTGCAAGGACAGTTGGCCAAATTTGACGGGCATGAGGTAGTGCATGACGGAGAAGACGCCCTTTTTCATTTCGCCAGCGTATTCGGTACCGAGGATGACCATTTCCATGCGCTTAAAGTTGATCTCGACAGAGGTCGTCGAGGTCATACCCGTCGTGAAACGATTGGCTGGGAATTGACCAGCGTTGTAAATGATGAAATCGGGCTCGCCAAAGTCCTTGAGCTCCTCTTCGGTCGGGCGGATGAGCATGTTGTTCATGAAGAGGGCATGATAAGCACGGGCGCAGATGACTCGGACTTTGATGCGGTATTTGGGATCCCACTAAGGAGAATGAGATGGCTAGAAGCGCCTAATGAACGAGTACATACCCCAGCAAAGCCGTCAAAGACGTAGACGAGGTCGCGTGTATTGAGATAGTCGATGGCACGCTCACGGTTAATCTCAAACGTGTGCCCGTCCATCTTGATGTTGACTGGGCCCCACCAAATGTCATCCTTGGACGTTTCCTCGTAGACGATACGCTTGTCCTTGGGACTACGGCCCGTCTTTTTGCCTGAAAAGTTGATGAGGGCACCGGTCGAGGAGAGAACGGCACCCTCGTTGCGGATCGCGTCTTCGTAGAGCTGAGCGACGGGCGCGTTGCGCTTGAGATGAATCTTGGACATGTCGAAGCCAGCCTGGGAGAAGTATTCTATATCCTGACCGATGACTTTCCAAGAGAATAGTCAGAATACAAGCCATGATGAAACGGGAAAACGACGACAAGCGCGGCACTTGCAGAAAGGGGGACCCCGTGATGCATTTCGTGTAGCGCGTTTTGGCGAAGGCGTTCACGTGTGCGGGGGCGAATGACCGCTCGGATCCAAATCAAGAGCATGCAAGGAGATGATTTTGGTCATTCGATGCGTGTAGATTGCCTCTGGCAGCGTCGCCACCCCCCAACGACCAAGATCGGTCTGGAACGGCAACAAAATTTTGAAGAAAAGGGACTCACAGGTGTTGCCCTCGTCGACACCGTGGTGGGGTGCGTGGACGATGTAGGGGGTGATATACGGAGTCTGGTAATGCGGGGTGTGCACCATCTGCGGCAGCAAGCACGAAACAGATTAGCAAAGGGAGTCGTGGACGGGTCCAAGACGAAAAGTGACGCACAGCTCGTGTAGAATACAGACGAGGGAGAGCCCTTTGAGAAAGAGGAACTGCTTGGTTGGGAGCAAAGTGCGAGATTAGCGGGTGGATGGCCAGAGATGGTTAATCTAGTAGTAAAAGAGCTGTAAAATACGCACAATAATCAATACGTGCAAGGATTGGTGGGTGCCATCGTCGCAGGCAGACTCGCATTCTTATATGTGCATAGGGAGCGGAATCAACATTGCCGCCAAACGGAAGCCCGTCTGGGAATTGCACATGCGACGCTCACATGATTATTACAGCATTCGGACCGGATATAATACACTATACACCATCGCGGAGGTCCAGGAGTTTCCACGCAGAACGCGGGCGCACTTGCAGTATATAGTCGAAGCTCACCTACCGCGGTCAAACCTCTCGCTAGCCCAGTTCTAATCATAGTTATCCTGTACTATTACCCGTATTCTAAGCGCTCCAGAATATCGCTGACATTTTCCAAAATGGTGGTAGTTATCGAGCCACTCCACTTGACGTCGTACTCTACGCCGTCGAGTCCTGGCCACTCGTCCAATATTCTCCATTTCACGACAATTAATTGCTAACATTCTCCTACATCTTTTCTAGTAATGCCCCGAATTCCCACAACATCTCCTGCAACCGGCGCACCGCTGCCAGCCCACTACATCCACACACTCGACTCCAATTTCGTCGACCAAAACTCCAGAGTGCGCATCTTGCGTGGTGTAAACTTGTGCGGGTCCAGCAAAGCTCCCGTCGGCCAACCGAGCTGGATGCTCGACGGGTTCTGGGAAGCCGTCGAAGCAGGCGACGGTCAGAGTTTTATCGGAAGGCCGCTCGAATTGACAAAGGACGAGATTCGGCGCATGAACATTCCGCATCATGGCCCAGACGGCCAGCAGCAGCAACAGCCCCTCCGGTTTGACCTAGGCTCACTTGGCGACATGGGCGAGGCCGATATCCACCTTGCAAGACTCCGTGGCTGGGGGTTTACTCTCCTCAGGTTTGTTTTTACCTGGGAGGCCCTCGAACATGCTGGACCGTAAGTCGGACTTTTCCCGCAACTATGCACATGGCTAACACTCGGCTTGGTCGTGTGCAGGAAACAATACGACGAAGAGTTTATTCAACATCTTGTACGCATTTTACAACGCTGTAAAGCCCATGGCTTTCTCGTCTTTCTCGACCCACATCAGGACGTCTGGTCCCGCTTTACTGGAGGCTCTGGAGCACCATATTGGACTCTTATCGCATGTGGAATGAATCCTAGGTCCCTAACAGCCACACAAGCTGCGCTCCTACACAACGAATATCCAGCACCAGCCCAGCCCACCCCGGAATCCTTTCCCGCCATGATCTGGGGCACAAACTATTCACGCCTCGCATCTCAAACCCTCTTCACCCTCTTCTTCGCCGGGCGACACTTTGCGCCCAAATGTATCATCGACGGCATGAACATTCAAGACTATCTCCAGTCGCATTTCATCAACGCTGTCGCCCATCTCGGGAGACGGTTGCGCGAAGCAGGAGGGTTATTGGATGAGTGTGTGATCGGATGGGATTCTATAAACGAGCCATTCGAGGGGATGATCGGGTACGAAGACCTAAGGCGGATCGCTCCGCAGCAGGCACTCAAAAAGGGCAGTACGCCTTCGCCCGCGCAGTCCTTCCGACTCGGAATGGGGATAAAGCAAGAGGATATCGAGTGGTGGGACTTTGGTAGCTTTGGTCCACGGCGGAACGGGAGCGTCGATATTGATCCCAATGGCGTCAAGTTGTGGGTCGAACCAGAGCTGGCGGATGAAGTCGATGGTGTGAATGGAAGATGGGGGTGGACGCGCTCAGCAGAGTGGAAACTTGGTCAGTGTATCTGGGCACTCCATGGTGTTTGGGACCCGTCCCAATCGACCCCCGACGGACGCTCTCCACCACCTGCTCCTGGCTCGACACGCGCACCTCAGGCTCCCAAAGATGCCGACATTCTCATCCCCGACTATTTCCTCTACAAGCTAACAGACGATCCTACCGACGAAAAGTTCAAGGTCGACTTTGCAGAAGAGTATTTCCGACCGCATATCAAAGACTATTTCGCGGCGTTGCGCGTGCATCATCCAGAGCTTATTCCCTTTGTCCAGCCACCCGTCTTTCACCCGCCACCGCTTCTCGAGGAGATTGATGACGACGATCCGTCGAGTGACATCTTACTTGGACGTGGATGCTTTTCGACACACTACTATGATGGTCTCACGCTCATGACGAGACATTGGAACTGGTTCAACGCCGATGCACTCGGTGTCCTTCGAGGTGAGTTTGGGCCGGGAATCTTAAGAATATGGCTCATTTGTTGCTAGGCAAGTACAGTAGTCCAGTTTTTGCGGTTAAAGTTGGAGAAAAGGCGATTCGAAAGTCGATTCGAGAGCAGCTTGGTGTGCTCAAGGGAGATGCTCTGCGCATGGGCGCATTCCCGACTGTCATTGGAGAGATTGGTATTCCGATGGAGTTGGATGACAAGTATAGCTACGGTGGACGTGACGGAAAAGGAAAGGGCAGAGGCGACTATCGAGAACAGGTATGCGCGGCCTTAGCTTGGGGATGAAGCTAATATTGCCTAGGTCAAAGCTCTCGATGCCTCGTTATCTGCTGCAGACGGAGATAATCTGCTCTCGTATACGACCTGGACGTATTGTCCCGACAGCTCTCACAAATGGGGCGACGGCTGGAATCTCGAAGATCTTTCTCTCTGGAGTGCAGACGACGAGCGCAAGACTGGTTCGATCTCCGGCCTCAAGAAGGACGTTGGGCTTGTACGGAGCAACCATGCCGCGACGGCACCACGCGACGAGAAGCACCGAGTTTCCGCGATTGTTCAAGCGGTCGAAGATGACGATACCAACACTGAAGACGAGCAAATCCGAATCGACTTGCCGACTCTCTCGAGTAAAGGAACCGAGCTAGTGGGATTCCAAGTCTCGAGTAAGACTCTTACTCTGTCGGACCTAGTCAAGCCATACTCGAGTCCGCCTGTATCCTTGAGTACTTCGCTAACCCTCACTGATCCAACATCCTCTCGAGCGACCCTACCACCTTCCTACGCAGTCGCAACTGTACACACCGAAAGCGCACACTCGCTCTCCTTCCCCAACTTTACATCCGCGCCTCGCGCATTCGCCTTCCTCACCAACGGCGCACGCGCATGGAAGGCATTCGTACGCTGTTATCCGCTCGCCGTCGTTGGTACGCCAAGTGGATGGGAATGGGACTGCACGACCGCGACGTTTGAAATGAAAGTCCGCGTAGGCGCGGACGATCGTGCTGGGTTCACGGACGAAGACGCTATTGCCGCTGCGGAGACAATCGTAGGCGAGATGGTGGAACAAGAGGTGCCCACGGAGATTTTCGTGCCGTTGTTGCACTTTGCGAGGGATGATATTGTCCAGCGCGCGTTTGGGATTCCTGTTGCGGAGAAGAGGGAGGTTCGTGCGGGACAAGCCGCCAACACTGCCAATGGCAATCCTAATGCGGCGACTGCGGTTCCACTGTTGGATGATGCGAGCACGACGTCATTACCGGGTCCGGCTGTGACGGCAGACGCGTATACTACTGGTGGCGTACCGAAGAACTCAATCTCGTCCAATGGTGATGACTCGGCTTCTCGCGCAAAAGTCCAACATGCGCCAGAAGATGGAGAGGAGGATATGCTCGACTTGGACGTGAGCATCAATGGGGGAAGAGTTAGCGTTGACGGCCAAGTCTTGCGATGGTGGTATCCTATCCCGACGACGTTTACGGCTCCACCCCAGTCTGAAACTACAACGACGACAGATAAAACCAAGGAACCTCAAATGGGACCAGACGGCAAGGTCGAATACACGATTACGATCAAGCGACGTGGAGGCGCGATTGACTTTAAGAAACTGCATGTACCCGAGAACTGGGTCGGCATGGGACCTCGGACGGATTTCAAAAAGTCGCAGGCGGGTGATAACGGGAGAAAGGCGGAGTGCTGTGATGGATGTGTCGTTCAGTGACTTGCGCAGAGCGGTGTCGTGCTCGCTGCAGCATCTTGGCCGTTTGCCAGTGGTGTGGTCTACAGGAAGCTACATTAACTGCAAGACATCGCTCGGTGTTACAGTATGACGAAGAAGCATAGGCGGATACGGACGGTAGCGGCTGTTTATGTACGATAGAGACACTGGTGGTCATGATTCTCAGACATGTATCTCACAAAATGGATGGTTACAAACAAACAACAACGTATATTTTGTTAAAGCTGGTATCCTGGTGTAAGCACAGCTAATCCGAACAGTAAAAACCAATCTGAGAGCGTGACCGCAATAGTATGACATGGGTGTCAACCCAAAAAAGTGGGCATTTATTTTTGCTTCTTGGTGAAAATACTTCGCTTCTTTGTCGACGTTTGGTCGAGTGGCGTATCGGGCGCGGCCTTGCGGTGCTTGTCAATATCCGAGAGAGACCTCTGGTGCTCGGGGGCTCCAAAGGACGCGGCTTTCATCGTATTGATGATTCCACTGAGAGGAACAAATTAGTTTTTCGAGACGACCGAATTCGAAATTCAACACGCACCGTTGAGTCGCATCGAGATAGTCCTCTCTGGAAATGTTTTTATTCGTCTTGACGGACATTCCGCTTGCAGAAATGTCGACTCCTCTGTCGTTGAGCGACGCCTTTGTGCTCCTATTCGGGGGATATAGATCAGCATGACGTCGATTAGAGTCGGAAGGGGGACGTACTTGACTGCTCCTTGCACTTTTTCAGAAATCGTGATAATGGCGAACACGACCCCGATGAGAATGCTCAGAATGATTCCGACAAAGAGGTAGTCAACCCTGTTGGCGCGCCCGACGGTCGCAGAGAGTGTTCATTGACCATGTACGTCGAAAAGGCGTCGAGGAGACGAAACGGCGAAGAGGACCGGCACGAGGCAACGAGCGAAATCCGGCGATGGTTAGCTAATGAGCGGCGCAGCACGGACATCGGCAGGCTCACCAGTTGGCCATGGCGTATTCTCTGGTTTATAAGGTTTCACAATTCAAGCGTATGTGCGCGATTCGCAAGTCGGACGAGCGGCTGGCTGCGTGTTGAATGGATAAACCCGCCGCCAACGACGAGGACGACGAGCTTGTGATAGACTTTTTGCGCGAGTTCTGAGCGTGACCTCGGGGAGATTTGGGAGAGGAGAGCGTACAGAGGTCGAGGACAGGTCCAAGATTTACACCCAGCGCTATTCGTTGCCCCGGCGTCGGACAGGCCAGTTACGAGCGGTGGCTGCGTTTTCGACAGTCACCTTGTTCCGCACTGAGTCTACTACATGTCGTCTAGCCTTTGATATACAAGTATACGGATGTCGGAAATTTCCAACGGCTTTGGTCGGGATCAAGTTGCAACTGATTCATCGAGTAGGCCAAGAGTTCTTGTCGGCGAGGAATTGAATGTAAACATCTACCACCCTACTATACAAGGACTTATATATTCAAAAAGTCTATAGGCTTTGCTGTCCCATCATCAGCTATTACCGTCAGCTGGCGTAGAGCAGGAGAAAGCGTCTTTCGCTTGTTTACAAACTGGATGACTCTGATGAGGATGGGGCCATCTGGAATGCACGGTGACATAATGGGCACTTCAACTCCGTCCCCCTTGCGGAACAGTCTCTCGAGGACACCGGATCGACCGGAAGAAGGGTGCGGGAGATATACGAGGTCGTCCACCCTGTCGTGCGTCCCATCCACCGCTGAGATGTGAAGTCACCTTCTCCAGCATAGGAAAATTGACAGTGTATCGGCTGAAAGGATCCTGGTACCCTGACAATGTTAGATCGCGAAGGTTGGGTAGCGAAATCTCTTGCGAGGAGCTCGAAAGCTCAGATCCCCAGACTCCACCTCAATATTCGGTGTATATTTCCAATGTTCGGAGAGCCTGATCCTCAGAAAGAATGTCAAACTTATCGGTAGGCTGCTCGTAGAACAACTTCAGTTCTTGAAGTAGGCCCAGGTTGGCTTGTACGCAGGAGAGAGTATCACAGTCGCGGGCATTGAGTGATATGACAGCAGGGAGAGTCAAGGAGAGTTCTTTGCCTCCATAGAGACCAAGAACCGAGAGGCGTGTCATTCTCGGTGCAGTGAATAGAAACA
The DNA here is from genome assembly GCA_910890315.1 of Serendipita indica DSM 11827. NCBI lineage: Eukaryota > Fungi > Basidiomycota > Agaricomycetes > Sebacinales > Serendipitaceae > Serendipita > Serendipita indica. The sequence continues at coordinate 748,198 of CAJVGD010000012.1, read as the reverse complement.
AGTCTTGCACAACGTTGCATAGCGGACGGTCGGGCATTGCCACCATAATACTCCCCAACGAGTAATATTCAGTCGCTGGGGACCTGTTATCACCGACAGAAGAATCTTGGAATTAGTATCCCTTCTCTTCGCTGAATAATTTCCGAGTCCTCCGTAATCGACCTTCTATACGAAAAGACCTTGCTTCTCGAGATGTGTGCGAAGCTTGCCAAGTAGCCACTGCAATCTGTCCGCTGCCTCAGACTCGGACTCAAAGCAGAGCCTGACCCTGAGCAGCAGCCACTTGCTACTGCTTATGCAAGCCGCCAGGTATGCACTCATCGCCTTCAGGTAGGATTTATTGTTCCCTGTCTGGATAGTGACCTCGATACGTGCCTAGATCTGGGGACTGTCCATCATGAGTTGGCACCAGTTCTTGCAGATGAATAGTAGATTGGCGATAGCTTGATGACCAGCTTCCTCGAGATAATAGCTAAATATCTCCAGCAAAAGCTCTGGTGGACACTTTTTGATCGGTAGATCCGAGAGAGTGAAACAATGCGCGTTGTGCTCTCGTTCCAGCGCCTGCAAGTAAGCACGAGCAAAGGTCAGTTGTGACTCGAGTGATCCAATCAGAATTTGTTGCTCTTGGATTGCATCGTGATGTTTTTCATGCAAAAGGGCAGAACATGGGTGGGATGATGCCGTCTGCGGTTGATTAGCCATGCAAAAAGTACAGTTAGGGATGTATATTGACCAGTTTCGATGATAGTTCAAGTTGAGGGTGATTTGATGGCATGGCCTGTACTTTGCGCCTCGTGAATGTCGAGGTCGGGTCCAAAGAGGGCAGACCCTAGGTGATGGCGACCTGCACGATCATATTCGGGCTCGTCACAGTGCTCAAATGGATCCTTCAAAGTCAAGTCGAGCAGGGGGTGGAATCCTCGTAAACGCATCCACCCAGCAATAAAGGTGAAGATCTTCGTTTGAATGAATTCGGTATCGCACACTTACAGTGTCCAGGAGATTTGGCTCGTTGGATAGGGGCACTGACTGTGTTTGCGCTCAACCGCCAACAACCCGAAATCAGTCAGCCCAATCCTTACTCAGATTAGTGGTTGGCGCATAATCTTGAAACAACTTCATTTTATCACCAATCAGGACCTCGTTCGCCCTGCCATTCTCCTTGCCAGCTGTTTAGCGCCGCACCCGCAGTCCAAAGAGAACTGCTCTTGTTCCCGACCAACACCAGCGACATCGAGCTGGGCAACTACGCGTACTTCAAGGGGCCTCCTCACGCCTTCGGACACTCCTCACAAACCACTGCTCAGGAGATTGGACGCCAGTTAAACGGCATAACCAAGGACTTGAAGAACGGACAGTGAAGCAGACCATGTCCAAATCGAAGATTGATGACCTTGGATTTCTGGAACTATCACCAGGGACTGATCCTGTCGTCGAGTGAGTGGCATGCGCAAGGCACGTGGTCGCTGCTGAGCGTGCTTTATCAGTATTGTCGCCATTCATGGTCTAGATGGTCACAGAGAAGAGACATGGACAACAGACGACGGGATCCTATGGCTACGGGATCTCTTGCCTTCCAACTTGCCCAACGCACGAATCCTCAGTTATGGTTACGACGCCGATACACAGAGTAAAGAATGCGTATCCACTCAAACAATGCGTCGTCATGCCGAAGGACTGGCTCAAGCTCTTTCAAGGCAACGCACGCACGCACCTCGAGTAAGTAAACACCTACTGCGAAGGGGCATACTCTGAACAACACCTAGCGTCCTATAATCTTCGTTGCGCACAATATAGGAGGTATCGTCCTCAAATGGGTTCGTCACAGTCAAGCTGAAGCCTCCTGTGTTGACGCTCGTCTAGGCGCTCGTGATCTGTCACAATCAGAACCCGGAGTCAAAGTGCGATCTACGAGACATCTTGGTTTCTACTCATGCGATCCTTTTCTTCGGAACTCCCCACTCTGGCCTCGAGGGCACAACTCTCCTGACCATGATCAACCGCTTCGCATCAATGTATACGAAAACGACAAATGTTCTCCTCAAAGATCTTGAGAATCACTCGTCTGAACTCGAAAACGTCCAGAGTCTGTATGTCGCTGCGAGCGAGAAGTTCAACAGTATATTCTTCTGTGAAGCATACAAGACACCTGCAGAGAGAAAGAGGAGGAAGTTGGTTCGTTGCGAATTTAGACAGGTTGATCCGATGCTGACTATGTCATAGAATGTTCCTCATCACGCGGCGGTCATCTCTGGTGATCGAAACGCCACGACTATCGTCCTGCATGCCAGCCACGAAGATCTGGTCAGGTTCCATGCAGCAGATAGCGACAATTATCGCACCGTTCTTCATCATCTCAAAGACTACTCCAGCAGCGCAACCTGCTGTGGTGAGAAGTGGACAAGAGAAGACACCTGTCGTAGTGAGTAGCACCGTGTAAACGTCAATCCCACTTAGCTTATTGATCAATTCATAGGTGCCGCAAGAGGAGAGTCGGCTGCACGGGAAGTATTGCGACCGAAGCTGCTCCCACCATTATCGATAAGCTACATCGAGCGACCAAAACTTCAGTCCCTTATCACACAGAAACTTCTTCACCATGGCAATGTGTGGCGCCAACCGCGATGCATTCTTCATGGTCTTGGAGGCTCTGGGAAAACTCAACTTGCCACGAGATGGATCAGGGAGAATAGGAGCAGGTGCGATGTTACATGCATATTACAGAATTTCTAATGCTCCCCAAGTTTCACTCAGGTAATTGTCGTCGACGCATCCAGTCAGGCCCAGCTAGAAGTGGACTTGGAGCGGTCAATTCGCTCCTTGGGCACTGAATACCACAGTATGACATGGAAGGACGCAGTATCGTACCTGGATAGCAAGGAGGAAAGATGGCTGCTATTTATCGACAACGCAGATTCACCTGGGCTCAATCTCCATTCATACCTCCCAAGTTCTACTCATGGAGCAATCATCATCACGACACGGAATAGAGGCTGCATTGGCCACGCTCCCAACGGCGCGATTCCTGTCGGCGAGCTGGAGGAGAATGAGGCCATAAACCTCCTTCATACAGTCTCCAATATCCCACGTACATCTGGAATCAAGTCTGTGGAGATTGTAAGGGAGCTTGGAATGCTGGCACTGGCGGTCACTCAGGCGGGGCTTACATCCGCACTACACAGCGTCCGGATACATACCTCGAAAGTTTCCGCAAGCATAGAAAGCGATTGATGAGCAAGGCTCCGGGTGAGGGAACACATTATCCGTCCTCGACATACACTGCGTTCGACCTGTCTTTTCGCCGTCTACCGACTAAAACACAGGATTTTATGAGAATATGCGCATTTCTTCACCACTCCCTCATTCCATACGCGCTATTCCAGCAATCGACCGAGTCAAAATTTATCACACCCGTGTTCAGGGCGAGCTGGGCCCCACCAGAGAGTGATAAAGTATTTATTACAAAGCTAGAAGGAATTTTTGGGTTGGAATGGGATGAGATTACGTTCCAAGATACTGTAGATTCGGCTTTGCACGCGTCTCTGATCAGTGTTTCAACTGACGGGCTATTCTACACTGTTCACCCACTCCTTCAAACATATATCAAGGATGGACTGAACGAAGAAGAGAATTTTACCTATATACGTATGACAGCACAGCTATTGCTTGGCGCAACCCAGCCATTTGAGAGTAGCAATGGACACCGATGGCAACTCCTCGCGCATGTCAACAGCATCCCTCGATCTGTTCAGTCGCAGCACGTCGCTAGCGCATTGGCTTTCGACAAATTCTATCAGTCTTTGGCAGATTGGAATGCATGCCAAGATTTATTGGAAGTTGCTCTTCCGAATGTTATGGCCGCTCTTGGCCAAAGGCATAAAGACTCACTATGGCTGATGTCTCTTCTCGCGGGGACATTACGGGTGCTTAGTCAACTGGAAAAGGCAGAAACAATGCAGCGAGAAATACTTTCTCTGCACCTAGACATCCTTGGGCCACGAAATTTAGACACGGTCACTGCAATGCACGAACTTGCAGCCACACTGGATGAACGTGGTCAGTTGGAGGAAGCAGAAACGATTCAGCGAGAGGTACTCGCTCTGCGGCTAGACATCCTCGGACGACGGCACCTCGACACGGTCGACGCAATGCACAACCTTGCAATCACTCTGCATGAACGTGGTCAATTGGAGGAAGCGGAAACGATTCAGCGAGAGGTACTCGCTCTGCGGCTAGACATCCTCGGACGACGGCACCTAGACACGGTGCGGGCAATGGACAACCTTGCAATCACTCTGCATGGACGTGGTCAGTTGGAGGAAGCGGAAACGATGAAGCGAGAGGTACTCGCTCTGCGGCTAGACATCCTCGGACGACGGCACCTCGACACGGTCGACGCAATGGACAACCTTGCAATCACTCTGCATGGACGTGGTCAGTTGGAGGAAGCGGAAACGATTCAGCGAGAGGTACTCGCTCTGCGGCTAGACATCCTCGGACGACGGCACCTAGACACGGTCCGGGCAATGGACAACCTTGCAATCACTCTGCATGGACGTGGTCAGTTGGAGGAAGCGGAAACGATTCAGCGAGAGGTACTCGCTCTGCGGCTAGACATCCTCGGACGACGGCACCTAGACACGGTCCGGGCAATGCACAACCTTGCAGTCACTCTGCATGGACGTGGTCAGTTGGAGGAAGCGGAAACGATTCAGCGAGAGGTACTCGCTCTGCGGCTAGACATCCTCGGACGACGGCACCTCGACACGGTCTGGGCAATGGACAACCTTGCAGTCACTCTGCATGGACGTGGTCAGTTGGAGGAAGCGGAAACGATTCAGCGAGAGGTACTCGCTCTGCGGCTAGACATCCTCGGACGACGGCACCTAGACACGGTCCGGGCAATGGACAACCTTGCAATCACTCTACATGGACGTGGTCAGTTGGAGGAAGCGGAAACGATGCAATGAGAAGTGCTTGCTCTGCTGCGGGAGACCCCCGGAGCACGTACTCGCCATACTGTTGATGCCTCTCGCAATCTGTGCGTTACCCTATACCAACGTGGTCAATTTGAAGAAGTCATACAGCTTCTTCAATCTACCATGAATTTGCAAGTCCAGCTCTTTGGTAAAGATCATCCTTATACTCAGAGTTTGGTGCAATTTTATAGGGAAGCTCTGCTTATGCAATCTCATCACACCCAATAGGGTACCTCTCGTATGTATATCGTTGAATAGGACTTGAAATGTGTAGCTCAGTTCGACCATATTTGGTGGGTGCAAGCATCTACGGATCGACTATTTCGGAATCTCAAGCCGCTTACCGCACAGCCATTTCAACTCGTTGAATTGGTGGTGGGCATCTGTTTTTTGTCCTAATATGGACCAAAGACTCTCCCCTCTGATTGCATATGCATATTGCTCGTATACTAACACTTCTCACACTCGAATCGCATAATTTACCCCATCACTGCTATTAGAATAACGTGTATCCAGGAGCTACCTTGGTTCACCTGATCCGTATATACCCATATGCATTACTATTCAGACCGAGAGAGTTGTCAGAGAGAAACTCAATTCAAACATGCACCATTCTACCACGATACAAATGGCTATATGTTCAAAAAATCTACCGGGGTTGCAGTCCCATCGTAAGCAATGACCGTCAACTGGCGTAGCGAAGGGCAAAATCCATTTGTCATCTTTGCAGACCGGATCGCAGCGAAAAGAACGGGATCATCTGGAGCGCATCTAGAAATTATGATTGTTTCGGTCCCATTCCCTTTGTGTAGCAGTTTCTCGAAAATGAGTCGACGTGACGCATAGTTGCAGCATCATTGATAGAATACACGAGGACGTGCACCTGATCAAACATCCCATCCATCGACCAGATACGAGGTCACCTTCTCCAACGCGGGAAATTTGATCGTGTGCGTGCTGAAAGGATCAAAAGCGCCACCTAATGTCAAGTTACGAAGGTTAGGGAGGAAAATCTCTTGCGAAGAGCCCATCGACTCGGAATCATCATGGCTATCACCGCGATTTGTATCTATCTCCAAAATTTGGAGAGCTCGACATGCGGAAAGAATACCCAGGGTGTGGAGGGCTTGCTCGTAGAATAGCAAGAGGCGTTGAGTAGGTTCAGGTTGACTTGAAGACAGGAAAGGCCGTCGCAGTCTTTTACTTCGAGTGATACACCTGCAGGGAAAGACGATGGGAGTTCGCTGTATCCATGTATACTCTGAACTGAAAGGTTTGTAATGTTTGGTGCGGGGAATCGAAATTGGTCGTGTACGACGTCGTCAAGTGGATGATCAGGTAGGATCACTGTGAAGTCCCTCCACCGAGCAATGCCGAGTCCATGAGGGCCCATCATATCTGAAAGGGGGACGGAGGATGATTTGGATTTAGTGGCTCGACATGAAATATTCATGAGCTTCCGCAAATAGAACATGTCCCGTACGTGTAGATCCTGCTTCTCGAAATGCGTGGTGGACTTGTTCACCAATTGGTGAATCCTGTTCACCGCTTTATCTACCGTCTCAAACTCGAGGGCGACGGGGAGGGGGAGGCCTCTGCTCCACTTCATGCAAGCCGCCACGTAAGCGCGAAGTGGATCCAGGTAATCTTCGTCCCTTCCGATGTGAAGTTCGACCTCGATACGTGCCTAGATTTGGGGACTGTTCATCACGAGTTGGGCCCAGCGTTTGCAAACAAGTAACAAGTTGGCAATTGCCTGATGACCAGACGTGCAGAGATAATGAGCGAATATCTCCAAAAGAAGCTCTGAGGGTAACATGGTGAATGGAAGAGGCGAGATACTGGAGCAGTGGATGATGTGCTTTCGTTCCATCTCCTGGAGGCACGCACAGGCAGATGTCAGCCATGATTCGAGGGTCCCTACAAGATCTCGTTGCTTCTTGATGGCATCGTGCTGCTTGTCGCCGAATTTGTCGTGCAAGAGGCCAGAGCAAGGGAATGCCTGCGTTTGATTAGCCATGTGAAGGGTATATTTGGAGATTTATGTTGATCATTTGTGACGATAGTTCAACGTTGAGGTGATTCAAAGACAATGCCTTTGCGTTGTGGTCGAGGTCGGGCCAAAGAAGGCATGGGTCCGTCAAAATTGTCAGGGGCATCGACTGCCGATGCTGCCATCTTGTCTGGTGAAGTGAGAAAGCGTGTATATTCTTATGTAAAACTCTGATGGACTCGGCAACTGGCTGCACCATGCACACTCGTCTCATCGTCCAGTCCACGCTTGGAGCTGACTGCGCTGCCGAGGCGACCACATTGTCTCGTTCCAAAAGGAAGATTCCACAGCGACCTCGTCTTGGATATAAGAATCTCGTTCATTCTCATTCAATCTCTTCTCAACGATGGAAACGGAACCACATCCATTCGAGGCCACGATTGCCGCCATCCGTGCCCAAGTCCCAGCAGATCTAGCGGCTCCAAAGATCGGTATCGTCTGCGGTTCTGGCTTATCGACGCTCGCTAGTCACTTTAGAGACAAGGTCGAGGTGGCCTACGATAGTCTACCAGGTTTCGTCAAGGTGCGTCCTCTGGTGCTTTCATATACATTCCTGACCACCGATTCAGAGTACCGTCGCAGGTCACAAGAGTGCATTCGCATTCGGAAGGCTCGGGGAGGGCCAAGGTATTCCCGTCGTCGCGATGCTCGGCAGATTCCATCCATACGAAGGATATCCCATGGCCAAAGCTACCTATCCAATTCGCGTCATGAAACGACTCGGTGTTCAATCGCTTCTCAGTACGTCTCTTATCTCCCGTTGATCTTGACTGACAATCTCCAGTCACAAACGCCACTGGATCTCTCAATCCAGCAATCCCCGTCGGCACCATAGTCATCATCCAAGATCATCTCTCCCTCCCATCACTAACCGGGATGAACCCTCTCCTCGGACCAAACTATCCGCCCTACCCGCGTTTCCTCCCAATGTCCAACGCCTACTCGCGACGACTACGAAAACTCGTCTTTCACGGGTTCTACAAGTTGCAATCAAAACTCAACATGTCATCAGCCAATGCAAACGGCAAGATTGACGAGCAAGCGATTCAAGAGGGCACATATGCCTACGTTTCGGGGCCAACGTATGAGACACCCGCCGAGGGTCGATTCTTGAGGGCTGCTGGAGCTGACGTAGTCGGTATGAGCACTATCCCAGAGGTCATCGTCGCGCGGGAGGAAGACATGGAGGTGTGCGTGCTTAGTCTCGTCACCAACTTTGTCGTTATCCCTGCCGGCTATCGTAGTATCCGCGAAGAAGTTGAGGCAGAGGTACGTACCCTTGTATTTTGCGACCTGTATCCGCTGATGATATACTAGCTCGCTGGTAAACCGCTCGAAGCCGTCCAGGATGCCATCGTCAGCCACGAAGAGGTCCTCGAGGTTGGGCGACGCAAGGCAGAGCTGATGCGTGAACTCATCGAAATTGTTGTTCCAACAATATAAATACGCGCTCACTACGAGTCGGTTTACCGGACCCGTCTATTGATCACGGTGATGTAAGGCCGGGCGGCACGGTCTTTGCTCGAACGTCGCAATCATTATGGCTGATGTGAGCTATACGCTGCCATGCGATGATAAATACAAGACGATTATCCTATGAACAGTTCTGAGATTGCATTGACAAAGCGTCCATATAAAGTTTCTCCAACTTAGAAATGCCGGGATGATCTTTGTCAAGGATCTGATCTTGCAGATCCATGGTGGGTCGAACAAGCTGTATGACGTCTTCAAACTGGCCACGAGTATACAAGGTAAAGGCACGGTTGTGCATTGCCCTAATCGAGTCTGGGTGTCGTCTTCCAAGGATATCGAGTCGTAGAGCGAGCACCTCTTGCTCCATCTTCTCCGCTTCGTCCAATTGACCACAATCAAAGAGAGTACATGCGAGGCTGCTCATAGCTGAGAGTGTATCTGGATGTTGACGTCCGAAGATCTCGAGCCGCAGAGCGAGTACCTCGCGCTCTATCTTCTCCGCTTCCTCCAGCTGACCACGCTCACCCAGAGTATGTGCGAGGTTGCTCATTGCCTTGATTGTATCCAGATGCCGCTCGCCGACGACCTTGAGCCGCAGAGCGAGCACCTCTCGTTGTATTCTCTCCGCTTCCTCCAACTGACCACGCTCACCCAGAGTGCCTGCGAGGCTGCTCATTGCCCAGATTGTATCCAGATGCCGCTCGCCGACGACCTCGAGCCGCAGAGCGAGCACCTCTCGCTGTATTTTCTCCGCTTCCTTCAGCTGACCACGCTCACCCAGAGTGATTGCGAGGTTGTTCATTGCCCAGATTGTATCCAGATGCCGCTCGCCGACGACCTCGAGCCGCAGAGCGAGCACCTCTCGCTGTATCTTCTCCGCTTCCTCCAGCTGACCACGCTCACCCAGAGTAAGTGCGAGGTTGCTCATTGCCATGATTGTATCCAGATGCCGCTCGCCGACGACTTCGAGCCGCAGAGCGAGCACCTCTCGCTGTATCTTCTCCGCTTCCTCCAGCTGGCCGCGCTCATACAGAGTGCTTGCGAGGTTATTCATTGCCCAGATTGTATCCAGATGCCGCTCGCCGACGACCTCGAGCCGCAGAGCGAGCACCTCTCGCTCTATCTTCTCCGCTTCCTCCAGCTGACCATGCTCACCCAGAGTAAGTGCGAGACTGCTCATTGCCCAGATTGTATCCAGATGCCGCTCGCCGACGACCTCGAGCCGCAGAGCGAGCACCTCTCGCTGTATCTTCTCCGCTTCCTCCAGCTGACCACGCTCATACAGAGTGATTGCGAGGTTATTCATTGCCTTGACTGTATCCAGATGCCGCTCGCCGACGACCTCGAGCCGCAGAGCGAGCACCTCTCGCTGTATCTTCTCCGCTTCCTCCAGCTGACCCCGACTCTCCAGCGTGAGTGCAAGAGTTTCCTTCGAATCAATTGCCTCTGGATGCCGTTTTCCAAAGATTTCAAGTGACAGAGAGACTATCTCTCGCTCTATCTCCTCCGCCTCCTCCAACTGACCACGCCTAAACAATGTGGCTGCGAGGTTAAAAAGTATCTCCATGGTGCTTGGATGCTTTCGCCCCAGTATCTCGAGCCGCAGAGCCAGAACCTCTCTCTCTATCTTCTCCGCCTCCTCCAATTGTCCACGTGTATACAATGTGCTTGCGAGACTGTCCATTGTCTGAAGCGTGTCAAGGTGCCGTCCTCCGAGGATTCCTACTCGCAACGAGAGTGCCTCTCGTTGCATCTTCTCCGCCTCCTCCAATTGGCCACACTCATACAGTGTAGTTGCGAGGCTTTCCATTCCCCAGATCGTGTCAAGGTGACCCCTTCCGAAAGTTTCGACCAACAAATCAAGTATTTCTCGCTGCATTCTTTCCGCCATCTCCAATTGACCAAGCCTGCATAGTGTCCGAGCGAGAATTTGGGTCAGCCATAGCGAATCTGCATCTCTTTGGCCTCGAGTAGCCACAACCTTGGAAAGTGCCGGCTCCAGTAGCTCTCGACATGCCGCCCAATCTGTTAAAGACCGATAGAAGTCGTGGAAGGCCAATGCGTGGGAGATATCCTCCGACTGAACAGATCGAGGGATGCTATTGATATGCGGTAGTAGTTGCCAAAGTTGCAACTTGCCGCTTTTCATTGCACCGAGCAGGAATTGTGACGTCATTCGCATATATGTATGGTTCTCCTCCTCATTGAGCCCATCCTTGATATAAGTCTGAAGAAGGGGATGGACGGTGTAGGATAAGCCATCGGTCGAAACGCTGATCAACGACGCGCGGGATGCCGCGTCTATGGTTTCCTGGAATGTAATCTCATCCCATTCTAACCCGAATATCTCCGCCAATTGTGAAATAAAGGCTTTATCGTTCTCCGGAGGAGGGAGACTCTCCCGAACGATCTGTGTAGCGAATCCTGATGCAATTGATTGCTCGAATAGTTTAGATGGTATCATTGAGTGGTGAAGAAAAGCGCATAACTTCATGAATTCCTGAGTCTTCGTCGGTAGGCGGCGAAAGGACAGGTCGAACGCGCTGTATGTCGATGATTTGTAGTGTATTCCTGTTCCTGGCTCCTTGCGCATCAGTTGCATCCTATGCTTGCGGAATGTGGAGAGGTACGAGTCCAGCCGGCGTGTACGGCGGATGTATGCTCCCGCCTGCGTGATCGCCAGCGCCAACATTCCTAGCTCCTTTACAATCTCGACAGATTGGGTGCTAAATGTAGGTTTCATGTTGGCAGTTGTATGAAGGAGCTCCACTGCCTCGTCTTCCTCAAGTTTACCAACAGAAATCGCTCCATTAGGAGCGTGACCTGCGACATCTTCATTTCTCGTTGTGATGATGATCGATCCGTGAGGAGAACAGGGTAGATATGGGTCAAGGTTGAGGTCGGGTAAGTCTGCGTTGTCGATATATAGTAACCATCCCTTTTCGTTGCCATCGAGGTGGGATACTGCATCCTTCCATGACATCTTGCCGTATTCGGAACCCAATGAGCGAATCGATTGCTCCAAATCCGCTTTCAGTCGGATTTCATCAGATGCATCGACGAAAATTACCCGACTGAAACTGGCAGAGCATTAGGAAATTTCTGATGTGCACGTAGCCTCGCACCTGGTATGATTCTCCCGAATCCACATCGTCGCAAGCTGAGTTTTCCCAGCCCCTCCGAGTCCGTGTAGAACACATCGTCGTTGGTGGCGCACATCACTGCCTGGAAGCAGCTTTTGTGTGATGAGAGACTGGAGCACTGGCCGCTCGACGTAGCTTATCGACACTGGTGGCAAGGACTTTGGCTGCACGACCTCTTGGGCGACAGACTCTGCCTTCGCCGCGCCTGCGGATTGATCAGCTTGTCAATAGCGATAGAGAAATACTACGAACTTCGACAATTGTCCTCTATAACCCACTTCTCCATGACAGCGGTAGCCGCACCGTCAAAAAAGTCCTTGAGATAGTGGAGAACAGTGCGATAGTTCTCGCTATCTGCCGCATGGAACCTGACCAGGGCTTCATGGTTAGCATGCAGGACGATTTTCGTCGCGTTCCGATCACCAGCGATGACGGCAGCGTGATGAGGAACATTCTGTGACAAGTTGGCATCAGCTCATCCAGTGTAAACTCGCAACGAACCAATTTCCTCCTCTTTCTTTCCGCAGGTGTCTCGTATTCTTCACAAAGAATATACTGTTGATCTTCTCGCTCGCAGCGACATACAGACTCTGGACGGTCTCGAGTTCAGACGAGTGATTCTCAAGATCCTTGAGGAGAACATTCGTCGTTTTCGTATACATTGACGCGAAGCGGCTGATCGCTGTCATGAGCGTTGTGCCCTCGAGGCCAGAGTGAGGGGTCCCAAAGAAAAGGATTGCATGTGTGGAGACCAAGATGTCTCGTAGATCGCCCTTTGACTCCAGGTTTTGGTTGTGACAGATCACGAGGGCCTACACGAGCGTCAATATAAAAGTTTTCTACTCGACTGATGACAAACCCATTTAAGGATGATGCCTCCTAAGTTGTGCGCAACGAAGATGATAGGACGCTAGGTGTCGTTCAGAGTATGCTCCTTCGCACTGGATGTTTACTTACTCGAGGTGCGTGCGTCCGTTGCCTCGAAAGGGCTTGAGCCAGTCCTTCGGCATGTCGACGCATTGTCTGAGTGGATACGCATTCCTTACTCTGAGTATCGGCGTCGTAGCCATAGCTGAGGATTCGGGCGTTGGGCAAGTTGGAAGGCAAGAGATCCCGCAGCCACAGGATCCCGTCGTCTGTTGTCCATGTCTCTTCTCTGTGACCATCTAGACCATGAATAGCGACAATACTAAGATAGCAAGCTCAGCGACGACCATGCACTTTCCGCATGCCACTCACTCGACAACAGGATCAATGCCCGGTGATAGTTCCAGAAATCCAAGGTCATCAATCTTTGATTTGAACATAACCTGGTAGTCTCCTAGTTTCCTCTTTGATCCCGATTCTACTTGTTCGCCCGGCGTCCTAATCCGCGAGTGGTCGTACACAAGGGTCGTTTGAAGGGACTAGAAGCAGCCTTGGGCGCAAAAGATGCTCTCAGCTCGTTCCCACTGGTATTGGTCGGGAACAAGTTCTGTTTCTGTGCATGCGGCGCCTATCTGCTGGCAAGGAGAATGGCATAGCGAACGAAAGGTATGGTCGATATTATTTCATAGGTTGCTATGGTATATTGATTGTCTGAAGCCTTAGTTGAGATTGGTTCCGTCCATACGAGAGGCGTAGACCTCCTCGGCCGTCGATACTTACTGTAACGCGTTGATGCCCCGCGGTCACGAGAGGGCCAAGACGTCTCTTACACTCTCTTAGCAGTGCAGCAGTCCGTGGCAGCTCTGTTCTGTCTCATCCCGACCTGAACCGAAGGTAAAGGAAGGGCTTTGTCGACACAAACTTGGTGCACTCGCTATGCTCTACTCAGGCGGCCGGCCTTTGAAATCTCAAACCTTGTTACGTCCTGGCCGTAAATCATTAAGTACCCAAACATTAAGTAAGAGATTATCAGGCGTCGTCGACCGCTCCGCCTGCTCCTCTCTAATCTTTTATTACCTCTACCGCTGGCAATCCGCTCCTCCATGGCTGCTCAAGAATGCTCGCCACTGAGAGGAGTAGAGCTCGACAACTCTCAATCTGAGACATCGAGCTCTGCCTCCGGCTCTTCGCGAGCCCCATCCGTCGCACCGACAGTACTGCACATAATCGCACTAAATCATAAAAATATACATGTTCCGTGCTCATTTCAGGGCTCCGTCGGAATTGATACTTCTTACGAAGCTGAGACCCTTCGGGCCACTTCTTCCGATGCCCTCGACGGCGTCGGAAACCACGTATCTAATTCGTTCCAGATGTTAGATTCATTACAAAGAAATAATATTCCCGATTTGTTTACTCCTGAAGTCGTCTCTTGCAGAACTTCGTCAGTCGTCCATTGACGCATCGGTGCCGCCTGTTGGCCCGACAAATCACAAAATATCGTATGCAAACGCCTTATTAGGATCTTTTTGGAGTAAAATTTCTCATTACTCACAACTTGATACTCAACAGTTGCGCATGATGACACGGAAGGCGGGCTCGCGGCGGGATGGTCTATGAGCGCTTGCAAAGCCACTTTCCACAAGTTTACCTTTGTAAATTAATGAAAGTTCGGGCTCTTCACCGTAATTCGAGGCGTTCCCAGGCAAACACGAAAGCATTTGAGGACCAAAAGCGCGCCAATGACTCAAATTTGGAAGATATCGTATATTCATGGCCCAAAACCCCCGAAGAAGGTTTCATTTTTGGGCGATGCTCTGACTATGTAGTCGCCACCACGATCTCAACTCGCAAGCCATACGATATTTGCGGGAAAGATTTTATTTCTAGCGATCTCATTGATTTTTTTGAACTCCCATTCGATTCTTCTTCACTTCCACTTGATCATCCTCTTCGTCTATTGCAGGCAGACAACGTCCTACAACCGTACTTTACACCCCCTCTCGCCATGCGCCTATCAATGCTTGACGACTTGATGCTATATCATGAGTATATCTCAGTTGATACACAGTCTCAGAACATAGTCATTCGACTATGTCGGGACTGCAACTCATTTCTTCGTGCGCATCGAATCCCTCGCTTCTCGCTGAGAAATAATCTATGGCACGGCTATCTACCTAACGACCTGAAAGATATCACTTTGCTTGAAGAGAAGGTTTGCACGCTGCATCGAGTCACGGCGGATGTCGCTCGTTTACATTATGCCGAAAGCGACGAGACAGCCTCGTTTTGCCTCATCGGTAATATATGCGCTCATCCCGCGAATGTAGCTTCAACTGCAAATATACTTCCTCGTATTCCTGCTGATATCAATGGTCACTTGACTATTGTCTTTGTCCGTCACAAGCTCGATAAGAAGAAGCCACTGGATATAGGTCGAGGAGGTTTCCCGGATGGACCCCACCCGAAGCAACGCGACCTCTCCACGAAAGCGGGGAGGCAATTCCAGCGAGGAGATCCTCTCATCTCAGCCACTACAAGACCAGTCGTTGGGTTTGACACCCTCCCTTCGTAAACTCGGAGCCGCTATGTCTAGTACCCCCCAAGACAGTTTTTGAGAGACATGCCACCGGGCACTTTGGATGACGAAAACGCTGTTCAAGTCATATTACAGTCTATTCCGACCCAAGCAGGTTATTTCGTCCTTATTTCCACCCAGTGTGTCCTCAACAACGTATGTAGGTGCTACCGGAATCCTATATCCCGCATCGATGGTTCCTGAATGGGACAGCACTCCCTTTGCTTCGGCTCACCGAGTTTGCGCCAGCCAGCCAGCCATCTTTGATAGTGACGGGCACCCTGTCCTTCCATCGCATGTCCCAAGCATTCTCACTGTGGGTACCGCCGTGAGAGTTGTACTCTCCTTTGGTGCACGGAAACCAAATCCCGACGCTAAATTAGTGAGCTGCCTCATGTTAAAATATCTTTACCTAACCTTTTACAGTGACCCTTCCTTCGCGCCAAGGAGGTCTACATCCTTAGCCCACAAGATGCCGCTAAGGACGAAAATGCAGACGACAATTGTGAAGTCACCTCCACAGGTCCCACCGCAGCCAACGCGATGGGGAGCGAGCCATACATTGGTGAAGACATCGCCAGTGATGCGCTCAGCAATACAAATCCGACATCCGAGGCTGATCGCCAGACTGTCGAAACAGAGATTGCTGCTCACGCTTCCACCCCAACACCAACGACAATATTGGGACCAAGCACCATCGAGGTCAAACATGAGCCAGAGGGTAAAGTGAACAGTGGCGATGGCTTGACAGAGTCCCATGCTCGTAAACTCAAAGGCAAAGGATGTGAGTTCTGTTTGAACTTCTCATGGACATTTAGCGAGACTAATTCTCAACCTAAAGGAGTGGAGATTGTGGAATTATCCGACGACGCAACTAGCATCGTAGATGCGAGCCACAGTGAGTGGACATTTCCTTACGCGACTGCAACGCGTATTGATACAAGTCTCCTCTATTAGATGCGCAGTCTCATCGCGGGGCACAGAATAGAAGCGCAAGGCCAAGGCAGACACGCACTTAGGAAATCGCAATAAACGTCGTAAGACAGAAAGATTTTAGACAGAATATTCGTTCGATAATAAATTTGTGTGATTTCAATATTTTGCACTTTTATACACTTACTCTAATGTATAAAGGTCGGGGACCGAGGCCTTGCGCCTCGCTATGAATGACCCCCTTCACTTTAGATTCTAGGATACGTGTCCAGGCGACGGATCCAGAGCAGACACGCTACGAAGTACCTGAAAGTGTTTTCCCGCGACCATCATCATCCACCGGAGCTATCACGCCGAAGATCAGGTTTCGGTTTGCAGCGAGTCCATTGAGCTTCTCAATCGTTCGTATGGATACGAATACGGTTCTCTCTGATACCTCCGCTGCGCGGTTGATCTTCGCGCCGCAGTATTTGCGCTTGAAGACGACATTGCCTCTGAACGCGAACATATATGGACTAGGAGAACATACGGAATTTTCGATTACCCATAGAGCAGGGTGTTACGCGTACCCTTTGGGCCCGAGATGCCATCCGTATTCCAACCGGCACAAACCTCTACGGCACGCATCCGATCTATGTCGAACAGCGACCTATGGGGGCTCATGGCGCATTTCTGCTCAATTCGAATGAGATGGACGTCAAGATCAAGAACGAAGGCAGCCACGGATCCCTGGAGTACAATGTTCTCGGCGGCATCCTGGACCTATACTTCTTTGCCGGACCGACACCAGTGGACGTGGCTCGGAAATATGCACTAGTAGCCGGACTGCCTGTCGAGTTTCCGCACTGGAGCTTTGGGCTGCATCAATGCCGCTTTGGCTACAAAGATATCGAAGAAGTGAGGCAAGTCGTTGCCAACTACAGTGAAGCAGAGATCCCTCTGGAGACAATGTGAATTGATAGTAGGTTCTCACTCGTCCATCTATTTGAACTAATATCCGTCAGTCGACTATATGGACGGTCGCTTGGTTTTCACGACCTATCCAGCCGCGTATCCAAAGGCAGAGGTCCAGAAATTGGTCGAAGATCTGCACTCGAAGAACCAACAACTAGGTAAAGAATCCCCTCAGCGCGAGATGTCACCAACAATTTATAAGTCATGATGGTCGACCCCGCAATTGGCACCAGTGCCGGAGTTTCTGGCGCATACGAGCGAGGGTCGATCGGAGATGCCTGGCTCAAAGGACCAGATGGGCAGTCTCACATCAGAAGTAGGAATCTGTTATCCTCTTCCTACACAATACCACTGTTACATAGTCGTCTGGCCAGGCACCGTCGTCTTTCCAGACTGGCTCCATCCAAACGCGCAACCGTTTTGGACGGACGAGTTCAAGCGCCTCTTCAACCCAAATGATGGGATCGACATAGATGCGGCATGGATTGGTATGAACGAACCTGCTTCGTTCTGTTATCACCCATGCACCGTAACGCCGAATACGGTGGACGTCAATCAACTTATCCTCACCCTGGGAGATGCTCCACCGTTGGGGGATGAAGAACCAGACTACGAGGGAATCAACCTCCAGCATCCACCTTATGCAATCAAAAACGACATGCCGAGACTCAGTGACCGTACGGCACCAGTTGATGCCGTGCACCACAACGGTCTACAGGAATATGATACTCGTACGTCTCCTCCTCGAATCTTTCGTTATCCTGAACGACGAGGAGACGATTTGTACGGAAGCATTCGGATGTAGTCGGTATGAGCACTATCTCAGAGGTCATCATCGCGCGGGAGGAAGACATGGAGGTGTGCGTGCTTAGTCTCGTCACCAACTTTGTCGTTATCCTGCCGGCTATCGTAGTATCCGCGAAGAAGTTGAGGCAGAGGTACATACCCTTGTATTTTGCGGCCTGTATCCGCTGATGATATACTAGCTCGCTGGTAAACCGCTCGAAGCCGTCCAGGATGCCATCGTCAGCCACAAAGAGGTCCTCGAGGTTGGGCGACGCAAGGCACAACTGATGCGTGAACTCATCGAAATTGTTGTTCTAACAATATAAATACGCGCTCACTACGAGTCGGCTTACCGGACCCGTCTATTGATCACGGTGATGTAAGGCTGGGTGGCATGGTCTTTGCTACAACGTCGCAATCATTATGGCCGATGTGAGCTATACGCTGCCATGCGATGATAAATACAAGACGATTATCCTATGAACAGTTACGAGATTGCATGGACATAGCGTCCATATAAAGTTTCTCCAACTTAGAAATGTCGGGATGATCTTTGTCAAGAATCTGGTCTTGCAGATCCATGGTGGGTCGAACAAGCTGTATGACGTCTTCAAACTGGCCACGAGCATACAAGGTAACGGCGCGGTTGTACATTGCCCTAATCGAGTCTGGGTGTCGTCTTCCAAGGATATCGAGTCGTAGAGCGAGCACCTCTTGCTCCATCTTCTCCGCTTCGTCCAATTGACCACAATCAAAGAGAGTACATGCGAGGCTGCTCATAGCTGAGAGTGTATCTGGATGTTGACGTCCGAGGATCTCGAGCCGCAGAGCGAGTACCTCGCGCTGTATCTTCTCCGCCTCCTTCAGCTGACCATGCTCACCCTGAGTGATTGCGAGGTTGTTCATTGCCATGATTGTATCCAGATGCCGCTCGCCGACGACCTCGAGCCGCAGAGCGAGTACCTCTCGCTCTATGTTCTCCGCTTCCTCCAGCTGGCTACGCTTATGCAGAGTGCCCGCGAGGCTGCTCATTGCCCAGATTGTATCCAGATGCCGCTCGCCGACGACCTCAAGCCGCAGAGCGAGCACCTCTCGCTGTATCTTCTCCGCCTCCTTCAGCTGACCACGGTTACGCAGAGTGCCTGCGAGGCTGCCCATTGCCCAGATTGTATCCAGATGCCGCTCGCCGACGACCTCGAGCCGCAGAGCGAGCACCTCTCGCTGTATCTTCTCCGCTTCCTCCAGCTGACCACGCTCACCCAGAGTAAGTGCGAGGTTGCTCATTGCCATGATTGTATCCAGATGTCGCTCGCCGACGACCTCGAGCCGCAGAGCGAGCACCTCTCGCTGTATCTTCTCCGCTTCCTCCAGCTGACCACGCTCACCCAGAGTGATTGCGAGGTCGTTCATTGCCTTGATTGTATCCAGATGCCGCTCGCCGACGACCTCGAGCCGCAGAGCGAGCACCTCTCGCTGTATCTTCTCCGCTTCCTCCAGCTGACCACGGTTACGCAGAGTGATTGCGAGTTCGTTCATTGCCCAGATTGTATCCAGATGCCGCTCGCCGACGACCTCGAGCCGCAGAGCGAGCACCTCTTGTATCTTCTCCGCTTCCTCCAGCTGACCACGCTCACCCAGAGTAAGTGCGAGGTTGCTCATTGCCATGATTGTATCCAGATGCCGCTCGCCGACGACCTCGAGCCGCAGAGCGAGCACCTCTCGCTGTATCTTCTCCGCTTCCTCCAGCTGGCCACGCTTACGCAGAGTGCCTGCGAGGCTGCCCATTGCCATGATTGTATCCAGATGCCGCTCGCCGACGACCTCGAGCCGCAGAGCGAGCACCTCTCGCTGTATCTTCTCCGCTTCCTCCAGCTGACCACGCTCACCCAGAGTGATTGCGAGGTCGTTCATTGCCTTGATTGTATCCAGATGCCGCTCGCCGACGACCTCGAGCCGCAGAGCGAGCACCTCTCGCTGTATCTTCTCCGCTTCCTCCAGCTGACCCCGACTCTCCAGCGTGAGTGCAAGAGTTTCCTTCGAATCAATTGCCTCTGGATGCCGTTTTCCAAAGATTTCAAGTGACAGAGAGACTATCTCTCGCTCTATCTCCTCCGCCTCCTCCAACTGACCACGCCTAAACAATGTGGCTGCAAGGTTAAAAAGTATCTCCATGGTGCTTGGATGCTTTCGCCCCAGTATCTCGAGCCGCAGAGCCAGAACCTCTCTCTCTATCTTCTCCGCCTCCTCCAATTGTCCACGTGTATACAATGTGCTTGCGAGAGCATCCATTGTCTGAAGCGTGTCTAGGTGTCGTCCTCCGAGGATCCCTACTCGCAAAGAGAGTGCCTCTCGTTGCATCTTCTCCGCCTCCTCCAATTGGCCACACTCATGCAGTGTGGTTGCGAGGCTTTCCATTCCCCAGATCGTGTCAAGGTGACCCCTTCCGAAAGTTTCGACCAACGAGTCAAGTATTTCTCGCTGCATTCTTTCCGCCATCTCCAATTGACCAAGCCTGCATAGTGTCTGAGCGAGAATTTGGGTCAGCCATAGCGAATCTGCATCTCTTTGGCCTCGAGTAGCCACAACCTTGGAAAGTGCCGGCTCTAGTAGCTCTCGACATGCCGCCCAGTCTGTTAAAGACTTATAGAAGCGGTGGAAGGCCAATGCGTGGGAGATATCCTCCGACTGAACAGATCGGGGGATGCTATTGATATGGGGAAGTAGTTGCCAAAGTTGCAACTTGCCGCTTTTCATTGCACCGAGTAAGAATTGTGCTGTTATACTTATATATGTATGGTTCTCCTGTTCGTTCAGTCCATCTTTAATATACGTCTGAAGGAGAGGATGGACAGTGTAAGATAAGCCATCGGTCGAAACGCTGATCAACGACGCGCGGGATGCTGAATCTATGATTTCCTGGAACGAAATCTCATTCCATTCCAAGCCTAATAATCCTTCCAATCTTGAAATACAAGCTTTGTCACTCTCCGGAGGAGGGAAGCTCTTCCGAATGATAGGTGTGGCAAAACCTGATATAATCGATTGCTCAAATAGTTTGGATGGAATGAATGAGTGGTGAAGAAATGCGCATAACTTCATGAATTCCTGAGTCTTCGTCGGTAGGCGGCGAAAGGACAGGTCGAACGCGCTGTATGTCGATGATTTGTAGTGTATTCCTGTTCCTGGCTCCTTGCGCATCAATTCCGTTCTATGCTTGCGGAATGTGGAGAGATAAGCTTCCAGCCGGCGTGTACGGCGGATATATGCTCCCGCCTGCGTGATTGCCAGTGCCAACATTCCTAGTTCCTTTACAATCTCGACAGATTGGGTGCTAGATGTAGGTTTCATGTTGGCAGTTGTATGAAGGAGCTCCACTGCCTCGTCTTCCTCAAGTTTACCAACAGAAATCGCTCCATTAGGAGCGTGACCTGCGATATCTTCATTTCTCGTTGTGATGATGATCGATCCGTGAGGAGAACAGGGTAGATATGGGTCAAGGTTGAGGTCGGGTAAGTCTGCGTTGTCGATATATAGTAACCATCCCTTTTCGTTGCCATCGAGGTGGGACACTGCATCCTTCCATGACATCTTGCCGTATTCGGAACCCAATGAGCGAATCGATTGCTCCAAATCCGCTTTCAGTCGGATTTCATCAGATGCATCGACAAAAATTACCCGACTGAAACTGGCAGAGCATTAGGAAATTTCTGATGTATACGTAGCCTCGCACCTGGTATGATTCTCCCGAATCCACATCGTCGCAAGCTGAGTTTTCCCAGCCCCTCCGAGTCCGTGTAGAACACATCGTCGTTGGTGGCGCACATCACTGCCTGGAAGCAGCTTTTGTGTGATGAGAGACTGGAGCACTGGCCGCTCGACGTAGCTTATCGACACTGGTGGCAAGGACTTTGGCTGCACGACCTCTTGGGCGACAGACTCTGCCTTCGCCGCGCCTGCGGATTGATCAGCTTGTCAGTAGCGATAGAGAAATACTACGAACTTCGACAATTGTCCTCTCTAACCGACTTCTCGTTGACAGCGGTAGCCGCACCGTCAAAAAAGTCCTTGAGATAGTGGAGAACAGTGCGATAGTTCTCGCTATCTGCTGCATGGAACCTGACCAGGGCTTCATGGTTAGCATGCAGGACGATTATCGTCGCGTTCCGATCACCAGCGATGACGGCAGCGTGATGAGGAACATTCTGTGACAAGTTGGCATCAGCTCATCCAGTGTAAACTCGCAACGAACCAATTTCCTCCTCTTTCTTTCCGCAGGTGTCTCGTATTCTTCACAAAAGAATATACTGTTGATCTTCTCGCTCGCAGCGACATACAGACTCTGGACGGTCTCGAGTTCAGACGAGTGATTCTCAAGATCCTTGAGGAGAACATTTGTCGTTTTCCTGTACATTGAAGCGAAGCGGCTGATCGCTGTCATGAGCGTTGTGCCCTCGAGGCCAGAGTGAGGGGTCCCAAAGAAAAGGATTGCATGTGTAGAGACCAAGATGTCTCGTAGATCGCCCTTTGACTCCAGGTTTTGGTTGTGACAGATCACGAGGGCCTACACGAGCGTCAATATAAAAGTTTTCTACTCGACTGATGACAAACCCATTTAAGGATGATGCCTCCTAAGTTGTGCGCAACGAAGATGATAGGACGCTAGGTGTCGTTCAGAGTATGCTCTTCGCACTGGATGTTTACTTACTCGAGGTGCGTGCTTCCGTTGCCTCGAAAGGGCTTGAGCCAGTCCTTCGGCATGTCGACGCATTGTCTGAGTGGATACGCATTCCTTACTCTGAGTATCGGCGTCGTAGCCATAGCTGAGGATTCGGGAGTTGGGCAAGTTGGAAGGCAAGAGATCCCGCAGCCACAGGATCCCGTCGTCTGTTGTCCATGTCTTTTCTCTGTGACCATCTAGACCATGAATAGCGACAATACTAAGATAGCAAGCTCAGCGACGACCATGCACTTTCCGCATGCCACTCACTCGACAACAGGATCAATGCCCGGTGATAGTTCCAGAAATCCAAGGTCATCAATCTTTGATTTGGACATAGCCTGGTAGTTTCCTAGTTTCCTCTTTGATCCCGATTCTACTTGTTCGCGCGGCGTCCTAATCCGCGAGTGGTCGTACACAAGGGTCGTTTGAAGGGACTAGAAGCAGCCTTGGGCGCAAAAGATGCTCTCAGCTCGTTCCCACTGGTGTTGGCCAGGAGCAAGTTCTGTTTCTGTGCATGCGGCGCCTATCTGCTGGTAAGGAGAATGGCGTGGCGAACGAAAGGTATGGTCGATATTATTTCGTAAGTTTATATGGTATATTGATTGTCTGAGGCCTTAATTGAGATTGGCTCCGTCCATACGAGAGGCGTAGACCTCCTCGGCCGTCGATACTTACTGTAACGCGTTGACGTCTGCGGTCACGAGAGGGCCAAGACGTCTCTTACACTCTCTTATCGTTGCATTAGCTCATGGCAGCTCTGTTTTGTCTCATCTGGTATTCTTACACACCTTTCCGGGTTTCATCCTGGGCTCTCGTGTGTATATAAAGCCTTGAATGATCACAAATCATGTACATCAGAAGAGCTCCATAGTTATTCGTCCTACGCTTTCCGCATTTCCTTCTTCCAATCTCAAGCTACTCTGCCGCAGCAAGTGCTGGCGCATCTCTCTACGAAGTATATCTGAGCAGTCCAAACCAAGAAAGGGGAACAAGTGGTATTCCATCCCTCTTACTGTCAGAAGCATCTGGGTTTAAAACCAATCTTGCTTGGAAATCACCATGCATCAAGGTTGACCTCCTCTCCTCTACAGAACGCAACCTTGAGATTCCTCGTGGTTTATGTGCAAGACATTTCCATTGCGCCCATGGCGTCGCTTCCGCGCCACTTGATTACCTCCTTTATCACAAGCTCTTAGGGTGGTCCATAAGGGTCGATGCGGACGAAGACTATAAAAGGAAGAAAGCATTGGAGATTGACTGCCCTGATATAATGAGGCTTTGCCGTGATTGTTATGAACAAAAGATATACCCCCCTGGACAGGTTTCACTTTGGACTCGACTATCGAAGGAAGATTCAACTCCGTGCAGCCAAGTTCTGTGCCACTTATGGGGAGGCGGCAGTATTATTTAGACGAATTGGGTTTAATATCGACGATGATAATTGAAACAGCAGTTTTGGAATTTCCAACGTCGCACTATACAGTGAGCGTGAATGCCATAGATACGAAATGAAGAGCGTCCAAGCTGCATGCATTGTTACACCTGATTCACACGCAAGCGGACGCATAGGTGACGCAGCTAACCATTACGCTTTTCCTCCACGCGCTTTCTTGAGTCGCCGCTTTCGACCTATCATGCTGCCCAGAGGATTAACCGACTTTGATTTCGGTTCCG
Organism: Serendipita indica DSM 11827; assembly: GCA_910890315.1. NCBI lineage: Eukaryota > Fungi > Basidiomycota > Agaricomycetes > Sebacinales > Serendipitaceae > Serendipita > Serendipita indica. The sequence goes on along the minus strand of CAJVGD010000012.1, from coordinate 724,035 downwards.
GAGACTGTTCCTCGGACGCTTCTTTCTTCCTGCGCTTGGCCGACCGAGTCGTCTCTGATGCGTGATCCTCTTCCATTTTGACTGTCTTCTTCTTGTCCCGCCCTTTCGGATGGCTTGAACGTTTTGATGTTTGTTCGTCTGCCGCGTCTTCGCCTTTTACCTAAGAGATGGTGAGAAAGATCTAATGAAGACAAAAGCGACCGACCTGCCGAGGTGTCCCCCGCTCTTCTCTCTTCTTCACAATGACCATGTTCTCAATTGAAAACTCGACTACCAGAGTCCTTGTTGACGCCTTCGTCACACCCATCTTGATCTCTTCCAGGGCATCTTTCAACCTTTTGTACCTCGCCTTTTCCTCTTCAGTGCGCTTGTCACCCTTTTTCTCCAACGTATCGAACAAATCCTTGAGTTCCTCCGCCCACCACGACTTGAGTAGGGGTCCAACATCTGGATTGTTATTCGCCCATCGCAAGACTTTGAGCGCGTCGGAGTGTCGTTCCATCTCGATAAAGCCGTACCCTTTGCTACGACCCTTGCCGGTAAACGGATCAACTCTCTCAGAGATACGAACAATCTTGGCTTGCTTGACACTCCCACTCCCTCGTTTACCGCCTTTTTTTGCAGGTTTGTCTTTTGTGGGTTTCTCGGGCAACGCGACTTTATCCCCCATGAGCTCGTCGGTGATCGTTCGTTGACCATCGTCTATCTCATCTTCCGCAAGACCATCCCTGTCGCCATTCTTTACCTCGTTGTCAAATTCGCGAATTGAGTGGTGTGCAAGTCGCTTGAGTGAGCGTTCGGAGACAAAAGTTGGAAGTTGCCGAATACTCAAGCGTGTTTTGGAGACGTAGAGGGATGGGTTTGTTCTGAGGAGTGTACGCCTCTGATTAAAGGCGTTGACGCGCTTTTCAAGTTCGGTTGGTGTTATAGTCGACGCAGCTGGCGAGTTGGGGAAGATGACTAAAAGGAGTAAGAAACCATGCAATTTGTACAAACAGAGTTACCTTACCTCCTTCTCGCATGAGATAAAGATTTCGCTTGTCGGCTTTTCCCTCATCTTGACGCCTGCATCGCGCAACTTGTCTGCAGTCTCGCGAGTGACGGCGCGTACGACATCAAGCGTACGTCCATGAACGACAAGATTCCGTGCGAGTGATGATGAAGGATCCGGAGTGAGTAGTGATGGAGCACTGAACGGATTTTTTATTGGTGATGCATTCTAGGCTGAATGAGTGATGAGTATGAGATGCTGGCAGCAAAACGTACCACGCCTGATTCTTTGTTGAGTGTCTCTGATGCAGTAATGACCTTGTCGGCGTCTTCCTTGTTCCAATAGCACGCAAAAGCCGTGCCTTTTGAGCGACCAGATTCTTGGTCAATAACAATGCGAACATATCTCAATGGTCCAAATCCTCTGAGACTATGTTGAAAGTAAGAAGGATGCCGAAGGTCAGGATGCACACTCACAGCTGACGCATTTCATCCTCTGTAGCTTCCCAGGGTACATTGCGAATAAAGAGAGTCGTCCCTGCTTCTGGTGCTGGTAGCTCGGGCTTTGTTGGCGCCTCCTCTTCCTCGTCCTCATGAGCCGAGTGCATGGATACGTCCCCATCCGAGTGAACTCCCAGCGCAGAGTTGGAGTCCTCGTCACTTTCTTCCTCTTCATGCCCAGGTTCCGCATCGACCTCCATCTTCTCCTTGACATCTTCCCATTTAGCTTTGCTGAGCGCCCAGTCGACAGCCAGAGGCCTTTCCTTGAGTGACTTTCCATTGACCCCTTCGATAGCTTTCTCCGCATCCGCTCGGGACAGCATCCATACAAATGCAAATCCTTTTGCTTTCGGCTTTCTGCCTTCATGTTGTCCGTCCACCTTGTCCGTCGGTATCTCGATGGAATATACGGCACCATGAGGGAGAAAGAGCGCTCGGAGATCCGAGTCTGTGGTATCCCAAGGCAAGTTTCGGACGATGAGTCGACTAGACCGATTCGGCTTCTTCTCCAATCTCTTTTTCAACGTGACACCAAGAAGCGAACCTTTGTAGACGTGCGCATTCAACTTTTCGACGGCGTGGAGTGCTTGTGTGGGAGAGGTGAAGACGACATTTGCCTTTGTCGGGTCCTCGGATCCATCCACGTTCTTGAACGGGAACTCGAGCGTCTCTGCGCCTTCTTGTTTTCGTACTTTCTTCCAAAGTACTTTTGAATCAATGCCGGTGGGTAGGCCGGTGATGATAATGGTGCGCACGGCGGTGGCATCATGAGCCTTGTCCTTTACTGGGGAACGGACTACTTTTGAGGGTCTTTGACCTTTGGGCTGTGCGTTTTCACCCTGCTCACCCTTAGACAGGGTTAATAATGGCGTCCTCTTTTTCCTGACTCCTCACCTTGGCCGCTGCCCAACTAACACGCAGCATTCTCCCATTCATCTCGACTGAACCCTTTTCCACGCACTGTTCTGCATCTTCGCGCAATGAAAATGTGACATATCCGACGCCTTTAGAGACTTTTGTCTCCTTTTCGAGGACGACGAATGCATTCTTGATGGGCGCAATGTCTGAAAAATGCGTTTTCAAGTCTGTGGAGGTTGCAGTGTATGGTAAATTTGAGATGAAAACTGTTGATCTGGGGCGTTTTAGTCAATCACCATTTGATGATTAGATTATTTACCCGTGAGAATGCTCTTTTACATCTCCAGAGGTCATTTCGACATCTTCTTCATCTCTTTTTCGTTTTCCAGGCATGGCGGTCGAAACAGAGTGGCGGCTTACCACAGTGTCGCAGTGTAGACTGCCATTTCGTTGAAGTAGAGATAGACTATTGAACCCATTGTTCTATTGAGATGGCTGACGCACTCTGCCGAGAGAGACTCTTGGGAAATCTCTTTTTGTGTGAGATGCGCGTGTTTATTGTCCAAACATGAAAAATCCAAGACGAAAGACGTGCCGAGCAATTCGGAGGCAGCTGACGAGTAGAGGCCTCTGTGGATATCATGCCGGACAGTGTTATAGCCGGAGGGCCCTATAAGAACGTTGGACCCCGCCTTTGCCATCCCGCACTCCTCATTCTCCTCCCACAACTTTTACATTTATCAAACCACAATGAGCGGAAAGGCTGCAGTCCTTGCTAAGCACGACGACGACGTCGTGGTCGTCTCGGCTTACCGAACAGCCATTACAAAGGTTAGTCTATCAGTTGTAAGACGAAGAAGAGACGCTAATCTCTCGTTTACGTTCAAATAGGCGCGAAAGGGAGGCTTCAAGGACACTCATCCAGAGGAGATGCTCGCAGCAGTGTTGCGCGCCGTCTACACCAAGGTCAACTTGGACCCAAAGCTCATTCAAGACGTCTCTGTTGGCAACGTTCTTCCCCCTGGTGGAGGGGCCACTGTTGCGCGAATGGCTCAGCTCTACGCCGGCATCCCGCACTCGGTGCCACTCAGCACTGTCAACCGACAATGTTCGTCTGGTTTAACTGCCGTACATCAGATTGCAAATGCTATCAAGTCGGGAGACATTGAAATCGGCATCGGTATGTGGCCTGAGCTCACTTTTCTGGTTATGACAGAGTTACTGACCGCTTTGAATAGGTGCTGGTGTCGAGTCGATGACAATGGGCTATGGACCTAGTGCTCAGCCCGCGTCCATGTCCGAGGAGGTCATGTCGAATCAAGAGTCGGCAGACTGCCTCATCCCCATGGGCATCACCTCTGAAAACGTCGCAGCAGAGTACAAAGTCACTCGCGACGAACAAGACGCCTTTGCCGCCGAGTCGTTCCGACGCGCCGCCCAAGCTCAAAAGGAGGGCAAATTCAAGTCTGAAATCGTCCCCGTCAAGACAAAGATTACCGACCCCAAGACGGAAAAGGAGAGTGAGATTGTCGTCGACTCGGACGATGGTGTCCGAGAGGGCGTGACAAAGGAGAGCTTGGCCAAGCTCAAGCCCGCGTTTTCTAAGACGGGGAGCACGCATGCGGGTAACGCCAGTCAGGTCTCTGATGGTGCCGCTGCTGTCCTCCTTGCCCGACGCTCGACGGCCAAGAAGCTCGGTCTGCCCATCTTGGGCAAGTTTGTCACCGCGTCCGTCGTTGGTGTTCCACCGAGAATCATGGGTATCGGTCCGGCTGTTGCCATCCCTGCCGTGCTCAAGAAGACTGGTCTCCGAAAGGAAGACGTTGATTTCTATGAGATTAACGAGGCCTTTGCGAGCCAGGCAGTCATGAGCGTCAAGACGATTGGCATTCCATTTGAAAAGGTCAACATCAAGTACGTGCTTCCTTGCTAGTGCATAATATCCAGACTAACGGTTTCTCAAAGTGGTGGTGCGATTGCCATAGGTCATCCTCTCGGCGCGACCGGTGCGCGTCAAGTCGCGACTGGATACGCCATCTCTCGTCAAACTGGTGGCAAGATCTTTGTGACGAGCATGTGCATTGGTTCCGGCATGGGCATGGCCGCAGTGTTCACGAGCGAGCAGTAATCTTATAGGATCCTTTGATATCTTTTTCCTGTACCTTTAATTGCGTCATGAATGGAACCTAGTTACTGGCGCATATATACTGGTAGAAACTTATAGTTGGATCCACAGGTCGCTGCAGATAATCTCGGAGTATCCATTCTTCGGACCTCGACAGCCACAAGTCGAACGCGCAAACTGACGTTTTCAAACTGCCGTGAATCTGTATCATTGTTGAAATGGTCATCGAGAATCTCCAATTTTATCTTTCCTGTGACTGATCAGCCGTAGGCACCGTCGTCTTACCCTTGTTCTGGCCTTTTGCACGACACATTGGGAGAGACGCAGCACGATACCATAAAGAAGCAACGATATCTTGTAGAGACACTCGAAACATGGCTAATCTCTGCCCGTGCGTGCTTACACGAGATGGAACGGAAGCACAATGTCCACTGCTTCAGCATCTCGCGCCTGCCGATCAAAAAGTGCCCACCAGAACTTCTACTGGAGATATTCAAGCTTTATCTCGGCGGCTCTCTCTATCCATTTGGCCATCCGCGAATCAAGAGCCTACTCCTGGTTTGCAGGGACTGGTATCAACTGGTGATGGACAGCCCCCAGCTCTGGGCACGCATAGAGCTCGCACTCGAGATTAGGCACGACGAGGCTCAACTGAATACGCTCAGGCCATATGTGATGGCTTGCCTGAACAGGAGCAAAGGCCTGTTGCTAGATGTCGTGCTTCGATTTGAGTCCGTGGATGATGCAGCAGCCAGAATTGAGCGGTTGGCTAGCAAGAATGCCAACTACTTCGACGAGCAGGGTATATGCGTGCGAAACATCGATTACCAGAAACTCCAGAGACTTTCGTCAGAAATAAGTCGTACGGACTTCAGGTTTCACCTTCTTTCGGAGATTGTAGGGCCTCAGGGACTCGGCGTCGCTCGTTGGAGGAGCCTTGAAGTGGATATGCCAGATTACCACTAACTCACATCGTGCACGACCTATTCCGACTCCCGGCACCCAATATGACACAGCTATCAGTTCAAACCTTTTCTGAAGCCATTACCCTCCCGTTGGCTCTCCCGGCGGTAATATCGCTCGTAGTCTCCGACTGTCACATCCTTTCCGGTATTCAAGTCAAGTTGGAGTTGCTTCAACACCTCGAGCTCTTCTTTGAGCAAAACCTCCCGAATCTTAGTATCCTTTCCGCATGTCGAGCTCTCCGGACGTTGAGCATATCAACAGACTCGGAGGAAGAGAGAGAGGAATCTGAATTATGCCTTCCCAACCTCCGTGTGCTGACAATTTGGAATTCTGAAGATCCCTTCTCCACATACAAGATCAAATTTCCAATGTTGGAAAAGGTGGTTTCGTACCGAAGCAGCGGATGGGATGTTCGGTCGGGTGCACGACCATCCATATTCCATCAATATCTCTTGACCTCCGCTTCGTCCGGACATCTGTCTCTTCTCCAGAAGCTGCTTCAGAAGGGCGATGGGATCGAAACGCTCATTATTTCACGGTGTACCCCGGACAACCCCGACCTTGTGGCTGCGATCCAATCTGCAAAGAAGGCAAAGGCCATTTGCTCTTCGCTGCGCCAGCTGACGGTCATAGCTGAGGATGGGACGGCGACGCCCATCGACTTTTTGAACATGTAACTGTTTTGTACTCTACTATATCGGCTTGATAGTTCCTACTACAGCATTTATTCCACTGCAACGCAGTTGTCGCTTTCCCAAGTCTGGCTAGACGTCTCATCCGAAGTGTTGGTACTGACATCGTATTTTCTTCCTATGTGACCTGTACATAACATCTCTCGTCAAACTGGTAGTGAGGTCCTTGTGAATGCTTGCGACTAGGATCGTGCGTGCCTCTGCCGGTATGGGCATGGTTGCAGTCTTTAAGAGCGAGCACTGTTTAGTCTCACAAATATTTCTTGATATCATCTTCTGTAATCTCATTCTATCGTGAATGGAAGCCTACTTGCTGGCGCAAACACAGATTAAACTCGAACTTGACCGCAATCCATGGCCACCGAAAACATGAAGCATTCGCCAGAATTTCCGGTTGGCTACGGAGAATTTATACTCATCAGTAGTGATAATGTTGTATTTCACTTTCCACACTTCCTTCTAGGCCATGTCTCGCCCGTCTTCCGTGACATGTTCAGCCTCTCAAGCTCCGAAGCAGTGACTGGGCCTCCAGAGGTCAAGCTCACGGAAGATTCTGCCACAATAGATCATCTATTGCGGTTCTTTGACCCCAACAAGAAGATCTTGCCCACCGAATCATTGGATCAGATGGTCAGACTCTATGAGGCCGCTCACAAGTACCAAGTACAGCAGGTATCGGATTGGTTGGAAAGGGAAATACAGATTATCGCTTTATCGAAAAGGTCGAAAGAGTTCAGTAACCCGATGCAAGTTCTTGCTGTAGCATCCCGATATCGCTTGCCAGAGGTGGCAAGGGTGGCACTTCGGCAGCTTATTTCCGCCCCATCAAGTGCAATGCAAGGGGATATAACTGTTGGTAGCAATCTATTTGGGCACCTCCTTCATCTAAGGGAGCAACGACTGCGTTGGTATATCCAGCATTTGGATAATTGGTTGAAGGATCGACGTCAAAATTTTAACGAATTCTTTAATAGCTGCCATGACTGCGAAAGGACTCTGTTCAACGTCCAAGCACAGTTCTTTCCCATCATCGCTTTATTAAGCTCGCATCCATCCCACCATACCCTCCGGCAATACTTACCTCCTCGTGGCAGGGACGTCTGTTCTCGTCACAACACAGACTTCCTGTTTTACCCCTTGATGAAATTGGTCAACGCAGCTGTGGAGTTGGAGAAAGAATTACCAAATCTTCCAGCTGGATACCACTGATACGTCCAGGTTATGAACACCATATCTAGGTACTGTTTGATATCTAGGATCTTTCTCCAGTTTTATATAATGCCTTTAGTCTTATTCTAACGATAATTTTCAACCAAGACGCCGCAACGAGATTTGTGTTGACCGTGGTAAGATGAAACGGGGCGCCTCTTTCCGATTCATCACTTCGTGGTCTTGTTCCTACCCTTCCCACAATAGGAAGGCGCCCGCCTCTCAGCGCCTTTCGAAATCCGACGAGGTATTGATAAGCGGGGCTCAATTTGGACCTCAACCTTCATCGCCGATCCAATGGCTAACACCTCGAAAACGTTTCCAGCTGGCTACGGCGACCTCGAACTTGTGTCGAGCGACAGTGTAGTCTTTCACTTTCCTCGGTTCCTCCTTTCGCACATGTCTCCCATCTTCAACGACATGTTCTCCATTGCACAAGAGGATAATTCGACCTCGAGCGCTTCTCGTCTTACCGTGACCGAGGACTCGAAGACGTTGGAAGCGTTTCTTGGCTTTCTTGACCCCAAGCAAAGGTCGCCCAGCCTCGATTTTGCCATTTTACCTCAGCTGTTGGAAGCCGGACGAAAGTACGAGGTACCGCAAATAAGCGAATGGTGGGAGAGCCAAATCTCCTTGGAAGAAAAGTCGACGTTGGCCATGAGCTTTGTACTCACACAACCAATGACCTCGCTTATCCTCGCATTTCGATACGGACTCAAAGACACGGCTCGCCTCGCCCTCCGAGAGCTGGTCAGAGCACCCCTGAGTGACTTGTATACAACCATGGCGCTCGAAACTACACTCCTCTCGCGTCTATTACAACTACGTCAACAGCGCGTTCAATGGTTGCAGTCAAAGATATCCGGCTGGTACCGCGGCATCCTCCAATGCACGAGCTGTTACCAGTCTCAGCTTCACCTCGGACAACAAGTCTTCACACTGTCGACTAGTATTGCATCCGAGCCCTCGCTTCGTGGTCTTAGGAAATCTGGTGTGCACTGGGCTAAACCACCGTGTGGCCACCATCTTGACTCGGCTGCACTGTTCCAGAGCTGGGAGGCGGAGATTATAAAATTGGAGAAGGAGATACCAGACTTTAACCTGTAAACTGTACGACGTAATCGGTAGAAGGTCGGAGTGCTGAACAGTTCGTCAAATTTATGAAAGATATGTATACAGAGTTATAACGTGACATCTACTTGTTACCCTTGTTCTTGTAGAGAGACACTTTTTGCGCCGCTCGCCAGACTCCTGCTCAAAGGGCGTAATCCAACCTGCCTTCCATCTCCACCATGACCGAGGACCATGCCACTTACTCAAAGGACTTTCCCGAAGGATATGGAGACTTTAAGCTCATCGCCAGTGATGGAGTGATATTTTGCTTTCCAAAGGCCTTTCTTTCCTGGATGTCGCCCGTTTTCGCCGACATGCTCTCCGTTGGTGGCGACACTTCAGACGCTGGGGACATACAAAAGCAGGTATCCGTTACAGAGGATTCTACGACGCTAGATCTTTTGTTGCGGTTCTTCGATCCAAAGAAGAAAGTGCGCCCCTTGGAAGAGCAGACGCTCCCTGCACTCTTGGAGGCTGCGAGGAAATACCAAGTACCAGAGGTCATGGATTGGTGGGAAGAACAGGTCAAACTGGAGAAGCAAGGTCCATCTAACGAAGTGACTACGGTGATTAAGTACCCTATGCTCTCCCTCGCCCTGGCTGTTCGACATGGCCTCGACAATACCGCACAGTTGGCTCTTAGGGAGCTGATCAAAGCACCCTCTTCAGAAATTCAGACAAAATTACACTTTGACAGCACACTTCTCACGCATCTCATTCAACTACGACAAGCACGCTACAAGATACTTTCCTCAAAGATGCTTGACTATTATATGAGTCGCGATAGATGCGTAGATTGCATATGGCACTATGCAGAGCTGTCTCATCACATGGCTAGGCTTATCGCCGCATTAACTGACGAGCCTTCACTCCGGATCTGTCAAACGGCAGTATCGTGGCCAGTCTCTCCTTGTCGATGGGTACATTGGGCCAGCTCTCAAGAAATGCTCGAGAAATGGTGGATCTCCGAGATAACCACACTAGAAGACGAGCTTCCTTCCCTACCCGCAAAGCCATGTGAGCACTACTTACAGATATGCTTTCGCCTTTGACCTTCACTAGGGTGAAACGCCTTCAAATTGTATATCGTACACGTCGCGCGTGCTACCTTGATACTCCATCCCCGTCCTCGGTGGTATCGTACAAGCGAAAATACTGTTAGGTCGTAGTTGATCCAATCCATTCGTAAACAATACTGGCATAAATAGACCGCAAATTCGTGATAAGATGGGCTACATCTCGATGAGCCGGGATCACCAAGAGTAAATTGAAGCCCATACCATGAACGTTCGTCAGTTTGATGGATTCTCCTTCTCTTCGACATCCTCGGGCTTATGTCGACGCCATCGTATGCCTCTTGGCCTCGCATGACGCCAAAAGTGGAACTTTCGCCAGAATTGCGTCTTCCCTTCTTTGTTGAGCTGCTCCGCATCAACATCATCCCATTCAATGTAGCCTATACAAGAGCAGACGATGATGCTCCCTGCAATGACGGCCGCCCAAAGCGCAACGACTGCGACGACGGACATCCAGACTGTATTTCCAAAGGACAGAGAGAAGCGCATGCCGAGACTTGAGATGGTGCTGGCCTCTGGGAAAAGTGCTTGGAGCTTGTTGCGTGCAATCATTACAATGGCAAAATCAACGGCGACGACGAGAGTGCTGAGGACAGCTGAGATGATGTTGAGAATCAATGATAGGATTTGTGCAAAGCGGGAGAATGGGAAAAAGGTTGGGAAGAGACTGAGTAGTGTCAATGTTGCGCTAGAGAGGACGGTCAGGTGATGGTGTATAGGAGATTGGCAGACGTACACTACGGGATGGATGACGAGAAAAGAGACGAGGACTTGTGTGATAATGTCGTACAAGTACGGCGATAATCCGAGTGTGGAGATGATGGCTGGGTCGACTGTGTAACCGACGCGCGGGGTACTACAAGTGCCATAATCCCACCAACCCTCGTCGAGCTCGCTACCAAAACGAGTTAGAATAGCGTGAAATGAACAGAGGAAGAGTTTCTCACGTGAGAAAACAGAAACCCCAGAGGCCAAAGCGGAGTTCGCCCTTGTTGACCTCGACGGCGCTCGTCTGGATGTGCAGAGAGAAGAGATATAGCGGCTGGAGACAGAATATAGTCAGCTAGACATGAAAACCAAGCCATTATGGCTCGAAATTGGTGACGCCGGCGACGTACTTTGATGATTGGGAGCGAGAGCGAGACAAACAACTGAAGAAGCAACGCGAGGATGAGAAAAACTGGTGCAAAATAAAAGAGATAGCGGCGATCTGTCTTTGCCCGGAGTGCCATTATGGCCAGAGCACGTCGGCAGAGAACAAGATGGCCACTGAATAGTCTGCCACTTTGACCACTCGAATCCTGGAAATTATTTAGAAAAATAAGAAATGGCATTCGAAGCACAGAGACACGCCTTCAAAGCACTCCAGCAGACATTCGTCGTCGACCAGGACTATGTCTTTCACAAGGAACTCGGCCAAGGCGCATACGGCTTGGTCGTTGCGGCAAAGAACAGAAGAACAGGCGAGGGATGTGCAATCAAGAAGATTACAAACATCGGAACAAAGGTGCGCTCCCTCCATCTCTCCAGGCGCCCTCGATCTATGGTGGCTGACGGGCATTTTGCAGAAAATCTTGACAAAGCGTTGTCTTAGAGAGATCAGGTAGTGCACTAGACTCAAATACACATCTAGGATAAGCCCTGATGAGTCGTACAGGCTGCTTCACCATTTCCGTGGACACAAGAATGTACGCCCTTGCTCCATCTTGCCATCTCAGCTGATCTATTCCTCGTTTAGATTACTTGCTTGTATGATATGGATATTGTCTTTGAGCCAAACGGCGTGTTCAACGAGGTTTACCTCTACGTGCGTGGACGAGACTCGCAATCGATCTACGACGTATCTGATGACCTATCTAGGAAGAGCTCATGGAGGCAGACTTGCATGCCATTGTAAGTCGGCGCGTTATGCAGCGCTTAGTCGGAGGCTACGGCGCTTCCCCAAAACGTGTAACTCACGCCTTTTCGACTAGATTCGATCAGGTCAACCCCTTTCGGATGCACATTTCCAGGTGGGAGCGCTTGGTGCCAAGGGCGTAATCAGCTCACTTTGATCGTTTAGAGCTTCATGTACCAGACCCTATGTGGCTTGAAGGTCGGGATCATTGTCCTTCTTCTCATTCCACTCATTTCTTTATAGTATATCCACTCCGCCAATGTCCTCCACCGTGATCTCAAGCCCGGAAACATCTTGCTGAACGCGGGTAAGCACAATCTTATGAATGCTCTTTATCTAACGATTACAGACTGCGAGCTCAAGATTTGCGACTTTGGTCTCGCTCGTGGCTACACTCCTCCAGGCCAGAATCCTGGTACCGCATCGTCCAAGGCCGCGGGTAGCGCAGGCTTCATGACCGAATACGTCGCCACGAGGTGGTACCGTGCTCCGGAGATTATGTTGAGCTTTGCCAACTATGTGAGTTTATTGCTGCCCTTGCCTCGTTGTAACTGACAATAAATTTCAGAGCACGTCCAGTGAGTACGCAATTAAAGAAATAAACCCAGTCATTGATTTGGTCCCTAGTCGATATCTGGTCTGTGGGCTGCATTCTCGCCGAGTGCCTAGGTGGCAAACCCATTTTCCGTGGACGAGAGTAGGTACTCAGGAGACGATAAGTCAACTCTAATGTCGCAAAAACAGCTACGTCGATCAACTCTCCCAAATTCTCAACTGCCTCGGCACACCAAAGGAGGACGCGTTGAGACGTGTCGGATCTCCTCGTGTAAGCAATCTTCTTCCACAAAGGTCATGAAGTAACACTCAATTATCTTCAGGCACAAGATTACATTCGCTCGCTGCCAATCAAGCCCCGTGTTCCGTTCCAGCAGCTCTACCCACACGCCAACCCTCTGGCAATCGATCTCCTCGGCCAAATGCTCTGCTTCGACCCCGCACAGCGCATTTCCTGCGAAGACGCACTCAACCATCCGTACCTCAGCGTCTGGCACGACCCCATGGACGAACCCGTTTGCGAAAAGGTAGAGCCTTCCTTTATCAACCTGAGAACCGAAATGGGTACTAAGGGAGAGATAGAAATTCGACTTTGGGTTCGAAGAAGAGGACACGATTGAGGGCATGAAGAAGCTCATCGTCGAAGAAGTGATGCAGTTCCGTCAAGAAGTTCGCGCACAGAGTCGCGGTGGTGCAGGTGCGAGGAGGCAGGATACGTGCGTCTTAATTTTCTATTTATATTCATACAACTCATGCACCCCCGATAGGCTTCCAATTCCCTCTCGCGAGGAGATTATCAACTCGCCAGTCCACGAAAATGCTCCTGCTGACGGTGGAACGTCTGCCTTTACTCGTTCGGCAGAGATGAGGAGTGCGAGTCCTATGATGGAGGACCCCGCATCTGAATTGGACAAGGAACTCGCAAAGGCAGGCAAATAAACATAGACATCGACTCTGGACCGGAAATGATGAAAAACAGATCGTGTATCAACTTTTAGTGGCAATAAGACTCTTACTCGCCGTAGTTTTCGTTATATGAGTGGTGTCTGTTTACGCTGCGCTAGCTACAGAGGTGGATTATGCTTCGTGAGACGAAGCGGATTAAAATAGGCTATCTGGTGAAGAGAGTAGAGCTGTGATGAGACTGTGACGCCTCTACGGCGCAGTTTTTGACGAAAAGAAAAATCCGTCCTCGAAATCGTCGTCCTCGGAGAATTTGAGAGGCGTTCCCTTGCCCGAAGACTTTCCAGGAATAGTCGTAGGTGGGTGGTTGTCCTGAATCGTAAGTTCTGCGTCCCCCGGAACATGGTGAACATTGACAACGTCGCCATCCCTAAGCTCATATAAGTCTTAGTCAATTAGCAATGAAAAACTACTTACCGGATCGTTCCCGCAAGCAATTTCTTCGCCAATGGGAACATGAGCTTTGTCCGGACGACTCGAGCGACAGCACGCGCGCCGTAGATATCAGACCACCCTTCGTCGGCGAGCCACTCGCGTGCAGAGTCGGATACCTCGAGGGTGATGCGACGGTCCTTAACACGCTCTGCGACGTCATTGAGACGCAAGGACACAATCTTCAGAATTGATTCCCGTGAGAGTTTATTGAAGACAACTTGCGAGTCGAGCCGGTTGATCAGCTCTGGGGGGAATACCTCTGCTACGCGGTCCAGAACAGCCTTTTGTGCATCGGGAGTTACCTTTCCGCTTGAATCCGATGCAGAAGGGTCGGCGAGTACATCACTGCCGAGGTTTGAGGTTAGGCATATGATCGTATTCTATGATATGCGTCAGGACTGGCAATATAAGTATGAATAAAGAAATACCCTAAAGTCAACACGTCGCCCTTGGCTATCTGTGAGCTGGCCCTCATCCAGAATTTGCAAGAGAATCATAATGACATCCTGGTCGTCACGTGAGTCGAAGATACTGGCTGAAGACATCACCTACTCTATGTGCCTTTTCGATCTCATCCAGCAATAGCACCGCTACGCTCATGTTAGGACAAACTCAACCACAAATTTGGTGGACTCACCATATGGACGGCGACGAATGGCCTCCGTAAGTTGCCCTGGCAAATCTCAGTACGAGCTAAATAACTATTCGAGAGGGTGTACCTCCTTCCTCGTATCCAACGAGACCTGGTGCTGCACCGATGAGCCGAGACACGGTGTACCGATCGTGATATTCGCTCATGTTGATGGTAACCCTGTTCAAAGGTGAGGTTGTACACATGAAACCCAGATAATATGCTCACAGTCCTCGCTGCTCGTCACTGAACAGGAAACTGGCCAGCGCCTTACACAGTTCGGTCTAGCCAAGTCTCAGCGACGTTCTGAAACAAGAAAATTTAACACACCTTGCCGACCCCAGTAGGCCCGAGGAAGAGGAACGACGCCACAGGTCGAGTTGGCGTTTGCAAGTTGGCTCGGGAGATACGCACAGCGTCACTGACTGCGGCCAATACGTGATCTTGCCCGACGACTCTCATTCTAAGAGAGTCCTCCATTTGAATAAGTTTCTCTTTTTCTCCTTTGAGGAGATTCTGAACCGGAATACCTATCGGGTGTCAGAGCTTTGATTGGATGGACCATGATATTACTCACCGGTCGCTTTTGCGACCACTCGAGCAATATCGCTGCTCGTTACTCTCTCATGAACCATCGGTCCGGACATGGAGTCATCTTGACCCAAGGTCGCACCATCGCTTTCTTCGTGCGGAAGCTTGGCCTCCAATTCAGGAATGGTCTGGAAACGAAGCTGGGAAGCACGCTCATAATTTCCTTCACGCTGAGCAACTTCTAGAGCATATTTCGCTTCTTCGAGCTGTTGTTTAGTGCGCTTGTTGGATTCCATTCGCTGACGCTCTATGGGAGATTTGAGAGAATGCTATAGCCGCATGAGTGTAGCTCACCAGCATGCCACAATGCACTTAGACGATCAGCCTTTTTCTTCTTTCGATTCAGAGATGCTTCTACTTTGGCTCTTCGTTCAACGCTCATTACGTCTGATTCGTTCTTGAGACTCTCAAGTTCGATCTGATCAATTGGAATCAGAAGTGAACGCATAAAGAAAGAATTATATACCTGCAGCGTGATCATATCACGGTCGAGTGCCTCGAGTTCGTCGGGCTTCGATTCTTGAGCGATCCTAAGAGCGGAAGCCGCCTCGTCGACCAAGTCTAATAGAATGGTCAGCACAGTGCAATCAAGGAGAAGGTATCCAACCTATTGCTTTGTCTGGCAGGAAGCGGTCGCTGATATAACGAGCACTGTACACTGCTGCAGTCACTAGTGCCGCATCTGATATCTCGACACCGTGATGAACCTGGAGAGAATGAGATACACATTTAAGACTGGTGCAGTGTCCCAACCTCGTAGCGAGTCTTCAGACCTCTAAGAATACTGATGGTGCTTTCTACTGTTGGCTCTTCAATTGTGACGGGTTGGAAGCGTCTATCCAGAGCAGGGTCCTTTGCAATAGTCTTACGATATTCGTCCGCTGGCACACTTTTAGTATCCAGAGTCTGGAATTCTCTCCTTACTCACGTGTCGTAGCGCCAACCAGTTGCAATCCTCGCGCAAGAGCTGGCTTGATCATTTGGCCCGCATCCACGCTGCCCTCAGCTTTGCCGAGATTGAGAAGTGTGTCTGCAAGGTGTGGTTAGAATGCACATCATATAATTCTAGTGCGTAAACTCACGAAGCTCGTCAATAAAGCAAATTACACCTCCTTGTTCCGCCTCAATGTCTCGAAGAAGAGCCTTGAACTTTTCCTCGAACTGGCCTCGGATTCCTGTACCCGCAAGTAACGCTGCGAGGTCCAGTGAGAGAACGCGCTTTGATTGAAGAGACTGCGAGACATTTTAGGGAAACCTAGACCGACCACGGATACGCACCTCTGGAACCTCTTTGGCGATGATTCTAGAAGCGAGACCTTCCAAAATAGCCGTTTTACCGACACCTGGGGGACCGAGCAGCTGATGTAATAGTGAACAAACAAATCTTTTCCTTGTCAGATCAGACTCACCACGGGATTGGACTTGGTTCGCCTTGACAGAACTAACGAAACCCCTTCAGTTACGCGACTTTGCTAAAGGAGCATATCTTACTTTGGATAGTTCTTCGTATTTCTAAGCAATTGCGTAAGCTTGCTTTTGCAAGTGGGCGGCTTCTACGCACCTTCGTCGCGTCCAATTGTTGGGTCTAGCTTTCCTTGGCGAGCGAGGTCTGTCAAATCAACACTCTGGTAGATACAAAATGTGAGCAAGCGTTGCATTGAGCCTATTTTGATGTGAACAACGCACGAATTCTTTCAAAGCCTGGCCCTTTTCCATCTTGTCCATGCCAAACTGCAGACCTCCAGGGAATCCTCCACCAGGAGGACCTTGTGCATACCGCCTGATACTACCTTCAGCCCGCATTCGGACAGCCGAGACGCGTAAGCTTGAAGTCGTAATGTATTTCGTACATTGTCGACGTGCCAATGAGCTCAGAAGTCGCACACGATTTGGAAACATTCCTCAGTAAAGAGATGTTGCCCTTGACGGTTTTCTGTCGCAGGTTTCCTGAAAACACACAGGCGGTCGGGAGCAAAGTCTAAAAACTGAAGGTTGCAGCTGACCCTAACTATTGCCGCCGTTATGGGCAGAAACAGTGCGCCTACAGACGCGTTTCTACGTTTTTAAAATGTTAATAAGGTGTTTTAGAAACTCATAAAGCTGTCCCCCAACCAAAAAGTTGTCTCTGATCAGCAAAGAATACTACAGACAGCTAACAGGATATATAGAGATACACAAGGATCCTGGAATTCCAAAGCTTATTGCTCTCAAAGCAAAAGCAGAGATAGCCGCCTATAGCACAAGGTACTTCGCCACCGTTGAACTTTCGAGCGGCTAACATCCGAAGAAACCGCAAAATCCCAGTCAACAAAATGCGTCAAATGGAATGGATGTCGTTCCTTCTATCTCGACGCTAGCTGCGACAGCCGCTGCTGCAGAGGTTGAAGAACTGCAAGCCGACGAAAACGAGAGTCCAGAGCTGCGGGCCATACGCATTCAACGGAGGCAGTATCTCCGTACTCTGAGCAGAGTGGTCGAGCAAAGTGATATCGTGATCATGGTGCTGGATGCAAGAGATCCAGAAGGGTGTCGCAGTCGGATGGTGGAAGACGAAGTCAGACGGAGAGAAGCCGATGGTAAACGTCTCATCTTTGTTCTGAACAAGATTGGTATGGAGACTCTGTCTTGTTTTCATGTCTTTGACTGACAAGTATGTATTTGTAGATCTCGTGCCCCAGGAGAGTGCACAGGCATGGCTAAAGTATCTCCGCCATTCGGCGCCAACCCTCCCTTTCCGATCTTCTACGCAAATACAGCGACAAAATCTGTCATCTCGTACATCGCCTGCGCTGCTCAAGCTACTCAAGAGTTACAAGCCTCCTAACAAGAGTATTACTGTCGGTGTGGTCGGTTTTCCAAATGTTGGCAAGTCGAGTCTTATCAATAGTCTTAAACGAGCAAAGGTATGCAACCTGTAAGCCCGAGCTGTCGATTTATACCTAATCTAGGTTTGCCCTGTCGCGTCAGAACCTGGCTGGACGAAAGAGTTGCAATCCGTCTCAGTTGAACGTGGTCTCAAAATAATCGACTCTCCAGGTGTAATCTTCGATGAGGACTACTCGGATAGCGGTCCAACAAGCATATCACAGGCATCCCGAATCCTTCTGCTCAACGTGCTATCAGCGTCTACTGTCGACCCTCTCCCTGTTGTAAACGCCATACTCTCTCGCACCCCACATGAGAAACTGCGGGAGCTATATGCGCTACCAGACTTCAGTGATTCAAGTGGCGACCACGACATGACAGAAAACGCAATGCCAACTGCCACCAAATTCCTTACGATGCTTGCCCTGACCAGCGGGCGTCTCCTACCTGGTGGCACGCCCAACCTCGAGGCTGCCGCAACCCAGGTTCTCAGGGACTGGAATTCTGGCAAGATTCCGTACTTTACCCCAGTACCAGAAATACACCCGAGTGTACGGCCTAGTGACGCACCAGGCGCGGAGAATGTGGGCGAGACCAAAGTCGTCGACGCTTGGAAACCTGCATTCGACCTTGGTGGCTTGTGGGATGAAGCCGACAAGGGAGCATGGGAAGAGGACTATGAAGCGATGGAGGAAGCAGGGTGAGTGTGCCGCTCTGGCTAAAACTATCGCTGATATTGCTTGGTCAGAAACGAAATGGACGAAGATGACAAGCTTCCAAATATTCCCTTCAAACGATTGCACTCTGCTCAGGAGGCCGAGGAAGAGGAATCAGTTCTTGCTGGATCACTACCTCCAACATCAATAAACGACGCCCAGTCTTCTATCAGTGAAACGGCACGGAAGCAGGTGTTCAAACGCGTGAAGAAGAATTTCACATATGAAATGGAGCTGGATGAACATGAAGCCTCGACCATGGCTTCAGCAAACCCAATGAGCCGCAAGAAGCTACGGCAGGGATCTAAAAAAGGGAGAAAGTTGATGCATCGCGAGGCCCGGGAGCTCAACCCAACACTACATTTTGACGAAGCCACTGTTTGATACAGTCGTGAGCCATAACTTTAAACGCGTGTTCACTGATTAGATATACTCACAGGTACCCCTTGCCCGAACGTGCCCTCTTGGCAGTCTTTCACGATCGCTCCTATGTATCCTGACTTTCTATCACAATCTGAAAGCATTCAAATTGAACCGAATAAGGTGGAGCCTCCTCTCCGCCGAGAAAGCCATTGGTTACCGCTGGGTGGCTTTGGGCCCCTTGTTCCTAGAGGGCGAATAGTAATCCACGTGGCAGCCGCTCATCTATTCTTGTTATCTATATCTCATTTTTAGGCGACCAAGGTAAGCCTTCTGAAGGGGATGCGAGTATCCACCCAGAATGCATAGAAACCGCAACTCGAGACATGTCAACAGAACAGTGTTTGGCATTGACCATCTCCGCGCAACCTTGGACACCCCGTGTTTACGACCCTTGACACTCGCAAAGAACTCGGTGATTCCCAGCAAATGGGAAATACAAGGGCAGACTGCTGTGACAAGCTTCTGACTTCATTCTTTACGGGTCAAATTAGGTACTCGATATCCTCCCTCTATGTTATCTGGGAACTCCGACCTCTAGAGCCGATTCGACTGCATACTGAAGCAAGGGTCGCTCTGGATTTTACTTCCAAAGTATGTCTATCTGAAACGAACCTCTCAATTTCACCGTTTTCAGTTGATGTGTGGCCTCACCGTGCTTCTTTTGTCGTTGTCGGGCAGCGCCGTTGGTTCCCTCTTCTCGGTTTCAAATTGGTTTGTTCATATAAAGGCACTCTATCCTGTGGTTCCGCTAATATTGGGCTCTGCATACTCTGCCCCGCTCTTCCCCACACCCTCGCGCTCCCGAGTACCCTAACCCGCAATG
The DNA here is from genome assembly GCA_910890315.1 of Serendipita indica DSM 11827. Lineage (NCBI taxonomy): Eukaryota > Fungi > Basidiomycota > Agaricomycetes > Sebacinales > Serendipitaceae > Serendipita > Serendipita indica. The sequence goes on along the minus strand of CAJVGD010000012.1, from coordinate 704,606 downwards.
CCATATTTCGCCCTACGAACAGAGGAAACTCAACCCAGTGACCCAGGAAGTACACAGACTAGCCTCCACGGAATAGGAAGTGAGTTGCAAGATTTGTCGCTTGCATCCCTCTTTGCTTATCAGCGCAGAGAATGGTATCATCATAATTGCTGCGCTCAGTGGTGCTGTCGGAATAGCTTCTATAGCCCTGTGCGCTTTCTATATCCGTTCAAAGCGTGGAAGGGCACGATAGTTCGCACCAAACTCTTTAGACCAGTGAGCACGCTGTTCGGCCTTGCCTCTTATTTCCAAGCTAATGGCTCTAAGTCTCAGTTTCTCTAGGATTACTGTACTACTTCTATAGGACGCCCTGGCACCCAGTTACACTCCTTGTATTCGAGTCGCGTCTTCCTTGCTATCAATACCAACAGCCTCGTAATCATATCTAAGGTGGGAATGCACCCCGAAGATAAAACAGCGTCCTCTGTTCTCTCGGGGTCCACGCGGCTGAGTGTGAGCTGCGAAATCATCCGCTGGCTGGTCCTTCAACTTCCATAGAGAAAACTTCTTCCAACTATTTCCCCCGCTTATCTTTGCGACAGGAACTCGGCCATCCATCTCGAGGAGGACCTGTTCCAATTCTTCGGGTGATTGGATATACATCTGCTGCAACGAGCCTCCTCCAGTGGGTGGCAACGGGTTCCGCATGAGCATTCCAAGCGGTAGTTGAGTTTCGGTACCGCTCTGTGCGACAACAGTGAGAGTGTTCGATGAGGAACTGCTTTCGATCTAGCCTGGGTAGTATCTTCGGTACAAAACGTTAAGACTTAACTCACCAAAACGTCCTTTTCGACCTTGATTCCGGTTTCCGGGAACACGCGACGGTAGCTCAAGACATCTCCGATAGAAAGTATTCCGCGAGAAAGCATTTTCCCAAGGGTGTGGCTCGTGCCTCTAATGTCTATGAGCCTGTCCTCGGCACGACCATATGATCCTACTCACCGAGGCCTTGCCTCTGATTCTACACGCTCTGCTGTTTGCGCTTCTTCCCAGGCCTCGTCCTTCCACGTAGCACGGATTGTCCCGGTTTGTATACCAGATTGATAACGCTCGACATTCTCGACATGCTTTTTGGTGTACCATCCAGAATAAAGGTGATCCTGATTTGAATGTCATAATCTTTCATCGCAAGCCGGTGATCCACAAACTTGAAATGTCGTAAGAGCAGTTGCGAGAGCTGACGAAGTGAGGAACGGCAGAACATCTACATCTTGCACATCGAGTTCCATGCTTTCTTCTCCATCGACGCCTTTACCAGTCTCTTGTGTACCAACTATGGAGGGATGATAGTGTGGCAAAGTTGCATTATACGACGGAGATGCAGTAGGAGGGAGAAGATTGAACAACGCTTGACGATCTTCTGAGGAAAGGCAGAACCAAGTGTCTCCGTTGATAACTTTCTGTCCGCATTTCAGTGATACATCCTCCACACAGGTAATTCGCGAACATTGAGGCCAAGATTACACAAAGGACTCTTGTCACTACTGAGATACCATTCCAGTGAGCCCTGTTTTCCTTGCGCTGTCAATTTCGTTTTGGTTCCAGCTTCGGGTTCGAGTTGCTGAGGAGTTTTACGCTTCCGACCAGAAGAGACATACTCTGCTTCGTCAACACCCTCGAACTTTTCGGATTTTCGAGTGCTTCGCCTCGGCTTTGAAGACATGGAGAAGGGCAAGGTTCTGAGCCGCTCGAGTGGAACGAACTCGGCTAGCATATCTCTATCTTACACAGATTAATCAACATGAACTTGTGCAACTCTTGGCCCCAAATGCCCGCCTCGGCCCTTCCCGCGAGTACCACCACGACCGCGCTTCCCTTCACCGCTTTTTCCTCTACGACTGACATTCTCTCTCTGACCGTTTCCTTGCAATGTTTTTGCATCGACTTGAGCATTCTGCTGTTGAACTCGAGCACTCTCCGCTTCAAACCACGATAGAAAGGCGGCTTCACGAGCTGCTTCCTGCTCTTCTTCTTGAATTTGCTTGAGGCTCTTTGGCGGTCCTTTAGGTAGAGGCATGCTCGCTTGTTGCTCTTGGATCTCCAGGAAAGATGGATTTTTTCTACCCTCTCTCTTGTCCATTCGAGGTTGTGGAGGTGATGCCCAAGCACTCCCATCACTGAAAAATGGGTCAAAAATGGCTAACAAGAAAGGAATACGGCTTACGCTGACGCCTTCTTCCGCATGGGTGCAGCCAGACCTGGCGCCTTTGAGGGAATGATTAGTGGCCCTGACTGGGATGTACTTGGGGCAGCTTTCGAGAGCTGTTGGGTAGGAGGAGCAGTATTAGCGCTGATCTGCTTCGTAATTGGCGAAGGGCGGCCTTTTGAAGGTGTCGCATCGGGAGTTGCCCAAGGGGAGCCAGTTGATCGAGGGGGCGTGCTCGAAGGAGCGGCACCAGGGAGCGACCATGGTTTCTCATTCGAGCTGTGGGGAGTGAAACCACCAACGCTCGATTTGGAGGTCGATTGTAATGCGGTTGGCGCGACCCGGGGGCCAGGGCTAGGGATGTCTTTGGACATCGTGCCCGCAGAAATGGATGAACTAGGCCTTAGGGCCGGCGGTTGGTACTTCTTATTCGCTTGAGCAGTACGGCGACTATCGGCTGCTTGCTGTTCCGCCTCCATGATACTCTTCATGTCCACCTTTTCCGTCTTTGACTCTTTCCACCAACGAGGCGCTTCTGAAGCTAGACACGACTTCGTAAGAGAACTCGACGCTACGAAGTCGGTATCCATGGCAAATAGATCGGCCGTCTCTTGGGAAACAGTGGATCGATTTGCCAGCAGCCTTGCAGTATATGGTGCCTCGGTTGTTGGGCTGTGTACTGGAGGAGGGATGACCGTAGTCGAAGTCGACCTCAAAGGAGCGATACGATGAGTAGGGATGATGATGGAAGGGAAATCTTGAAGCGCCAGCCACGACTCCCATCGCTTCTCGAGTTTTGCTAGGTTTCCGCCACTACGCATAAACGGTTGTAGGGCAGTCTGCCGGAGGCGCAAATTGTGAGCAAAGCCTCCAATGGCATAGTCAGGCAGCGAGTCGAGTGCATTCTGATCAAGTAGAGTTTCCAGATTACCGGCCATGTATCCGTGTATTCGCTGGACGAGCCGTTGGGCATTGAAATGCATCGCGTCAACGAGTATAGATGCTACATTTTGCGAGTCGATATAGCGTAGGATGTATGAGGAGCATATGTCGGTATAGCGATCCATCAGCAAGAAATTCTTTATGGGAAGTGAGCCATCTTTCGCGATGATCAGAGTCGGAGCGTACACTACATGAGATAAGTTCGAACATAAATTGAGTCAATTGCTCTGTAGATTGGATGAAATCTATAGAGGGATCAACAAAGGCCTTATACGATGTGTAAGACCCACCTAAGTGACTGAAGGCCTCAACCCCGACGTCCTGATACAAATATCTTAATAAATAGGACATGGGTCGATAGTTGAACTCTTTGAGATCAACTGTTATAATCCCATGATTACTTGAGGCTCGCTCGCTCGTCCAGCAATCGCGGTCGAAGAATGTAGCAAAATAGGACGACCGAGCTCTGAGGACAATAGAATGCGCGTGAACCTGTCGGTCTTGAAGCAATAATACCACATCATGTGTAGTATCGGTGTTTGACACCATCAGTCGCGCGCAATCGATAACCAGAGTTGGATGTGGAGCGACGAGGCCCACCCTCTGTGCCGAAGCTTCCAGATTGGTCAAGTTGAGCATATCCTGACTGGCAAGAGTTATCAACTCTTGCTGGATAGTGGCGACGTTCAGCTTGAGAGATATGTAGTGAACGGAGATGGTCAAAGAGATACGACGCTCCCAGAGAGCTACTACCCTGTCGCAGTAGAGATAATAGCACAAAAGGAGGATCACCGCAGGCTGGCATCCACGAACCATGACAGTTGATACTTTGGAGCCTCTCTTCGTAGAAGTGCCATCGAAGGTGATTGTCGAGCCATATCTGCTATTGTGTAGTTGCAATTTGCCGCCGCGAAGGGCCTCGATTAGTTTGGGTGCGCGAGTCTGGACAATGGTCTTGTGTGCTGGTATCGTCAGCTTTCCAACCTTGAAGAACACATCGGCACCGAGCTTTGAAGCAAGGTTAGGAAGTGTCCCAAGAGCTTCTGGAGGCTCGGGTGCGTTTGTGCCAAGTTGCAGATAGTCGCATATATCCATTGCAGCCCGTAGGTCGTGTGCGATATCGACGTCAGGTCCCTCTTCGTCATCCACATTTTGGTTGGAAATGAGAGGGACCGACTGTCGAATTGCCTCTTCTTTCTGTGTCTGCAATCCGATAGATGTCGTGGGCAGTTTCCAGCGGAAGGGAAGCGCATCTTCGAGATCATCTGCTAGCGTGTGCCTTGCCAATAGGATCGACTCGGGAATGGAATTGAGACGTAGTGCAGCAAAGTCTCCTGCGCCGTTGGTAAAGACCCTGATGACGCGTTGCAAACTGCTGACGCGATGAAATTTGAAAGCAGATGCTCCTTTTGCTGCACTGGAGCTGTTCCGTGGGCCGTGTAAAAGACTGGTTTTCATCGCTCGACTTCTGATAAAGACGTGTCCTGACTTTGTACACAAAATCATGGACCCATCCGTCGCGAGCGCAACGTCCTGTGAGAAAAGCGCACATTAGAAGATTGCCATCCATGATTCTGACGACGTGCCTTAACGGCCGTGAACTGCCGTCTGACTGCCCACACGAGCTGAGGGATGGGTCGAATGGGCTTTCCATCCCTCTTCGAAATAAAGTAGTCTTCTGTGCTGAAAAGGAAGACATCGCCCATATTGGAAATGAGGGCAAACTGTGAGGTATTGCCACCGCTGGTGGTGACCTTTCTGATTCCCGACTTTAGGGAGAGGAAATGGCGCTGTGTTTTCGGCAAGGCGAATCTAGGTTTTGATGAGACGATGCATGATCCCAGTGATGAAAACGTACGGCAGTTTCCAATAGGATTCGTCTAGGAAGCATAGGACGTCTCCATTTTTCAGCAGAACCAACATCGCAGAGTCTGTCATTGCAACGCCAGCGACGGGTTCTGTCACTGTCGCGACAGGTCGAGGAAGGACTTGTGGTTGCGCGACCTTTTCCTTATCAACATAAAGGTGCGAAATGTCATATCCTACCGCGATAAGAACCTGTATATTGAATTCGATCATGACTCACCTAGTTGGCCTCCATTCGTACCCCAGGTGAATAGTTGGGTAGCAGTCCAGCATGCGGAGGCAGTCTTGCAACAGGCCACCCCAAGGACACGCTGGTTGCGCAGTGGTCCCGTGACCTTTCGCGGAGTGGCTTGTACTTGATTGTCTACAGCTTTACCTGTACCCTCAATTGCATACCCCAATTGCGCAAAGCGGTTGAAACCCCAACTGAGCACCTCTCCCGCCGAGGTCACGGCGAGAGTGTGGTCTTGTCCAAGAGCCAGTGAGATGAGCTTGTGAGGAAAGGTTTCTTGAGGGTTAATGAAAGAATACTGCATCTGTGAGTGGGCAGATTGACCGCGCGCTACATGTCCGCCGCTGAGGAAGCCACAGGTCCGGATGTTGCTCTTAGACTCTGCTGTAAGAATAGTTGTATGCGTCTTGGACATGTAGACGTCGGTGATCGGCACCGGCTTCAGGCGGTCGAAAAGTTGTCCGGCGGTATAGTCGTTGCGGCGAACGATGACCTGTTCTGGATACATTCTGTCATCGCCGTCCCCAAGACCAAGAGTAGCATTCCGGTTCGAGCCCCACGTATATAGTTCTGCATGTGGCTCGGAATCGCCTATATCAGGAGGATTCGTTCCATCGACCGTCGAGTTGTAGACATCAAAGGGAGTATAGCCTTCAGTATCTTTCAGATATCTCTCTGTGTCATTACGCTGAAGTAGGAGCACTCTGAATCACATGGCCTGTCAGCAATGCATATCGTCACTGACGAAAGACATACGCAGCGGGCACATTGCCAGCGTATAACGCTCGATGAAGCGCGCTCCAGCTACTCTCCGCATCCTGTAGATTGACATTGATCTGAGGGTGAGCGAGCAAGAGCCGGATAAACTCCAACGCCATAGGATCGACCGCGGAACAAGCAAGGTGCAGTACTGTGCGTCCTAGCGAATCACGGGCATTCACGTCGACACTCTTGGGTCCCAGCACCGGAATCTTGGTCAAAGAACGCGATGGGCCACTGTTACTCCCAACGTTGATTCCCTGGCCGCTGCTCGAGGAGGTCGAGCATGCAGCTTTGGAATGTTCCAGGCATTTCTGAAACTCTTCCTGTTTTCTGAGATGAAAATAAGCATGTAGAGCGCTCATGCAGCTGTGGAAGATGCTCTAGACGGCCTCGGAATACGCTCTGTAATCGCGTACTCCGCCGTCAGAGTTTATGGGACCTCGAGCGCGTCGAAAGAGGCGTTCAAGAGTTCGTTGGACGGTATCTTTTTGCCCTCCTCTAAGGTTTGAGGATTATGGTTGGCGCAAGTCAAGTCCAAAGTTTAGAGTCAGCAACGTGCGGCGGATGCGAACTAGCCGCTGCCGATAAACAAATGAGTCACCAAACGTTGCTCAAAGAATCAAACTACAACATCTTGAACAATTTGATTTCGACCTTTTGGCCTTTCGACTCGTACATTTGCTATTCGTACAACTGCCCTCAAGAGAGGCCACAAAGACCCATAAGAATACCATTGTAAGGACCGAGGTGCTGGAGCACATTGGAGATAAGAACGTTGCCCACATCGGCGACAGTACAGCCAGGGGCGGTATTGTCATTTCCTGAGAGGCGTGAATAAGCCTCGACTCAACGAGTTACTGCAACATAGTACATACCAGGGCAATTGACCCAGGCGTTGTCGTCACGGATATGAATCTCACCGTGAGAGTGAGCATATCCCATAAAACGCCCAGGAAGGATAGGAACCGGGTCATCCTTGTTGTTAATGTGCACCAGATCCGAAAGATTCTGGTCGACCCAGCTGACCCATGCGGGATTCCCAACACGCGGAGATCCATAGCCAACAATCTTGAAAGAAAAAGTCGAACCAAGATTCAGCTTAAGACTCGCTGCTGTCAAAACACCAGTTGCAGCACCCATAGAGTGACCGATGATGGTGACCTTTGTTGTTCCATACGTCGAAGAGGCTTTCCGGACCGCTGCGATGACAGGAGCAGCGGATCTACCGACGCTTAGTCCTGGGGCGCGGTGATCATAGAAAAGCTTACAATTTGAAGGACGATAGGAAGCCGGAATGCACCTTTGCGTCCGCGGGCAGTCCCGGGAAAAGGGAAGCGTCAGGCCGAGTGAGGATGAAGTTGGCGTCTGTGAGCAATGGAACAAATTTGAATGGATCGGTTCCTTGGAAGACGGCGACGACAGAGTTCCATGCGGGATAGTAGCCGACAAACCCTGGACAACGCGTGAGATGACGAAGGAATGCAGTCGATCTACGCACAGTATTGAACAAAGGCACCATCTCCGCCGCTATCGACAGTCACGAAGCCCCCGAGTTTCTTACAAGCAGCTTGGAACGCATGAGACAGAGTGACACACCGATAGGAGAAAACTTACGACCACACTCCCATCCCTTTGTCAGGACTGGCGGACAGTAGGATGCAGATGCAAAAAGAGTGTATTGGTTGTAGGCATCAACCTCATCTTGTTGTCAATGGAAGCTTCAAACACTGGCGAAGTGAGGACACACCTGTGCGGACGATAAGATGCTCAAGCTATCCCCTCTTTCAACCAAAGGAGTGGGAGCTGCAGCGACACCACGAAACGACGCCGCGAGCAACGAGAAAAGAGCGACAGAGGCCTTGAACAGCATCGTGTGGGGGAGTGTGGGGATGCGGGGATGGAGAATCCTGGGTTAGTAGAAGGAGGAGGATATCGTCCTTTTATCCGCCGCTGGGCTCTCTCGGCGAGCGGTCATGCCGCCCTCGATTCGACACTGTGCTGATGCCACGGAGAAGCTCGTCACCCCGCAATCCATTGATGAGACCCGCAGAAGTGTGAGACCAAGTTGATAGAATCATGGTGTGAAAACCGATGAAGCACTGTGGCAAACCGGCTATGGAGGGTGCCGCGCGTGCAGCACTTGCCAGACTCGGGCAAACCCCCGATGTGCGTTCAAACGAATATAGATGGTTCGACAACGAGAAAGAGCCGTGTACCTCGTCACTGTATTGATCGCGGGATACGCGTCGGGATTCTGACGCTTCTGGCGCTGCCAATCGTACCAGAAAGTGTGACCATGTGCTCCGCAAATCCACGATTGGACGAGAAACCCCGCGATGATGGAGATGTACAGGTGGTATGTCGGGGATCAATTACAGAGGACGCATCAATCATTCAAGCCGTGAGTATCTGCTTAGAGATGCTGGTCATAGGATCAGAATGCTCGGTACCGCTGCCCAGAAGGCTACACAGAAGGGAACGCCCAGTCCGGCAATGGACGAGCCCGCCCCGACCCCGACGTGGGTTAGTCAAGAAGCGATTGGCCACCCGCCTCCCTAAGATGCTGCCCTCAAAGCCACTGACATGTCAATAAAGGAGTCCCTCGAAACGCATTTAGGGTAGTTCCTGTGCTCAGGGGTAAGCATACCCCTTGGATACACCATAGGCACTGACAGCAGCATCGGTAGCGGTCGAATGCAAATCAGATCAGAACAACAGCTTGAAATTGGAATTATTGTAATTCAATGAGCGGTACACCGGCTCAATTCATCATTTACCGTGCGGAAGGCCTCTAACTCAGTCTTGATTCCTTGAAATACATGTGAACAAACGGAAGACATTGGTGTTGCATGCATCATTCATAGCCATTAAACCTGATTTCAAGTCTCAGGATGTTGGGGTGCTCGGGTCTACCTTGACCGAGTGAGATGCTGTGGACTTCTGAGAGTTGGACATACTCAGTCTGGATTGGGTCGTTTGATATACATCTGAGATATTTATGGACATCAGACATTGCACCTTTTGAACACGAGGATCCTGGTGATTCCTCGCTACCTCAAATATATCTGAATGCATGGAATCGTGAATAGTCCTTTATATACAGCGATATTACGTATTATGAAAAGCAATTCTGATGACATATAGCACCGGCACCCCCTCCAGAGGTACCTATATAGCAACGCCAATGCTGCTCCACCGTGTCTGAGAATTGATAGTCTGTGGAGAATCGGGCTGCTGGAGATATCCATTCGATGGCGTCTCTCGCGGTCTCGGCTGTGTGGTCACCGGCAACATGCGATACGCTTGACCCTTGTCATCGGCCCCCCGCGCATCGCTTGGGTATGTCTCAGATTCACTCGCGGGTGTCCTGATGCGCACGAGGCCCAAATTCGCTTGATTTTTGCTCCTCGACGGCTTGACCAATTTGCGCCGTGGCGAATCCTCTTCGAGCCCAAACGCCGTACCGAAAGTGACCCTATCCTTCTTCCCTCCACTTGAACGCGCGTGTGGTTTGCCCGTAGCATAGTCCCAGAAGAACACCCAGGAGCCATAGACCTCCAGAGCCATGTCCGCATAGTTGATGCTGTCCCACAGCGGTCTCCAGATGCTCGTGGTACTATGTCGTCGGCGCTCCATCTCGTCGTCGGTCATCATAGTTGGCACATAGCCTCCTTCCTTGGTGTTTGGGTCACTCTTGTTGAGATACTCAGACACTGGGTACGCCCACCACATGAATAGGGCAAAGATGACCATTTCGATGCAGGTCGCGAGGGCGTTGAGGCCATCGGCAATGTTTGTCGACGTCCAAAACTCTGTCGCTTTGATGATCCCCTTGTTTTGTAGAATGGAGAAGACAAAGCCTTGGTACCAAGTAACCATCACGATCAACTTGATGCACAAAAACTTGGCCAATGGTCTTCTTCCATTGAGCTCGTGCTTTGTAAGGTCGTAAAAGATAATGAGACCCATGAGAGCGACGCTAACAGAACGTGTAAGCACAGAAATATTCCTAGCCATTTCGGTTCCTCACGAGATGGACACAAAATCGATAGCCTCAATGTACACTGCGGCATAGTGAGGAGTGAGCTCGTTTTCGCACAAGACTCCATAATATTGTGTGATGATGCCGGCAATAGAGCACGCTGGGTTGGAGTTTAGAAATAGGATCGAGCGTGTCTTCAAACTTGCCTGGTCGAATGATGGTATACTGCATGACCGACCATTTGAGGGTATACATAAAGTAGGGCTTTGTCGGTCTGTATCGTAAACAGCAGCACTAGAAACGTTTAGATTTGATGCAGCGACAAGTAAACGGTCGCACCGGGATTGGTAGTTTGGTCTTGTCTTTTCGCGCTAAGGCATCCTCGGCTGTTCGCGAAGCTGCAGTCGCTGCGACATATTGGATGATAAGAAGGAGGAAAGCGGAGATGACAAAGGCTTCGTAGATGATTTCGACCAGGGAATAATAACTGGAAACGAGATGAGCCAACGGTTTCGACGTTCGGCTATTCACGTACACGTAGTCCCTAAAGAATCTGTACGAAAAGAAGGAAATGATAGCGAAGACTATTAACAGTCAGCATTTATGCCTCCAAACGACGAGCACAGTCTCGCACCTGCGGGCATGTAGAGAATTCGTATACTAAAGCCGGTTAGCAGACGTCTTAGATTACATAAAACCCCTCACATTTGTCGTTGTTCCGCCCGAACATAGTAATGCCTATATATGCCGGTCAGTTCTTGGTTCCCGGGCTACAGAAGCGGCATAGCAACCTTGCGTGTCCGAGTACGCTGAATATTGTGATGATCACCGTCTTTGAGTCGAATAGATAGTATTAGGATCCTCTTTGACATGCGATGACAAGGAAAACGCACGAGTATAGCACATCCGCCGGCTATGGCCCAGCCAATTCGATGATAAGTCCAGTGAATACCATTCTACAAGTTCAAAATTCTCGTCAGCGATCAAATCCAGGGCTTCAGACCGCAGCGTGCGTCCTACGGACCTCGTCCCAGAACGACGACTGGTCAATCGCCGCGGTATTGTCTTCTGCACAGCGTGCGACCATTCTTACTGCGACCGATAAACAAGAATACGCCCGTCTACGTGCCGCGACTGCGTCTCTCCCGCCGTCAGGGTGGTTGGAATCCAAGAGTTGTGTGCGACCCGATTCAAATTCGGCGGGCGGCCAATTCTGCCGCCCAACCAGTGCTAGGCGCAGCTAATGTTCGCTGGTCGATATAATCTACGCTTGATCAACGGGATACCATTGCACGAATAAGAATATGCACAGAGACCGACGGATATGGGTCCGCAGCAGGACAATACATGTATACACAGTAGAACAGCAACCCAGCAGCCTAGGAGCAGAATCCATAGATGCGACCAAATAGCGCATTGTACTTAGGATACCCGTGCATCTTTGTGGCCGACTTGTTTCGTAATGGCGTTGAGCAAATCTGCCCGTCGAAGCGGCTCTGTCCAAAGAGGTCAGCGATGAAGCCCTGTAAACGGATGTACATACTTGTAATGTGATCGTCCATGCCTGCCTGCAGACAGCGCTCACGATCACCGATCACTACCACCCGTCAATATTATCCGGACCCAGGGCTCAGACAACTCACTAGCATGCGCCGTCAAGGCAATAATGGGGGTCCTCTCTAGATGATGTTCGGCTTCGTACGCTCTAATAAGTTCGGTAGCTTCCATTCCACCCATGAACGGCATCGAGACATCCATCTTGGCAACGATCAGCGGCGAACCCAACTCAAGCCTTTCGACTCACCAAAATGACATCGAAGCGATTTCCAGCACGTTGCCATCGCTCCTTGAATTTGTTGAGAGCCACACTACCGTTTTCTGCAATCTCCACCGTATGGCCATACTTTTCTAGAATCCTAACGGCCAACCGTTGATTGACTAAATTGTCCTCTGCAAGCAGAATATCAAATGATGTATCGGTGCTGGTGACCGGTGGGTTGACGCTGTTCGCTTCCAAAGCTGCGACGAGAGCGGCAGCGAGGTCGGGCAGTGACACTGGTGTCGTAAGGTGCGACGAAATGGAGTTATCCAGACACCATTTGACTATAATGATAGCGTTAGATGTTAGGATAGCCAGCGAGTATCCAACGTACGGTTCAGGCGGGGTATCGATGGTGCGATGAGCACAACTGGAATATATCGTAGGTGTTCCATTTCCCTCAGCACCTCTGTCACATGCAGACTGTCGACCAAATGGTATCAATGTGCGGCAACCGTGACCTCTCCAAGAGCTTCTGGACGTCGTGTACGACATAGGGCACGAGACCGAGTTTTGTGATTTGTTCGCTGACATTCGTCATGTCCCCAAGAGTGTCGACGAAGAGGACGTGACGGCCAGTGTACGGCTGAACCTTGAGGAGAATTTGCTCCATTGGCGAGTCGGAGAGCTGAGATGTGACAGTGAAGAAGAACTTGGATCCTCTTCCGAGCTCCGACTCGACCCACATATTGCCTTGCATAAGCGATACCAGTCGCTTCGAGATTGACAGTCCAAGCCCAGTGCCACCATATTCCTAAACACCCAATGTCAGTTCTGTTGACTTCAAACACCAGCAAACGCACTCGAGTAGTCGATCCATCGGCTTGACAGAAGGTGTCAAAGATGAGGTTCAACTTGTCCTTGGCAATGCCAATGCCGGTATCGGATACGCAAAACTCGAGGGTCACACACGTCTCATCAATTGCAATGAGACGACAGCTGAGACTGACGTGCCCCTTGCAATGATGTTTGGAAGGCTATCCACTAGATTAAAACCAACCCAAAGGAAAGGAAGACGCCACGAACCGAAAACTTGATGGCATTGCCCAACAGATTGGTGATAACTTGGCGAAGACGGAGCGAGTCACCAATAAGCTGATCGGGGATATCCGGATCCATATCGTACGTCAAGTCGAGGTTATTCTGCGATGCGCGCACGACAAGCGTCTTGAGGATGCCAAGACGGTATGCCGCACCGAATACGAAACTTGCTCCATCGTCATGCGGCCGGCTTCAATCTTTGAAATATCAAGAATGTCATCGATAATGAGAAGCAGGGACCGCGCAAGGCTGTGGACGAGGAGGAGAGACTCTCGCTGGCTTCGAGTAAGATCCGAGTCCAGGGTGAGCTCCGTCATGCCGATAATACCGTTCATCGGAGTTCTTTCAGTGTGTCAGCAACCATAATTATGTAAAAAGTATCACCCATACCTGATTTCATGACTCATATTGGCCAAGAACTCGCTCTTGCTCCTATTGGCAAGCTCAGCCGCCTCACGAGCCGCCGTATTCTTTTGAATCGATTCACGGAGGTTGAATACCATCTGATTGATCTGCGTCTTGAGCGAATCCATCTCTCCCGACGCCTCGACGGTAATGAATCGAGTAAAGTCACCATCTGTAGCAGCAGCAGAGATTTGAGCGAAACCGCGCACTTGCGACGTCAAATTGGCCGCCATCGTATTCACCGACATCCTGAATAGCGTTCAACAAAGGTCATCATGAAAAGAGTCTGAAAGAACGCACGTGATGGATTGCCAGGTACCGCGCAAGTTTGCCACCTCGGCTTGAACACCCAACTTACCTTCTGTTCCAACCTCGCGAGCGACACGCGTTACTTCTGCAGCAAAGATGCCGAGTTGGAAGATCATGGTGTTAATGGTGTTGACAAGGTCGAGCATCTCTCCAGACACTTGAAGGCCCTCAACCTTGCGGGTGAGATCACCAGCGGCGACAGCTCGCGTTGAAAGCGCAATAGCTCGGACTTGTTGCGTAAGCTAGACCAAAAATGTCAGCCGACATCCCTACGAGTCTCAAAAAGGACGCACATTGGATGCCATGGTATTGACATTGTCCGTCAAATCCTTCCACGTTCCAGCAACGTTTTCGACACTTGCTTGACCTCCAAGGATACCATCCGTTCCGACTTCTTTCGCAACACGCGTTACCTCTGCGGCAAAGACGCTCAAACTCTCCGTCATCGAATTGACAGTTTCCTTGAGAGCGAGAATCTCGCCCTTGACGTCGACGGTAATCTTCTTCGTCAAGTCTCCTCGTGCGACGGCAGTCGTCACCGCAGCAATCGAGCGCACTTGCGTCGTGAGATTGGAGGCCATCAGATTGACATTGTCGGTGAGCACCTTCCACATTCCTTCGACGCCGGGAACCTTGGCTTGACCGCCAAGAATACCTTCTGTACCGACTTCGAGCGATACACGTGTGACTTCGTTTGCAAGGATATGAAGCCGAGTAACCTAAATTAGGGTAAGCGCCTTCCCCATCGCACCACAACAAGGGATACTTACCATGCTATTGACCGTATTCTTCAAATCCAGCATCTCACCACGGACGTCGACCATGACCTTCTTGCTCAAATCACCATCTGCCACAGCAGTGGTGACTTCTGCAATCGAACGGACTTGGTTGGTCAAGTTTCGGGCCATGTTCTGACAGGTGTTAGCTTCTCTAGACAGAAAAGGAAGCACTAATTACGTACGTTTACGTTGGTCGTCAAATCGGCCCAAACTCCCTGTACACCTTCGACTGTGGCTTGACCGCCGAGAATGCCCTCTGTGCCGACTTCGAGCGCCACTCTGGTCACCTCGGCCGCAAAAGTTCGAAGCTGGGAAACCATAGAGTTGACGGTGTCCTATGAAATCACCGAGTCAGTTCTATGTTCATTCGAAATTTGGATTCTGTACTTTGAGGGTCGCAAGTTCACCTTCAACCTCGATCTCTACACTCTTTCTCAAATCACCCTTGGCGACAGCGGTCGTGACTTCGGCGATGGATCGCACTTGATTTGTGAGGTTATAGCACATGCGATTGACCTGAAAATCATTAGAGAGGGCCCTTGGCCAAGGAAATAATCCAACTCACATTCGTTGTAAGATCCAACCAAACACCCTCGACATCGTTGACCTGAGCACTTCCTCCCAATTTGCCTTGAGAACCGACTTCGAGTGTGACACGAGTAACTTCGGCCGCGAGATTACGCAACCGCAATACCATTGAATTGACCGTATTCTGATGACAAATTAGAAAGCACATAGGAATTCAGTAAACGAACCTTGAGAGCAAGAATTTCACCCTTTGCGTCGACTTCAATCATCTGACTCAAGTCTCCCCGAGCGACGGCCGTCGTGACAATGGCGATACTCCTCACTTGGGTACTAAGATTGGCCGCCAAACGATTGACGACATCTGTCAACTCTTGCCAAGTGCCTTCAACGCCAGTGACATGAGCTTGTCCTCCGAGAATACCTTCCGTGCCGACTTCCAAGCTAACACGCGTCACTTCTTGTGCAAATTGACCAAGCTTGTCGACCATGGTATTGATAACATCCTTGAGCTGAACCATAACGGGTCCCTGGACGCCGACCTCTATCTTTTGCGTGAGGTCACCGTCCGCGACGGCTTTACACACCCGGGCGACATCCTGAACCTGCGCCTTGAGCAAACGCAATTCCTCGACGGCGCTCAATCCAGATTCAAATGCGGCGGTGCTGAGGGGACCAGGTGGAACGACGAGTGGGGATCCGTTGGGGGAGGGCAATATCGTATGCGCGCTCGAAGTCGATGCTGAGATGCCACGGGCCAGGGGCCGACGGCACATAGGGCATGGATACGGTGAATGCGGAGAACGGTGTTCGGTGGTGGGGCTTTGAATGCCGCCTTGGGGTGGCTGATTTCGGGCATTGTTGTTGATCCCCTGAAGTGAAATTTGCATGGGCGACGGAGCTCGCGACTGTTTAGAGGTTGGGGAGATCACAGAGACTGGCGTAGGCGCTTGTAAAGCCACTGTAAAGGGGTTTATTTCCTGAGAAGGCTCGTTGACTGCAGAGTTTGTAGACGCTGTACTTGCGGTCGTGGTGGGCGTTGTATCGTCCTCACTCGCTTGTACACTCTTCATGTACTGGTCCATGAGCGGAGGCGCGAGCCAAGGGTGTGTCCATCCGAGCGTCTCTTCTGCACTTCTCATCCTGCTCGCGATGAGGTTTACGCTGCGTTCAATCGCGTCGGTCTGTGCCGTGCGCGGGCCATCGTATCGTGGGGTGGGGATACCGGGAGTGCGTCCAACGGGTGCTGTAGACGAGTTTAGATGGTTGGTTGAGACTGTCTGAGTTGCTTGTTCATTGGAAGATGTAGCCGCGGGGGGAAGTGTATGCATTGTCGGCGGCAGTTCATAGACGGAGAGCAGAGCGACGAGATGAGAGAGAAAAGGGTGATCATCTAGCATTGCTGAAGACATCAAAGGCGACGCAAGGGCCTGGTGGTCAAGGCCTTGAGGCGCGAGGGCCATGATATCAGCGGACATTGTGCTAGACAATCTTCACCTGGTCGTACTGTCGTCGATAATCTGCTATCTAGACGATTGCAGAGTATTTGGGAACGACGGAGATGCGCTGGACAAAGGCGGAAGACGAAGAAGAGGTCAAGAACTGTGGCCGACAATCCGTCGCTGCCACCACGTCTCTCAGCAACATCCGGGCGGCATTTATCACGTTTTAAATGAGTTTTTAAATATATTCCATACTGAAATTTGCATCCCAGGCGTTCTAGACGACGTTCCAAGCCGGCTTGGGGCGGTGGTCGCGCCGTTTTCCATTCAGCGTCGGCAACTGGCGACAAGTGGAGCTTGAGAACTGCCATCTCCATTCGGAAGAGTCTCAGGGTCGATCAGTGCTCTGTTTTATACGGCCGGTATTAACCAGCAGAAATATCAGCTGATGCATAATGATCTTCCGCCAACTCTGATCTGAGTTCTGATTATCGTCTTGTCCTCGTGTTGGCCATACTCCTCGCACTTTCTGATTTGACGGCGCCTCTTCTTTTTCAGGGTTCACTCTAGCAAGCTTATTCGTGTCCGGCTTCAATCTTAATCTGGCACCCAGCCGTCCGCGTCTAAATGCGACCGATGTATAGCCTTGATAGGGTAATCCATATCCATTAGCATCATGACTTAGGCGTCGAGTGGTTAGCCACAACTCGAGCCCCGACCTCGACTAGAGCACACACTCGTTTGTCATTATTCAACCCAGGGAGAAACTCATGGCACCTAAAAGTTGGATCGTGCCGCTTTTGTTCTCACTTCTCTCTGCGTCCGCCTTGGTTATAGTTCGTAGTCCGACTGGAATCATCCAAGCAACCCAGAGGGAATCCAAGTCGATTGGACCCAGTATGCGCACCTTGGTGATACAGTACTCGGCCCCAGACACTCTACTCAAATCCAACGAGTTCTCGTGGCCGACTTTATCTAATCCAGTGGCAGTCGACCATCAGACGACTCCAGGCCTCAACATCCTATTCGACCTTATCCACTCCTTATCAACGTCTCTTGGCGCAATCATAGCAAACACCTGAATCAATTCCGTCTCTTCTTCCATCCGTCCAAATCAACGACCCATGTCTCAGTCCCACATATCCGCCTCGCTATACAACCAGTGGCTCTACACGAAGCACTCCAGGATGATGGCGACTACGCGCAAGAAATCCTCCAAAACATGTCCCAGTTCGATCAAATCATCAACGCTTTTATGCACACAAACCTCTCCCGGTAGAGCGGAGCGACGGTGTTTCTTGGTTTCTTGGTTTGCGCGATACTGGTGACCGTGACGAATCGACCTCGTCATCTTGCAAGGGCGTACTTTGTAGGTTAGCTGATGTAGCATACGCATCCGGTACTTCTCAATTTCAGCGCCAGTCTTAGTGAGAGATTACACATTCAGAAATTCAATGAGGAGTGCAAGAATCATACAACAAGAAGCTAATCTGAAGAGAGCTTTGAGAACAAGTTTTTGAAGCTTCCGTCACAGCGTTTGGTTTGCACGACGTGGAGAGTTTGGGGAATATCTCTGCCTTCGAGGTAGGAAGAAAGGTCCTGCTCAGACACCCCATAGACGACCAATCCACGGGCCTGACCAAGCCACACAAACGCCGAATCCAACGTCCTCCAAACTCCTTTGGCATCTCTGGCATCTTTGGCATCTGGCAACGCTTCACCTTTGTCGTCTGGTCGATTCTTAGTGTATTCCCATATGAGTAACTGAGTTGGGATGAGGAGCAGAGGCATTTCACTCGATGTCCGCACATATACCTCGTCCAAATTTGGATATTGGATGCGAAGTGAGTCCATCAAGTGTCCAACGTGAAAGAGAGCCAGTTTCTTGAGACGAGGGAACGAGAGAGTGCAGACGGTGGCAGAGTCGGGTTGATTGTAGCAAGTGAACGAGCTGAGAGTTAGCTCTTTGAGATGCCTGAGGCGCCCAAGTTGCATCAAATCAAAAGTATAGTTGATCTCGCGAACGTAAAGTCGCTCCAGGGTATCCAAGAGGTTTTTGGTCGGGATCATCTCAAGATAGTCGGTCTGAATATCTAGCTCCTCCAGTTGCATCTCTTCATCTTCATCTTCATCTTCATAATCATTGAGAAATGGAAGCTCCACTTCCCCATCGAGATGAAGTTTGACCAAGCGAGGCGTTGGCCACCAGAGAGGTTCAAACAGTTGACTTTCGGAGTCAATACACTCACACCACATATATCCGCACTCGTATTCTGGGACCAAGGCAGCAACACAGCTAACCTCTACCCATCGTTTCATATGTTCACCACGATCAGCTGCGAGCTCCTTGGCAAGTGCTCGTGCACGGTCGAACAGCTTAGAGTAAGCGAGAGACGTGATCGTGGGATAATATTCCTCTTCATCGAAATAATCGTCGTGCAATCGCCTCTTTTCCCAGAGCTCTGTCACGAGCGACACGTCTGCATCTTCTGCGCGAAGTAACCGAAGCAATCGATCCATTTGTTGCTCCACTGACAAATATGGATTCGGAAACTTGCGGTAATCAAGAAAGATACGAAGAGGAGCGTTTGCTGAGCGAATGTGACAGGCTTGGACGTAGCTCTCGTCCGGCAAGGTGATTTCGCCGTCTACTCCCTCTCGCGTGATCAGTTCGATGCGTGCCCAAAGGAAAGGGGTGTCGAGAATGAGATTATACCAGCGACGCGAGACTCGAAGGAGTCGACTGATGTCGGGGTGACAGCCTTTCAAGGCGAGTTCAAAGATAAAAATGAGAATCTCTGCAGGGAGTCGGTTGATCTTTGCGACGCACTGTGGCAAGGTTTGGTTCCGAGCAAAGTCGGCATTCGCGACTCGTATCTGTGCTTCTAGTTCGATGATGGTTTTCTGCAGTTGAATGATCCGATTTTCGTGAGCACTCAGCTCCTTAATATTGCTTCTGATGCTTCTCGGAACGTCGGTGCGATACAAGCGATGAACAGGGTTTGCTGAGGTGGCCAGCATGCTTAAATGATCAAGTTAGCATTGTTGCGAGTTGTTCTAGGAGGTAATCTCACCTTTCTGCTCACTTGCCTGAGCCACCCAAGTCGTGGCCGGGTTCAAGACATAAACGATACGACTTGGGTGTGGTGTACAATCTCGTGCATTGCATAACTATGAAAGGCGAAATGGGATATTTAAAGGGTCAAGAAAATTTTATAACAGTGCACCAAGAAATGTATAACGAGCAGACTATTCTGAGACCCTTGAGAACAAGTTTTGGAATCTTCCGTCACGGCATTGGGTTTGCACGACGTCAAGAGTCTCAGGAATCTCTTCGTCTTCCAGGTACGCAGAAATAACCTTCTCTGACACTCCATAGATGACCAATCCGTGGGCCTGACCTAGCCACTCAAAAGCCGAGTTCAGGGTCTTCCAAACTGCTTCGGGAGCTTTCACTCCTGATAACGTTTCGATTTTTTGCTCGGATGAATCCCTGGCGTATTCCCATATGAGCAATTGAGTCGGGATGAGGAGAGCAGGCATTTCACTCGTCGTCCGCACGTACAACTCCTCCAAGGTCGGAGATATGAAACGAATCAAATGTGCCATGTGCCCAACATCAAGAAATGTCAATCTCTTGAGATGAGGGAACAAGAAAGTGAGGATGGAGCCTGGCTCGTCGTGATAATAGAGAGTACAAGAATTGATAGTGAGTTCTTCAAGAAATTCGAGGTACCTAAGTGGCATCAAACCGCATCGACAGTTGACATTACGGAGGTGAAGCCGCTGTAGGGTTTCCCAGAGGGTGCCTGTCAATAAGTTCACCTCCCTGAAATGTTCGTCCGTTATATCTAACTCTTCGAGTTGTAGCTCCTGCTCTGCGTCTTCGTCAAGGAGTGGAAGCGGCACTCCACCACTTAGATGAAGTTTGACCAAGTTGGGAGTTGGCCACTCGAGAGAACTCAGCAGTTCACGTGTGGGATGGAGCTCATCTGAATCATGAGACCATGCGTCCTCAGACTCGTGATCCACGTTCAAGGGGCCAAAAAAGCTGGCTTCGATCCATCGTTCCATATGCTCCCCGTCGTCGGTCGCGAGTTCCTCGACAAGTGCTTGTGCACGATGGAATAGTGTCGAGTGAGCAGGAGACCTGGTTGTGGAGTACCAGGCAGGTTCATCGAAATCGTCGTCATGCATTCGCCTCTTTTCCCAGAGCTCTGTCAACAGTGACACGTCTGCACCTTCTGCACGAAGTAAATGAAGGAGTCGATTCATTTGCTGCTGCTCTGAGATATATCGACTCGGGAGATTACGGTAATCAAGGAAGATACGGAGAGGTGCGTTTGCTGAGCGAACATGGCATGCCTGGACGTAGCTCTCGTCAGGAAGGGTTATTTTCCCATGCTCTTCTTTTCGCGTGATCAGTTCGATGCGCGCCCAGAGTGAGGGTGTGTCGAGGATAAGGTCATGCCAGCGACGCGACACTCGAAGGAGTCGATTGATGTCGGGATGACAGCCTCTCAGGGCAAGTTCGAAGATGATAATGAGAATATCCGAGGGGAGCTGGTTGATGTTTGTAATGCAGTTTGGCAAGATTTGGTACAGTGGAAACTTGGTGTTTACGATTCCATGTTGCGTTTCGAGCCCGATGATGGTGTTCTGCAGTTCAATGATTCGCTTCTCGTGAGCATTCAACTTCTTGATCTTGTTTCTGATGCCCTTCGGAAGGTCGGTGCGATAGGAGCGCCGGACGGGCTTTCCCGTTGAGCTGACCTGCATGCCTGAGAGGTGAAAAGAATCAGCATCGTTATGAAATGTGTCCCAATGAACAATCTCACTCTGTCTGGTTACTTGCCTGAACCACCCAAGTCGTGGTCAAGGGCCAAGGTGCAAGTGACTATGCGGCTCGAGCGTCGTGGGAATTCATGTTTGCACAATTATATGTTATGAAGAGGAGAGGGTGACGATGCAGAGATTGTGTCTAACAAATACAACAAGTACGTATACGCTAGTCTTTACACCTATATCAGATCTAGAGATGCTCAATGGGGGAGAACTAATCAACGCCCTGAGACGGCCATGGGCGCCAATGGATCTCCTGACCCACTAGCCAAGGGGTTGAGCATGAAGGTGGACGGGAAGCGACCAACATTCACACCTTCCGGCTGTATATACCTGTGCAAGCCAAAATCACTTCCGATGGACGTCCTCCTTCGACCATGCTTCTCCTCCTGTCGCCTTACCCACCAGGGGACCATGTATGTCCGCATGATAAATCCAAAGGCGTCAACCAGGCCCACGCATCCAGTGATAAGCGGAATAATTTGACCAGGATCGGCGAGACGATTGTTCGGCGAGAGATTGTTGACTTGGATCATTCGCTCGGTAAAGGCGACCAAGAGGGGGAAGATGAGACACGTCACAAGGGCGATGAGCACCCTCAAACGAATGTCAGTGAATGGCTCGCCTTTAAACCATCCCTTTGCTTTCAACCATCCAAAGGCTGTGGAGAGTCTTTTGGGACTTCACCTATGAGCACTTGGATGGCAATGCGTTGCCATCTCCAACCGTTGGGAATGATAAAAATGGTGAAGATGAGGATGAAGGAGATGATCACGGCCGTCAATGCTAAAGCACGGATGGATCCATTGATAGGAGTAGGTTGGTAGAGAAGATTGAGGGTGAAATTACTCGCTTCTATCTTTGGGAGTACGCTGTAACCGAATCCCCAGAACCAGAGCGAATTAACGCCACCGAGACGGTGCAGAGGAGGAGAGCAACTCCATCGTCGCCCAAGGAACTTAATGCAGCAACTAGAGCTCCAGGGAACAGGGAGTTGAGCACCTGTAGGGTGATGACAATCGACTCTGCGGGGGCGATGGATCGCTCGTTGTGCAGGAGGGCTTGGCTGCAGAGCAATGCGAAAACCATGACGGAAGCCGGTATCACTTGCGAAGCTCGCTCCGAGCGCGAATAAAACATCGCATTGAGGATGAATGCGAATGCCTGTAGGTAGAGGCCGAGGCGGATCTCAAGGCCGTACAAGTCGCTAGACGCAACCTCGCTGCCTGCTCTCTTGAAGAGATGTTGAACAAAATGTATGATTGGATTCATGATCACTAGCTACGATCAGTTGGGGCGCCTAGCACGTTCAACGTCGTCAGCGGCCCCATGGCTTCAACGAGCGCCTCCAAGATTTACAAGAAAGAGCGTGGTTGAGTGAGTAACAACGATAAAAGCCGTAAAGAAGGAGTGGAGTGCAAAGCTCGTGCTGGATGGCTACGCAATGGCCATCTCCGATGTTGGCGGCGGTGCCAAACTGTCTCCGCCTGGCCACCTGCACCTAGAGACCAATCGTGAATCAAAGTATCAACATTTGACAAGAAGTATCTATCTACAAGAAACGCGATCAAACTATTTTGCAACGTATACTGCACGGGGAACTCCCTTTAGCTCGTCGACGTAGATAACGCGGAGAGTTGAAGGATGTTCGCGGTCTTTCAGGTATTCCAGCACAAAATCTTCAGGAAAGTTGCGCAAGATCAGCGTATGAGCTAAGCCAAGCCATACAAATGCCGAGTCAAGGATCTTTCTGCATGTCTCTCTGGAGACATTTTCGTTCCAGTACCACGGCTCCCAAACCAGAGTACTAGTTGAGATGCCCATATCCGGCGTATCATCAAGCGTTTTGACATGGACCTCTTCGAGATGCGGTGTTTCAAAACGGATGTAACGATCGAGATGAGATTGATACCGGAAAGAAAGTTTCTTCAGCCCCTTCAGACGAATTATGGTCTGAGGAGCCAGCCTGAGTTGCTGGCTGTAATACGAATACGGACTTGAGAAGTTGAGCAATTTGAGCTCCTGCAACGAAGGAAGTGTCGCCAGCGGAGCCAGCTGGTTGTAGTTGCGGACGTGGCCAATGCTCAAGTAGTGCAGTGCATCTGACTGAAGGCATGATGGGAAGTACTCGAGAGCATCTAATGTCAACGAGTGGACATTAGCCATTCTTGATGTCTTATCCAACCGCTTCAGGAAAGGTAAGACGTGAATATTGCGAATCTGCAAAGTAAGGAGGCTGGGAGTGTCTCCTACGAGTGGCGCTAGTACCAATTTCTTCAACTTGGCGAACTCCTTCTCATCGTATCGAGTTCCTGTGGTAGCAACACTACTTGGAATAAGAATATTGGCAGATTTCCAGCGTCCCATCAGCTTCCCGTTGTCGGTCCCAAGCTCCAACCCCAACGCCTCGACTCTGTTCAGCAACCTTTTGCGAGCTTCGGTTGACTCATCGACTAGTTTGCGCGGGTTCTTGTAGCCGTACTCGTATTCATAGCCGTACGCTTCATCCCATCTGCTGGCGCTACAATCATCGCAATCGCATTCTTCATCAAACACGCTATCTTTATTCTCCCAAAGGTCCTTGATGAGAAAGGAACTCTCGCCCTTGCTTTCTACTATGCTGGTAAGATGTTCGATGTTTTCCTTTCGGGAGTTGTAGTCCGTCGGAAAGCTAGTGTAATCGATCACAACATCGAGTAGCCTCTCCATCGAGCGAGTGTAGCACGCTTTAACGTACGAGACGTGAGGAAGAGAGGTAGGCCGATTATTTATGCGACGGCAGACGAGTTCGATCCGGGCCCACAAAGAGGACGTTTTCATGACGAGGTTATGCCAGCGCTTTGAAACAAGAAGAAGGCAGCAAATGTCAGGGTGGCAGTCTTGGATCGCGTAGTCGAAGATTTGAATCAAGTTTTCGTTTGGGATTTTTTCGATGGGGACAAGTGATGGCGATGGAGCCAACTCGAAGGGCTGAAGCTCCTTAATGAGCGCATTACGAATAGCGGTTACATCGCTGAGCGTCTTTCGCAATTTCTGAAGTTGAGACATCTGCCTGTCAAGCTGGCGTGCTTTGTTTCTCGACATACCAGCTCGAGTCAAGGGCCCGAGGTTCGCATCCGCGGACATTCTATGCAAGCAGCATACGATTAGCAGCAGATTCTAGCTAGAAGACCCGTTACCTACCGGCCTTGGCGCAAATGTGGCTGGGATCAAGAGTTTGTCACCACTCTCTGTCACACTTCGACCTGGCTTGATCCTCGCCGATTAGCTGGAGTGTGGCATATGATCTGTTGCTCACAATGCTCTTAGCTTTGCGGAGTGGCGAAAAAGCGGGTTTCGATTTGGGCACCAGGCCATTGGTATCTCAATTATTCTATTCGGTATCTCGTATTTAGTCACTCACTCGGGCCACCAAATCCCACGCGGTCCCTAAGACCATGCAATCCATTCTGACATCCATCTCGAGAGCTTGAACGGATTGAAAACTGAGAGTAATGGTTATACGAAGTTTATGACGGACGAGTCGTTATTGTATTTGCTATGTCCAAGTATTATCACGGTATTCCATATCTTTCTCGAGTAACCTGGTCACATATACTTCAATGTTTGTAACAACACGAGCACCTCGAGGTTGCCACCCAGGCTCACGCCTCTTCACCGGGGATATTTATGGTGCTGCTTTAGATAGGTTGTAAGTACGCCCCCTCTGCCCCGCTCTCCACACGGCTCGATCTCTCTCCGGTTCTAAATCAATGGAATCAGCTTCGCATCTACGTCCCAACGTTAAATGAGCTAATCACAAAGCACGTTATTTAAACCGGGTTCAGCGAGAAATAGTAGGCGTTGGGTGAAGAGGAGAAAACGCCATTGGACGCCTATTTGATATTATGGAAGGAAAGCCTTGCATCAAGTGATTCATCTCCGCCGAGGCTTTCGAGAATCCTCCGTCCTACTGTGATGCTAGGCGGGCGAATTGACGTGACGGCTACTTGGTCGAGCGTTGAAGGATTCATTAGCAACTGTTGAAACTATACTGAGTCTCCGCGGCAGTACTTGTATACTGATGAACCCATTTATGCGTCGGTGGACATATATGCTGCCGAAGTCAACAGTGACAACGCGATTTATGTGCGTTATTTTCATGAATAATCGCAGTCTGATCGTACGAGCTAGCCAAGACCAAAGTGGATGATAACAATGGTCGAATGAGCAATCACATCTTTCAATACAACGCAATAAGTTGAACAATTTCTTACAGAGCGCGGATCAACGTCGTCAATATGCACCCTTGGATTAGACACCTCATACCGGAGTAGTACCGCGAAAGCATATAAATAAGGTGGGTTTTGATGAACGTGATATACAACACCCCGAACAGGCATGATTTCTTGGAAGACGGTAGTCGTTGGCTACCTTGCTGCTGCTTGTCTCTACACTGTAGTCGCCTTGGAAAGGCACGCGCTTAGAGGAGAACCGCCCATAGAGCGCGCTCTTCCACCCAGTGTGTCACTCCCAGTCCCAGGGCCCAACTACTACTTGTGGGCTGACAACTCGGCTGGTGTAACGTTCTATAATCTGGCTGGCGGTGCCTACAGGATCATAGCGTCTTCGTCTGCGGGCCACTGGATTGGTGGGAAGGGGTGGAATCCTGGATCTCCTCGGTGAGCTAGCTGTCTCGTGATATTTGAACGTCACTCACCCATTTCGAGCTCAATTGTATTCACGTCAAACCTCGGTACCAACGACGGCGCCAACCTCGGCGTCTATGGATGGACCACAAACCCACTTGTCGAATATTATGTCGTCGAAAGATACTGGATGTACAACCCATCCACCGGCGGTAGACTTCTTGGCACGTTTACCTCGGACGGGTCAACTTACACCGTGCTCACATCCACTCGTGTGAATCAGCCCTCTATTCAAGGTACCACCTCCTACACGACGGTCTGGTCTATCCGTTCCTCACGCCGTACAAGTGGCACCGTGACGTTAGCCAACCACTTCAATGCCTGGAGGTCATTTGGAGTTCAACTCGGATCGCATAACTTGCAGATTGTCGCTACTGAGGGTAACTTCATCGCTCTTAATGTGACTGTCACAGTTGCAGAAGGCCCGGCCGTGTCGAGCACACGCAGTACAAGCCTTAGCACAAGTGTGTCGTCGACTGCAAGCGCCAGTTCGATCTCATCAGACCCAAACGTGAGTACAACTGCAGCAGGCGTTAAGATTTACACGCTCAATTCTGGAATAGTGCGCGAAACTATGGGAAATGTGCGGCGGGGAGGGATGGAATGGTCCCTTTTGCTGCCAAAACAGCCGATGCGTAGTGGTGACAAAGTGGTACTCGCAATGTTTAGCATAGCTCTTGTCGTAAGGGGTATCCAGCCTTACAGTATACTACTGGCGAAGAAAGGATCTATTCTGAAGACATAACTCCTTCATCATTCATATCATGCGCCTTTGGATTGGGTGCTAATCTGTGGCAGTTAACCCTGAATTGTCGCACTTGATTGCTGGATGTCCTAATAGTCTGTTGTACAATTTAACGAGTTTAACCATCCCACTTTCTTTCTATTTTTAGAGCTTTCGGGTCCGGAATATTAGCTCTAAATGACATGCATACCTAGTTAATCTCATCCGATATGACTTTTGTACACCTTATTCACATCAACCCCGAACAGGTCTGGCTGGACGTTGCATCACGTGACACTGATCATCGACTGCAGGGATCTCCATTTATGGTTCACGTTTCGTTTGAAAATGATACCGAGAAGGAAATAGTCAAATGCCTGGGTGATTTTATTAGATACCGAGCCATAGGCGCCTTAGGGGCCAATCCTCGGAAGCTATGCTACTGCATCTCGCATTGGCTGTTTGCTGAAATGTCTCAGGGACGCCCAATACTCATCTAAACACGCAACTTAGACCAGACACATGATCAGGCAAAGTTGAAATCAAATCACCGTCTTCGCATCTGTGAACAATTCCCATCAGAACCCTTCTCTACAGTCCACGGATCAACGTGGCGGCGATAGTGTATGCACATCCGTGAGCTATTGACGCCTCATACCGGGGTGGTGCCGCAAAAGGTATAAGTATAATGGGCTTGGGATACATACAACGCTGTTATTGCCAGATATGGTGCCTTGGAAATCACTCGTCGTCGACTATCTCTTTGCTACTGGTGTCTGCGTGGCAGTTGCTGTCGAGAGGCAGGGGTTCGAAGGAGGGCCGCTCATGGCCCGTGCTCCTCCGCCCTCCGCTTCAGCTCCTTTTGTCGGGTATTATAACTACTTTTGGACCGACGGCAGTGGAAATGTCACCTACACGAATGGTGGTGGTGGGACCTACAAAATTTCGGCGTCTGCAGACGCAGCTCACTGGATTGGGGGGAAAGGCTGGAATACTGGGATTTCCTAGTAAGTCAGATGCGTCATGCGGCTTCCGCTATCGCTCACCGACGTCGAGTTCGATATCCTTCTCGGCGGACTTTCGCGTCAATAACAAGGGTATCCTCGGTGTCTATGGATGGACAGTAAACCCACTCATAGAATATTATGTCGTCGAAAAATACGTCGGATTCTACCCAGTCAGCGGAGGCAGGCTTGTTGGCCAGGTTGTATCCGACGGCTCCGTATACGACGTGGTCACTCTCACTCGAGTCAATCAGCCCTCTATTCGAGGTACTGCTACCTATATGCAAGTCCGATCCATTCGTTCCTCGCACCGCACAAGCGGGGCCGTGACGCTGGCCAACCATTTCAATGCTTGGAAGTCGCTTGGAATTCTCCTCGGGTCGTTTGAATATCAAATTTTTGCTGCCGAGGGCTTCTATAGTGTCAGCAATGTGGCTGTCACAATCGCAGACGGCCCGGGCGCGACCACCACCAACCCAGTCAGTACGACTAGTACAATTTCCTCGCAAAGGACGACCACCAGTCTAATTTAGATGACCGAGGGGTGAGTTCTGCCGTAGTTCCTGCGCGTGGCTCTTGCGCGTGGCCAGCTTTTGACTTTCGGCCACAGAGTGCAATTTCACTAACACCTTGGACAGTGTGCCAATCTATATGGACAGTGCGGCGGTGAGGGTTGAACCGGGGGCACCTGCTGTTGGTCGGTGACTTGCATTTCTGTTAATAAGTGGTGGTCACAGTGTCAGTAAAATGTTCTATTAACTACCCTTTCCGGATTCATACGATCTTTTTTTGTGATGTATACATGTTGGTAGTATCAAATGAAGTCGAGGAAACTTTCCAGAGGCTCGCCAAAATGTGAATGAACAGTTTTTAGCATAGAGGGGGAATTGAAGATATCATTTTACATGATTTGAACACCCTTCATCCCTTTTACTATCAACGCAGTAGCGGACACCAGAATTTAGTCACCTGCCACGGCACTTGACCCCTCCATCCCCGCTCTTTCTCCTTTAGCCGCGTCCATATATTCACATTGACCAACTAGAGTCTCAAAAATGGCTAGTCACACAGCAGATATTGTCGCAGTCGACAAGATGACCAGTAGAGACTAGTGAGTGACGCCTGATCGCGGCTAGAAAATGCAGTTTTGAATTATATCACTGATCAATGGTCCAGTTATGCCGATTCATATGCACACTTTGGTTCGTGTTCTTTTTTGCATCTGCAAAAGACCTTGGTGGTCTCGAAAAACTGAAATCACTTTGCTCGGTTTATCGTCTCGTCCTTTGGGACACCATTATCACACACTTACCAATTGACATATCAAAATATGCAATTGGATGAACATGTATCGACCGGAAATGGCGCTGGATGGCTTCGGATGCTTTGGCGATTTGGGTCGTGTGGCTAGGCATCCACGAGGAGATGCTCAAGGACAAAGTGCGGACCATGACGTATAAAAATGCAATGGTGAACAGTCCACACATTTTCCGTGGCAAAACGGTGCTCGACGTCGGATGCGGGACCGGTATCCTCAGCATGTTCGCCGTCAAGGCGGGCGCAAAGCACGTCGTTGGTATCGACATGTCGAATATCATTGATCAGGCCCAAAAGATTATCGAGGCGAACGGCTTCAAGGATAGTACGTTTCTCCTCTTATCTGGATTTGTATACAGAAGACTGATATTTGACTCTACTAGCTATCACTCTTGTCAAGGGAAAGCTGGAAGAGGCAGAGCTTCCTATCCAGCAGTTTGATATCATCGTGTCGGAGTGGATGGGATACTTCCTGTAAGTTGTGCATCTCAATCTAAAGGGCAGCGTCTCAATTGATTCTGTATAGACTTTACGAGTCCATGCTCGACACGGTACTCCTTGCTCGCGACAAGTATCTAGCACCCGGCGGTAAACTCTTCCCTGACAAGGCAACAATATACATGGCCGCTATCGAAGATCAGGAATACAAGGAAGAGAAGATCAATTGTGGGTCACCATCCGAGATCGCCTCTTGAATTCACGCTCATACTGTATAGTCTGGGACAACGTCTATGGATTCGACTACTCTTGCATCAAAGAGGTTGCACTACGGGAACCACTAGTCGACACTGTCGACATGAAGGCCGTCGTAACGGAGCCTTTCAAGCTCAAGGCCAGCTCCCTCCGAAAGAGTTGGTCGCATCCTCTGATACACTATTGTAGGAGTTTGATCTTCAAACTGTCAAGAAGGAGGACTTGAGCTTTACCGCGCCGTTCCGACTTCAAGTCTCTAGAGATGATTGTAGGTCTTATTCGAGGATATATCCGCCACATTCTCACTTATTCGCTTCTCCAAAAGATATTCACGCTTTTCTCGCTTGGTTCGACATTAATTTCTCGGCGTGCCACAAGCCGGTCGGTTTCAGTACCGGTCCACATGCCACGTATACTCACTGGAAGTAAGTAACGTCTCGATTTCACGTTGATGCACTCATATATCACCACTAGACAAACCGTGTTCTATACCATTGACCCCATTTCGGTGGTCAAAGGTGACCTTGTAGAAGGAGTACTGTCTTGCGCACCCAATGAGCGAAACAACCGCGACCTTGACATTGTGATCGAGTACGAGCTCAACGGAGAGGCCACAGGGGGGACCCATGGTCGCGAAGCAAAGGACCGCATAGAATACAAAATGTCAGTCCATCCTCCGTACATCGTTCACCCCCGGTTGTTCGCTTCTTCTCTGACTCTGAGGTTGATTGGTGTTGACAGGGCATGAACAGGTACTGAACGACTCGTGAGGACCACACAATTTCGCCTCTACCTGCGCCATGCGCAAGTTATAGATGTAGAATGAAACGTGATATTGCAAACACAGAAAGCGTTCTACTACCATGCATGGTCGTGTGATGTGAAAGAAGTGAAAGAGATGAAAGAAGAAAGAGACGTGGCATAATCATGACAAATCAAACGCCCGAAATCATTGAAATAGAGTAGAGAGGTGATTATTTAGGGCGTGTCGTTAATCGTCTTCTTACACCGCGAGCACACTGTCTTCTTGTCAATGAGCAGACACGCGGCTCCGAGTGGGAACCAGAAGATGGTAGCGAGAATGCCCGCAAGTCCGAAACGTGTATGTGGTACGTGGCCGAACTGGAGGCACTGCATCTCTGGATGATCCGGAGGGAGGAGAGAGTCGATTCGGTGCTGGGTGACTGGATGGACATAGTGATATACGGTCACGGCTCCTGCACGTGTTGCGGGTACTGAAGACGTGCCCACGTATGGCTCAGCGCTCGGAGTCTGCTGTGGCTTTGGCTGCTCCTTCTTGTCTACGGGGTACGAAGACGGACCGCTGTTCGAGCCTTGATTGAGACTCGTGTCAGCAAGGAGTTTTAGTCTACGATGTTGAGAGTAGCGTACCATCGAACACGTAGGCATTTGCTTCAGCGTAGGTCGGTGGGTTATAGCCGACTGCGCTCATTGCTGGTTGTTGTTGGTTCTCTGGACCGTTGGTCATTTTGTAGGAGATGATCGAGTAGAAAAACGAAAGGTGGTCTGAAGGGCAAAGGACGTGGTGAGAGGCAAGCCTTATAAGTGGCGCTGAGCCAAGGAACCCCTGGACTACGCACGGCTGCGCGCGCGGGTTCGGAATCAATTCGAGCCGAGATCGCGGAAGCGAAAGATACATTAAATAATAGTATAGTGCATACAATAATCTAAACATTCGTCCATACGTGTACACTTAGCAGTAGTCTCCGCATCGCCGCCCAGCCCGACGGGCCAGTCTGCGCTCCCGACGCTCAGCCCAGTGAAGATCCTTTTCTTCCCTCTTCTCTGCCCATTGAGCAATACGGGCCTCCTTCTTCTCCCTCCAATGCTTGACGCGCTCTTGCTTTCTAGCAATCTTGGCAGCCTTGCGCTCCAGCTTGCGCTCAAAGTGGCTTTTCCGATCCTCAAAGTCCTTCCAGCCCCATTTGCCTTTACTGCATCCGCCATTGGCGTGGTAGTGAGCACGCATCACGGCCTTGCGCTCCCTGTGTGCGATCACCTGATTGACGGCGTAGGTTATTAGCATCCCCAGACCACCAGCGATGCAAAACTTGTGACCCCTGTTGGGTCTAGCGGGCTGGACCTGGCGGTTGGCGGCGGAATAGAACTCGTCGTCGGCCTGAGCTGGAGGAGGCGGGAGATCGTTGTCATCAGGGGTAGATCCGTAGTTTCTGGGGATGGGGATAGGATATGGGACTGATTTCCCTGCGACGGATGGGGCTCTGTCCTTGTACGAAGGGGCGACAGACTCTAGCTCGTCCATCGTCTCGTACTTTGCATCCCCGTGAGTCGAGGGTGCTGTAAGGTGTAAGCTTAATGATCCAATAGATGGAGAATCGACGTACCTTGGTCTTGGGTGGCCGCGTAGTAGCTTGGGGGTTCGTTGGTGTCAAGAAGCATGGTGAAGTGTGTTGGATATCTCAACCTCTGAGGAGTAGGAGACTTTATGATGAGCTGGGGTGCGTCCAGACCCCCCGGGTTTATAGAGTTGAACAGCGACTGCGGGTTGTCCGCGTTCGCGGGCTTGCCTTCCACCGATCACGGAGGCTGTGAAATCAATAGATTTCAGATGTTGGAGCCTCTGAAAGCCCGAATTATCGCAGTTTGTTCTGCGGACAGTGTCGCCGAACGTCTTCTTCGCTGCGGGACGGCATTGCCCCATGTCACTCGGCATAAGTATAGGAATTGTCGTAAGAGTGCATTTGGATGTGTTTAGATGGTGGAAGCTTGTCAACAAGATTCGAGTGCAGGGTTCAAGTTGTGAGTCAGAACCAACCTTGATCCCCGCCAGCCTTCGACTCACTAGAAAGAGTCCCCGCCGTACGCTTTTGAGAATGAAATTCTTAAATATGCATGCTAATTGACTTCAGGGCTGGACAGAGAACGCTAATGGCTCAACGGTATCGAGAAAACATTTCCTCGGACATCAAGCAGAAAATACAGTCACTTCAAGAACTCTACAAGCGCGAACGAGAACTCAAGGAAGAGCTCGAGGCCACACGCCAACATTGTCAGCTCCTCGAACAAGAGCTTAGACCGTACGAAGCCACTGCATCCATCAACCATCTCCCTCCAGAACTTCTCACGTGCATATTTCAACTCGCTCTACTCGAAGACCACACACGTATCGGTCGCCTCTTGTTTGTGTGCCGCCATTGGACACAATTGGTCCTTCACACGCCGATATTATGGACGAATATTCATGTTCGAGTCCAAGGATCTGACAAGGCTCCAGTGAAGCCCTCATACGTGCGTGCATGCTACGCACGTTCAGGCGAGCTCCCACTCGAGGTTCTTTTGGACTTTGCGCTCCTCTCTTCGCCCGAAGACTGTCTATCTGACATGCGTCGATATATCAACAAAGCCTGCGAGTCGCACTGTGTATATTCCGGTCTCCCGCTGTCGCTTGCCTATGGCCTTAAGCCTGCATGCTCAATAGCGACCAAGGTTGGCGAGCATCTACGACATAATGTCATCACTTGCCAAGCAGCTAGCATTGGCGCTCGCATCGGGCCATGGGCGGCATATGCGGCGCTGGAGTTGTGCGACATTACTACTACCCAGGGGAACCAATGACTATGAAACTAGCATCTTCATAAGCTTTTCGAAGGAACTAGTTCAAAAACTACGATGGAAGACACCAAACCTTCAGACACTCCGGATCGCAAGCTTCTCAGACCTCCACCCATTACGCTTTCCCAAATTCGCTGGTCTGATTGACCTGACCGTGGATGATCTCGAATACGTCTCTCGACATCCACTCTCCTCCTCCCTACTCCGGCTTTCCGTCCTCAGACCCACCAAAATCGGCTCATTGACACGAATATCTGGGCTTAGTCGTCTCGAGGAGCTGGAGCTCACCCTTTGGTGCTGCCCGTTCAATGATCGACTCCGAGCCCCGCTCCAGTTTGAATGTCTCAAGCGGCTGACTCTAATCGGATACTCTACATTTGGAGGCCCAATTGACTTTCGAATCCCGAAATTGGACCTGCTACGAATCAAGGACTTGTGTCTTATCGACTTTGACATTGACATTCCGACGAGCACGCTGGATTGGTGGTATACTGGGATGAAGGAGTTTGATACAAACATCCTGACCCAAATTTTCACGACTGTAGGCTCAGCTAAACACCTCACTACTCACGGAATCAACGCTTCCGAGGTCGACAATTATCTCAAGCACAGGATGACTCCACCAACTCTCGAAGTGGTCGCGGTGATAGAGAACGACGGTACCCTCCATACCAGGAAACTTCATGGCTCTCTAGTCTGAATCGATGGAGGTACTGGTCTCATTGTTCAACCCTTGTACGTAGGTCACTATCGAGATTCTCGTCACTTGCAGTTCTATATAGCGTAAAGTTGTGATCCCAACTCGCAAAGGTATGTAGTTTGACTGGTACTAAAGGTGACGACCCGTTCTATACATAACCAGTCGTCATGCGTTCTCGTTCTAGCCCCCCTCTTACTGTGTGTACAAGGGCAAGCGATATTTTTATCACCATATAGTTACAGGACTCGAAGTGGATACTCACCTCCCCCCATTTTCTCTTCCTCCTTCCATCCCTTCTTGGACGCCAGTCGAGTAAGTCGACACAATGCTCCAAATACCTTATTATCGACTAAATGTTATATACAGTCTCTTTACTATCTTCTTTACTTCATAATTTCACTCACTTTCGATCAGCATTCCTTCCAACAGGACTATACATCGTCAATGCATTTCCCAATCACCTCTCTTTTGGCCTTGGCATCTCTCGTCGCTGCGGAGACATTCAAGGTAATGGTGGGCATGAATCCAACAGGGAGACCGCATTTTATTCATTTTCCGTGGAAAGAATCACACAGTTACCCAGTCCTCGTTTGCAGAGGTACCCGTGCAGTTTCGGTCGCTGGTCGGTACTTATTACGCGCAGCCATGTACACTTCAATTCAATACGGCTACTGGACTTGCTGGAGCAGACTCTGGCTTCATGCCCGTCGCGCCCAATTCCACGGAGCTTCCAACGTTTGAGATCCAAATCAACGACGCGACTTCCCCTCAATGGTTCTTCTGCAACCAAGCAAAGTAAGCACCTAAAGCCTTCTTACGATACACTCTAACACAGATATTCCCTCATCAGCCACTCTAACTCTGAGATGGTATTTGCAGTCAATGCCCCCAGCTCTGGGGCAAAGTCGTTCGATGCATGGGTCGCAAAGCTAAGATAGCAAGCCACCCTGATCCAGCGTTGAATCAAACCGCGCCGTTCACTCCTCCGAGCGCAGGTTCTTCGAGCTCGAGTGATAACGGGAATGCCTCCACGGATGCTCCAGTAAACGCGGCGCCGTTGCCAACTTCTGCAGCTTCTTCTGGTGACGCAGCTTCTCCAACCACCACCGGGAATCCACTTTCGCTCTCGCGAGGGATAATTGGTACGAGTGCAGTCAACGGAACGGGTGGTAGTACCACCTCTGCGCAAGCCACAACTTCTTCTTCCAGGAGTGCTGCACTCCGTGCGCAAATTGGAGCTCGCCATTCCTTGAGCATGCTATTTGTCTTGTGCATTGGTACGCTCATTCTGTAAGTAGAGTGAAATTGTGCACCATGTAGAATCAATGCGGTTCTGATAACCTGAGCCGAGTTGTACTCTGCACCTTGGACCTGGCCTCGGCCATGCCGCTCTCCCAGATCCCCGAAGACGTTCTCCTCGAGCTTTTTTCCTATCTCGTTGCAATTGAGGATGATGTGCAATGTACACTGAGTCTCGTTTGCCGATACTGGAGGCAGCTGCTGCTTACCTCGTCCCGGCTCTGGATTTGGCTCACCTTCCCGCGCTATTCCGAGCATTGTGAGGCGAGGCTAGATATATATATACAGCGAAACAAAACTCTACCATTTATCCTGTACCTGCAGTTTCCACTGCCTGTGCTTTCCGCCTCATCGCTCAGGTTATTGGGTGAACATGGTATAGAAGCTCTATGGATAGATATATCCCCATCTTGGATGCTCAAATATGTTCAAGAAGATATGCTGGTCGAGGTAAGAGCATGGTTAAACTCTGTTCCTGGGCTTGCCATGCCCCGCGACGTCTATTGGACTGACAGTGGTGGACCAATAGTCTAGCCTAGAATCTCCGACCCTTCATTCCATGCTTCGTTCAGCCACGGGTACCGCAAGTTACCAGGACGGCGGGGCATTGGTGACGAGTGCGACTATACATGATTCCAGAGACAATTTAAGTCGCTCCTGGAGTCGTATAATGTTACTCCCACACCTTAAGCGACTGGAAATTGAGCTGGGCACTTT
Source organism: Serendipita indica DSM 11827 (assembly GCA_910890315.1). Classification (NCBI taxonomy): domain Eukaryota; kingdom Fungi; phylum Basidiomycota; class Agaricomycetes; order Sebacinales; family Serendipitaceae; genus Serendipita; species Serendipita indica. Next base: position 668,739 of record CAJVGD010000012.1, on the reverse strand, counting down.
CCTTGAGAAGGATGTCGTGACATCCTCTCAGATTCCGGGAGTGGAAGAGTTGCACATTTGGGGTATTACGGAGGATATAACCATAGGCTCATCACACAGTCTAGTAAATTGGCATATCAAGAGGCTAAAGCTGTCCGGCGATTCTGCTCGCGTTCTTCGCTTACTGAGCTGCTTAAACAATCTCTACAAACCACGGGCACTTGCGCTCACATTGAGCTCCAGCAGGACTCGCAAATCGGCTTTCGAGGACGCCTTTCCGGACAACTTGCTTTGCAATGTCGAGTCGCTCGAAATCTCCTTCGACTCTAGGGCATGTCGCGATCAAGAACTAGCTTTACATCTCACAAATATTATCTGCAGAATGGCTCGTGATTCGAGCTGCCTGCTTAAGATACACCAATCCCCATCGAATCACATCTTTTTACCTGTCAAGCCTATCTCATGTCATCTTTCTATTGAATGCGAAGAGACTGCATTCCAGGGACAGGCCGGGTTTTCACAACTGCCTCCTCACTGGCCCACATTCGAACAGGTTCAGATGGCGGTCCAGCATACTCACCAACATATTGCCTTGCAGCTCTTGTCCCATAGCAGGACATTCACATTCACTACCTCATCCGAGTTCGAAGAGTGCGTTGGTCCAACAAATTGGCCGCCTTCCATCACGTCTATCGACCTCAATAACTCGTGCTTTCGGTTTGATGATTCTACTCATGGGCTGTCTCCTGGGAGGAACTCGCGAAATAGCCTCGGACGAACTATATTTCACTCCCTCGCAAAGATACGATGCACAGTCTCCGCGGTGGTTACACTTATGGCGCGCCAGGCCCTCCCGGTCATCGAGGATATCACCATCGTTGCTGAGACGGATGCCGATATACTCTCGTTCTACTCGGATTATTGACCGTAGGAGTGTATATGTCGAAGACATAACCACGGATGATAATTGCTCAACTCCCGAAAAGGTTGTCTCAGAGATTTTTTCTCACCTTGCAACAATCGAGGCCGATGTACAATATACACTCAGCTTCCTGCAGACAGTAGAGAAGACTGATGTCTGGCGACCGGCTCTCGTCCCTGGGTTAGGGTGACCTTTGCGCGTTATTCCAAAAGACGCGACGCAGGAGTAGATATTGCTTTACATACAATAAGCGTTGCCTTTTTATCTTCCGTCCGCCGGTGCTTTCGCACTTACTTCAGACTGGAAAGGAACGAATAGTGTGATTCTGGAGACATCTCTGAAATCAGTATGCCTCCTCTCCAGTTCCGTTGCACTCAGGTTGCAGCATCTGTGACGTACGTGGACTCCAAAGCAGCCTGAGAGATGCTCGAAAGGACCAGCCTATCCGATTGTTATGCCGCTAAAACGCGACGTCAGTCACGAGTGCCACCATTCCTTGTGAGCACGGCAAGGCCGCAACCAGTCGTTGGAGATGTAATAGCAGATTGTTTCCACATCTCCAGAGGTTGGATATAGGGCTGGGTTCTTCCCTCAGCGAGGCAGTTACCACGTCTCCCCGGAGTCCTAGCCTGGAGGATGTTGCATTCGGAATATACGGGAAACCAGTATTAAGCTCGCGTCGCATACTAGGTCTAGCTGTGTCTGCCGGGGTCTCCATTTGAGATCATTCGACGGCTGAAAGATATCCCAAATTAAGGCTTGGGCAAGGTATATGAAGTGCTCTTCAAGCAGAGTACGGAACAGCTAGGTAGTCGAATATTTATTTGGGTCAATGTGAGAAACTCCAAACGACTAGCAAGCTGTCTATATTACTAGAAAAGGTATTAGCAAATCCAAAACACATGTTAAAGGAGAAGGAAACGTACAGGAACTCAGTGATGGGCGTCCTTCTTTGCCAAAGCCGCGGCGTATGGATTCTTAGGGTCCTTCAAAGCCTCGGGTGCTGAGAAGAATTGAGCTGGGTATTCTATAGCTAATGAATATAAAAGACCTACTCGAGACGGCCACTCCTTGGACTTTGTTGACACCGTAGAGGACGATAGCACCGCCAATGAAGAAGGGCCACAGCGGTCGAGCAATCTGATAAAGTCCGAGAAAATGATATCATGGCATAAAGAGAGTCGTCGAGGCAGCAAACGTCAGCCATCGTCGCCTGCGCATATATTTCGTCGACCTCGTTGAAAGACTCACAGGAGTAGGCCAAGCGCGAAGTCCAAACATTTTGCGTTCAGGAATCTAATAATCAAGTTGCTGGTGCTAGTAGTTGGTCGGATGGGGAGCACCCGTGGTTATGGTCGAGAGTCAAGCTGCACGCTCGCTTTGTCGGCAAATACGGTAGCATTCACAAGGGCAAGCAAAGGCAAACTGGGTACGGGAATCATGGTAGAATTTACACCAAGTATATGATATCAAAGTTAGATAAAAAAACAAAAGAAACAAGATCAGCCTCGCTGCGAGAGCTTCAGAGCACCGAGCAAAAGATTATCAATCTCCTACAGGATGGTCAAAAGTTGGTCCAGTAGCTATTTAGATATACATACCTTGTCGAGTGCGTCCAAACGCTTGGCCATTGGCTCATAAATCTCCCTTACTCGAGGATGCAACTCCTCCATATCGACTGTCGGGCCAAAGAGAACTTCATCGACAACATTGTCGCTTGAAAGCATGCTCTGCTGTCGGCGCAGCCTGTGCCGACTCGGTGTGCGATCTTGCTTCTGCCACGGCGCCGGCGGTCTCATCGAAGCATTCATCTCGATGACCGCGAGCATTCTGGATAATCCGAGGTCGTGATCCTTGAGAACGAGGAGAGGTCGCTTGCGGTTGGACTCTGGCGGGAGGTAAACGTCTTCCTCGGTGCCCTCATCAAGGACACTTCGATTGGGCGAGCCACGAGGTTTCTGCGACGTTGCGAAGGCAGTATCAGGCTTGTTGGGAGTGCTGGCGGTGGACTCATATGCACTTGCTTCCGACTCTAAAGACTGCACAGATGCCTGCTTCGCCTTGTGCTCCTGTCCTACCGCCCTAGATGCGACAATCTTCGCACCTGGACCACCACTTGGCGTATTGCTTCGTGATGGTGCTCTCTCGGCGGCTCTTTCGGGTCGCGACGGAGGAGTCACGACTTGGTTATCCGTATACACAGCGGAGATGCGCCTGCCGTCTGGAGTGCTGACTTTGGGATTATCCTTGATCTTGTGGAGAACCCTGTCGATCTTTTCGCCAATCGCATGCTGTCCAATTTCGCCGACCCCATCACGGCCAAGAGCACCCTGCAAAAGGTCCTTTCGTCCTCCATGACCGGATGAGGAGCCATCACGATGAGATGGTGAGGGATGGCCGCGTAGCTCCTCTTCCACAATCTCGGAAATGTCATAAGTTGCCCCCTCTGGGTCCACATATGAGTACCGGTACATCTCGTCGGAGCCAATGAACGAGCTGCGTATCCTCGCCTTGTCAGGTAAGTGGATATCTACGCCTTGCTCCGAGTTTGCTTGCGCTGAGAGAATAGCCTTTTGACTTGCTCGAGTTCTCTCGCGCTGAGCCGCGATGATCTCCTGGCGAGATAGTTGAGCAGGCGGAAGCCGGACAGCGGTTGGTGGATTGGCGCCCGGACGAGGTGTTGCACCATTGGAGTTGGTATCGTCGTCTCTCGTACTTGCTTCGGATGCCGTGATCGACTCTCGTTGAGCATGCATGCGGGAGAGTGCCAATTCGTCGAGGGGTGCCGAGAGGCGAGATCGTGGGGTATTATTCATCTTGTACGCGACCGCGCGACGGAGGATGAATTCTGGATCGCCTGCGCGCACATCCTCTGCAGTTCCAAGGAGCATGGTTGCATCTGCAGATCGACGTTTTCCGTCCAAAGAGCGCCGCTGGTCGGCCATTCGGAAGGACGGTGGTCGACCGAAAGCATCAACAACTTTGCTAGAGGGTAGGAGCTCCTTTTCTAGAAATAAGTTAGAGAGGCACATGAACCAGGTGTGAAAGGTATTTACCTTGGCCGTCACTAAGACAGCTAAGGCCATAACGAACCCGGTTTGCACTGCGACGCTTGACGTTTTTATCCTCCACCTCGTCGCCTCCATCCACAACGCCCTCGCTAATGCCAAACCGTTCCAAACTGACCTCGATCACTTCGGCGACAGTAGTGTTCTTTGGGAAAACAAAGACTTTACGTCTGAATGTCTGCGAGATACCTGGACTCGCCGTCGAGCTGAGAGGGGTGCGGTCCTTGAGCGTCGCCTTTGGAACGATCGCTCCGTGTGCGGGTCGAAGACCATTCCTTCAGGAAGATCGTCTGGATAGATGAGCACTTGCATGGCAAAGCGAGCAGTTGGTGCAGTGAGGCGCTCATGGGCAACATTGTTGGAACTCGTCGACGCTGCGATTGAGACGCCGTCACTGAAAGGATCCTCGTCCGTGGTGCTACCCATAGACATGTGGCTCTCAATCCTTGCATTGGCGAGACGGTTCTCCTCATGGAGTCTTCCGTGATGCGCCGAATGATCCTTGTCGGTATCAAAGCGGTTGAGATAAAACTTGACGGCGCTGTCGTCGGTGAAGTCGTTCATGGGAAGTCGTCGGATGGCCGGATGCATTGATAAATTAGAGCTCAGACTGGAGATACTGGCAATAGAGCTCCTCTTGATGGTGGGCAGAATTTCGTCACGGGCATTTGCATCGACCATCTCTTCAAAGACCTGCAGTGGCTTCTCATTGTTTTGTAGAGTGGTGAAGGACCCTTCGAACTGCGTTTTGACAGTCAGATAGTAATCCGCAGCGTCCTCTCCCGCCGCGACACGGAAGCGTTGCATGGCCTGTTTGACGAGATCGCCGGCTGTCGTAGACGAGTTCAGGAGAACGGTCTTGAAAGTCGCCTCGGTGGAGAGGTTTGCTCCCGCAAAGACTCGCATGACACTGAGCTCCGGAACATTGGCTCCTCCTTGGAAGCCGAGTCCTGCGGCAGTGAGGATAAGGGAACCAGGTCGCTGATGTCCGCTGGAAGATCCGGGACTTCCCATGAGCATGTCGCTTCCGGACTTGGGCGACGTGGCCAAAGTACGTTCGCCAAACTGTGTGACCCCACTTGGACTGGTGTTGGTACCAGGCTTCATCGCACCAGGTCGCAAGTTTCCGGAGGATGAATTGTTGGGTAGGTATGCACTAGCCGACTGGAGACCATAGGACGGTTGTGGGCCTGGCTCGTTTGCGGTGGATTTCATCCATTGCTGGTACGCCGCTTGCTGCTTCATATCCTGTTGCTGCACTCGGAGCCCATGGCCTTGCTCCTGGCTTTGACCGGGTCGTTCGTTAGACTGTCCGCTCCTGATACTGCCATTCGCACCCTCGTCACTCGTGCTGATAGATCCGCCACGAGCATATTCTTCTTCACGACGAGCTGTGGTGGACGTCTTCTCTGACTTGTCCTTGCGTTTGAACAAGCCCCCGAAAACGCCTCTCTTCCTGCCACTCTCATCCTCCTTTTCGCGTTCTCGTTCATTCTTCTCCTTCTCCTTGTTCGACTGTGCTTCTTTTCCTCCAGGAGCCTTGGTGAGCTTGCCGCTGCCCTTGCCTCCGTCTGTTCGATTGGATTGTTGGCTTGGGCTACGTTCCTGGTTGTCGCGAAGCTTTCGCTTACGAGCGTCCTCTTCGAGCTCCTCTCGTATACGCTTGCGTTCATCGTCCTGAGCAGCGAGAATGGCACTTGGGAGCAATGGTCCAGAGGTACCACTCGAAGCTGGTGCTTGGTTCCCTCTGCTGTACTGCTGATCACGCGCGACCGAAGGAGTAACACTGATTTTCCTGGTCTCGTTGCTGTCCAGTGCTTCTGGGTCGAATACCTTGCTACCACCAGGGGTACCATTGGGACTTCCACCAGCGGCACCGGGAGAAACTGAGCCAGAGGATGGGTTAGATCTAGCTTCTGGGGAGAGCGGTTCCCTCGATCCTTGTTGGCGAAGGGACGAATTTGAAGTTTCTTGACGAAGAGAGTTGGTAGATCCCTGGTGCTGCACGGTATGCTCGCCCTGTGCTGCTGCTGCTGCTTCATACGAGGGTCTTGAGCTCCATATTGACCGCCACCTTGCTGCCCTTGTTGCATGCCGCGCTGTTGCTGTTGCTGTTGCTGCGGGTCCTGCATATATTGTGGGTTTTGTTGACCACGCATTTGTTGGCCTTGCTGTGGCTGCGATCTCTGTTGTTGCAACGCCAGAGGGGGAGTGCCTTGGGGAGGCGTTTCCTGCTGATGTGCGAAGGACGGTCCATTTTCATTATTCCCCAGATCATCCCACTGATCATCATCATTGTCTTCGTCCCATTCCTCCTCGTCGTTGAGGGGATGTTCGAGGCCCGTATCGTAGCTCTCGTAATTGTCTTCCTCCCACCCTTCCTGCTCCTCTTCATTCCAGACAGCTGGGGGGAATGAAACATCCGAGATCCTTGGAAAAAAACGCTGCGACGGTTCGATGGGTGTGCTGGGTGAGATGGGCCCTGTCTTTGAGCAATGACGGCAATTTGCGCACGAACGGCCACGGGATCATGCGTGCGTTCTTCAGGTGATGCTGCTGCGAGCTTTCATCAGGTTAGTAAAGTGTCCGAAAAAGTAGAGGACTGCACACTCACATCGACGTTTCGGTGCTTGTTCAGCCTTGCCAACCGTTCAAACGGCGTCTCAATATTCTCTGCTGGGATATACCCTACTTCTTGCGTCTTCAGAACCCTCACGAGCCACCAATAGCTATTACTGTCGTCCATCAAGAACAGGCTGTCTCCCTTGACTACGTTGGCCTGGCCTTCGACGGTGGCGACAAATGTATGGAGTGAATAAACGAGATCAAAATCGATGGATTCGTTTGGTATCGAGAGCGACGACGAGTCATCTTCGTCCATGAATTCGTCCTGCTCGTCGCCGTCTTCGTTTTCCGAATCATCTTCGAGTATACTATGGTCCTCGTCTTCGTATTGCCCTCCGTGTTGTTGATGACCCCCGCCTTGAGGATGGTGCTGATACGCGTTGGATGCGTCGGTCATGATTTGGTCGCGAAGGTCGAAAGTGTCCTGACGATGAGGACGACGCGGGTCGTGAGCCATGTCAATGAGGGATCACTGATAAAAGAAGGATATTAGCAAATAGAAGAGGCGTGTGAGAGTAGATCGAATCTTTGTGAATCGGTGTCTTGCGATGGGTGTATCAAGCACTGCCAAGAGCAGAGATACAGGAAATATCAAGAGCGTATCCCAAATTGTGGGGAGCATATCCTAGGGACATCTGCGACCACGTTTTCCTAACCCTGGTCGTCTACCCGTGGAGACGCCGACAAGAAGTGTATGTGAAATGTCGTGATAGAGTCCCCAGGATACTTAAAGTTGGATTGGGACGTTCTGTGAGCGTCCAGAGCCCCGCAAATGCGGGCTTTGCACAGGCTGAAGGGACGGGCGGGCACGTACAATATAAGAGAAATATGTCGAGCTGCTCTCTAAGCAATCTAATTTGGCTATATCCGAGCACTGGTGGGCTTTGCGCGATCCGCCAGCGCGCCAAAGAATTCGAGGAACAGGCGAACAAGTTGCTCGTAACACCGGGTGATGCCGTTTCAAGTGTAAGAGATGTGTAAATTCTGCCTTGAGTGTTTGATACTCGTCAGGAGCGAGTATGCGCAGATGCGACAGAGGTATAAGGTCAAGGTCGGGTGAGAAGTCGCTGCTTTATTGCCGATTCCGGCCCTTGCAACGCCTATCCTTCATGGAAATGCACAATATATTCTGTTCAACTTATATATACGTTAAAGCTTTGCCACGGTTGGTGGTTTAGAAACATCAATATCTCGAATCAGCTGGATGGTCGCAATCCTCTGAAGCAGCTGTCAGCACAAGAAATGGCGCTGTGAAGGCACTTACTCCTTCCCGGAATGTCACCAAGCTTCGATGCCAACGCCTCGAGCTCTCCGTGGCAGATGGTGGATCATTGTACGCCTCGTCTCCTTCGTACATGAGGACCGAACGCTTTACACCATCTTTCCCTTCTACCGTTCCACCAAACCGAGGATTGAACACTCGGGCTCCAAATGCCTGTCCAGCGATATCGCGGAACCGACTTCGAGAGGACTGTAGACTCGACTCTGCGCTGCCCTCCAAAAGCTCCTTGAGCGTCGTCAAGAGGTAGAATTGAGGTGGCATCAAGCTTATGTCTCCTCGTTCAAATGTCTCGAGTATCTTCGCAGGATGCTGGAAATAGGTCTCGAGGACTTCGACTTTGCCGTCGTCCGTTGGCAATACGTCGCGGTGGGGCTCCGTAGTCGGGAGAGTGGCAGTAGGAGACGAGGGATCGATTTCCTGTTGAGCTGCTGCAGATACATCGCTGATGGCGGGTACAGTATTTGGCAACTCGTCAAGGAAAGCCACGAAAAAGTGGGTGTGAAAACGTGCTTTTGCACTAGCTGGTGTAATCCATTGTGAGAATGGAATCAGTTTCTCGAGTACTTCTTGGACCACCAGGTTGTGTTCTTGCAGAAAGGCGGGAAAGGTGTAGGGGTCGTTCCTCGAGTGGATAGCCTTGCGGGCGTTGAGGAGCACAGTTGTATCAGGAATGGGCCCTGATTGCCCTGGACTGGCCAACAGAATCCCAGTCTCTTCAAATGTTTCCCTCACGGCCGTCATTCGTATAGAGCCAGCTTCCGTCGCGGGCCCGTCCTGAGATCCGTCAAAATTCCCTCCCGGAAACGCCTGTGTTATGAGTTAGTTCTAACAAAACCTTTAATGAGTGAACCATGGACCTACATGCATTCCAGCAAATGTCCGGGACTCCTTTGTCCTCTGTATCATAAGAACCTCGTTATTTGCATTTATAAGTAGTAAACTAGCCGATAATCGTGGCTCCGGAATCGCATTAGAGGCCGCATTTGTGGACGAAGAACGTCGCCTAGTAGACATCGTTCGCTGAGACAAGCTAGTGTTGGCGAGAAATGAAGAAGAATGCTGTAAACTTCGAAATACCAGTGAGGGAGGGTTCAAGTTTCTCCATTGCAATACACGGACGGCGGCAAGAGTCATTGCCGGTGGTAACAACAATCCCACTGGATTGACAAGAAAGGGTATACGTCCTGCAAACCGAAAGAAAAATTGAAACACATAGCTTCCTCCTAACGCCGCACCAACTTTAGGCCATCCCTCCGGCTTCTCTCATCTTTCCATTACGAATCGAACTTTTGCTTGGGACTGGAGGTGGAGTCGATTCGTCCTCGCGCCTCCAAGTACCCGCTCCCTTGAGACTGCCTTCAAACTTGCGGTGGCCCCAGGTATCAAAGCACTCTTCAGCCCAATGTCCACGAGAGAAGACGAGGAAGGTAGTAGGGAATAGAAGGAGCGTGAGCGTGATCCATCCCAGCCATGCCCAAGCCATCAAGACCTGTAGGACAACACACGGCTGATACTGAACACACCAGCTGAGATCTGGCCAAACAGTCTAAGGGATCGATATAGAATTAATATGGATGCAGTCCAAGTATATCGACCTGGACGCACCGATGCAGCAGCGGCGCCGCCAAGCCAGAGCAACCAAAGCACGGCAAGGCCGACAATCTCAAAAGTGTTGGTCGAGAGGAAGGAATGGGATTTGCGGAACCAGAGATTGCGTAGCCTAGACCAAGTCAGTCGACCACAGTCGCTAGGCTGGGGGAACTGACATTATGCCTCCAAAGGCCATTCCCAACATGGAGCACACCAATAGTTCGACTACGGATGGATCTATACAGACTATGGTGAGACATATTCACATCTTTGACGGTGAATGTACCATAAAACGGCGCGCCACCATTCAAGGACGGCTCGTTTCTGCGATGGTCGGTATAATTTATGCGCGCAATGCATAGAAAGAAGAGGAGAATTGACCATAGAATGAAAGCGAGATAGAGACCGAGTCGAGTGACTGCGCCGAACCGCTCAAACGTGGATTCCATGTGGGTGATTCCGATTCCGAGGCGTAGGTGTGAGACGTCAAGTCGTCAGAAGTTGAATGTGAATTCGAGACTATCTAAACGAGTGAAAAGACGAGCACGGTGTTACCGAAAAGGTCGTATCAACTATTGCGGTCGTGGGCGAGACTGCGCAGCGTTGCCTGCTTGAACCGCCGAAGATGTCCCCTCTGCAAAGTCTACGCATTTCCTCTGGATCTTCAGAGGAGATTCGAATTGATGAGGAGAAAAACAAATGTTGAAACCTCAAACAGCATATTACGCGACAAATCTGCCTGAAAATCTCAGCACACGATCAGTTGCCAGGCAGAACCGCGCGACTTGAACTTGACCACGTCGGCAAAATCCTCATTAATCGTCTAGCAGCTCGTTTCACTTCTAGTGGTCACAAATTGCGGGAGATTTGACATATTTGGCGACGGCAAGGCTCGGTTGCGCTCGCCATATGGGCGCAGGTGACCACACGGTGCTATAGCATGCGGATGCAAGATGAATTACACGACATCCTAGAACATTGGGGCGTGAAATGAACGGCACAAGGCTCCCACAGTGCCTCTCAGCGTTCTAGATTTGACCGTCCAAAGACCCCTCTTTACGGTCCGTCTCGCGAAACTCAAGTCAGCCAGTATCAATCAAAAAAGAGAATAGCATCTATTTCGGACAATCTGCGAATGAATCCTGACCGTCTGCTTTCGGGCACCCTATCGTATCACAGCCGGTATTTCTGATACAAGGGGGGAAACACCAAGGTCCCTGTACCTTTGAAATGCATTTTAGGTACATATGGTGCCAATTAGGGGGGCTCATGCGTTATCTCTAAAGGACCAGATGGAAGAGAAGCACCATCCGGGAATACTTTTCCGTCATCTGCCCTGCAATCATGAGATGGGCAGGTACACTCCATTCATACACACTTGTGGGTCTAGCGGATCTAAGAGGCCCACTATTACGTGCCTCGCTTGGATTCTCAAGCTCCACGCTGTTAGCGTCATAACCGGCGCCGTATAGTCGTGTGAGTACTGTCCGAATTGACAAGTGTACAAGTTCTGAGGCGTGTGATCCTTCAGATTTCAGGGAGAAGGGATCGGGACCGTGAAGGCCGCCCATAGGTCTCGCCGGCCATCCAGCGAGGGCTCTGTGCGAATTACGCCCGTCCGGTATCGCAAGAAGCCGCCAAGTGTGGGTTCCACATGTCTTCTTCGCACTGTGTTCAGTACCGAAGGACGCACCATGCGGGCCACCGGAGGCAGGTGCTACCGGCCGCCGACAGACTGGCTCAATCAACGCCAACGCCAACTGTTCTTAACGGCCACCCTTCGCCAGGATGAAAGAATCTCACTCCTTCGCTCTCCCCCCACTTTACTTTTTCTTCTCTTTCCTCTCAAGACCTCCCGCCACGCGCAGGTTGAGGCACCTTTCCCCCTGACTGTTATAGTCCTCCTGCTACGAGCAACCTACTGCACGTAACACTCCCAATGGCGTCCCATATGGATGAAATGCGCCCTGCGCAGCTGTCTGAAAAGACGAGCGATATCGACGAGAAGGCGTCGACTCACAGCGAGTCGCACCACGCAAAGGCAGCAGCCCTGAACGAGTTTGACGCAGAGAGCAACTCCTATCACGAGGTTCTCGTCAACGATGGCAACCCATTCCCGCCTATGCCCAACGAGGTCGATGAGCCAATCCAGCTCACCGTCCGCGCTGTGGTTGTCGGCAGCTTGCTCGGCCTCATCGTCGGCGCTAGCAACGTCTATCTCGGCCTCAAGACTGGTGGGTTTCCTTGTACAATCCCCTTCTTCCCAGGCTCATCATGCCCCTAATAGGATTCACCTTCGGTGCCTCTCTCTTTGGTGCTATTTTTGGCTTCGCCATCCTCAAGCCCCTTTCGCATGCTCTCCCTGAGCGCTGGGGTGGTGGATACTTTGGGCCTCGTGAAAACTGTGAGATAAACTCGTTGTTTTGCGACAGTCAAGCTTATACGTATACCTAGGCACGGTCCAAACGTCTGCTACTGCTGCTGGAGGCTTGACGTCGTTGTTTGTCGCTGCTGTCCCCGCCATGTACCAACTCGGCCTCTTGAAGACACCCAAGCAGGATATCGGTCGTCTTTTCTTGCTCACGGCCATCACTGCGTTCTATGGTGTCTTCTTCGCCATTCCTTTGAGGCGCTACTACATCCGTGAGTTGCTTTTTATCAGGCCATTCATGATCACTGATATTCTACAGTCAAGGAAAAGCTCGTCTTCCCTAGTCCAACGGCGACTGCCTTCACCATCCGCTCCCTTCACAGCACGACCTCTGCTGCTGCTCGCTTGGCTGCAAAGCAAAAGGTCCGTGTTCTCGGGTGGTCTTTTGTCGGCGCCTTTGTCTTCAAGTCCCTCTGCGGCTATGCTCCTGGACTTCTTCTCGACTGGCACGTCTTCTACTGGCTCTACTCCTGGGGATGGAAGGGTGCCATTGCCGGAGAAGCCTGGGGATGGATCTTTGAGTTGACTCCCGCATTCTGGGGTGCTGGTATGCTCTCTGGTACGCTCCTTTGTCACAAACACTGCAATTTCTGACGTAATACGTAGGTCTCAATGCTTCCTGGAGCTTCTTGGCAGGCGCTATCCTCGCCTGGGGTATCCTTGGACCCATCACCATCGCCAAGGGATGGACAATCAGCAAGCCCAACCCTTATGGCGTCGAAGACCCACTTTGGCGTTCGTATAGCAGCATGAGCGCAAAGGACTTTGTGCACGGTGCTAGCCCGCGGTACTGGCTTCTTTGGCCCGGCATCCTCATCATGTTGACCTACGTGAGTGGACCCATCCCTGGCTCAAATATTCTTCCTAACCGATTGGTAGTCGTTTGCCGAGCTCTGCGTCAACGGTCCCATCTTCTGGCGTGCCCTCAAGTCCGCTGGGCGCTCGTGGAAGTACGACTACAACGCCTGGAGTGCGCGTCGCAAGGGACTTTCCTTCACCGACATCCGCCCAGAGGAGGACCGTATGTTGGACGACCCGGCCCCTGATCACGAACAAGTACCCATGTGGATGTGGGGAGGCGGTCTCCTCGTGTCCATTGCCGCGACCCTCCTCGTCGGCAAGCTCTCGTTTGACATGGACGTTGGAATTGGCATCCTTGCCCTCCTTTTGGCCTTCATGTTCTCCTTCATCGGTGTACAAGCCTCTGGAACAACCGATGTCAACCCAGTCGGCACGATTGCCAAGGCCAGTCAGCTCATTATTGGAGGTGCTACTCGTGCCCAAGGTATCGCGATCGAGAAGGCGCAATTAACCAACTTGATCGCCGGTTCCATTGCTGGACAGGCTGCTTCGCACGGTGTCGACATGACTGGAGACCTGAAGACGGGTCACTTGCTCCGCGCAAGCCCTCGTGCGCAGTTCCTCTCGCAGGTCCTCGGTAGCGTCATCGGAATCTGGCTCAGCGTCGGCCTTTTCGTCCTGTTTGCCTCTGCCTATCCATGCATCACCGACCTCGAAATCGAGTGCACGGCGTTTGGTCTCCCTGCCGTCTCTGCCTGGCGTGTCGTCGCTACGGCCGTCACCTCACCCACACTTCCTATCCCGCCCACCTCGGGATACTTTGCCATCGGTCTCTCCGTCCTTGCCGTCATTACTGTCGTCATCAAGCACACCCTCGTTCCAGCCCAGTACCGTGTCTGGGTCCCCAACTGGAACGCCATCGGTCTCGGACTGGTCGTCCCACAGACGTACTATCCGATTGCCATGGTCATTGGCGCTCACGTCGCGTACACTTGGGGTCGCAGATGGCCAAAGAGCTGGGAGATTTGGGGTTTTGCCCTCAGCGCTGGTCTCGTTGCCGGCGAGGGAATGGGTGGTGTCCTCACTGCCCTGTTCACGATTGTCAAGATCGATGGCAGCTACTATGGAAGTGCTGTCGCATGCCCTGCCAAGCAATATTGTGGTTAGAGAATGTTCCTAGACATTGTAGGTTGCTAGCGATACGATATAATGCAGCATGGGCTTTACTCATTAACCTTTGCGTGAGCTCTGAGAAAAACGAGTGTTGAAGCCAAATAACCTCCCTACGACTGCGATGCACTAACACTCTCGACACGAGAGTTGCTCAGTCTATCTACTGAACGTGACAAGGGCACCGGGTGGTCGCAAACCTTGGTACCAATCCACATTATGAGCAGCTCACCAAAACCTCGCAGATGAGTGAATGAAGATTGAAAATTACAGTGCTGACATGACATCTAGTTGTAAATAATACATATTCAAAGTCCTAAGCGTACAGTGTAGATGTTTGAGCAATCATTTTATACATCTCCGACCCATGAGGGTAACACCGGGAACTCAGCTTCGAGCTGAGTTATCCGCGTCTCGGAGACTTTGAACGCAGCCTTCTCCATAAAACGTTGCCACTCGATTGGCTCGTCACCGTCGAAAGCTCGTGACACGACCTCCCAGTTGGGCTCCTTGGAGACGGCCATAGTCAGGTTGATTGTCCACGATGTCAACTTAAGCAAGACGGTCTGGAGTTCGAGGCTTGTCGTCGAATTTGCCAGCGTTTTGGAGCCGTGTCCGTGATGAGCACTGTCGGTGCTCTTTCGTGTTTTCGGAGGCGTCGAGTGAACGTTTCCTGCATTTAACGCGGATGCGGTGGCGGATGTATTTGATGACTTTGACAGTGCCTTTGTGATAAACGCCTTGATTGCTTGCGTGACCAGCTTGTCGACGATTTGGGTCAGCTGTGTGATTCGTTCGCGTCGAAGGGTGTCCAATAAGACCAAAAGCCGACTTTCAAATGGTAAATCGACTTGGAGCTCATCAGCCGGAGCCTTTATGAGCTCCCGTGCTGCTACCCTCGCGACGTTCCTTACTCCATATCGGTCCGCGAGGACTAGGCAGAGCATCGGGTGCTGCAGTTTGGCCTTTTGAGTCGCGACGAGATCTATTTGCATCTCTCTCTCCCACCACTTCATCACTCGTGGAACTTGGTACTTTCGAGCAGCCTCCAGAAGGCCCACGATCGTCTCATTGTTCATTGGGAGTGGTTCCTTCTCCGGGTCGAAGAAGCGGAGAAGTGCATCGAGAGTTGCGGAATCTTCGGAAAGTATAACGTACGGTATGCTGTCGTTAGTAGGCGATTTCGAGGTGCCGACGACGAACATGTCCTTGAAGATGGGGGAGCAATGGCATAGTAAGTATCGATGGAAACTGAAGATGACTTTATCCGAGCTGATGAGCTCGACGTCTCCATATCCCTGTGGAAATTCGTCCGAGCGTCGAGTCTGTTCGACATCAGGCGCCGATTCGTTGGTGACGGACATGATGGGGTGAGTTCCAAGTCGTTGTGGTTCATAGTCATTCGAGCAATGTATTTGTACTTGTCTTGATCCCATTCAACGACATTAAGCCATTTCATTTGCCACAGCCGAACTGCCATGGCGCTAATAAAATGATTGAAACAATGTCACCCAGCACCCTTTGATGTACCACATTTCCGGAAAACCGAAAGATTGATATGGCTCGAGTCACGAGGAAAGACGCTGGCTGACTAGGATTATGGACCATAATCGCAATAGCCAAGTCGAGGCATTTGTATCATCCCTCTGGCTAGTGCTTCAATCTAGGTACCTGAAATGCTGCGCCAGTCCTTCACCCAACAACCCAGATCCCCCGACCACTCGAACCGACGGCTGAGCTGAAGTGTGATACCCCTCACCTTCTAAAGACATTCTAATACTTCTATTAAACATTCTCTAACTTGGCTACACGGTTTGCGAGCTGGCGCACCGTCGTTCGACTGAGGTGTTTGTCAAGACTATATGCCTCCAAGAGACAAATCTCTCGCAGGATCGCCTTCCAACTCGGTTCCACAGAGATTGATGCCATCAAATTTGTCGTCCACTGTGTCAGGTTCGTCAACGAACCCTGCAGGTAGAGGTGCTCCTTGAGCGCCTTGTCCTCTTGTCGACCAGAAGCAGATTGGGAGAAGCGCTTGGAAACAATGCTCCCGGCTCTCGCCAACATCGAGACTTCTGGCGCCGACTTTTTCTGCTCCGGAATATTAAAGGTCGACGCCAGGAGTGAGTGGACGATGGTCGTCGCAAGCTCGTTGGCCACTTCATGCAGTTTGGCAATTCTTTCTGATCTGAGCTTTATAAGCTCGCTGAACGATTTGCCGAGAAATGAGAGGTTGATCTCCAACTCCGCCACTGGTGCGATTACGAGAGCTCGTAATGCGAGCTTTGCTACACCCCTAATCCCATACAGCTCTGCGAGTGCAAGGCACTGCATTGGGTTCTCTAGCTCCGGTCCTGCTGTGACCTCTTGCGCCCACCACTTCATAATCCGAGGTAGTTGATATTTGTGAGCAGCCTCGAGAATCTTGGGTGCAGAATGTGGGTTGAGAGGAAGAATGTCCTTTTCTGGATCCAGGAAACGTAGAACTGCATCCATTGTGGTGGAGTCCTCAGTCACGGTGACCTCCGGATTCTCCTGGTCCGATTCCCCGAGGGCAAGCATGTCCATGAACACCGAGGAGCAATGTGAAAGGAGATAGCGAGGGAAGCTAAAGACGATGTCGTCGCTCGTAATGAGCTTGATGTCGCCGTAGCCTGGGGGAAATAGCTTCGAAGGGCGTCGCTTGGGGGCCGTAACGCTGGACATGGAAATCCGAGAACGATCACGAGAGAGGATTGGAGCTATATATAAGCATATTTTCGGTTGGTGATCCACTCGAGAAGCTTCCACTCGTTTAAAGGGCTGCGAGAGAGGCCAAAAGAATGCATGGTGTGGATTATCTGGATTACAATATACTCATTGGTAATTAGAAAACCTTCGCCAAGCGGACACGAGGCACATCATGCTGCTATTATGCCTCAATCCACAAGCAGCGCAAATCATCCTCAAATACGGGATTGGATGTGTCAGTGTCGACAAATTGAATAGACTCGCGGTATCTGAACTAAATTTACTAAGACAGGGTGTCGTGTCTGAGCGGTTTTGGTTGCAGCTCGATCAAGCGACCTTTGGCCTCTTTGGGCAGTCAGCTATGACTACTTTTCATCCCTCGTGATAGTCGAAGACAACTAGGACGCAATTTTGATCGATGGCACTCGTTGAACAAGTTTGACATGCCGTGAGTAGAATCCAGAACGGCTCAGCTCAGACCTCCACCTCAACCACGTCTCGTGCAAAGATACGATGAGAAAGTCAAATAGACTAGCAAAGAGACGCAAGAAAGATGGAAACAGCCAAAACCTACCCTCAACGCCTATGGGGCCTTCGACAGACGCCCAGCAAGGCGGCTCGGCACCTGTGGAGTCGTCACGAGGATCTAGAATGGATAGATGGCTCGCTCGAGCATCCCTAATGCTCAGTGTGACCAAAAGTATTGCAGACGCTGTTGAGTTTGCGCCGCTCAAAGGCGCCTGCGAGGCCGTGGTTACCCTCCTCGATTCGATCCAGGTAGGGGTTCTAAGACAAACTCCCATTAGTATGCTGAATTGTTCGAGGCTGTGAAATCCAACGAATACGCCTGGTCCGAGCTGTTGAGGACTGTCCAAGAGCATACAACGACGTTTCGACGGCAGTTGGCGCAACTAGGTATCAATGACATTCTTGAAGAGTACGAAGATTCTATAAAAGGTCCAATTAGTGACTACTTTGAGTATGTTTATCAACCTCAAATCGATGCAAACTCATCTTGAACAGCATTCTCAAAGAGCTGATTGCCAGCATTTGCATCGATTCGGGCCTCGAAGAGTCCGAATTTGACAAAGGCCTTACTTTCAAGCGATTGGCTCAGCAGATAGCTACCACAAAGCTAGAGGCTGGCGTTATTGCAGGCTACGAGAAACGCTTGAAAGACGCAGAATCGAGAATAATGGTCAATATGAGACATATGCTCCGGCAACCCTATTTGACGTTTAATACAGGGTTCTCTCATTGTCTATGTCACCATATCTGTCAACGCATCGGCAGATGCAGACGTATTGAGCCAACTCAAATGCAAAGAGTACACACGTCCGCGAGAATGTCAAGTAGGGACACGTACGGAGATACTCGAGCAATGTACATCTTGGGTCTGCAGCCCCAATGCACCGAACATCTTGTGGATCAAAGCCGCACCGGGAGCGGGAAAATCAGCCATCGCGTCTAGTCTAGTCCGCCTTCTCGGAATCCACAAACAGCGCCTTGGATCAAGCTTCTTCTTTCGTCGTCAGGAAAGCACTGTCACAACGACGAGAGCGTTATGGCGGAACGTCGCGCATGATCTTGCGAGGCACCCTACCATCCGAAAGCACCTGGCTGCAAAGATCAAGAAAGGCCATATTGACTTGACGACCCCGAACATCGGCGAATTCTTTCATCAGTTGATCGAAGAGCCATTATTGAGGGTTGGCAGCATTTCTAGCGACCAGTCACCTGTGATTGTGGTCGACGCATTGGATGAGTGTGGAGGCCTGGAAGGTGCGAATTCCGAGGAGCGTCGGGATTTGATCGAGACTCTGGCGCTATGGTCTCAGCTTTCCCATTGCAAGCTGATTGTCACCAGTCGTGAGGAAGATGACATAGCGAGAAATTTCGCTCTGAACCCTCCATACACGATCGACCTTCTCGTTGGAGACGAGACAGCCATTCAATCCACGCGAGACATTCAGGCATACCTGAGTGAGGAGCTGGGGAAATTGCCGGCAGATACTCTACACCCTCTGCTGAATGGCCGGGGGAAGCGACCATCAGGACGTTGGCGATCAAGGCCAACGGATTGTTCATCTGGGCATCGACGGTGGTGGAATATATCCGCCGTGGTAATCCAAAGAAGCTTTTAGAGGAAATAGTACGAGGGGAGGGCACCGCCGGGATGAAGGCACTCTACACTACTGTACTTCATGCTGCCTTTCCAGACGCGCGAAGCGATCTGTTACGGGAAGTGCGTACGATCCTCGCTGCCATCATCGTCTCTTATGAGCCGTTTCATCTGCCGATGCTTGCGGAACTCCTTGGGATGGATGAATGGACGGTCGAGCATGTGTGCAATGCACTACGACCTGTGTTAGAAATCGAGGGGACCCTTCGTTTTCGCCACCAGTCTTTTGTGGATCATCTTTTAGATCCGGATACAACATATTTGGCACCATGCCTGACGACAAGCAACTGCCACCAAATCCTCGCGGATCGATCCCTATGCATCATGAAGGAAAAACTACAATTCAACATCTGTGGAATTCCCTCATCTCATATACTCAACGAAGACGTCTTAGAATCAACTATCGACGCGTGCATTCCCTCCCATTTAGTGTATGCGTCGTCCTATTGGGTAGATCATCTAGAACATACACCGGCAAGTGAGGAGACCCTGTCTCTTGTTCGATATATTCTCAAGGTTCAGTTTCTTGCCTGGCTCGAAGTCGCAAGTTTATGCCACTTTGTGTACGACGTGCCACCTCTAATATTTGTACTAAATATATGGCTGAAAGTAAGCATACCTTTTATCTCATTATCTACTCGATGACCCATTTGTAGGCTAACAACGGCGACGATTTGATACCACTTGCAACTGATATGCAGCAGTTTGTTGCTCATTTCCTCGATATCATAGCAGAGAGCGCTTCCCACATTTACATCTCTGCGCTACCACTCTCCCCACCATCTTCAGCAGTTAGGAGGCTCTACGAATCTCAGTATCCAAAGACACTACTAGTCACGGCAGGAGGTTATCAAAGGTGGTCCCCACTCCGTAACACTGTCAGCGGGCATAATAGTGGTGTAAGTACTGTGGCCTTTTCTCCGGATGGCCATTACGTTGTTTCTGGCTCTCATGACGGAACTGTGCGCCGATGGGATGTAAAGACGGGCATACAGATAGAAACCCCGCTTGAAGGACACACCAGTTTCGTCAGTTCTGTCGCATTCTCCCCAGGTGGTGATCGAGTTGTTTCTGGCTCGGACGACAAGACTATAAGAGTATGGGACATGAAGATGGGTACACAGATAGGAATTCCATTTGAAGGACATGCCGACCGTGTCAAATCGGTCGCATTCTCGCCAGATGGCCGCCAAATTATTTCTGGCTCCGGAGACAGGACAATACGGTTGTGGGATGCAGATACGGGTGGCCAGATCGGATTACCGCTTCAAGGTCATACTGACGCGGTCAATTCGGTAGCATTCTTTCCAGATGGTCATCGAATCATTTCTGGCTCAAATGACAAAACGTTGCGGATATGGAATGTAGAAACGGGTATGCAGATAGGAGAGCCGATTGTAGGGCATACCGACTACGTCCACTCGGTCGCGATCTCGCCAGATGGTCGCCGAATTGCCTCTGGCTCAGATGACAAGACCATACAGATATGGGATGCGAACACAGGGATGCAGATAGGAATTCCGCTTGAAGGATACGCCGGTGCCGTTCTCTCAGTCGGATTCTCGCCAGATGGTCACCGGATCGTTTCTGGTTCATTCAGCCAGATGGTACAAGTTTGGGATGTGGAAACAGGCAGGCAAATAGGACAGCCGCTTGAAGGACACAGCGGTTGCATCACCTCGGTTGCATTCTCACCAGACGGTCGCCAAATTGTTTCTGGTTCGGATGATGCCACACTGAAGCTATGGTCAGTTGAGACAGATATACAAATCGGAGGGCCACTTGAAGGCCATACTAGTGGCGTCAGCTCCATCGCAATCTTGCCAAATCATTGCCAAATTGTTTCTGGCTCGGACGACAAGACCGTGCGGATCTGGGACATGAACACGGGCATGCAGATAGGAATTCCATTTCATGGACATACCGGCGGTGTCAACTCGGTCGCATGCTCGCCAGATGGTTACTTGATCGCTTCTGGCTCGGACGATTGCACGGTGCGAATATGGAGTGTTGATACGGGTAGAGGGATAGGAACACCGCTTGAGGGACACACCGACCCAGTCATCGCGGTTGCATTCTCACCAGATGGGCACCGAATTGTGTCTGGCTCGGATGACCAAACCGTGCGGATATGGGACGTGAAGATGGGTACTCAGATAGGAGTTGCAATTGAAGGGCATATTGAACGCGTCACCTCAGTCGTTTTCTCGCCAGATGGTTGCCGAATTGTTTCCGGGTCACAGGACAAGACGGTACGATTTTGGGACGCGGAAACGGGGACACGGATAGGTGTGCCACTCGAAGGACACACTAAAAGGGTCAAATCAGTCGCGTTCTCGCCAGACGGCCATCGAATCGTTTCTTGTTCAGATGATAAGACTCTGCGATTTTGGGATGTGAACGGGGGCATACAAATAGGAACTCCTCTTGAAGGACACGCCTTTGGTGTTACCTCGGTTGCATTCTCGCCGGATGGTCGTCGGATTGTTTCTGGCTCGGAGGACGATACAATACGGCTTTGGGATGTAGAGACAGGTTTACAGATAGGAATGCCACTACAAGGACATAACGCCTCGGTCTGCTCGGTCACATTCTCGCCAGATGGTCACCAAATCATCTCTGGCTCGTCTGACCAGACAGTACGGCTATGGAACGTAACTGACGAACACTTGGTGAGTACCTATACACATCCAATCCGTTGTAATGCTGATTTGCATAGACGGATGTTGTCCCTAGTTGCTACTGTGGGATTGACGAAGATGGATGGCTGTTTGGATCCGAAGGAGAGATACTTTTCTGGGTTCCGCCTCATTGTCGTTCTGGCCTTGAACGACCAGGTGTTCGGATCATTGGCCCATGTCACCGAATGACGGTGGACACGTCTGCCTTTGTCCATGGAGCGTACTGGACGCGTGTGAGAGAGGGTGGAATGATAAAGAATAACCTTTAGAGAGCATGAAGTGTACTAGGAAATCCATCAGACTCGTACTAACTCTCACTCCTTGGCGTAGTGACCACATCCAATCCCGAAGCGCAATTCTCATATCTTCCAGGCTACAGGCCATAGGTCTGCGCTCGTGTTTGTATATAATACAATCAATTCGTGGTAGAACTCGGTTGAAAAACAAATCTATTCTCTCCAATGCCTCTTCTTTATTCGAGATGAGACTATTAGGATCGAATAACTCAGTTTCGGGTAAAGTAGATGAAGTACCGTACCCTCTATACTTTATTGTTAGTACAGTGCTTCTCTTTGATGTCTTTGACTCTTGGACGATCAGCCATGAAGATAATGGTCGAAAATCCAAAGTCCAATCCACCACCCTCAATTCGACGGGGATACTTGCCTCTCCTTTTTGTTGTGCGTAAGTTTAATACTATCATATACAATAGTTAATTCTCACAGCTTTCCACAATCTATTGGTAAGAAATCGCAGTCGGAACAAGGTACAGATCGGGCGTGAGTGGTTCAAATAGTAACATCGTAGGAATAGGCTGGATACGGGCACCAGCGAGAAGTTAATGCATTCAATATTATCCACCGTCGAGGGAACCAGTCTGGCAACTCACTGACGAAATCCTCGATTCCTCTGGACTCGCCGTCGCCAGCAGTAGGCTGTCTGAAAAAAGCAGGAGCTATGGCCAGAGAAGACTTTGGGGGTCCTGCGATATTCTCCATTTCTGCATAGGAACGCTAACTAGGTTCATTATCGATCTTATCCATGGCTTGGAGGATCTTATCACGCTGCCAAAAACGGGGATCATTACCTGAGGATAGTAATCGTTCTAGAAACAACTTTTGAAGCTCTCTAACGCCCATGCCTCGACGCTCAAGGACAAGTGTGAAGAGTCGGTCGTCAATCATAATATCGGGGTCGGGCTGGCTATAAGGGGCAGCGGTCAAAGCTCGTAGTGCCACTTTGGCAACTGCCGGAAGCTTGAGGTGGTAGCTAAGAACTATTAATTGTAACGGGTTGCGGACTATGGCATCCGGGGGTATTTTCACCGCTTCCTCCTCCACCCAGTCTAATATCCTCTCTACGTCGTACTTCCTGGCCGCTTCGAGCAATCGAGAGACAGTATTAAGATCAATAGTGGGGACCCTTTTCTTTGGGTCGAAGAAATACAGGGGCGGGTTAATTGTGGCCGCGTCTTCCGTGAGGGTGATACGTGGTGCTCAATGCTCTCCTCGTGTTCGACCTCGCGATGTCCCTCCGTTGTGTCCCTACAATGGTCTTGGTTACTCCAGAAATACTAACCATTAAGGCTTTACATTTGCATTTCCGTGTCAGACATTTTTCTTTCCGAGTGAATGTGGTGGTCAAGAATTGAACTCGACCGTGTCCTCGACCACTAGACGGCCTATTGTATGTGCCTTGTTAGTTCAAATTCATAAAACATGCCATTCTCACGTCATTGCGTCCGCAAGAACTCAGGTGCCTCAATGTAGCCCATGGTCTCGGATACTATACCACTCTTATTTACTCGAGGGAATCAATGATCTGCTGTTTTGAAATGTAATGGCATTGTGGAGATATTAGCTCACATCGTTGCCATTTTTGACTATCCTCACCGCTGGCTCATTGGGGTCTCTGTGCCAGTCTCGCCGGCTGTTTAGCGCCACGCCTCTGAGCAAATAACGAGCCTTGCTTGCTCCTCGCCATCTCCATCGTGAACAATGTCGGATGCTCGCTTGTCCTCGTTGGACACCCTACGTCTCTCCCAATCATTGTCGCACAGCGACGCCCAATCCACACCTCTGGATTCCCAGAGTAGCAGGCCTTCGGCTTCGAAGACCGAATCGAAGACGGATCATTTCGGATTCCTAGAAGTCCTGTCTGGAACTGACCCTGTCGTCGAGCAAGTACCCCAGCTATTACACGTGCTCGCCGCTCACCTAGCTTTCCCGCCAGTATCGTCGCTATTCATGGTCTGCAAGGACATAGAGAGAAGACATGGACGACAGAAGACGGAGACTTGTGGCTACGTGACCTCTTGCGTACCGACATACCCAACGCTCGAGTCCTTCTCTATGGATACGACGCCGACACTCGCAGTCGAGAATGCGTATCAACCCAGACGATGCGTCGACATGCCGAGAAGCTAGCCCAGGCACTCTCACGGATACGCAAGGACGCTCGAGTAAGGGAAACAATTCTTGCCGATTGGCCTCCTTTGAACAAGTGATTAGCGTCCGATCATTTTCGTTGCCCATGATCTAGGAGGTATCATTCTCAAATGGGTTCGTAATACGGGAGCCACCAAAACCCAGCTGCTGACCCTTTCGTAGGCTCTCGTCATTTGCCATAATGAGAGTTTGACATCCAAGAGTAGCCTTCGTGACGTGGCCGTATCCACGCATGGAATCTTATTCTTTGGAACCCCGCACTCCGGCCTCGAAAATACAAACATTCTTGAAGGAATCAACCTCTTGGCGTCGGTATACATGGAGACTACCGACAATATCATCAAGGATCTTCGATCCAACTCGGCTGAACTCGAGAACATTCAGAGTCTGTACGTCGCGGTGAGCGAGAAGATCAACAGCATCTTCTTTTGTGCGGAGTATGCGACATCAGGTATTGGAAATCGTGGAGAACTGGTGAGTGGATTCCCAATCACGAATCCAATACTAAACGAAAAATAGAATGTTCCATATCACTCAGCCACTATCTCCGGTGACCGCAACGGGACGCCGATCGTGCTTCATGCGAATCACCGCAACATGGTTCGATTTTCATCCAAAGATGACGAAAACTATAAAACGGTTCATCATCGCCTCAAGGGGTACGTCGACAATGCCCCCCTGGCAGTGCAGGAGAAGTGGGCAATAGAGGACAAGCTTCGCAGTTTGTAACCAGTCTACCCCGCTGTCTTTAGCTGATCAAAGCATAGCTGTAGCAAATGAAGAATATGCTCCTCCAGAGGACATACTGCCTAAACCTCGTCCATCCGTATCAAGGAGCTACATCAAGCGAGAGGCAGTCCAGTCCCTCATCACGCAGAAGTTGCTCTCGGGTGGTCAGGTGCAACGTCAACCAAGGTGTATATTACATGGAATCGGAGGGTCAGGTAAGACTCAACTAGCAACGAACTGGATTGGAGAGAACGAAGCCAGGTACGAACGATAGAAATGCTTGGAATTGTCTCATCTTTACTAGGTTTACTCGAGTGATTTTTGTCGACGCCTCCAGTCAGACGCAAATTGAAGCAGACTTGGAGCAATTTATTCGCTCCTTGGGCCCGGAGTACAGAGCGATGGGGTGGAAGGATGCAATTGCCTACCTCGACGGCAAGGAAAGAGGCTGGTTACTATTCATCGACAATGCCGACTCTCCAAACCTCGACCTTGGCCCATATCTTCCCGCTTCCATTCACGGGTTTATTTTGATCACCACGAGGAATAGCGAGTGCATAAGCTACGCTCCAGATGGGGCTGTTGCTGTTGGTGATCTCGAGGAAAACGAGGCGGTCAATCTGCTTCACAAACTCGCCAATGCCTCGCCTACATCCAACACCAAGTCTATCGAGATCGTTCAGGAGTTGGGGATGCTGGCGCTCGCGATCACTCAAGCAGGAGTGTACATTCGCAAGACACGGCGACTCGAAACGTATGTGAACACGTTTCGAAAGCACCGAGACGAACTCCTGCGCAAGCAGCCAGATTTCGGCAACGAGTATACATCGTCGACATACACCGCATTCGACCTGTCGTTCCACAATTTGCCGGCGAAGACACAAGACTTCCTGAAGATTTGCGCGTTTCTTCACCATTCGCTCATCCCGATTTCATTGTTTGAGCACTCGATAGAGTCCAGCTTTACTACATACACTGTTTTGAATGACTTTCCTCCCCGAGAGTCTGACAAAACATTTATCTCAACGCTCCAGGAGATTCTAGGCACGGCGTGGAACGAGGTCGCATTCCAGGAGATCATTGACTCGGCATCTCAAGCGTCATTTATCAATGTTTCGAACGATGGGTTATTCTACACCGTGCATCCACTCCTTCAGATGTACATCAAGGATTATCTTAACGATGAAGATAATCGACACTATGCGCGCACGGCGACCCAACTCGTACTGGGGGCAATCCGGCCGTTGGAGGGTAGCAATGGGCGGCTTTGGCAATTGCTTCCACATGCTAACAATATTCCTCGGTCAGTGCAATCGGAGGATGTGGCACATGCATTAGCCTTCTGCAAGCTTTACAACTCGTTGGGTGGCTGGAGGGCTTGCCAAGAACTGCTAAAATGTGCACTCTCCAAAGTCCAGCAGCGTCACGGTCAACGGCACAAAAGCTCAATATGGGTGATGGTCGCGCTTGGGGACATGTTAGAGAAGTGTGGTCAGTCGGAAGAAGCAGAAAAGATTGAGCGAGAGGTACTCGCTCTGCAGCTCGACATTCTTGGACAGCGCCATCCAGATACCATTTTGGCAATGGGCAACCTTGCCATCACCTTGAACCAGCGTGGTCAGTTGGACGAAGCAGAGAAGATGAGGCGAGAGGTACTCACTCTGCGGCTCGACATCCTTGGACAGTGCCATCCACATACCATTTCGGCAATGGGCAACCTTGCCGTCACCTTGAACCAGCGTGGTCAGTTGGACGAGGCAGAGAAGATGAGGCGAGAGGTACTCGCTCTGCAGCTTGACATCCTTGGACAGCGCCATCCAGATACCATTTCGGCAATGGCCAACCTTGCCATCACCTTGAACCAGCGTGGTCAGTTGGACGAAGCAGAGAAGATGATGCGAGAGGTATTCGCTCTGCAGCTCGACATCCTTGGACAGCGCCATCCACATACCATTTCGTCAATGGGCAGCCTTGCCATCACCTTGAACCAGCGTGGTCAGTTGGACGAAGCAGAGAAGATGATGCGAGAGGTACTCGCTCTGCAGCTTGACATCCTTGGACAGCGCCATCCACATACCATTTTGGCAATGGCCAACCTTGCTGTCACCTTGAACCAGCGTGGTCAGTTGGACGAAACAGAGAAGATTCAGCGAGAGGTACTCGCTCTGCGGCTCGACATCCTTGGACAGCGCCATCCAGATACCATTTCGGCAATGGCCAACCTTGCTGTCACCTTGAACCAGCGTGGTCAGTTGGACGAAGCAGAGAAAATGAGGCGAGAGGTACTCGCTCTGCAGCTCGACATCCTTGGACAGCGCCATCCACATACCATTTCGGCAATGGGCAACCTTGCCATCACCTTGAACCAGCGTGGTCAGTTGGACGAAGCAGAGAAGATTCAGCGAGAGGTACTCGCTCTGCGGCTCGACATCCTTGGACAGCGCCATCCAGATACCATTTCGGCAATGGCCAACCTTGCCGTCACCTTGAACCAGCGTGGTCAGTTGGACGAAGCAGAGAAGATTCAGCGAGAGGTACTCGCTCTGCAGCTTGACATCCTTGGACAGCGCCATCCACATACCATTTCGGCAATGGCCAACCTTGCTGTCACCTTGAACCAGCGTGGTCAGTTGGACAAAGCAGAGAAGATTCAGCGAGAGGTACTCGCTCTGCAGCTCGACATCCTTGGACAGCGCCATCCACATACCATTTCAGCAATGGGCAACCTTGCCAACACCTTGAACCAGCGTGGTCAGTTGGACGAAGCAGAGAAGATGAGGCGAGAGGTACTCGCTCTGCAGCTTGACATCCTTGGACAGCGCCATCCAGATACCATTCGGGCAATGGCCAACCTTGCTGTCACCTTGAACCAGCGTGGTCAGTTGGACGAAGCAGAGAAGATGAGGCGAGAGGTACTTGCTCTGCAGCTCGACATCCTTGGACAGCGCCATCCAGATACCATTCGGGCAATGAGCAACCTTGCCATCACCTTGAACCAGCGTGGTCAGTTGGACGAAGCAGAGAAGATGAGGCGAGAGGTACTCGCTCTGCGGCTCGACATCCTTGGACAGCGCCATCCAGATACCATTTTGGCAATGGCCAACCTTGCTGTCACCTTGAACCAGCGTGGTCAGTTGGACGAAGCAGAGAAGATGAGGCGAGAGGTACTCGCTCTGCAGCTCGACATCCTTGGACAGCGTCATCCGGATACCATTTCGGCAATGGCCAACCTTGCTGTCACCTTGAGCCAGCGTGGCCAGTTGGACGAAGCAGAGAAAATGAGGCAAGAGGTACTCGCTCTGCAGCTTGACATCCTTGGACAGCGCCATCCACATACCATTTTGGCAATGGCCAACCTTGCCAACACCTTGAACCAGCGTGGTCAGTTGGACGAAGCAGAGAAGATGAGGCGAGAGGTACTCGCTCTGCAGCTCGACATCCTTGGACAGCGCCATCCGGATACCATTTCGGCAATGGCCAACCTTGCCGTCACCTTGAACCAGCGTGGTCAGTTGGACGAAACAGAGAAGATGATGCGAGAGGTACTCACTCTGCGGCTCGACATCCTTGGACAGCGCCATCCAGATACCATTTCGGCAATGGCCAACCTTGCCGTCACCTTGAACCAGCGTGGTCAGTTGGACGAAGCAGAGAAGATGAGGCGAGAGGTACTTGCTCTGCAGCTCGACATCCTTGGACAGCGCCATCCGGATACCATTTCGGCAATGGCCAACCTTGCCGTCACCTTGAACCAGCGTGGTCAGTTGGACGAAACAGAGAAGATTGAGCGAGAGGTACTCGCTCTGCGGCTCGACATCCTCGGTCAGCGCCATCCAGATACCATTTCGGCAATGGGCAACCTTGCCTTCACCTTGTCTGATCGTGGTCAGTTGGACGAGGCAGGAAGGATTGAGCAGGACGTCCTTGCTCTGCGGCTGGAGACTCTCGGTCCGCGGCATCCAACAACTCTCAATGCCTCATACAACCTCTCTATCATATTATGCATGAATAATCAACTCAACGAAGCTGCAAGGCTCCTTCAAGACACCATGGAACTACGCGTTGAAGTCTTGGGTGCGGATCATCGTTGTACTGTGGACTCAAAAGAGCTGCTGGAGTCCATTATTTCACAATAAGCTCGTCCCTCTCGTGGTAGATTTCAACGACTCCTCTCCCTCTGCTGTATATGCACTGAACACTCTACATAGTCCTGTCTTGCTCTACCAGATCATTCCAACTGTATTCGAGTGTTGATTCTCTCTCTCTTACATATATAATCAGTCAGTATCAGATCCTATGTCAGTCTCGAGTATGATCTGGATTGGGATCATCTTATCCGAATGCCGATTGAGTCAAGTACCCAGGAAGTGTTAGACATTTCCAGAGTTCTGTCAGCGACCATGTAGTGAGGACATCCTTTGACCCGGCGACATGGCTTCAAGCACGAGACAGCCTGTCGAATATGTTCTTTTCGATATGGATGGCCTACTCATATACCCTAAATTCATCTGCACGAGTGCCTTCTGATCATTGTCTAGCGACAGCGAGCGCGTTTACACCGAAGTAACCAGTACGGCCTCCGATCAAGTATTAAGTCTCTGAAAAGATTCTATTCTGGCGCGTTATGGACGTGAAATGACATGGGAGATTAAGTCCCAGGTGATGGGCAAACGCAGGTAGCTTGTTCTCTTCTAAAGTACTTGGCTGATGTTCCCTCCCAACCGAACGTGTCAGAGCAGAACTTGTGTGGGAACTCCTTCCTGGGATCGAATACGAGCTCAGCATTGACAACTACCTCGCTGAGCGACGACGCCTCCAAGATCTTGAGTGGCCACTCACCCGTCTCATGCCCGGTGCAGCCAAACTCGTCCGACAGTTACATAAGCACAGCATCCCCATGGCCATCGCAATTGGTTCCATCAGACGTAATTCGGATCTAAAGACCCACCACGAAAAGTGCGATCCCGAAAAGGTCGAAATCTTTCGGTTATTCGGCGACAAGATTATGTGTGGTGATGACTCGGAGCATGGAAAGGCTGTTTGGAGTACCGAAAAGGTTGTACGAGGCAATCCATTTCCGGATATTTTTCTCTGTGCAGCAGAGTTGATTGGCAGAAATGTTGGAAGGGAGGAGCACGATATCAGCAAACAAGAGAAGCTTGAGAGGAGCAAAGGTTTGGTATGTAGTGGATCATCTGTGCTCACTGCTTCTCATGAACCTCCAGGTCTTCGAAGACGGAATCCCGGGTGTTTTGGCTGGCAAAGCAGCTGGGATGCAAAGTCAGTGAACCCTTCGTCGATATCGTGCATTCTCACCCTTCCTTAGTCGTTTGGGTACCGGATCCAAATCTACTCGCCGTCGACTCGTCCTTGGACGTGACCATGCTTTCCTCCCTAGAGCAGTTTCAACCTGAGGAATGGGGCCTTCCTGCGTACGATTCGGACCCAAAAGCATCTTAATTCATGAGATTCAATGGACCCCTTAGAGCATGTCAAGACAGATGGCTTTTCCAGGCAAATCGATACGACATACACCAATATACAAGAGAACAAGGTAAATCGTCGCGTAGAGACGGTGTGGCGATGAACAGGCATCGATAAGTATCCTATATTGAAATGGGTGATCGTTGCTTGAGGCGTAAAGGTGTTGCGTGCGACTGGAAGAAGGAAATGGGGGCGAGCGGGAAACCGAGACGCTGACGGGCGTCGAACTTGTGGGAATGAGGAAACGGCTAGAATTCAGACTCTGGTAGTTCGCTATCTACAGGATAGGTAGATTATGGGGGTTTATATATGCGCGAGAGCGCCAGACGAAACGCGGAGGGATGGGGATGGAAAATACGAGAAGGAGATGAGACAGAGCGGAGCTGCTGCGCCGCTTAGAGAGTGTAAGAGACTAGTGAGAGTGTAAGAGACTAACTGGTTATTCCAGAAAGTCCCAGCCGCGCCTGTGCCACAGGGCGCGAGGCTCGAGGGCGTTACAATATGTCAGCGAATGCCACAACGTATGCAGTCCAGGCGCTTGCATCCTCTTCGGATACCAACAATAACTTAGGTATTATTGAACGCAGTTGGAGTGAGATGCTGGTCAGCCCCGTTTAGACAGATTCAGTCGGTCGAGTTCTCGACTGAATAACAGACTCCACGCCATGAAAAAGTAGCACACCCCCGCGGGGAATGCACACTTCCACACGACTTCGTTCCAGTCCCATTTTCGGCTATTGTTCTTGATGTGACGGCCGTTGGAGCGCTTGCCACTCCTGCCTTCACTTTCCGCCTCGATCCCTCCCAGAACCTTTTTTCCGCCAAACCCGAGCGCAATCGAGGCGACGGTATGTGCAGAGTACTGAGTCGAGACCGAGTCGCGGTGCCAGTCGTCAATGTTCGAGGTCACCCAAAGTTGTATAGAGCGCGTTATATGTACACGACGTCAATCATGTCCCCTTTCTGTGAGAAAGCTACTCACGCATGTTGTGGTACCTATCACAGCCCAGCAAGCTAAAGGGCGTTCGACCCAGTCGTACTGAAGGAAGCGAAGGGTGTAAAACGTCGCGGGCCAACATATCGCTTGGAGGGCGAGGAGACGGATAAGGGTGGAAGCGATTGGATAGTAATGGCGCCACGTATTTAGCAGACCTGTGGTAAATGCAAGCACCTGATAGGCGGTAAGGAGGGACTTGTAATCGGTCAATCGAGGGAATACGCTTGAAATTGGACGGGTCTCACCCAAGCAGCAGCTGCCATGTAATCTAGCCTAGTGTTTCCATCTGGACTTGGTTGAGAGGTGCACATACGCGCGAGAAGGTGCAGCGTCTCGACACCTGCAGGGATCACAGCAAGCGTGCGGAGACATTGGAATATTAACGGCATGAGTTGTTCGAAATTTACGCTCCAGTTGATCGAACTACCGCTGATTCCGACGACAATGGCGTGCTTTTCTAGCGGCAAAGATTTGTGGCCATTGATCGACGGCGGTTTGGTATTGTTACTGTGTGTTTTTGACCGTGAATGATGCAACGATGCACGCTGTAGAGGAGATATTCAAGTCTTATGTGAATGTGGTGGCGAAGACTGGATTCACTTGGCCTCGGCTACCTCAGTATACGCCCTACTCGGCCTTGTGTGCCCTGATAATTGCTAAGACGCTAGTGTATCCCATTGTTAGTTCGGGCGATCCACTCCGCACTCGGAAGTCGCCTCGAGGTAGCTCGGCTGTTAGCGCATGTATTCAGCGGAAGACACGTGTAAACCAGTGAGCTATTAATTCCTACCGCATTCCTGTCATGGCGTAGAGAAATGCTTATAGCATTCTTGACTCTCAACGAGACGCGCGAATCTGTGTGTAACACTTGTTCTACAAGTACACCATCAGAGTCAAATCTCTATCAAATGTACCGAGTTGTTGGCTCAAGTGGACAGTCTCCTCACCATTTGCCGCTGTGCCATCCTCACCCAGACGTTTACCGTGCGGGGCAAAGAAACGAGGCTTGCTTGCTCCCGACCACATCCAATCGTGAATGATGCTTCTTCAGGCCCGTTTGCGCTTGACGAATCTCCTACGTCCCTCCCAGTCCTCGTTGCAGAATACGGAACAGTCCACACAGGCAAACCCCAAGAATCACGGAGCTGTAATCAAAACACCCCAATCAAAGAAATGTAATCTCGGGCTCCTGGAAATCTACTCTGGAACTGATCCTGTTGCCGAGTAAGCACCCTGCCCGTTGCATGTGCTCACCACTCACCCACCCCGGATTTGCCAGTATCGTTGCCATCCACGGCCTGCAAGGACATAGAGAGAAGACGTGGACATCAGATGACGCAATCTCGTGGCTACGTGACCTCTTGCCTACCGATATACCAAACGCCCGAATCCTCACGTACGGTTATGACGCCGACACCCGCAGTAAAGAATGCGTATCAACCCTGACAATGCGTCGGCATGCCAAAGCGCTAGCACAGGCACTCTCACGTGAACGGAAAGACGCTCCTCGCGTAAGTAACTCTCCTTGGTGGTTGGTCTCTCCCTAAACGTGACTAGCGTCCCATCGTTTTTGTTGCGCACGACCTAGGAGGTATCATTCTCAAATGGGTTCGTACCATTGAAAGCACGACTAGAACCAACTGCTGATGCTCGCATAGGCTCTCGTTATCTGCCACAATCAGAGTTTGACGTCCAAGGGGGACCTCCGTGACGTTCTCGTTTCCACACATGCAATCCTATTCTTTGGGACACCGCACTCTGGTCTCGATAGCACGAGCGTCCTTGAAGCAATCAATCGTCTGGCATCGGCGTACATGGAAACGACAGACATCGTCCTCAAGGATCTTCAACCCAACTCAGCTGAGCTCGAGAACATACAAAGTCTGTACCTCGCGGCGAGCGAAAATATCAGTAGTATCTTCTTCTGCGCGGAATATGCGACATCTGGTATTGGGAATCGAGAAGACTTGGTGAGTGGATCTTCAATCCGGAATTGTATATTGAATGAGTGATAGAATGTCTCATATCACTCGGCCACTATACCTGGCGACCGCAACGCGACGACAATCACCCTTCATGCGAATCACCGCGATTTAGTTCGCTTTGCATCCAAGGAGGACGACAACTATAAGACGGTTCATCATCACCTCAAGGACTATGTCGACAGCGCGTCTGCTGCGGTGCAGGAAAAGTGGATCACAGAGGACAGCTGTCGTAGTTAGTAGTCACTTCATTTCCTATGCTCGGCTGATAAGATATAGGCGCGGCGAAGCGAGAGCCTGTTTCTCTGAAGCTCATAATGCCAAAGCCATGCCCACCAGTGTCAAGAAGCTACATTGAGCGAAAGAAGATTCACTCGTTCATCACACAGAAGCTGCGTCCAGACGGTTCCGTGAAACACCAAGCACGGTGTGTGTTATATGGGATCGGGGGGTCCGGCAAAACTCAACTGGCAACGAACTGGATTCGGGAGCATGAATCTAGGTATGAACTATGTAAACGTCAGAATAGCTCTGACCCTCGCTAGCTTTACTCGGGTGATTTTTGTCGATGCCTCTAGCCAACCGCAAATCGAAGCAGACCTGGAACAATTCGCTCGCTCCTTGGGCCGAGAGTATAGCAAGATGACTTGGCAGGATACAGTCGCCTACCTTGATTGCAAGGAAAAAGGCTGGTTGCTGTTCATCGACAATGCCGACTCATCAGACCTCAACCTCCATCCATACCTACCCACTACTGCTCATGGGTCTATTTTGATTACAACAAGGAATACCGAATGCGTCGGCTACGCTCCGGATGGCGCAATTCCTGTTGGCGGTCTTGAGGAGAAAGAAGCAGTGGATCTTCTTCATAAAATTGCCAATGTCTCGCCTACGTCCGACGCCGGATCTATCGAGATCGTCCGCGAGTTGGGGTTGCTAGCACTCGCGATCACCCAAGCGGGAGTATACATTCGCAAGACGCGGCGGGTCGACACGTATCTTGAGTCGCTCCAGAAGCACCGAGATCAGCTTCTGCGCAAACAGCCCGATATCGGCAACGAGTACACATACTCGATATATACCGCCTTCGATCTGTCATTCCACGGCTTGCCAGCAAAGTCACAAGATTTTCTCAAGATTTGCGCATTCCTCCACTATTCCCTTATACCGATTGCTTTATTTAGGCAGTCAATGAAGTCCGGATACAGGACGGAGAAAAATATGGAGAATAGTCTTCCTCCAGAGTGTGACCAACCGGTTATCTCAGCCCTTCAGAAGATTCTAGGCAGAGCTTGGGATGAGGTTGAATTCCAAGAGATCGTCGACCCTGCATCCCGTGCGTCATTCGTAGACGTTTCGATTGATGGACTATTCTACACCGTCCATCCTCTTCTTCAGATGTACATCAAGGACTGCATTGGTAAAGAGGAGAGTCAACGCTATGCACGCATGACGATCCAACTAATACTCGGTGCTATTCGACCGCCGTCGGATGGTAGTAATGTGCTGCATTGGCAATTGCTTCCGCACGCCAACAAAATCCCTCGCTCGGTTCAGTTGGAGATTAGCTCACATGCATTGAACTTCTACTGGCTTTACCATAGTGTGGGTGACTGGGCGGCCTGCCAAGAGCTCTTAGAGCCTCTCCTTTCCCAAAGTCAGCAGAGCTATGGTAAAACGGACCCACTCTCAATGTGGTTGATTGGCCAACTTGGCAACGTGTTACGGAGCTCTGGTCAGTTGGACAAGGCAGAAGAGGTAAAGCAAGAAGTTGTCGCTCTACGGCAATATATCAATCGCAACAGGGGCCAATACGCTACTGTGATAACGAGCGACATCGAGAGTATTTGGTACAAGTGTCTTCAGTTGCAGGAGGCTGAACAGAGTGAGCGAGCGCTACTTGCCTTGCGGCGGGATATCTTTGGACAGCGGCACCCAAAAACTCTCGAAGCTTCATACAATCTCTCCTTGACATTGTATGAATTTCAAAAAATTGACGAAGCCGCAAAGCTGCTGCAGGAGACTATGGAATTACGCGCTCAGGTCTTTGGTAAAGACCATCCTCATACCCTGAAGTCGAAGCAACTTCTCAAACGCATCGTTTTAAAGCAATATCTCCGATACCTCGATTCCCCAATCGCGTATTTCGTCTGTGCTCTTCCGTTTATCCCCATTATCAGATGGTGGTGGCGATTTCAGGCCAGTAACTGGGAAAGGTGTGGGCGTGCAAGCATGTTCCCTATCACCTGTCTACTATGCGTAGCATGGAAATCCAGCCGCTTCGGAGATGGATCGTAGTATTGCGTGTAGTGACCATAAACGTACCAGTTGCTATATATTTATTGTCATATCACTCAGTGAGATTCGGAGTTTAGCGTGACTACATGAGGTACGATTATTTCCCACTATACGCTTTTAATATGGCCAGTTGTTTGGGTACTCGAATAATCGATTACAACTTATGACCTTGTGAATAAGCACGCTTAGTCTTCCTATTCTTTGTGAGTTTCGTCTCCTTCGTGTTCAGACTAATCCATCGACTGGGGCAGTCGATGAGATTGAGTCCGTGCCATCCGCGACGACGAACAGACCGCGAAAGACACTCGAGATCCAGGGGAGCAAACTACGAGGAAAGCTGAAGATGACATTATTGCTCCTTATTAGCTCAGTGTCACCATATCCTTCAGGAAAGGAGGCGGAGCGAGTGGAGGGTGCCAGAGGGCTTGTGGCTGGGGTGGCGGAAGCCATGTTGCAAAACATATGGACCCGATACAGCAGTCTACTATATAAGCTGCAGGTAACCATTAAGATGTTGCGATTCAACCACTTGGATAAACAATTGCTAGTGATAAGTAAGAACGACGAGGGGATATCATTTCTACCAAAAATACAATAGTTAGCATGGTCTCGGATAATTCAAGCTGCAACGCTGCGCACTAAGCAGTTTACCGAGCCAGGTCCACCGTTTCAATCCGTTCAATGACAGCAGCGATGTTTGGTTGAAATGCATCCTCGCCGAGAAGCTTGCTAATACCAGCCTTGGTGAACATCTTGAGTGGCTGATTTCGGAGATGTGCAAAGTACAGGCTAACTCCACGGTTCTATAGCATGTGATTAGCGGCATCCAAGGGGAAATACGATAGACGTACTCTGTAGGTCTGGACGATCTCCATAAAGATTTGGGTTGCCCTGCTGCCCGTTAGACGATGGCAAGGATAGGCTAGAGAAACTTACGAAGCGTCGCATGTCTCCACATCAGCCATGTGAAATGCCAAGACGGTCGCTTGCTGACGGCGAGGAGCATCTCCGGGATGATGAACGGAGGCACCATACAGTTCGAGTCGGCGAAGGCGTTCTAGAGCCGAATGAGAACATTTCCATGATTAATGAGATATTAATACCTTTCAGCTGTGAAGTATTCGCTAGGTACCAAGTCAGCATCTATTGGACATCGCGTTGGTTGACTGACCAAAGTCAAGACTTTCCCGAATGCGAATGATCAGAATGCCAGGAACCGGCTCTTGAGCATCCGGGTTCTCAATGACCGGTTTCCATTTGTCAGTTCCAGGCACGCGACCCTGATCTTTGGTGAGCCTAAGTCTTGCGGTTCCAACAAGTACCTACTAGAATAGACATTCGAGCCCTCGAAGAGCGATGGACAACCATGAGAAGAGAAACTGTGACGGAAATTGCAACGCCGACTTCCACACTCCAGAGCACGGTCAAAAGGAATGTCAAGGCCATCAGTGCAAGGTCGGTCCATGACCCAAGACTGAGCAAACACTATAAGCAGATAGAAATGATGATGACTGGGACTTACCTCCAGAAGAAGTGGATGTCTTCAGGAGCCTCGCTTACGAGACCGACGACTACAAGGCAAATACTGGATGAAATATTAGCACACGATACTAAATCAGAGAGAGCTTACATTGCAGCAAGAACACACTTCGGTAGGAAGTGCAATGCAGGCAACAGGAAGAAGATGGCCAAGAGCACCAAAGAGGAGCAGACCAACGAAGACATCTGCGACCGGCATCCCAACTCGGCGTTGAGCTTTGATCTAACGACATTAGATGGGGCTATAAAGCTTCGCTCAAAAGACAAACCTAGTGATGGCCCCAAAAGCAGGGACCGTACCAGGAATAAAAGACCCCGCGAGATTTGCAGATCCAAGAGCAACGAGCTCGCGGTTCAAGCTAATTGAGTAGCCAAAGCGTCCACTGTTCTGCTTCGCTGCAACAAGAGAGTCGAGGAAGCCGATTACGGATATCAGACTATGAGGATGTGAGCGTTGAAAGTCAGCAAGAAGCAGAAACGTACATAGCAGTAGGCGTAGTAGCTTTGAACCAGTCTAGATTCTCTTGCCGGAGAGGAAAATCGAAATATGAATCGTCCTTTGACAGCGCGACGTCGCCGAGAATGGCAATTCCTCGCTTATCCCAGCGATAGACGCTCGAGAGGAAAGTAGAAATGACGACCACAAGGAAGATCTCGGGGATGATTCTGACCCATCCATGAGCAGCTGCAAAGTGACGTTTCAGGTATCGGATGGTGACGAGTATGAATAGGGTCGTAAACGACAAGAGTGTGGTAGAGCGGTTGATGGAACCTATGTTGTCGATAATAAAAGCCACCTTGTCTGGTGTCGTGGTCGGGTTGACCTCGCGTTCGAGGCCGGCGAGGCCCACCATCGGAATGAGTTGTTCACTATAACACCGTGAGATTTGAGCATTGTCAAGAAATCCAACTTACATAGCAATGACAACTGCTACGGCAGTCACAAATCCTCGAAGAAGCGCACGAGAAAGAATAACGTCAATGAAACCCAGGCGAACAAAGCCGAGGAGGAACGTGAAGACGCCAACTTGGAACGTGATTATAGTCGAGATTGCTATAGCCACCAGATGGGCATCATCCGGTGGGCCATGTGGGTCAGAGTGAATAAGTTTGGTCAAGGTCTGGCCGACGATGAGTGACAAAGATGCTTCCGGCCCCACATTAAGCTGCCGGCACGAGCCAAGAAGGGCGTAAATAAACCCAGGAATTGCAGCAGCAAACTATACGAGACTTCAATAACGGTCAAATGTTCGTCGCGAGAGGCTCACCAATCCCGTCAAAGGAGGCAATTTTGCTAGAGATGTGGCATAACTGATTGATTGGGGGATAAGGATTGATGCGACCGTCACTCCAGCAATGCAGTCGCCCAGAAGTCTACCCAAATTGAGGTCCAGAGTGATCCTGACAGCATTTTGTACTCACAAAGACATTGAGTAATTTGGTATCCATGATGTGCCGGGCACGTAGTAGTGCGTTCGTGTCTTGACCTTTTTCCAGGCGGCCTGTGCAGGAGTATTCGGATCGTCTCGCGCTGGATCTAGAAACAGAATAAGGCCTCGATTGTTTCAAACGAGCCCTGACTTGCCATAGTCGTCTGGAACTTGGGTTTGCACCCATCCTTCCTCCAGGTCGTCGATTGTGTCCACTCGAGTAGGTGTAGAATCTGTATTTCTTCCTTCTGGAATTGTTACATCCTTTATTGAGCCTGCTCTTGACGTTGTTGCGCTTAGAAACGGCGTTTCGAGCCGACGCGATGTCATGGTGTAGGGAAAAGGCGTGGCCAATCACCAATTCTGAATATTCCGGAGATGCTCCAAAGATTAGAAAATACAATGTTTTAGCTCGAAATTTCCACGGTCTGGCTTCAGGGTCTCGAGGATCTGCAAACTCGTGCTGGCCGCATGAATGGCTATTGTGTGGCCGGACAGATGCAGGCAATCGCATGGATACCCCATTGTACATTATAAACTGGTCTACGCTATTTCTTGGGCTCACAAGTGGCCGCTGGAGCACGCTAAAGTCAGCCGCCTCTTTTGAACCTGACCACGACCATCTGGAGACTCGGAGAGCCCAGAATTCGTGCAAGATGGATCCCTCCTCTTCACGTCATGGCCATAGGACACGACACCATCGATCAGAAAATTCAAGTGGCAGCAAAAAGGGGTCTGGAGGTTCGCAGGATATCCACAACATGGTCATCTCGAGACCAATGCCTTTGGGGTCGCAAGCAAGGATGTCCGACTTGCATCCAAATGCTGCACTTGCTCCTCCAAGACCGTCGTTGTCGTTAGAACCAGGCGCCATCCGTGCCGTCAAGACTTCGACAAGTCGAAGCGCGAGGCCATCACTGGAAAGGGAAAAGGGCAAAGCCATCAGTGTGGAGCCCCAAAAGCCACGAGACCCACGACGACAACATATAAATTTTCGACGACAGCAATCAGACTCGCCGCCTTTGGCCACGCAACCTGCGCCGCCCGCCACATATGATGCGGATGGAGGAGAGGGCTCGACACGAGTATCCCACGAGAATAACTATGAAAAGCTTCCATCATTTATTCCTCTCCAATCGCCCAAGGAGAAACTTCTATCCCCAGAGGAGCAGGAGTTTGAGCGCGCGTTGCGTCGCCGACGAATACGGGTAATGGCAATATGCGCTATCATTCTTCTTCTTGTTATTGCGACTATTATTCTCCTCGTCCGAATTGTACGACCAAAGCTCGTTGGTGCCATTGATGGCATCGGCCACAACTCCACCACAACCCTCAACGACGATCAGTCTAGATGCTTAAACGACTTTCGAGACAATGCGCCATCCAACCCAACTGCGTATCAATGCTCGAACTGTTTACCGACCTTGCAGAGCGTCTCATCGGATTTTCTCAACAGCGCGTCAAACGCTCGAGATGCCGATTTGATCGCAGCCGCGAAGCAATTCTGCGGCGCGAGTTCGATATTTACTTCTGCAAACACCGGAGGACAAAATGCATTTTCTAGTGCAGGGTGGATGAAAGATGTAAAGATATGTACTTGGGGAGGAGTGACATGCGACGGCTCGGGTTCAATTACTGCCCTGTACGTGGATGCACTTATTCTTTGCCCCCTACTGACACTTTGCTCGATAGTTCGTTGCAACATCCGGCAATTCCTCAAGTCATACCAGGAGCCCTTTCTGCCCTGACCTCTCTGGTTTCACTTTCTATCACTGGTGATAAAAATGATCCTACCGGTCCCCTCAATGGCAGTTTACCGTCATCGTTGCGTGACCTTCAACTGTACAACACGTCATTCCAGGGCTTTGAGAGTGATGCCATCTTCAAGCAAGACGGTGCCCTGGCGAAACTCAAGTCGTTGACGATGGATGGAAACTGGGCAATGGGAGGAAGCCTCCCAGACTCGATTCTAAATGTACCACTTCAGAATCTGTAAGCATCTCCTATTGGGATTTTTCCTCTACTGACGAAAATCTATAGCACCGTCAGGAATCAGAATCTTTATCCAAACCTTCTTGGTATTGGCTCCAGCACCGTCTTCGCGGAGACGCTTGAATTATTGTACGTCTTCGGATACTTGAAAGCTTGTGCTCACTATATCTCAGAGACCTCTCATACAACGGATTCACTCAAAACTTGACAAGCTTATCTCTTCCACGACTCCTTACGCTGGACCTCTCGAACAATAACCTCGTCTTTGTCTCTCCAGGGTTCGCCTTTCCATCGTTGCTCCGAGTCGTTCACATGCAGAACAATCCCGCATTACATGGCGGGCTGAGTTCAGCACTCTGCCAGAGCACATGGCTCACGGACTGCAATTTTCAGCTCACTGGCTTTTCGTCGACTCCAAATATTACGTGCGGTATTTGCCGCTTCAACTAGAACGCTACTGAGACGACCCACTCCCGTGGTCGCCTCAGAGCGTAACGCAAACATGACACGCCATCTTCCACCCTAATCACTCCTCTTCACGCTGTATTCACCGTTGGAGATCTGGCTGGCTGCTCTCAGACGGCTTCGCCTTGTAGTCTCTTTGTTATGACTTGTACGACTTTATTGGAAGGAAAGGAATATTTGAAATCTCCTATAATTATGCCGATTGGCATTTGTAAAGACGTGGACCAGAGAGGTACTTGGACCCGACCTCTCTGCCGTTGCAACCCCTATGAGCAGTGGATCGAGTTACACAAATTCGCGCGATTTCCCACCGGGATATGGAGACTTTAAGCTCATTTCCAGCGACAAAGTCGCCTTCCACATTCCTCGTTCGCTTCTGACCCATGTCTCCCCCGTCTTTCGAGACATGTTCGCAATGGGAGATGGACCTTCAGAGCTCCAGGTGACAGAGGACGCTAGTACGCTCCGTCTTCTTCTTCTCTTCTTCGACCCAGTTCAAGATATCGACGTCCCTATGGACTTGGCACGCTTACTGCGCTTCTCGAAGCCGCCCAAAAGTATCAAGCTCCTCAAGTCGTCAAATGGTGGGAGAGAGAGGTCAGAAAGCCATCACGGAAGAAGCTCAACGACCCAATGCTCTGCCTGGCCATCGCTGCACGTTTCAGTCTACACGAGACCGTGCGTGCGGCTTTGCGAGACCTAGTCAAGGCCCCTCTCAAAGAGCTCCAGACGCCCATTCTCTTTGAGAGCAAGTTATTCTCACATTTACTCGAACTACGCGCCGACCGAAGCGCATGGTTCAGAGCGAAGCTAACACAGGTAATGGCTCCGGTATGGGCAATGGGCTCTTGGCGATTTGCAGGACCAAACTTTCAGCGAGTCGCCACTTGGTTCATGGAGGTCGCGGCCGGTCTAGACGAGGAGCCAAGTTGGAGAATCTTGATGGTGTATTGGGACAAGGTAGAGATTGAGCCTCTTCGTCGATATGTTGAGCAGGGCGCTTTCGAGCAGTGGAGGAGCGAGGCAGCCGAGCTCGAAGACAGTCTCCCAGAGCTACCCAAGTAGTTTAGGATTGTGTTAGCGTATGCTTACGAATACTTTGCGTGTCTGTATGGCCATGTACTCTTGGTGGCAGCGCTACTCGGACTTGGAATCCAAATGGCGCAGAACGTCAGAGACTCGGATGAGTTTCCAGCTGGATACGGTGACTTTGCTCTCGTATCTAGTGATGGCGTTCGCTTTTATATCCAACGCCTCTTCCTCTTCTATGTCTCACCCGTCTTCAAAGACATGTTTGGGACCGGGGAGGACCCATCCGAGCTTGTACTCACAGAAGATGCAGACACTTTGGACCGACTTCTGCGCTTTATCGATCCTATTAAAGATCCTCTCCCAGTAGACTCGAAATCCATCGTCAGGCTCCTCGAGGCAGCTACAAAATACCGGGTTTCAAAGGCGTTGAGATGGTGGGAGAACGAGGTTTTACGTGAGGGATCTAAAATGGAGCAACCAATAATCGCTTTTTCCCTAGCGACTCGTTACAATCTTCCCAATGCTGCTCGAAAGGCTCTTCAGCTACTAGTAACCGCTGATGATAGCATCTTCACCAATGATCATCAGCTTGATCCCAGACTGATTGCTTACTTAACCCGCTTGCGCACAGAGCGCAGTCACTGGTTGCGTGATGGACTATGGACACTCTACGTAGCGGCAGGCAAATCATATACCAAGTGGGATCGCACTGAAGTTACGGCAACGGTGAAGTGGGCTATGGATGCAGCAGGTGCTCTGCATCGTCACCCCTGCTGGAGGATTCTGGATAATTATTTAGACAAGGAACCGAACTGGGGCCTCAGAGGAGATATACCGGAGCCTGACTATGAACGTCTTCAACGAGACGCCTTGGAATTGGAAGCATCACTGCCAGAATTACCAGAATGGTGGAACCTGAGTCGCCTATTACATCCCGAACGGTTCGCTCATTACAGATGCATAGGACCAACAACCTCAATCAGTCTAAGTTTGGAGGGATATGATTCGGAGAAGAGCTTGTTGTTGCTAGAGATGGTAATACAGGATCGTAGAGATCACCACGCGCGTATCCACTGCACGAAAATGAAGACGCATAAAGCGAGAGGATGTAAAGAAAAGCGTAAAGACCAGAGATGATGCGGTGCTAGTGGACGTGAAAGAATGATAGGGATATCCAGCCAGGGATGTGCGAATAAAGCCAAAGGGTTGGATCGCCCAGCTAGTCAAACTCTGTGAACAGCTCCGCGAACGGATCAGGTCCAGTCTGGCCATACGACGCGACGTCGTTCTCGGCATATCTCTCATATCTAACGCAACATGAGTACTAGGGCGTATCATTTTACTGAGTACTTACTGGCTAGAGTCGCCATCTCCGTCTATGCGAGGCACATAGGGCGCGGGAATCTCTCGTCGGCGGAGCTTTTCCCAAACAACCTCTGCGAACCACGCATGCGAGAAAATGTCTTTGCTTCCATACTTTA
Organism: Serendipita indica DSM 11827; assembly: GCA_910890315.1. NCBI lineage: Eukaryota > Fungi > Basidiomycota > Agaricomycetes > Sebacinales > Serendipitaceae > Serendipita > Serendipita indica. Next base: position 625,402 of record CAJVGD010000012.1, on the reverse strand, counting down.
GGTTACCGTAGCGTTCTGTGACGTCCTTGCTGAGGAACTTGCCGAGAATGTCGATGGCCAGTGGATCAAAGAAGACGGGGTAGGACACCTGTGCCGTAAGGATCTTCTCGTACAGGTGTACGGGGTGAGCCGATTCGGTGTAGAATGGTGGGTACCCTGCCAACATTTCGAAGATGAGGACACCGAGGGCGTACCAATCCACCGACTTGTTGTAGGCTTTGCCCTGGATGATCTCTGGGGCAAGGTAATCTGGCGTCCCACAGAGTGTCCATGTTACGTCTGGCACCAACTTTGCAAAGCCAAAGTCTGTAATCTTGACGTGACCGTCAGCAGCGATCAAGATGTTCTCCGGTTTGAGATCCCGGTAGATGATATCCTGACTGTGGAGATAGTCGAGGGCAAGTGCAACCTCTGCAGCATAGAACTTGGCGACTGGATTTGGGAATCGTTGGGATTTTCGTAAGAGGGTGAAGAGTTCACCTCCGGGCACAAAGTCCATGATCATGTACAGGTTTTGCGAGTCCTGAAAGGTACCCCAGAGGTTGACGATGAATGGATGTTGGACTCGTGCGAGCATTGCACGCTCAGAGTTGGTGTGTTCGACCTGTTTCATCCTATAGACCTTTTCCTTTGCGAGTACCTTGATGGCGTAGTATCGCATATTGTGCTTTGAACGCGCAAGATGTACACGTCCAAAGCTACCAGTTCCAAGTGTTCGATGAATAGTGAAATCGGTCATCCCGTACCTTCCTCGCTTTTGGGGGACCTGGCGTGGCTGCGCGGGCTGTTGCTGTTGATAACCTTGTGCACGCTGTGGGAGATCTGTTCGCTGGGTGGCATTGACGACGCCTTGTAAATGCTGCTGAGGCTGCTGCATCGGGCGGGTGTTTGGGAGGTGGCTGGGAAGCTGAGCGAGAGATTTAGCGGGCTTATCCTGCTTTACTGGTTGCTGCTGCTGCTGCCATGTATTAGGGTTCGAGTGGATCGACGACGAAAAGGAAGAGCGTGCCGTCGATCCTGCATAGTCGCTCGACGGGAGATACGACGACGGCGATGAAGGTGTAGACGTCACCATTGGCTGTTGTTGCTGCTGTTGTTGCTGATAACGCGCTGGACTTGCATGCTGCGTAAACTTGTCGCTGATGCGCGACATCATGCTCGGTTTGTTGGCTAAAATTGCACAGAAAATGAGAAAATGAGCTCTGGACGCGCCATGTCGTGTCTAGAACGTACACATGGCTGAAGACGAAGAGGATATGGTGACAGGCGGGCAGTCGAGGGAGACGGGCGGGAACAAGAGTGGACCAGAATCGGGCATCTTTGAAATAGGCAGGCACGTCGGTGTTGTCTGGGACTGTCAAGAATAGTTATAAATATTGTTAAGAAACATTGTTAATCGGCGTTGCTTGGTTGCTTATGTCCCACTCGGTTCGCCGACTTCGCACCCACCCATCAAACTTGGCTTCCACTCTTCCCGGCGTTTCGGTACGCTCATCTCACTCTGGCCAGAAAACGACTATAAACCGCCAACTAACATCTATCTTGTCTCTTAGATATCTCTCCAGGGTCCGTGGCTGGTCCCGTTCGCTCGTTTATAGGCCCCCTTCCAAAATTGGACTGTCCCAATAACACCACTCGTGCTCGCTGCTTGATGCATCGAGCTTCAAGTGGCTCAACATCACGCTCTTTACCATATTCTACCCTTGTCCTCGCCGTCGCACTCGCCGTCACCAACGCCGGACCCGTTGCTGCCACTAGGCTGAGGTTGAGCAGCCGGCAGCTGGGTGCGACGCCGGTCAACAATGGTCTACCCGCCAACTCTCCCTCCTTGGGACAAGCAAGCTTTACAGACGGTGGAGGCTCTGGCTTGAACGTCCCAGCCGTCCTGTGGATAGCCTTTGCCAGTGTTCTCGGGCTTCCCCTCGCGACGGCTGGCGTACGAGGCTGGCGTGTGACCTCTGGAATCGGTGGAGGACTCGCTCTTTCGCTCCTCATCTGGTCTGCATTCGTCAACACGACGCCCGGAGGTTCACTGGCCGCAAACCCGACGACGTCTGATCTATACTTGACGCTGTTCATTTGGGGTTCTTTTCTCCTTGGTGCCGCCCTCGGGTCCCTACGAGTCGGCATTCATGCCGGAGTCTGTTTTCTTGGAGCGAGCGCGGGAGTGTCCTTGGCAATTCTCATCGTCCTCATGCGCGAAGGTCTTCTCATTCCGATATACGCGCTCAACGCAGTACTCGTCGGAGCTTTTGCGCTGGCAGGTGCCATTTGGCCCATTTGGCATCAGCGATTGGCAGTGGTGAGGTTTCTTCGGCGACTCGCGTGAGATTCACCCCTGACCGTTTGATAGATCGTTTCCAGCTCTACATGTGGAAGCTTTTTGATAGCTCTCGCGGTCGATTTGGTTCTAAACAAGCAATCGGGAATGAGCCTCGGTCTACGCTATCTCCTAGACAGGAACAAGGTACACATCGTGGCCACGTTACGGGTTGGCTACAAGCCCCCGTTATCCACGGTTATCATACTCGCATCGGCAATTGGATTGATGTATGAACCATCCTCTTTCTCCCAGGCCCTTGCGCTAATTTGCCTAGCCCTATTTTCGCCTTTCTCCAGCATCGCGTATTCAAGGAGCCTTTTGATCGCACACCAGAATCACTAGAAGAGTACAAGCGCTCCGTCAACGGAGCTCCTGTTCTTGGCCCTGGCGACGAAGGATACGTGAGCGAAAAGGAGGCCCAAGAAGCGGTTGCACAAAAGGAGCCACAGCACATAGAACTCCGCTTTCCCTCGCTCGTACCCTCTCTCCCAAATCAGGCAAATGTCCAGTATCCCGTTCAGCAACAGTCGGCTAACCCGTACGGCAACGTCCCCCAAACGTCTGGCCCGGGCGTCGGTCGTCGAGGATTCATGGGGGCAGCCGTTAATGTTGCAAAAAGAATGAGCAACACGGCCAGGATGAGCATGCTCAACGTCTTTCGCGGTGGAGCAGACCGGCGAGCGAGCACATTTAGCACGCCATCTGTTTATTCCATTGATCGCAATGGTGGGCCACCCGGACAACCACGATATGGCATCAACTCAAGGCCTCCTCAAGAGTCGTACTATGATCGCGGAAACGTCTCAAGCGCGTACAGTGGTGTAGAAACAGCACCTCCCGTTCGCCCTCTACAACTCGCAAATCGACAACAGGCACCTTTTCGACAACAGGCACCTTTTTCGAATACTCGAGGTAACCCTCCTCCCTCCGCCTACGCGCCCTCGATGCGTAGTGGTCGCAGTGGGTTCGCACAGCCTGTCGCCGCACCACCACCACCAGCGTCGTTACGAAACGACACGCGTGCTCAGGGATGGAGGGGACCTGGAGGACCAGTAGGACGAGGTCAACGACAGATGCCTGCTGCACCAAGTGCTGGTGCGAGCGGGATGCGAGACAACGGCGGTAACCCGCCAAAGTCGGCAGCGAATAAATTGAAACCAAACGTCAAGTATAATATGCTCTAGACTCGTAGAGGACTCTTGTTCGACGTGAATATGTCACGATGACCTGCGCGACAGAGCGACCCCATTCGTTCCTCCTCTCTCTCTCCTCGCCACGACCTCTTCTCCGTCACCATTACCTCCCAATTCATACCCTCATATCCCCCCTTTTCCCTTTGTACTACCTACTACCCAAGGGACGAAACCAGCCTCACGAACGCGCGTTATTCGCGACATTTTCACGTCGAATTCATGCACGGACTGATACCCATGTTCTGTTCTTTGGATGATTTACTCTTCCTGTAGTTTAATGGATGAATTCATTTTGTGGACGGACATCTTTGACAAACGTGCTCCGAGGAAAAGAGGAGTTGGCTCATTATCTCTCTCAAGTAGCGAAAGCATTGAATCGAATCTAATTATGAGGCTAGGAAGGGAAGAAATTACGTAGGTCGGGAAGCTTCCTTGAATGGGTTGCCTACTCAACGTTCGATGACAGTCTCGATAGATAGAATATGCCCACATTCAGTTCTTTCGAAATGCGGAAACGTATCCTGAATTGGCTCGAGTGAGGGGTTATCAAAAGTGCTGTCAGGATGGTCGAAGTGCGAAGTGACATGGACCCAAGCTGTTTATCCAGTCTGTAACGAGCTTGGAAAGCAATTGAAGCCGAGACTGACGGAGTTGGAAGAGATGAAACGACCACCTGGGGATTCAGGGTTCGGAAGACTCGCTCTGAAGAGGAAATCATCCCAGTGGCAGAATAAGAGCAAAATGAAAATTTATTCCAAAATGACGTTAATTTCCAATCAAAACCGGAGCGGGTATCCGAGCATGCCATTAGTGATAGTTGTTTAGATGTTTAGAAATGAAATCCGATTAGACTACGAAGTCGGGGTATAGGATCCCGTCGGATCAAGTGAAATATGAAGGAAACCCCCTTCATGAACCGGACGACCCCCTTACGAGTAGCCAGCATAGGCAGACCACGAGTTCTGCTCAAGTTTAAGACAGTTTTTGGGAAAACAAACGTGACATACCTGGATGTACATAGGGTAGCCCGCAGACTGGAGCGCTGAAGTGTACATCACGCTTGGAACTGCTGGAAGATTGTTGACAGTATTGGTGGCCACCCTAGGGTACTCAGACCCCATAGTAGGAGGCTGAGACATATGACTATGGCTGCAAAATATTTAGTATGACTAGTTCCACGACACGTCAAAGGAGCCAGTATGCGTTGAAACAAACTGAAAACTCGATCGGGGTGTCGGTGTTTCTCGCACCGTAAGGTAGCCTCAGAGAACGTGTTGAAGTACTCTTTGTTGGGTGCGAGGGGTTGGTCCACGTAGTTACTATTCGAGAGTTGGCTAGCTGGGGTGAAGTATGGCGGGTCGTGCGCAATGTCGTAAGCTTCCGGTGGTTGGCCAGGTATGGTTGACCTTGAGTGTTGATCTTGAAGTGCCCAAACCGGGGCGGGTGGTGGCGGAGGTGGTAGAGCACCTAACAGAGTGTTGTACGGAGGCACGACAGGAGGATCGTACTCAGGGCCGAGGCTCTGAGGAACAGGCTGCGGAATTTCGCGTTGCCTCGTTACACGAACGGGACGGGCATCCATGCCATATGGAGCCCATCGAGAATGATGAGCGGTGTTCTGTTGTCGGGGGTGGGTCAGTGCGTGGGTGGAGGGCGGGTTGACCTTGACTGTGTGGTAATTGTCGACGACAACTGAACCGCTGGAAGGGTTCGGCGCAACCTGCGAATTGTGCGGAGCAGATCCCGGGTGCTGAGAGACCTTGACTCGAGGAGCCTTGCGTCGAGGAGCTTTGCGTCGAGGCAGGTTCAGTGCCTTCCTAATTTCTTCTAGCGAGCCCGGGAGATCCTCATAACTGTGTGACTCTTCTAAGTGTCGCTTCACGTCTGATTCTTGAAGTATCGTTGCATGACTACCGCCTAGTTAGCGCATTCGTCATTTGGAGTCTTTGAGCCTACCAATCTGGGCACTCATACCCGATCGGAGCGTGCATCGTTGTGAGCAGATGGCTCTTCATGTTCGAGTACGTGCCAGCGGGTCTGGCACAACGTCGCACTCCGAGCTTCCACTTCTTCGTTGCCTTGCATTGGACCATCATTCCCTTGAAGGTCTCGGGCTTCACGCGCTCCAGGCCCTTTGACTTGGCCTTTTCGAGGAGGGTAAGCGCCGCCTCCTCATGCTCATAGTCAGGTCCAAGATCTTCGTAGAGCTTCTGCTGGGTTTCGTCCAGCTGCCCATATCGCATCCCAAGTCTGGGATGAATACCGTACCACTTGTAGTCCTTAGACCCATAGTCGGCACCCAAGCATGTGAACCAGCGGCCCCTACAATTGGGCCTGAGAACATCGGAGTCCTCTTCCTCTTCCTCCGACTCCGAGTCGGGGAGGTCACGGCACTTGTGTGATCGCCTTGACCCGCGACCTTCATTCGCGGAGAGTTCTCTCGACACAGGCGAGTCGACATCGACAGAATCTAGCGCCGGAGGATCAGGCTCGGCATCCACAGAGTAGAGCGAATACTCACTAGGGGTTTGTACCGTTGGCGACGACAACGTGGATGGAGTGTGAAGGTCAAAAGTCATGGACTGGGACATTTTTGTCTTCGACGAGAGATTGACCTGGAGGGGGGGAAGGAGGCGAATATAGCAGAGGAACCATGTCCAAAGATAGGCCTTTTGTAGTAGGTTTTTTTAGGGGGGCGGGAACCGATGACCTGGGCGCCACGAAAGAGAGCCAACATCAAACCAGGTCACAGGCCAGACGGGGGCGCTAAAAGAAACACGAGGCAAGTCTTCTGGGATCAGTTATGTTGAAAAAGGGGAGTGAGGACGGTGAATGAAAGTGGGTGTTATGGTCGAGGTTACGAGGTTGGCAAGCCTCCCTATTTCCACCGGAATATGTTCGTCAATAGATTGAATAGCGTATTGTGGATCAATGTGACCGTGGTCCCCCCTTGCTGGGACGTGTGGCTATGAACCAAGGTATCAACAGTATGCTTCCGAACATAAATGCGGCTGGTTTATTCAGTAAAGGCTAAATTACCTTGAAATACGCGCCCAAGACGTCCCGAGTAGTTGCGTTGAGTAGGTCCCTTGAATTCATGTCAGATGTTGGGCCCCAGCCCACTACACGAGCCACGACGAACAAGCTAGTGCACCACGTTGTTTTCACGCCTCATCTTTGCTATTGGCAGCCTCCAGGCTAGACTACAGCTTCTGTTGGCCATGATTGCAATCGTGTCCAAATTGCCACTTCCGTCTGACGCAGAATGCGGTACACCCGCCACGAGTTTGATCACTTTCTAACATGTAAAAGCATCTTCCTATAGTATCTGGATTTGTTAACACAAGTTTTTGACTGGGGGGGCAGCACCACCACACAAACTTGGTCTCCACCCCTCCCAATGCCTCACTGAATAAGCATCCGAGTATCGCAACGATGCATCGTGCAAGAATTACCGCAAATTACACATCCGGCTTCATCATCAAGGGTCGTTCATTGCAGATTTTGTTTCACTTATATGTGGCCCACGCCAATGCACACAACATCAGATGGTTTCCCCCCGTCTCGCTTTGACTCGAATCTCTGTATTCCTCGCGAGATAAGAGCATCGACATCTTCGTCTCTATGATCCTGATATCGCCATTCCTTTGCCTCGTAGAAGTGTACCAAGGTGCCTCCAGGTCGGCAAGAGAGTTGGACAACAGTACTTGGGCAATTCGGTGTAGACCTCGCTGGAGCTGTGCTCCATAGCTTTGTGCAAAAATGATAAATTTTGGAACCTGGGCAGTGGCTTGAGCAGAGTTCGAATCCCTGCCTCCCCCTTCTCTTTTTTTTGTTCTCCTGCCATTCTTTTGTCCTTCTGGCGCCATATAAATTTGTCACTATACGGGATTCGTACACACCGCTTTTGCTTACGGTGAATAGGCTCAGCGAGGTTCACCTCCCTTGGTTTTGTCTCTGTTCCGCCACTCCCCATCCCTCAAGCAGCAAGTCTCAAAAAGTGCTGCTGTCGTATGTGGAGTTCTGAGATGAAAATACATGCGAGTTTCGGCGTTCTAGTGAACTACAATCAATGTAGAACCGTCCTCATGTAACTAGCCATGGAATGATGGAGATTTCTGAATGCTACGAGTGGTGTCATTATCTAATAAGAATCCAGAATATAATACAATGGCCAACTCTTGGGATCATGTGCGCTGATCCATTGGTCGCTCCTTCCAGTCAAGAAGCCCTTCATTAAACTTTGTGCAGACAACGTCTGCAGTCGACGACTTTCCAAATGCTTCGACGAAATTCCCGGCCGGGTCCATTAGGTAGAAGAAGATGGAGTGGTCGACCAGGTAGTCATCGCCTTTGTAGTGTCAGATAATTCCAAACCAGATTGTCTTACCGACCTGGTTTTGCATTTGGTGGCGTCGAGAAGTAGACGCGATACGATTTGCAAGCTGCCTTGACTTGCTCATAAGTACCGGTAAGACCAATCATGCGCGGATGAAAGTCTATTGGTGCATCATTCATCCAGTCGGAAAGCGGATATAGGAGGCTTATGCACCTGCGAGGTATTTCTCCAGCTGGTCCGATGTGTCTCGTGCTGGATCACAGCTGATGAATATAGGTTGTACTTTAATGTCATGTTCCTTTTCTGTTGGAATGCGTCAAGCCGCGACCCGTTGTGCAAAAGTCTAGACGTGCCTATTCGATCGACGACTTCGGTCATCTTGTCGAGCTCCTCTGGACACACGTCGGGGCAATTGGTGAATCCAAAGTAGATGAGACTCCAATGCCCGAGGAGATTGTCTTGAGTAAACGGCGTCTTGGTTTGTGCATTCACGAGTTCAAATGGTCCACCGACAAACGCTTTTCCATATCTTGCCTTTTTCAGTTCTTGACCTGTAGCAAATTAGACATTGAATTCGTCGGCTTGTACCACATACGTTTCTCTTCTTGTACTTGTGCCTTGTGATGCTCGAAATAATAGTACAAGCCGATGCCTGTTACAACGAATATGCCTGCTGCTTTCCAGTCGAATACCTGAATGACTATTTAGTTGATTGTAGATTCAGAATTGAGGCCGTACTCCTACTGCTGCCTTGTCCTTTGCGCGTTGAAACGAGGGTTCGTCCGAGTGCACTCTCCTAGACGTTGCAAATCCTCTTGTTGTTATTCGTGGTACCAAAGCACGCGTAGAGCCAGCTTTTGGAAATTTGAGGGAGATTTGTCTGACACACCGCGAGGCCATGAAGGATGGGAGTAAGCAAATAGCTTGTTTTTATTTGCCCTCGACTCCTTTTCGCCTCTTGGATGCTTCGTCGCCGCCAATCCACGTCCAACGAGGACGAACGTCCGCAAAAAATACTGAGAAAGACGACGTCGGTCGACGACAAACTCCATCGACGCGGAAGCAGCACAGACACCGATTCGTACGACGAGCTCAGGACGCCAACGCATCCACCCATCATCGACGACGGTGCTCGTGACGCTGAGGGAGATCAGAAGGAGAATATTGACGAGATTAACGGCCAAGAACGCGTTACACGCCCTACGAGACCGCTGCCCGCACGAAAGATGGCTGCACCCTCTCAGAACTCGACAAACACGATGAACAATCCATCCATGGTACCTGTACAAGCTACAGTTCCCCGTACACCCACAGCGAAAGCGAATACGAGGCGATTGATCGTAGTCCTCGAGCAAGCCTGCCTTGAGGCATACAGAGTCTCGACTCCATCGAGCTCGAGCTCACGAAAGACGGGAAAATCTGGTGCTAGCAAAGAGGTCAAGTATACGCTCCTCAACTGCGACGATCATCAAGGCATCCTCGCGAAAACTGGCAGGGACATTGCAGATGCTCGACCTGATATTACCCATCAGGTGCGTCCATCCTCTACGCCGATATCGAATAGCTAATTCATGTCTTTCCATCCCAATAGTGTCTCCTTACCCTCCTCGATTCACCGCTGAATAAGGCGGGGCTTTTACAGGTTTACATTCATACTGCAAAAGGCGTCCTTATCGAAGTTAATCCTGGCGTACGAATTCCTCGTACGTTTAAGCGATTCTCTGGGCTTATGGGTACGTTCTCCTGGGTCCCGTGACCGCTTGTTGACATCTTTCTCAGTGCAATTGCTCCATAAGCTGTCTATCAGAGGTATAAACGGTCCAGAGAAACTGCTACAAGTGATCAAGGTGCGTTGGGTCGGTGCGTATCAATGTACAAACGTGTCTCACCATGTTCTAGAATCCAATCACGGATCATCTTCCACCCAATACGATCAAGCTCAGTAAGTATAAAGCCTGAAAGATCCCATGACGACACTGAATATTTTCTCAGCTCTCTCTGCCGACGTCCCGACAGTTCGTCTCTCCCAGTACCTGCCAACCCTGCCAGAGACGCATTCTATCGCCGTCTTTGTCGGCGCAATGGCAAGAGGGTATGTCTCGTAGATGGAATCAACCAGCTCTAATCCCCCGGTACAGACGGGATGATTTCGCAGACGGCATTGTCGACGAAAAAATCTCCATTAGCAACTATACGCTCTCAGCCTCTGTGAGTTCTCCTGTTCCCCTGTAAACGGCCGTATTGATTCGATTCCAATAGGTCGCTTGCGGAAAGGTGCGACCACAGACCCTGCAAAATGCTTCATCACCTGATATTTTACAGTTCTGCTGTGCCCTCGAGGAGCTTTGGGGCGTAGTCTAGTACTCGTCCCGTGCCGCCAAAGCCGCCTGTTTGCGAAAACGGATTCATCTCCATCGCCAGGCCCGGGGCGATATTTTATTGGAACCTATTACTATCAAATCGACTGCGTCACGCGCATTGGACAACTCTCCCCCTCCCCTAAAAGAAAAATCAAATGCAGGGCTGCATTCGTACCAAGCCTCGACAACTGGTAACGTCCAACCGTTACCAGACTGTCCGTGGACTCGCCAACCAGATCCAACTCTCAAGTCCTTCGCTTTCCAACCCTGTATCAATCGAACATACGTGGATATGTATCAATCTAATGCGTCTCACAAAAATAAACATGGCTTTCAACAGGCCAATAACAAGTGGATGGGTGAACGTTTGTGAGCATTGTCAAGATAAGGTATACAAGAAAGCGATCGCAGATGAGAATACATACTAGATCATAGGAATAACAATTACACTTAAGCGCAATGTTGGAGGCAATGAACATCGCGTTCGAGTCCATGGATGCTCAAACTGCGCATCTGTCCAATAAAGCTTTCATAGGATCCTGGCCAGAGCCCGCAGCCTTGTTACGCTGTGGTGTCGAAGAATCATCTTCTTGCTCTAGCAATTCTTCTACCTCTGCCGCCGCCTCGCTGCTCGTCGTCGTACTACTGTTATTACGAACCCAAGTGAGCAGCTCGCCTACGTCAAAGTCGAGATCAGAAGCAGCACCAGCTGTGGTTCCATCGTCGAATTCGCCTTCGCTCTCAGCTGGCCCGCTCGTGAAACCGGCATCTGACCAACCCAGCTCGTCAAGCGAGAACGAAGAGGAGCTAAACCCTTGCGCATCCAAGTCAAACTCGGGAAGGTACTCTCCGTCAGAGGTCGCATCAGATGGGGTCGTACCTCGTCCAGGGTTTCCCAGCAAGGATTGAGTAAGATCGCTAGTATCAAGTGGTATAGCACTGAGGTCAAAGTAACGAGCAAAAAACTTGGAGGGACTTTCGTTGACGTCGACGACAAGATCGGTGGTGGTGGTAGCTTGAGAGAGGTCCTCTTGCGTACCTCCGTCACCTTCATCATCCGCATCTGCAGGTGTTAACGATGCAGCATCCGTGATGGGAGAAGATGGTGCTGGTGGTGAAGAAGGCGGAAGGTTGGCCGCCCAGTCGGGCTGAGCGCGTCGAGTGGGTGGTGGCGAGGATGAGGAAGACGCCGCCCGTCGACCAAGCATGCGCACTGGTGTCTTTGGTATCTTCTTCTTCTTCCCACTCGCGGTAATGTTAGCTCGCCTTTCGCAAGGACTGCTCGGTCTGGCTCCGTCGTCTACACCACCACGCCTTAGGGGTTTGAATGGGGAAAGATGACGTATAGTGGCTGGCGTGCCCGCTTCTGAAAAGAGGGAATCATCTCCACCGCCAGTGCCGGAGACGAAAGGCGAAGTAAGGGCCAGGCTATGGAATGATTGAGAGGAACCAGACATCTTCTTTGTTCGTCGCGGGGTCTCTGGTGCGGGCGCAGACTTCTTTGTAATCATCGGTTCGTCCGACGGTGGTTTGTCGTCCAGGTTGGTAGTATATGCGCGACCTGGTGCGAATTTGAGGCCGAGGATTTCGGACGTGCTGGGGAAACTGATCAAACCCTTCCCAGTCAATTCCGCGGACTTAGATGGCTTCGACATGACCGCGGTAGAAGATGAAGCGTGTACAGTATGTGAAGAGGAGGTGCTGACCGTGCGGGTCGTCTTTTGCCGTTTTCGTGCAGGGTCATACTCCTCATCATCCAAATTCCGCTTTTTGCCCGCCGTAAGTCCACTCAAAGATCGGTTCATTCCCTTGCTTCCGCCTTTTCCGGACCCAGCAGCCGCCTCCTTTGTCTTCCCTCCAGGTCCAGATCGCGAACTTGAGCCTTGAGATTGGGTTTGAGAAGACGATGCACGAGAAGAGCCTTGGGTGGAATTTGGGGGAAGAGGAAGAGTTGCTCGTGTAAAGAGTGCAGAGTTTGAATACGGATCCACTTTCTTGCCTTTGCGGTCCACTCCGTTTGCTCCCTCCATCGGGGCTGCGTTCCTAAGTACGGCAACCCAAAAGTCAAGTAGCTGGCCCTCGGCAGTATCTGGAGGGGGTGGTTCGTCTCCCTCGTGGGAGTTGAGTCTGGTCGCCAGAGACATCAAGGCCTCCATATTGCCCCCTGGTGGTGGCTGACTGAGCTCCCTGACTTCATTGTCCTTTTCTTTGCGTGCCTTTTTGACAGGAGCTGCTGCGGACTGTTTCTTTTTGGGTGGGTCCACTTTGGGGCCTGCACTAGCACCGCGGGTATATGTCGAATCTCCGACAGAATCTGGAAGAGGTGTGGCTTCTGATGTAGCTGGCGTGGACGCGTCTGTCGAAGTTGGAGTTGGTGCTGAGCCAGGCTTCTGTGACTTTGCTCGGGGAGCTACTGGAGGCTTTGGATTCCCGGCAGGTATAGGAATGATTGCACCCGGTGGTGGACGGAAGAATCCTGGCATGCCAGGAAAGCCGAACATCATGGGATGCTGTGGCCAAGGGGCGAAAGGAGCCATGGCACCCGCTGACATTGTCTGTTCACAGTTGAGCGCTCATGTATGAAAATAAAGAAAAAGTGCACGCACCGCCTTCATTTGAAGAATAACCTCGAGAGCTTGACGACCTTGGTCCTGAATGACCTTTCCGGTGACACTGACGGGATTGAAAGTCCGGTCGTCTTCCTGAAGGGCATGAGAGACAAGTCCCATCCCCGTCATGACTCCGCTGAACTTGCTCGCCACACTGTCATCGGAGGAAGGTCTTCCGGACGAAGACTGTTCCAATGGATCCAAGCAGTAAATAGACCAGTCACGAGACCGATCGTATGCTAAGTCAGGGCTTCGCGTGACCACGAGAGTCAGCAATAACCCGAGGAATCCGTCCGATGGTGAACCAACCTTGCGGCCCATATGGCATTGATGCAAACTTTAAGCGGCGCGTATCCGTACTCAACCTTTTCTTCGACCTCTTCTGCATCGTCGTCGCCCGTCTCATCGCCCAAGCCCATGTCGTGCTCGACCTGTGCTTTCGTCTGGCTGCGCCGAACGGGCGTCGACGACTTGATGCTCGAGGGTGTAAGCGCCAGCTGTTGCGCCTTGAGCTGTTTTGCTGCTTTTTGTCTCTGACGTCGCGACGGCTTCGGTCTCTGGATGATGCGGACCGCAATGGGCGTGTGTCGCGCTAGGAAAAATTGCTGAATATTGTCATTGAGAGTATAGACGACCTTGACTGCAAGAAATACGCCTCGTCAGCACGCCCGCCCGCGCGTCGAGGCGACAAAAGACAAACCATGCATGGACCGAAGCCCCTCAGTGAACTTTGTAATCGTATTTTGCGACGACGACGCGTCATTTGTCGCCATCGCGCGCTCTGTGGGTCGTTGCGGTCGTGGTCGGGAGGAAGCGCTGATAGCGGAGTCTGAAATGTATTTGTCCCGACTATTATTTGAACCCAAGAAATGACATGAGATGGCTCTTTGGAAATTCTCTACTTATTCTCTCAAATCTTTCTTTCAGAGCTTTGACGCGGCGGCTTCTTCAGGGGCCGCCGACGTGCTGGCCTCAGGAGGAGCAGCGGTGGTCTCCGACTGCTGAGAAAGGTGAGCAAGGAACCACGCCGTAATGTCCTCGAGTAGCTTCACTTTAAACTCGGGCTCGTTATGCAGCTCATGGAAACCACCCTATCAAAGGCTCAGCTCATATCCTGGTCCTCAAGCGACGCAAACCTCGATCATTTGCAAATGCTTGTCCTTGGCTTTGATATCATCATGAAATTTGTGGGTCGCCTTTGCACTTGTGACCTATTAGTGGCTTCAGCACCAGTCTCGACAAATTGATATGCGTACCTTGTCCTCGGTTCCGTGAAAGAGGAAGACCTGCAGAATAATCAGCTTTGGAAGTAATCGGGTGAGGCAAACTCACAGGAAGTGACTCTGGCCAGTGAAGGTAATGCTTCTCGGCAGTTTCCGCACCCTGTTCGGCTAGTTAGATACGCACCCTTCAATTCAAAGTACCCTTACTCCACGAAGCATGGTGTCGACACCGCGAAGGGTGCCTTGCTGAATGACAAGGGGGTCGGCAAGGTATGCCTTTCCGACAGAGTCATCATGGCAGAGGTCCTACTCCAAAATCAGTACGTTCCACAAAGAATTCGCAAGTGACTGACAGCTGCGTTAACTTTGGCCGGTACGCTCATCCATGGTGTGAGGTTTTGTGCCATATGGCCCATAACAAGTTGCCATGCTGGTGCAGATACAGCTTGTCGGAGGAGAGGGGAGGTTGCAACTACTCCACGCAAGTCGCACTTGACGTTGAGATCGTCATTGCCGACACAGCAGTATTGAAGTACGATCGCACCACCCTATTATCAGTTAATTGGCTTGTTCTAGATAGCAGAAATGTGGCAAGCGTACCATGGAATGACCATACAGGAAGAGGTTCTTCGTCTTGAACTTTTCCCTTGCGTGGTTGAGCATGAATTGCACGTCGTCGAGCATTTCGGCTCTTGTATTCTTGCCGTAAGCACTCCCAACGCTACGACGCGCTTTGTCCAGTGCCGTTTGACCAAAGCTAGACCACGCGGCCGAGTTATTTACCGAGCCCGGTCGAGCATTCACAGCACTCACCCTCGCTGGTCGTAGAAGAGGACAGCAAAGCCCTTGGATACTAAAGCTTCACGAACAAAGTCGTAGCTAGTTGACCGAGGTACTCAGACACGCTATTCTTGGCCCTCGGGAGGGCGCCTGTGCTCACCGTCCGAGATGTTCAATGAACCCGTGGACGAACACGACGGCTCCCTTGATCTCCGCAGGTGCTTGTGTACGCGTAAAGAACTTTGTGTCCGATGGGCCGGTCACCCATTCATCAGTATACGCTGCCATGTTAGAATAAGCTGGTTGTGGCGCCTTTAGTTTAGTTATCACACTCTTCACAGTCTCAAGAGGACCTACAATCGATCGAGATAAGAGATTTGGAACCTAAGCCGCGCAATATGTTCCGAACTTGAGGCGGTTCCGGACAAGTCAAAGACGCAACCTTGACCCTTTCTTCATTTGTAGGCGTCCATGAATACATTGCCTATTGTCAACTATGTCAAGTCTGAATACATAGAGACAGTACGAGATAGGTTTTACAAAAGGGTAGACGCGGTCTGACCCAGGCCAGGACACGGGAAACAAAGTCTCAAGACGAGCGACGATTGCAGGTGCACAAAATATCATTCTCGGTGGAAAGACGATTATATCAAGCTCTGCCATTATCAGAGGAGATTTGAGACGCACTGGACCTGGACATGCCGTCGTGATTTCTCTCGGGAGGTATTGTCTCGTTGGAGAAGGCTGCGTAATGCGGTATGTCTCCCAAATCACTCTTTCGACACTTATATTTCCTTCCAGTCCTCCCTATAAGACGTATCGTGGCAACTTTAACTACTACCCAATGAAAATCGGTGACCACGTTCATATTGGAGCTGGATCCGTCGTGGAAGCGGCCACAATCGGAAATCATGTCGAAATAGGGAAGAACTGTGTGATCGTTCGTGTCTTTGACCCGTCGAGGATTGAACTGACCGAGTTGTAGGGCAAGTTTACTATTATCAAAGACTGCGCCAAAATCGCCGACAATACGATCCTACCGCCAAACACCGTAGTTCCTGCTCTCTCTCTCTTTGCGGGTTCCCCAGGTAAATACGTCTTCCTGGTGCTCTTGCTACTTTTGACGATTCACGCAGGCCGCTTTATCGAGGACCTACCAGAGACGACGCAAGAGCTTGTAGAAGCATATACAAAACTCTATTATAATCGTTTTCAACCAGCTGATTCATGACATCTGGATCTGTACTACTAATGAATGTCAACTTTGAGCTCGATGAGCGTGTCCATGCTCGCTCAACGTAACCAAATCCCCTTAATTATCTTGCTGAAGCTCTCCTGCTCTATTTGCCGCTTCGTGAGGCGAATCATGAACTTGCGTCGTGATCGGATCCACGCAAGAAAGCTGGTCACTTTCAAGTGAACACCTCTGCCCGATTGAGTCTTTTATGTGCCCAGACGACACCGCTTGTAAAGATGGCCGCGAGGAGGAAGGACGCGTCGAAGAGGACACCGAAAAGTTGATATTCCGGTAGCGAGGCAAATAAGTTATCTTCTTCGCCACTACCTTCAAAGGCACCAGGACCATTGACGTCCAGAGGGGCGTCCAGCTCCGTGTTGGGTGGTGTTGCTGTCGTATTTGCGGGAGGTGGAACGACTCCCGGACCCGAGTGGAGTGGGCTAGGTGGAAACGATGTGCGAAGTTGGATCAGCGTCGAAAGTAGGTACGTTCCCTACACACAGTCAACATACAGGTCCAACCTCCTAGAAGGGACTAGACTCACCATCAATTGCGCCAAAAAGAGCAATAAGAAAGCGGCACCGAGCGAGTGACTTGACACCCTCAACACCCTTGCAATCTGCCTCAACACAGCACGCACGCTGCTGAGAATGATACAGCCCACGAGTAGCAGACTGATTTGTCGAGCAAGCGATGCAATGGCGTGAGGCGTCAATTCGATGGAGTGAGGAAGGGGCAAAAACGAGACGATGCGCGCAAGGAGATGAGTTAGGATATCCGGAGACGAGAGCCCTGGTTCGGTGCTCGGACCAAAGATCAGATTGCGAACCGACTGTGATGTATCAGAAGCTAGCATGATGTATATAAGAGGTCAAGGACGTACGCTTATGATTCGAAATACGCAGTAAACGGCAAAGGCTTGTCCAATGATGACAAATATCCTGCCTTTTAACGTTCTCCGGAACGCGATTTCTCCCCTGCGACGCTGTAATGCATCTAGATTGCGCGCCATTTGCGACTCTAGTGCCCTCAAGCCCTCAATCTCCTGAAGCAGAGCAGACGCTCCTGATTTTATCAGGTACTGTCGTTCGATACAGCTTCAAGACATACCAGAAGGTCCTTTGAACAAGCGTGTGGGGAGCCAACTGGGACTTTCCTATTCTCAAATCAGGCTCTTGAGGGGGCGTTGGTAATATGTATACATACCTGTACTGCGCCACTTTCCTGTGCCTCTCGTTGCCGTTGAGAGAGATCTGTGCGAACGCGCTCAAGGGCAGCAGCAGCAGAGTTGATGTCCTTGTCGGTAACCTCCTCGCTGTACCAATCTTCAGCCAGATTCATAGGAGTAAAGGCAACTTACGAGGCACTAACAGATGGTCTAAACGACCACGCGGTACTAACCGCACCGAATCCGCTCAACAGTCCCAGTAACAGGGTACCCAGCACCGTCATGCGAGCGACAGCGTTGTTGAACAGATGATATGACCCAAGTTGTTGTTTGGGAAGAGGTACGTAGGAGAATGCGAAAAGGTAGAAGAGATAGGGCGTGAGTGTAAACGCGAGGTGAGACTTGAGTGTGCGTTTGATGGTGGTGCGGTAGGTGAAGAGATGGCATTGGAGAAGCGGGATAAAGATGATCACGAGGCTAACGAGAACGAAGATTGAGAGTGTCCAGTGCAGCTTGCGCACCCTGGCAACGTCAGAATCGACGAATAGACAGTTCTAAAGCGGCGTACCTTGGGCTTAGAACGTCAAGAGCCTGACACATGACGAGTAGGAACAAGATGCAACTTCTACCATGGATGTAAGCTTTCCTTTCCTTATGAATGATTCCGGACGCACTCTTCGAAACAGAGCGCAAAGGCACTACGCGATAGATTCGATTCGAAATTATCCTTTGATAGGGTAGAAGCTCTATTGAATAGCACACTGTGCACGAAACTGAGCGACGAAGCCGATCCTGGGGTATTGTGATGACGGAGCTCGGGCGCTCGACTCGTCGACGCTGTCGGGAGAGTATCGAGCTCCGTATCATCTTGATCCGCGTCTAAAGGACCTGCATCGGGAGCCGAGAGGGAACGAAGGTCCTTGTACAGCGCGTCGAGCAGAAACTTGCGGCAGAAGACGAATAAGGATATTCTAGGTAATCTTAGACTCTAGTTTTGTCCCGAGGAAAATGAATATAACCTAGCTAAAACGACGAGGACATGCTGGACGAGCGCAGTCATGGAAGAGTAAGAGTCCAAGGAGATCCACCCAACTATCTAAATAGATTTGCCAGACCCAAGGAACCTTCCCTTGCAGCGTCTTCTACAAACACGACGTTTGAAAATACTCTATCTAAACTAGCAAGTTCCTCGACGAGTAACCGTCGATACTCTGCCACACCTAGCAACGATCCCCCGACGACCAATATCGATGACTCTGCTGGGACTCGCTTGCCCGAGGATGATCCTTTCTTTTGGATAGATAGCCCTGCTATTTGAGATGCGAGTCCCCGTACCGAGTTTCGCAATGCCGTGAGGGCTGCATCGTCGTGGAGCGTAAAGGCGGCGTGAAAGACGAGCGGGGCAAGGGATACTATCCTTTGCTTCCTCTCCATTCTTGCCCATGGCGCTGTGATTGAAGATGAGGATGATGGTACATCGGGGGCATAGACGACCGAGAATAGTTCGTCCGGTGAGGAGAGCTGAAAGTGATTGAGTAGAATTGAAGTGAGTCCATTCTTATCACTCGGTGATGGTGCATCTTCCAAGTCTTGCGCATTGAATCGTCGTAAAACCTCTCGAATAGCCTCTCGGCCAGCTGCAAAGCCTGAACCCTCGTCTCCCAACAAGAATCCCCAACCGCCCGCACGAGCGAGCTGGACAATCTCTTGTGTAGGTGCGATAGACGATGGCTGCCGTCGAAAGGAGATGACGACGCTTCCCGTGCCGGCGATGGCGACGACCGCATGGTTGATGGATTCTGGCGTCGCGAGGAGCGGGCTGGCGAATATGTGGGCGTCGTTGGCGATCACGAGTCTCTGTGCCTCTAGAGGGATTCCCAAGAGGCGGGATAAGAGCGGCTCGAGCGTGCCGATGTCGGTCGCGCTGTCGACGCCGGATGCGCCAATCCAGGCAGAATATAGATACTTCTTGTGTGATTCTGTGATGATTTGCGATGAATTCAACACGTTTTCGACCGTCGGTAGCTCGACAGATTCTCCCGCGAGGGCCTGGGAGAGAGCAGAGAGAGTGGCCGTCCGGATGGCGTTTAGGAAGATGACGAGGCCATTATCCTTGTAGTTTGATGGCCCTGCAGCACCTCTAATTATAAGAAACAAGTGTGAAATGCTGGTTTGGCTTACCTGGCGAGGATCACGGGGGTGGTCGAGAACGCGGCTAGTGAACTTGACGTCTTTGAACCGCCGCAATCAATGCAGATGTGTAGTCTTTCCATTACTTGGCTTTACTTGTCTCCGATTGTTGTCAGCCGACGGGGGTTGTCAAGGATATAAGGACGACTCGACGATCCCTCCTGTTTTGTTTATTCCCCTTTGCTTTGGTCCCCTTCTTTCTCCTCCGTTGCGCCTGGTCGCACTTTCTTTCCTTTTCTTTCACTCGTCATTCTTTCAAAATAAATACGCACAAAATGCAGTTTCTAATCTTCACACTCGCCGTCGTCTCCCCCGTCTTTGCTCACCACATCTATCCACGCGCCGTCACAAGGTCCTTTACGGGCGCACCTTATCCGACCGGTCCAGGTTTTGACGTTCCACCGCTCTCGGAGATTACACAGAGCAGCGCTCCAGAGCCAACAGTGCCGTTGCCTGCGACCTTTCCGCCCGGCACGACACCAATTGCCCTTGGGCGGGGAGCAGTCGGCTTACCAGATTGTGAGTTTTGATACTATTACATGACATCTTCTAACTTGTTTTGTCAGTAACCAACTTTGATTCCAGCATCTACCCAGAACTTGACAAGGTCCCCCCCGTCGACTCACCCCAGGTCAAGCAGTGGCTCAAGGAGCTTGAAGGTCACACCATTCCGGATCTTGCACCCACCAAAGATGGTACTTGCGAATCTGATCCCGAGTTTGCAGCCCAGGCTGGGCCAGACGGCCGGTGTTGGTGGACCTGCGGAGGATGCGTGCGTGAGACTGACGTAGAAGGATGTCCAGACCGTGAACGATGGGGTTTGACTTTCGATGATGGACCTTCAGACCACACTCCCAAACTTTTGACGTACCTACAATCCATCGACACCCTAGCCACCTTTTTCCTCGTCGGTTCGCGTGTCGTCTCTCGACCAGACATCGTCCAGACGCAGTTGTTGCTCAATCATGAACTCTCAGTCCATACTTGGAGTCACAGCAAGCCGTTGACGAGTCTGACGACGGCTCAAGTCGTGGCCGAGCTTGGTTGGACCAGACAAGCGATCAAGGACGTTACAGGGGTTACTCCTCTTACTTTCAGAGCACCTTTTGGTGATTATGACGACCGTATTCGGGCCATTGCGCATGCAATGAACCTGACTCCGATCATCTGGTCGCGCGTCAATGCTCCCAACGGGACACCGCTCACGGTAGATACAGAAGATTTTCAAGTCCCTGCTGGACAACAATCCGCGTCCGACTCGATCAACCAATTCCGTAACACGCTCGCCATTGTGGAAGGCGATGACAATGTCACAAGTGGGATCATCTCGCTCGAGCATGATCTGTTCCAAGAAACCGTCGATCTGGCCATTGGAGAGACGTTGCCAAATGCTCTGAGTAGACCTGGTCCAGACGAGAGGGGATGGACGTTGGGGACAGTTGCGCAGTGCCGCAACATTCGGGCCGGAGACTCGTATGCCGAGACGACGACGAATGCGACTGTTCTCGCACTACTGGGACGGCCTTTGAGCCCCGGAACACCGCCAGACGTGGCTACTGGGGTCTCCACTGCCCTCCCAACACCTCCCAATCCTGGCGTCGGCGTCGGCGTGGGTCCAGGACCACGGCCTCCACCAGGGCCTCCAGGGCAACCAACCCGTGCTACTCCTCCTGGACAAGTATCTCAGCCTACAGCTAGTGTTCAGCCGAGTGCGTCTGGGGTAAGACCTAGCGCCGACCTCAGCGTCACACCGCCGAGCCAACAGACTCTCACTCAGGAACAATCGCAACCCAGTGAGAATTCTGATCTTCAAAGCGCGAGCAGTAGCTCCCCGACAACAACAACAACAACAACAACAACACCCTCGACAGACACTCCCCCCGTCATCAATCCTGTGCAGCAGCCTACAGCCACTCCTCCCCAGCCCTTGCAAGCCATTAACCAACCCGAGCCACAACAAGAAATTGGTGCTCCACTTGATGTGAATTCGAATGCACCCAGTTCGGCAGCGAGCTTGCCAGGGGCGTCTTCTCGGCCAGAGCAGCCGAGTACGACGACGACTATCACCGTTGGCAATGACGGGGCAGACAACGGACTGAGCTTTGGACTCAGGAATGCTGCGCTATCAAAGGCGTCTATATATCATTCCCCTGTCATTCTCATCTTTGTCATTCTGACGCGCCTTGTATAAGGGGCGTGGGGGAAAAGGCTTTTAGCTGCGGACTTTATGGACGATTGAAATGTCGTTTGGTCGCTGTTTTAGTGATGGGCGTGAAGTTAAAGTGGACATTTGAGATATGGACTTTTTTGCATGTAATACATTCTGATGCGTGAGAGGAAGAGCGCGCGGCATAAATAAGCTCATGAGTAGAGCGTCTCTAAGGCAAGGCTGTGGCGGGGAGCAAATGATGGTCATTGCCTTGATAAATAGCTTGGACTGCTACCACCCCCTGACCTTGGCTGGCCCCGTTTCCCTTTGGCAATTCCAAGTAATCTCATTGAATGAGTACAATGTCCTTTCGCGCAAGACCTCCTTCTCCGACCAATACCGCCTTTTCGGGCGTCTCAAACTACCGATCAGAGTCTTACCGCACCCTGCGCGATCCTCAACGACCAAACGGCAGCATGGGAGGTGCAGGAGCAGAGCCATTACCACAAACAGACGGCCAAAAGATTGCAAAGGTCCATTTCGACGAACTGCAGGCATTTCTGTCGACACACATCGCAAAGGGTACGCATCCTTTTGCACTCTTACATTGTCTACGGTGCTCAAGAAACATGTTCAACGTGTAGAGGCCCCGAATTCGCGTGCCAGCGCGCGCGAAAAGCTCACTAGGCTCACCCGACAACAGTTTCAAGAGCTGTCGACAGACGTATATGACGAACTGATTCGACGAAATGCCAAATCAGAGAGTATGTTCTTTCCTCCCTCGTTTGTTGCTGCGCGCTCAATGATCAATGATGTGGTGAACAGCACCCCATCTTCCGACTCGCGACGACTTTCATCCGAAGCGGAACCAGGCCCGACAAAAGCTGTCGACACTTCCCAAAGCGCGTTTCAAAGACCTTGCGTCGGACGTTTACTTTGAACTCGGACGACGGTACCCCGAGTTTAAAGAGCCAGAGGTTTGCTCGTTTTCTCCTGTCCGGAAATGAATTATTGGAACTGAATTCTGTCTCATAGATCCAGCCTGACACGCCCGAATCGAATTATGACGACTATGGCGGCGAAAAGGCAGTGAGCGGACGCCCTGTTCCGCAAGATGGCTATCGTACACGCTCGCCGGACAATTCTAACAACATGAGCAATGGAATCGGGAGGCTAGGCCAAGCCCGCGCGGATCTGGGCCCCGCAAGACGGACGACACCGGATCAAACATATGGTCGCCGTTCAGAGGACAATCGACCGTTTGGACGCCAACCCTCTCAGGCATCACGAAACGGTGCTGGGAACGATGATGGAGAGAGCACGTATTCTGCGTCGAGACGACGACCGTCGAATGGATCCGAAGCGCAGTATGCGCGCAAGATGCCGACAGTGTTCCGCCAGGCCCCTCGACGGCAACATCTGGCATGGTGATCCCCAATAAATCGACGATTGCCGAAGAGGAGATTCAGGTGCCTTATGGACGCGACTCTCGGGCACCCCGAGAGTCGGATATTCGCGACTCTGTTGCCAGCGATCTTTCAGCGGACATTAAACTCGATGACACACCTCCTCCGCCTATGCAGAGAAAGGGGAGTGGAGGAAACAATTTGGCTGCCTCGACGGCTGGGTTGGACGAGTCGAAATGGGGCAGCTCGCCTGTTACACCATTGCAAGGCGGTCTGAGCGCGTTGGCGGCTGGGTTAGGCAAGAACCGGAATCGGAGTCCACCGAGTGATGAAGATGATCGGACGGATTTCTTTGATACTTCAACGGTCGGTGGGCGCGCGCTCTGGTAGCGGTGGATCGAATACAGCCCGACGACCCACCTTTGGAGGTGTAGATCGAGAGGAGACGGAGAAAATGCGCAAGGATTACGAGTACCGGATCACAAACTTGCAAAGTAAAGTTGGGACGCTACAGGATGAACTCGACAGAGTGAACAAGGTATGGACATTGGCCCTTTGGCTCGGCTGTTGCTCATGGCTTACAGGAGAGGCAAAGCGACAAAGAGCGAATACGCGAGTTGACCGACGAGATTGCATCTATGAGAAGTGTACGTTCAAAGCCTAGTTACTTGAGAGAAGGCTCACACTCCCTCAGAAATCGGGCGATACTTCGTCTGCCTTGCGAGACATGGAACGTCGCCTGGCTGACGAGCGGTCCGAACGGGAGCGTGCAGAGCTTCAGATGGTGGAAGCACACTCACAAGAGCTTCGCAAGCTACAACAGAGATGTGATGAACTGGAGAGGGACAAAGGGAGCGCGTCTGCCTTTGGGGTAATGTCTATTCGTTTCTATCAAAACAGATTCTGACAATACTCAGGACTCGGCGGGTATTATCGAGGACCTCAAAGCGGGCATGGAATCGCTGCTCGAAGAAGTCAATGAGCTAGCAACTCGAAACGACCAGCTCAATTCAGCCAAGGACGAGGATGCAGCAATGATTCAGCAGCTAGAAGAACAAGTGGCCGATTACAAGAAAAAGTATGAAAAGGCAAAGACGGAACTCCGCGGCCTCAAAGGTGCGTGAAAGGTTGTCCAAAGCGAGCCGAGACGCTAATTGGATGACAGCCACCTCGCAATTATTCTTGCAGAGACCGAGAAATGAGGATCAGCTTCCGACCTCGAGGACAGGCGCCATCCAAGATGTTCATATCACAGCCTTCCAAAGCGCTGCCGACGAATTACTTTCGGCTGGCCGGTGAGTAATTGGAAGGGTGTGCAGAGCAGGGTTCTGACATATTGCAGGTCTGATGCTCCTTCGCGCGTCCTAACGCCGATGAAGGCTGTCGTTGACGCAGTGTCGGCAATTATCGAGGATGCACGTGCCTATGACCTCGCGCAGCGGTCAAAGGACGATACGCCAATTGACTATGCGACAATCGATAATTTATGCGAACGCACACAGGCGACATTGAGTAATTTGGTCACGGCCTCCAAGACCCATGCCACCAGCTATGGATTGTCGCCCGTCAGTCTGCTCGACGCCGCATTGAGCCACGTCTCTGCGAGCGTCACCGAGTTGGCAAAACTTCTCCTCGTCCGCCGGTCACCGCGGGAGACGGACGGCGCTTCGACAAACGGTATGTCAAATGGGCGTTATGGCAGTAAGTGGCTTCCCAATCGATGATTCATGCGTGTTGATGGATGATGCATAGATAATCTCACAGTGGGCAATGCTCCCAAGCTCGTAAGGATTGAAGAACCGATGAGCCCCGACTACTCGGAACCGCCTTCAGCCGGTCGCGGCGATTGGGCAGAGGTCAAGGTGAGTAACCTCTTCGCGAGGCGGCTTTTGCAATATCTTATCTATTCGTAGCCTTATCTCGAAGCGCAGTCGGAGCAGCTCGTGCAGTCTATCCAGGCCATCTTGAATGCCGTTCGCAACCCATCACCCTCGGTCGAGCTCAACGACAATGTGACCCAGATTATCACCATTGTGTCGAGTATTGTCGCCGTCTCGCGTGACAGTCTTCCCCAGTCGTCGTATAGCCGTGGCCTCACAATCCTCAATACGCTGAGCGAGCACTGCAACAAGCTAAGCGAGACGCAATCCGAACGCACGATCTCAAAGGACGGACGACAGGTTCTGGCTCAGTCGAGCTTTGCTATTGCGAGTGCCGTCAAGGAGTTGATGAAGCTATAGAACTCTTATGGCATACGTTCCTCCTCTCCATGACCCTATGTAGCATATTGGATGGGACACTACCTAACTTATCCGGGCCTATAATATGTGTCATATTCCAATATTTGTGCAAAAAAGCATCCCGACTTCTATGCCACCGACTTTGCTGCTTCGATGAATCGTTTGATCTTTGCCACGTCCTTTCGTCCATCCGTCTCTACGCCCCCGCTCACATCCACAGCCCATGGTTTTACGTATTTCACGACCTTGGCGACTGTATCTGCACTCAAGCCGCCAGCCAATATCAGAGGCAGTGGAGCGCTTCCACCAGCCTCGCCTCTTTGCATAAGCTCTTTGGCGAGGTCCAAGTTGACCGTGATACCCGAACCACCAGATACTTTTTCTCCAGGCCGTGTCGCTTCCAACAGCGTGAATTGATGCAAACCCGGTCGAGAGATGCCAGCCAAGGATTCGGCGGTATCGTTGGCCTGTGCGTGAATGACTTTGATCACAGGGACAGGAATGAATTTGGCCAACTCGGGTGCCTCGGAACCATGCAACTGTACGAGATCCAATCCGACCGCAGCCACGACGGCCAGAATCTCTTCTAGCGGCTGGTCTTGGAAGACGCCGACGAGGAGCGGTTTACGGATGGGCTCGATTGCTTGTGCATTTTGGCTGAACCAAGGCAGTGGAGCAGCCATGGGTTGAGGGGGTGGGATCGGCTTTTCCGCTCGCAGCGTTTGGACGACGGTGGCAATCTCGATCGCCGTCTCGATTGACACACGTCGACGACTGTTTGCGAAAATAAGCCCAATGAAATCTGCACCGGCTTCGGCGGCTGCCAATGCATCCTCTGGCGCACGAATGCCGCAGATTTTAACGAGTGTCTGTCTTTGTTTAGACGGAACTGTCGGTGGAAGATCGAGTAGCTCTTGAATGAATTCCTTTGGCTCGGCGGCTCTCATGAGCGCCTCCCCGACTAAAACGGCTTTCACACCCTGCTCGATGTATTCCAATACATCTTTTCGGCCATTGATCCCACTAAGAGCGCACAGGATGACGTCTTTGCCCTTGCACATGTCCGCCAAACGCGTCGTCGTCTGCATGTCGACCTGGAATGTGTGAAGATTTCGATTGTTCACACCTATCACTTTTGCACCCAGTTCGAGAGCTGCGTTCATCTCCTCTGTATTGTTGACCTCGACAAGTGGTTCCATACCAAGTGACCTCGAAAACTTCATGAGTGATGCTAGTCGAGCCACAGGAAGCATGGCGACGATGAGAAGAACGGTGTCTGCACCGTATATTCTAGCCTCCATGATTTGGTATTCGTCGAGAATAAAGTCCTTGCGCAGGATGGCGGGTCGGTTAGGGAGCTGGTCGACGGCTTGGCGGGCCAGTCGCATGTCCAGTAGTGAACCCTTGAACCACTTGGGTTCCGTCAGTACCGAGATGACTGAAGCACCCGCCAATGCATACTTGAGCGCTTGAGAAGGCGCATTGATATGGAGGGCTATCGCGCCCTTGGATGGAGAAGCCCGCTTTATTTCGGCCATGAGAGCTGTATTCTCGCTCCTTCCGAGTCGTTCAATAAGATTAACGAGCGGTGGATCCAGGTGCAGTGCCAGAGATGCCCTCAAGTCCTCAGAGGTGGACCCTGGAGTCTTCTGGGCAGTGTCGATATCTAAGAGGCGCTGCTTTTGTATCGTCTCGAGTATTGAAGGGAGCTTGGCGGCCATTGGGACACCGTTTGGTTCATAGGTGAAGGGGGGCAACTGCGTGTCCAGCACGCCAAAGCTTGGGTTTTCATCCCACGTTCCTCCACGGAGTGAGAGAAAGTTTTTGAGATACTCGTCACCGTACTCTGACAAGATGCTCTCCGGATGGTATTGTACGGCCTCGAGGGTGTATTCCCGGTGGCGAACCCCCATTACGACGCCGCTCTCCTCTGTAAAGGCACAGATGGCGAGTTGGTCTGGGAGAGATTTGATATGGGCGCTGAGACTATGGTATCGCGTGGACAGAAACCCTTGCGGAAGATCTTTGAAGCAGCCACGCTCGTCGTGCCGGATTTTGCTCGTCTTGCCATGCATAATTTCTCCGGCGTAAGAAATTTCTCCCCCGAGTGAGTCAACGATGCACTCGAGACCCATGCAGACCCCAAGGATGGGGACCTTGCCAGAGAAGTACTGGATCGCCGCTTGGGAGATGCCACCGTCCGTCTTTGGATGGCCAGGACCGGGGGAAATAATGAGGTTGCGGATGTTCAAGTTTGGCAAGTCTTTTGGTGACAACTCGGAATTTCGAACGACTCGTACGGTCGCGCCGAGATTACAGAGCGACTGGTAGAGATTGAAGGTGAACGAGTCATAGTTGTCAATGAGGAGTGTCTCCGTCGCCGTAGACATGGCTATATGGTTGTCAGAGAGGGATCCAACGCATAGCAAACGGCGGCTTACTACAAAAAGGCGGAGATGGTAGTGGCCAAAGATGGTTTGACCCCGACCGTCCGAAATGAGCGATGCCAAAGTGGTCGACAAGGCCATTTCACAGCGAGCAAAAAAGCCACAGAAAACCAAGACTGTCTTCAAACCAGTATTAGACAATCCGTTGACAATCTCATGGTATGCCCAAATGTTTCTCCAGCACCTCTTACTCACCGCACTTCCAAACAGGCCAGATATTCCGCAAAACCTTCAAAATACAATCCTTGCATCTGCTATCGACCTCCTAGGATGCTTAAAGGACTATCATCGTCAACGCGGAATGCATACAAAACGAAGTCGCCAAGCACGACGTCGAGAGATTCTCAGAACACAAAAGGAAATAGAAGAAGCTGGTAGCAGGAAGAGGAAGCGAGACGATGAAACTTCACCAGAGAGGGAGAAAATGGAGCTGGATCCAGGACCGCCATCTCTGGCAGAACCCTCGAGCCCGCCCCCGTTACTCGGCCATGTACACTTTGGTCTGTCCGAAGTCTTAAAACTGTTGGAGCGTCATATCGCCCAACTGCGCAACACTGTTGCCAACTCCAAGGCATTGGACGAGACGGCCACTCCGACGGCCATTCTCGCATGTCGCTGGGATATCAACCCTCCCCAGCTCTTCTCGCACATCCCTCACCTGGTTGCGTCCTACAACACCCTTTTGACGCTGTACCATGCAAGACTGCAGGATGCGAAACGAATCCCGGAGCTCAAGTTGGTCAATTTGCCAAAGGGGGCCGAAGATGCACTCTCAGAGTCTATTGGTCTGCGAAGGGTCTCTATCGTACTTGTCATGGTAAGCGCTGCTATCCCCGAGGAGACGGTAGCTCAGACAGTATACCAGGCCGGAGCGCATCTTGAAGACCAACTTCTTAACTCACTATCAAAAGTCCCTCGTCTCGCCACACCGTGGCTTCTGCCAGATAACAACCGACGGTATCTTGCCCCTCAACTGGAACCGACTCGTATCAAATTCGTAAAGACCACTGCACCAGTTGATATGAAAGCAGCACGTATAGCTCGTACAGAGGGTAAAAAGTCCGCCAAACAAGGACGAAAATCCAAAGCCATGGTCTCGTAACCTGCTACATCACGGCAGCGGTTTCTTTGGAGCTGTGCCCGGAAAGCACAGCATATATTCTTCATAGACTGCATCAATATCGTCTTCGTTCCAGTCAGAAGTCGTCTCCCATGCATTTTCAAACTCGATGTCGATGGCCAACTGCGGAGAGTTCTGTGGTCGCGAATCGGATCCCGCTCTTGCCGTCTCGTCAGTATCCATGGCGTCGGATGGTGTTGGTGGCATCGATTTGGAGACTGCTATTGGCGGTAACGAGTTTGGAAGAAGGACAGCAAGGGTCGGTTGAGTCGAATCAGAGCGGTCTACCCGCTGGACCCATCTTCTTTCTCGTAATAATTTGTGCTATGGTGGGCTGTCTCAGCTATTGGCTCTCCATGTATTGGTACAGCGTACCCGTTCTCTGTCTTCTTCTATTCGTCGCATAGCTTGAGATCTAGATATTCGTTCATGGGACGATTTGATACCGTTTGAGGGATTTTGAGCGTTGATGGCTTGTATACTGTGCGAAAGAGGGTCTCAGCGGATGCATGCTCGGTATGGGCCATAGTTACCTCGCTCGTCGCTCCTGGAGGGAAGCGATAACCGCTTCCACCTTTTTAGGATCCAGAATTCGCTTCATACGCCAATTTTCTAGCATCTTGAGTTAAATTCCGATGATTAACGTCGCGGACGGCTTGGGTAACATCCCACTTGCCTGCATTGCGCTCTGTACGTTGATCAAGCCGTCTCTTGACTCTGGAACGACCCATTCAATAATCGAGGAGAGATCCTTTTGGAGCAGATTGACGTAGTAAAGACCTGGGCCCACGGGCTTGGTTGATGATGACGGTTTTGAGCGTTGGTTGCTGGCACTCTGGGCCGAGGCTTCGCATAGTGAGTCAAGAAAGTAGAGTAGATTGATGCGCATGTTTGTAGAGCCCTGAAAGCGCAAGACATCGCGTCACCCCGCGGATTGTCAGTCGCTTTGGCCGGCAGCACAACGGAAGCGCGAACCGTACGACATTCTTGCAGTACTGTCTCCCAAAAGTCCTCTCCGCATGTCGAATGATACTCTAGAGCAAATGCCACAACTTGTTGTATCGACCCCTGCGTTCTGCACAAAGGCGTCAGTAAACGCAAGTTACGATCAAATTATACATACGCATCTAATCTCTTTAGTAGTTTTGAGAATCTTAAATGAGCCTCGAATAGGTCCATGGGCATTGTAGCCAATGAGCGTGATAAATAGAGAGACAACGTTGGGTGCAAGTTGGACGCGACCATTGACGGCAAGATGCTGGGCGTCGCTGTGAACCATAACAGACCACTTTACTACATATTTCTCGTTTTCATACTCTGCTTTGTTCTATATTTGATCCGCAAGGAGCACTACCGCCTTCCTCATCTGGGTCAAGGACATCCGGCGCCACGCAATGAGGACACGATTGCAAGATTACGTGGGCGAAGATACTCTACATTGGGGCTCACAACCAGTGCCACTGACCAAGATTCCTGCGCATGCACCGGGTCCGCTCAATTTCGAAGCAGTCTTTTGATCTAATCATTACCTAGGCTGGACAGTCCTTGATAGACTATATTTTCATAAAGGAACCATGTACATTGTTTCCGACTACCCGAAACTTGTTCCAAAACCTGTTCACATCACATCCAAGGGAAGGCGCATTCAAGAAGGCAATGTGAACATCCCAGATTTGGAGCCCACCGAGGAGGATCTGAGAGTGATATCTACCAGAGAAGCGTATGGCCTCTTTGGACAACAGGCCATCCGGATTGGAGGCGTGACGGTGAGCAACCTCTCGTTTCTGAAAACCGAGCCTGAACATCGTCAGTTTCTCGTCAACGAAAGCCCCCAGTTTATGACCCATATGTAAGGATTTCCAACTTTTGAATCTTGCTCTCACTCTCATAAGGTATCACTTTGTTGCAGAGCTTCTGTTCGGCCTATGGAGGACGTATTCATCTCTGGATCCCGACCTTGAAGTTAATGGTCATACTCGTCTTGCAGCCCCCAAGCGCATCTGCTTTACCCATCTCGACGCTGCCCATTGGCGCGACTATGCTGCCATGAACCAATATGTTCTCCGTGCAGTCTTTCCTTCGGCAATCTTGGAGTTTAGTGATACATGGGAAGAACGGGCATCGCTCAAGAATAAGACGTTTGTCTTGGATCGAGTGGTTTTTTCGGACCGAGTTGCCGCCATGCACAGCGAGGTGTTCGTAAAGACTGACCGTATCGCTTCAGTGGCGTACCAGCTCAAGTCAAATTTTGGCTGGTGGAACACCATTCGAATGCCAGTCCTCGAGTATTCCAAAGTTCGCATAAATGATGTGGCGCCCCCTGTACCGGTGATCACGTATATCAGTCGACAAGGTTGGGGACGGAGAATGCTTCGAGAACATGATCATATGCGACTAGTCGTTGGCTTGTATAAGTTGCGCGACCGCCTGGGTTACGAAGTCAACATTGTCGAACTCGACCGTCTTTCTCGGGCGGAGCAGGTTCGCCTTGCAGCACGTACTACAGTATGTACATGCGTCATAGCTCGACGATGAGCTAACGGTATTTCAGATAATGATGGGCGTTCATGGTAATGGCTTGACGTCACTTCTCTGGATGAAACCGTCTCGGAGAGCTACCGTCATCGAGTTTTTTTATCCCAAGGCTTTGCAATGGATTACCAGTGGACGGCCGAGGCTCTGGGCATCAAACACTACGGTGTATGGGATAAAGAGTAGGGGGATTTTCATTAGCATTCTGAAGCGCGTCTAACCCCTCCGAAAGGACCTTTACATCTCCAAATGTGCCTCCTCGGGCGTACCCAGAGGGATTTCAAGGTAACGACATCCCGGTCGATGCGCCGACCGTTCTCGACCTGATAGAACGACGGCTGAGCCCAGACGAGCTAGACATGATTCCATAGCTGTTCCCTAGAGATGATGCTATTATTATCGCGTATTTGACTGTCACCGGGAGTGTTGCAAACATGTTGAGCGGAGTCTCAATTTGTTTACAACTTCTCTTTCCCTGCGACCTCACCGGTTCTCCACCGACTCGCGCGACACCTGGCCCACAGCTCTCTCCTCTTTAACGACATTTACTGCAAAAATGCAGTCCAACCATTCGCGCGCGTCTGCTAACAACGCGGCCCTCAGCAGGTCTGGCCACCCGTCTTCAACGTCCTCATCGGGCTCGAGCACGCCCCCATTGAAGACAGGCAAGACAACGACAGCATACGCATCAGAGTCCACGCTCATCGGCGGCGTCAAGGGCGGTGCTCCTCTTGCGCGCAGACAATCAGCAAGCTTCAACCACGTCCGGACGTCCTCTCTGGTGTCGTCATCTCCTTTCAAAACAGGTGGAAATACCACTTCAAGCACTCCTGCCGTCAAGCCACGCCCGCAGATTAACCCATCGCAGTTTCAACATGGAGAAGCCCACCGGCATTCGTCAAGTGGCGAGCAGCCCACGAGCTATCTATCCCAGTCCAGAAGTAGATCGGACGAAAACAAGCTATTTGACAACATTCGCAAACCCCGAGAGAGCAAGGGCTTCCAGAGGCTGCCCCAAGCTGAAGCAGTCACCAAGAGCCCATTCGTCGAAGCAAACGGCTTGCCTCCGGGATCGAAGCATACTATTACACGTTCAGCTGAATATCCAAGCCACGCAGCCGATGCCGTGTCCTCGCATAGAGTGTCGAAATCGGCAACGCTCCCTGCGCTCAGCGGGACGAGCACCGCGTCGACAGAGGGTGCCGCGGGACACCCCCTTCTCGCGCCAAATCACGTTCTCTCTGCTCGACCTCTTCCTGGAACACCCCAACGACCAACTCGACCCGTGTCCATGTTCGTTCAAGGATCAGTCCCAGTGTCGACATCACCTACGACGCGCTCTAGTCTAGCATCCAGGCGATTGTTAGGCCCCCGATCCCCCGAAGAAGGAATCGGTAGTCGCAGTTTTTCAGACTCTCCTACGCGGTACGAGAGGAGAAAGACGGTCACCTGGGATGAACGTTGTGACGTCGTCGAGTTTGAACAAGATGACGAAGAGAGTGTCCCTCCAGAGTCGGTCAGCGACTCGCAAGAAGTTAGAGACTCGGAGACGGAGAGCGAGGTTGAAGAGGTGCCGCCGGCCGTTCCTCCGAAGCAGGAAGAACGAGAATGGTTTGGTCCTGACAGAGAGGACGGTCGCTCCCCATCTCCTATCCTTAGCGGGTCGATCAATGATGCCGCAGACGATATGGAGTCGGACAGAATTTCTGCTGATCCGATCTCCGATGACGATATGCCAACTCCTCAAAGGGAAACCTTTGATCTTCCGGTTGAAGATCCTCACAATCACCATATGGGTAAGTATTTCTGTGTCGTTTGAGGGTAGTGTGCCGACACCACCTGGCAGATATTGGTTCAATCTCTACGGCGACTATTCCTCGACGCTCCGGATCCGAGTCCTTCCTCGAAGGAACCAGTGCGTTTAGAGACGATTCCATGTCTACGCAAGAGGATTCTTTCCATCGCAGCCTCCGTGAGGAACCAGTCGTGGAGACATCCAGACTAGCAGAGTCACGCTCTCCAGAGAAGTTTCCTCGCATCTCCCGAGATGCGATCCGCAAACAAGTTGAACAGCAGCGCCTCAGCGCGAATTTCGACGATGAGCATTCCCAGTCCAGGCTAAGCATCGGCGACGAACGTCGGTTGTCTCAAGGCGGCTCTGGATACAACTCGCCTATGAGAAAGTTTGATCATTCGCCAGTGCCGTCTCCTGGACCTCGACCGCGCGCTGAACAGGTCTTCACGTCATCCAATGTCAACTTGGAGGACGTCCAAAGTGCTCTGGATCGTCTAATGCTCGGTGTCGAGAAAGGGTTCGAGCCTTCCATACACTCAAACATCACGGAGCAAGACTACGACGAAACATCGAGTAATGGTGATGACTACGCTCCCAGGTCTTATGGACAACCCCCGGAGGAAGAGCATGACGATACTCCTAGAGAAGATGAATATCTGGAGCCCTCAGAAGGTGCCCAACTTCATCGTCAATCCACTGCGATGTCTGGTACTAGCACAGAGTCTACAGATGGACCATATACACCCGATATTCATGGAATGGCCCAACCCGAACTACCTTCTGACGCGAAAGACATCGACTCGATGTACGAAGACTCGAAGCCGCTCCCACCACCTCCCGAGATGGAACCATCCCCAGTCATGCACCATACGCATCTGCAAGATGAAACGTCGAGTGCTGAGGGACATCAAATGACT
The DNA here is from genome assembly GCA_910890315.1 of Serendipita indica DSM 11827. Classification (NCBI taxonomy): domain Eukaryota; kingdom Fungi; phylum Basidiomycota; class Agaricomycetes; order Sebacinales; family Serendipitaceae; genus Serendipita; species Serendipita indica. Next base: position 591,374 of record CAJVGD010000012.1, on the reverse strand, counting down.
CTGGCTGTTCCAGCTGGCGCGTCAGTCCGTCGTGGTAGTACCATCAAGCGGCACGAAGAAGCAATCAAAGCCAAGAGAAGGGAGCAGCGCGCTCTGGAGGGGCGTCCTAGTAAACGTCGTAGCCACTCGACCGGAGATCTCAAGACACAGGTATGTACAGGCAGACATCATGTTACGACTCGTGACCTTTTTTGTTTAGTTCTCTCCTGGGTCAGAGACTCTGGAGATTGATAACCGGGACGACATTGATCTCACAGACGCGTTCCAGCATGAGGTTGCCAAGCTCGAGCCTGTCAAGGTCTGTCCTAGGTGTAACTAATGGCGATACTGTGCTCATGTCTTTCAGAAATCCTACATGATGAAGCAACGTCGTCCCACTATCTATGCATCCGACAGTCGTGTCGGTCATTCCGGAATGGCTGGAGATGTCCATAAAGGTCGCGCTTGGCGTGCTGTTCGTCGGCCGTCTGATATGGTGAGTGCTGAGACAAGGGCTTAAACAGAGTGCTCACTCATCAAACCAGAATGAGTACTCCAGGCAGATTAGACAACTGCGACAACAGGAGAAGGTGCCACTCCTCCAGGCAAAGTCTTCGTACGGGGTGTGTATCAATTAGAGGCTAAGGATACCACTCATCTATTGATAGTCCTCGGGATCCGTGCCTTGGAAGTCCCATTACCAGCTCAACCTACATACTTCACCTGCGTCTTGAACAATGGCATTCACTTTGTGGAGACACCAGCCAGCAAGTTGGAAAAGGACGAGAGTATCATCGATCAGGAGTTTGAGCTGTACGTCGATGGATCCATTTCAGCGGTCGCTAACTTACTTGGTTAGGATTGAGCACGAAAAGCTCGAATTCACTCTGACCATCAAAGTGCGAAAGGACGCCCATATCGCGCAGATTCTCAATCCGCCTGCACGACCCGCGTACCTTCCTCCAGCTGTGCGTGTTGAGACGCCAACTAAATCGAAGGGCGTCAGAAGTTTCTTCTCAAGTCCCTCCAAGAAGCCGAGCAAGCAAGCCGCTATTCGCGAGGTGGAGGCGACCCCGCCGCCAGTGCATACGGCGGATCCGTTTGGACGCTATTTGAAGAAGGATCTTTCTATTGCACGTGCTCTCGTTTCCTTCAGGGAAATTATGGATCGCTGTGATACAAAGCTTTTCGAAACGAGCTATCCCCTCGTCGGCCAGTGTGCTGAAGGTGGACAGCTTGCTACGAAGACGATCGGCGAAATCGTCCTTCAAATCTTCCGTCTTCCTCCCCTGCCCGGGATTCCAGCGGACGACCTCCCGCAATCTCTCGAGGAATGCCAGCGCGGCTTGAGGCACGTCCAATGGCACAAGGTTGTCTATCACGAAGGTGTCTTGACTCAACTGGGTGGTGATTGCACGGTACGTTTACTTTGCTGTAATGGCCCATGAGTTAAACTTTTCATTAGACTTGGAGACGTCGTAATCTCCAGGTGATGGGCGCCAACTTGATCGCATTCAATGATGTGACCAAACGACCTATTACGACCATGGACCTACGAAAGATTACGCTTGTCGAGGACGATGGTCGGCCCGGTGTACCTGCGACTGTCATCACGCCGCCAGCAGATGCCGTAGAAGGTGGCCTGAATCCACCCAAACTGAGAAGGCAACGATCTTTCAATTCTCTGGCGGGAATTGAGCACTCCTTCCGCGTCATCTTTGACGGCAACGAGAACGACGAAGTATGCTTCTTCGCAGATAATGCAGAAGAGAAAGCCAGATGGTGAGCCATTCTTTCTATTAGTCGGCTGTCACTGAAATCATCTAGGATGGAAATCTTCGGTGCCCTCGTCGGACGGATACCCCACAATCCGCTCTGGGCCGAACTCGTTTGGCAACGCCAACAAACAGTCTAGACAACACATGCGCCTCGTTACTTTTAGTGCTGCAGGCAGTCTTGTATCCTGATACCTCTTACCCAGACTCTACCTTACGCAACGTCGGACGTCGAGGCAGTTCAACCTACCGCCTTGCTTCTTTTATGCTGTTTCTTATATCCCAAATGCACGTCTCTGTATCCGTTGATAGCCAAAGGTTGCAATAACAATTGCTCGCGGACGCTTCATTTGATTACATTAGATGATTAGCGCTTGTCTCTCCACGACGCGAATTTGAGGATGTCCGATACGGTGCTTTGCTAGAGAGGAGTCGAGGACAATGAAAACAAGGTATTTGCTTATTCCTATTCTTCATGAACTCGTGCTGCTCCTGAAATTCTCGCGAGTAGACTTTCATCCTATGATTCGTTTCACTGGTACTTATGGGCGAGTCAAGGCTGCCGGCAAATTGTATCGCGTCTACTTTTCGACTACACCACAATAACCGGATCAATAATTGGACAATCTCAATATCCGGCAGGGAGTTTCTCGAAGCATTTGGAAAGTCGTCGATTGCAAATGCTGTCTGCACAAAGTTTAATGAATGTCTTCTTGACTGGAAGGAGCGACCAATGGATCAGCGCACATGATCCCAAGAGTCGGCCACCTGTATTATATTCTGGATTCTTGTTAGATAATGACACTACTCGTAGCATTCAGAAATCTCCATCATTCCATGGCTAGTTACATGAGGACGGTTCTACGTTTAGTTCACTAGAACGCCGAAACTCGCATGTAGTTTCATCTCAGAACTCCACACACGACAGCAGCACTTCTCGAGACCTGCTTGAGGAATGGGGAGTAGCAGAGCCAAAATCAAGGTAGATGAACATCGCTGAACCTATTCACCGTAAGCAAAAGCTTTGTGTGTACGAATCCCGTATAATGACAAAATTATGTAGCGCCAGAAGGACAAAAGAATGGCAGGAGAACAAAAAAAGAGAAGGGGGAGGGCAGGGATCCGAACTCTGCTCAAGCCACTGCCCAGGTTCCAACATTGATCACTTTTGCACAAAGCTATGGAGCACAGCTTCAGCGGGGTCTACATCGAATTGCCCAAGTACTGTTGCCCAGCTATTTTGCCGACTTGGAAGCACTTCGGTACACCTCTACGAGGCGAGGAGATGATGATACCAGAATCACAGGGATGAATTTTTTGATACCCTCATCTGGAGAGGGATATAGGGAATCGAGACGAAGCGGGATGAGTGAAGTCTATATCGGAGCTCTGCATACCACCTATGACTGAAACAAAATATGCAATGAACGTCTTTTGATGATGGTGCCGGATGTATAATTTGTAGTAATCCTTGCGTGACGCGTCGATGCGGCACTAGGATGCGTATCCAGCGAGGTATCTTGGGGGGGGTGGAGGTCATGTTTATGTGGTGATACTGCCACCCCAGTCCAAACTTGTATTAATAAATCCAGATACTATAGCAAGACGTTTGTACATGTTAGAGAGTGGCCATACCTCGCGGCGGGTGTACGGCATCCAGCGTCAGACGATAGTGGCAATTTGGACACGACTGCAATCATGGCCAACAGAAGCTGTAGTCTAGCCTGGATCAATTTGGAGGCCACCACTAGCAAAGACGAGGCGTGAAGGCAACGTGAAGCATTAAGCTTGTTCGTCGTTGTTCGTGTCGAAGATTCAAAGAGCCAGCATGATCCTCTGGCACCATCCTGCGAAGCTTAAGCCATCGACGTCGACGATATTTTCAACGGCATTTGCGAGAATTATAGAGAAAATGTTCAGTGGGCTGGTTTCAGAAGGGTCCACTTCCTCGACGTGCAACTACTCGGGATGGCTTGGGCGTGTTCTAAAGGCAGAATTCAACTTTAATTGAATAAACCAGCCACATTTTACGTTTGGAAGCATGTTTTTGTCACCTCAGCTCATAGCCACACACCCGAATCGTCACGCACCAAGGGTCGTGCCCACAACACGCCATTCGCTTCGTCGACCAACATTCTAATTGACACATAGGGGCTGCCAACCTCGTAATGTCGACTGAACACTCGCTTTTATTGAATGGACTCACTCCTTTTCAAGTTAATAGCCTATGCTGAATACCTCGCCTCGTGTCTAATAGCGCCTCGTCTGGTCAGTGACCTGGTTTGATATTGACTCTGTGGTGTGCGGGTCATCGGTTCTCCCCAAGCCTACAAAATGCCTACCTTTCGACATGACCCCTCTGTCGTATTCGTCTTTTTTTCCTCCCTAGGTCGACCCCTCCTCGAGCAACGAGGCGAAAATGTCGCAGTCCACGACTTTTGACCTTCACACACCACCCACGTTGCCGTCACCAACAGTACAAACCCCTAGTGAGCATTCGCCTTACTCTATGGATGCTGAACCTAATCTTCCGGCACTAGATTCTGTCGATGTCGACTCGTCTGTGTTGACAGAAATCCCCACGAATGTCAGTCGCAGACCAAAGCAGCCATACAATTGCCGCGACCTCCCCGACTCGGAGTCGGAGGAAGAGGAAGAGGACCCCGATATCCTCAGGCCCAATTGTAGGGGCCGCTGGTTCACATGCCTGGGTGCCGATTATGGTCCTAAGGACCACAAGTGGTACGGCATTCACCCCAGACTGGGGATGCGATATGGGCAGCTGGACGAAACCCAGCAGAAGCTCTATGAAGATCTTGGACCTGACTATGAGCACGAGGAGGCCGCTCTTACCCTCCTCGAAAAGGTCAAGTTGGAGGGCTTGGAAGGCGTGAAGCCCGAGACCTTCAAAGCAATGATGATCCAATGCAAGACAGCGAAGAAGTGGAAGCTCGGAGTGCGACGTTGTGCCAAACCCCCTGACACGTACTCGCACATGAAGAGCCATCTGCTCACAACGATGCACGCTCCGATCGGGTATGAGTGTCCAGATTGGTAGGTTCAAAATGTCCAAACAATCAATACGCTCACTAGACGGTAGTCACATGACTATACTTCAAGAACCAGACATGAAACGGCACTTAGAAGAGTCACATGCTTATACAAATCTTCCGGGGTCACTGGAGGAGATTAGGAAAGCACTCAACAGGCCTCGACGCAAGGCTCCTCGGCTCAAGGTCTCTCAACCCCCGGGATCTGTCCTGCAGGATTCACAGGCTGTACCCAAGCCTTCCAGCGGTTCAGTTGTCGTCGGCAATTACTACACAGTCCAGGTCAAGGCGCCTATCACCCACGCACTGACCCACCCCCGACAACATAACACCATTCATCATTCTAGACCGGCTCCATATCACATGGATACCCGTCCTGTTCATGTGCCTAGACACAGCGCACTCCGGCAAACCCTACCCCAGGGTCAGCCTGATAACTTTGGATATGCTCCACCAGTTTACGCACCTAACCAACTTCCCGATGAGGACTACGTGGGCCAAACCCTTGCATCCGACAAAGAGTGCCTCACGTTCTCTGGGGCCATGCTCCCCACGTCACGGTGCGAGAAACCCTGGCACCCCGATCGAGTTTCCAGTTTGCCTCAACGCATACTGGCTCCTTTGACGTGTCGTGGGACGAGTCGGACTAAGCATTTTACAGTTATAGCCATTATATGTCTCAGCGTCCTGTTATGGGGTCTGAGTACCCTAGAGTGGCCACCAATACTGTCAACTATCTTCTGGCAGTTCCAAGCGTGATGTACACTTCAGCGCTCCAGTCTGCGGGCTACCCTATGTACACCCAGGTATGTCACCCTTGTTTTCCCAAAACTGTCTTAAACTTGAGCAGGTTTCGCGTTCTGTTTATGCTGGCTAGTCCAATATGCACTATCGCTAATGGCATACCCGGATGTCCGCTCCGATTCTAATTAGACGATTAGCGTCATTTTGTAATTGACTTGCAATTTCGCTCTTATTCTGCCACTGGGAGGAAATTTCCTCATCAGAGCGCAAGGCTTTCGAACCTTGAATTTTGAAATGTCTTCTCCGATCTAGACTGACAGATTATCGGCTTTGGGGGTCTTCGTCGTCCCACCGGCACTGGAGACTTCAAAAATTTTCCAGCGACCAAACCGTCATCTGCTGTCCGCGATTCTAACTCCAACAGAGGACAAGGAGACGTCAGATCACCTTCTGCGTTCTTCGTTTCTTATCCCGAATGCACGTCTCTGTATGGTCAAAGGTTGCGATAGCAATCGCTTGGAGACGCTTCATAAGGTTACATCAGATAATTAGTGCTTGTTGAGCTTGTCGACGAAATCTGGCTTGAGATCGCCATCCCAGTCTATCCGCGATGCATATGTGCGAATATCCGACACGATGTTTTCCTCGACTTCATCTCCAGCGCCTGTAGCAACCTTGCCAAGTACCATGTTCAAAGGTGTTCCCCCGAGAATATCGATATGGTCGCCAGACGAGGCACCTCCGCGAAGATGATATGCCTCTGGTTGGTCTACAAATCTCGTCAGTCAATCCTTGAGGCGCTGTATGAGTCCAGTGTGCATACGTTGAACCTCGTGAGTGACAATCTTCACGCCTCCAGGGTTCCATCTCTTCCTCCTCCACCCCTCTACGCACATGGCACCAAGGGAGAGCAAGCTGACCGTGCCATCCCCTTCGCCAATCTTAACGCCATTTTTGAGTTTGGGGCACGCTTTTTCGTCCGTGACTGATGTGTCGATGTAGCTGACACGTGCCATAGGGAATTCGGCCTTTGGACTCATGCATTCAGCATTGTCGGGGCACTGTGCTGATTCGGAGTCTGCCTTTGTGTCGTCATTGACGTATTCGCCTCGCGCGTACCAGTAGGAGCGCTATTGGACGGTTAAACTGTAATTGTCACATGCTTACAGGCCCACCTCGGTCTGTAAACCGTGTCCGTATACACAAACAATTTTCAGTGACGGTGCATTAGGCAGTCTAAAGAGTAATTAGGTCAAACGGGGCGCTCAATGCGAGACTTACTGAACCTCCAATGGATTTGTCCACTTTTTAGGGTCTTCGCCATTAGCCTTGAGCTTTTTCTCGTCACGTTCGAAGCCAAATGAATAGTTTGACGATATCATTCTCTGGAATAGGGTTCAACAAGCGGACGTGGGTGGCTGTCACCCACATACCTGGTAACTTGCAGGCGTGTGACTCAGGATCCAATCACTCGCTGTATCAACTGTAAGGTTCCCGGCACCAGGTTCCGACATTACGTGCGGAACGGCTTCGTTCTCCTTGGGCCGGAACGATAGGAAGTGACCATGGGTGTGATTTGTGTACTCTGGATCGTCTGGGGCGCATGTACTATTGCCCCAGATGACGTCTCCACCCTATAGCATGGTTCAGCATCCAGGAAACCTTCCATAGACAGTGCAGACCTTGATCCACATCGAAGCACTTCCTGCCCAACTACGGAAGAGCTTGGCCCTTTCTCGCTTGTTAAAGTATCGCTCAAGGACATATGTTGCAGCAGGACTCATCGAGACGGTGTCCTTCATCTCGCCAGATAAAAAGGCGACCATGGCTTTCGGCTACTTGCGTGAGAACTATCCACAAATGAGATTCAAGACATACAACTCCCTAAGAGCAAAATTTAGATGTCAAAGGCGAGGAGAACAAACTCGTACCAGGAACGTGCCACCGATAGTAACTATAGTTTCGATATGATTCTAGGCTATGATTCAGTATGCTGCACCGTCTTTTGAAAAGGCTTTACTTCAACCCAATCTGGTCCACCCTTGCCCCCATGTTCTGCTTCTACCCATTTGAGACTATAAGACGTCAGTCGTGAAGAGTAAGCAACGTGGCATGGCTCACAAGTACTATGAGGAGTGAATACTGGTCACAATCTATGTTCTTGCTCACCATCATGACCTGTAGATGTCAGCTCAAAATGACGGAGACAGCAAAAGCGCATACCGTGGCTCCCATACTATGTGCGACAATTACTGTCTTCTGCCCTTGCCTCCTCCTGGAGTGGTTGAGATTACACCTTCAAGTCAGGGTGCAAGACGCACTTGTAGCTCTCGATCGAGTGCTTTAGTCGAGAAAAATACCCATCCCTCACTTCAAGGTTACGATAAGACAGACGCCAATCTAAAATTGCGTTATAGATTGTAAATCAAATGGAAACTTCGCACCGTATGCCGCAAGTTCCAGGTTGTTAGTATCGTAATTGAGCGCCGCCAGGTTTTGGATGATCTTCTCCCAAAGCCAATAGCCCTCGATAAACTTTTGGGCTGCGTCTATGCCTTGTGCTGCTCGAATTTTTACTCCTGGAGGATCAAGGCCGGTCTCGGGGTCGAGCATCAGAGCCGCCATCCAACCTTCAGGATCTTGTATAGCTCTCATGACCATACTATAGTAAGATATGAGAGTGTGTCGACTCGACTCAAGCGAACTTGCCTCGCTCCTCCCCAATATCTTTGTACTGCTATCAGTTCCTGCCACCGCGTCGGGGGGACACGTACCTCTTCCGGAATTGTGCCTTGTATTGACCTGCAGTTGACCAGTTTTCGAGTGCGGTGGAGATGATCCCGGGTATTAATATGACAGGGTACTTTGCCTTTAGTCCACGTTGCGAAAGCTCCTCGCCCACACAGAACTCTCTTCCATCAAAGTTTGCACGTCCAATGTTCCACGGGACCAGGGGAGAGTTACCTATATCCGTCTGAGCCATTCACGTGTCCATGGGCGAGAGCAGCAGATTCGCACCAGAAAAGAGTTCCTTCCATTCAACCTCTGCAGCCCCGAGAGAGGGAAGATCGTATTCCTCGAGTAATAACGAGAGATTTGGAGGCGGATGCGTGAGCAGGAGCATACACGCAATAAAGCCGACTTGCAGCAGTACGTCAATGCCCGAGAATAGCCTGGAGAGTTCAAGGCAGACATACAGAATGCTCCAATGCCCACCAGCACGCGTTTTCTGCTCAGGAGAGCCTTGAAGAACTGGGAAAATGCTATCAGCGAGCATGCTTGTACGGTAAACACGGGTCACCAACGCCTGGCTCTGCAAGTTCCTTGCGAAGGAGCTCGATGCGACGAGTAATCTGTCCTTCACCATCCACTTCTTCAATTTCCTCGCGTTCGAGAATCTTTGACCGTATGCGTCTCCGTATTCCCTGTGGCTCGCTCATGGGGTCTACGGTTCAAAAGTGCTTGAGCGAGCACTGCCACAGAGTTGCTGACGATGGGAGCATTGGATAATGTTTGGAATATTCTCTTCTTTCCAAGTCATCTCCTCGTCGGCGCGTCGAGTTCGGCGCTATTTGTGCAACCTGCTAGTCCCAACTCAGACTCGACCACATTCCAGACACTGTTCATGGCGACATTACGCGCATTCCAGAGCGAAATCGAGGATATCCAGACGAAATCTGCCGAACAGCAGCGAATAGCAGCGGCAGCTTCTGCAGCGTTGGCGGACAAGAAGCTCAAGCCAAAGGAGCCTGTAGACCAAGCAGCCAAAGACACGCCCATGTCTCCTGTAACCGACAACGATGACGAGGAAGACCTTGCTCAGGTTCAGGTTGGTCGTTCTACACCCATTCCACCACGCACTGACGAGGTTTGTGTAGGACTTGCTCTTAGGAGACGAAGCATCGCATAGACGAGTCAGCGATCTCATTGCCTCGATTGTGACTCGTAAACGCGGAGAGTGTCTAGTTCATCTCGGCCTTCACCCTCCCCACCAGCTCCTCTTTGGCAACTCCCCATTACCCACAGAGCCCACAGACGACGCTGCAGCAAAAGAAGCCGAGTGGAGAGGTTCCAAATTAGACGCCGAGCAATTGAAAACGGCTATTGCCACTCTAACGCAAATCGTCGACGGACTCGGCGCGACAGTGACTCGACTATTCGAACACCCAACTCGGGCGACCTGCCTCGTCCGCATTCCCCCTCCAACAGTAGAACTCACTCCTGAAGTCCGATGTGCAGTTGTTGGCAACGTAGATTCCGGCAAGTCGACCACGCTCGGCGTACTCACCCGAGGCGCTCTCGACGATGGCCGAGGCAAGGCGAGAGTAGGCCTTTTCCGACACAAGCACGAAATTGAAACAGGAAGAACAAGCTCCGTTGGCATGGAGGTAGGCCTCCCACTTTGCATTTACGCGCCGCTGACGGTTTTGAAAGATTCTTGGATTTGGTCCTAGTGGACTTCCCATTCTTCCCGCCATTGCAGCAGCTCCAGACTCTGAGGTTGTCAAGAGAGAGCGATTAGGCTGGGAGGACATTGCCGCTCAGAGCTCCAAAATCATTAGCTTTATTGGTACGCACTCTATCGCCCCATTTACTAAACCTCATCCTATTTAGACCTCGCTGGGCATGAAAGATATCTCAAGGTAGTCTCCGATTAAACGCATTGTCGCCTTTTTCACCAGTGATAGACTACTCTCTATGGGCTAACTTCAGGAGCACCGTCGTGTGTCTTTCTAATGGTGGGCGCAAATGCAGCCGGATTGATAGGTATCCTTATACCAAATTTACTCTTTACTGCCTAACCTTGCCCAGGAATGTCCAAGGAGCATCTTGCAATCTCGTTAGCTCTTAGCGTGCCTGTGGTGATCTGCATCACCAAGTACGTACACGATCCCGCGTTCCCTCCAGGCTAATTGTATGGCAGAATTGATATGACCCCAACAAACGTCCTGAATGAGACCATCAAGCATATTGTCAAAGTCTTAAAGAGCCCTGGATGTCGGTACGTATCTAGCATCCGAAGCTGACCATTCGGCTCATAGCTTGCTAGTAAAACTCCAGTTTTCGTTCAGTCTGTCGAGAGCGCGGCCGAGCTCTCTCAGGTGTTCGTCGGGAAGCGGTTATGTCCCATCTTTCAAATCTCCAATGTGACTGGGCAAGGTCTTGATCATGTGAGCCACCTAATCATGCCTTGTTCGAGCTCACCAAAGTAGGTACGAACATTCCTCAACCTATTACCTTCTTCCGAGAACGAGAAGAAGTTTATCAAGGATCAGCCATTAGAGGTAAACCGCTCACCCGTGTATTGACCCTGTCTCATTCTATCTAGTATTCGGTCACCGAAGTATGGAGTGTGCCATACACCGGAGTGGTTGTCAATGGAATCATTAACAGTGGGACAATCACCGCGGGTGATCCTGTTCTCATCGGACCTGACTCTCTTGGTGGATGGATCAGCACAGCTGTCAAGAGTATCCATCGCAAACGAGCACCAGTTCCCTCCGCGGAGGCTGGACAGTCGGTCAGCTTCGCGCTCAAGAAGATGAAGAAAGGAGTGGTCAGAAAAGGCATGGTCGTCATTGCCAAGACGGAAACGCCGCCCAAAGTCACCAGGAGGTTTGAAGGACAGGTTCTCATCCTCTAGTAAGTTTTGTTCTCAGCCTTTCAATCCCTTATTGAAGAGTTATAGTCACAACACTACACTTCAGAGAAACTACCAGGCAATGCTACACTGCGGAGTAAGCATTGGTAGCGTTTCTCCGAATATCAGTTAACGGACCTACTAGAATATCCGACAGACCGTAAGACTGGTAGACATGGACTCTGAACAGGGCATTCTACGGACAGGCGACCGTGCCACCGTAATATTCGAATTCATCCAGCGTCCAGAGTTCTTGAAACCGGGCATGAAATTGGTAGGTGTCTCTATTCGTCAAATACACCGTCTGATGCGCCCATAGTTATTCAGAGAGGGCTCCACCAAAGGCTTAGGAGTCGTCACCAAGCTATTATGAGATCCTTGTTTCGCATTCTTGCGCTGGTCGCATCATTCTACAGCACCCGTTCTGTATCCTTCATCCATAGAGCTTTGTACTCATAGCTCATCTATACATTATCTTACTCATTTTACTCTTTTGGAGTCCAAGCTCCGTTGTTTATCGATAGCAACCAATACAAAGTACAAACATGTGGACAGCCCAGCGTGGAAAAAGGAGGGATTGAATATAATGAATAAAGAACGGTATCATGGCGACGACTGAGGTTCACTGTCTTTACCAGCGTCCGGGCGCACGAGGTCACTCTTATTCGACTCTGCAGAAGGACGACGAGGGAGGGGTGGAATACCAGAAAGTGGAGTAGCGCGGAATCTAGAGGATAGGCTAGCTGGACGTGATGTCCTCTCCCTACCGCCGCTCGTCGTGGGTTTGTCGTCGGCCCGGAGGTGTGCCATATTGGCTTCCGATGTATGTAGTCCCCTTTCATTCGGTGCTCGGGTAACCATCTCCTCAATTTCGCTAGATGAGCGCGGTCTTCGGGGCACACTTGTAGACGTCGCCTCAATCTCCGAACTGCCGTGAGGAATTTCCAAATATGCAAGTGTCGAAGTTCCTGGTCCACCCTTTTCCGCCCCTCCGCTCATCGTACTCCCCCATGTACTCGATCGACCACGACCGCCTCCAATGGCGGAGATACGGAGCGTCGAGGGGAACTTGCGTCCTGGTATGGATATAGGCCGCCCATCTGTATTATTTTCCATCGACTGAATCCTATCGGAAGCAACGGTGGAGTGCATACTCTCCAGTGTGCGTGGACGAGCAGACTCGCTGGCACCCGTACTCGGCCGCGAGCTCGGACGAATTTTGATTTCGAAACTATGACTCGTGCGCATAGCTCTCCTGGCTTCGTCAGAGGTCGTGTCTTCACTTCCATGACCAGCGCTTGCCGCATTACTGCTCCCGGTATGCGACAAGTGGCGAATCTGGTCCTTTGTACGAATAAGAATGTCAGAACCAAATAATACCGCACTATCTTGGCTTTTTCGGTGTTCCACCTGGAGCCTGTCGTCCTTGGAAATGGTTGATACATTCTCAAGGGGTTTCTCGTCGACACCCTCGACAATAACATGTCCCAGAGGCGACTTTGATGTTCCTCTCGGAGCTAAAGAACGCGGTGGTCCCAGCGGTGTCGGCGTCGGGAACGAGGAGAGCGGACTAGCAGAAGGAAGAGGACCACCAGTTGCTCCTGCCCTTTGCTGGTTTACCGATGCTTTCATTTGCATCTGGGTAGCCACTTCCACTTGCCGAGGAAGGATTTGACGGGGTGCGGCAGGAATATTTCTGTTCACTTGTGACGGTACAATCGCCGCTGGGCGCCGAATGTCAATCACGTCGTATTGCGGAGGTAGGGGTAATGGTGATGGAGCATTTCGGGTGCGCTCGGAGGTTTCATTCTGGATAGGTCGACGGAATCGAAACCCAGGAAGGAGGCCATAAAGTCCACCTGGCTTTGCAGGCGCACCTTGCTGCATTTGATCATGAGATCCACTCGACTTTGAAACAGTAGTCGATCGCGATATGGAAGCTGGCTTCTGCAGCTTGGAGCGACTGGGTGTCCGCGCAATGCTGACAGAAGAAACAGCTTCGGAGGCTCGCTCTTCCGGGGATTGGCGTACCGTAGTTTCCTCGGCTAGGCGAACCAACTGTGAATCTGCACCCACTACTCTGCCTCGGCGCGCTGTCAGCACAACTGCCTCACGAACACTTGTACCCGTGCTCGCTATTTCGTCCGTTGAGGACATGCGTAAAGGTACGCCTGGAGACATTCGACTAGATGTTGTCCCCGTCGCTGACCCGGACCGCTCAAGGCGTGAGTCTCTGTGAGCGATTCGACCCAAGCTCGCGACATGTCTCGGTCCAGCCCAAGTCAGACTTCGTTGCATGATGGCACGGGAAATGTCTTCGACTTTGTCATCTTTGCGCCCAAAAAGCTGAGGGGGGTCTTCATATATTGTCGCTGCCCGCCTCTGCGCGCGAGCCCGTCGGCGTTCCGACTGACTTTCGTCAACGATGGCCACAGAATCGGCGATTTTCGAAGTCTCTTGGTATGTACGGCGCCTCAAGGATGATGATGTTGAGCGCGTTCTTCGCGTAGCCTTCTTTGGTGCAGAGGGGAGACGTGGATACTCGTCGATGACCATAATCTCCATGCCATCGTCAGATCCCTCGTGCTCAAGTTGCTTCCTTTCATCTCGCAGGTGCTGCTGGCGAGCATACAGTACGCTGTCGACATTGACCTGACCAACTTCCAGTCTTGGAGTTCTTTGTCTCCGTCTTTTCAAGCTTGCCAGGTTCGTTGAAGATGATGTGTCTTGCATTGGATCGAGGAGGCTCTTCCCAACGCTCCTCCCACCAACGCTTCCATCTCGTAGATGAAGAGATGAGACGGATGATCTAGAAGACGTCGAGGACGATCCCATATGAAGGAATGGACTAAAATCTGGCGTTGGGATCCGGATAGATGAGGGAAGGATAAATTCCGCGCCTCCTAACCCACTTGAGCCTGTGGCAACGAGAGTATCTCTCGGCAATCCGATTGTGCCCATCTCGCCCAATTCCTTCACATTCGGAACGCCTAATTGTCTATTGGTTGAGGGTTGACGGCCCATATCGGGAGGTAGGATTGCGCCCGAGTGCTCACGAGCACGAGCCGCCGGCGGTTCAGTACGACGGCCAGCGTACTGTAAAGTGCGTGTATGATCGGGAACTATCGCAACAGTCGATTTTGGTCTTGTGTTTGAGGAAGGTTCGCCCCCTGTTGAGATTGGGGCACTCAGCCTCGAACCGCCGCCGTCTTCTCTTTCGGAGGTCGCGAGGTTCGTGAGCCAAAAACCAGGTTTCTGGTTGAATGTATAGAGAACGAGAATTGTCGCGGCACTGAACGGGACATATTGTAAGAGGACGTGAATACTCGTGTCGGAGAAGATGCTTGGATAGATGGTGACTGCATCCAGAATCAAAAGGGAAAAGGCCCGCTGAAGGTTCAGGATTGATGGTCGCTTGAGAAATTGTGTCAAAGGAGCGTGTAGGCCTTCGTCGAACTGTACAGATCATCAACAAAACGATCGCATAGGAAAAAGGGTGCATACCGCGGTAATGGGATCTACGCGTGCGCGACTGCGAATAGACAGGAGGAGTCGGATCAGGCAATACAGCTCGAGTAGAAGGTTCATCCCACTCATGGTAGAATTACCAAGGAGGAACCTATGCGAAGTCAGCATGTCGCAATTGACATTTCTTTCTATCTCACTGTCGTGTATAGCACCAAGCCAATCTCTCGTTGAGGCCCATGATCGGACGTAGGACACCGGTGCTGACGGCTGTTGTGAGGAACATGACCACCGCGAGAAGGAGAAGGGCGAGCCAAATGGTATATCTTTCGCACTTGGACGCGACACTTGATTTGTCTAGTTGTGATCGGACAACACGTCTACCTTCTACGGCTGAAGCGTTCGCCGGTCCCGCGGCCGCTGTGGTTGTAGTTGGAATCTTCCGGATGCGTGGAGGCCGTATATGCTCCACTCCCTCACGTGCATCGTGCTCCCGCCCGAGCACACCGAGCTCAAGATCACCCTGCCTCGAGAGCGTTGAACGTCGCTTGAGACCAGGTTTATGAAGAGAAAAAGAAAGCTTGAAAAGCCCGAGGAGGCGGATCGTTTGCGAACCTGCGGTAGGGCAGTCGTGTGGAAGATTGATCCGGGTCCACGTCGAAAGTCGGCGAGGGTGGCGACAGTCGTAAGAGGCAAATTCGAGGATCGCGTGCCAATAATTGAAATCAAATAGACAGTGTTATGGAGAGCGGAGTGTCAGCTGCCTTATTGTTCAAACACACGACCGACAAGGAGACTGACCGAGCTGGCCCCAAGCGACGACGAAAGTGCATCCAACTTGACCAGAAATGCTATCGAATGCGAGGAGAGAGGCGAACTGAGTCGCAGATGTCGTAAGGGCGACGAGATTGAGGAGAAAGACGAGCGCTAGTGGGTCCGATTCGCCAGTGACTGACGAGTTCAACGATGCGGACGAGTGCTTCAGAGAACCGCGACCAATAATATAATGAAAAATAGACGACGATGTTGGAGAATGGACGAGGTAATAGGTTGAGGAGGCAAAGAGCAACCCAATGAAAAAGGTGGCAATTTGCCGTCTGGATATCGTCAGCGCAGGCAATCTCAAATGCAAATGTACAGACAGAAATGGATGTTGGATGTACTCGTCAATACTGGGATCCCCTAGGCCGAGGTTGAGCATCCACTGCGTCTGCTGGCTTGCCATCCATCGGGGGAAAGCAGCGTCAAGATGAAATTCGGCTGTGTATTTCCAATATTTATAAAGAATTCCTCGGTCAGGCAGCTACATCTCCCAACCTCTCATTGGTCGTTGACCTAGAAACTGTGAATAGGCCCTCTTCTGTCCCTGGAAGCTGTGGCCAGCTCGTGTAGCACGCCTATCCCATCTACGACCGATCACACGTCTTGTTCTCTACGGTGTCCCTTGGCGCGACATTCCCGTTAGAGGGGTAGACGTCTCGCTACCGGTCGTCATCAGCGGATTCGGTGACGGCACGACACTTGTGTCAAGGTAGTCATCGACTTGGGTCATGTACCTGGCAAAAAACTGCCTCCAGCTCGCTTTAGAAGGTATAAAATGACCTTTGGGGCATAATGAGGGTGCACCGCCGGCGGATTTAGTGTAAGTACACACATACCTCCCTCGTGCTTTTCAACCCTAGCGTTGGTACACACGTCCACAAGCGTCATTGAGCGTTCGAGTCCAACAATAAGGTCGTTCACCCCCAGGACGTGCAGGCTCGGGGTCTGAATCCCTGGTCTTGCGACGCCATCAAAAAACGCATCAATCCTGTCGCTTCTCGGCCGAAATCCGGCGACTAGCACACAAAATCTGAGGGGAGGATGCCGTATTAGTGGCCCTTCCTGCGCACTCTCGACGTCGGATCCCGACGGTTTCAGCAGGTCGGAGACGGCCTCAGGGTGCTCCAGCTAGATGAATTATTGATCAGTTGGATAACATTCCGTCGGATTAGAGTTTTACCATTGCCGCAAGCAACGCCGCGGCGCAAGCACCTTGACTAAAGCCAAAGACTCCCTGAGACGCGTGAGATAGTGGTACCAGATGCTTGACACATACATCAAATGGAACACCGTTCTCTTCCATTTGGAGATTGACAATGTCCAGTAAGGACTTCGCGCATTTGATCATGGTTTCCTCATCCCCTCGAAGCCACCATCCACGGGCAATGAGCTCCGGATGAGTTTCTGGATGATCTATGGATGCCTCGTTACTGCTGTCCAACGCATGCGCTTCTGCAGCCCCGAGTTGCGCGAGATTCTGGGGCAGGTCGGCAGGTCGTAGAACAAGAGGGGCTTCTGCATGTACTGTTACTTGTTTCAGTATTTCATATATGAATACTTGTTTCAAGGGCTGGTCTCGTGGAGAAAGACCGAGGATTGCTGACCAAATTCACAAGTCTTCCCGCACTGTTTACGGATAGCCGCCATCTGTCGTTTTGTAAGTGCCATTACTTAATAAGGTCAATGTGAATCACTTTTTTGTAGAATATCGTTGCATTCTGGGCGTAACTAGGCGTTTATCAGCGAAATCAACAAGAATGGGAGCATATACCCATGCAACAGTAGAATTCTCCTCATTTCTCGTAGTTTTCACGAGTATCCTGCGTTGGCTGGAATCAACGTTGGAAGCGAGGGTTGCACCCAATTAACGACGCCACTCAGACCCGTTCACAACTCCGCCAATAAACCGTTGACTGCCAAATCTTGAGACCAAACGAAAGCTCGAATTAGAGTGGATAAAGATGCTTCAACAACATCCTTCTATGGACGGACGCGAACAGAACAAAGCGCCTTTGAAAGAAGAAATCGATGCACTACGCGTCACACTCTCACGTGAAGAGCGCCTTCTCCAAGTAATCTCGTCAGAGATTGAGACAGTAACACTTGAACATGCCAAAGCGTCGCATGCGCTCTCGCTTGCCCAAGCCGCACTGGACGCCGCTGTACTTGTATACCGGACAAGTGAAACGATGCTCAGTGGGCTAAAGGCACAGCACGCTCAGCTTAGTGAAAACGTTCATGACAAAAGGGCGGCACTACATCCAATTCGACGGGTTCCCGAGGAATTATGGAAGGATATATTCACTATTTGGGTGGACGAAGAAGAGAAAGAGCGAGTATCCAAGTTGGATACACACGTTCAGGCTGATCTCAGCATTCCTGCGTCCTTGGTGGCGGCGTCTGTCTCCAGCTTTTGGCGTAAGACGGCGCTTTCAACACCGAGTTTGGTATGCAATATTGAATCCCATATTATGATTGACTGGCTGTCAGTGGCGATTCATCACGATACCAAATCAACCTCTTTCCGAGATTAAGGCTCATATCCACGAGTGGGCAAAACGGTCGGCACCAAGAATCGTCTCACTAATACTATGGAATGTTGGTCGTGAAAGTTGGTCAAAGGACCCAGCATTACCCACCTCCCTGGATGGTCTTCGCTACGCTCTTTCTTCCCTCAAAGGTAGGTCAGATTCGAATGGCAGCGCCCAACGAGCTGATTGTATACAGATCGTATCGGTAGAATAGAGGTTCACTTTCAACGGTCTACTCCCGCCCCAGCTGTACAGATATTTAGTGCCGTTATGAGTGAGCCGAGGCACAAACTCTCAAACCTTTCAGAAATATGGCTCGAATATACAAGTATCATACCCGAGAGTCTCTCCGCACACTCCTCCCTTATTCCCGACCGGACTTTCCAACTCCACCGACTGAAAAATCTCCACACTCTTACTCTCCGGAACCTCTTTTGGAATACACCAAGTGGCCTCAAAAGCCTTCGAGTACTCAAGATAGAATCGATCTTTATGGAAACAGATGTCAATTCGTTTCGCCACCTCCTCGCTAACTCAAAGGAATTGGAAGAGGTTGAATTCTTGACACTTGCTTCGACCGCACACCCAATTATCCCGCCTGGAGGAATCGTCGACTACCCACGTCTCAAAAAGCTCTCTGTCTGTCCTCGATGGCTCGCGACGGTGCACGAAGACCTTTCTCAAGTGCTTACTCTCCCTGCACTTCGAACTCTCCGCCTTATTGCATGCCAAGTCGCCCCTTTCTCCTCTCGGGAAGCCGATGCTGTTTCACGTTTCATCGCTGACGTCGCGCCTACGGTTGAGGAACTTTATTTCAACCTCCGCGGTGAACTCTTCCATACACAAATCCTCAATACCCGCGCCGCTATTACCCGCCTAGAGCTAGTGAATACCGAGGTTCCCATCGAGATCATTGAACGACTGACCAACCCCATCTCGGAGGGAAACAGTGCTTCCATGGGGGGAGCCTCCCTCGGCTCTCCTACCTCGACGATTAGCATGGGGAGTAATGCATCGCGTAGATGGGTACTCCCACACTTAGAGGAGATTCGCTTCGAAGACTGTGATTTACCGCCGGAGATCGAACGTGCTCTCGCTCAGCTTGTCGAAGTTCGCGCAGAAGTTACCCCATATCTACGTGGGAACGCGAATGCAAAGCTGGGACGAGTGAGCGTGCGAAGAAATAGTATGACCGCTTGGCAATACCCTGTCGTATGGACTTGATTGAATCCTTGCTACTAGGCTCAAATTCCAATATGATCAATCATGCCACTCGTGTCCATATGTAAAATTGTATTGCCAGTGGAATCATCTCACTCTCTCCCGACCGCTATTGGCAATTGCGAGAGATGGCGAAGGAAGCCTTCAAATCGATACGAACAGCAAGTTTGGATATCTACAATCGATTGCATTCCATCGATGAAGATGCGGCGTTTGTCTCCGATATTGCTGATCGTTTTCCTAGCTATCCGCTCTTCGGTACTTCCTCCATTGATGAAAAATATGTATTTCTGACCTAGTGTAGCAAATCAACGTTGCGGAGCTTGGTATACTGACCCAGCACGGGCATCGTCTGTGATTTCCGTCTTTGCACACAGAGTGTGACAGATAACAGGTCAGATTTCGTCTACTTCAAGTCTACAGATGGACACACTGGTCAATGGGACTTTAATCTCCGTCGCACGAATCTCCATCTCCTGCCATATATTTTAGAGAGCAAAGGGTATATGGAAATCAACAGCCATAGGTCGTTCTGAAATACTTGATGCAGCATACTACTAGTAGACTCTACGAGGAGTGGGAAAGCTTTCCCAGATGCTCTCTCGAAGACTGTACCACTTTGGTGTGCTGTAATCAACCAAGCTCTCCTTTCACAGGGCCACCTATCTCAGCACATGATCAAGTCTCATGGAAATCTACACGTTGCTCCGTCGTGTGTGGGCGGGAGCGAAGCTACACAGATGAAGCACCGGATCAATCAATTTGCCGATAGACTTCAAGTATGCCCGTCTCCTTCCGATTAAATTTGAACTTGATTTCGATTGCAGTAAAGGCGTCTTCATTTATCCTGCCGCCATTGGATAAACCACTTCGTCCATTCTGGATCTCCCCGCGATCGTCTGTCCTCCCATCCTTTGGACAAGATCCCGAGTTCTATCCAGTGATATGTATCTCCGCATCCAAGGTTATTTCGGATGGATTGGAAAGACGACAGGCCGGATATACGTATATTCAAGGCTCTGGAGATGACCATGAATCTTGGAGTATGGTAAGTTTCTCCCTCATAGTCAGGTGATGATGATTCTCACAAGGTAACAGGGCCTCACACCTCCTATCTACTGGGAGCGCAAGAGAGAATTACTCGCTGTCACCCAGGACGACCTTCCCAACACCGTAAAGCAGATCGTTCTAGAAGAATCCGATAAAATTATGGTTTTGCATGAGAACATTTTCTATATCGATGCCGTAGGAGGACAAATAGCCTACTGGTGCGGTAGAACTGAGCCGCAAGGGGTGTCGATCATTATACGCTCTGGAGAATCGACCTCGATTCAACGACAAGAAACATCGCTGGTGATTACAGCGGCAAACGGGAAGAGGAAGCCGCTCGACCTTTTGCATCTGGTGCTACCTGCTGTTGACTCGTTTGGACGCAAATGGTTGGACGACAGCGGGCACCGTGTTATTATCGTAGACCAGGACGCAAGATATGATGAAGGAATTGGGATTCTCATGCTTTTACTTGGAAGCTTCTTTGATGACGATGGAAGAGAGGTACAAGCAATGTCGAATCCTGGTAAGCCAAGACTCAGGCAAACACAAGGAATTAATATGGTCACAGCTAGCAAGGAGAGTTTAAGGAGGCGATTGGAGTGGATACAAAGGAGTATCCCGCGTGCCAATCCCTCGCGGACGATAATGAAAAGGGTCAACGAGTATGTTATCTCTCGCCATTTATCCATACGCAGGAGACCTGTTTCGACAATAACAACATGAAGAGGTAATCTCCAGAGCTTCAGTCAAGTATCGTCCCAATACTTATTGTCTCGCGTCTAGAAATATCTGTTATGACAATCCCATTGCACCGCTTTGGAACGTGAGATATCACGAGGTCTATGCCTGCCACTGGCATCACTACGAGAAAGCGCGCATGGAATGCCGAGAACCAGGGTTCGGTCTAAAGTTATAGCCGCAACGTTGTTTCTATGATGCTACGGATTTGATTGCAATTGTGTTGATAACAATTCTATCCACGGCTCGGCGCTGAGCTTCCTCAGAGTCTGCCTGCACCAGTGCCGTGTCGGAGCCGAGCTTGTAATACTGAAACAGAGACATGAGTTTATGTAGTAGTAGCAGCAAGGTAGATGGACGAGCCTTTTTTAGTGCTGCCCAGTCTGTGGGCAGATCTTCCAGAGGGGCAATTTGCCCTTCTACAACCTTTTCCATGTCTTTCCTTACGTCTATGCTTCGTGGTTCACTATCTTTGAAAACGCGAAGTACGACGATGTCTGTAGACGACTCTGTCACACCAAAGCGTCGGATAGCTTCAGAAATCTGTCAAGGTTTAGAGTCTTTCGGGGCCAAAAACCAGATCGTACATTATTGCCTGGATTCAAGAACCATAGAATCTCGGAGTGAATATACTTTGTCTTCAACGCGCCCTGCTCTTCGGCGAGCAAAGCCTGGTGAATAGCCGTCTCAAGCATCATCTTACTCGTAACCTTGCATGTATTGATTCAGACGCGTAAAAGGAAAGACTTGGACCAACCAGGCGCGCATCGATAAAGGCAAAGTTGACCGCGGCTCGTTCCGCGATCCCTTCGTCTCCTGCCATTGTCGAAGCCGTCACAAGTCTCTTCTTAAGTGAGGCTGCATTGGTGACATTCTTGAAAAGTGCGACGAAGACTGATGCGCCAGAGTGTGGGATTTGGTACGACTCCATCTTCGCTTCGCCACCCGGCCTCCTGTGCAAGAGACAATCCAATGAGTTGAACAAAGTTTTGATTCATCAAACGCGTAAAACAATCCTGGATCAAGTAATACATTTCTACTTTTGCCTCTTGTAAATCTTGTTCAGGAAGCTCCTGAATACCTCGCGTTTCAAACCCATCGTATCCTTGTCATTTCCCAGACTCGGAATCGTTCGCGGGTAGGGTTCCATCATCGGTTCGTATGTAGCGTTGCCCTACGATGTAGATGAGGCGTGGCGTTCAGAGTAGGGATGGACAAAACACTCACCCCAGAGGTGTACTCTACTGGCCCCTCCGATTCGGGGATCGCATCAATGAGCTTATTAAGCTTCTCGTACGTGTTTTGCTCGTATTCCCTATAGAGCTCTTCAATCTTCAGCTCGTTAAAGACGGCCTTGACGCGTGCCTCGCACGCCGAGTCTTTACGTCCATAGTTTTCCTAGTCTTCGTTAGGTCCGAGTATAAACCAAGTGCATGAGCTTGAAAGACGCACATCGAGAATCTTCCTTTGCTCAGGAGAGGCACGTTGGAGAGCAATATTGACGTTCCAACTGCATTTGTTGTCCAAAATATCCGTACCGACTTTACCAATCTGCTCGGGTGTACCGAAACAATCGAGGTAGTCGTCTTGTACTTGGAAGTACTCGCCAATCGGAATGAGGATTGAGAGTGCGGTCGCGTATGCGGCATCAGAGTTGATACCAGCATACCGCATACCGAGTGCCACCGGAAGGTAGAATGAATAGTAGGCCGTCTTGTAAATCACAATGAGCTGGTGCCTACAGACTCGTTAGTGTTCTGGCTAGTTTAGCAAAATGGCTGGATGCATACTTTTTCAACGAAAACTTGCTCAAATCGACATGCTCCTCTGGTGCAGTGATCAAGTCGATCAACTGGCCAATCTCCGTCTTGAGCGTAGTTTCGAGGAAGAGTTCGAGGATGTACACATAACTCTTTTCCTCGCGGAAGTAGAGCTTGAGGAGATGGTAAATGGCAGCTTCGAGCATAAACGAATCGTTGATCGCAATGTTTCCGACCTGGGGCAATCGGTACCAGCAAGCTTGTCCACGACGCGTGATGGACTGATCCATCATGTCGTCCGCGACGAGGAAGTAGGCCTGGAGCAGTTCAACGCACCATCCAAGGACCGACGCCTTGAAGAATTCGTCGGCAGTCAAGGCACGCCCCTGGAGGATCTCAAACGTATCCACGACAGAGATTCCACGGTTCAATTTCCCATGTGGAGTATTATAATTGAGATTCTGTTGAGAGAGCGCCGCGGACGGGAAACCCAATGATCAGTTGGCTATCAAACGCAAAGAGAATCAAACATACGCGTCTGAACCACTCTGTCGCATCTTCTGGCATTGAATGTTGCTTCATCAGTTGGACGAGCTCGCTTTCGAGCTTTGGCCAGACATCAAGGAATTCCTTCTTGCGCTGAGCAGCCTTGGCTTTTGGATCGATAGCAGGAGCGGCCATTCTGAGCAAAATGGGAGAGAGCAGATCACTGGAACTTGTGGATTTGACAGAAAGATTCCGAGGGGAGCAGATGGTCCGACGAGGAAGAGAGGAGAATTCTGGTAGATGTCGAAGTCTAGCAATTCGTGTAAGTGAGGCCAGTAGGTCTCTTTTATAGACAAGCAACCAAACAATCGCGGGCGGAGGGTTCAAGGTTCAAAGTGGCACAATCGCGTCCATGGGCCGATTGTCAAAATCGTGCTCATCTTATTGTCGTCTCAGAACGATCTCACAATTTACAATGCGCAAGGCAATAAAATATCGAGAAACAAATGATCATATTGATCGGCAGAGGTATAGGAGAGGACATGGAAAGACTACATACGCATACGGGCAGCGCAAAATAAAAGTCGCAAAAGACACAGCTGAGAGAGAAAACCGAACCAACGAGAGAGGCATGGAGGTCGTGACAAGGGCGGATACCCGCAGTGGAGACGACGTCTCCTTTTGAGCAGAAGAGAGACTGGGCGTTTATTCGCCATCAGAGTCCTCTCCACGCTTGCGACGAGCCATACGATCCTTCTTGGCTTTGCGTGCCTCGTTGGAGGTCAACTTCTTCTTCAACTTTGACTTTTCAATCTTGTTGCCCATAGCGTCGTACTGATCCTCATCTTCACCAGCTGGCTGATCAATTCTTGGACCCGAGCCCTGACCTTCGACCCAGTTGTGGCCAGATGCCTCGAGGTGACCATCCCTCATCGCCCAGACTTCACTGCAAACCGACTCGCTGAAGTCACGCGAGTGAGTGATGATGAGCACACCACCGTTGAAGTCCTTGAGAGCGCCAATGAGCGCTGCGAGAGACTCGCGATCGAGGTAGTTGGTCGGCTCGTCGAGGGCGAGGATGTGTGGGCGGCGCCAGGTCGCGGCTCCCAACACAATCTTGACCTTTTGACCACCAGAGAGACCGCGCATCGAGTTGTGCGAGACAAACTCTGGTTCGAGACCAAAGTCGGCAAAGTGCTTCTCGATTTCCTTGCGGACGAGTGGGCGGAGCAAGCCGAGACGTTGAGCCTCGCGCGTATCAATCTCCAAGATGCGCTTCTCGAAGCCGCGCTTGACAAGCTCATCACGGGGCAACCAGACGTTCTCGCTGGACGAAAGTCCCTTGAAGGAGACCTCGTACTCAAACGACTGCTTGAGCTTCTTGCGGTTGTTGATCTCTTCGATAATGCGCTTCTGGCCGTCGATGACAATGTTGGCACCCTCCTTCATCTTCTTGACCTCCTCTGGCGTCAACTCGCGGTTGGCCTTCATCATCTCCTCGAGATCCTCACCAGTCTGGTAGCGCCAGAGCATGTACTCGAGCGGCGTCTTGTCAAGATGCTGCTCAATGTGGTGGAAGGCATGCTGGGCGACATAGCCAATGACCAAGTTGGGGTGCTTCCAGACCTCTCCGCCCTTGTTGGCCTCCATGTCGCCAATGAGGAGCTTGACCAAAGTGGATTTACCACTTCCGTTGGGGCCAAGGATAGCGACACGGGACGAGAGCGAGACTTGCAGCGTAATGTCGTAGAGCTGCTGTTGAGTCTGGGTAGGGTACTGGAAGCCAACCTTGCGCATCTTGAGGAGCGCCTTTTCCTTGGTCTTGACACCATCGAGGAATGGCGGGTCGGGGAAGCGGAACTTGTAGTCATCAGCGGCCTCGAGCGTGTAGTACGACTTGGCCTCGGGCACCGCCTTGACAAACGACTCGAGATTGCCGCGGTAACGTCTGATCTTGAAGCGGTTGAGGTGGAGGACATCCGTGATGGTGTTGTTGAGGAAGCCAGAGTCGTGCGAGACGATGACTATAAAAAAACTGTCAGATGAGAAGACTAGAAAGGAAAATAAAACGTACTGGATGTGCAGTGGGTGAGCGACGTAAGGTAGTTCTCGAGCCAGGCAATGTTGACGACATCCAAGTGGTTAGTCGGCTCATCGAGAAGGAGAATGTCGGCCTTGAAGAGCATGGCACGAGCGAGTGCGAGCTTCATCTTCCAACCACCAGAGAGTGAACCAATGGAGGTCTGTTGGCGCTCATCGCTGAAACCGACAGAGGCAAGGTCTCGACGATTTCCTTCTTGTCCGCGAGGATGCGCTTGTCGGAGAGAATAAAATCGAGGATGGTGGTGGACTCTTCGCTTCCGTCAATGTCGTGCTCGACGTAGAAGGTGCGGACTTCGTCTGGCGATGGGAAGCCCTCGACCTGACCGTTGGTAATGGCCCTCATCAAAGTGGACTTGCCTAATAGATGGTCAGAAAAATAAACATCACAAGAACTATTGACTTACCGCTTCCGTTGCGACCACACAATCCGTAGCGGTGGCCACGCTTGAGACGGAGAGTGGCCGTGTTCAAGAGGATCTTGGCACCATAGGCGAGCGAAAAGGTGCAGTTGCAGAGATCCTCACCTTGTTCTTCGTCATCGGCAACTTCGGCCTCGTCGTCGTCATCGCTAGCGCTCTTGAGGAGCAACTCGCGCGTGACAGCCTCGGCATCGGGTTGAGAAGCGATGAACGAAATGTAGGTAGGGAGCGACTTGAGCCACTCTTGCGAGTCGAACATGCGAACGGTGATCATGTTCGCAGCGAGCTTGCAGGCATAGACGGCAGCAGGAGAGCTGAGGTCTGGAACAGTTGCAGCGCCCGCCTTCTTGTAGGCAGCGGCGAGCAACTTGGAGACGTGAGCAACGTCGACCACCTTTGCGGGTGGGAGCTGGCTACCATCACCCTCGGGCAACTTGGCAACGCCGCGGAGGGTAGCGATGGCACGCTGGCAGACGCTGCGAGCCTCTGGATCTGGCATGGCCTCTTCGACCTTGAGGAGACCAGGCAAAAGTTTGGGGATAAAGGGACGAACGGTGTGTTCGTTATCGACGAGCTTGGCCATGTTGTCGATGATAACGGCACACTTGCGCTTCGTCGCCACAGGACGTTCTTGAAGACCACGAGAAAGAAGGGGAACCATGAGGGAAAGAGTGGGAGCATCCACCTCCGAAACGAAAGTCGTAGCAGAAAGGAGCTGAATAGTTTTGGGGACCTCTTCGACAGGATTAATGAGTGCGCTCCTCAGCGCGGGAATAAAGTTGACGATATCCTTGTTGGAGACGAGTTCGGTCGTATTCTTGAGCGAGTCGCGGGCAGCCTTTTTGACATCAGCCTTGGTATCCCAAATAGCCTCTGCGAGGACTGGGATGATCTCGGGAGTCTGGCTGGCCGTCTGGGTGGGTGCGACCTTGACGAGCGTGTTGAGTGCGGTGAGGCACCCAGTCTTGATCTGCCATTTTCCAGCCGTCTTGATCTGGTGCAAGAGGACGGGGAGGATGAGAGAGGCAGACCAGACGCTCGAGTTTTCGATGACGGCCACAAGGGCATCAAGGGCGTTGGCACGGACGGCCGGAGTCTTATCGGCGAGCGACTCGAGAAGGACGGGAATAAGGCCGCTAGAAGCGTCGGCAAGGATAAATGGCTCGAGCTGAGCAGCGGCACCCTTTGTAGCAAGGAGCTGGACGCAGGACGCGGCAGCCTCGCGGTTTGCAGGGTTCTTCTTGTCGGAGAGGGCAGAGATGATGCTCTCGACGAGGTTGATGGACTGGATAGCAGCAGGACCATCATTTTGGATTTTGGAGACGAGGGCTTCTACAGCAGCCACTCGTGTGGCCTTGTCGCAAACGAGCAAGGCAGGGGCGTCGAGTGCGCCAGCCTTGACGGCCGTTGGGACTGTGGTTGCGGCGGTGGTAACAGCGGGCATTCTAGCAGTCTGGAAGGAAAAAGAAAGACAAACAGCGTCAGTAAGCAGACTCTGGGAGACTGGAGGGAGGGCACAATCTGACAAAGCCGGTTGCGGGCTCAGACAAGACGGGACGGGCGCCACTCACCAAACGGTTAAAAAAAGGATAAAAATGTGAGCTAAGGCGAGTGGTCTACGCTTGAGAATATCAAGAACGTTTATGGCGACGAAGCGCGGTCTATAAGGTGATCTATACGAAACCCGGGAAGGGGAGGGGACCAAGTGATACATTTTTGTTTGGCCCAGACAGCCACTCCGGCTTATCCGCGCTCCGTGGCAGTCGCCTAACCCTTAACAACGTGTGGATACCGGGAGAAATGTTGGCTAATTAAACTGGACACGAGGCTGACCTGTCCGTTAGCTCTTCCGCGGATTTGGCTAGGTGGTAGAGGATTTCAATGGGATCCCGTTGATTGGTCACTCGGGAGGAGCGGATCCGGACGCCGAGCATCTTCAGCGGCTGATAAGCCTCTGTTTTTCAGGCTCTTTCAAATCAGTCGTAGAGGCCACATTATGGGTTAAAGACCCCTAATTAGGCATGCCACAGGGCAAAACTGGGGGTGGGGCAAAGCTTAGCATGCGAACCTGAATTGGGAGCTCGGCAAAAATAAGTCTTTTTTTGCACAGCTAGTATCCAGCAGCGCCCGGTGCAGAAGTTCCTTCGCGTTTGAGACGTAGTAAGACTTCCTTGTAACGCGTCAGATCCGTCGTTCCAGCGCCCGTGCGTGCAATCGTCTTTGACTGAGAATTTTCGAGCTCGATAATTTCACATATGCGGCTCCACGTTGTCCCCGCAGAGAGAGACTCTGTCAGTTTGGCCCTGAATTCTTCCTCACGCAACCTGGGAAAAACGTGCAGATGGCGCCCGTCAGTCAACCGCCCCGAGCGCACATACACACGTTCATAACGCACTTGTTGTCCTTGATATTGCGCTCGACTTTTGCTTTATGCTCAATATAGAATTCATCAATCGACTCGTTGGCCTGCTTTTTGATATCTTCGCGTCGACGGGCGCTCCTCTCGTCCCGCTTCGCAATCTCGGCCTGTTGCTTTTCACGCCAGTCCCTTTGAGTGAGGTGTAAGTGATCTATATAAGAGCTTATGAGACTCTCCGTACTTGATTACTTGTGGCTCCTCCTCAAATGCTGGGGTAATAGACGGTTGCGCATAGGCAGGTGGTTGGACAGGCGTCCCTGCAAATGAACGCGTTGCTCCAAACGTAGGTACAGACGGAGGTTGTTGAACGGGCTGTATTCGAATAATAAAAAAGAGTCAGCAATCTGCACTCCAGAAGCCAGACACGTAGGAGCCATTCTGCCACGTACCGTGCCAATATCAGGGGAACTGGCTTTCAAACTTTTGAATCTCATCATCTCCAGTGACGCGTACTGGCGGTGCGTTGGATGCTGGCAGCGGGTCAAAGTCAAAATCGAGCGGTTCGCTGGGGATATTTTGGATGGGAGCGGGAGCAGCGGTCGTCATTCCTCCGAATCCATCCAAGTCGTCCTCGAGCGCAGGGAATGTAGACGACGCGCGCACAAACTCGTCGTTGTCGTCAAAGGCGTCCATCGTGGCACAAGGTAAAAGTCGTTGTTACAGCTGTAAGTATACGAGCAGTCAGATTATATCGTTTTGTTAAAAATCAGAGAATCGTGGTCGAGCTCAAGAGGTGCACAAACTTCGACTCGTCACTCACTTCTCGGCATCATGTATTCGTGTCGAGCGACCCAAAATACTTCAAGAATATTGCGCACATCAGCATTTACTCGTCCTACAAACCACCAACGGTTACTTCCTATTCTTTCCAGACGCGCCCTCTCCTTTACTCGGAATGAACCCCCAAAAGTTTCGACAACAGAGCCCAAGCCGCTCCTCGTTCGCTTTTTACCAACTTCAATGCAACCAGACGAGAAGAGTAGCTCGTCTTTGCGAAGAATTTATCGACTCGCGCTCACAGAACGTAAAAGCCTGAGTATAGCCATTGGCTTAGTGAGAAGTCTCCAAACTCGCAGTTGCACACATTGACATTTGAAACAAGCTCTTTATATCTTCTTCAGTATCTATGTCAGTTCCATTTACAATTGGACGTCTCATTGATTACTTTACCTCACCGAACCCGGTTAGCATTGCGCAGTCAAATCTTGGTCGCATCTAATGCCTCTTACAGGACCTGTTTCTTGGGTTAACGCCTACTATGGCAGCTGCTTCGCTCGTAGGAGTCTTTACCCTCGGAGCCTGCGCGAATTTTGGTCGAAGTTTGTTGATGCGCTTGTCGGGACTGAGGATCATCGCCAGACTACGAAAGGATACCTATGCAAGTGCCCTACGACAAGAGGTCAACTTTATCGAAAACTCGGAGGGTGACGTCTTGAGTCGGCTTTCTGTCGACACGAACATTGTCGGTGAATCGTGGGTACATACTTGCATATCCTCTCACATTCTTAATCCGCTCTCAGTGTCACCGGAAACCTGAGCGACGGCCTTCGGTACGTTCACTCGTATCCCTTGGAAACAGTCTCATGCCTTGTAGTGCTGTCGTGACTGGCACTGTTGGAGGTATATATCTCGACTCTGCAACGATATAGACTAATTATTCATAGTTGGCCTCATGTTCTATCTTTCACCTACATTGACAGCTCTCATGTTGGCAATCGTTCCCCCAATCTCTCTCGGTGCCGTAAGTGCATGCTTAGTACCACTTCTTCATCTCACGTTCTATAGGTCCTTTATGGTCGCTACCTTAAGCGACTCTCCAAAAGGACGCAAGAAGCCCTTGGCAAAATGTCTGACACGGCGCAAGAGTCAATCTCTGCGCTTCGAACTGTCCAAGCATCCAATGCAGAGAAGCATGCCCTGAAGCTCTTTGCTAAAGATGTGCGCTTGAAATCTCCTATGGCCTTTATGTGCTCATCCAGACTAGGTCGACTCGGTCCTTGGTCTTCAACGTAAAGAGGCTTTTGCAACTGCAACTTTCTACGGTTCAACGGGATTAGCGGGAAACGTCACAATCCTAGCACTGCTGGGCTATGGTGGAACTCTTGTTTCACGAGGTGTCATCTCTGTTGGCGACTTGAGCAGCCTATTGCTCTACTCCGCGTACGTGGGAGGAAGTATGGGTCAACTGAGCTCCTTCTTCGTATGTATCTTCCTTTACACCATGTCTATGGTTGACCACCGTTAGACCACCCTCATGAAAGGTGTGGGTGCGGGAACAAGAATATTTGACTTGCTTGAGCGTGAACCTGTCATTGCACCATCGAAAGGCACAGTACTAGAGGGAAGGGCAGTCGGTACAATCAAATTCGAGGGTGTGCGCTTTGCATATCCCAAGCGTCGCGACGTCCAGGTGCTCGATGGGTTTGACCTCGAGATTAAACCCGGAGAGAGCGTGGCACTAGTGTAAGAGATTCCCTTCTGTTTATCCTTATTCTGACTGGGTTGCAGTGGAAAGAGCGGAAGCGGAAAGAGTAGTGTCCAAGCCCTTCTGCTCCGTTTCTACGATGTGAGATCTAGTACTACTTCTTAGCTATGGCTAACATGGTGATAGCCCGACTTAGGTCAGATCAAGTTCAACGGAACAGGTACACCATTTCGTACACACTCCACGTCGCTGACAATGCGTAGATATCAGAGACTACACTCCGGCGTCGTGGCGATCACAGATAGGACTCGTACCTCAAGATCCAGTCCTATTCTCTGGCACTATTGCGGAGAATATTGCCTATGACCGTCCGGATGCCAGTCAAGCAGAGATTGAAGAGGCCGCTCGTCTTGCCAACTGCGAATTTGTTTGGGACTTTCCAGAAAAGTTCGAAACTAAGAGTGCGTCTTTGTTGAAGTCTGTGCATCTTCGACTGACATGGCGCAGTCAACAAGAATAGTCTTAGTGGTGGCCAGCGACAGCGAGTTGCAATCGCCAGGTTTGTACTTTCCGTGAATGCTCTCATCAATTTCTCTAAGAATTTGGTAGGGCTCTGCTAAAGCACGCTTCTATCCTCTGTTTGGACGAGGCATCTGCCGCTCTAGACGGGGCCAGCGAGCACAAAGTCAACGACGCGATCGCAAAGATATTGCAATCACGAACAGTCTCCTGCCTTATTGTCGCACACCGACTGTCGACCATCCAACGCGCCGAAAAGGTTGCCGTACTTGACGAGGGGAGGATTGTAGAAATCGGAACGTACAAGGAACTCGCCTCTCGCGAGGGTTCAAAGTTCCGCGAGGTCATGGGCGCACAGATTGCGGCCGTAGAGTATTGAGGACTCTCTTCTCATCACATCTTTATACTTGACATGGTCAAGTTTTCCCTTATTAGCAACACTGTATCCCCACTTTACACTCAAACACGGAGGGCTCCATATGTGCGCGAGGATAATATGTAATTGCACGCGTAGGTCTAATCCATCGGGTAACTTACTGCAATACCATTATAGTTCCTCCTTTGCGCCCGACGATCCAGCCGGCTTGTCAGCAGTGTCGGCAAAACAGAGCGCAGGAGTTGTGCCGGTGACACGATACTCGCACTTTTCAGGCTCAGATACAGACAGGAGAACATTCTCCGTTCCGCACACCAAGTCCACCTGGATAGTCCGTCATCAGCATAAGATTGCATATTAAAGAAGATAGCATACCGTGATACTTCGTTCGGGACCGTTCCAGCATTTTGCGCCGTGCTTGTACACTTGTCGTGAATAGTACTCTGGAGTTCCTTCGGGAGCAGAGGTATTCCACGATGAGAAGTGTCTAGAAGGCACTTAGCAATGGACAAGGGAGCGGTACGCAGACGTACCCTAGGCTGTGGCTACCACCACCATTATTGGATTTCTGCGTCGCCTGACCGAATAGGCAGACCTCATAGGTATACCTGACGCAATGAGGAAGAAGTCTAGTTCAGATAGAAATCAACTTACTCGCCGGTATTGTATGACAAACAGGTTCCCTCCAATTTCTTCCATGCGCCATCTGCTCCATACCACTTTGGATCATAAAGTTTGTTGAGGGCCTGTTCTTCATTATAGAGTTTTGACTCGGTGTTTCTGAGCTGATTTATCGCTGTGTTGTGTCGTTCGCGTGCTTTCGCCGTCGCTGTTCCCAGTTAGTCTAGCAGCAGGTAAAGAATGGTGAGGTTCTACCTTCGGACGACACACTGGATTCGCGAACAACTCCGAGTTTCGTAAGCAAGCCAACCACTTGCGTGCGTGCGTTTTCATAGGCTGGGTAGAGCGAGTCGGGGACATAAGACTCCAAGTCAAACACCGAGTCTACTGCCCCAGTCAGACCAATTCTATCAAAAGGGGCAGAATGGTTACCTTCTTCTTCCGTAGAGTCCTCCTGAGAAATATGCGAGTCGTGCTGCAGCAGCAAGGATACATGATCCTCTCGCAGAAGTGTTGAGATTGCGTTATCATCCCATGGATCGACGGTTTCTTCTTTCTCTGCAACAGGCTCTGAAGACTCTGTAGTTTCCTCGACTGGAGACGCATCGGGATTCAAGCCATCCCAGCCTCGGACGGCTTCAAGAACGGCCATATCCTGATAGTTCGGGTTGTAACCTTCTTTGAGGTTCCTGAGCACGTCGGATAATGCGCGCTCGCGGTTTTGGAGAGCTTGATATCGGGCCTGGAGGGACTTGAGGGCCTCGGAATGCTTGACGAGTGATTGATAAAGAGCTGAAAGATTTAAAAATCGTGATATGGGATTTGAATAGCGGTACTTACGGGATTGCTGCTTGTACGCGAGGGAAGCTTGGGACATGGACTCGGCATGGTCGAGCAGAACTATTAGGGCGTTGAGTATATGTCTTTCTCGTTAGGGTATGCATACTCTTTGCATGAGCCTCTTCCTTCTTCTTGGCTTCTACCTCCAGCTTGAGAGCCGCAATGGACGACTGTAGTCGCTTCTTCTCCTTCTCGGCAAAGATGACATAAGTCGAGCGAATCTTTGAGCCCGTTTTGCGTAGTTTGGCTTCAGCCTCTCGTCGTTGTCTATACTCCTTCCCAACTTCCTCGCAAACATTTGGACACACACCCTCGGGTTCATCTGAACCATCACAGCATTCCTTTTCTATTTGGGTCATGAGCACATAGAAAGAGAACATGTCTCGCGCTTACCGCAAAGGCCGTCGTCAACCCGTGTGCTGGAGATGGTCGCACCCTCGTGTCCTTCGTTGACGCAATAGAACGTCGAGTTTGGACACGCACTTGTACCTGTTATATACAAGAGCTTGTTAGCGAGCAGAGCGATGTTGGAGAAAGCCCAATACACGCACCTGGCTCGTCACTGCCATCAGGACAATCACAAAAGTCGTCGTTGACTTTGTCCCATGATATTTCCTTATTACCGTTCAGACATTTCCATGTTCCGGCGCTCGTAGGTGTGTAGAGTGACCGCCGAGCTGGCAGGACACCGCGAAGTTTGCGGTTTGGGTCGGCTGAAAGGGCAGCAGAGGCTGTCAGAGGGAGCACAAGCGATAAAAGAGTGATAGTTGGCGGCAGCATTTTGGGCTATGGAGAGCCTGTCGAGGTCGAACTGAGGTCAAGGTCAAAGCTTGGAATCCACCACGAAACTCTGAACATTCTGGAAGTCTACAAGTCTATTCACTGGGAGATAACAATACTCGAGAAGATAGATACAGACGATTTGGGAGATTTGAGCTTTGCCGGTGGATCGAAACCTGCACATCCGTCAGGCTGGCAGACTCAAACTGCAGGCCTTACCTTTGGTTTCGGCTCATCAGATGACAAACTTGCAACTGCCATGGTCGGAGTTGTAAATGCGACGAGAAGCCGCACTGAGGCTCTGTTAACCATAGTCACACAAGGTAAATCGACTCACCAACGGCGTTTTCATCTAGCTTGTTCGAAAGAAGGAGAATAGCACCTGCTTGTAGATTGGTCCCGGCATCTCGCTTCTGCTCCTCCGCTTTGGGTGGATGAGTACACAGAAAAAGTGCATCGTGAAACCTACATATCCTATCTTCAAACACACGGGTCAAAGCTCCCTCGGGGTCTTCACAGTCTTCATTGCAAGCCTTGCATAATTCACGGGCAAGTCCTCCTCGGATGATTTGTTCTCCAGTCCCTACACGGAATTAGCCGTGTTAGTCTTATCCTGATACGCACCTGACACGCTGCACGCCACAGCGTAGCCACTGTTCTCCGCTTCCACCACACTAGCCCAGCACCCAGCCCCGTAGACAGCAGCCTTGCAATTAGAGCACTAGATCAAAAAGGTAACTACACTCTTACCTCTCCTATTCTCCCTGAATGCTTGAGCAATAAGCCCCCGCTGCAAACTGCTGTTCATTTCCGTGGCAATCAACAGACAAAGACGCACCTTGAAACTCCCACCGCGATACTCCTGTCAAGGACAACTACTGCTCCAACAGTATCTCCCATGGGCGCTGCTCCTTGATTGCTACAAGCCAATTGGTATTGCTTCATCCAATATTCCCTTTCTTCCTTTGCCTCTTCACTAATCATCTCAATTTCAGGTACGAGAACTGGTGCCCATGAAAGCGTCGAAGGTTGCCTCTCCAAAACGTACCGCCGGGCTCCCTCACCGGCCAGTGTCCTACCTCGTTGGTGAGTTCCGGATACTCTTTCCAATCACTTACATCGGTGGAACACGTCCGAGAGGCTGTGGAACAGATGGACGACCTTGTTCGAGGATAACACGCGCCGCTGTGATGGGATTTTTTATACCTGAAATGTCGTCAACCGCCTCCTGACTACCATATCTATTTGTACGACCTGATATCGCCCCCACGCTTCCAAATACTCCATCACTGTCCATGAGTGCAGCATCGCACTCTACGGTACCGTCAATTGTCAAGTTTGACCCATAGCCTGTGACTTCAATACAAGCTGCACTGATTGGAACGACCCTACCTGCATTGAGCGCACTATCATCTTCGAGCTCGCGAATAGCCGCTTCAACTGCATCGAGAGCTGATCCTGCACGTTCTACAAGTACGTGGGTAGCACTCAGACACGCTCTATGTCCATGTAAACGGCCAGCGAATGAAATCTTGGGACGCCTACTTCTTCATAGCTGCTTTGACACGGCTTTCAGTCTTCTCTGAATGGCTGCCCGCCCCGCCATGGACAATGATAGCAAAGCGCATGATCTGAAGGCGAGAGCAAAAGGCGAGTGGTCTAGACCAGCTGCCATCGCGTCGAGAGGAAAATAAGATCTATCCGATAAGAGAGACGGAGATGTAATGCTACAACAGAGGCGCGATGCGCACTGGAAAGAAACGAAATCAAAAGACGTCATGCGCGTGAGGACAATCAACGGCTGGAAGGATACGTCAGTACAACCATCGTATGAGATGTAAATGAACTCACTCGAATGACCATGACTATCACAATCGACACAGTAAGGTTCGTCTGCTGCAGGCGTCGAGTCGTCTTTGAGGATAGGACAGTTGAAGATGTCATGCCCAGACTGCTCACAAACGTCGCATTTGAGATTGGCCGGCTCCTCCTCTTGCTTGGAGACCGTCTGTTGCGTGACGGTTGACGACCGCGTATGGCTTGAGCGGCCCATCGACTTGGAGGACAAGTAGTCACCTCCACTCGACTTGGAACTCTTGGACTGGGCACGCTGCAACTTGTCCTTGAGTCGTTCAATCTCTCGCTCCAAGTCATCCTCCCTGTATATCTTGGCTTCTACGAGGCTCTCCAAATCAGCCACTTCTTTGTTGAGCTCTGATATCGTCTTTGCGCTCTTCTTCTCGGCATCGGCCAACTTCTTTCGAAGTTGATCGACCTCGAGCCTTGCTTCCCTGACACTCCTCTGTAGCGATTCAGAATCGCCGCCGCCACTCCCTCCAGCCTCTTGCTCTTCCTTGAGCATCTGCTCTTCGCGTTGGATACTATCGTCAATGGCTTGCTCAAGAGTCTTCACGGCTTCCTTGAGATCCTCAGTTTCTGTGACGAGAATCTTGTTCTCCGTCTCTAGTGATCGAATCTTGGAAGCATAGGCCGTATTCTCCTTCTGTAGCTCTTGCATCATAATCTTCAGCCCAGAGACCTGATCTCTGAGATTGTCGTCCTTGGTGCGTGAAGATGTGGAGCCAGTGGAACTTCGCTTGCTGCTCTCATCCTTGGGGCGAGAAAGTAGCGACTTCTGCATCTGTAGAATGGTGAGCTGTGTCCCGTCAATCGCACAAAGCATTACCTCTGCTTTCTCCTTCTCCAAACTCTCAATGAGCTCTCGCAAGTCTTTGACGAGGCGAGCACTTTCTTCCGCTTGAGCTTTGGAGGCAGCAAGCTGTTCTGCAGTCGCCTGTGTTTCGAGCTTGGATGCATCCAGCAGCGCTTTGAGATGTTTTGCTTCTACAGCTGCTGTGTGGTCCGTATTCACTGGCTCTAAGGGTCGCTCCGAGGGCTCCGTCGAGTTTTCCAGATTCTACAATGGTCAACAGCTACACCACAGAAGACTACACTACGTACCGTCAGATCGGTTCTGAGGCTTTCGATTTCTGCGCGCGCATCCTCCAAGGCAATTGTGTTCTCTCGGAGCGCGGCCTCGAGCTCTTCGATTCTCGTACGCGCAGAGGACTCCGACTTAGCGGTAGTGGAGGCGAGCCGTCGAGCCTCTTCCAGCTCTTGCTGCCTCTGAGCATCCTTTTCCTTATAGCGGGCCAACTTTGTTTGTACAGCGGCCTCTTCGCGTTCCGCCGCAACCTGTGCCTCTTCGAGTTGGTCTTCCAGGTGAGAGATACGTTGGT
Source organism: Serendipita indica DSM 11827 (assembly GCA_910890315.1). Taxonomy (NCBI): domain Eukaryota; kingdom Fungi; phylum Basidiomycota; class Agaricomycetes; order Sebacinales; family Serendipitaceae; genus Serendipita; species Serendipita indica. The sequence continues at coordinate 554,368 of CAJVGD010000012.1, read as the reverse complement.
TCAGATGCGCAATTTGCTCCTTGAGCGTTTCGTTGTCGATTTGAGCAGCAGTAGACGCTTGTTGGGCGAGCTCTTCTGGTGATGGGACATGTTCAGCATTCCGTAGCTTCTCCTCCAAGGACGCAATCACGGCCTCCATGTCGTATCTCTCGGCCTCGAACGCATGAATACGTTCTTCGTAAAGTGCAATTGTTTCCTGACGACAATATTAATAAGAGAGTTTAGGTGGAGAAGAACCACATACCTGGCCAGCACTGCGCAACTCTTGAACCTGAATGCCCAGTTCCGAGCGCTCTCGCTCAAGATCACCTGAGAGTCGGGCGACTTGACCCTGAAGAACCTCTATCTCCGCTTGTTTCGCAGTAAGAACAGCATCGTTCTCCGATGCTGCAGAGACTCGGGCATCGATTGCATTCTTCAAGCTAGCAACCAGCGCCTCTGATTCCTCCAGCTTGACCTTGACCTCTCGAGTCCGTGTCTCGCCTTCTGCTTGAATCTTTTGTGTTTCCTCTTTCATCTCATTCATCTGTCGTTCCAGGGATTCTAGCTTGGACTGCCGTTCCATGTTCCCCTTTTCGCTGGTTCGTAGCGACGCCTCGAGTTCCGTGACTCGTTTGAGGGCCGCCTGCGCTTGCTCTTCCAGGATTGCTTTCGAACCGTCATCCACTGGTGGTGGCGGAGGTGCAGCGGCTGCTTGAGCCTGGGCTTGCAGCACCTTGTTCTGTGCTTCCAATGACTGAATCGTCTCATTGAGGCGTTGAATCTCCTGTATATGATAGCTAGGCTCAGGTGATGGGGTAGCATAGACGGAGCTTCGACCGCTTTCAGCAGGAGATGGCGATGGAAGAGGGCTGGTTCCATTGATATGCACATATCCCTGTGTATCGGGGTTTGGCTCATCGACGAACGCAAAGTCGTTGCTTGCTGTACTCGAAGCGGGTGTCAGGGGTGGCTTTTTGTCAGGAACAGGCGGTGGCGGCATATCCAAAGTCGAGAGCCGCGCTTTGACAGGTCGGGGAGTCGCTAGCGCCGGAACGGACGTGCGTGGCTTTAAACCGAATGATGCTCTAGGAGCCTTGGGTGTGGTCTGAGTTGTGGTCATTGTCGGCCGAGGTGGGCTGCTTGGTCTTGGGGATGGCTTCACTGGGCTGACCTGCGAAGGAGAAGGAGAGTCTATAGAGGATAGGTTCCGCGTGGAGAGTTGCTTTGCCGTTATGCCGATATATTTGCTAGCTCGTGACCCTTCAGTAATCCTCGATTGCGCTACCAGGGAGGCTTGTGCAGACGATGAGGCCTTGCGTTGCCGGACACTAATTGGAGACGCGATGGATGATGCACTCGAAGGAGGACGAACGATTGCGGCCACTGCTGCTGGGTTTGGTGTGATCTTGGTAGATGCGACGAACACTCCACATTTGGGAGGACACGAGAAATACGGGACTCTGGTTGAGGTCAGTCATCATTCATGCCCGCACAATCTGCACATACCCAGCGACTGATCCATCGTTTTTCCCCTTCCCAGCGAATGAACCACTGAGCTCAACTCCTGCCCAATGACCAGGCTTGCCGTCAATCTCTCCTAAGAATCGCAGCGTTCCTTCGAGTCCCAAAGACTCAATCTTCACTGGATCTCCAACTTCGAGGGGTCGCTGGGACGCGCGGCTTGAGTCTCTTGTGTATGCATCAGAGGTGCGACTCTCAGAGCGCGAAGTCGCGGCCGAGCGGGGTGTACCACCAATTTTCACGGCGGAACCTGTGCCGTATGCAAGACTCTGTCTCCTTGGAGGTGTCACAGGCACGCCTTGCTCTCCGTAGCGCGAACTTGTGGCGGAAGCAGACGACGGCGGGCGTCCAAGACTCGCACGGGGTCCGTTGGACGTGAAGCTCCCACGATTATAGCTGGGGCTTGTCACTGGTGTCCCGTACACGCCCTTGCTCGTCCCGGGCTCGGGGGATACTGCAACATTGGACGCGTTGCTGGGTCTGCTAGCTAGACGAGACACTCCGTTAGCTATGCCTGTTCCGTTTGTTGTCCGTGGTGCGACGGGTGACTCTTGCGTCCCTCCAGGACTGGCATTTCCTGCCGTCGTCGTTGATCGTGCGCGGATGCCGGGCGCGGGAAGACCGGATTTCCCTGCTGAAGGAATTCCAGAATATCTGGGCTTTGGTAGACCCGGTGTTGGGAGTTGGGACATGCCTCCGACGACGAGAGTATCACGGTTGGGTCTAACGTTGACAATTCATGGGTGCCTTGGTTCACAAGCCACTCGCATTTACTGAAACAATATATGCACTATAAAGCACACTTGTTACAGAGTATTCCTATTCAAAAAAAATGCAGGTTGGAGCATCCCTATTATTCTATCCGTGGTTTCTTGTTAGCCTGATGAAACAGTCAGTCCCGAGATACTGCACAGTAGATTATACGCCACATACGCCGAACCTCTCTTCACGCAACTTGCGCTTGCGCAACTCTTCTTCGTCGACCGGAGCTTCTGCCTTTTTCCCAGCCGAACTTGTCCCAAACTTCGCTTGACGAGCCTTAATCTTTTCTTCGTCATCGATCGTTGCTTGAGCCTTCGCTGCTTTGGCTGGCTTGGACGGTGCTGGTGCTGGTGCTGGGGGTGGTGCAGTCGGATCGACACTACAAGCATTGAGGGCCGTAAATTTTCATAGGTAGACAGGGCTCACAAAGTAGTCCCCCATTTGGCAGCTCGTGCGCGTCGTTTCGCTGCTTCGTCCTCCAAAGTCGCCGGTACAACGTCTGCGGCTTTGAATGCTGCAGTCTGTAGTTACCTATCAATAACAGGGCCTCATGGTGAGGCTGACTGACCGAAGTCTCTGCAGCTTTCGACGGGCCTGGCGCGGCCGGACTCGCTTTTGCTAGACCCGCGGCTGGAGTTGGTGGAGGTGCTTTGGTTGGTGCAGGGGATGGATCTGGCGACGAAATGAGAATCGTTGCTCTGCGCATTACGACGACTCACCTGTTGTCGCTTTGGGCGCCTCGTATAAAGCACTACAAGAAATCAGCCACAAATTTACCTCGGGAAGCAGCGTCAACTTACGCTGGAGGGAGGTCTGGCTGCAGGGGTATACGTTAGACACAACGACTCATACCGGAATCTTCGACCTACCAAGTCGTCATCCGCATTTTCCTCGCCCGCAGAGGCTGCAGCTAGCGCCTCTGGAGTTTCTAGAATCTTCTTGATGAGCGCCGGCTTTGTGAGCTTTGCGTCGAACGACACATTTGCTTGTTGCAGAATGGATTTGAGGTCGGCGACCTTCATCGCCTTTCTATTTGTCTAAATAAGCTCCGAAACATCGAGTTGAACACTGATAAATCAAGCTTACAGCTTTGCGTCCATGGTCAGCAATTTCCAGGTGTGGTGGTTGGGAACCAACTTCTTGGACCCGCTCTCGACATACATCGTGCAAGTTTTCCTTCTCAATCCTGTCTTGTATTATTGGAAGTCTTATAATCACCTCTTATATCTCATGGGTGGTACTGGTAAGTGGGAGTCCTGGAACAAAGCGGGCGACTGACGATATTTGACTTGAAATCATATAGTGACATGGTACTTATTCACTTGTTCTGGAGAAACATCGGAGTCTTATTCGCTCCTAGCCCTATTTGTAATCGAGAGGTTGCGGAAACTGTCATCAACAAGCACCTAGACTCGCAATGTCAATACCCTCAACAGAATGCAAAACTAGCGCCCATCTTCACCAGCCGGTTGGGCAAACGGGGGACAGAGACGCGTCCCACTGGTGCGGAACCTTCGAGTAGCAAGAGACAGAGCTCCCCAGACGTCGTTACACTTGACGAGGATGATACTCCAACAAAGCATACCACCAAGCGACCAAAGACTGAAAGTAAGCAATGCGATAGCGGCGGCAACGATCGAGAAACTGCCTCACCTCGAAGTTCAGATGTTCCATCTATATTCACGCAAATGTCCAACAAGTCTTCTAAAGCATCAGAAGAAGTACTTGCGGCATCCGCTCCTCTTGCAGAAAGATTGAGACCCCGCCGACTGGAAGACTTTGTCGGACAAGAGCACTTGATAGGGGATTCTAGCTTATTGCTTCAATTGGTAGAGTCTCAAGCCATTGGAAGCATGATTCTATGGGGACCTCCAGGGTATGTTTCGGCCAGGTCCAATGCACTGGCTCACGACTGGTAGATGCGGCAAGACGACGCTGGCTCGTTTGCTCTCAAAGTCGGTGAATGCAACCTTTAAAGAGCTCAGTGCGACTTCGTCCGGCACCTCTGATGTCAAAGCTATATTCGACGAGGCGAAGCGAAGCTTGAAACTCACCGGAAAGCGGACTATTCTCTTCATGGACGAGATTCAACGCTTCAACAAGGCACAACAGGTGCATGTTCAAAAGTATGGGGATGGCGAAACATGCTAATCGCTCACAGGACATATTCCTGCCCTACGTTGAGAATGGGTGGATTACGCTCATTGGGGCAACCACTGAGAATCCCTCTTTCAAGCTGAATAGTGCTCTGCTGTCCCGGTGTCGCGTGTTCGTCCTCGAAAGGCTTCGGGACGAGGACATTGAGGTGATACTGCGTAAAGCCATTGAACGAGTATCGCCAAAAGTCTCTAGCCAGGAGAGCGACGTGACGAGTCTACCCTCGTCGTCACAAACCCTTGTCGAAGGCCAGGTAGAGGTCAAGCCAGAACCCAGGTTGCGGGAGATTGCTCCCGAAGTAATGAAGACGATTGTGAACCTATCGATGGGGGATGCTCGCACGGCACTATCGTTGCTAGAGCTGGTGCTTACATCGCCAGCTAAAGTCTCGGACAAGGCAGTCATCTCGCTGCTCAGACGGAGCGTGTCGTCTCGATATGACCGCTCTGGAGAGGATAGATATGATATGATATCAGCACTTCACAAAAGCATCAGAGGGAGCGACGGCAGCGCCGCGTTGTACTGGCTCGCGAGGTATGGCCGTTAGCTATTTCTGGCTCGAAATGCGACTCACTCTTATGCAGAATGCTGACGGGAGGCGAAGATCCGCTATATATTGCCCGACGTCTGATTGTTGTAGCCTCAGAGGACGTGGGGCTGGCAGACAACCACGCGCTTCCGCTCGCTGTCGCAACATACTCGGCTGCGCAGACGATTGGGATGCCCGAATGCAGGATTAATCTGGCTCATTGCGTCGCATATTTGGCAGAAGCTCCAAAGTCGACCCGCAGTTATGAGGCGTATAACCTCGTGAGCCTGTCGGTTATGCTCGTGGCCAATTCCACACTGACACGACGTCCAACGCCATTGCTCAAATACCATAGGCGGAGGAAGCTGCAAAGGCCGACGAGACGGCACCTGTACCGCTCCATTTGCGGAATGCCCCGACGGGCATGATGAAGGATTTGAACTACGGGCAAGGCTATCTCTACAATCCAGCATACAGGTCCGCACTAGTTTCGGTTTTCCTACTGCTTCTGATGCTGATGGGCTGATGGGCGAAACAGGCATCCAGTGTATCAGACATACCTCCCCGCAACACTTGAGGGCTCCAGGTTTTTACGTGAGGAGGGGGATGTGACCGACAAGATCTTTGATGAGAATGCATTGCGGAAATGGGAATGGCGCTGCAACCAAGGGCGTGACTGGCCGGGGAGGAGTAATCTGGCTGGATCCACAGACATGACACGGAAGCCCTAGCCATGACATTCGGCATTGCGGCCTTTGAGAATCCGCTTAGGGGGGGCTGAAAGCGGGAGGCGGCCTAGCTAGACGAGGGGACGGTGGATTCGATCTCTCATTGTTTCCATTTTGGATTGATTTCTCGGAACGTCCCTGTTTGCCCGGCTGTACAGTAACAAGAAGCCTTGTCTGCGAATCGAACAAGGAATCTGTTTAAAAACCAAATGGACAAACTGGTGGCAGCGCCCCCGAACGTAACTTGGCCCCCGTCTAAGCTTGCCCATATTATTTTCCCCCCCCTCTCTCGCCGTTTGTAAACACAATGTCCGCAGAGGAAATGCTCGTAAACGGCTCAAACGTGGTCGCTGCAGGCAGTGGCCAGCTCCTGGCAAACGGTATAGGTCGGTGCAAATCTCGTCTTTCTCCCTCGCCGCACGTGATGACAACGCAACGCGTTTGCAGGTGTTACTCCCGAACATTCGCTGCATTTTGGACACGTCTCCCAAGTCCCGCATTCTTATGGCATTTCAGGCCTCCAGAGTATGCTTTCTATCCCAGACGCTTTGGCAACTGTTTGGGCTCAATCGTCTCTCTTGCAGCAGATCTTAGCTACGGCGCATTTCCGATGCACCAAGAGGGACAGCTCGCACCAAACTCGTATCCTCTCCCTGACCCAGCTATCCTCACCCAGCAGCGCAAGACGGAACGAAGGAGGCCACCCGGGAAGAAGGACTTGAGCATTCCGCATATCCCGAGACCTCGAAATGTACGTATAAACACACCTCGGATTCATTGTGTTTTACTCACAGCACTCTAGGCGTTTATCCTGTTCCGCTCAGCCTTTATAGAGCAGAAGAATGGCAAAGAGCTCGCCTCGAAGCAGCAAAACCTCAGTAGGATAGCCGCAATGGTCTGGAAATCGATGAATTCTGCCGAACAGGATCCATGGTACAAGCTCGCAGCAGAGGAGAAACAGGCGCACTATGCCGCCAACCCAGGCTATACATTTCAGCCCACCGGGCGGACAGAGGCCAATAAGAAGAAGACGCGCAAACCAGCAATGGAGCCCGCAATCGAAGAAAACTCGTGCAAGCAGATTGCCGACTTGATCATCAACGGGGTTCAGGGAGAGGATCTCGTTGCGGCTGCAAAGTCGATCGGCGTCGCTCCCTGGCCCAAGTCGCAAGAAGGTGGTTCTGGTGGTCGACGTCGTCGTACTGCTCCACAGCAGGGTGAGGAGATGCTAGAGTACATTGACGACGAGGGCTCTTCGGAGGGCGACCCAAAACAGTACCCGCCTACGTCGCCTTCTCAGTACCAGCATGGCGCCCAGACAGGGTACGATTATTGATCTTTTTTGGTGTCAGTCTTCTTGGTCGACCACTGTATTTCCTATCCATCACATCCACTGACCGGATATGGCTTTCGTTTCTGGTGTCACCCATTGTTCTCCCGCTTCTCACCCTGTTGGTGTCTCCACTCACTTATACTCTCTTGTACTGCCTCATACCAACCACGACCATGTTGGTCCGTACCATAGCACAGCGCGGAGGACTCTTACATCCATCCATCCGTCGTCTATTACCGCCGCTGCATGTCAATCAAACACTTTGTAGAAAACCATTTACTTGCTCCGCCGAGCTGTTGCATACCCACTCCGCGCCGCACCTCGTATCATGAACCCACGAGGTCGACAGGGGCCACCCTGTTTCGACAGTCTCTGAGACTTTTGTGCAGACTCTTACAGAGACGTAAGGCGCTGGATGTGTGTGTACAAGGCGCATGCAAAAGATGTTCCGTGTATTCAACCCACCTTTGCCAGCCGTTTCAACGCCGTAAGAGGGCGACGCCGCCATTGAGTTGGGGTGGACTGGCTATGGACCGCGACCAATTGAGAAAGAGCGATTCAAAGGGCCTCTTGTTATCCTCGATAATCACCGCTCGGTTCTTTGTATTGAGGTACTAGGGCTCGTGGGGTGTTTCTGTGATGTCTCGAAAGGACCGCGCTTTTCGCATCAAAAGGGACCCAAAAACGATCGACGACCCATATCGTTGGGTCTTGGTGCAAGCGCCGTCAAGGCTTGCCATTCTGGTTAGAGCCACCACGGGCGCGGGAGCATCCGAAAAAAAGAGTTGAACTGCAAGAGAATGTTCGTAGGATGAGGCCTTTTGTCCTCTGTCCCAACTTTTACTCCCAGAGGGTGTGGTCGCAGCAAGAGGAAATGGAATGCAGACTTCTAAAAACGTATACATAACATCTAAACGGACTCTGGAAGGATGTATTAGGGCGAAACACGGTACGTTGTTTGCGTGGACGAACCTTGTAGCAGAGCGTTGAGCTTGTTGACTCGAGAAGCGACGCTAAGATCAATCGTCTTATCTCCAAAGTCGACGACAATACCCCCAAGGACGCTCGGGTTAACCTAAGGCGACTCGTGTCAGCATGTTTCGACATTTGGTGAGCGGAAGCCGACCTTGTTGGTAATCTTCAAGCTCTTTGCTTTTTGCGCTGCTTGCGAGCTCTTGAGTGAGTTTTCGAGGCGGGTCATGATATCCTTTGGCAGCGGTGTTGCCGATGTGACGACGACGGTAGCCTCGCCACGATACTCACTCATGAGCGCAGTAAATCCCTCGATGACCCCAGAGGTTTCTGCAAGGCGTCCATTCTCCGAGAGGACGTTGAACAGATTCTTTGTCGCTGTCGAAACTGGAGTTTTCTTCGGTCCCTCGGCGGCGGCAAAGAGGGCCTGGAGACCCTTTGCACGGTCATTTGCAGAAATAGTTGGATTATTGACGAATGCAGCGAGGGATGGAGTCGACTGGAGGGCCGAGGAAATGGCCGTAAGCTCCTGGTCGAGCTGCTTGAGCGTGTTGGGCGACTGAGCGAGCGCTGCATTGTACGCAGCTTGTGCGTATTTCTGTGCAATAGACGATACAGCACGCGAGTGCGCTGGAGCAGCGCAGAGGGCACGGCGAGCGAGCATCCCGCGGTCGAGTAAGGAGCCAAAGTTTAAACGGCCCGCTGCCACAATCACGGGGGATACTATTCGTCATATTATCAACTAAGATGAGTATTTTAGTTGTTAAAAAAGGTTGTGTATGTACACGGTTGAATCTTGACCTCTACCATGTCTCGGTTTTTCAGGACACAGAATGATTCCTCGTCTTCATCAGAATCATCCGACGAAGAACTTCTCTCTTCAGGAGAAGAAGCTCCCGCTCAGCCCGCTCAGCCAAAGCAGCCCATGAGCCGCTTTCTGAAAACCGCAGGCGACAGTGACGCATCGTCCTCGTCTTCCTCGTCAGATAGCGACGATTCAGACGACGATGATCAACCAGCTCCCGTTGCCAAACCCGCCGTCAACCGTTTTCTCAGGAAAAACGCGGGCTTGGGCGGTGGCTCGGACAGCGATGACTCGGATGACGCTCCCAAAATCGTCAAGAGTGCAAAGGATAAGCGAATAGAGGAAATGCAGACGATTGGCAAGGCAATCGACAATGCTGTAAAGATTGGAGACTGGAATGCTGCCTCGACCGGTAGGTACGAGTCACCAATAGGTTTCATACTTTCATCACTGTACAGAATTTGAAAAGCTTGGGCGGCTTGTCCAGAGGCAGACCGGTGTCTCAGAACCTGTGCCGCCATATTGGCTTCGCGCAATCGTTTCGCTCGAGACGGCGATGAGTGCCACAAAGGAAAAGGACTCGAAGAAGAAGCTCAATGCTGCGGCGACAAAAGCGCTCAATGGATTGAAGCAAAAAGTCAAAAAGGCGTCCAAGGAGCACGAAGAGCTCATCAAGGAATACAACAAGGTAAGTCTAGCCAAGCAACTAGATCATTAAATTCACACTCCCCAAGGACCCAGAAAAGGCCGAAGAAAAGTATATTGCTGCCCTCGCACCACCACCGCCACCACCAAAAGAGCCGGCGCCAGCCCGATCTCGAGTGGCAGAGGCAGCTGCTCCTGGTGAAGGACCCGACTTTACCACAGTCGGAAAAGGTGGCAAGGGGGTACAACACACGCAAGACACTGTCCTCAAAGACTTGGCACAAGTCAACGAGAACAGAGGTAAAAAGGTGCGCCATCAGTTGATCGTGTATGTAAGTACTAACATGGTGAAGAATACGGACAGAGTCGAGCAAGTTCGTACTCTCGAAAGGTTGTTGGCTGTGGCGGAGAAGACATATCTGCGAATCAGAGTCTTGCTGGCACTAATCTCAGCCCGTTTCGACTATAACCCTGCCGCCACTCACATGCCCATTGATGCATGGATGTCGGCACAAGAAGAATTGGACCAACTCGTCCGCTTGCTCCTCAAAGAGCCGGCTTACTCTGTTGACGAGCAGGTCGACGTCGAGTACGACGACATTATCGAACGTAATCCAAAGGACCATGGTGATGCGGATGGGATTGTTCGCATTCGGGGTAGTGTAATCTCCTTTGTCGACCGATTAGACGAGGAGTTTACCAGAAGCCTTCAAAATACGGATCCTCACGGGACGGAGTATATTGAGCGTCTACGACATGAAAAAATTCTATACAAGAGCATATGTCTCGCCGAGCTCTACTTTGAGCGCACGTCAAAGGAGGATCCTAGGGCCAGGGTAATTATGCGAAGGTTGGAGCATATTTACTACAAGGTACGCTACAATTATCTGTACTGTGCTATTTCTCACTTGGTGTAGCCCGATGTCCTTGTCGAAGCATTGGAACAGGTCAATGCCGACGCCGATAGCATACCCGCGCTTTCCCTGCGAGCTTCTGGGAACCCACAATCACTCGTGCATTCGATTTGCATCCTCCTCTATAAAACCACGAACCCAGTACTCCGAACACGGGCTATGCTCTGTCACATCTACAATCACGCACTTCACAACGAGTTTTATACGGCCCGTGACATGCTACTCATGTCTCACCTTCAAGAGTCGGTCCATTCAGCGGATATTATGACTCAAATCCTATACAACCGCACCATTGTCCAACTCGGCCTCTGTGCCTTCCGGTGCGGTCTGATCAAAGAGTGCCAAGCGATCCTTCAAGAGATTTTCGCTACCCAGCGAGTGAAGGAGCTGCTTGCTCAAGGTCTTCATCAGCAGAGGTATACGACGCTCACCCCTGAGCAAGAAAAGGCAGAACGTAATCGACAAATGCCATTCCACATGCATATCAACACCGAACTCGCCGAGGCGGTATTCTTGGTGGCGAGCATGTTGATTGAGATTCCGCTCCTGGCAAGCCTAGACACAGAAGAGGCGAAACGCAAGACAGTGTCCAAATCGTTCCGTCGCTTGTTGGAGCATGCGAATCGTCAGGTGTTTAACGGGCCACCGGAGAATACTCGAGACCATATCATGCAGGCGTCAAAGGCGCTGCAGGACGGCGAGTGGCAGAAAGCGAGGGATCTCATCCAAAGTATTGCCATATGGAACCTTATGCCCGAGGCAAAGTCTGTTAAAGAGATGCTTGCCAAGTCAGTGTTTTCATTTCTCTAAGGCAGTCACTTACCGTACTTCCAGACGCATCCAAGAGGAGGGTCTACGAACCTACCTGTTCTCCAATGCACCACACTATAGCACCCTGTCTCTCGAGCTATTGTCGCGCATCTTTTCTCTTTCACTCCGAACTGTCACATCGATCGTGTCGAAGATGATCTGGAACGAGGAATTGGCCGCGTCGCTGGATCAAGCGTCTGGCGTCGTCGTATTCCACCGTACAGAGACGACCAAGCTCCAGCAGCTTGCACTTGCGCTCTCCGAACGGGTGGCACAATTGGTCGAGCAGAACGAGAAGACACTGGACAACAAACTCGGGAACAGCGCGGCGTGGGCTGATCGTGGAGATGGAAAGGGAGGCGAGAAGCGTGGTGGTGAGGTCGCTGGAGGAGGAGAACGGAGGGGGACACGCACGGGAACTCGGGGGGCACTTCGTGGAGGCGCAAGAGGACGGGGTGCTCGGTTCGCCCAAGGACTTGGTGGTCAGGTTGCTGGTGCACGTGCTGTACGAGCATAATTACGCTCTTGTAGGCGATATATACGGGTTTGATTTGGCATGGCGAACCTTTTTGTTTGGCACGTTGTTTGGCCTCCTTCATCCAGTGGACACTTCGACCTCGGCGTTGTCGTTAAACTTGAGAAAATTATTAGAGGTCAGCCATAGCTCCTGGAACGCTATGTGCATTGGATTAGAAACTGGCTGCTGTGTTTCCCTGGAGGATTCGCCTTGGAGCCGTTTCAGCCTGCACCGTTGGGACGATGGACCATGCTGACGTTCCTATGCCAGGTTGAAATTTGTTTTAATCTCGTCAAACCACCATGTCCCTCGTCGTCCCAGAGGCGCATGTGCAATTCCAGGCAAGTCTCTCAATGGCAACGCTCAGCGGAATGTGTGGCTCATATAATCGTATTTGTAGCACATTTTGCGTCTTCTCAATACCAACGTTGACGGAAAGCGCAAGGTCCAGTGAGTCCTCGCTCTCCATCCTCCCAAAGCGGGGCATTTATATGCATGGCAGATATGCCTTGACCGAGATCAAGGGTGTGGGTCGAAGATACGCAAATATCGTCTGCAAAAAGGCCGATATCGATCTCAAGAAGCGGTTCGTCTGACATTCTCCGGCGACAGTGGCCACCATGCTGACCTATCGCTAGTGCCGGTGAACTCAACTCGGACGAGCTTGAGCGAATCGTCAACATTATGCAAAATCCTACCCAGTTCAAGATTCCGCTGTGGTTCTTGAACAGGCAAAAGGACATTACCGATGGCAAATACGGCCAATTGCTGTCCAACGCCGTCGACTCGAAGCTTCGTGATGACTTGGAGCGTCTCAAGAAGATTCGTGCTCACCGTGGTCTCCGACACTTCTGGGGAACTCGTGTCCGTGGTCAGCACACCAAGACGACTGGTCCGTGGCCTCTTAGACTTGATATTTTCTTCTCTGCTGACACGATTGATACTCATAGGTCGTCGTGGAAAGACTGTCGGTGTGTCGAAGAAGCGCGGATAGATGTTTTGTACCCTGTTTTGCTGCATACTTTCCTAGCACGCCGATACATAAGCCTTTTCATGCAATATGATCATGATCCTAGGCATTGTACACTTTCATAAGAGGTTGACTTGGTCGACGAAGCAAACTTGAACTCTTCCGCGTCTGTGAGATTGCCGTTCATCCGCGTCAAACGCGTCATATCGACTTTGATTGCTTTTGGAGAATGCCCCCTGCCATCCCGGACAAGATTCCAGTTGAGTAAATCCGCCATACCCCCTTGTACCTACGAGATGTTGACGTACGAGGCGGTAGTGTGACACCGAGAGCCAGCTACAGCGTGAAATCGACGATTTGAAGATATGTCTAGACAGAGATGAAACCGAGGAATCTTGGGACGCGATGCAACGCGGCCTCGCGCGGTTCAAAGCCATTGTTCGTGGTGGCGCATATCGCCACGATAGCTTCGTACCAAGCCTACGATTCGTCGTGAGGTATATCACGGGTCCAGTAAGCAATTTATATGCGTAATCTCCTGATCTAAAATCCAATCCCTCCACAGTTGCTTTCCGAGCGAGGCCGTCTCTCTGCCGTCGCGATTGAACTGGTTTCTACCCTTGCTTCTGCTCTGGGGCGCCGGTTTGATCCGCTCATGCAAGGGTTTGCTCCGACTTTGATGAAACTGTGTCAGCGTCCGAACAAAGTAGTCATCACACGCACCCACAGCTGCATCACCACCATTATCAAGCAGACGAGACTACCTTCACTTCTTCCCTTTCTTCGTGATGCCGTCAAGGACAAGAGCGTCACATTACGCACTGTCGCTTCCGAGTCTGCATATCTGTGCATGTCTAGCATCGAGGAGGACAAGCTACTCACTAAAATATCGGATATAGAGCAAATTATTAAAGTGGCCAGTCGAGATGCGAATCCAGAGGTTCGAAAGCACGCTCGTGCCATTCTACAAGAGTACAAGGAAAAGTTTCCCGACCGCTATGAGACGTAAGTACTTTGCGTCTGCTTCTGCATCAACTAAATTCACATAGGTTTATTTCCCCTTTGACGCCAGTGACGAAAAAGTACCTTGATATCAAGACGTTGACCCTCCCCTCGACTGCCCCCCCACTTAATCTAATGGCACCAGCAAAGAACCCTGGACCTTCTAAACTCAGAGCACCACCGGAACGTCCTTCATCATCCATGTCAAATCATTCCTCCCGAAATCCGGACAGTCGTCCAGGCAGCGCACTTCGGCACGTTGCACCAGCATCTTTACCGCCGAGACCACAATCTGCAACGCTTATTCGACCGCGCATGGTCCCTACTTCTGCCGTTGATAATGTCGCAGCCGCACACTCGCGCGGCACAGGCACGAGACCCTTGAGTGTTGACGCAAGCTCGCTTTTTGGCCATATTCCAAGGCAAACCCCTACAGAGCGACCTCGGTCGATGCTCAGCGGAGTCAGCCAACAGCGATTGGATCTCCAGCGACAGCAATCACGGGAAAGGCTTGCGGCTGTTTCCAATACTGTCACGTTTCCTTCCAGCTCTTTACACACTGAAGTGCATGCAGACGAACCGCGACATCGTCAACGCAATATCTCGACGACAGACAGACAGGCAGAGGCGGAACGCGCGAAGAAGGTACTGCACGACATGTTACCAACAGAGCGACATCACGAAGCTCTGTCAAGGCCAGGAAGAGCTGGTCCAGACAAACCCGCCTTCATCAGGCCGCATCTCTTGTCTAACGAAGAGCTGGGAACAGCTGGTCATATACAACGACCAGTCTCTGTCGTTTTCGACTCTTCAGGAGCACCTGTTGATCCCCATCGGCCCACCCAATCAAACCCGTCAAATATTCCATCTTCGGCGTCTAAAGTGAGACCACAAGTTGTGTACATGCCAACGACAGAAGCGGATCACCCACCCAAACCCAAGGCAGTAAAGACATGGTCGCTGAGCTATCAGCTGGAGATGATGCAAAAGCGTCGGAGAGGGGAGGAGGCCAAGGCGGAGACACCGGCATTGCAGTCCCCACAGACAGAGGCGAATCTCGAGTCCGTGGAGGTCATCGAAGCGGCTGCAAAGGATCAAGAGAGGGAGTCTCCTCAAGAAAATGTAAAAGAGATATCGCCTGCGACGACTGAACCGTCCCCCTCGAACGAGGAACCGACGTCAGTTGTCAACGAACCAGCTGCTGCTGTTCCTGGAGTGCCTATCGTCTCTCCTGTAGCATTTCCTTCTTCTGATTTGGAGCAAGTCACAAAGGAGCCAGCGCCGGCGAAGATCATCGCACCCGAGCCTCCTCGCCCTGCCTCTCGAGCTCGAGTCGCATCGACTGCCAGCAGTACAGCAAGATCAATAGCACCATCGCAATCTAATGCACGCCCCGTCGCATCTCATGGACCCAAGTCTTCTGTAGATGTGAAGCTCCCAGTGCGGGTTCCTTCGCGGAATGGAACACAACCTCAAGGTTTCGTACCGAAGCGAACCACAAAGCAGTCTATCACTCAACCGACAAAATCCCAAGCCGCACGCGCTCAAGTTCTCAAGGAGGAGAAGGAGAAAGCCGCTGGTTCGAAATCGGTGGCTGCCTCGGGACTGAAATCTAGCCAGACAGGCCCGAAGCCAAAAATAGTCGATAATGCCCCACGACGAGATGCATCTACGCCGGTTCCCTTTGAACCCAAGAATGGGGACAATCAGCATATGATAGTTTCCAATAATTCTGAACCTTTCAAGCCCTCTCGGGTATCGAAAAAACCACCAGTTCCCACCGTAGTCTCGCTTGTCAAGGCTCATGCGGCGAAGAGGGAAGTCGGACTTGCCCAAGTCAAACGTCGGCTGGGTGGCGCAGCTCCGACAAAGGACACCATCCCGCCCTCTAAACGCGCTCAGTTGGCAAATTCTACGCTGTCTCGGAAGCCACCTCTCCCCAAGTTTGAGCCCAAGTCGCGCGGTGCACGAGATGCGCTGGATGAGCCGACAGCAATATGATGACTACAAAAAGGCCTAGGTCGCCCAGTAATTACCGACTAGGATGCGACAAAGGGCCTATCGCCGGCGTCTCCTTCCTCCGTGGTTGTCCAACAAGACAGGCGTTCAAGCCACCATCCGACCGCGGCTTGCAGGTGAAACTCGTCGCAGCGGTCATCCCTGTGATGGTATGGTGGGAACAAGAGTGGAGCAAGGGTCCTCGAAGAAGTGGATAGCGTCATGAGAGCGAGCATTTTCCTCGCGATTTGGGGCGCATGTGTGTACGATAAAAGGTGGCTCGCCATAGAATGAAGAAGCCCGTCGGTTTATGCGCTTCAATGGACTTATGAAACCGACGGGAGTTCCAGGGGACCCGCAAGAATTCTCGACTTATTGGATTAGGATATCTCTCGCCTTCGACGAGCGCCTGTGAAAATTAGCACATGATTTTTTTATGACGATAGCTCTTTCTTTCAACGGATGATATCAATCACGAATTTCATACACACTCGATTCACTATCAGCCGTAGTAAGGCCGAGGCACTTCTAAACTCTTACGCGTCTGAACAGCTATTGCGTCATGAAAGTTTGGGTATGATACCAGAAATTCCCGTTACCGGGACAGGTGACCGAGCTACCAGAAGAAGAATGGTCCATGCAATCTGCATAGAATGTGTTGTCCATCGTTGTTACGAGTCAGTGTCCGCAGGAGAGAGGATGTATCCATGAGGGAGCAGAGAGAGTAAAACGATGGTGGATGGGGGGTTGGATCCCAAACGAGTGTGGTATGCGCGGGTGAGGCATCATCGCCCAGTGAACTCGCAGATTGCGGGCCAGGCCTGCGAGTGAATGTGTATATGGGTGATAAGAAACGGGGACAAAAGATGCAGCAGTTCGTGGAAAGAGTTCGTTGCGAGAAAAACAAGCGCGATGGAACGCGCAGATAGGATAATGGAAATCTAGTGTATCGATGATGCAAGGGTTGGTGAACATGATAGAGTCAAACATTTGCGGCCGTGATGTGTATTGGCCGGTCTTGATGGTTGTACGGGCACATGGAATCGGGGGGCTGCAGAGTCTATGCTCCTGGTGGAGTCGAGATATGATACGTCTAACAGGTGCTGAAAGGGGGAAAGTGTTCCAACTGGACGTCTTAGTACGTGAAGAGGAGGAGCCATGGGTTCAGGACAATTGGGTAGAGGATATGGCATCCCGCTTGGATACTGCCCTCTTGTCAGATAACTATGCCAACAAGCCAAGAGAGAAATACGCACGCAAGAGGGAATATGACAGCCCAACCAGCACCTCCAATGGCCCACTGACGCGGCATTATTGGGAGAGCGAGGACGATGATCATGGCAATAGTGAGGAAGGAGATGAGGATCGAGAGCCAGAAGCGCTTGAAAATCTTGGGAACCTCTTTGAAAAAGTTGGAGAACTCGACTTCTTTCTTTGTTGCGGCCCAGGTCATGTTGTATGAGAACAAGTGGGCGAGGACAGCACCGGACAAGTGCAAGCTCAAGCCACCAAAGAAGAAGCTAAGAAGATATTAGATGGGTATGAACAGGTACAAGGCACGTACAAGAAGAAGGGAATCCACTTGATGTTGACCCAAAAGGCGTTGAACAGGCTCCTCAAGCCGAGACGATACTCGACGACAGTCATGGCTACAAGCTAGTCAGTTCGAGTTCTACGGATTCTGCACAAGACTCACAGATTGTTCCAGCACCGCTGAACACAACGGTACAAGAGAGCCAAATCTCAAACGCATGGAGGTAATAGCCATCCACGGGGAGCTCCCACCCAAGGATGATGTAGTTGAGGAACGAGAGGGTAAACGCCGCGGCAATACCATAGTACGAGAACATGTAGGACATCATACTAATCTTGTAGTGCAACGGCGCGTCGCTCCAGACAAACTTGCGCAGCTGGGCATTAATGGGACCCTTGTACACCCACTGGTAAAGCGGATTGAAGATGAGCTCTGAGCAACCATACGCATACTTTTGCCATCGGTTGAGCTCGTCGTCGGCCGTCAGCGAGACACCCTCTTTGAAGCCACCCTTGGAGTAAGTCGCCCAGCGGACAATGTAACCGCACATCATGAGTCGGAGCGCCATGTCGAAATCCTCGGATACATTCGACTCGGACCACATCTTCTTCTTACCATCCGCTGGGTCGATAAACGCAGCTTCCTGGACGGCAGACCAGCGTAAAAAGGCATTGTGACCGACAAAGGGTGCGACGTTGCCGTTGGCGCAGTCGATCGAGATGCACTGGTTGATACGGCGAGTGAAATAGGTAATGGCGTTTTCAAAGTAGTGGTGGGCAACTTGCATGACGTCGCTCGCGTGTTGGATGATAGCCACATTCGGGCTCTCTGCCAATTCGCGTGCCGCATCCCGGAAACAGTCCTCTGGGACTTGAGTATCCGAATCGACGATGAGAATAATCTCGCCGATGCGCAAGTGTCTCGCTCCTTTAGCCCACGCCTCGCCATTCGTCTCGTCAATGGCCATTTGCAGCGCACGCTCTTCAATGTCCATTTCCTCTTCTTGACCATCCACATCCGCACCAAATGGATTCTTTGTCGCCTCTTGTGCTTGGAGTTGGAGCAAAATCTCTTCAGCACGCATCGAGAGTGCTAGGCCATAGTTCATGTTCGACGCCTTTTTGAATCGACCCGCACGGAGGAAGCCATTCTGGCCATGCGGAGGACGTGCGACGAATCCAATGTCCTGCTTGGCGTAGAACTGCATCCGGAGCTCGCGGTCCTCTTCCGACAAGAGCTGGAGACCGTCGTCGTTGATAAAGATGGAACTCGTGCCGCCTTGACGGGCGTACGTCTGCATGGCCTTTTTGATGCTCTCGATACTAGGGGCAATAGTCTGCTCGAGCGACTCTTTGTAGACGGGCATCTGGATGGTGACATGCGGGAGACGCTCCGGGACGCCCTTTGGCGGGGCGACGGGCGGGATTGCCGAAAAGTATTTCGAGTTTTGGTAGACTTGGGCAATGGGACCGATGACCACGGAGACGGTGTTGACGATTTGGATGCTGAAAAAGAGGGCGATGCAAAAGACGAGTGGGACGGTGGCGAGGAGTGCGAACCGAATAAAGTCATTGTCGAGTGCCCATTCCATGAGGATAATCTTGACACCAGAGCCGACAAAGACTATCCGGAAAAAATAATAATAATAATCCAAAAATTCCATTTGGTTTTAGAGCATAGCAACGGCGGCGCGTAAACGTGGAGCACGGATGCAAATCGTCAGCAATGGCGTAAGACGTGCACAGGTGTCAAGTGGGAGAGGTGGCGACTCACAGGTTGACAAGGCAACGGCAATCCCGATGTAGATCGCTGCAAAGGTCCGAGTGGGCCGAGGGGCAGGCTTTGCGCCGGCCTCGAGTTCCTTTTCCTTGAGGCTGATCACATCGTGGTTGTCTGCCATTGACGCTGCCTTTTCGGTCAATTCAATATCTGTGCCGGTCATGATTGTATTCTTGCGCGTTGCGGAAAGCGACATGCGAGAGGGTGTCGATGCGAATGCAGATGTCCCCGAAAGTGGCGTGAGAGATGTCGTGTTGGTTGCCCCATTGCGGGATTTCCAGACGAGCTTGAGCAGTCGGCTTTCGAGATCGAGTGTCGAGGCAACGATATTGTCAACAGAGTCTGACCAGACGATCATGACACGTTCATCGCGCTGGAGGGAGGAGATGGACATTAGTATGGGCTGGCTTGGTCGTAAAGGAAACGAGGGGAGGATGGCTGGCGCTTGACACGTACAATGAACGCAGCTTTTTGTTCTTTTTCTGCAGAGCCAAGGTCGAGCATTGTTTCGAGAACTTGAATGCGAATTGTCGGGTCGACCTGGAGGGAGCGATCTTCTGGACCCCTGATTTGCAAAGTCAGTCAAATCGCGGGAAATCGCCACTCTGAAACGCGGAAGACGTACATGACAGTAAAGGCGGTATGGACTGCGGCTGAGCGCACTTTGACAGCGACTTCTGGCGAGAGAGCCCGGATGGCAGTCTCAAAGGGTTCTAGGTCGGGATTCTCATAGGGGAATACTCGATATACACCAGGTTCGACGCGGAGGCAGACACCGGTCGAAATGGTTTCTTCTGCTGGTTTGAACCAGGCGTCGCCTTGGGTCTAGAAGGTGTGGGTTGTTAGAATTGGTGGAAATTATGTTGAGATGCAGAGAGCGCGCTCGGAGATGAACCCAAGGCCCACATGGGCTTATTCTGCATCCAGAGCGGCTACAAGGAGCGGCGCACCCTCTGGGCTCGCTTCCGACGGACGGAGGGGAGCATCGAGGTGGGGGGAAAAGAGGGTCGGCAGGATGATCCAAGACGAGAAAACTGACCTGTTTAAAGATGTGATGAAGGAGTGCGTCATATCTGTGTAGCCGGCGAGTTGTGTGAGCACGAGTCGAAAGCAGAGGCCGTCTGTGAGCACGCACGCGTCGTAGTCCATGGTTGCGCAGAGACCGTGCTGGCCAGCGAGCACGAGCAAAGCAGAGAGTAAAGCTGGGAGAGGAAGGGGATCAAGAGGCGAATTACTAGCAGCCCAATAAACAAAGGCACCGACAGGCGATAACGGCACCAAACAAAGGGCCAAATATTATTATTAAATTAATTGGTTTTCTACGTCATGGGAGAAGAACTGGGAGATAGTCGCTTCGTAAATGTTCTGTAAAGCAGGGAATACTCTTTACAGCAGGTAAGTATAGCAGAGAATATTTCTGTAATGGTTATAATGTTCCTATTACTCCATAACGGCGCCCCGTTGCAGCGGCGAGGTTACTCCTGTCAATCTTGTAAATTCGACAGCGGTAACCGACCAGTAACACACCTTGGACCGCCCCTCGACCCCCCTTTCCGCTCCTCTCCAAATGGCTGAACGTCGCAGTCGTCCTCCGCGAGCAAACGCTCCCTTTTTCATGGCTGGTCTGTATTCTACACCTCCTCAGATATGCCCATTCACTGCCGCTATCATCGCTAACACTTTACCAGGAGGGGATGGTGACTTTTATGGCAACCACAACGACGAAGATTCAGACGGCGAGCTCTTCCCCTCCCAGTCCTCGCATTCGAATCCCTTGGTGGCCCAGTCTGGTGAACACCAGCAGATCCCACAATCTGCACAGTATGCTTCAAGCTCTGCAGACGCCTATCGCAGTGTTCCAACAAACGATCCGCGCCATTCGACCGACCTCACGCCGCCCTCGCCCGGTATTCCTCAGTCTGCTCGTCCATTGCTGCCGCCAGGCGCTGCACGCTCCTTGGATGGTCACGGCTACTCCTCTTCTTCTCGTCCACAATCCTACAGACTCTCCTTTCAAGGACCTCCCGCTCCCCTCACAGGCGGAAGCATGGGTGGACGTGCATTCCCCCCCTCTGCCTTCATCGACCCAGCGGCCGGAATGACCATTGGTCCAAATGGACAACCTGTACCAGACTCGGCAGCCTCGAGCTATACGAGCCATACCATGCGTCGAGCCGTTTCGACCGACGACTTGGGCAACCGTGTATCGTCCTTTGGCCCCGCCCAACGAAACTCGAGCATCACATCTTTTGCTCCACCTCCAGCTCCTTGGCTCCGCACCGAATCCTGGCACAATTCGCAAGTCTCCATCTCGACGGGTGCACGCGGTGGCGTGCTCACTCCGCGTAAGAGGAGCGCTCTCCCTAGTACGCTCATCAAGGAACCGGTCGAAAAACCCTGGTTGGAAAAGCGAGATCCCTGGGAACGCGCCAGTTGGTGGATTACGTTTGCCTTGTTCGTCCTCGGTGTCCTCGCCGCTGCCGTCCTTTGCTTCTTTGGGTATCGAGACATTCCTCACCTCGGCAAGATTTGCATGGTCATGAACGACAACTTTGATGGGCTCGACTTGAGCAACACTTGGACGCGACAGGTCGAACTGGGTGGCTTGCGAAATGGCGACTTTGCCATGTACGTCTCATGCATAAAATCTGTCATTTCTCACGTCTATCAGGTTTACCAACGACGATAAGAATAGCTATGCCTCTGACGGCAAGCTCTTTATTGTCCCAACACTCACAGAAGAAGAGATTGGCGATCAAGTGTACTCTGGTGGTACCTATCGTCTCTCTGGCTGCACTTCGAACAATGCTTCAGCATGCAATGCCCGTTCTGGAAACGGCAGAGTTATTCCTCCCGTTCAGTCTGCTCGTCTTACCACCAGAAACACTTATAATATCCAGTAAGTCGGGTTTTTTGACAACTTATAACTTGTTTCTCATCGCGTTGCAGATTTGGCCGTGTCGAGATCCGTGCTCGACTTCCCAGAGGGTAAATATTCTCTCATCAAACAATGTACACAAGACTGAACACGTCCCCAGCGATTGGCTCAAGCCCCAAATTCAAATGCTTCCCGTGAGTGATTTGTTCAGCCACGAAGCCCTGAAGCCCGAGCTCACCATTTCTTTTTTGCCGTGGCACGCGTGATCTTGACACATCTAGCAAGATGATGCCTATGGCATTTACCCGGTTAGCGGCGAGATTGACATCATGCAAGCGCGAGGCAATAATCCCGATTATCCAAAACAGTGAGTTTTCGTCGTCTTCTATTCTATCTCCTGTCATTCTCGGAAGCGGCGAAGCGTGTCCCTGGAGGGGAGCTCCACTTGGACGCCTTTGCTAGACTATCGCGCACCCACCGGCCTTTGCTAGCCTATTTCATGGACCTGGACTAGTGTGGACAGGATGCCGTATCCTATCGAGCAGAGTCGTACGATGCCTGGGTTGCGCTGCACACCTCCACTTGGGTCGCCTATAGCACGGCCATTGAACACGAGGTCTCAGCTTACAGGCTGAGTTCTAGTGTATTAGAACGGGTATCCGCGTGGTTCAGACTTTCGTATGCCGACGACAGATGGGGGTCGAACCCTCCTGTTTAGGGGTGGCATCGATACGCTTCGAGTCTCCTGACCTTTTGATTACTGATTACTGATTAATTTTTTTTCCTCGTTATCTATTGCAAAAACGATCGATATTCGACCCTTGTGGACGATTTCATTATCGACTCTTCTCCTGCGGTGCTCAATTTATCCGCTTTCGACGGACCGGTCGTCTACTCTCCAGAGGCCGAAACTTTGTGACAAGCGGGCTACATTGGGCACCTACGAGCTCTCCCAATATGGATCAATTTTACAAGACATATGGCTGGAGGTCGATGCGCTGGGGCGATTACTCGGACGACTACCACACCTTTGTTCTCGAGTGGTCCCCCGACTTTATGTTCGTACTCTTTTTTCCTCGCCATTCTCGCTCCTTTATTGACGGTATTCATCTAGGTGGACGTACGTTGACAAGCGGACGTCTCGCATTCTCGACATGCGCTTCAACAAAAAGTCGTTCTTTGAGCGTGGAGACTTTCCGCCGACAATCTTGAATAATACCAACGTGCCGGTCGTGCTCACCAATCCATGGGCGGGCGGAACGCGTGCGGCACCGTTTGACAAGCCGTTTTACCTCGCCCTCACGCTCGGTGCTGGTGGGACGGATGGGTGGTTCCAGGATAATGAGGGAGGAAAGATGTGGTACGATGGCTCGTCGAGTGCGTTACTCTCCCTCTCTCTAAAGTGAACGATTGCTGACGCTCGGATGGCGTAGGTGCGATGCTTGACTTTGCGAATAACAAGGACAAGTGGCATTCGACCTGGTCAAAGGATAATTCTCGACGGGCATTTGCCATGTACGTTTATTTTGTTCGAAATGGTCTGGGTGAATGCTGATGCTGATTGTGTGTAGTGATTATGTCAAGATGTGGTCCAAGTGCTAAATGTTTTGTGTATACCGCCCCGGACGCTGTTCTCTTATCCTCACACACACACACACGTATACGTATCACGCAAGGACCTTATCCACTATAGACACTCTATCTCGATCTGCTGTCTCACCTAGAGATCCGGTCGTTTTGCATACCATACTACATCGTCGCCTCTCTCTTCACGAACACTCGACTTATGATCGTCGTGCATTATGCTCTCGTTTAGACTGTTGCCACTCTACCGATGTCTATCCTACTGAAATAAGGATTTACTCTCTGACCGAAACGAAGTGGAAAGAAATGTCTTATTTTGGTTCGTCAAGTGTCTGCAAGATTTTTTGCTAATATTTTGATCAATTATCAGAAAGCAAGCGGATGTAAGCAAGTTCATGTTTGGCTGGTAGACATCTTGACCCTTACCACATTCGCATAATGGCGAATGAAAAAGAGCAATATAAGCTCTTTTTCCATAGATAGAAATCACCCGGGTGATCTTTCTTCTGTCATCATTTCGAGATCTGCACAATCGAGGTCTCCAACGAGAAATCCAATCATCGCACCCCCGTTACAAGGACATACCCTTGTCTGATCTTAAATTGTTTCAAGTAAATGTCCCATTTCCCCCTAAAGCGTCTGCCCACGACCGGAACCGTATTATCAACAACAAACTCGACGGTTGGACACATCTCTTTTCAACTGACCCCATCACCGACTACTACCCATCGCTGCCAGAATCTAGAATGCTACATATTGTTGTGCGTTCAGAGTCATCTCAGGAGTTTCGTGAGTAATCATAATCTCTCCAACGGATCTCAGCTTGCAGACCCTGCTTCCCAATCTCTCGGCTGGGCTGATACCAGAGCCTATGAATAGCCAGAGCGCAAGCGAATATTGCTTTCTTCGACTACGAAATTCGCGAGCGCACACAAACGCCTCAGATTTGAACGTCTCTGAATGTGGTATCGAGATATCGGACAGTCCCCTTAACCATTTACGAGAATTCTCTGGGAAACTGCGAAGCAAGCGCATATATGGTGAAGATGTCTCGGAAAAGTGATGAATTACTATGCAGGCTACTGTCGACTCACACATAAGACAGATGAATACAGTCAAGTATCAAATGCAGGGGCTACCTGGCCTCAAATTTTCAGACTACTTTCAGGTTTTGGGATTAGTATCCAGCGAAGATCTCATACGGGATACCCATACGACTGCCGGATCACATCGTCATCGACTTTGGCGACACGGTCAAGTACAATGGCCAAGGGACGCTATATATAATCGACTTTGGGATAGCGGAGGCGGATGTGACAACAAGCACTCTGATGGGGGATATGTGTGGGACGCGCGGATGGCGAGCGCCAGAGATTCAAGAGGGCCAAATGTGAAGTCCCATTCTGGCTGATAGATGGGCATGTGGCAAGATGCTGCTCTACCTCGGCGAGCAAGTCAAATGGACGTCTCGCGTTCAGAATCTTGTGCAGAGACTGATGGACGACAATCCTCAGGCCCACCCCTCCGAGCTTCATTCTTGAAAACGCATTTGGGCGGTTTGAATGCCATTCCAACAACACTGCCCAGGGTGCATCCCTCTCAACACGGGCAGGCCACCTACTTTCCATTCACTAACAGGAGTAATCCTCGTAAATGGTAGCTTGTTTTATTTGTAATGTATCTTCTTGTAGCTGTGGTATAGCTTGCCTATACCTATCTCCATTATGTCCATATGAGAACCACCGTAGAAGTTGGTATAGTTGATAATTCTGACATTTCAGATATGGCTCCACATTGAGGAGTTGCGACAGATTTACCAACTCTAACAAACTGATACCAACGTCTATCTTACTGAAATGAGGATCTGTTCTCTGACCGGAACGAAATGGAGAGATCATTTCGCCAGGTACTGTTAAATTCAGTGATTTGCAAGAACACCACATGGTATTTGGCTACTTATCTAATGCCTTTGTCCTCGAAACTTGAATGTATTTCCATCGGCTCTAAGAAACATGAACAGTGAACCATTCACATCATCACAGATATGTTAAGTGCATTGTAACGAAAATTCTAGATTATTCTACGGCGAGATGGTTGTTGGTATAAAGGCGGAGGTGATGTGTCAGCCTCACATACACCTCTTAGCCGCTTACCACAACCATCTCTATCCCTTCGAATTCGATATGGCTAGCCATCTCGTGCGTAATCTATGCTTTCTGTCCTTATTTTGAGTATACTAACGCTTCGTTTCCTCTAGGCAAACATTTTCGGAACCGGTGCGTTTTATTTTAGGATTGATAAAGGCAATTACTGACGATTGATCGTGTGTTACAGAGCAGGACCGTGTCAACTGCTCGTTTTATTACAAGGTTCGTTGCCCTCGTCTCCGCCTTTTGCTCATATACTGACGGACCATCGTGTTGTCGTGTTGTAGATTGGTGCATGCCGACATGGCGATCGCTGTTCTCGAAAGCACATTCGACCACCATTTAGTCAAACGATTTTGCTACCGAATGTGTACCACAACCCGGCCAATGACCCAAACTGCAAATTGAGCGCAAAGGAGCTCCAAGAAGGTTTCGATGCAGTGTATGAGGATTTGTACTGGTGCGTACTCTTTCTTTCACGTACTCCTTTTATGTGTGAACGTCATGTACTGACAATTTTGTAGCGAGTTGACCAAGTTCGGACACCTCCTCGAACTGCACGTATGCGACAACGTCGGAGACCATCTGATTGGCAACGTCTATGCACGCTTCGAATGGGAAACCGAAGCCCAAGCTGCCGTCGACAACCTAAACGAACGGTGGTACGCCGGCCGACCATTGTACGCCGAACTCTCGCCTGTGACCGATTTCCGCGAGGCATGCTGTCGTCAAAACGAGAATGGGGAATGCAACCGTGGCGGATTTTGCAATTTTATGCACCTGCGCCTTGCTAGCCCAGAGTTGAAGAAGAGCTTGGAAGTTGGGCAGAGGTTGGAGAGACGGTTGAATCCGCCAAAGTCTGATGGTGGTGCCGGTGGATGGCAGCCTGGTCAGCGCAAGAGAAGGAGTGCAAGCCCGCCTTGGAGCAAGCGGTAGTGTCCTCGTTCTTTGGCCCTATTGTTGCCTTTGCGAGTTGAAGAGACTGATGTTGAGCTAATACTTGTCTTTTTGTTAGCTAGAATTCCAATTGGTGACCCCCTTTGGTTGGATGTAAGTGTACTCGGCGAGCCTGTTGATTGTTTGCCAAGTTATCTTGCTCATATCTGCACATCATCGCCTCAAATTCTATATACCGACCAATGTTGACAAAAGCCGACCTCGAGATGCTCATGGGTACCGGTTATTCACCGCCGATGATGGTTCCTATTCGACTAGCCCCTGAACCCATGAATTGCGATCATCTGAGCGGTCTTCTGCGGTTATTAGCCAAGTAAGGCCCGCCGAGGCGTGAGTTCGAGACCGTTGAGTCTGTGATCCTCCACTCACCGCCTCCTATTTCTAGACTTGCATTGGATCCTTTCTAGATTATATCCAGAGATCAAGGCCCTCAGTCCGTAGATGGCTCTGAGCTCCAAGTCTAGCCACCAGGGTATTGGCATGCACCGCCATTTGTGCCTCGGGCACGGGTATGCCGAGCCCGTGATCACAGTCGTCATATTTTTACGGCAGACATGCTATAAAGCCATGCCGGTGCACGCTGAGAACAAGCACCCAATTTCCTCCCGTCAAATCTTTGTTTCCGACACTTTTCTCGACTATGATCCTGTCTCTCGTTTCGGCGTTGCTCTTGCTCACCGTCTCCGTCCTCGCACGCGTCGAGGGCCCGTTTGCGCTCTACCTCAGAAGTTCTGACCCCAAGTTTGTCGCCTCTTTGTTATGACAACGAGGTACTGATGTGATATAGATGGAATATGCGTTATATTAACATTGGCGCACGCAATGCATACATGGCAGTTGCACCAACCGCCGTCTCCTCCCCGTCGCAAATCCCCGCGGCCAACATCAACTTTTTCCTCAATACCACTGCTACGTACGTGTTCATGGATCGTATTCACTATAAGAAATCTGAGTCGCCCGTCTTCATAGGCTGACACCGGACGCACCGTACGGTCAACTCGTATGGGGAGCACAGAGCTATTACAGCAACCTCTTTGGAAGAATCGACGTCCTTACGCCTTCGTCATCCGCCCTTCAGCCCATCTTCTTCGACATGACCTATAGCTTGCAAGGTTACTCTTCCCGCTGGAACTTTACGGCCAATAAACAGCTCCAGCTCGACAATGTCAAGGATCACTTTTACGCCAAGGAGCTTCGCACGACTATGTACAACTATGACACTGTGTTTTGGCTCTTCGGTAGTCCCAGCCAGAGTGGTCTCGGTGCTTCAAAAGTCACGGTTTGGAGGTATGATCCACCATCCGTCTAACAGAAGAGCCATGGACGCTCTTGAACCCGAAACAAACTGAACTCACGGACAACTTTTTGTTTTCTCTCGGACACTTTAGCCCCACTTTTTGCTTTAAACAAACTGATGTACCACAGTCATGGACAATTTTCATGGACAATTTTCATACCATTTACAACAAAAATACGAGACGAGAGTGTGCGCCAGGAAATAGACTAAGAACTCACATAAACACCGACATCAAGGCTTAGATGAGACTGTGCGAGAAATGCCCTTGCCAACTGAGAGACGACTCCCACTTCCTGTCGCACTCGCCGTAGCACTCACAGTAGACTTGATCGTCGTCGCCTTGCCACTCGACAGTCGCCCACTGACCCCGCCTTCTTTTAGCCCAGACTTGCTCGTCTTCTTCTCCAGCATCGGTCCCTTGACGAGTGTACTACTACTACTACTGCCCATTGTCGTCGTTTTTGCCATTGCTCGGTCCGCTCGTTTGAGAAACGGACTTGGTACGTCGTCATCATCACCCTCCCCTGTCCCCCATCCTACTGGCGCGCTCATCGTACGCTGCATGCCCCTCTCTCCATTCTGTAAACTCGTAAGAGATGGATTGTTGGCTTTCAACTGTGCAGTGAGATCCTCGTTTCGTCCAGAGATACGCTTTTTGGTTCGTGGTTGGGGTGTCTTGTCGTGCCAACTGAGCCCAGAGCGAGAACTCGTCGTTGAGACAGACGAAGGTGACGGTGGACCTGCAATACCTGGCGGCGAATTCTCCTTTCCTCTCTCATCTAACGCAGTAAACGCGTCATGAATAGAGGACGGCACGGAGGAAGAAGATGGTTGTTGATCCAAAACATGTATGAGATCGACTCGTTTGGATGGTGAGTCGGTCAACAAGTGGCGCAACTGGGCGGCTGCGGGAGTGGCCACGGGCTGTCCGTCTGCCATGATCACGCCCTTCATCGCCGAACCTCCGTCATCTGGCGTTGACGTTGATGGAACGGGTGTTTCGAATACATTTGCGTGGGGGAGAGAAGTACGTGCTTGAGGTTTTACCGGAGTTGCATCTGTCCTATACAAGATGAGCACGGTCATAAACATTTGAAGCAAATGCAGGAGACATACTGATCTTCTGTAACTTTTGGAGTAGGCTTGAACGATGTAGATGAGATACGCTCCCGGTGCAATCGTTCCGCTTCTCGCTTGAGTATTTCTTCCCGCTCTGCAATCTCTGCATCTTTCCTCGCAATTTCTGCACGTAATAGTGCCTCGCGTTTGTTCCACATATGTTCCAATTCGACCTCACGCGCAGCGACAGCCTGTTGCGTCGCCTCTTCCTGCGCCATCATCTCCTTTTTCAATTCGGCTTCACGTGTGAATACCCACTGGCGTAGTTCTTCTTCGCGCGCGGCGACACGGGCCATGATCTCCGCCTCCTTTGTCACTGCCAATGCAGCAAACTCTTGCTCCCGTCGAACAAGTTCTTGCTCTTTGAGAGCGAGTGCTTGTTCTCGGCTCGCGAGATCATGTTCTCGGCTCGCGAGATCATGTTCACGCTTCTCCAGCTTTTCTTGTCGAGCGTGCAGCGTTTGGCGATGGCCTACGACCTTATTTAGCATCTCTTGTGTTTCACGCGTCTTGAATGCTAGATTCATTCTCTCGTGTGCCAATAAATGAGCGGCTGATGGCCGTTTTGAAGGCTATAGCAGGTCAGTTTCCATTTCAAGGGCTGTGCGAACCGTACCTCGAGGCTCATCATGGCTTTGATGGCAGCTTGAAGATAGTGTCCATACTGACTTGGTAGTGTTGGCACTCGACCTTTCTTGACATAGGTTGCAAGCTCGGCGTGAGTTTGCGCTTCGTGAAAGGGAGGACTTGGGCAAGTCAGAACAACCACGACAACGACAATAAGACGTACTTTAGTGCACACAGCTCGTAGACCAAACAACCTAAACTCCATATGTCGCTCTTTGTGTCATAATGCATTTCGCCAAACAGTTCGGGGGACATGTAATATGGCGTCTGAAAGGAATAAGTGTATAGAATCCGAATTGGCGACACCACTCACTCCCACGTAGGTGTTGGTGAATGCTTGTGCACCAAGTTGCTTTGAGAGTCCAAAATCACCAAGCTTGACCACACCGTTTGCATCCAAGAAGACTTCACAAAATTCAGATACATCTCTAACGCTATCTCGAGGACTCACCATTCTCCGGTTTGATATCCCGATGGAGAATAGGAGCCCGTTTTATCACATTCGGGAGGACCTCGTTGGTCGTTCCGGGCTTGATGTGTGGAGCATGGCAGTGATGAAGGGCGAGTACGATCTGTAGAAAATAGTCCCACACGGTATCCTCCGGGATATGTTGACCACGCTTCTTCGTCGAACTGATCACACCTCCAAGGTCGCCACCACCACAATACTATAACATATCAGAACAGCACAGAGAAATAGCATAATCCTTACCTCCATCACAATATAGAGCATCCCATTGTCCGAGTCGACAAACTATCAAGGCATGAGCCTTCGTGCTGGCCAAGGAACTGAATCGAACACGCACGCGATCGTGATATCGCACGATATTCTCGTGATTCAGATCTTTGAGAATATTTCTGTATGCAAGTTGAGCTCACAACGCGCCACATCTAGTAAAAAGGCGCTCGCACACTTCTGCAACAATCTGCTTCTTGTCTCGATCCGACATGCGCTCAAAGTTCAGTTCTTTTCGCGCATAAATCTGGTAAAAAGAAGTCGAGATGAGCAAATGACTGTGCAAGAGGGCCCAACAACACGAACGGCACCGTCCTCCTTTCGGCGAACTTTGCGAATCACGCCAAAGGAACCATTCCCTATCACATCTATTGGTTCATACGCGTCTAAAAACTGGGCGCGTGTTGTGAGGGCCGTTGATGGTGGAAAGCTCGGAATGGCCGACATGGTCCAGGGTAAAGAATACGGATAGAGCGTCAATCATGGTCAAATGGCAGGCACGAAAAAGCAATTGTTTAAAAGTAAAATGTACAGTAGCAATACAAAGCTAGTCATCTATCATAATCACATCACTCTCCGGTTCGGCCTTTTCAGACGGTGTAGGCAAGGGCGTCGGTGATTGGGTGGCTGGTGGCGTCTCCTCGGCTCGAAGAAGAGAGCTGGCTGGAGAAGCCGCTTCAGAGCGTGTTGCTGCTAAGAGGGCTGCGGGGAGCGCCTTGAGGACATCGACCTCGGTCAAAGACGGTTTCGTCTCCTCAGTCTTGCTAGTGGACTCGCCAGGCGTACCACCGCTCGTGTCGTCCAAATGTTTCCGCAAACGTTCCATGAGCGACTTTTTGACTTCATTCTCCGTCTGTTTGCTGGCCTCCTCATCACCAGCAATGGCTTCGTCAAGTTGGAGCTTCGTCAGAGCAAGCTGAAGAATGTCCTCCTCAATTGTACCCCTTGTAATTAGTTTGATCACGTCTACATCCCGTTGCTGCCCGATTCGGTATGCTCTATCCGCCGCTTGTAAATCCTAGAACTCGTCAGTAATCAGTCAATAGATCACGTGCAGCCTACATTATGGGGATTGAAATCTTGGTCATAAGTGATCACGACCGACGCGGCTGTAAGGTTGATTCCCATGCCACCTTCAAGGGTCAGACAATGACACAGCAGAAGTAATCCGTACGTACCTGCTTTTGTTGATAACAAAAATACTTTGATGTCTTGGTCATCATTAAATTCGTCCACTAGTCCTTGACGTTCGTCGACGGCGGTGGACCCGGTGAGCACAAGGTAACGGTAGCCCTTGTGATTCAGAACCGACTTGAGAATGTCAAGGATCTGCGTGAACTGAGCAGAGTAAGTCTCGAGTACATCAGGAACCCCCGTCTATACCCACCTGGGAGAAAATAAGAACACGTCGCCCCTCTGCGGTGTATTGTTCCAGCAAACGGAGGAGAACGTCGAGTTTGCCAGCCTCCAGAAACTTGCTCTCGTCAAGCGCATATTTTCGAACAGACTTGTAACGCTTGCAGAAGTGGTGAATTTCTGCATCCGTCATTACCTGTGCACAATTACTAAATACGAGACGACTAACGATTCACTACTTACCGACATGTCCTCGAGGACAAGGTTGTACTTGCTGTTCATAAACTCGGGCTCCTGGAGGCACTCTTTGGCGAGCGTCTTTAGCTGTTCATCAGTGTATAATCGCCTGAACAACATCGGGTGACTAGTCGCCTTTCGCAGATCCATCAAGACGTTGCTACTGAGATCTTGTTGCTGCGCCTTCAGCTGCTTCTTCTTCTTGGGTCGATTCTTCTGTCCAGCAGCCTCTGCAAGTGCGAGTTCATCCTCCACTTCCTCTTGCTCCATAAAGACACGTCGAGAGCGTTGTAACGACTGGTCGTATATCTCCTTTTGCAGAGGTGTCATCTCGCACCATTCAATCCTCTCCATCTTCTTTGGCAGCTCTCGCAAGACCTGATCTTTGCGTCTTCGAAGTACGAAAGGTGTCATCATTTGCTTTGCACGGGAGACACGGTCGTGAGCAAGAAGTCCTGCCTGGGCCGATGGCTTGACACGGAAGATAGCTCGGAAGGACTCGGCTACATCCGTAAAGAGTTTGGGGAGGATAAAATTCATGAGCGACTTTAGTCCGTCAGTTTTCGTCCAAGCTTGTACACGTGTCATACCAGAAGTTCTTGAAGGTTATTTTGTAGTGGTGTACCGGTGAGAAGCAATCTCCACTTGGCTCGTATCTTTGTCAACGCATGATACCGTTGACTTTGATAATTCTTCAGCACATGTCCCTCGTCGTACACACAAACCTAGAAATACTCAGAGGGATCCTAGTCGCTTCGTGCATAACTCACAGCCCATGGCACCTTTTTGAAGAACTTGCTGTCATTCCCGCCACCTTGAGCAAAGTTGTACGTCGTGACCATGACATCCCACGTATCTTGGCTCTCCAAAAGTTCCCTCCGCAGGGTGGAACGCTCGTTGATCGTCCCATAGTAGGAGACGATGCGCATCGAGGGGGAGAACCTGGAAAACTCTCGAATCCAGTTTTCGAGAGTGGAGGCACTATAAACATGAGCAATGAGAATGTCGAGCAACGGGCGGCACATACGGGACGACGATTAGAACCTTGTCTTGGAGACCTCTACTCTTGAGGTACGTTAGGAAGGCGATAACTTGGATCGTCTTGCCAAGACCTGCACAGGTGTTAGAGGATGACCATCGGTAGAATTGGCAACGCACCCATCTCGTCAGCCAATATGCAACTGAGGTTGCGCGAGTACAAAAGGTTCAACCAATTCACACCCAGCATCTGATAGTCTTTCAAGGTGACATCGGGGGCCAGTGACTGTGGAGCATCCCAGATGTACTCGGCCATGATCTTGGTCTCCTCTGGGGTCTTGACGGCCGATGGTTCGACAGGCCCATCGTCGACGAGATAGACATCGTCCTCCTTTTTAATAGACTTTGGACGATCATTGGCAAACTTTTGCCAAACAGCCTGCACCTGATCAAGATCCTGGCCGTAGCGTTCGCACCGTTGAAGGACCGCATCTACGGCTCGATAACCCTTTAACAGATCCTTGTAATTCTCAAAGAGCTTGGAGGAGACGCCGGTTCTGCGAACCATCTTGCCGTCGATGTCTTCAACCGAGAGAAAAGGTCGCATGCGAATAATGGTCTCTGCTTGCTCGGGTGTGCAGGCTACAAGGTGTTAGTGGGGCTGAGATTTTGGTTCACGAGAAGAGACAGACCAATCATCATAACAAGACCCTCTGCGTCGGCTGTGTTAAAGTATTCAAGAGCCTCTGCGGCACATGCAGCCTCCAACTCCGCATCGTGGACATTGTCCCCGTCAGACGCGTCGCTATCGAAGCCGTCGCCTCTAAAATCGTCTCCCTCTGAGTCAGAATCATCATGGGCGCGTTTCGAGCGTGGAGCAGGTGCTTCTATCCCAGGTACCGTGTTTCGATGGGCATAAATCGCAGACTTGTTCTTCCGCTGTTTGGCCAATTCCTTTTCTCTTCTTTCCTTTTCCTGTGCCTCGGCAATAGAGATGGACACGGCCCTTTGTTGCATCTCCCACTCTTTGATAAAAAAACTCGCTTCTTGGTAATTGTTTGTCCTCGCTGCCGCCTGTCGCAGGACCTCGTGATGCACCCCTGGATGCGCGTTTTGTAAAGTACTGAGGAGAAGAGTAGGGCTAGGAGATGGAGATCCCAGAGGCTGGATGTAATCTGCAGGTCTCCCTTTCCGCAAACGATTTGGACCAGGACTGTCTTCCTCGGTCAAAGGAGACATCATATTTCCTCCTTGTACTCTTCGCATATTTGGCGAGTCATCTGGAGAGTTTGGCACGAACACGACGCTCCCCGGAGGGCGACCCGTGTTTTGTTTTTTCCGTGGGGGCTCGAAACCGGGTTGATTAGGCCTGTAGGGCGCGTGTGACATTGTTGATGGAGCAAAGGGGTCCTGATTGAACCCATTACGGCGCTGAGTAAACGCAGCAGACCCGAGGGTTGGCTGAGCAAAGTGCGATTGATGGGGCACATAGGGGGCGTTGGAGACTGGTGGTCTATCTGGACTCGAATTTGGAGCAATTACAGTTGGTTTAGGTGCAAAATAGCGTGATTGAGTTGGAGGTGGTCCAAGGTTGAGGCGGAGAGGCGGGATCGTTGGGTCGTGCGCGATGCCGGGCATTCCAGGTCGTAAGATGCCATTATTTTGCGGTCTAGAGGCTCCCTGAGCGTTATCCTGCATATTCCACGACATGGTCGCGCCGACCGTATCAGGCAAGTTGTCAACAAAATAGCTCCAGCTTAGACGGAGCGACGGGGGATGCTCACGGTAGATCCCTGGTGCTTTGCAATGTTTCCTTCGACTTTTCTGAGAAAACTTTCAGCCATGGCGAGCCCGATGCGCGTGCGGGCTCCAGCTCGAGTGCAAAGCTCGGGTTCAAGTGATGTTTTTTGGAACTGACCCATGGTGAGGCTCATCACGCACAATCTCCTCGCGTGCCACGTCCGAGGATGCACAACAAACAATTTTCCACTCGCTTTTAAAGACGTCGAGATTCAACTCCGAGAAGCAGAGTTCAATCAGGACTTTCTCAGAGGCTTCCTCCCAAAACTCGAGTGGCGAGCCCTCGTCGACACGGCAAAATCTGCAAGTACTTTGTAAACATGCCGTTATTGATATCTAATCATCACCAGCTCAACGATCAGTCGCTCCCAGACACCCCACCAGCACCAGAACAGATGGACACAGAGTTTCTCAAGGCGTTGCATCACGTGCTGCTAGAGGTACTTTGCATCACACAAACTTGGGAATTTCTCAAATAGGTACTCAGATTCACGTCGAAGAAGGCGCAATGGTTTGCGCAAACTGTGGTCATGTATACCCCATCTCAAATGGGATTCCAAACATGGTACGCATATCATTTTTTATGCTCCACGATTCCTCACTGTCCTTAGCTCCTCCAAGAGCACGAGCTATAGCACGAGTCCATTACAATATGCTGCTAATAAACAGAAATTCAAACTCCCTTGTCCTGATGAAGACCGGGCATCATGCGTACAACCTTTCCCTCATTCCTGGCATGAACGCGAAGCTTTTTCAAAAGCTCTGTATTTGCCCAGCGTTCCGGAGGTGGCTTCTTCTCGATGGCCCAATAGTAAATATCCCAGTCCGGCTCGTCCAATAGCTAAAAGCCTGCATTGAGTAATGTCATACATCACAGTTGGAGAAGGCTTACACGATCGTACTCCATGAGCTCAGCCTCGCTCATCAATGGCAGTTGCTCTGCTGCAAAAGTTGAGAGAATCAGGTCGCCTTCCAACATGCCGCGCTTCCTCGATTGGTAAACAAGACGGGCTCTGAGTGCGGACACTGTCTCATTCTCTCTGTGAATCCTAGGCGGCAGCGGTGTCTCCTTGTCCGCTATTTGCTCAGTCGCTTCTCGTGAAAGCGGCAGAATGAACGGGTCTGCAGTCGAGTATCTCCGTAAAAGAGCTCTAGAGCCTAGGAAACGACGTGAATGTCGTATTATGTGACTAGCCATGGATGCGGTCGGGTTCAGAGTTTGCCCAAACCGCGACTTTCTTTCCGCCATAATCATGCACACCTTGGACCCGGCGTCCGTCGCTTCCCTACGGCATGCCATTGAAGACTGCAGTGAACGGGGACTACTCGCAGCTTCCAAATGGCTAGTTTTCTTTGGATGATTCAACGCTACAGTCGATAACGCGAATTGCAGGGCTGCCGATCTTTTACAACACGTACCCTTGGAGATTCGAACAGCCTCTTGGGACGTCATCCTTCCAGGACCATCAGACAACGAAAAGCTACTTGCACGCCGCGAGGAGGATCAGCTGCGAATAGCGAGAGGGTTCTTCTCATCCAAAGAATACGCGAGAACAGCCTTTATTTTGGAGACATGCACCTCACCAAAGGCCCGCTTCCTAGCGTTGTACTCTCGATTTCTTGTGAGTGTGCTCCTATTGGAAAGCCACTATTCTGACCTCCAGAAAGATGACCGAGAAGAAATCGTACGAAGAGTTTGAACGAGCCGTCAGTGCGTGCCATCACCTTCAGATGCAGCCGGTTCTTACCACGATCAGAAAAGCAGCAGTACGGTGGGCGAACAAATAGCAAATACTATCCACGACGACCAGTAAACACGAGTCTTTCCTTAATCCTCTCTGCGATCGAGGAAACCAATGACCCCTTTCTTCTCTTCCTGTGCGCGTACTTGAACTGGCTCTGTATGAGCTGACACTCTCTACAGGAAAGGACTCCTCCTTCAACGATTGAACCATAGAGATAAAGCATTGGAGGTTCTCATCCTCTCTGTTACAGCATACCCGTGGAACTGGAGCGCATGGCAAGCCATCGTGCGTTGCATCAAAGACAAAGCAGAACTCGCTCGATTACGACCACTTCTACCAGTACATCCTACTCAGGCCATGTTAAATCTCTACTATGCATCTCAAATCCACGCGATGGAGGATGAAGAGCTCGACGAATGCGACCGACTGTTGACCATCTTCCCTGGATGTCCAATGATCATTGGCTGGAAAGCTCACTGTCTCTATATGATGAAAGGTAAGATCTTGGCGCCCTAAAGCTTCATAACCTCAAGACAAGCAGAGTTGGAGGCATCCGAAAAGTTGTTCGATGAACTCTTGGTGAAGGATCCCTTCCGGATAGAGGACATTGATATATACTCGGCAATTCTCTTTGTCCTGGGCAAAAAGACCAAACTGAGCAAACTTGCTCGTCGATTCTCCGGAATGAGCCGTGATCGACCAGAAGTCTGCTGTGTCATAGGCAAGTTGTCTATATATATTAGTAGGCAGCAGCTGAATATCAGCAGGGGATCACTATTCTCTCCGTGGTGAGAATGAAAAGGCCATCAAGTATTACCGCAGGGCCGTTTTGTTGGATCAGAATTGTATTGCAGCGTGGACGCTCCTAGGACATGCTTTTGTGGAGATGAAGAATGCTCATGCAGCAATAGAATCGTATCGCCGAGCCATTGGTATGATCATTTTACGTCGTCCAGTGCTTTACTAATCCTAGTAGATATGGCCCCTCAAGATCCTCGTGCATGGTTTGGGCTCGGACAAGCCTATGCCCTTCTCTGCATGTTTCAATATGCACTGTATTACTATCAACGGGCAGTTGCCCTTCGGTCAGTTCCTACCTTGCCCTGCTCGTATGTCTTACATTCACATAGGCCGCGTGACGCGCGTATATGGCAAGAGTTGTCAGCGTGTTACGTCAAGGTTGATAGGTACGGTCCCACCTGGACCATGTCTAAAACTCA
Source organism: Serendipita indica DSM 11827 (assembly GCA_910890315.1). Classification (NCBI taxonomy): domain Eukaryota; kingdom Fungi; phylum Basidiomycota; class Agaricomycetes; order Sebacinales; family Serendipitaceae; genus Serendipita; species Serendipita indica. Next base: position 516,729 of record CAJVGD010000012.1, on the reverse strand, counting down.
CGTTTTCCTCTAGACCACTCGACGGAGTCGATTGCCTAAAGCGAGCGATTGCCGTTGCATCAAGAGACGACACTGTCATCAAACTCAAGCTGGCGACGCTTTATGAAACCTTGAAGGATTCAGCTTCGGCGTCAATATACCACACGCAATACATGGAGACGTGCGAGCGGCTGGGAAAAGGTGTCTCTGAGTACTCGAGGAGCTGCATATACGTCGCCAAGCACCACGTTCAGATCGGAAAGTTGGCCGACGTCGAGCTAGCAATCTCGCTCCTGGAAAAGATTGCGAACAGCAACGCGGAAGAGAACCAGCTGGCCAAGGACGCGCTGCCAAAATTAGAGAATGTGAGGCAGTCTCTACTCGAGTCGGAGTAGATACATGATCCATGTGTGTGGGTAGAAGCCGAGCTCCTTGCTTTTGAATTCAATTTGAACCCCGCTGCATTCCCAGCCTCACCCTAAGGCGTCAAACTTCCAGAGCCGGACCCTTGTAAGATCACTGCGAAAAACAGTAATAACTTGCGAGACACAAAGTACGCCGCTTGCAGCAACTTTTTGCGACACCCGGGCTGCCAATCTCCGTTCCAAGTTTTGGCCAAACGGAGCCGCAACCGCGCAGGAAAGGGCTCATATTCTAGTACAATTGGATATTGTACGTTGGAACGAACATTTGGCAATCCGTGAGGGAGGTTCTGACACCGCTCAGGGGTCACCGCCGTCGCTCTTAGGCTCCGTGGCCGTCTCCAGCGATGACAATTCGCAGTCGAATCAAACAATCCTCTTCGGAGGAAGGTGATAGTATGTTCTATAATTTCTCGCGCGTTTTGACAACCCTCTGACCAAGCCCCTTAGTGCAAGCCCCCGTTAGCGCGGACCCCGGCTTCATCATTGAATGCGATAGCTGCTTCACAAACCTGACCAGGTCTGTTCGAATACGCTGTGCGGACCCGGTGTGCGAGAGCTCCAGCATCGACATCTGCGCAGACTGCTTTCGGCAAGGCAAGGAATTTGGGAGACACAAGGCTGGTCATCCATACCGAGTCATTGAGAAGCACTATACACCCATCTTTGATGAGGACTGGACTGCCGACGAGTGCGTGCTTCTCACCGGTTCTCGTTCTAGACTCACGAGTGGTAGGGAGGTCAACTTGCTTGATGGGCTCATCATGCACGGCATGGGAAACTGGCTCGCAGTTGCAGAGTTCATGGGCTCCAGGACGAAGAAGGACGTCGAGGAGCATTACCTCAAATATTGGCGAGGTTCCAAGAACTGGCCGTTGCCGGTGAGTCTTCACAGCCGAACCGGCTAACTTGAACTCATCCGACAATAGGAGGAACCCATGGAATTCGAGACGACCCAAGAGGAGATGCTGAACAGGAAACGTGACCGTCTAAAGCGACTTACCATCAACCCTCCTCTCCCCCCACCTCCTGTCCAAAACTCTGGCCCGACCTCTCACGAGATTGCTGGTTTCATGCCCGGGCGTCTGGAGTTTGAGCACGAACTGGACAACGAAGCCGAAGATCTTGTCAAAGATTTGGAGTTTGGCATCGTGCGAGCATATGGTGGCGATGAGCAGATTCAAGATCCCGCAGACGCCGCAAAACTTGCCGCCGCTGTCGAAGCGCGACGAGAAGCCGCCAATGTCCTCTCACGAGCGACACCAAACGGTCATATGCACAGCTCGCCGGCGAGCGATGTCAAAGATGAAGACTTGAAGGACGAGCTTCCACAGATACCCGACGCAGTGGAGACCAAAGAAAGCATAGAAACCAAGCTCGCCCTGCTGCGAGCATACTCTGCTCGAATAGACAAACGATTACAAGCAAAGACACTTATATTTCAACGAGGACTGTTGGAGTTCCGAAAGGTGTGCTCATTCATGACACGTTGATGGATAATGCTGACAACATGCGCAGATGCAAGCAGCCGACAAGCGACGAAGCAAGGAAGAGCGCGACTTCTTGACGAGATTCAAAGTCTTTGCCAAAATGCAGACCGCCCAGGACAATGAAGACTTCTTAGATGGGCTCATGTGTAAGCATTTCCTGCATCTATCCATTTCGAGACTAATATGCGAACACAGACGAACAACTTTTGCGCAAACGAATTACGGAGCTGCAAGAGTTACGCAGACTTGGGCTTACCAGCTTGGCAGAAGCAGAAACGTACGAGAAGGCGCGACAATACCGGGTAAGTCTACAACCAAGGCCTTTTCGTATCAGCTCAACAAGGCTTCTAGAATGCCGAACGTGCGGAGATTCTACAGCGCGGCCTCGTTCGTAACGGTGATTCTCTGAAGCGTGCAGGCTCTGTGACGGACGATCGCTTCAAGTCGACCGCACTGGCTCGCAGAGGTGGTGCGTATATGACGAACAGAAAGTACAGATACTCATTTTGTCCTTAGGCCCTTTGACATTTGGCACGTCTGCTTCTCTCAACTTGCTTTCGTCAGAGGAACAAGAGCTCTGTCGACAAATCCGCGTCAACCCTCAATCTTATATCGTCATAAAAGCTACTATCGTCCGAGAGAGCCAAAAATACGGCAACGAACTCAGCCGCAAGCAGGCCCGAGACCTTCTCAAGTGCGATGTCAATAAAGCAGGCAAAGTTTGGGACTTCCTCGTCCGAAACGGAGTCATCAAGGCGCCAATGGAGCCTCCAGTCTCGGCCATCAGCCTTCCAGATGGCTTTCCTCAGCTCAATGGGATTGTCGGCATATCAGCGGTCAATGGGTATGTGGTACGCGGGCCAGATTCTGATATCTGACATTGTAACACCAGAAATGGCGACGTTCATATGACAAACGGGCATGTGTGAGGTAAATATGATTATGTATTACTTCTCGTGCATCCTCATGTTACTTGCTTGTACTTTGTATGGTATTCTGCTTCAGTAGATCCTCTGTCAGTGAAATGTCTACTCTGATTCCTGCCGCTTCCAGGTATTCGTCGTTCCAGAACTAAGGAGGGTTAGCGGGAAACGCGTTTGTCAAGGGCTCCGGCTCGCCTTGGAATAGTGCCTCGAACCCGAATCACATCTAGATGAATATCAGCGCAACCAAAACGGAGTGATCAAGCTCACAGAATAGTCACTACGCGTCCCGAACGAGGAAGGCGTTTGGCAACTTTGACCGCAGCGACAAGATTACAAGCTAGAAATCTTTGATCAGGTATGAGTGAGCAGCTTGCACAATACACACCACTACTAGAACCGAGGAACAGACCGTCATTTTTGACGATGAATCTCGACATGCTTACAGCCTCGACATCGGATACTCTTCGTTGACGTGAGCCCGCGAAAGGGTTGGGGAATTATGCTCACCGAATCGCATCGTCGATAATTGGGAGTGCGTATTCGAAGTTTTTGGTCAGCCTATTGATCCCTCTTGTTCTTATCAGCTGAGTCACAGTGTCCTAGGATTTACTCACATTCCCTCGACCACCGTGTCCACTTGGTGCCGACGCTTTCGACCTTCTGACTCCTTCGCGTCAAACATGACTCCATGTTTTACCTGTAGTGTGATGAATGTACAATATTATGTCAACAAGTCTCCCACCTTATTGTAAAGCCCCGAGCCTTCTGGATCAGATAAAACGACGATGATCTTCGGGTTCTTTTCCCTGAGATATTGTCCAGCACCCGCAATCGTTCCCCCAGTCCCTGGAGCTCAAGGATGAGTGTATTGTCTGATGAACCCAACTATGAAACCTACCAGCCCCCGAGACAAAGGCATCCACCTTACAACCAGATTGCCTCCAAATCTCTGGTCCTGTACCTTGATAGTGTGCCTCGAAGTTGCTTCTATTCTATTGAGAGTGTCTGCTTTAGAGATTCCTCGAGTGGCATACTGACCTCAAACTGATCGGCAAAAAACCCACGAGGCTGGTCTTTGGCATCGAGATCCTGGTCAGAGCTCACAACACCATCAAGACCAGGGAGGCTACGGGCGTTGGTGCCATATGCCGCTGCTTTAGACTTGGCCAAGTTCTTCTCTAGGTCAGACATAAATTAATATCTCCACGGTTCGCGCACCACAAACTAAGAGATCCAAGTAAGATACATCGTTGCCGCGAATGCCGAGGCTCACCTGCTTCTTATCAACGATACTGGCGGGTCGAACTTTTTCTACATCCGCTCCGAGAGCACGTAATGCAAGAGCCTTTTCTGCTGCCACATCGTCCGGCATTATGATCGCTGGTGGGTGTTATAGCGCGAAACAGGTTTAAAGGCACACTTTACTTGTATTATAGCCTCTGAGCGAATGTAAGCTATATCCACGCAGAGAAATGAGAATCACCTCGCTGCTGCCAGGGTAGCAATAGATATTCCAGTTGATCCGACTGTGCCTTCGAATATCCGCGAGCCAATGCCCGGTTTGAGGTACCCAGACGCTTCCGCATCATCAATGACTATTGAGATGAGTAAGGTGTTTATCTGCATTGTCAAACATCCTACTTTTCATTGCGACCCTGTCTTTGACACTTCCTCCTGGGTTGAGAAACTGCAAGGATCAGTAAGAATAAGTTTATATAGAAATAGAATCACCTCTGCTTTGCCCTAGTCATGGTGGTCAGTATAGAAACGTTCGAGTCCAACCGACCAAAGCACCAGAATATCAACACCCAGAGCATCGCTCAGGGATTTGATTCGCAAAAGAGGTGTATTCCCTGTAAATGTTCAGAATGGTGCAAAGGAGTGTTCATTCATTTGACCTATGAGACCTGGCACTCCGTCTACAATATCTTCCTTCTTCCTTCTCCCTAACCAGCTCGTAAATCTATTTAGTAGTGATATTGTTGAAGCCGAGAAGGCTAATCCGATCGCAATACCAATCAATAAGTCGATGTTTTGCCGTTTTGCGGCCATAGTGGCATAGAGACTGGATATGGTAGGATTCAAGGTTCACTTGAACTCTCCCACAGCCATCTCGCCGGTTGAATCCGAACCTCTCCGTACAACTAATCAATTGCGATTCCTTTAGATACTCATGACAGTGTATTCGCTCTATATCTTTGACCGGCAAGTGCTTTGGTAGATCGCTGGCCAATGTTGATGCAAGATAGACATTGCGCATGTATCTACTATCAAGATTGGCATAGAGCACAGCGACCACGACCCGCGACTGAAGGAAATATCCTCCATGGCGTCTCGCGCGCTGTCGCCCCCCAATCGTCCAAGGGCCCTGTGCAGCCCGAGTTTACAAGTCCAAGAAACACCCTGACGATCTCAACGGGTGGGATTGTCGTAGCAGTTGGAGAAGCCTCACCCAATCAGACCCCTCCGCCAGTCCCAGCAAAGACGGCAGCATCACCCAATCCCGTTCTTCCAATGGCCAAACTCTCATTTGATGAGGAAGCAAAGCTGGTCTATGGAGTCATTTTCTCTCTTAGGAACATGGTACATAAGCTGTCTGGAAGGTGTGATAGTCATCAAACGAGGTTTTGGGCTGACTAGTGTGTTCTTGATAGGGATGAAGCCTTCGTCAATTACAAGACTTCGGCATATAAACTTCACCTTTTCGAAACTCTCACTGGGTACAAATTCGTCCTTTTCACCGATCCGGGAGCAGACTCCATGCGCTACATGCTACGACAAATTTATATGGGACCCTTCCTGGAGTATGTCGTACGCAATCCTCTGGTTGAGATGGACTCCAAGGAGCGAGGGATCGACAGCGATCATTTTCGACAAGCGACGGACAGACTAGTGCGAAGCCAATCTGTATTCAACAAATAACTTACTAGATTCTGTGTTTGAGGGTGTACTGTATGTCTCTTTAGAAAACACGTCTTGGACCGAGCCATTCCGATGAGGTCCTGTATACGTCGCCAGTGTGGAACCATACGAGAACATGGAAGATTTTTGACCCCGCGGAGAGCGTTCCCACAAGAAACTTCGCATCCCGGAAGCAGCTTTGGACGGCAACAATCTTCCTTGGCCTCGGAAAATGGTCAGGACGGTCCCAAAGGCCCTGTTGTGGACGATAAACCGTCAAGTTTGACGAGTCCAGACTCTATAAAGCCCATTTTGGGCCGAAGGGTTCCTCCAGGTATCGAAGTCGCACCCGTTCCCTTACAGACATTACCTACACCACCCCAAGCACCTCGATATCCTTGTCAGCATCTTAGCGAGGCACAACTGGAGCAATATCTCAAGCCGTTATATGACCGTGGATGGGGGATCCATTCCAGGCTACCCATGGACGACATACCAACGACCACGTTCATGTTGGCAAAGAGCATCAAATTCATATGGAACTTTGCTTTGGTTGAGTTTCTGGGAAACTACACCCCGTCGTGCAAAGGGAGCAGGTCCGCATCTTGTAGCTCTCGCCTATTGAAATAACACCTTTTTAGCATCACCCGAGAGTATCTTATGAGCTCAGAACGCTCGATATCATGATGCAGACCCACTCTGCCTTCACGGTCGATGGAGAGCACCGCCATACAGTTCCTGGGATCACCCTGCGAGACATAAGACTTGCATATGCAGTCGAGGACATCCTCATGCACTTTTATCAAACGAACAAACTCGAACGGCAGTCGCCCAAATATCCTCAGCTTTCTTCACTCCGTATGAGCGATCTTGAACCAAAGAAAGGTTTACCTGCTCGCACTTCAAAATGCATCGTTTGTGGTGGCGACCACTGGTCAACGGTTTGCCCATCTCGCTTCACGGTCAAGCCCCCAATTCCATGTGAACTCTGCGGTGGGAATCATTGGAAGTTTGCATGTCTTCACTATGGCAAATGGAAAGAGATGGTTAAACGTGACCGGGTAAAGCCGGGTTGGGGAAGAAAATTTGGAGAGTAGTCTGACTACTTCCATCGGTTTGCGAGATCAATAGAATCTGGAATCTCCTCCTTGGTAAGTGGTATAAATTCCGTCTCCACTCCATCTTTCATATATGCTTCGTTTGTACTCCCCGCTAACGGTACCATGCCCCAGATTTGCACTAGCCTATACACCACCTGAGCAGGCGTCGCATTCTTCTGCTTTGCGAGCTCCTTCACAGTCGGGTGATTTAATAACTCTGGAGTTCTAGTCAACGTCCAAAAGTCCTATTCAACCGTAGTCAATCTAGTTTGTCAGGATACGTCCATGTTTCTTCACTTACTGGTAGAGGACGCCCTTCTCCAGGCAGTATTTAACCACTTCGGCGTCGAATCCATTCCCTTTGTACCATCGATTCTGCACAACTTGAACCCGTCGTCCACCGACCGTCTCGAGCGCATCCAACGTGCCAACATCATAAGTATTGCTCACCCCAATGTGTTTGACCTTTCCCTCGTCCTGTAAAGCACACAGGACAGACCAGGCTTCCAGCGTGCGCTCGAGTGTGTTCAGGGCGAGTGAAGAATATATAAGTCGAGATAGGTGGTACGCAGATTCGTCAGTGAAACGACAAACGAGTCTCGAACTTGCTTAGTCACTGGATCCTTTGGGTTGTACGGAAGAGGCTGAGCAGTGTCCTGGCCTCCGATAGGGGTGAACCTAATGGGACGCGTCAATCATGTTACAAAGCAATCGAAAAGAGTGCACTTTGTTTGGAGGAAGATGTCCTCTCGTGTAATGGTCTTTGTGTCAATCATTTGTGCAAGTGCTTCGCCTACAAGGTCTTCTCTATAAAGAGCTGTCAGTTAGATATCATTAGAACCTGTAGTCCTACGAGCCTGTAGTGCTTCAATTGGCATGCCGTGTCAATCGCTCGAAAGCCTGCCCGAATAGCAGCCACAACCAGCGCCGTTGTACGCTCCTTCTTCCTGGTCCAAGTAAGTGGGTTGACGACCATGTTCATGAGCATGCTCGGTACCAAGCCGTGCCATAGATAATCGAGAAATTCCTTAGCGCAGCCATTATAGTGGTAGGGGTGTAAGAGGGCGCGAAGCCATAATCATTCTGGCCAAAAAATTAGATAACCCATAACATGTGGACAAGACGGAAATGACGATGAACATGCAATACGATAAGGGATTTGGCTACAGACGGGTAATGGCGAACGGTATGACTTCATACCCGAGGTGGGCGGTCGTGGCTACAGGAATAGGAGGATGTGTACGGTGATGACGGTGATGAACGAAACTCTAGTGTAGTGGCATGAACGTCGACAATGAACCATAAAAGCTCCTTGATTTGAGTACGAGAGTCGAGTCTAGCGTGCTGAAGTGACGATTTAGGGGTAACCACGATTAGGCACGCCATAGCGAGCAAAATAATCGAGCTGGAGTTGCTGTTCAAGAGCTGCTTGATCCAACGCGTTACCATAGTTCAGAGAAGGGACAGGGTAATACCCCATCACGGCAGGATCAATGGAACGGAGTGCATCAAAGTGTGGAGCGGGCGACAGAGATGTAGGGGGTGCTCTCAAGCCCATTTGAATAGTGGCGAGTGCGCGAAGGGTTTCGAGGCTCTGATCTCCCAAACCGTTTCCACCCGAATCCTTTGATCCGTCAGTGGAGTTTTAGGCCAAATTATCCCAACTTACCCAGCGCAATTGACCAAAGCGCAAGAGTTGGAGCCTGTCAAGAGTTTGAGGGAGATCCCAACGAGGATAACTATTCGCTCCAATTGTGTACGGAGGCGCATATTTCCTTTTGTTGGGTTTTCTCTTGTAATTCGTCGTCGGAGGGCTTTGTTCGCTCATAGATTGTGAACTTTCCGTTGCAAGAAGAGAAGAGGTCCTTTCGGAGACCGAGCTGCTCGTTGCATGCGATCCAGAGGTGCTCGTGACCCCAAGGCCTACAGAGGAGGGTTCAGAGTTGGACTTGGTAGCACCAGCTCGCATTCGATTGGCAAGGTCGGGCGAAGAAGAGGCAGATATCTTCAGCAACTCTGCCACTGGGTAGGTGGTCTTGGTCTTGGATGAGGTGCCAAGCGAGACGCCTCCACTAAGAGGTACACTCGTTCCCTGGCTAGGGACGGTGTTACCTTCGTCGAACCTAGTAGGAGCAACTGGATTGATTTCAGCTCTTTGGTTGGCCAGAGCGGAATCTTTGGCCTTGGAACCCTGCGATGTATTCGAATTCTTGCCCAATGAAACACCAGAGGACGACCTATTCCGAGGTTTGCTTTGCTTGTCTGTGCTGTTTATAGGCACGGTGGCTGCCTGCTGGACGGGCTTGGCGAGAATCTTTGCCTGATCCTGAGCCTTTTTCCTTTCCTCGTAAGCCATTGCGGCTCTCGACTTGTCCTGCTTCATCGTCTTCTTGGCGGTGGTGGCTGCACGGAGCGCGTCCTTGCGAATGCCAAGCTTAAATTCGAGCTGTCTTTCAATTTCTTCATCATCCCACGGTAGTAGATCCCCTTTTTTATGAGAATAGTTGCACTGAGGTTCTGCAAAACGGCACTTGTTGTTATGGATGAAGTAGAGACAGACATTCCGCCCCCTTTAAGATTGTGAGAAGGTTGCACACTGATTGCTTTATACACGTACTCTGGGTGGCTGCGTAGGGAGCAGAGATCAGGTGCATGCGAATAAGGACATTCGTGGCCTTTTGCACACCGACTCTTATTATAGTATCGGCAGGTGATGCCGTTGCCAAAGTGTTCATTGGACGGACGTTCGCCCTCCTCGGAGATGCCAAGGTTTGAGCGGGCAACAAGGGAGGGGCTCTGGCCAGCGACGATGCGATTGCGTCCTGGTGTCCCGGCCACGGAGCCTGGACGCGAGGGACGTTCACTGGTTGCTCCGTCCTTGTCTGAGGGAGCCGGAGTTGCCTCTAATACGAATTCGACTTCTTCTTCGTCTTCCGAGATCAGATTCTCTTGGTCTAGGGCATGTCGGTCAGGTCGAGAGTAAAACACGCATGGCTCGAATACACACCTTCAGAGCTACTTGCACGGTGCACATACTGTGGTTTAACTCCGGGTTCGTCATTTTGGGCCATTCCTGTGTCTGACGTCTGGGTGAGAGACACTGGGGTAATCCCACTCCTGCCGTGATTCGTTCTGTGAGAAGAAAGAGACGCGATTCAGGAGCCAGTATCTAACCTTCTTGCAGGGAGTTCCGCCGACGTCGCTACAACAGTTGGACTCGTTACATAGCCGTCGCCGCCCGGCATGGTCGTACAAGTAATAGAAGGCTGAGCAGCTGAGGTTGGGATGTTTTTGTGGTTTAGGATGGCTTGTAGTATCGGTGAGCTGATGTTGTGCTCGTCCTACACCGCCCAAAACAGAGCCGGCATCAGCAACCAGGAACTCTCACGCAGTCCAGAGCAAGCAATGCGAACACCATCCGTAAATACCGTTGGTAGAGCGTACAGAAGGGGGTTTGGAAGCGGGCCGAACTCACCTCTGCTGCAGGTCGGATTGCAGGCTCTGGGTGCCGCTGCACGGTTTCAGAGTCCTGAGCAGTGAGCATGATGATAATGCGCTCGTCGTCGTTGTGACCACAGGCCTCTGGTGATGTCTAGGGAAATGCGCGGTCGTGGTCGAGTTCTAGTTTTGGTGGCCACCGGCGGCGCGATTGAGAGGGCTCACAGAAAGGGCTGAGCGGGTAAGCAGCCAAAATGAGCCCTTTATAGCAGGATTTACAAGGAAACCACAAAAGGATGAGTGTATAGAATGGAGTGAGACTTTGCCCCGCTCTAAGCTGACTTCCGGTCAGCCATGTAAAGGGTCGCACATTCAAGCCTTCATTATCATCATTGTTACTCTAGAATACTTTCCACCGGCCCCCGCAGCACCCAGACGTTCTCTAGCTGGTTAATGAATACAGTCGTCCAGCTAGCGACAGCCTCTGCACCAACAGAACATATCCAGCCAGTCTGCAAATATCGGTAAGAGAATTGTTCAGAAAGCGCCCATCTCGACCCCCTCGAAGCCCTTGCGGATCCAAATCTCATCCTGAATGACAAACCCACTCCGCAAGTATGCTCGAGTCGCTGGTTGATTGGTCGGCTCCACAAAAAGAGACACGGCACCTTTCCTTTTCTTCTCGTCGGCGCTCACGAGCCACCATCGACTGGCCGCATGGACCAAACGGGCTGCGATCCCCTTGCCACGTTTCTCTGGACTTGTAAAGACGTTTCGGATTGCAATTGTGCCCGCAGTTTGTCGTCCGGTATAAACGTAGCCTGACAGGCTGAGCCCATCATTGCTCGCCGTCGGTGGATTCAATTGCCCATGTATGTTGATGTCAGTCCTGCCCATGTTTGGTGGATTGAGTTGGGGTTTGGATACGCAGAGCCATAGCCTGCCTGCTTCGTCTGCGTCCAGAACCTCTTGAATCATCTTTCGTGCAATTTGCTCACTTTGCTCGACTGTGGACCCAAAGAAGCTGCAAACAAACTCGACAAGTGCCTCCACCAGTCTCTTCATGTCGACTTCGTCGATCTCTGTGCGAAGCGTGACAATATCGACCACACGCAACTCGTCTTCCGTATTGAACAACGCCTGTTGGCCAGCCGCATGGCATGTAGAGGCCGTAGTGAGAGCGAGACGTGTTGTGAGAGATGGTTGTTCGCAGGGAGCCAGCATTGGCTCGTTTGACTCTCCCCAGGCGGCAACGAGTGCGGAGGCGAGTCGCTCGGGGGCATATACTGAGCGCATGGGAGGTGCGTTGATGGCTCTAAGAGCGGTGACGATTGAATCCATCACTCGTGGTTGTGCAAGCCAAGGTTGGAGATGCCTCTTCGAGTTGGGCGTCGCCATATGATAAGTGTCAGCGTTTGGCGCACCGATCATCATTCTAGTATGTCCCTGCATCATTATTTATGCAGAAAAGTATCGATTTCACTCACAGGATTGAGCCTTTGATCTCCAATGCGCCATGAAGGTACGGGGTATGCCGAATGACATCGATTTCAATGTCTTCTTCAGCATCCCGGTGTGCGGGCAAAGCTATGGAGGAAAGGATGATCGATACGCCTTGTGCGACGTCGCCAGACGGATGCGATTTGACCCGGCGAAATGTATCCATCAATCCGCCCACGACAACATCCACCGCTCCGTTATCGACTGCAACATCTGCGGCGGGAACAGTCAGTGGGGTTTCTTCATCGTTTCCCAGATATGTTTGGTAAGCTTGAAGAAAGACTTCGGCTGAAGGAAACACGTGAACTTTGAGGGGGATCATTGGGGCGTTAGTTGGATGGAAACTCGCTGCGAGGTTCAAGTAGAGTTCAAGTCACCCGAGTCAGAAAGAGAATGGTACCGTTTGTGATCACACATGACCGCGAGTTGGAGCCAGAACTTGCAGACCATATGGTGCAGCTCAAGCGAGGTTATCGGTATCAATGGCGAGTTGAGATAGTAAATACGATGGAAGAATGCTAAAAGACCTAATGAGCCGACATCATCGCTGCTTCTTGCTCTCCTCGGACTGCATGTCTGTCCACGCGACTGGGAATCGGTTGAGGTATGGCCACGGTGGCACTGCGAGCTTGTATACAAGTCAGTAGTCAAGGACGAAAGAAAAGATGAGAAACCTCGTGGACTTACAACAAGAATAAGCACGACGCCGCCTCCAAAGATTGTAAACGTGGTCCGTAGAGACTGCATCACAAAGCCAATAATAAACGCGACGGTCTGGTTTGGATGTTAGTTTAGTATGGAATGACTGGGAGGTCAATATTACGTACTCCAAGGATAGAAAGGGCGACTCGTGTCGTCTGTTCAACAGTATGCTGGCTTTTAAAGTCCTGTTGCAAACCGCTCGTAAGAAACGATACAATGGACGGGTCTGAAGAATATTCTCACTATTTTGCCTTCATAAATGTACTGCAGCTGGGAAGCCATGATGTCGTGGTCGAGGGGCCAGCACTGAACCCCCCCTGACCCCTTCGGGGGAGGAAGGCTGGGACCAGCTCAATTAACAATTACGATTTGCTTAGGTAGGCTACAGTATGTCTGCATATCAATTGTCAGGAGTTGACAAAAAACCGGAAGCAAGGCACCTTCCGTCGGAGACATGCAGGGACCAAACTGTTCCCAAGTTCCTGAGCCTGAGAGGCCAGGAACCAGTTTGAACTGAATGTCAGTGGCCGAGTCCTGGGATTCCGGTCGTGAGGTGTGCGTGCGGTACAACTAGTTCTGGTAATAGGGGACCGAAAGCAGCCAGTTTCCCACTCTCCAACATCACTGAGAGATAGATAGTATTAAGAGAGCCCGAAATATCTGGCTATGAATCTCGGCTATGGTACTTCCACGAATATGGGTATCGATATGCATGATGAGAACGTCTGTATCTATTTTCCGTGGTGATAGATTGATCCAAGGCCTCTGTCGTGTATGTATGCACTGGCCACTCAATATTCGACAGAATAACGTGTCAATGATGCGGTGTGGACGCGGTGACAGGCTCGCGCACGCGATACAGAAGGTCGCGTGGAGCATGGAAAGAAGGATTAGGTGATATTTGCAGGAAGAGGAGGATGGTTTCCGTATGATCCAATGCCCGGTTGACATACTTACTGGGCTACTCGCTCTCAAACCAAATTCAGACAAGTGAATAAATGCAAGTTGTCATGGTAGGGCTCAACTGGTGGAATCTCGGTGAGTGAGAGGTGATGCAGGTCGCAGTTCCGGGGTGAATGCTTGGTCCTATCCGAGTCCTAGGATGAATAGACACAGAGAAAGTAACGTAACATTGATTCAGTCATTCTCAAAGACCCCATTACAAAGTTCCTGGTCATGTATTGTGCATTCTCCTCTCCAAGCCCAGGCGTGCAAGGGTCAAGTCGCGTATCGGCTGGCGGTCCCCTTTCTCGGTCGTCCGCAGGCACGCGCGTTAATGAAGACGATCACTAGATGAAAATTTGACAGAGCTGCACACCGTCAGGGTCTCAACGGCAATGTAGTCAACTCCCGGTTAGATGACCCTCTGGGTATAACTTGGACTGAGCCGGGTACCGGTACATTCTATGTCGTTTTCTGATATATTAGAACGTTTATGCAGATTCTTCATGCAGTACAGTGGCACTGGGATCAAGCAGAGGTCACCCATCTTGTTGCATGGCACTCGTGGACAAGAAGCCCAGATAGAGTACATGAGTAGGCATCAATCCCGTATCAAACAGGAGATGAGACGGCGGAGTAAGCGATTCATGGCAAAAGGCAATGGCGCATAGTCGGGAGAAGGCTGGTAGTATGCGGGACCGCGCACGAAGGCTCGGCTCGTAGAAGTGTTTAGACTTGAGGCCTCATTTGACGATTTGGCAGGATGGTAGCTACTGCTCCGGTGGTGGGGACGGGCACTTTGCCCCGTTGTGAAGTTCACAGCACTTTGTCGGAAAGGTCGTGATGATAGATTAGTGCACGTGGAATATGCGGTTGCTTGACATGAATGATCATCTTTTGACAGATTTTTGGCTTTCTTCAGCCATATGTCAGACGCAAAGGAAACGCTACTGAAAGAGGGACGGTAGAAGGGAGGCCTCCTGGCTTGGACACCGAATTCCGCCTTCTGCACCCCCTGGGTTTAGACAGGACCACGTGGAAAGCTCGGGAGTGTGCGTAAACTTGAGATCTCGGTACGTTTGTGCGCCCACCACCTGCCAAATTCGCCGCAAGGGTCGCCTCGTCTGTACAGGGAAACGCAAGGTGTCGGTTCGGGAGCAGCTGTGGCGTTCTGCGGACCGAAAATTCGTCGCAGAAGTCGTGCTTTTTGCGAATACTCTATCGGGTTAACGCTGAGGATGAAACGAGCCGCGAGGCTTGAATACAGGGGTGGTTCTCCGAACATTGCCGCCAATAACGGGCAGCCAACGAGTCGGGCGAACACTCAAAGTCCGGTGCTGCTTTTGAACAAGCTGTGGACCATGATTTGGAACTGCCTGTTGAGGCGTCGGTGCGTGGAAAGCAAGCGATGCGCCGTAGACGACGGGGCTCGCCATTTTACAGTTGTGCTGTAATCAAACACAGGACGGATGTGCATCGCACCGACGTGTCATAGATCTCCGGCAAGTGGATAGCGCCTTTGTTAGATCGTTGGGACAAGTTCGAGAGTCCCCTTTCTTCTGTGAGCCCCTGAGCCGCGTTTTCCTCCCGACGCTTGCTGGCCGACTATAAATCGAAGGCATTCTCCGCCGATTTCTGATAACATTTGGTGCTTCCGACGGGAATCTGGAGTCACGGACCCGCGGGGGGATTCACAGCTAGTTGCCTGTTGCACAAGGCATCGACAACGCTTACTTAGCGATATCCTGGTCAATTTGACAGGCCATCTCCAAGCTACCCGGCGGTCCCTGACATCCCTGGTTTTCGGGTAACCGCCCTGCTAATCTTGCTCTCGACCACGACCGCGTAGAGGCTGCGTACCGTTGGCAATAACGACTACAAAACGATCTCAAAGACCTCTTACTGTCCTTTCTGTCCTTTGCTTCCAAAATGTCTGCAGATCTTGCGTGGCCAAAGCGGGACGGCGTCGTCGCCACTGGTTCCAACTCGAGCGAGCACGATTATACCGACCAAAGCTCACAGTCTTCACATCCCCCTTCTGTTCAGCACGTTCAGGAGTGGGATCCCTCTGCGTTTCTGAATCCTACCATGTTTAGCTCAGACATGGTCTCGCCAGATACGGCCACTCCGCCGCAGAACGCTGCCCATTTCCAACTCGAGCAGTCTGTGCACGCACCGCTCCACACCGCGCACGTCCCCCAGCTCGTTCATCAGCCCGGTCACTTTGGCCAAGAGAGTTACCAGGACGGCTATATGCAGGAGCAGTACGCGCCCCCCTATGATATCTATCAGTCGTCTCAAATTGGTCGCGCCTCCTACGAGTCCACCCACTACCGTCCCCCGACTCAGGCTTCTGATCTGTCGCCGTCCATGGCACAGTTGGGGCTGCATCAACAAGACTTCCTCTACTCAAACTCGAATCCCTATCCATCTCAGCTTCAATCGAACCTGCATGCCCAGCTTCCTACACAGAACCACCTGTACGACTTCCACCAACCAAATGCAAGCGATCGTGCTTCTCCCCTCCCGAGGCACTCGCCCTTTACCGGCTCACCCGTTTCCAATCCGAGCTTTGCGGCCCAGCAAGATCACTTTTCATCAGTGAGTGGAATTGACCGCCGTCCGTCTACAGCCGACAGTATCCACTCCCTTCATGGCGAGTATCCGAGCGAATTGGGCTATCTGCCAGGCGCAACAAATGGCACCAACGCTCTAGGCATGGCTCCAAGCGGCGTCGTTCCATCCGCATTGCATCCATTCAATCAGCGTAACGCCGTGAGCGGAACTCCTTATCCTCATCTGGGCAAAGACGTCAATGGCGGCGCAGCGAGGACGTTTAATCCACTGGCCGCGCCCCCTCCCAACACAGGCTATACATCGGTTCACCAGCAGCACATTCAGGGCTATCCCGACGCTCAAACTTACTCTGACCAAGCGACTGGCTTCATCCAACCTCATGCACTCGCCGACGGTACCGCTGGTACGGATGCAAATGGTGCTTACCCATCCAACGCTGGCGCCTCGCCCGAGGTTACCCAGTTCATTCGGTAAGTCAAATAATTCCGAATCGTGCGGGCGGTCTATCTACTTTAGCATTGGGTACTCCTTTCCCGCCATCCTCCTCACCCACCCCCGAGCCATTCTCTCGAGTCTCTATTTGTCACGCCCCTACACGTTGCCCTCCGTTTTTTTGATGGCCGCCTCGTAAAGGCATTTTGGGGGACCGTTCTCGACTGAATGAATAATGAATAAGCATACGAACTGACGCGTTTCATCAGGCCGGTATTGCAACAATACATGGAAACACGCAATCGTATTGGGTTTGGCGAGCGAACGGTCATCGTCATGGCCAGCAAAGTCGCCCAGAAATCCTATGGTCAGGAGAGACGGTGAGTGGCACAGTCTAATCCATGTACAGTCAAACAAGCCCCCCGATATTCCCACCGATTCTATCTCATCGTCGTCGGCGCTATGATTGATTGCTGACTACCACGCTTATTTTCTACTTTGCACAAATGCGATGCCACGCCAACCGAACGCCAACCGTCAATTTCATACACCACATTTGTGCCTCACTGCGATGCGCGCTTGCCTCCTCTCACCCACGGGCGCTCCACAGCTTCTTATGCCCGCCGCCTACAGCAATCATGATAGGTAATTCATGGTGGTCGGAGACTGCGCTGGGAAGAAATGACAGGCGAGCGCCCAGAGTGACCATCTCAATCTCTGGCGAATCGGTGCCCCCTGAAAGTGGTGTCGAGTGGACGTCGACCACAGGCAAAGTTGTCGAGCAAGGGGAGGCGCCCCCTGAACCATCCCAATTCGGACCAGACGACATTTCTGCGTTTCAGACTGGTGCAAAGGCAACACAGACATACATTGGTCGTGCAGTGGGTAAGCAACTCTTCATCTCGGATGAGAGGCAGAAGAAGGTCGAGGCACTTGTCAAAATTGTCGCCCCAGGCACTGAAGAGGAGCCCGAGCGAGTGATTGGCATCTTCCCGTCTAAGCCTATCAAGGTCATTAGCAAGCCGAGCAAGAAACGCCAGAGTGCAAAGAACATGGAGTGTGAGTTGCATTTGAAATCTGTTCTCTCTCTATCGTGTGTCGTGTGGAGCTGATGCCGTTTCACCAGTGTGTATCAATCACGGGTCCACAGTCTCCCTCTTCCACCGCCTCCGAGCCCAGACAGTCTCTACAAAGTATCTTTGCGTATCTGGATCCGGATTCTCTTTCAAGGGGTCCGATGGAGCTCTCCTTCCTGGTGTCGATAACCCACACCGTGGAGGCGGACCATCCTTCGTTGCCAAGATTGGTACATGGGGTAGGTTTTGTGAGAGTGATATGGATATCAGCTAATCTCCTTTCTTCAAAGATCCTTTCATCATCTACATTGTCGATGTCAACAAGCCGCAAGATCCCAATACCCCTCTCGCGCCTCCTTTGCAGCCAGATTATCCAACACCACCTCCCAACGCCATTGGGGTCATGCACCACGGTAGCAATATCCCCATTTACTACAATCAGACCGTAGTATTGCAATGTCTTACGTCTGGTGTCGTATCCCCCGTCTTGATCATTCGCAAGGTCGAGCGAGATACAACTGTCGTCGGTGGTGGACTGCAAGAAGGCGCAAAGGGCGTCCCAGATCACTTCTGCGCTCCAGGAGAGGTCTGCGGTGATCCAGTCTCACAGCTTCATAAGATTGCGTTTGAAGTTTTCGATCCCAGCAAAGGCATGCCTGCACCAGGATCTCCGGGAGCTACTGGTGCATTCCTGTCCTGCGTAGCGGACAAAGTCAACACGTATAGACCTTCGGAGGGACGTACATGGAACAATGCGGAACACATGTCGTCACGTTCTCAGTCACCCGCTGTTCCAGACTCTCCAGGAGCCAGCTCAAATGGCTCACTCACAGATTATTTCTCGAGTGGCAGCCCAGCCGACTCGGGCCTCGATGGCATCCCTCCAAGCTCTGATGGCGGACGTGTCAATAGCAGGAGAGGGACTAAACGTTCCAACACGACGAGTGGACCAGTTCTCAAGGGAACGAGTAAAGCTCGGCGCAGGGTCAACTCTGTCGGCAGCAACGGCAGTGGTGGAGGCGGCTACGTGAGCTCGTCGACTCGTTACGGTCTCTCCGATCAATCAATGTCGAGTGGTGCTCTTTGGTCAATTGATATTGGAGAATCCGCCGTTTGGACTATTGTTGGTACAGGTGAGTACCTTGTCGACGGCGGAGTTTGGACAAATTCTAAACGCTCCTGGTAGAGCAAATTCGGTACAACTTTTACGTTCCTCCAGGAATGCCCGGAGCTCGTGCTTCAGGGGTACCGATCAAGCCCGTGACCCCGTTCCCAAATATCGGTACGTTCTCCTGGTCTCACAGGCTTGTGGGGCTTACATGGCTGCAGTGAAGTACCTCCCTCCCGATCGTGCCGCGGAAAACCCAGCCAAGCACGGCGGGATCAATAGAATGCTGATGAATAACGGCATGAAACCAGATCCCCGTAACGCGTCGCTCGTTACCATATACGGCGAGAACTTTAGCAAAACGGATCCACCTCTTCTCTTCTTCGGCGCGGAACCAAGTCCCTTTGTCGATGTGCGATGTCAAGAAGTTCTCGCCTGCTTGCCTCCGGCAACTTCACCAAGTAGCAATTCCGAATCGGCGCAGCAGCTTGGTCTAGATGCGGTTCCAATCGCACCCCAGCCTATCTTCATTGCAAGAGCCGACGGCGTCGTTTACCCGTCAAGCGTCCTCTTTTATGGTAAATAGAAGGCGGATTTGTAACAGGCCAAAAATTCTCGGTGCACTGCATGAATGATCTCATTCCCCTGTGCCTTTCTTAGCCTTGTCGTTTTTCGATCCTGGAGCATGTGGACATACAATATCATCTTCCCCCTGACGACCCCTCTGATCCATCGTCGATTACTTCGGGCTCGGTATGTGCTTCTTTCCTGTACCCCTGTCCTCTCTCTCTCTCCGCCGTCTGCTCGATCATACAAGCGTGTGATTGTGCTTCATTGACCCCCAACTGCGCGCAAGTTCGCCCCGGGTCCATCACCTCTTGTCCTGCCTTCTCGTTCCATATTCCATGCCCCTCGAATTGGCCCTTCCTGTCGTTTACTGGCTATATATTTCCTCTCCGAGCAGCGTGTATCTTTCTCGAATATCACCCAAATATCATGTGGCTCTCGCGACTGTGTCTTTAACATGTTATCAATATCACTTTCTTACTTGGATTCTCAAATTCGGGTTCGTTTCATCATGAGAATGACCAATTGGCTGAGACCTCCACTACTTGGAGAAGAAAATGTACTCTGAAACGCGAAATATTTAATTGCGGGAGTAAAGGAATTACACACGTTGGGTTGTTTGCCTGGATAGAAGGTGCGGCTAAAGAGCCGGCCATGCGGAATGAATCGGAGACAGATATCACCATTACGGGGCCCATGGACCTAGAATCTCGCTCGTGTCGGTCGTCGTCGCAGATCCTGACCGCGGTCCGGTTGCATGGACGGGCCGTGTGAGTGCTTCACTCTCCTGACAAGCACTCGCGTGTCTGGCAACAAGCAGGGTTGTAAGATTTGTCAGTGTGGATTTACACGTTCTGATGATGACTTTCCAAGCGGTTGTTTCACGAAGCAAGCACCGTTTGCAAGCACAAGGTGTTTCGGCGGAGCTTGGCTATGAGAACACCGTTTCTGTCGTTGACTAAGGGATCACATGAGTTCCATTTTCTCTCCTTCTCTTGCTGTACCACTGTGACCCGTGCGCGAGAAAGAGGGACTTTGGTAGATCGCAGCCGCACAGCATTGCGTGTACCGTCAAAAGCTTATTCATCTGTTTCCTTGAGTTTCCGGTTTGCGAGCATGCTTCGGCTGGGATTGGCGCGTATCGGCGCTACGCCCTGGCAGGGAAGATACAGAGGTCACACTTGTAGTCATGAATTACAAAGTTGACAAGATTTGATGTGCGGATGGATGCGTTGATTGTCATCAAGAAACGGCCATTTGGGCCAAGCAAGTCAGAGAGAAAGGCAGCGTATCGGCAAAAGGCATGATAATGTGAAACGTTGAAATTGGCAGGCGTAGAGGATTTTGTTCCCTGCAGCAAGCCCTTCATTGAGAACGGAACCGCCGTTTGCTTCTCTCATGCTTGGACCCGTTTCCTCCCACAAAGTTTCCAAAACCCGGTCCAGAAAGACATAGAGGAACTTGTAAGATAGAAATACTTGTCAACGTCTTGATATGGGACGTTTAGTCGTCCTCTCTGGACAGTCGGATGGAGCGCGGTCGGTCGATTATCCCAGGGTGAGCCATTGGTTTCGATTTTCATTGAAGCGGCTCCGTGGCTTAACGTGTTAATATCTATTTGTTTTTGTTGCCGCAGAGTGTAACATGGCAGAGACGAGACTTGGTCGAGGCGAGCGACACTACAACGCTTACCTATGCACCTCCCATCGGTCAAGGTGGATGGAGAACAAGCACATTGGATAGAGGATCCTGTGTATCTGGAGGAACTAGCACAATAGAACCTGGAAATACCGTCACGTTCGCCTTTCAAGGTCGGTAGCTACCTTGTAGTCAAAGCAGCACGCTCACTCCTTGACCAGGAACCTCTGTTAGTGTCAACATCGTCAAGAGCTCGAATGGTGCTCCATACAGCGTTTCGTTGGATGGAAATATACAAGCATTCGACTCTTTTGCAACGTCGCAGCAATGTAGTACCGACTTCAAGGCGGACAACTTGACTGCAACATCACATACAATAATTGTTACACACCAAGGCAATTCAACGCTCCTGGGTTTGGGGAGGTCGACGCTGTTTCTTGCATCTATCGAGTGAGTGGTGAACAAAGCGGAACCTCCGGCATTTGACACGCCTCAGATATACACCTTCCAATCACAATTCAAACCCCACCACCCCAGTTGGTGCCATTGTCGGTGGTGTAGTAGGGGTCGTCATCTTGATCCTCTTTGGCGCATTCTTCTACTGGTGGTTCAGGAGGAGGAAGTTGAGGCAACATGAGGATGCCCGAATTGTTGACGAATACAAAGACGAGCCGCAGAATCAGCCGCACGGGGTTCCCCCTGTCGGCGTCGATCCCTTTGTGACCCCCGTCTTCGACTCCAATCACCCACGCAATGTTAACGAATTTAATGCACCTTTACAAGCCAATGCAACCACGACATCTGCTCAACCTGCGAGGAGGACAAAGGCAGACTATTTCAATGAGCAGAGCGGACGATATGGTGGAAATAATTCTCCTTGGGCATCCCTGTCTGCTCATGGTCGTTCAAATCCGAATAGCTCCAATCCTCAACTGCAACAGCTGAGCTCTACCTATAGCGGAATGAGCGAGAGTCCTCCACCAACAACCATCGCATTGCACCAGTATCCTCCTCGCTCTGCAACCGAAAACTCTTCAGAACCTGGGTCTTCAGAGCCCCGCCAGGTGTATCAAATACCAAGGAATCCTCTTCAAACACTCCAGCATCCTCAATCAGGGTACGCTCCTGCGCCATCCGAGGCTGGCGGAGAATCTATCGCGATAGACCGTTCCGACTATATCCCCCCACCCTCTTATTCGCCACCATCAGCACATTCCATGCCAGCACCGTCATTAGATGCCAAGGCCACCTATACGACCTCGAATACCAACACCTTTTCTCCATGGCATTCGCAGTCCTCTCATCAAGGACTTTCAGCCGCAGATGTAGACGTCATAGCGAAGAGAGTATATGACCTCATGAGGTCAGGCTCGTCGACTGGAGGAAGTAGTGCTGGTGGTGGTTCCGGAGATCCCAATCGCCCTAGGGATGATCGATTGTCTGCCATGTCCGAGTCTGTCTACTCGGGGCTTCAATCGGAATTAGGTACCAGCGATGCGGACCAGGCCCAAATTCAACAAGCAGTCCGCCTCTTACTGGAGAGAGACCGGACCAATTCTACAGCACCGGCATCAGGAAAACAAGGACCCTAACCTTCGTCTAGAAATTCTATTGCATAGTGCTGTCTTGGAATATGCTTATCGTCTCAGCTATTTTCGTCCAGTTACTGACTCGTACTCTCACTGTTCTTCCTCATCGTGTCCATTCTTACCACTGACTGTACATTTTTGCTGAATCCACGTGTGTCTACGTGTACGGTTCCTTAGGCGCTGAGAGGCCCGACCCTCTTCTACTACTTAGACTCGCCCTTAGACGCCTCATCGCACCATGTCTGACGAGATATCCATATCTTTTCCTTCTGTTCCTACGACGATAGTTGGAGAAAGCAATATGCAGCAGCAGCACGACTCTAGACCAGCTCTTGAAGCCCAACCCCATGATCCTAGTCCTGAGGAATCGCGAATCAAGCCGCATTTCATCTTCATTGAGCCCAAGTGGAGCCATGAGACCCGCGAGACCCTCATCAAAGCATGGAACAGAGCGATTGCGCGCTATTACCCCAACCGCGAGGCCGTTTCCCCGTTTACGGTTATCGAAGGCAGGTTGGGTAACATTGAGCCTGCTCAGATACAATGCGACTGCATGGTGTCGCCAGCTAATAGCTATGGCATTATGGATGGCGGGTACGCGCCGTTTCTTCTCCTCAACTGCAGGACTCATGGTTGCCCTTTTACACAGGTACGACTATGTACTTTCAGATGTCTTTAGGCAGCCGAAAACGCGTGACTTTTGGCATATTAGCAACCACGTCCAATCCTACTTGCAGACGCAATACCGAGGCTACTTGCCTCCGGGCTCCTGTATCATTGTGCCTCTCCCCGAAGACGTATCGGGACCGACACGCTTCGTGCTCGACCCAGAGGGACGCGACCAAGATGCAGATGGGAATCCAGGGATCAACTATGGCAACCCGTGGGGTGCAACCTCTATGGCGGTCCTGCCTACCATGAGAGAACCCGCTAACGTTGAATGGCATCAGGATCTCGTCTACAACTGTATGTGGACGCTGCAAGTGGAGATTGACAAGTGGAACGCCGCTCTCGACGACGGCGACCAGAAAGTGATCAGGAAGGTGCTCATGACGGGCTTGGCTACGGGATGTGGACAGGTGCCTGCCGAAAAGTGTGCAAGTCAGATGGTTCTCTCTGTCAAACATTTCAACGAGCCTGTCCTTGTGCAACCCAGATGGAGCGATGTCGGGGAGCGAGGTAAACTCATCAAGTCGTCTGTGCTGGCTGTACCTCATCAATCACAGGTCAGCTCATCGAGGATACTATCGTCGGTGAGGGGAACCCTAGGACGCGTTATGGGTAAAGCGTATAAGAGCTTCACTGGTGCAATATGAGAAGGGTTTATTAGTCCATGTCAGCGAAATTCACGCGGTATCGCTTAGAACCTAGCAAAAGTCCAATTCCGAGAAGTCTGCTTAATACATGACTCTAGAGCTGTCGGAGCCGGACTTGTGCTGGCTTGAGTCTACCGAAACGACCAGAAAACAAAGGCGAGACACGAGGTATAGCGGCAGGCTCAACATGTTCCCTGTGCTTGTGACATTAACCAGCGGTATAACCGGGAATGATTTATATTATTACGTAAACCAAACAGACTATCGACCGGCCACTCGATCTGATTCAAGTTGTAAATATTCGAATTGGAGAATGTCTAGATCGAGTTGATATGGAATATAAATATGAGTTGGGGAAGTGACCTCGACCGTAATTCATGGCTCTCCCATTTGCCATAATCTACTCTCTCTCGACGCGCGCCGACACCGAAACTACACTCTTGTCAGCGCAAGCATGCGCGAATCAGTACAGAAGCACGTCCTCGATTATTTTGAGCCGTTTGAGCACGGTGATTCTATGTACTTGGGTGTCGCTTCATCCAAACGGTCCCCAACCATTCGAGGAAAGAGGGTTGGGCAAATGGGACAAGTTGCAGATGAGGCTGCGACAACTCACAAAGAACAGATTGGTTCCGTTCCTCGTCGCTTTGGTGGCTCCAGAGTGGATTATATTTTTGGTTGGGCTGTCCGACAAAGTCTGAGCGCTCGCACTCTGGCAAGGGAGCTGGGGAAAGGTATGCCACATAATGGCCCAATAATCGAATGCTGAACAATTTAGGGGCCACGTACCAACAGACTTTCTTTGTCGTCATGGGAGGCTTTCACCGGTTTCGTCGAAGCAGCGATGAAGCCCAGGGTGCTCAACGAGAACACATGAACGAGGAGGCTATCGAAAAACCCCTTCCCGAGGGTGGTAAGCAGCCTCAGTCACTGACAGAGGACTATGGCATACCCCTTCACCCACTGGATCGATGGGATATCTGCCATCTACTACAGACTGGGAGGATAACGCTCCTTCCTTCCACAGAGTTAGAAGACAAGCGCAAGAGTGACGGATTGGCAAAGGTCTTCGTACTCTTACAGACTGTGTGGTCCATTATCCAGTTTATTGCGCGAAGAGAGCCTGCCCCGAGTGGATCCGAGATTAAGCGATCCATCTTTAAAGGATTCCTAGTAGCCCTATGCATAGAGCGGATAAGAGGTTCGTTGATACAATAGAGCAATAGTTACACATCGAGGTCAACGAGCGGCGATTTCGTACTGCTTTTCGTCCTAATGAGCTGGTATTCTTCAGTCTTGGAAACCTCCTTCGAACAAAAAGTTTGCTGCAAGCTCGACGTTTTTGCCGCACGCCAAGTACGCCTCAGCCGCCTTGTCCCGTGAAGCGCCGGTCCAGTCTTGTAGCTGTCACGGCGAGTCAATAATAGATGTAATGGCCTCAAGGCAACGTACAGTCTGGATATCGTTCATCTCCTCTTGCGTCAGCTCAATGGTCATCGGGCCCCCCGCACCAGCTCCCTCATCACCCTCGCCCTCGTCATCACCACCAGCGAGGAGCTGAAGGAGAGCCTCTGGGTTGTTATTGATACGCTCGAGTAGTGCCGGGTTATTAGCGACAATCGTCTGAATGAGCTCTTGGAGGAGCGCTGGATTCTCGCGGACCATTTGGCGCATTTGATCCATGGCTTGCTCTTCACCTCCAGCTGCACCTCCAGCGGCCCCACCAGCAGCTGCGGCTCCTCCACCGAGTGCACCAAGTCCTCCGAGAGCCCCAAGTCCACCCAGGCCGCCCGCAGGCGCTCCACCGGCCGGGCCACCTCGTTGCTGCTGTTGTTGCTGAGCGGCCATCTACAGGGAAGGTGAGTAAATGTTGGTATATAATACTTGGGGACCCACTTGGAAGAGATTGCCACCTCCCGAGGGCGCAGAGGGAGTCTGAGCAGCTGGAGTCGCGGGGACGGGCTGGGCAGCCGCTGCTGGGGCAGATGGAGCAGAGCCACCAGCTGGAGCTGGACTCCTTGCCGCTGGAGTGGGAAGTAGACCAGGAGGAATACCCTATCGGAAGTTAGATTGACACCCCCGAAAACAAGAAAGAGACTCGTACATTGAAGAGATAGTCTGCAGCACGATCCGGATTGTTAAAGCTCGCACGCATGGCACGTTCGACTTGAGGTCGCTCAAAGCCCATATCCATCAAGCCCTGTATCGCCGTCTCGAGCGCGCTTCCGGTAAGGAAGCTCGTATCAGAGCCTGGTGCAGCCGCTGCAGCAGTCGTTGATTCGGATGCTGGTTGTGGGTTTGAAGCAGTCGTAGTCGTCGGTGTGGCATCCATAGCATTGCTGGTGCTGGCCGCTGGCGGCTGTGCGGGTTGTGCTGGAGCCGCGGGAGCAGAAGTTGACGAAGACGCTGCTGCAGACGTTGATGCAGCTGGTGCAGCTTTGGCCTAATCAAAGAGTTATCAGCCGTTGTTGTGAATGGGTGGCAATAAAGGCGCGCACCTTTGAGACCATGAGCACCAAAAAGTCCTTTTCTTTAAAATTACAGTCTTTGACCACTTTGGCATCGTCTAAGACTTTGCCTAGAGAGTCATCGGCGTCAGCCACTCGTAATCAGCGCGGGCGGAGAGAGCTGGACCCGGGTCCAGACGACACGCAATGTATTCACAATGTGATGTAGATACATACCAGAGTAGATGAGCTTTTGGCTTGCGACTGGATGGCCATGTTCCTCGTTGATCTTCTCCTTGATGGCTTGTACGGTTTGTTCTGGTTCTACATCAACCGTGAATAGCTTTTGTTGAAGTGTCTTGATTGTTATCTTCATGCTGTATTGCAGCGAGAATAATGAGGAGTCGAGGTGCTCTCCAAGGTCTGACGCGGCTCCTCTTGACTATCAGCGTCTGTTGCCGGAAGTCAAGTCGGAGCCAAAGGGACATGGATTTCTAATCAAGAAGACTGTATTTCTCATTCTATTCAATATTTCCTGGGTCGTTTTCTCCTTCCAACAGCCGTTCCACTGTCTGCTCAAAATTTCTGCCTGTCATGAGAAACATTTGCAAACCTGCAGTCATGCTGACTCCAGAGAGACTCTGAACATAGGTGGATGTCAGAATACGTGTCAATGAGTGTACGCGCACCTACCCGACACTGCGTCTCTTCGTCCTCTTGTAGCGATATCAGGATGCTGTGAGAATCCCTTGAGGCCAAAGTATCAAGATCGTTGTTCGGTTCATCGAGTTCACTTAGTTTCGAGGTGAGGTGGCTGAATGCATGTGGATTATTCCCAAGAGGTCATGCAAGCATTTGGATCGACATAACAAGTTGCACTGGCCACTATTAAAAGCTCTGTGGATCACTCTCCATGGCTGTACTGAGCTGACGTAGTTGCCAATCTCTTGAGGGTCAGCTCTGTGAGTATAGTGCTCGCTGTCTTGTATTTGATAGACTTCTCTTTGAGTGATGGCACCGAGTTATCAGCATTGTCTGGGTTTGCAGATTGCAGCGGTTGTCCGCTTGAATTTGAAACCGTAAGGACGAGTTCCTTTGCACTCGCCGCGTTGCCCACGGCCGTCAATTGACGATTATATCGCCTAATACGTCGTCCAATGTCGTCAAGGACAAGAAGAAGAGATACCAGCGACGATGAGTTTCTGGATGGGCTCGTTGCTCCAAGATCTACTGCTCAAAGTCGAGAACTGTAGTCTGTGGCTCTAGATTTACCCTGAACCGTTCTGATTTGATTGTTCTGATGGTAATGTGTACCATTCTATTGTAGTGGCGTAATCCAAGGACCAGCATTCCGGTAATGGTCAGATGTGATCTCTTATTGCAAATGTACTAATACACCATTTATATAGCTATGTAGACTATTAGCCAGCAGACGCTGCCCCCGCCTTGCTCCTTGTCCCCGACGTCGACTCTGCTATTAGGCCTGGGGATGCCACAATGGCCACCAGAGAACGAATTCGACATGTCCCATCGCCTCTAAATCTCACGCCCACAAAGTCGCCGCCGCCATTGCTCTATGACCTCCCGATGAGCGCCCCCCTCTCCTCCCCGCCGCCAAGATCAGGCCCATTTGCGACTCCAAAGTCTCCTAGATCACCTCCACGCACTCCAAGAAACAGAAATCAGGTCCTGCTAAGTCCAACAACCTCGGGTTTCAGCAACAACTATGCACACAGAAACAGTATCATCAGTCTCCACTCCCAGCAGCCTTCACATCCTTCACAAGGCCTCTCTGCTGTTTCTAGTCTGTCAGGAAATGCCAATGGCACGTCCACGCATGAGATGGAGGCCTTTGCAGCGCTCTGTCGTTCGTGGTATGTTCGTCCTTTTACCCTCTTCTCCCGTAAACCCGTATGCGATGCCATCTTCGGTTAAACTATTCTATCTTTCTCCCTTGTTACGCGCGAGATTAGACGCTTGCGATAACCTCTTGTCGAGGCAATACTAGGACCAGCGAATGTCGCCGCTCCAGTAATTCCGTCTTTATCCCGCGTTTACGACTTCTTCGTCACTACGTTTCAACATGGATTTCATTTTTCTTTTGTTTTCGAAAGCCATAGGCGCCTTTCGACATGCTCCTCCATACTCTCATTTCCGCGCTGGTCAGGTGTTTGTGCTCGAGGCACGACTATCTAATCTGCCATCGGCTGTCATCCCTCATCTGCCACAGATCTGATACCAGACTCGTTTGTATGCGCGAGTCCGGCTCAGCGGTACGACTTTCCATTGTGGCATCCACAGAACCTCACCGCGCCGCCAACCAATACACAGCCAATAACGAGTGAGATCATCACTCGGTCGACCAGACTCCGCGCTTATTTGTATGTGCGGGGTCAAACCTCGCGCTCCCTTGATCGAACTGCCCTCTACCTCATGTTCCATGTCGTCAGCGGTTCGATCTCAAATATCAATTCCACATGTTATGACATGTCGGATCTCTCTCTTTTTCGGTTCCCGTTTGATCGATTGTCGCAGCTGGCACGGCGCCGAGCCAAAAGACTCTCGCTGACGATCCCAAAGGTACTTTCAGCAGGATCCAGAGGCCGGCCGTCAGGTGCAAGAAACGCTCAAGAAGATACCCGCCTCTCAGCGTGCGGCATATACCCGTCTGCAAGCCCAGATACGATCGTCCTATCACACCTCTGTGGCCTTGAGGCGAGAGTCAGAGTTTCACGCACACATCACGTCCACCAAGCCAGGCCAGTCTCTCACACCGTTGAATCGACAAGACCCCTCGTCCGAGAGTGCCCGACAAGAGCGGCTTGAGAGGTTTGAGAAGCTCGTCAGTGTGTGGGCAACTGCGGGCAACGTTGGCGTGAAACCATTCTTCGATGGTCTATATGCAGTCTTGCGCCTCCAGGGTCTCCCAGAGAAGCTCGGAGGCGCTGGGGAGAAGCGAGTAGCTTGGGAAGTTGACGATGCCGTCTTCAAAGAGTCTGCGTAAGTACATTGCCCTCTCTCAGAGCACCTAATGCTTAATCTTCTTAGTGGCAAAGAGTTTATGCTAGAAGCCATCGACGTTTTGAAAGGGGTGCTCGGCTTTGAAGAAACTGTCATCACCGAGCAACGGAACGGTGACATTACACCATCCTCTATCACGGCAAATGAACGGCTAACTGCATCCGACCCGCCTCCCTTACCCGCTCGGCCAAGAGGGGGTTCAAAGTCTGCCGAATCGAGCCTTTACAAGCCTCGTCCAGCGCTCCCAACCATTGCCAGCGCATCCGCTGTTCAACAATCCGACGTTACAGTCAACGGGAGTCCGATAGAACCCCAGGTTGTCGTGGTTGAAGATGATCTAGAAGACACGTTTGCCGACCCGGTTCCGCGAAAACCCGCAATCCCGCCCAGAAGAAAAGTCCAAAACTCGACACAAAACCACGATCTCGTCGAAAACCGAACACGAAGTCAGTCGGATCCATTTGACGACACGAACGGACATCTCCCCTATGGGTACGGCCACACGCGCTCAAGGACACAGGGGAGTATCACTGCTTTCTCACCCACTGCTCCCAGTCCGTCTATGACGCCTCTCTTGGTCCCCGGAGGAAGCAGTGTCGGGACTGGGACGACGAGCGAGAGTGTCCTCGCCAAGGCGACGACGGAGACGGAGAGCCAGCCGAAACGACCACTCTCGCTTCCTCCAGAAGACTTTGAGCTCGAGGTGACGGGTCCGGGTGCCCGGCTGGCTGCGCCTACGCCAGGGTTACAAGACTCTGACGACGAAGAGAGTGGCGAGATTCTAGGCGACTCGGAAGCGAGTGACAGACGCTCTACCGCGTTTGGACTTGGTTTTATGGGCAAGGCGCGGCGCGGGAGCGAGACGACTGGTCTGGGGCTGTTGGGAGCGACGAAGCAGGCAGACTTGACGTCGTCGTCGGCCAAAGCGTCGACGATTGAACTGGATAAAAGCACGGCTCCTTCTCGAAGTATTACACCCGTGCCACCACTACCGCCGCACGATCTGACGCCCAACGCAAAAGTCGATGGGTTCGTGCCGGCGCATGCAACATACGGCTCGATTGACGGCAACCCATATATGCGCACCTGGTTTGTGCCTTCGTATCTGACCAACCCAGAGCTCTCAAAGCTCCTCGCCGTCTTCCCACCTTCGATTGCAAGGGGGAATGTTCCACGATTCCGAGGCGCGGTACAGGATAAAGACGACAAGAAGCGTCGTGGCGCCGCAGCAAACGACCTCGAAGCCCAGACGGAGAATCTCACCGAAGAACGCGAGTACCTAAGATATGGCACAGGCAGGATCTACCTAAGCGACGCAGGACGTGACGAAGGATGGAGAGGATCGATGTGGGAACGGTTCGTTGGCTGGTGGAGGCGCCTCTTTTGCTGAATGCAAAGAGCGACGCCATTGCCATCAGCTCGCTGTGAGTTTTTACTTATTGATTATGCATTTAGAGTCGTCCACTTTGGCTTTTGTGTATCTCCCAAACCTCCTCATCTCCTACGCACACTTCTGGTTGCATTCGAATTTCTCCATCACACTTCTCATTCTCATCACATATGGACCACAATCTCCGGACCTCGATGACTCTGCAATGTACCACTTCTGACAGATTGAATATACCAAAAAAGAAACCGCAAATGGTAGTGAAATAAAGCCTGTATCAGCATTCCTCGATAGTTACATGTATTGCCACTGGCGTGACGCCTCGTAGCTTTCTATTGCTCAAGCAGAGCCGTACAAGTTCTTTGCGTTTCCTCCAAAGATGGCATCGACGCCTTCTTGATCGATACCGAGCTCTGCAACGGCTTCACGTGCGAGCTCATACCAGTTTGCCGGGAGTGAGTTGTATTCTACACTGGAGGGGCTGGACGAGGCAAAGATGATTCGATTAAAACCGAATGCGTCGATGATTGGACCCACTGTGGGACATGTGAGTGATGATTGGAATAGTATTCAATGAACAGAGTACTCACGATACATCTTGACCCGCTTCTTCCACTCTTTTGAAGCAAGGTCGAGTGGCCCTGGTACGGCAGATCCCCATTTTGGTGGGGAAAGACTGACGTGGACAGACTCGTACAGAGAAATTGTCGCTGTATGAGCTTGATAGGCAACGTATGATGGGTGGCTGAGCAAAGTAACAGTGGGCATCTCGAGGACGCCGGGAGGGGGGAGAATATTGGCTACAAATCATTAGGGAAGCCGATAGATGCTGTGAATCACTGGCTTACAGAGAACGATGGCGGGCTTGGTGGCCTCTGGATCGACATCCTTCAACGCAGAGTTTAGAAACTCTTCCAGCATCTCCCAGCCGGCATCGCTAGACAGGTCATTTTGAACGTCGACGTTGACAATACCAGACTTGAGCGCCGTCCGTACTGCTTCAGATTCACTGGGGGCCGACTGGACAAACGGGGTGGTGTAGGCAACTTTGACGTTGAGAATGGCAATGGATGTGCTTGCATCAGAAAGTGGGACGGTGACGCCAACCACCGGGACTGTCGACGAGGTAATGCTATTGGCACATACAAGTGGATTCAGTCGACGAAAGTGACCCAAGCAAGTTGCGTTAGTATGCCGGTCCTCGTTCGATGGGCGCGATGGTACTTACAGTTGTTCTACAGATTCGGTTTTTGCGTCTGGAAGCGCGATCACGACACCCGCGAGCCGTGGATTGGGTGATTTGCCTAGCGCAGACGAATAGCTTTGGAGGGCATCGACAGACGACACGACGGCCGATGCATCGTACACGGCCGTAGGGTGAACTGTTGTTGGACTCGGTGGCAATGGGAAACGCTCGCCCGTCCCAGAGTTTGGCGGCGAAAAGGCAGAGAGTGGCAGACGAGGAATCGGTTTTGCGGGTTTGTTGCGACGAGCTGCAAGGCCAGATTCGGGCTGGGAGGCCATTTCTTGAGCAAAGGTGAGGTTATAGGACGGTGGTGGGCGGGTCTAAGGAGTGCAGCAGCCAGTTCGATGCCAGAAAGCGTCTAAGAGGAAGAAAAGATGCCCAGCAAGCACGATTACAGCCAAGTTTCGTAACTATACGCACTGCAAATGCACGGGGCGCGCTCGTATCGCCTAGCGTAGCCATCCCCACATTGTCGGGGCCCGCAGTGTCCTTGTAGTCTGCTACAATGTATTATATTTACTCTTCTGCAGTCTGCTAGCAGCGTCCATGACAGCGGTGCTCGCAATATTATGTGTGGGACTCGGGCGGTGGCAAAACAATTAGAATAGCGAGGCGCGACAAGAGACTGACATAACTACAATGAGATGCGTTACCAAGAAAAGACACAGACATAAATGACAAGACGTGAAGCATCAGAAAACAATATGAGCATATGTTACGTTGGTCTAGAAACCGATCAGTATTGTCCCCTGTAATTGCCCGAGTGGACATACTAGGAACGTCAACGAATTATATTGATCGCTTTGGGGGTTTGCGGTCGTCCTATTCCATTGCCGACATGGAGATTGTCAACCACAGAGTCCCGTTGTACCATCAGCAACGAGATCAAGGCAGGTATTAGAGAATTTTGAACGCAGAGTGTTTCAATTTCCCGCCCTTCGCGAAGAGAACCGCCACTTGCAGCTGTTCTCTCGTTTGATAGTGTGCTGTTTTCGGCGGAGTGGTTTCGCTCCGAGATTTCCCGGGACATAATATGGCCAAGTCCGTTCCCAAAGGTATTCCTCTGCGCGCAACCGTTAGTAGGCATGTCAGGAGCACACTGAACACTTACAGTCCCATTGGTGTGACTTCCCATCAGTGTCTCCTTCAGCACTTCAAACGCGACCATCTCTGTCGCTCGTCTAATTCTTGGGGGGACACTGCCGGTAACAGACGGCGTGAGGTAGATACCCTGAGCAGTTGGAGGCCTGTCTGGCTCGAGAATGCCAGCGGCACGGTTAATGCGTGTCTTCAAAACCTTGGCCCAGTGATCATACTCTCTAGGATCTTCGATGCTGAAGACATAGGTCTTCTTTGAGAGAACAGGGAGCTCGTCACTTGCCATGCTATCGCGCTCGCGCACGGGGGGTGCATCCTTGATGTCGATGCGCAAAGTATTGCGCATAAATGCACGCTCGATGACAATATCGCTCGCCAACGGCATCGCGCTGTAGAGATGCGCATTCGCCCCTGCCCGCCAGTAGAGAATTGATTTTGTTCCCAACGAGGTACCTGTGACGCGGAAAGTAGCCTCGGCACTGTTTGTAAAGTGTAGAGTCGGGGGCTCAAAGATGAGGCCATGACCTAGCAAGTGGATGCGGAAATTCGGGTCAGGAGCTGGTATCCGCACGCGGACAAAGTCCGACTTGAAGCGGTAGGTAAAGTGCATAGGGTTGGTCGCTCCCTTGATTTCGACGTGCAGTCGAGCATCGTTGGGGTTCTCTTTGGGAGCTGAAATCTTCTCTTGTTTCACTGCCTCGTATATGTCTTCCAAGAGATCCTCTTTGATCGAGTAGCGCTGATCGTACGCTCGGACGGCTTCTGCAAATTCATGATATGAAGCTGGTGCATGTTGGTGGGCATGCGACATGTGGAGCGAGGCGTTGAGAAGGACGATGGATATGACAAGATTCTTTGCGCATTCCTTGTCGAAGGCCACTGTAGCTCCATTTGCGTAGAACCAGCGGGTTGCAAATCCGGCAAGAAGGTTCTCCAAGGAGCGAGGTTCTGCATTATCGGACAAGAGGAGGGAAAGAAGGAAGATTCGCAACGCGTGATCGATTCTCGTGCCTGCAAAGTTGAACCTGTCCACAAAGGCATGGAGGATTTCTCGGTTGTTCTTCCTTGCAAGGAAATCACCGAGACGAGGCCGTTCAATCTCGTGCGCCTTGAACAGCACACCAGCAATGAACTGACTCTCATCCATTTTCACACCAGCCATGTCGCAGAGTCTGGCGACTGCCTTTGCCTGGTCGCGGTTGAACTCTTCGACAAAGGCTTGGAGAGCGGGGCTGCGACGGTCACCGGACAGACCACAAGATCCCATGCTCAATGAGGGTCCAGAGCAACGTTTGAGATCCAGAACATTCTTGACAATGTAGGACTTGTCCATAGGGAGGCCCCCTTCCCCAGCTGTCATGCATTTAGCGACAATCAGGAGGTCGCTGAAAAGGAATAGCGTTCGATCCTTTACTACATCCTTGCTTGCGACTTGAAGCACCGGTGTCACCAAAAGCAACTTGCGTGGAGGATCCTCAAGTACTTTGGACTTCACGTCCGAGGACGATGTACTGGTGCGGTTGAGCAGGTTGTCTATACCGGATATGATATCCGCGGAACTGAGAGCTTTTTGGACATAAAGGCCTTTTGATCGACCGAGGGAAGGCGAGTGCGAATGGAAAGGTGAGTGAGAACGAGGAGACATGAGAGGGGAAAGTACTCCGGACAGATCGAAACCTGGGGACTGTGCTCTGATAGGAGGAGATTGCGCTCTGTACGCAGATTCCTTTTTGAGAATGGACGGAGATTGTGCGCGAGAGAGCGGAGATTGTGGTCGTGAACTCAGCGGAGGAGGAGGGGAGCGCAGGCGAGAGATGGCAGGAGGTGGTGTTGCCATCGTTCTGGGAGGAACCTCAGTATGTGGCGTGGACGTAGCAGGGGGTATTGGCACTGTTGAGGATGGTGGGAAAACCAGAGGAGACGGAGATGGAGGCCGGGCAAGTTCCGCTGTGGGCGCTGGCGTCGGCTCAGAAGGAACCGGTTCTGGTTCAACAACTGGCGCTGGTTTTGATGTAGTTGCAGTTGGCGTAAGTTCAGTAGGGGTAGCCTCTGTTATTGTATCGTGTGAGGGAGCTTCGTTGACCTTGGGATCTAGGACCGTCGATGGGACACCATGAGGTCGTCTCGTTGAAGGTTCTTCTTGGTCGTTGGGTGCCTCTTTATTGTGGGACTCGTGAGCGAACATGCCAAACGCCTTTTTCAAGGACGATTTGGAGGTGGCAGTCTTCAATCCATGTGCATTGGAGCCACCGTTGTGAGCATCTGCCAATGAGGACTTTCGCGACAGACCCTGGAGAATGTTGGGCGTGGATGGGCGTCGCTGCAGGCCACCGTGGGGCAAGAAAATCTCTGCCGCAGATGGTCGCCGGTTGAGATTGGCAGTGGGTCGTTCCCCTGCTACAGAGCTGGGAGCTGGAGAGTAACTCAAGGGGTAGGGATATGGTGCGGGCGATGGCGAATTCGATGCGGGTCCAGGCTGAAGGACCTTGAGCCATTTCCTGATATTCGAACCCGAGGAAGCAGATCGTG
Source organism: Serendipita indica DSM 11827 (assembly GCA_910890315.1). Lineage (NCBI taxonomy): Eukaryota > Fungi > Basidiomycota > Agaricomycetes > Sebacinales > Serendipitaceae > Serendipita > Serendipita indica. The sequence goes on along the minus strand of CAJVGD010000012.1, from coordinate 481,298 downwards.
ATATCGAACCGCCCTGATCCTCGTCATGGGGCCAATTGCGATCCTGCTGGCGCATGTTTCCAAGGGAGGGATTTCTTTGAAGACCTCGACCATTTTGTTCACTTCCTTCATCCGGCGAGTCTCGGACAGATGGAGGCAGAGGAGCTGAGAGTGCTGCTGCATTTGGGAACAGAGGCATGGTCACGGATTGACCAGGAGCGTCTGCTGGAGATAGTCCAGCTTCAACGGCCTTTCTATGATTTCTTTGCTCCTCCAATTGATAGATGCCGGGAAAGGGCATGAGCTTGGAATCATTGTATTTGGCAAAATCCCCTGGAGATGGTGGAGGAAGAGGTGAGACACCGCGCGGGATATTGATGCTCCCCGTAGACAGGAAGCCAGACTGAGACGGTGATACTGCTGGAGACCCACTGGGCCCAGCATTGATGGTCAAAGAGGGCTGATCCTTGAAGCTGTTACCGCTCTCGCGATTGATACCACTCTCGACCTTTTCCACCCGGTCTCTTACAAATGAATTTGAACGAGATCGCCTTCGACCGATGATAGTTTGCTTGACCTTGGCCCAGCCACTGACCTTATCTGTGCTTGGTTTCCGCTCGAGCGAGGGCTCTTCGTCATGGTCAATTGTCTGAGAGTTTGTATATCCTAGGCGGGATGAATCTTGTGACTCGGATGCTTGGCGTCCTATAGGCCTATCCTTGCGACCGAAGGGCCTTCCAGATGAAGACGAGCCTTTTTCGATCGCGTCGGAGCCGGATGCTCCACTCAACCGGTCTTCTTCTGTAGTGGTTATCGCCACCGACGTTACAACGGCTTCTTTCTGTACAGGAAGGGCAGGTGCTGGAGAGCTAGACCCGCGGCCTCGGCTTTTGTAGGACCAGGTGAAGATCTATTCGGAAAGGGACGAGGGAGCACAACATCCCATTCCTCCTTGCTGGGCCCCGTCGCAGAAGACTCGACCATCTCAGCCGACTCGAGTCGCATATTGTCCTCGCGAGGTTGCTTCAAAGCCTGGTCTTCGTTTTCCCCCCCTTCTTCGTCGGTTTGGACTAGATTATGATCAATAATAGAATAAGAATCCACAGGAGACTTACAATAATAACTGTCAATCCAAGAGGCTGCAGACTTCCGGTCCCATGACCTCGGTGTCGGCCCCAATCGTCCTCCTTGCATCGGTTGGTTGGCGCTCAGCCTACCAGCATCCTCTTGTTCCACATCGGAGTGATAGCCAGAATAGTGATGAGGTTGGTCCTTTCCCGGCGTCAACACGATGCTGGTAGGGAACGGTTCAAAGTTGACCAATGGGACATCCGTTTCTTCAGCGTCATCCAATCCAGGAGCCTTGACTCTTCCCTTTCTCCCGAACCCGGTCGGCTGTCCATCTTGGCCGTATTGATGCATGACGATAGGGACACGAGCCATACCGTTCAAGCCACCAAGGCCGGGGGATGACTGACCATCTGTACTAGATAAGAGTGACGGGGATATTGAGTCGTGATGCTGACGCTGTATCGAACCTGCAATTTCGACGCTATCCACGCTAGGCCGCGTTGGTGCACCGGGCGACGAAACAGTCTCTGGAACGTCCGTCTGAGAGGGTGATGTGGGTTCCAGAACTGGGACAGGCAGCGGTTCATCCTCCTCTTCGATGAGGACTCGTATCGGACCGGGCGTTGCAGGGGTTTCTCCGCTTGCTGCTCTCAGCAGGTTCAGCCCTTGGAAGTATCGGGCTTGCATCTCTTCTTGTCTACGTATTTCTGCTTCATTCAGTTCCTCGATACGCCTGGGCCCTTCTGGCACATCAGGTGTCCGACTTGCCGAAGGCGTAGAGCCATTGATTAACGAGATGTAGGTATCAAGTGGCATGATCGGTGGAGGGGTATAGGCAGGAGAAGGCGTAGCGCGTAAAACACTGCTGTGTGGGTTGAGTATCGAAGCTGACGAGAGCGGGATAGTCGACGGCAATGGCGAAAAATGAGATGCTGGAGATGTGCCCACGCTAGCACTGGTGCCATCCGACATGAAGTCTCCCTGGCTCTGCGTATCGTGGTCGTGAGTGCTACCATCTTCAATAGTAGCGAGATGGTTAGCAGCGCTCGAGCTGGTCCTCTTGCTCCTCCTCCGTCGACGCTTATTCTCTCGAGCAACAATTTCAGGCATAACGAGCACCTCATCTATACCAGTGTTGACCACAGTCTCATCGAAGCTCAGCCCCCCAACGGTGGCCGATGTGTCATGGGGCTCTGGAGATGACATCTGGACCGGCATCGCAGACGGTGGGTCTAGAGTTGCTGCTGCTGTTCTTGGGGTAACTGGCCCAACCCTGCCACGAATCTTTTGCAACATGGCAGCTCTGGCGACAGAGCGTTCTCCCCCAGCGACAGTATTGCTTCTGGAAACCAAGGTAGCTGGAGGTGGTGTATTCATCGCATTTCTTGTCTCGGATATGCCAGAGCTCGTGGGACTTGCGGCGTCAAAACGAGAGGGACCAAACGGAGGGAAAAGATCCGTGTCCGCTGGGGACATGTTCCCTCCAAGTAGTTTATGAAGAGCATGCGCTCTTCCTACACTGACAGAGCGTGAAAGACCACCCGCTGTGTAATTCGACTGAAGTTCTGCCAATGGAAGAGGGCTCGAGGCACCGATGGGAACAAACGGGGATGTACCGTTGGCAAAAAGGGGAGAGAGCTGCTGAAATGTGCCAATGGGCGAGACAAACGTTCGATTTCGCGGCGCGGTTGGGGTGATGGAGGTATCCGAAGGAGTGACGGGCTCTGGCGCCAGCATCCCCGACAAGTCGAGATGTTGAGGGGGCTCCTGCTTCTTTTGAGACTCGGAAACGATCGAGTCCAACAGCGCTGTTGCTGGGGATGCCACTCGTTGAATGGGTGTGATCACGCTCGTCGTGCTGCTAGGTGGGATTTCGAGTTTTGGCGTCCCGGAGCGACTACCCCGCGACCTTGAGCGCCTTCTACGACCTCTAGTAAGAGCAGGTGCAATAGCTTGATCAATCTCGCCATGAGTTTCCGGCTCTGGATGTTCAATAGAAGGCGATGCAGGTCCGGTATCGTCCACCAGCACCGAATCTTCTTTTTCTGGACTTGGTTTCTGAGAGTCGGGCTTTGGACGATCGTCTACGGTCGATGGCAAATCTCCCGCCGTCGTAAATGGAGTCGTCGCAACGCTAGCACTCTGGCTCGCACTCGTAGTTGTGTCTTGCAGTTCTCCGTCTGATCCGTGAACCGCTGGTCGTCGTCCATCCTTCATCCTGGGGAGAGAGGCAGCCCGTTTCAGGCGCGCAACCGATGCGGCGCGCACATTTGCAGCGGGTTTAGAAGCACTTTCCATCTCTCAAGCTGTAGAAGAGGGTTGATTAATTGCCAATAATTCCCCAGAGAGACCAACGATGCAAGACAACGCGGAAAGCGTGTTAGCGTGGGCAGTTTGCCAACTCGAGAAAAGGCACACCTTCCATGCGCTACAAGACGGATAATATCAACCAAAGGTGGATGGAATTATGGGCAAGGCCTCTGTAGAGAGGCAATGGGCGAATAAACTGGGTGAAAGGGTCGAGGTTCAACTTTGTGAGACGCGGTACAGCTTGGACCTGACCTCGACTGGTATTAAGCAAATGGGCAAACGCAAGAAATCTTCACGTAAACCAGGACCATCAAAGAAAAAGGAGCCACTTGGTGCGTTGGAATATGCGCCTGCTGGATGCGCAATTGATAACGTATGACAGAGACGACATTTGCGTGCATATTCTGCCATCACGAAAAGTCTGTCGCATGCAAGATTGACAAGAAGGAGCTTCTCGGACATCTCTACTGTAAAATCTGTGGCCAGACATTCCAGACGAGAGCAAACTGTACGTTTAGCACACCGTCGCATGCTCGTACAAGGAAACTGGGAAGCTAATGTGACACTATTAGATCTAACAGAACCCGTGGATATCTTTGCGGATTGGATTGACGCGAGTGAGGCCGCGTCCAAGCTTAACAGCCAGTCTATCCGGACACCAATCAGCCCGACTGCACCAAACGCAGGACCTTCTCGCTCGTCTAGGCACGTTGCACAAGATGAAGAGGAGAGACCGACAAGACGCTACGTCGAGGCCGACTCGGACGACGATTAGATACCACCATGTACTTTTAGTACGACAGCGTATACTCGCATGACTTATCCTATTCAGATTTCAGTGTTGACCAGGAAGAAATGAGTGTGCAGAATGGAAACGCGTTCGCAGTACGAGCAAGAATGTACAGAGAACCTAATAAGCCTTTTTCTGAGTCAATGCAAGATGTGCGCTGTGCTCGTCGTAGGGGTTTTTCGAGAGAGGAATCTCACGCCACAGGTCGGGAGTCAAGAACGCATATGTCTTGGTGAGCTGCGAGAGAGTCAGTTTTGAATAAGATAAAGTATACTTTACATACCGCGGCAAACGTCGCCTTCAAGAAGTTACCCATGGTCGCGGTGCTACCCTTGGACTGGGTGTAGCAGTCCTGCACACCAGCGAGCTGGAGCAATCGCTTCGAGGCAGGAGCAGCAACGATACCCGTACCACGAGGAGCAGGGATGAGACGGCACATGACGGATCCAACCTTGCCAGAGACCTTGCTCGGGACAGTATGTGGCTCCTGGAGAGCAGCACCCCAGTAACCTCTTCGGACGGGGATAACCGAAAGCTTGGCCGTAATGATCGCACCACGAATGGCAGTCGCGACTTCCTTTGCGCACTTGACGCCCAGCCCGACGTGACCATCAAAGTCTCCAATAGCCACAAACGCCTTGAAACGCGTCCTCTGACCAGCACGTGTCTGCTTCTGGACGGGCATAATCTTCATGACCTCGTCCTTGAGCTTGGGCAGGAAAAAGTCGACGATTTGGTACTCCTTGACGGGGAGCGAGAACAGATAAATCTCTTCCATTGACTTGATCTTTCCATCCTTGACAAGACGTCCGAGCTTGGTCACGGGCACCCTAAGTCCGGGGGGTTCAAATCTACGCGTTTGCTGTGGTAGGTCACTCACCAATCCTTCTCCTCGTCACGCTTAGCTCCCCTTCTGGGTCCACGACGTCCTCCACGTCCACGGTCTCCTCGTCCTCGCCCAAATCCGCCACGGCCACGTCCAGTATCAGCCATTTATTCGTTTGCGAGCGTAGATTTCTACATCAAATGGGATGAGCATGCAAAGACCAATCTATGCATGCTAATTTTACCTTGAAGGAAGTCTCAACGACAATGTCGCACGGCTCAGCTTTGGGTGTTGTTTGTGCGTGTTTGGCGCCCCGTGGACTCTGGTCAACCAGTGGATTTCGAGGAGAGCGGACGACGTCCAATATGCTATTGATACAAATGCATACGCTGTGTACAAAATCCCGTACGACTCGCTAGAATGCTCAACTATTAGATCTTCATGGGACCCGTCGTCGCTTCTGTTTTTCCAAGAGTAGTTCCAAAATCTTTTCTATTGTTGCCATTGCATCGAGCTGGTCTGAGTCTGTGCAGTACTTTTGTCAGCATCGACGCCTTCGCGCGCAAAGTCCAAGAGGCCATCCTCTACATCCGCCTTGACAAACCCCTTAGGCGTCTCGGGATGCGACTTGAGCGGGAGATAGGTCGTAAGCGTGGCCATCATAGATGACAAGGGCGTGACATTTTCCGACGTATTCGTAAGGTCAGGCGACGACGACGCATCGTCTGTAGGAGAAACGGCAGGGCTGGGACTAGACCCTTTGAACTCTTCAAGATCCAACCTCCTCCGCTTGGCAGCAGAAGACGGCGTCGAGGGCATCGACTCGAGTTCCTGCGACGCACGCTTCCGACAAAACGGCGGCGAGAGTGACCCCACGGGCGTCGTCGGATCGTTTCCGCTGACTCGCGAGATTGTGACATTGGTCGCACCGGTCGAGGGCGTGCTCAGCATCGACGCTGGATCCGGAGTATCGCTATACGGGGGTGTCGCAGGATGTTGGACGAGTTGGATAGGCGTCTGGTCGTTGGCCGCACGGTCATCGGCTTCGGCAGTGACCTCTTCCATGGGCAAATCACTTGGGTCTCTTGCAAAGGATTCGTCCTCTTCATCGTCGCTTTCCATTTGATACATTGGGTCAACGTCGTCCGTCTCTTGCTCAGCCTTGCGCGCCGGGGGCTCATTGATCACAATACCACCCGTTGGAGCCTTTCGTTGAGAGCCGCGTAGACGCTCCTCTTCTTGAATTTGACATGCACGCTTGCAGATGCCACACTGACAAGCGACGAAAGGATGGATAGACTTGATCCACAGGTTGGTAATCCACTGGCGCGTGTACTGTGGAGTACACCCCAGTTGAGAGGAACAAATGGTACAGATTGGACTTGTCGAGCCTCGACACCAGTCACCTCGAGTTCTGGCATGTCCGGAATGGGGCTGCGAGGAGACTTGGAGACATCGCTTGTCGTTATTGTTGCAGCCACAAACTCGGGAGATTTGGCGTCTTTTGATTGCGCGGCGGGTGGCGGGGACGGCGTCGTTTTCGATGTCGAGTTGGTCCCATCTGGAGACTCGGTGAAAGTGGCAGACTCACTTGAGGCAGACGAGGATGCGTCGCTAATGCGCCGAGCACGAAGCTCTGCCAGCTTTCGACTCCTCCAATTATAGCCCGTGACCCAATACTCCTGCTTGAGCAAGCGATCCCAGACATCCTCCATCGTCCAGGATTGCAATCGCTGGCCGGGATCACTGATGCGCCACGGAGCGGGCTCCTGGTTATCAAACTCGAAAACTTTCGAGTCGACCAGGCACGAGTCGGTGACCTCTGCGATAATGTTCTTGAATGCCGTCTCGAGAATGTCTACCATAGTCTGATGCCACAGGGATTGGAGGATTTCCTGAAAGTCATAGGAAGGGATAACATAGAACCAAGTAGCCACTTGTCGCTCGCCACGGATCGGGTGGTAGACTGGGGTAGGAATAGCTTGAGCACCTTGCCAATAAAAGGGTAGACGATAGCGATTTTGAGAGAGTTCCAAGATGTCAACAGGAGCAAACCAGCCGCCTCCCAGGATATGAGTTCGCATAAAGTCGCGCATCGCGAGCTCTCGGATCGAGGGGTCACTATACATGACCACGGCGTCCTCTGGATCCGAGTTCATGGCCTCTGCCATTGGCATACCACGTAAGAGGCGATCTGCGGCGACTGCTTGCAAGGAAAAGTCTTTGATCTTGGTGTTAACGGCGAGCCACCTTCGCTCCTGAACTTGGATGCAGAGGCTCTGCACCGACCCCTCACCAAACGCCTGATAGTTGGAAAAAAGTTCGTCCATGTCGACGGCTTGAGCGATACTGAGGTTGAGTTTGTGCTGGCGCATCTGGCTCCGGCAGGCGTCTGTCCTACATTGTTCACAAGTGTAGACGAGGCTGGAAAAGTACGTGTCCTCGTCATCCACTGGGGACAATGTTGATTGGTACTCTGGGGGCTCTTCGCGGAGGACAGTGTCGTCTTTGAGACAAACTCCACAAAAGCCATGCTGCTCGTGCCACTTGCATATGGCAATCTCGCCGGCAGCAAACGAATAGCTCGTGGCGCCGGTGAGAGCAAAGTTGAGGCGTCTAGAATAGGCAACGCAAACGGCACAGACCAGGGAGCGGGCGTGGTGGAAATGGGCTCTGGTGATCAGCTGTTGCGAGCGAGGGGAGTTGAACCACGTCCGTAAGAGCGTCTCTAGCATTTTCTCATCGGCACCGTAGATGTAGCGGGTCAAGTTGTCCCAAAACGTGCAAGTGGCCACTAGGGTAGGATTATCAGTTGGCTGTCCTCGACGCATCGCGAGGTGAAAGGATCACTCACTGGCAGAGTACCAGCGACTACATACAAAAGAGAGACTATCAAACGCCCGGGCAGCGCTGAGAGCGCGAAGACGGTTGTAGGTGTCTGCATAGCAGTTGTCGACGGGTGTAGTGATTTGCTCGTACTGGAGCATAAATACTTGCTGCGAAATGATACTGTGGCAGGACACGAAGAGAATGGTCAGCCACTCGTCGTCGGAATCGAACAGGCGCGAAGCGAGTCAGAGGCCGGGCAGGCGTCTACGCTGTTCAAGACGACGTAGAGCTCTCCAACGCTTCGAGTGAGACAGCCGTGACGCGCGATTTTGGGCGTCCTTGCTGGAGTTTGGCCCACGCAGCGCGAGCGGAGTCGACGCGCCCAAGGGCTTGTTGCTAGCCAGGATAAATTGACAAAATAATGCTCAGACAGTTCTGAGACACCGACGTCACGTCGTAAACCGCTCGCAGTAGCGCATCTCGCGCAGAGTGCCACAACGTAGAGGACGCGGACTCACTGCAGGAGCTCTGGCGGGAGATGGGCCCAGCCTTTTGCATTTTTCTGCTTATTCCCCATTATTTGCAGATTATCCAACGTTGGCACGCGCAGCGTCTGGCGTCCTGGCCCCTTGGAATTTGTTGGTCGATGGTCAGCGTAAGCAGGAGGCCGAGTTGCGCCCTGCCCGATTCATGAGCCTGGCCCGGTATCTCAGTGCACTTCTAATGATTAGAAAGAAAACAAGAAAACAAAATTGATTATTCCCGGTCAGCGCAAGAAAAAAAGGACAGGCACAGTGGGCCCTGCCGGGTATGCCGCACGCGGCTAGTGATTAGCAAGGGGGGATAGTACAGAAGCAAAGTCATGGCACCTGGCATAGGCCGCGGATCCTTGCCAGTACGTCTCGTAAATACGTCGTCAATGGTCGTACAAACAGGTCATGAGTGGTCGTAATCAAGCGAGCGAAAGGGGTGAGCAGAGAGCGAGCTAAAAGCTAGAGGCGCCGCCAGCGTGGGGCAGGTGCCTCTGACACAGACAGGCGAGGCTGGCACCGTCGAGCGAAGGAGAAGTTTGGATCAAAGGGACTGCTTCCCTGAGTTTGTGGTGTATGTTCGTGTTGGATCCTTGCGGGAACTACCAGGGTGATGCCGGACTCTTTGTCACTACTCCCGTCCGTGCATTCATCATCATCAAACCATGCACTCGGCAGCGACTTTTTCCTCGAACCGATCGACTTTTTGCGCAACGTCTTGGAGAGCGAAAGTTTGCATGGCTGTCCTCCCTCGAGCGAGTTGTTGCGAGACGAAGCATCTCTCAATGGTTTCCGAGATGCCGAATCTTGCGAATTGGACTTTCCGTGCATCGAGGCGATGCCGTTCTTAATCTTTTGTCGCATTGTCCTTGGAGGATCGATATCGTCAGTAGGCAGAATTTTGGCATCGAGACGTGAATGCTGAAGAGGAGCACTGCTCTGTTTCACCAGTTGCGGCGGGTAGCTACCACCAGCAAGAGGAGAGAACAAGCCACCTCTCCGACGCGATGCTTTGACGCACTGTACCTCTAGCGAGGGGTCGACAAGAGAGTAATCAGGAGGTGCGTCGAGAGGCCGGCGATTCTGCGACTTGGCTGGGGGGTAGGTTTGTGCCCTAGCTGGAGTGTGGTTGATCAGACGGGTAGGGAGTGGCGGGAGCGGACGTGGCTTCTTCACCGTTTCACCCACGGAAGATTTGCGCGGACGAGTAGCCTTGTTGACTGGGGGAGGTCCAGTGCTGATGTCCGTTCTGAAAAAGGCTGCCCAATCCGTCGCAGGCGCAGACATCGGTGGCTTCTTCGGCGCCTTTTCCACAGGTACGAAAACCGTAGACCCCACGTGCTCGTCAAAGGGTATGCCTTTGCATTTGAAGCTGTCCACGCTACTGGGTGTCTTGACGGCCAATCCGCTGTCGGCGGTGCTGAACGTCCAGGTGTCCAAGGAAGGATCACGAGAGACATCAACGACACAACGGAGTCCCAAGGGCGGGGGTCTCCGTTGACGCACATGGCTAGGCAAGCTGGGCGCGGTGTTCTGGGCCAGAGGACAGTCCGTAGTGAGCGTTGGCTTTTCTCCATCTACTTCGACAATGCAACGAAGATGAGATGGAGTACCACTTCCTTTACGCGTAAAGCTGCCGATCGAGCTGGCAGTAATGGCCGATTGACATTCACAGTCCGAGTCCGATTCGGAATCGTAAGAAGGGACGAGTATAATACTTCGGTCTGATGGATGTCGACTATCAGGAATCACGCAACTTGATCTCCGACGAGTGAAGCTACTGCTCCGTGACGAGGCAACTGACGGTGCGGGCGAGTTGAAGATGAAGCCTTGAATGCCCTCACGTTGATCCGTAGAGCGTATATGCGCCAGGAGTTGACTCAAGGATACTTTAGACTTGCGCTAAACGAGCTGTTAGGTCCGTTGGGTCGGCGATCCATGATGGGCTCACCCGCGGAGGTTCGGTTGGAGACGTGAAACGGGGATCCATTGGCTGAAAAACGAACAAGAAATCGAAGACAGACTCAAACGAATGAAAGAAAAGGGAATGGGAGAGGCGTGAGGCAGAGGGAGAGGGAGGCCGGATCGGAAATCGAAGAGGAATCCTCTGCTGGCCACGAGAAGGCCCAAACACGCGAGTTTATAGAAGATTTATAGGATTATTCAGGGCGCGCTGTTCTACGCACCACGGTAGGAGGGGTTCAACCAGATTGGGAAACAAGGAGCATTCAGTCCGCACTCAAACCACACTACCACCAGAACGAAAACAGAAGTCTTTGATAACACAAGTTAATGTACACAGCACTCGAGGGCGCGCCCTGGACGTCAGTTACGCAGTTGCGACGTAGAAAATCAAAAGTCCGTGGTCAATCCAAGGCTTCGGGACACGTGGAAGACGGCACTAAAGCCCCCAGGCTGCAAGCGTAAATTCACTGCCAAACTCCATATTGTAGCCTCCATCCATACCCTCCGCGAGGAACGCTCCGGTCGCAGGCTGGCTCACAAGAGATGTAATCGGTAGCCAGGGGTCAAAATGTCCTCCAGAAGTCGGCTGTGCCGGCGCAGGCTGGTACGTTAAGGGGATCGTGGGCGCTAGCATCGAGGAGGGTGTAGAGAGAGCAGATGGACGAGTAGGCGCTTTATGACGAGGGCGCGGGGCAGTGAGATCGCGGCGAGAATGCTTGATATGGAGCTTAGCACACACTTCTTCAAACGTCTCCCACTTTGGTGCAGGGTACGGTCCATCGTGCTGGGTGTGGTATACTTGCCAGTGCGCCTTCATCACATCTGCGCGCCCGGAATAGAGGTAATCACAAGGTTGTCCACCCTTCGTTCCCGGACAACGTGGGCGTTTCTCTCTTGGAATATGCTGCCACTTGTGGCGGGAGACTTGGAAATACTTGGGGAAGTGTGCACCGCATCCGACCGGACAGAAAAGCCTGGTCTCATCTTGCTCCTCTTCCGTCTGGTAATCTGATTCCACTCCCTTTAGTTCGCTGACTGCAGGAATGTCCGAGGGGCTGACGGAATCGTTCGGAGGTGTGGCGGGATGACCGTGTTCGGCACGGAAATGCAGCTCGCGGGTGGCATGGTTCAGAAATACGAGAGTACACTCTTCGGCTTTGCACTTGAAGCTAAGCAGGCTGTTAGCAAGGTAAAAAAAATCTGAGGTGGGACCGACCCTTTCGTCAGCTGGTCCCGGCGCGAAGTATATTTGGCCTCGTTAGACTTCTGTGATTAGATAAGTCTATCTTCTACAGTAGGGCGCACAATGGGACGAACCGAATTGAAGAGCTGAGCAATCTTCGGCATTGTCGACAATGAGTTGCTAGATTCTTGGGTAGACGATAGAACAGAAAGGATGGGTTGAAAAGAGGATAATGAGCATCTTTGCAGGCGATCTGCGGTCTTTTATAGTGCGACTGGCTTGATGCTTGGAGCCAGGTGGTTCGAAGAGTTCAAGTCCAATCAGTAGGTGAGCGGCTGCGAGTGTTGTGGTTTTTCGGTCCTCGATATGGGATGTTTACCACCTTGCTTTGTGCCGCGCCGCCAGACGTGTGCACGCAGGCGACGGCCGGAACAATAGCAGTGGCTCACTGGCCCAAAGCGACAGCCAAACCTGCAGACATGCCCTTGGCCCGCCTGTATATGAACCAGTAGACTCGCCAGATAGGAATAAGGTTGGGGATCGACAAGTTGGAGTCTGTGTGGGCGTTGTGGATTGGTACAATGGAATTACGAGGATGATAGGCTACGTCTTGCTTCATTCTGATGTAGAGTTCGATTCCTGGGTCCCCAAAGCCTGAGCAATACACTAATAAGGGGCACTCCGATTGTCGCCTTTGGACCCTCCCACGGCGGCACGAGCCCTATATAAACTCAGTACCAAACTAAGGGTAAGAGAGACTACCTACGCTGCACGAGGCCTTTCGATGCCATGTATCTTGCTCAAGTGTTTGTCCAGATCAAATTTGCGGGTGAACGCGCGATCACTAGGTCATCTCAGTGCACTTCTTGAAAGCATAATGCAACATACCAGTCCTTAATGCTACAAGGGAAGAATTTAACCTTTACGTGCTTGGAGAAGAAATGGTCTATGCATTTCTGCAATGTTGTCTGGAGATTGCATCCTGGCCAGCAGCAATCGTGGTACTTCATTCCACCCTTTGAGCCCTTGCCCGTAGTACGAACGGGCAGAGGCGTCCCTTTGAAAAACGGCTCCATACGTTGGGAGGCAGGGCGCTGGGGAGAGTGACCTTGTGCTTGGAGCTCCATCAACAGTTCCGACAGGTTATCCAAAAAGGCGGAATAGTCTTTCTCCAAATCTAGACTAGCCTCCTGCGCCTGTAGCAGAGCTTGCCTATAAGTCTCACTCAGGGTGCTCGCGCTCTGAGCAGGACTGAGAGCGGGGGATGACAGTTGGTAAGGGGTGACCGTCGGCGTCGCCTCCGTGTCAGAATGGCTGTGGCTCGGTGGCGAAACGTCGATTGGTGTGATCGGGATATCCGGAATCATGGCATTTGTATCGATGGTGTGGGAACACAAGGCAGGTGTGTCTTCGATGAGGGCAAATAGCCTGCCTTCCTGGGCGAGCGCATTGTGCACTTCTGGCACCGGCGAGAGATGCCCATGTCCTTTCTTGGATTGTGAACCTAGGATAGATGAGGATCCTTTTGTTCAACTATGTAAATAACGAGCAGGCGCAGCGTACCAGTGGTCATACAGCAGTAGCGAGAAGACGCGGGGGGGAACAAGACTGTCGAGAGTGGCCGAATCTAACGTAAATCTGGGAGCTTATAAGGATCAGAGAGGAACGGAAATGCTCCCGGGCAAGTTAACCTACCTGCGAGACTGCAATGAATTTACACGTGCCCAGATGACGAGCGAAGAGTGCGTGGAGTAGGACTCGGGAAAGATTTGGGAGAGTCTCCGTGCAAGAACGACCGCGCGGGCGTTGAGTAGTGTTCGGAGAAGATCGTCTACCTGACGGACGGCGTCGTTCGTCAAGTCGTAAGAGGTTTATAATCGAGAGATATTTGATGCAATAAACAGGATATTCCGCCGTGAAAGAAGACGAATGCGGTAGGGTCCAAGTCCCGACCTGCAACCTGCGGGTTGGCCACCCATTTTCTAGAGTCTGCCGTCTCCTGACAAGAATCGCCAAAGAGGCAGCAAGATCAGGGGAATCTGTCAGAAGACTCATCCCGAGGCTGGGGAAGCAATCGAATACAAAGCGGACGACGCAGACCATTAGTCCAGATGGGTGGATGAGACATTTCAAGAATTCACATTCGTACTCTCAAGAGGTGGCAAAATAAGAGAAAAATTACAATTCAATTACAAAATGACGGTCTAACCAAAACCGGAGCGGTATCCGAGGGTGCGTGTCAGTGACAGTGACTATAGGAGTAGCCAATGCATCCCGGGCACGAAACCTGCTCCAAGTTTGAGAAAGTTTCGGGAAAAAAACGTGGCATACCTGGGGAGCGCACATAGGGTAGCCTGCAGGCTGGGGTGCTGAAGGGTACATTATGCCTGGATACTGGACAGGATTGGTGGCCATTCCAGCATACCCAGGCCCCATAACAAAAGGCTGATGCATATAAGTGCCAGAACTATCAATCGTTCAGCATAACTAGGCCTGTGACACGTCAAGGGAGTCGCCAGGAAGCGTTGACGCCGACCAGAAACTCCCTCGGGGTGCCTTTTTTCCTCGCACCGTGAGGTAGGGAGAATTCCCTGAGAGAACATGTTGAAATACTCATTGTCGGATGCGAATGGCTGGCTCCCGTAGTTCCCATTCGGGACTTGGTTGGCTGGCATGAAAGGCGGGTTAGGCGGGTTATGCATACTGCCGTAAACTTCCGAATGTTCATCAGGTGCGACGATTGACCTTGTTAATTGTCGTTGAGGAGCCCAAATTGGAGCAGGTGGTAGCTGAATGAACGGAGGGTCGTAGAAAGAGGGAGCAGGAGGTGCATAAACTGGTGGAGCATATCCAAGGTTGTCAGGCTGGTTTTGAGGTAGGGGTTGCGGGAGTGCACTGTGACTTGGTACACGAACGGGACGGGCATTCAGGTGATATGGCGCTGGTCGAGCATGATGGCCAGTGTTATGTTGTCGGGGTTGAGTAGCTGAGTGAGCAGTGGGAGGGTTGATCTGAACCGTGTTGTGATTGCCGATCACCACTGGACCGCTTGGAGGCCTTTCGCCAGAGAGGTTCAAATCAAGTGCGGATTGCGGAACGTCTCGGCTCAAGGCTGGTTGCTGGTGGGCCCTGATTTGATTTATCATCTCTTGCAAAGGAGCCTTGGGTCCTTTGTATTTGTGTTTCGTCCTCAGGTGTCGCTTCATGTCCCATTCCTGTTTGGTCGTTATAGGACTGGCATCTCATTAGCGTATGTCATTCGAGCAGTTTGGACTGACCACTTTTGCACAGGGCACCGATACCCAATTGGAGCATGCATTGAGCCGAGCAGGTGGTTCCTCGCGTGCGAGTATGTGCTAGGGCCCATTTCACAGTGCCGTACCCCAAGCGTCCATTCATCTGCCGTGTTGCCTGGTACCATCATCCCCTTGAACGTCTCAACGCTGACGCCCTCCAAGCCCTCCGTCTTGGCCTTTTCGAGAAAGGCGAGAGTTGGCTCTTCGTGCTCGTAGTCGGGTCCAATCGCTTCGTAGAGCTTTTGTTGGTTTTCGTCGAGTTGGCCGTATCGCATCCCAAGTCGAGGATGAATGCCGTACCACCTGTGATCTCTGGGACCGTAGTCTGCACCCAGGCAGGTGAACCAGCGGCCTCGACAGTTGGGTCGAAGGATATCTGGGTCATCCTCCTCCTCCTCTTCCGAATCAGAGTCGGAGTGGTCGCGACATTTGTATACCGGCTTTTTGGGCTTGGGAATGGTGGTGGGTCCTGTCGCCACAGGCAAGCCCACATCGGAAGGATCTGGCCCTGGAGGATTAGAATCCACAGAGTTGGGCAAATGCTCACTAGGGGTTTGTGTCATTGGTGACGGCGGCGTGGATGGAATGTGAGGCTCAAAAGTCCTGGACTGGGGCATTTCGTCTTGGGCCTAGGGAGGGAAAGAAGGCAAAAATGACAAAGGGACCATGTCGAAAGGCAGGCCTTTTGTAGGTTTGGGGAGAACCGAGAACCTGGACACGAGACAAAGCCAACATCAAACCAGGACACGGACCAGACGAGGGCGCTAAAAGAGACACGAGGCGAGTCTTCTGGGATCGGTTGTTTTGAAAAGGTAGTGGAGGAAGTCGCTGAATGAAGTGTTTGCGGGTCGACATGTACGAGGCTGGCAAGCCCTAATATGTCCATCGGAATGTTCGATGTCAAAGCAAATAACCTACCTGTGGATCAATGTGACCATGGACGCCCCTTGCTGAGTGTCGGTTGCGGCCTATGGCTATGAACCACGGTGACAAAACATGCTTCCGAACGTAAAATACGGCTGGTCTATTCAGTAAAAGTTGAATTGCCTTGAGAGATGCGCCCAGGTCATCCCAAGTAGTTGCATATCGAGCAGGTCCTTCCAAGTCGGCGCCTTTCTGTCAGATGTTGAACCCTTCTAAAACCAGCCCGGTGAACATTTTATCCATAATTCTCTCAAATGTCGTTGAAAATATCGTCGACGTTGCCGGGTCAAGCTTGGCGGGATGGTCAGCGGCAGTGCCTATGTGCCAAAGGATCTTGCTGGCTCCTTGAATCTTTGACACGAACAACGACGAACAAGCCAATGCTCCATGTTGCCTTCACGCCTCGTCTTTGCTAGTGGCAGCCTCCAAGTCGCTCCAGGCTTGACTACAACTTCACGGTTGACCCCGCTCGTCGTAGGTAGGCCCAGCTTGGTTCGTTATGTGACAGCTGGAAGACCACCATTACGGTCACGCTTGACAAGAACTCCTCTACGAATAAAAAAGGAGGCGGTAGAGGATGTAGACGAGCCACAAAATGGAGATAAAGAGGCGCAACACCGGAGAATGATTGACAATAACAATCCAAATCCCGTAGTTAGCTTACCTGGAGGTATTATGTGGCCTTTTACAAGCTCTTCTGCGACGGACGCGGCGTTGACCACGGTTATTGGCCTCGGGCTCGGTGAGTTTGCCGTCGCACGCCGCTAGCGAAGCATATGCTAATCTAAATAGTCTTCCTGGGTGGTGTAGCATACTTAACATGGTACAAATGGCGCGTGTTGGACAAAGTGCGCACCCCGTCATTCCTGGTCGAAACCCCACTAAACTTTCTCGTTATGCCAGATGGAACAAGCCTTTGCCAAAGTAAAATACTATTTCACTCTTTTTAACCTTTTACTGATCTATTCCGATTACACAGGGATACGATCCGGCTCTTGAGCTTGCGGTGCACGTCCCCAAACGTTCGGCAAACAGTGACGGTTCGGATTCCGTCACTTACTTGGATTCAGAGAATCTCCGACGAAAGGAGCAATCAAGAGTAGACGAAATTGTCAACGGCACAGAGACGGGCCATTACTTCTTGCTCATTGGAGCTAAAGGCGTTGGGAAAAGTACAATGATTCTGGAAGCTATGCGAGCTATCGGTCAGTAGTCTAGAGCCGGATTCCACACAGCTGAACATTTTCCCCAGATGCGGAGGGCGTAAGTATCTGTGAAGCGCATCCAGACCTCGAGGTCTTTCGGCTTCGTCTTGGCAAGGCATTAAACTTTGAGTACAATGAGGATACCCAAACCGTATGTCCTTTTTCAATTGCAGTGCTAAAGCTGATCAGCTGGTCAGGGTCTTTTCCAACGTCGTGATCCACGTGAAGGTGGGTGTTGAGCGTTTGGTATGCATTATCGGCCTGACTCACTTTAGGTGGACCGGCACTCGACATTGAAAGAGGTGAGTGACACCTAGTATTCATTCCGGTGCTCTAACACCCTTTTAGCCTTTAATAAACTGGAGAAAGTTGCACTTCGATGCCACAAGAAGAGGGGAAAGCCGCTCGTCCTCATCATCAACAATGTTCACATGTTCCCAAATGATGACTCGGGAAAGAACCTCTTGGTGCAGATTCAACAGAGGGCGGAAGCCTGGTGCGAGAGTGGTAGGTGTATATCAACAGCCAGTAGCATGGCTCACTGTTGTCTAGGTATCCTAACCGTGGTGCTTGCCTCGTAAGTCGTGTCGAGCTCCATGGCGGGAGTAGCTGACCTCTCGATAGCGATGATCTGTGGCCCTATATGACTTTGCGTGCGTGTTCCTCCCTTATGAAAAGGCCGTGCTGAGCAGTAACATAGGGAAGACGAGTAACAGGATGCAAGTTATCTCGATTAGTGACCTGGATCCCAAGGCTTCAGCCCACGCCTTGCGCAATATGCGCAAAAACTCTCAATGGAAAGTCAACGATACCGAAGGCGCCGTCGAGGAAGCAGCCTCCATTGTTGGAGGCCGTTTAGCCTACATTAACAAAGTGTCCCATGGACGCAATATGGTGGATACCGCAAAGCAAATGCTTGCGGAGGAAAAGGCATGGCTCTTGAGTCAGATTGGACTCATTAGAGACTGCGACGACGACGTGATGGACGAACAAAAGTGGTCGTCGTGCTCTTGGTTGCTACTCCAGGAGTTTGTCAAGATGCGAAAGGAGCAAGAAAAGGAGAGGGACGAACGTATTGCAGCCTTTCAGGCTGAGCATCCTGGGCAACCATTTATTGCAGAACCACTCGACCTGCCCATCATTCCATATCATCAATGCCGGCAGTTGATGACGAGGACAGACTTTATGGAAGGTACGGTACTGACTTTGACGGGGAGAATACGCTTCTCATTCGTTGCAGATTTGGATCGCCTGAACATCATCACCATTGATACCCGACTAGGAGTCAAGCCAGACTCGATGCTAACCTTGCAAGCCGCGCGAGAGGTGGTCGAGGAGGACGGGTTTGACGAGCTCCTAGAGAGCGTTCGAGAACGTATCGACGAGATTGAGAGCTTGCACCGCACGCGAGAGCTGACCGTGAGTAACTGCCACTGCGTCATTTTGGCAGAAATTCTGACGACATCACAGTTCAAGGATCTTGCCGAGGGCGACAAGCTGCGGTTAGCGATTGACAAAGGCTCGTAGGAGCGTGTGCGTGGCATAGCCTTGGAGACTTCGGCAGCCATTTATATTCTGTTTTAGAGTATTGCTCCTGATAATAATACGGGTTTCCTTTGGTTATTGCCGGCCGTCGGTGCGATCAATCCCGCTCGCTTTTGAACTCCTGCCACGATCCCCATATTTCACCCGGTGCCCGCCAAAACGTCCATTGGACGGTAGCGACATAGGACGACTCTTTCTTTTATCAACCTCGATTTTTACGCAATTTTCCTACGACCCTCGGCGCTGCGGCTCGTCTTATTGGCGACGAACCCCGGGGCATTCACCACCATAGATTGGAACGTATTTCGCCTATAAGGACTCTTGAAGAATGTCTAGCATCGATATTGGAAACTTAGTCAGTGCGTAAATGCCTCTTGATCAATGGCTGGTGACGTTGACATGCACCTTCTCAGACAACTAGTGAGACTCTAGCCACCCCCGGTGGGGCTATACTAATATAGCAATCTTCTCCAGCAATAATCATCTTTCTGCGGTCCTTCCAAAGGCCGTGGGCTCAAATTTGGTTTTGTGGTCTGCAGGATCGGTGAGGTTTCGGGTCTCGGCGGACGCTAGCACTCATGCTGACGACACTAGCTCGCAGTAGTCTTTCTCTTCAACATTCTGCGACCTCGAAACAAGGTAATCATCCACCTCCGCGATTGTCCCAGCTCGTTCCACCCCTTGCTCCCCCCGCACCTACTGCATCAATCGCTAACAAGGAAATTTTTAGATCATTTACGAACCCAAAGTCAAGTACCACGAGGGCAACAAGGCACCACCACCGATCGACAATGGGTTCTTCTCCTGGGTCAAGCCACTCTGGTCAACTTCGGAAGATGTCCTTTTGGAAAAAGTCGGCTTAGATGGTGTTACCTACCTGAGATTTCTCCGCATGATGTCTTGGATCTTTCTCTTGGTTTCGGTCCTCACCTGCGGCGCACTAATTCCGATCAACATCTCCTACAACTACAAGAATGTTGACGCAAGGACGAGGAATACCCTATCTATCTTGACCGTCCAGGATGTGCAAGGCACCACCCTCTTCTTCCGTACGTTCCTGGAAATTGTGAGAGGTATTCTTATTCTGACAAGGTTTATAGACGTCGCCGCCAGCTATATCATCAACATCATAGTCCTCGTGTTCGTCTGGATGAATTGGCGCAAGATGGTCGCCCTTCGCTATAAATTCTTCAGGTCAGACGAGTACATCAAGTCTTTCTATGCAAGAACTCTTATGATCCTCAACGTCCCGAAGAAGCTCCAGTCCGACGAAGGTCTTCAAGCTCTTTTTGCCGGGCTCCAAATACCTTATCCCGCAACATCCGTGCACATTGGCCGTCGAGTGGGCCAATTGCCTGAGCTTGTCGAGTATCATAACGACACCGTACGGTCGTTTGAACAAGTGCTCGTGAGCTATCTCAAGGGTGGCAAGATTGGCAAGAAGCGTCCTACCATCACCATGGGTGGCTGCCTCGGTATGGGTGGCGAGAAGAAGGTAATGGCATTAGGGGTCATATCCTCGGCACTGAACCAGTTCTCTAGGATGCCATCGAATTTTATACCCGCAAATTGGCAAAGACCGAGGCTGCTGTTCAAGACTGGCGTGAGAGAAACGAACACAACAAGCCCGAGGTATGTTGTTCGATTGGATATGGTTGACTAATGCTCACCTTCTGCAGAACTATGGCTTTGCCTCGCTCGTATGTTTGTCGCCTTAATTTTGATTTTCCTCATCTCCTTTCAGGCTGCCGTCCCTTATGCACACATCGTTGCTCAAAGACTCAATGGAAAGCATCCCAAGGGAACCACAATCACCCTTGCACCAAATCCAAAGGACATTGTGAGTTTTTCTATGGCATAATTCCACATGTTGCTGATATTCTGCAAGATCTGGAAAAACATCACAATGACCGACGCCACTCGCCGGAGTCAACGTATGATCGGTTGGGTTTGGCTCGCCACTGTCTGTTTCTTTAACACTATTCCGCTCCTTTTCATCTCTCTCGTCGCCAACCTGAGCCATGTTGCTCAGTATGTTCCCTTTCTCGAAACATGGCAAACGCAAGAGCAATGGTCCTTTGCTCTTGTCAATGGTATTCTGCCGCCGACAATTTCCGCCATCTTTGGTTTCTTCCTCCCAAGGATTATGCGTTGGCTCAGTCGTTATCAAGGAGCCATTACCCACTCTCGACTGGATCGTGCCGTGGTTGCAAGATATTTTGCCTTCCTCATCATCTCGCAGCTATTCATTTTCTCTCTTCTGGGTGTCGGCTTCCAGCTCGTGACACAGATTGTCATTAGCGTCCAAAAAGGAGAGAGCGTCTGGGAGATTCTCAAGAATACCAAAGGTTCGTTCTTTGATCCATCATTATAGCTGTTCTCACTGTATTTTTAGACCTCCCAAGGAAGATTCAGTCCACTTACATCGCTCAAGCGCCCTACTGGCTTACCTTCTTCCCGTATGTTGACATTTCTGTGTTTCATGTGTCTCTGACAACGACATCAGTCTACGAGGCTTCCTTGCCGTTTTCGACCTTGCCCAACTTATCAATGTTATATGGATCTGGATCAAGACTCGTATGTTTGGTCGTACCCCACGCGACATCCGCGAATGGACTCAGCCACCCGAATTCGAGTACGGCATTTACTAGTGCGTCAGATAATTTATCGTAAATCAGTGATTTAACCAATCCTTTAGCTCCAACCTGCTGTTTATGGGTGCTGTTGGCCTTATCTACGCCCCGCTGGCCCCATTGGGTTTGTACTCCTTGTATCTCTCCCGTAACCCGCTAATCATCTTTACAGTTGCACTCGCCGCAGGAGCAGTGTTTTTGATCACGAGTATCACGTCGAGGTATCAGATCATGTTCGTTTTCGTGAGCCGAGTTGAGTCTGGCGGCGTATGTAGACATTGCTTGTTTGGGTACTTCAAACTGACAAATGGCCATAGCGTTTGTGGAACGTCGTCATCAACCGTCTACTCATCTCGTTGATCCTGATGCAACTGCTTATGACGCTTACCATTGGACTCGCCCATGGTTGGCGATCGTTCTACTGGGTATCATGCCTCCCTCCAATCATTTTTGTTGTCATCTGCAAGATTTGGTGGCAAAGGACGTTTATGGAGCAGTTCCGTTATTATATCCCGAGCGATCAAGAGCTCGCTTCTACCGTCGTCCACTCAGAGCGTGCCGACAACAAGGGCAATCGTTTGGAGAAGCGCTTCGGCCATCCAGCTCTTCATGCGGACCTGTTTACACCTATGCTTCACAAGAAGATGATGCCTCTACTCGCCGAGGTATATCACGGCAGACTAGCAACCGATTCGGCCAAACTTGAGGAGTATGGTGGGCAAAAACTTCAGGCTCAAATCGCCCCTGGTGGTATCAAAATTGCCGGAGTTGACGAGGTATGTTTTACAGCTCCACCGTCTATGACATGGCTCATTTCCCTTAGCAACAACTGGAATACGATCCGGCCCTCTACCAACGTGATCGAGGTGAACTTGACTGGGACCAACGTTCCATTGGTGCCGGCACAGTACTAGGCGATGGTTCGACATTGTCGCACTCGAAATCTGGCTTCTACGCCAGTAGCACTCGAGGTGCTCCTGCGGGGTATGATCAGTACATGCAGCAAGGCCCAATGCGCACTGGCACACCATCCAAGGGACTCAACGTAGAATCCTACGAGATGTCGCGCCGCGGCGGCTCTGAAGCCAACCTTCCTCTTCTGAACACCCAAGGCGCTCCCGGATATGCGAGCCAGTACAGCTTGCATGACAGATCACCCTCCGTCGGACCACACGGCGCGTATGGTGCATCGCATGACGCTCCCTCCGGATACTTCTCGCCGGCACAGCAAACTCAGGGGTATCACCCTCAAGAGGCCAGTGACGCGTCGATGCGCTACCATGCACGGGCCAACTCTGCTGGGTTTGATCAGACAATTGCTACTGGATACCCGCCTCAGCAGCAGCAGCAGCACTATGTTGATCGTTCCCAGAGTCCCAGCGTGTATCAGCAGCGCTCCGGTTCTTCGATGGGGTACCACCAACAAGGCCCCCCTAGAAGTCAAGCTTACTCACCAAGTGATCAGGGACCGCCAGTCGCTACTACACTCCAACACCGACCCTATATGACAATCCCGACCAAAACAATATGGCAGGACGAGGTGCTCATCGACAAAACTATTAGTATTACTTGATCCATGAGGCGCATAATGCTCTATTTGTATCTAGAGTTTGGTTTATTTGACCGTTCGCTCCCTTCAACCCGGACTTTTCCCTCTTAACATCAGATTTATCGCAGCAGCCATGTGCATAAATATCAATACTCATAATCAGAAAGTACGTTACAGTGCTCAGTAATAACGCGTAAAGAGTCCGAAAGATGTGGCTCTGCAAGTTCATTAATGATCATCAGAAGGGATTCATTTCGTGCTTGATGCCTGAGGGCGCTTCTTGGCATTTCATGTCACGAGAGGATTGGCCGTGCTGATTTCGTGCGTCCAGCGAGCCTGGCGTACATGCGCAATCAACCGCGTAACAGAGTGCACTAACTCTATGGGCGCACCCAAAGAGTTGACTTGAGACTGCACGAGCTGCGATTCTGCGTTATCTCCGAGGATACCAGCGATGCAGAGAGGGAATAAGAGCGAGACTGTGCGTTGGGCAACGTGGATGGATTGGAACCGGGAAAGGATGGTACGCGTTGCATTGGTAAGCTCTGGTACGCGAGGGTTGGGTCCAGATACAACGCAGTGAAGCATCGACACGCAAGCGTCCATGTGGATGAGCTGGGTTGGAGGCGCTTGGGAGACCATATTGACAAATTGCGAGGACTGGGCAATGCCATGGGCAGGGTGTAAAGCTTGCATATTTGGAACGTATCCCATTTGCGGTGCTAAGGAATGCACAGGCGCAGAAGGCGAGTAAGAGTAATTGGCGTAACTGCGCATATGTCAGTTATCGTCCACATGGAGCAGAAGAGACTGTCGGCCACTTACCCACTAGCCTGAGAAGCTTGAGTAGTTTGGCCAAAGATAGAGAGCTCAATCGCTTGTCCGCGGCGGGCAAGCTCGCGGTAGCTCAAAATTCCATTGGCGTCTTGTACGGCTTTCCATTGCCCAAGCTCAGCGATTTGAGCAACAAAGACCATATATTCGTGAGGAAGTTGGCAGACCCGGGCGATATCGAAGAGTTGGGTGGCAAGCCCTGGATAGTCAAAGACCTCGGGAGACTCTGCCCTGCTTCCGTTGTTATATTCTAAGGATAGTTTGTTAGTAAATTGCGAGGAAATTGGAGCTTTTGAGGTTGCAGAACTGACGAAGAGAATGTTGTGGACGAAACATGATCGTGGACGCGGAAGTGACAAGACACTGATGAAAAAAAGTAACCATACCTTGTGAACTTATATAGTCGTCATCTAGCATATGTTCCCCGTGCGCATCGGCGGCCTCGCGACCGGAAGATGAAGGAATAACAGCTGTGGTGGCGGCGCTTACTCCGCGCGAAGGGGCTCTAGTCATGAGTTGACGCTTTATCGACTCCTTGAAATTTCGGAGGTTTTCTTCATCCTGCGGAGTGCGATGCCGACCAGCCAGTAGCACCCGCCCCGAATGAATTTTGTGATAGGACCATAGCCACATTCATAAGCGCCGCGATAATGAGATAGGTGCAAATGTAGTTAGTCTCCGCTTTAGACTCCGGAGATGCGGAATTATGACTCACTTTTGCCCATTCAGGACGTTGTTCCCCCCAGCTGTATATTGACGGTCGGTCAGTGTACGGTCCATCGAATAGGCGAGCCACACCGACGCACCCAGCACAGGGAATGTTCAATCGAACACACCTAAAATCAAGTCATCAATCTCGCGTACATGTAGCAATATGGTGAACGTACTCTTGACACTTTCCGTTCTCATCTTGAATTTCGTCGCAGCGCTTACGTCGGATCCGACACGTCCAGCAGCCAGTTTTACGGCGTGAGATGGTGGTAGGCTGACCTAAGGGGGACTCCTGGCGAGAATTGACGCGGAGCGAAGACATGGTATCGTGAGGGGGGGACAGCTGGAAAGGTACTGTCGAGAAAGGTACGATGGTTAGAAGAGAGTTCGGCGTCGTCGATGCTGCAAATCCCCTCGAGCTTATGTACCCAGTCGTCGATCTTCGCTCATACCAAGGTGTCGATGCCAGACGCGCGCATCTTTCACTGAGTCAACAAAAACGCTGGTAATATCGCAAGGTGCCGGAACTAGCGACCAGGGGTCACGCCTGGCCTGGCCTGGGTGGCCACAATTGTCGGAGATGGAGTGAATTGGATTTTGCACGTGTTGAATTCTATCGATGCTGTTTTCTTGAGTCTATGTCGATGTGCGATGAATACCGGATTCAACGAACACAGACACCCGACGCTGACCTCGGCGCATCAAAGAATCCACGCGCTCTTGTATGGCCTGAATACGTATTTGGTCTAGTTCCATTATCAAACTCACCAGCTAACAACGAGAGTATCGAGCGCAGGGTGGGGAAACGTGGCTAATGTGTTATGCGGGCACAGTCGGAGGCTGGCTGCTTCCGTAAGAAAGAGGGTGTAGTATACTAAAAGTGCTGGGAAGACGAGAAAGTCTCGCATTCCTGAGGAAAATGTTGTCTGGAGCTTCCCAGCATGATGGTGGCCGAGGAATTAACGAGCTGGCGACTTCACCCTGAGTCCAAAAGCATTGCAAGGTGGCAGGAACAACCAAGACGTGGCGCTGAAGTGTCCTTACGTCCAGAAGTTGCTCAGCCTTGACGGCAGTGTGCCGCGTCGTCTTTCCGGCAGCGACGAACAGACTCCTGGGAACGTGGAAGAGACATGTGACAGTAGAGATCGTCCAGGCGGCTCTGATTTCGAGCTCAGCAAGGTTTCGGTGCCACAAGGAATAGCGCTACATCGCTACGTTCGCAGCGGAGCGCTGAGCTCGTTTTGGGCAATAGAAGATATTTCCTGGGAATTCTAGTGTCGAATATCGCAGAATTAGGTCATCGAGGGGGGAGTTCAACATCGCTTGACCCCAGCCTCATTGGACAAGTAGTCATCAGACATGGCCTCGAAGCTCGAAATCCCAATGATTAATCTCTCTGATGGATATCTGATGCCTGGTATTGGTATCGGGCGAGTAGTGCTTGTTTGGGGGACTTCTGAGCTCATCTACTGTGAAGATGCTGGATGGGCGAACCAGGTGGCCACGAAGAAGTGAAGAGAACAGTACAGCTAGCGCTGAAACACGAATATAGACACATCGATACCGTGAGTAATTGCCGTCTAGCTGCTTGCTTGTCTAAAATAGAACCATCAGGCTGCGTATTATGGTTTGAGTGGCCAAGACTCCACCATTCTCAGGATACTCACGGCAGTGTAGGAAACGAGGGGGCTGTTGGAGAGGCTATTCGAGAATCTGGAGTGCATCGACCAAGCATCTTTGTCACAACCAAACTCCCGTACGTACGTCGTTGATGACATTTTTAAGACTTTCAATAATCCTCAGGGGGTCGGGTCATGGCAACGTTATGGAGGCCTTTAACAAAAGCCTTACGGCCTTGGGATTGGATTATATTGACCTCTACCTGATGCACTGGCCTATGGCGAACGATCCTCAGAGTAAGTGTGAGCAGGCCTTGTCAAAGCGATTTGATTAACATAAAACTTCCAACAGCCGGTCGTGCATTGAAACCAGAGGAAAATCCGACATTTGTTGAGACATGGAAGACGATGGAGGGCCTCCTGGAGACCGGTGCGTGAGCGAGCCAAAGAGGTTCGCACTCACTCAGACTCCCAAAGGCAAAGTAAAGTCTATTGGAGTCTCCAACTTTAGCATCAAGAATCTGGAGATCCTCTTCTCAAAGACCAACCTAATACCGTCTGTAAACCAGGTAAGAGCATTCGGATACATGGATAAGTCTCATCGCCCAAAACAGATCGAAATACATCCTTGCTTGCCAAATTTTGAGCTTGTTGAGTATTGCAAGCAGAAGGGTATTGCCGTTACTGGTTACACGCCCATGGGTCGGCCCGGTGCCCCGTTCTACACCGATCCTTTATTCCTTTCTATTGCTCAGGAGCATAATATTACTGTCGGACAAGTCTTGCTGGCCTGGCAGGTCCAGCGAGGTATTGCTCCGCTTCCGAAGAGTAGTAATGAAGAAAGATCTAAGCAGAATATCACGGTGTGTCGTTAATAGCTGTCTAATACTTGTTGTACTAAATATCCTCAGCTCACCAAGCTCTCCGACCGCGCCATGTCGCAAATTAACGAATTCCACAAACAGCCAGGGATGCACCGTACATTATGCTTTGCCAACTCGGTGAAAAATGGTGGAGTGTTTGGCTGGACGTTTGAGGAACTCGGCTGGGACCTGGACGAGCGAGGATACGGGCTGCCGAAGTGAATAGTTGACAAACTTGAACCCATCCGCCGCCGCAATCTGCCACAAAACAGTTATTGTTACTGCGGGATCGAATAAACGATAAATTACGGGATAAATTGTAATTATTTCGTGTGAATGAGCGAGATATGGAGGCTGTCGAACGCCGCAACAAGGTCGAGAGGACCAACATCCCAGCATCCGAGACCGTGATAGACGGGACCGAAGACGTAACGTCTCCAGTACATCCAGTAGCACCGTTTCCACCACTTCTCGGCACACATACAGCCGAGAACGCGCGGGTGGGGATACAGTCTGTCGAGGTGGCCGGGCGCCAGAGTTTTACGGCTTTGTAGCGTGGTTGATCACACTGTTGGTATACTTTTCATACGTTTTATGGGCCTTTTTACCAGATTGGGTGATCCGCGCAGCTGGTATCACTTGGTATCCAGCACGGTGAGTAGCAATCACCTCTTTCCCAGGCTATGCACAGGCTATGGAGTACACTGATTACGTTGTGCAGGGAATGGGCGGTTCTTCTGCCAGCTTGGTCCGTCATACTTTTCCTCATAGCGTATTTCGTCTATATTGCGCTCGCAATCTATGCCACTCCGGTGTTGTCACATGAGCACAGTAACAGGTGAGGAGACTCATTATTCCTACAAAGAGCGGCACAATGGAGACTCATCGTTGTTGGCTTGACGCGCGCACCGTGAAAGACCCGCGAGCGCACTACGCCAGAAACCATCGCAGAGCAGACCAGAACACAGGGGAACGGGATTGGTATTTGCAATGTGCAGATGAAAATGCTGTCCCAGCACCATACGACATGCCTCTGGCCCTTGTCAACCGCGTGCTGTTCAAAGACTCGCCGTCCGCGGAATCAAGCCAGATCTCAGTACAGGGCGCTTAATATTTCATCTTTTTCGACCCCTTGTCGGCAGATGCTTATCCCCGGAGCCGTTCGGACATCATTGAGGATGTAGGCAGGGGGCACACTCTCCTGAAAGCTGGGAGAGCTGGTTGTGATTGTTGAGACCACGGAAAGACGAGGAGTGATGCAAGATGCTCAGACACGCGATTTCCTTCTCCTTGCTCGTTGATCGGGGTTTGGTGATTGATACTAGATAAAATATAGTGAATATACATGGTTTTCCTACATAAATGCGGATCACAGAATATGTAATAGAAACTTTAGCAAGTCGGACGGAGAATACAATCTCTGCTTCGTCCATGTCAAAGCGAAAGTGGGACCAGACTGGCGAGCCCGCCGAAGAGACTCCATCAAAGGTATCCAAAACAGACGATGGGAAATCGGCCTCTGAAGCCGCCGCTGCTGCTGTACGTATGCCGTTTCCGCTGACCTCTTTTCTGAACATTGTTAACGGCTCACCTGGGGTTCTGTTGACTCCGAATTCATTCTACAGGCAGCAATAGCGGCAAAAATAGCGGCTCAGTTTTCTGCATCTACCCCTAGCAGCGCGCCAGCGCCTTCTTCCAGTGCTGCGCGCACACAGGCCGCATTAGCAAACAGTGGCGCGACTGTAGTCACCGACGACAAACGAAAAGATCCTCACGACTCTGAATTTACATGCGACATTGAAATCAACGACGTCCGGAACCGGTATATGCTCACAAAGGGAGCCACACAGCAAGAGGTAGCTTGTCTGATATCAAGCTGATGATACATGCTCAAACAGTGCCCTAGATTTATGCAGAGACGTCTGCAAGCGTGACAACAAAGGGCGTCTGGTATCCCGACAAGAGCAAGGCAACCGAGAAGGACCCCCCGTTGTATCTCCACATTTCCGCGACGACACAAGAAATCTTAGACAAGGCTGTCAAGCGTATCAATGATCTCATTGCCCAAGACCTCGGCCCACTGGTAGAGGACAGACGAAAGGAATTTGGAAAGGTCTGGATTCCTTTTATTGCTGGTGTCAGTGTTACTCACAGCCATACAGAGGAAATGGGCAGAGGAAAAGATTCCTATTGGACTGGAGATGCTGCGCAATTTCAATGTCCGAGCAAAAGTTGTCGGTCCACAGGTTGGAATTCCTTCAAATTCGCGATGTACTTTGGGGCTCATATGCGTCTAGGGAATGTTTGTTAAGCATATTCAGCAAGAAACAGGCACGCGTGTTCAGATCAAAGGCCAAGGCTCTGGGTTTTACGAGACCGAGACTGGTCGCGAGTCAGACGAGCCTATGCACATTCACATCACGTAAGTCATCTGTGTTTACTCCTATAGATGCTCACTGGCTTATCCAGAGGACCCGAAGATGGCCAGATTGCGCGAGCCAAGGACCTTGCTTTGGATTTGCTCGAAGTCGTCAGGTCGGAATGGGCTAAAGCAAAGGCTGTCCTTGACCAGCAGATGGGATATCCCTATGCTGCTTACTATGGGGTAAGCACCCCAACACTCTGCTCTCCCCACGACTCAGCGTCCTTTCAGGCATATGCGGGAACTGGCGGCCCTGCTCCGCCACCACCCAGTGGCGAGGCACCTCCACCACCTCCTTCAGATGCGCCTCCTCCGCCTCCGCCTGATGGTCAGCCGCCTCCGCCTCCTAGTGGCGCACCTCCGGCCAGCGGCTCTGCCTCGTACACTGCATATATGGAGCAGTACACCAAATACTGGTAAATAACCAGCAATCTAAACTTTTAGATTCTCACTAGTTTCTAGGGCCTCCATGGGTTACGACGTCAACTCTGCAGCGTTTAAAGACTGGATGGCGACCCAGATGAGTCAAAATCAACAGGGGACTGCACCGAATGGTGGACAAGCACCCTCACAGCCAAGCTCCTAAGTGTTAGGTTAGAATTGTGTAGCTTGGTCTACCGAGGATACTGACACTGAGCAGGCGAACGCGAGAACAAGGTGATGTCAAGGTCAGTTGTCGCGATACACCCGGCGAGGAATGAAAGCGCAACATTTGCGCATGCTGAATTGTCACTCTTTGTCGTAGCTTTGCCGCATCAACCAAACAGATATCCATCTCAATCGCTTGTCGATAAAAACTCGCTGATGACATTTAACATTCACCTTAGCTGTCTACGCTCGACGTTTTCAATCAGAGTTTAAACTTTTTCTGGCGATCCATTTAGTCTCTCGCTCCCTGGAGTGCTTCGATGTTTCCTCCAGCTGCTGCAAGAACACCTGTCATCTTGGGCTCCTGGACGTGTCCACTGGCCGTTCGTTCGGGTTCTCGGGGTAATTGCTCTTCCGTCGTCTCCATATCCCAACCCAGGGTGAGTTCGATATCCATCAAAAGGGCACCAAATCCCAAAGGGAAGTCTACGTCTGAACGCGTGAGCTTGATCGTTGTCTTTGCACCATCGTTTATAGGAGGTTGTGGTAGATGGAAGCATGGGATGAACCACATCCAGCCCATAAAGACCTTTGTTGGATTAGTACGCTCCTCTTTGGCAGCTGTTTCTCGCTCACCTGACCCACGTAAAGCTTGACGCGAAACTCACGACTCGAATCTAGCAAGACCCCATGCTCTGGTGGTTGTGTCTCGGCCTGCTGAATCTCGGGTTCTCTCCCGATATCTACCCAATCAGAAGAGATTGTGAGTGGCACTAGATTGTAGGTTAAGATGGTTCCATTGTCGTCTTTGCTGACTTCTGCCTTTTGACCTTGTGCGACGCCCATGCGAGCAAAGCTTTTGACCATCTTCTTGTTGTCCCACTTGTCCGTCGCGAACATGCCGTCCTTTCGCGTGATGCCATCTGCTTCGTATTCTACTGGTGTGCCAGCGCGTACTCGGCGTTCAAGCTCCTCAACCATTTCGTCTTCATATCGAGCCAGGGACACCCACACTTCTGTAGCTCCTCGCTCGCGTTCACTGGGCCCCAAGCTCCGCGGTGCGGACTCGATGAGAAGGTTGGCCATGCGTACGACTGCGACTTGGACGCCCCCGCCACTATCCCGCATCCTAACTCGGATATTATATAATCGGCATTTCGGGGCCTTTCCTCCGTTGTCTGGAGACAGTCGAAGCTGCGGCGGATTGACATTATGCAGAATTTCAGACCAATATCTAAGCCACCTGCGCTGCGATGGGATTGAGACGCCTTGGCTACTGACAGTTCGTTTCATGCGTCGAGAGGTATGTAGCTTTAGCACTTTGTCGACTTTCACCGTGTGCGGTGCGTGGTCAAGGCCAACCGGTACTTCGAGGAGATTTGACTTTGGCTTGTCATCGAGATGTTTCTCAACCGAGTTGTTTTCTCCTTTCTCGCTGCTCGTCTCTCCGTCTGTTGTGGGTGGAATATCCGATTCTGCACTGATCGTCGCGCGAGGCGCCTCCGCTTCGCTGACGACGTCTTGCATGATCTCGTCTGCGCGTTTATCTGCCCATTCTGATGCATTATAGCTCCGCTTCAGTTTTGGAGGCTCGATAGCGTCATCCATCCGCAACAGCAGAGAGCATGCGATTGTACCGCTTCTACCCTTACCCGCTGGAGGAATGGATCGGTTTTTCATTCATAAAATTTGGTGCTGTACATACCTTTGCAGTGTACAACTACGGTATAGTCGTCTCCTTGTTTCAGCCAGGCCTCCATCTCTTGAGTTGCGAGTGCAAGTAGTCCGATAGGAGGAGCGCTTCCACAGAGTCATAAACAATTGCTTATTTCGTTTGTATGCCGTACGTACTGATGATCCGGCCATGGATACCTTGAGACCCGCCCGTCAAACACAGAAGCTGGGTACGAGTTTTCTCGTATTGGACAGAAGTTGAATACTCGATACTTGTCCCCGTGTCGGGTGTCCAATAATCGCTTGGCGTCCTCTCTGGGATTACGATAATACCGCTCCAGGCCTTCAGCTGGGTAGCCCATGATGATAATCTGACATTTAGATTAGATCAATTCACTTTATGTATCAGAAACTTACGCGATCTGTCAAGTAGACGAGATCCAGCTCTACGTTTAGCTCATCATCCTTATACCTCGCCTTGTGGCCTGGAGGCGATGAGTAAAAAAAAAAGGTGGATAAAACATCCTACCTGAGACGATACGGCGAACGTAGTTGGCCATCAGGTCAGAGTCAGGTCCAAAGAGCGTCGCCACTTTGACAACTCCGAAAGTGAGGACGGAAAAATTGGCGTTGAATTAGACGGCTTCAGGCAGTACAATGTCGAGGAAACTAGACTAGCTACTTTACATACTAACAAATCGCTGAAATGGTACATTTGCGCAATCGTCATCGACGAACCAGTCCAAAAAAGGGAATGCTCTATATCCAAGGTCTTGAAGAAACGCTGATATCATGTCGATCAAGGTGATTCAGGTAACGATGCCAAAGCCTACGCAATGTCAGGGGATACAGAAGAGCAGATAGGTCACATACTTCTTTCGGCGTGGGCGGATACTCTCCCTCTCCCGACGGGCCGGCGACGCCTTCTGCAACCTTTTTCTCTGCTTTGAGCTCCTTGAAGCGGGCCAATGAAAAATACATTTCAGACGTGTAGGGTGGCCAAAGCTAGAGGAAGGTGAGCGGACTACTTTATTAGAAAGGGTCAACGTACGCATAGATTCTGGAGGTGATGATAAAGGCAGCGATTGGTATCCAAAGCCACGCCAGTATCCCACTAAAAGCAGCTTCAGTCTGGGTACTGCATCGATCATGGATTCGACTCACTCCTGGCGCTCTCGGTACTGTTCTCTGCAGCAAATCCGGGTTTTCAGAAATGTAGTGTTGTAGCCAGCCGCGCAGCTTCATGACCTTTTCAGAATCGGAGGTTCCCAGACGCGCAATGTATTGCACCCAGGTTTCGCCGGCATTCGGTAGCATGCCAAGTTGCTTGAAACCATCCGGGCCATATCCAGACAGTTTGATGATACCCTCGATAGGAATTTCCGTAAAGGGACGGGTCGAACTTGGGGCCGGGAATTTGGTCAGACGCGCTTGGCCGATCCATACACACGCGCGGAAATAATTGATACTCTTTGCACCAACATTGATTGGGGTCTTGTTTTCCTTGGCCATCTTGATACAGGCTGCTAGGTTGTTGATGATCTTTGACGCAGACGACGTTTCCGCACGGTTTGCAGCACGTATCCTGGCGATGAGATAGTATCCCAAATCAACCACAAGTTGAAGTTCCTGAATGGGGTTGAGTAGAGTCTAGGTATTGACAGATAACTGACCTCGGCTGTGAAGGCTGGTGGAGCGTCCTGAAGTTTGAGGAAGTTGTCGGTTCTGAAAACAATCTGGAGGTTCGTCAGCACCCTTTCAATTAAAAAAAAGGACCTCTACGTTGTCTGTTCCAGTCCAAAGCCCGACGACCATGTGCCCCGGGCTCTTCTTGCCTTTATTGCTTGACGTTCCAGCAGCCGGCGAGGCTTGTAGAGTCGGAGATTCAATCGATCTTTCGTTGTCAACAACCGCATCTTGTTCACATTCCTCGAGATTCGTCTTCGAGGAACTGATGTCAACTGAAGAGGCTTCGTCGAGGCTGACCTAGGCAAAGGTTTAGTCGTGAATCGTGCTCTCGAAATTAGCGTACCTGGACGTCGGAGGGGCCCGACGGGATGCCGTGAGTGACTGCGACCTCTTGGGCCGAGTGAGGTACGACATCCTCGTCAGGCGCGCCAGGAAACACGGTCGTAACTTCTTCGGTCTGAACTTCATCAATCGTTTGTTCATGGGTCTCTGCCTCTGCGGGCTTCGCTTCTTCCAAGTCCTCCGAAAAAGCCGTCGGTTCTTCCCGGGAACCATCCCTCTGAGGTGATATGGTCGATAATGTGAGTCCTGTATATTGTCCCAGTTTATTGACGTTTTGGTCGGGTGTTTGGATGGATGCATCATCTTCCTGCCTCGAAGTCGACAAGTTCGATGAGGTCGGTGTGGTATTTTGTCCGAGTTGGTCAACAGCATCGTCCGGGGTTTGAATAGATACATCCAATTCCTGTTGCGAAGGCTCGTTCACTTCGATGGATTCCTTGGTTTGTGCCGGTTCATCCCGGTGCCCCATTAGCAACCCCGATGCGTGACACGACTCCGCGGTAGCCTCTGTTTCCATTTCAACGAGAGTGAGGTCCTCAGAGCGATGGTGTGGTTCATCTGGATGCTGATATGATTCGTTGGCGGCGACGGATGAGTCAAACCTGGAGACTTCATTCGTCGGGATGGGCTCATCCAGAGCGGCACTCTCCGACTTCTGGATTGATTCCACAGATAGGGACACTTCTGCGGGAGCCACAGCATCGACAACTGGTTCTGTCCTATGAACTGGATTGTCAATCTGGTGAACTTCGTCGATTATAGTAGGCAACTCGTCGACTTCTGTTGATTCCAAGCCTAAATGTGACTGTTCTGTGTCCTTGGCGGGCTGCTCGGATAGAAGACACGATTCATCGTGAGCTGTTGAAAGCCCGACGACGGCTTCGGCTCGCTGGATAAGTTCATCGATAGCTGATTCTGGTGCTCCGCTGCTGACATCGAGCTTTTGAGGCGGTTGTTCTGCAGGTTGATTGTCGACTTCAGGCGCGATGGGCTCCTCGATTATGTGCACTGCTTCCGTTACAGCCGTGGCAGGGAATTCCGTAGTGACCTCCTCGTTGTATTCTACGATGAACGCAGTCGACTTTGAGACTTGGACCGTCTCTTCCACCACCTCGATTACAGATTCGTCAATGGGTATAATTTCGTCACGTTTTGGAGGGAAGACGACTTCAAAGAAGCTTTCGGCTACTTCGGCGGGGTGCCCCGCATCGCGAGCCTCGGCAAATCCTGAGGCATCTGCACAGTGGTAGTCATAAACTACTGTTTCATCATGTCTGAGTGGATGAACATCTTCTTCGTCCATAGCCTCTACGGGAATGACGCTCGGAATGTCGACAAAGTCGTCAAATGGAGGTGTTTCCGCAAGTTGGGAGGCTGAACTTTGGTCCACGATCGTCTCGAATTGAGAAGTGACGTTGGGGATTCGTTTTGGTGAAGGATGGGAGACTTCGATATCAATGATTGCCTCGACAAGTTGTCCGAGCTCTTCCCGCTTGATATCGATGTCAGAGACGGTTGAAACCGCAGCACCTTCCTGCTCGAAAGTGGGAGCCAAGGAGGTCATAGATGCATCTACCTCCTCTTGCTTGATCACCAATGTATCCACATCCTCCCTCTTGATGGTCAACTCAGAGGCAGGGACTTGCTCTGCAGTGACGGACGCAATTCCCTTGTCGGATTTTAGTAGTGTTGCCTCGTCCGTCGTCTCCTCAAGCTTGATCCGGGTCCTGTGAAGGGTCTCCAGAATCTGCTGATTGATTGATTCTCCGCTTTCGTGTGCCGTCTCTGAGACGGGGGGAAGAGATTGATACAGCCGATCGAGGGTGCTATGTATATGTGCAATACGCGAGGCTAAATTTATGGCCACGGGTACAGGACGCACTCTAAGCCCGCTGACGAACTCTTGTAGTTCGCTGGCGTCTTGGATGACATATGCAAAACCTCGTCGAGATTCGGCCATTTCGTCGTTGAGTCTGGTGATGATGGGATTCACTTCGCTTAGCGTGGCGCGAGCACGGTTCTGCGTGTGTCTGTCGATTGAGTGCTGCCTCGCGACATCGCCGTTCAGGTTGTAAGTTTCGGCGATATGAAACATCAACCATCGAATGTCCATTGCGAATTCTTCAATATGAGCAAGGCGTTGGCGGAACCACGAATCGTCCAGACCTTGTGCGCGCATGTCGGCCATGATAGCCTTGATGATCGGGGGGAGAGGCGCAATGTCCAAGAAGGCAAGTCGGAGACTGGCGTAGTATTCTGCAAAATCCATATTCTCCACGCCGGAGCTTCGGGTCTGGAAGGTCTGGAAACATTGTCGGACCATTCCCATCCGCTCCCATATAAGTTCGTTTATTTTGGCCCTTATCCTTTCTTCTTCCGTCTTGGGCTCGACTTGGGGGGTATATGATCTACCAAGCTTGCTGCCGAGCTTGCGTGCCGCTCGAGCTGTATGACGACGTCGCAGAGAACTACGGACTATGAGCGAGTCAGCGACTTGTAATCATTGACTTCTTTGTACGCACCAGACGAGCTAATCAGCTCAATTGCAAGACTGAGCAGGAAGACGGCAGCTGCAACTAGCGCGGCGAGTGCAAGGGCCGACTGCCCAAAAGAATACATGGTCTCGTACTCTTCGATCACCACGAATTTCAAACGACGGCGGATGAGCGGAAGCTCGATCAAGGTGTCGATGAATAGATAGGTGACGAGCGAAGAGAGGAAAAACAAGATCCAATCGCTGGTAGTGCGACCTTTACCTTCGGTAGAAAGCAGTGGATTGAGTGCAAGTGCACCGAATTCAAAGGAATATAAGAGACCGACGGCGTACGCAGTGGGACCGCGGACGACAAAGGGGGTCGTGGGGTAGGAGATGCTGGTCAATGCTTTGATGATAAAGTCGTAAGTGGAATCCTCGAGTTCGGATATTTTGACGAGATTGGCAAAAGGGACGTCGCCAACTGCGCGGAGGACGCCAAGAGTGACCAGGACGAGAGAGGACGCGTACCAACGCGTCGAAGCCCGTAAAACGAGTCTCACGAACGTGAGAAGTAGAGCGCTAAGGAGGATGCACGTCGCAAAGAAGGCAAACACGCGTAACTGCTCCTTTATGGCCAGCCCAAAGAGGAATTCTGGAGCACGGTGGAGATTTGAGAGCGATGGGAAAGGCGCGACTTCGACAACTTGTGGCTATTTGAGCATATTTCAAGTGAACAGCGTCAGCGTTTGGTCAGCCTATGGCGCGTATGAAAAGGCCATGCGCACCTGCCAGCCAAAATCGCAAGGGGGGCCAAATGGCCTGTAGCAGAGCTTTGTAAGTACTTGACCCTCGTGCGGATCACGTGCAAAGAGCCACCCGAGCATCGCTGGGGTTGAGCTGAGCGGGCGCTGTGGTCGGTGGTCAGGTCTAAGTTGGAATTTCGTCTGCCACCGCAAACTCGGTGGTTCTCCTGCATCTCAAAATTCTGAAAATTTTGCATCTACTGGGCTGATTTTGATTTTTGGACGACTTTTAAGAGCGTCGACCGCCCATCCCACCCCAGCGTCATCTTTCCAGAGCCTCAATAGGCTGCGATTATATCACTTACGGTGGTTTAGAGGGTTCATTATCAAGAAATACACGTTTATGGATGCTCAAGGTGGATTCATACGCGTCGATTAGTACGGCAGTGGAAAGATACTCTAATCCAATTTCATAGCAATCTATTTTCAATCTAAGACGCGGTAGAGACACAATTTCAAGGTTTTCTTCTCCCAACCTTTGTGCGAGCGCGTCATTCGATGCTATTGCAGCCGCAGGCTTTACGCCGCCCCCTTCTTCTTTCCAAGACGGCCCTCGCGATACTTCATGAAGACGAGAGCTGCGATAGCAGTCCACCAATAGAAGATGTACGCGAGGACAGTGCCGACTAAAACAGTGTCAGCAGACAGTCCACGATCTTCGAAATCGGATACCACATACCACTGCCATCGTTGCTCCAACCAAACAGACCAGCGAATACGCCCCATCCATGGCCACTGAGCTTGTCTTCTGGACTGCAGCAGTTCAGGTGCCAGATGTTTCCATCGGTCGAGTAGGACCCAGGCCCAGTTCCAGCTTCTGCGACGTCGCCACCAACACTGTTGAATCGGTCAGCTCATCCCCAATACATGTTCAGAACTTGCAGTTTGTTGAACTTGTCCTGCTGGAAGTTTCCGACTGCCTTACTGAAGAGGCCAGCTCCGATCAGGAGCAGCAACCAGGTCGAAGCGATGAGGAAGATGGACAGACCGACGCGAGAGGAAGTCTTGTAGATGATGAATCCAATTGTCAAGCCAACGATAAGACCGACAATCGCCGCTAGAGGGATGGCCGTCGCAGCTTGGCCAAGGGAGACCTACTCAAGCTGTCAGTATACAAACGTCTCTTCGGCAAGTTGCACGGACACCACCGATAAACACCACGGCCTCTAGGCCCTCTCGAAGGACGGTGATGAATGGGAGAGTGAAGAGGAGCCATTTCACGCTTTTGCCCTCCTTGTCAGCCTTGGCGGTCTTGACAGCAAAGGCACGTTCTAATTTGATCCTCCAGCGTTCCCTTGCAGTATCCATACGAAGCATGGTGAGACCCATGACGAAGATTAAGATTGAACTGGCGGAAATGGCTCGTAAGGTAAGCAACTCCAGAAGAGGCGCGAAGCACGTACGCAACAAGATTAAACACGCCCTCCCAAACTTCTTCGTTGGCTCCAAACAGATCTCGCACTTGGGTGAACCACTACGTCGGCTATTAGAAGGGGTGCTACTGCAGAGGGGTGGACGCACCACCGCGATAAAGGCAGCACCGCTAGAAACCGAGTGAGTCATCGCATTTGAATTAACATACTCAACTCACATTATTAGAGAAATCAAAAGACCGGCCCCGGCTCCGAGGAAGATCTGAAGAGCGCCAAGGGAGTAGCCAAGTATGTCAACATCCATCAATAACGGGGTCGGAGATTAGATAAGACCCAGACGTATCCAGGCGTCTCGAGATCACTAGCCTCGCCTTTGAGGTCCAATGAAAGGGGCTTACCTGCAAGCGGAGTTTTCGGACAAGGGATTGACGATCCAAACCAGTCTCTTCGTCAATCTCATCGCTTTTTTCGTCGCTGCTGCTTTGTTCGCCGTCGACTTTGGGCTCGGCCTTTTCGTCGACTGTCGAAGGTGCCGTCATGGACGGGGTACGCCTTGCGACGATGGATTCGACGAGGGAAAGAAGAACTGCGATAACAATTACTGCTTCGAGGGCCTCGCGGAAGACCTCGAAGACG
Organism: Serendipita indica DSM 11827; assembly: GCA_910890315.1. Taxonomy (NCBI): domain Eukaryota; kingdom Fungi; phylum Basidiomycota; class Agaricomycetes; order Sebacinales; family Serendipitaceae; genus Serendipita; species Serendipita indica. The sequence goes on along the minus strand of CAJVGD010000012.1, from coordinate 442,633 downwards.
AGTTTTCAGCCCATGGCGCCGTTATCAGATAAAGGGTCTTTGGCCCGCCCGTGACTCACAATGAAGAAAATGGGAATCTGGAGGGTGCAAACGGTGTCAGGAATAGTCTACAAATTTACTGGAGGGGACAACGCACGCTGAAAACGTCTTTTGCCATGGTGGAAGGGGTGCAAGAGAGCTGAAGAGCGTCGAGAGAAGAGCGGCTCAACGTATTACGAGATTGAGACTGTCGAAGAGAACCACCCCGGAGTTGCAATTAAGTTGAAGAAGGGGTATCCACACTCGAGGAGCGGCTCGCAGCCGGTTATCTGATCCGACAAACAGCGTTTTTGTTATCAGATGATCATGGGACCACTTGGACCGGCCTAGCCACTCGCCTAATCAGATAACACACCTCCGAACTTGGTCCCCACGGCACAACCGGACGGGCCCTCAGTGCACCTTGCCTTCTTTCCTCAACAGCAAATGCACACCGTTGCTGCTCTTTTTCTGCTCTCTGGCTCGCTCGTGCGCGCTGCCGTTCACGAAGTCTGGTGCGTCGACAAAAGTAGAAGTAATTGCTTCGACTAATAGCCTTTTCTGCCAGGTGGAACATCACCTATGCACAAGCTAACCCAGACGGTCTCAAGGAGCGTAGAGTCATTGGCGTGAATGGAACTTGGCCGTGAGTCGATTTTCTCTGCAGCGTGGATCGAAACGCCGACCGTGTCGAAAGACCACCACCCATCGAGGTCACCAGAGGAGACACGCTCAAAGTTCATGCTCTCAACGGCTTGGATGTGCCGACAAGTCTGCACCACCATGGCATGTTCTTCCGTAACCAGAGTTATTTCGACGGCGCTGTTAGCATCACTCAGTGGTAAGGCAAATTGTTATGCGAGGTGACGACCTGATACTGATTACGAATTCGACAGCGGCATTCCGCCGGGTGACGAATTCATCTATGAATTCCCCATCACCGAGCAGTACGGCACCTATTGGGTGCATGCCCATTCAAGTGTAAGTGGAGCCCTTGGATCAGGGATCAACATACAAACGATTTTGTTAGGGCCAATACGTCGACGGACTTCGTGCACCGTTCATTATCCACAATACCCCCGAAGTGCACAAGTACGATGACGAATACACGGTCATCCTTGGTGACTGGTATCATGAGGAACACACGGTCCTCAACTCTCAGTTCATGAGCAAATGGAATCCTGGAGGCGCAGAGCCTGTCCCCAGTGAGTCGCCTATTGTACCCTCCACCGACCGCTAATCGCACACTAGAATCGTCAATCATGTACTTCTCGCACAATGGTACCTATCTGCCCAACTTCAACGCCGAGGCGTCCATCAACTTTGCACCCGGCAAGACGTATCGCTTGCGCATTGTCAATACCTCTGCGCTCGCCATGTTCTACTTCTGGATCGACGGCCACGAGATGCGCATCATCGAAGCAGATGGAACTGATCTCGAGCCTGTGACGGCAAAGATGCTTGCAATCACCGTGGCGCAACGCTATTCTGTCCTCGTTACTGCACGCAACACGACCGATTACAACTGGGCCATCCATGCGAACATGGACGAGGAAATGTTCGATTTCGTTCCCGCTGATCTTCAACTGAGTACGTCCCGCGATGTCTTGATGACTCTCGGTTAACAGCTTCCAGACCAAACTTCGACCATTGTTTACAACTCTTCTGCTCCGCTCAACGAGCCGAGTGTTGTAGACGCATACGAAAACTCGGTGGATGATACTGAACTTCGCCCGTACACACCTCAAACTGTGGGTACACCGTACCGCTCAGTTGAACTTGGTGTATTCTTCGATACGTTCGACAATGGTGTCAACCGCGCTGCATTCAATAACGGTAGGATAGTAACTACCCTAGAAAGCGATGCTAAGTGTTTGCAGTAACATGGAACCCGCCAGTTACCCCTTCTCTTTTCTCTCAGCTCAGCATGGGCAAGGATGCGGAGAACGTTCATATCTATGGCCCAAACACCGATGTTCTCGAGTTCAACAAGACTTTTGAATTCACTGTCATCAACTGGGACGCCGGCAAGCATCCATTGTGATTTCCATCGCTTTTTCAGGGTGCACCATGCTTACGCTCACAACAGCCATTTGCATGGCCACAAGTTTGCCATTGTACACAAGTCGTGGGATGTCGCATCTAATGATCCGACACTGAACCCTCCGCGCACGGAGAACCACCCAAATCCTCTTTGGCGTGATACAGTGCAGATCCCCCCAGGTGGTTCCGTCACGATGCGTTTCCTGACTGATAACCCAGGGACGTGGTTCTTCCACTGCCACGTTGGTAGGTTTTCTTCTCGTCCATTCGATGTCCGTGCTGATTATTGTCAAAATGAAGAATGGCACTTGGAAGCCGGACTGGCATATACGTTCCTCGAGGCACCGACACTTGCCCAGGAACTCGTGCACCCTCCACAATTCATGTACGACCATTGCGCGAAATTGGGCGTTCCGTATACTGGCAACGCGGCTGGACGCAATAGCACGACAGATTTGCGAGGACTTAACGTCGGTCCGTATCCACAAAGACTTGGATGGACACCAAAAGCGATTGGTGCCATGTTTGCTTGCGTCTTCAGTGCCGTCTGTGGTGGTCTGACCATTGTCTGGTACGCGCTCGTCGGTGGGCAGGTTCCAGCTGCATGAATCATGTTTTGGTATAAAAAGAGACTTTGTAATACGTTTCTTCGAGTCGTGTCTTTCCAGAGTGTATCTCGGATTGGGGGCTCATAGAAAATGGGAATAGATCGCTCAAAAATCACAAGGTCATAAAGACGTTTAGGCACTGTAATTGATATGACAGAGGTACAGTGCACATACAAGTAACGAGTGTGAGGCTCCAAAGGAACGATTAGCCGCTTGGAGTAAGTTAGGGATGAAATGAATGAAAGTGTGCTCTATCGTTTAATGTCTTGCGAGGAGTGACGATATTAATCTATACCGAGGCCATTTCAATGGGCGACGCAAAGAGGCGTGTTTATCCAGATAGAGGCACAGTTGACAAAGTTATTCCAGTAGCGAATGTTGGACTCTGTCGTTCCATATGCGGTCGCGACGGAAGCGCAAGTCGCACCGGGCCAGCTGTTAATCGTGTTTGAACAGCCTTTACCTCCAGGAGGAATACAAATTGGCGTGTACTTCCAAATCGTGTTGCAGTTAAGGAAGGCTATGCGAGAATGTCAGCAGGAAAGACAAGAAAATGAGTAGACCCACTGTTCGCGTTGAAAATTGCCGTCGCGGAAAGTCCGAATTTCGTGCCGATGGTGATGCAGGTTTCATTGTCTTCTGCCGGATACTTGGTCACACAGTCGCCTCCTGCCGCGTTCGACGAGCCGGTTGTTGTCGATGTCTGCGCACTGGTCGAGGTGCTTGTGGTTCCAGATGAAACACAGATTATCACGGGTGTCCACTCCCAAATGTCGTCGCAATTGAGCCACGAGGGATTTGAGGCTTTGATCGAGTCTACGGTGATTCCATATGTGGTGGCGAGCTTGGCACAAGTATCTCCCGTCTTTGCGGTGTATGTACTGCACGAGGTGCCTCCCGTGCTCGTCGATGTGGAAGTTTGGACGCTCGTTGGTGTGCTCGTGGTGGTTGATGTAGAAGTTTGGACACTCGTAGACGTGCTCGTGGTGGTCCCAGATGGAACACAGACAGTTACAGGTGTCCACTCCCCTAAAAGACGGTCAGAAGAGTCACCTTGATACTAATTATCTTACAAATATCGTTGCAGTTGAGCCAGGATGGGTTAGATGCTACAATTGAAGCGACCGTGACTCCATAGTTTGCTGCAATCTTCGTGCACGTGTCTCCGCTCTTCGCAGTGTGTGTGCTACAGACGACATTGGTCGCCGTTGAAGTACTGGCGGTTGATGCCGAGCTGCCTACAACAGAAGTGGAGGTTGGGGGCACAGTCGAAGTTGATGTCGAGCTGCTGGAAGTAGAAGTTGGTTTTGGAACAGGTGTAGAGCACACAGTGATCGGAGTCCAAGCCCAAATATTATCACAATTGAGCCAGGATGGATTCGATTCTTTGATGGAGTCGACGGTCGTGCCAAACATGGTTGCAATCTTCGCACATGTATCACCCGCGACAGCCGTGTATGTTCGACAGGAACCAGCAGCAACGAATGCAGTGTAATCACGCCAAGCCGCCTGGCACATTAAGACAAAGGCCTGGCCTTCAGGGCTGACGTCGGTAGATTGCAGGGCAAAGTCGTATGGATTGACGACGTTTGGAAGTTTTCCATCTGCACCAATCAGGTTCTTGACAAGCGTAAACGCCTTGTCGGCGTTGGGGATGTAGCTCGAAGCGTCGGTGAGTACGGCGAGACGGTACGTAACAGCGGCCATAAAGGCAGTCCCACTCATATCCGTAAATGAATCGTCGCGGAGATAGTTTCCGAGTGAGCCATCAGCACGTTGGCGAGCCCATGTTGCTGCGACAATTTCCTGAATCCACGAGACGAGATTTGCGAGTTCTTGGGTAAATTCACCGCGAACACTAGATTTTGCAATTGTCTGATGAACACGAAGCATTCCTGCGGCTGCCCAACCTTGACCCGTTGCTATCACCATTAATTAGCCAGGCTCGCTGTTTAGAAAATTTTACTCACTCCAGAGACCTGGATCGCTCCAAGAGCCCATCAAGACATGCTTCCACGCGTTCGTTGCCGGGTCTCGGAGATAATTGCGGTACAGGCGAAGCTGGTCATATGCCTTTCGGAGATAACTGCGTTGCGTGTCCAGGTTGGTCTGCAAAGCACCCCAATAGGCAAAAACCGGAGCAACCATAAAGGCAGAATCTAAAGGAAATAAGCCACCGCTATTACGATATACGAACCGGCATACCGGACCACAATTGAACCTAGGTGCCTGTTAGTATGGTGTTGGAGTGTGGGAGCACAGACTCACTTCTGAAACTCGATGGGAAATGGCGCCGTCGGTGGTTCGGGGGACGTCGTATTCAATGAAACCAAGCTGCGAATAGAATGCTGACAGATAGCGCCAATCAGTAGGGTTGGTAAAGTTTGCTAGCAAGAGTGTAATGGCGTTGCTCATAGGGTCCCCCGCAGCACCATCCTCCATAATGGTTTTAGAAGCGGGAGGTCGTTGATCCATTAGCTTGTTGGCATTGGTGACGATGTAAGACGAAAGAGGAAGATTGCGTGGGGGCGGGAAGGGAGCAGAACCATAGACAGAGACATCTGGGTAGTCAAGTTCGAGGACGGCAGTTGTCGCCGTGCCATATTCCCAACTGGGTGGTTGTCAGCTCTCGAATTCAGAAGCAAACAGCGCTCGGAGCTCCCGTAAACAAAGGATACTTACCTGACATGTGCTCTGTCTATCATCAATTGCCGCACGGCGTTGATTTGGGCGGTTGTCAATCCATCGGCGAGGAGGGCTTGAACGGGAGGAAGCGCGAAGAGCCCAACGACGACGGTAACGAGCGATGAACAAAGCATTTTAGAGTATGAGGCCAAGCTTTAGATGTCGTTGGTCAGGTTTGTAACGACAGAGATCCTAAGTAGACTTGTAGGGACAGTGATAGTAGTGAATGTTACAGCGGTCGGCCTCGCTGTGGCTTTAAACGGCTCTAATGGACCCCAGACGATCCTCAGAGGGAGAGGAGACGCCTTGGATAGCGTCGCGGGAGGTATTAAAGGGTAGAGGGGTGAAAACAAACAAGACGGGTTTAGCGGTGCCAGGCACCTCGGCAACAGATCTTTTCCTCTCCTCGACGCAATATAGTCGGATCGGATTGACCGAGTAAACCCCAGGTAGCGGCAGTCCGCGTCTGTCCGAAGAGAAGATGGAATCCAATATTCCAATGATTGGAGCAGGTGATTTTTCTGATATGCATTTTGCTCCCAGGGACGCGTGGTTACAGGACGGAGGGTTGGCTTACGGACGAGCAAACGGCCCGTGACAGATGACAGTTGATTGGGCGACGTCGTCGGTATCGGATGAATCTACAGCAGAATATGCCTAAGTCCGTGAGAAAAACACATTCGTGCGGCTTTAAGCATAGTGCGCAGCTTAAGTCCTTGATGCAGACGGGCGATAAATGAATTGCCACGGACAGTCTCGCAAGAATAGAGTCATTTTGGGCGAGACTTGTACATTTAAATCGGAGACTGTTGTTCCATTAGCTCCAAAGGCAAGCAGCTTATTAGGCCCTGTGCTGGATGGATCGGTGCAGAGACCAAGTTTGGAGTCGGTCACCACCCACCTTTGTAGCCTCTGATACCAAATTAAAGCGCGTCGACTCTGCAAATGAAACAAATACTTTTGGTAAATCATACGGATGCTCTTCCATCCCGACAAGAAGAGACTGTCGCGACACAATCTCATTCTCGGAATTTCGTCAGAAAATACACCGACCCTTACCAAACCATTGGCACCGACAGTTTGGCCAGGTTTGATTCAGGCTCAAGTTTACGGCAACCCCGTTGACTCGAGCCTTGTTACATCCCGCATTTGGACCCAGTGAGATTGTCGGGCACCCATTCGGTCATAAGTTAAAGGAGTATTATTGGCGGCTTCTATACTAGTCACGTATGCTGAAAGTCCAAGGGGGGTATGTCGTTTTTCAAAGTAACACGAGCCCAGATGGAGGCACTGCACTTTTATATGACAAAAGATTGGGTGGGTATGTACAGCGCACGTACTAGTAACGACGGTAAGTTCCCGAGTGAAACGATTAGGCAGTTGCTTCGGGGAGAGGATAAACATCAAAATGAGCGGATGAGTTTGAGTTTTTGTGAGAGGGAGGAGGAAGTGTGTTTTGTCCGTGAACCAGCTCAGTGGGCCACGCAGAGAGGCGTGTTCGTCCAGATCGAGTTGCAGTCCACAAAATCATTCCAGAAACGAACATTCGACTCTGTCGTGCCATATGCAGTCGCGACATTGGCACACGTTGCCCCCGGCCAGCTGTTGATTGTCTTTGTGCATCCTTTGCCTCCAGGAGGAATACAGATTGGTGTAAACTTCCAAATCGAGTTGCAATTGAGGAAATCTGGAGCGTTGTTGTTAGAGTAGGCGAGGAGAATCAAGACACAGAGACGTACTATTAGCATTGAAAATGTCAGTCGCCGAAAGTCCAAACTTGGTAGCAACGGTAATGCACGTCTCGTTGTCCCCAGCAGCGTACTTGGTCACGCATGTCTCCGTAGCAGTCGAAGTGGCCGAGCTGGACGTGCTCGTCGACGTAGAGGTTTGGACATCCGTCGGCGTGCTTGTGGTTGCCCCAGCAGGTACGCAAATGGTGAGTGGCGTCCACTCCCAGATATCATCGCAGTTAAGCCACGAAGGGTTCGAAGACTTGATCAAAGCGACGGTCGTTCCAAACTTGGCGGCCAACTTGGTACAATTGTCTCCGCTTTGTGCACTATACGAGCTGCAGACATTGTTCCCGTTACTAGATGATGTCGAAGTAGAACTGGAGGACGTCGACGTCGATCCACTGGCTGCGCAAATGGTGAGCGGTGTGTTTGCCCAGATATCGTCACAGTTGAGCCACGATGGGTTTGAAGCCTTGATCGAGTCCACCGTAGTGCCGAATTTCGTCGCAAGTTTGGTGCAGGTATCGCCAGACTGGGCAGTGTACGCGTTACAGGCAGATCCGCTCGAGGTCGACGTACTGGCCGAGGAGGTAGAAGTGCTGGTGGATCCCACGCAAATGGTAAGAGGAGTATTTGCCCAAATATCGTCACAGTTGAGCCACGAAGGGTTCGAAGCCTTGATCGAGGCCACCGTAGTGCCGAACTTTGTGGCGAGCTTTGTGCAAGTATCACCAGCCTGCGCCGTATACGCGCTGCAGCCGTTCGTTCCAGTCGGGCCAGGGGTAGACGACGAGGTGGTGGCGGTGGCTTGCGGTATGCACAGTGGCGTTCCGGTCCCTAAGAAGAGTTAGACTAAATTCGAGACGGGACAGGGTGGAAGAGACGGACAAATATCCTGGCAATTAACCTGTCGATTGGCAGCTGAGACAAGCTCAGCGGATGTGCCAAACTTGGTGGCAATCTTGGAGCATGTATTCTCGCCTGGCTGAGTGGCATATGTCTGACTACACGGGATCGTCGTGGTTCCGGAGGCTAGACCATGCTGTCAGCGGAGGGGTGCGGATGCATATAGGAGAAACAAATTACCAGGAGGAATGCAAATTGACGTCCATTGCCAGATGTCTTGGCAATTTAGCGACGGATTTGCAAAGTAAATGTCTGAGCCAGAGAGTCCGGAGAACTTTGCAGCAATTTTGCTGCAGGTGTTCTCGCCAGCTTGGGCGGTATACGTTTGTTGACAGTTGGTAGACGTAGCCGGTGCAGTCCAAGTACCATCGCACGTCCACGAGCTATCACGCACACCATACGACCCTACGGTCTCATACGGGTTAATGTCCAAGCACTGCGCGACGGTGACGAGCCTGATGCCGGCGGTAGCGAGAACTTCGACGCTTCCCTGATCCATCCCATCCAACGCCGCCTGCGAGGTTTCGGTCGACTGGGAGATGCGCCTGGTCGACGCGCCGCCTGCGGCGAGGGATTGGAAAAATGCATACACGGAGGAGCCCGTCGCACCCTGTGCGGCGTCGTTGGATGGCGCATCCGAGGTAACAATGGTCTTGCCATGCTTGGATTGTATATACGAGATGACCGAAGATGATGTGAGAGTGACTGGTGCACGGAAGACCTTTGGACGGACACCGAGAATCTTGATAATGGCTTCGTCCAAACGCTGAATCTGTTCATCAATTTGTGCATTCGTCATGGAGTTCATGTCCACGTCCCTATCCACTGGTCAGAGCGGCGCTCCTCTTTGAATTGTGCAAAAAGCGGTACCTCCATGCGTGCGAGGCAATCTGGTGGCCCGCTTCGAATGCATATCGCAATCGTGAAACATTATCCGGCGAGTATATACAGCCTCCAGTGGTACCGCTGACGACTGTGCGGGTGGTGGTTAGCCGCTGAAAGGGCTGAGGGTCGAAACGACTTACAAAGCGTCGTCTTGCCAGCCATGCAGTCAAATTCATCTACAATTTCTTCTGTCCATTCTGTGACTGGTAAGTACCCAAGAAAGACTCCCAAACCGCCGTGGACGCACCGTATGGACCCTGGGTAGCACGGCGGTTAGCCACCGAATGAGCGAGAAAAGGTGAAACAGACGACTCACATCATCCCAGGTAAAAGCAAAGTCGTGGTTGCAAGTCGAGAATACACCATTGGCGTCGCGGGCGACATTTTTTGCGAGTGCCGAAGGGAAAAGAGCGAGAAAGACGGAGAGAACAGCGAGCGAGAGACGAGCCATTAATGAGCGTGGGTGGGGGGAGATTTTTGAGGAGGATTGAGGAGGTCGGGAAGTAAGAGTAAATATCCGATGAGCCAAACAACAACGGCAGTCTGTGACCGCGTCCTGCTAGTCAAACGGGAAACAGACTCGAGTCGAGGGCGGTGCGGCCGGGTTCAAAAAAAAACTAATGGTTATTACGTTTTCTAAACTGCTGCTGCGCGCTCGGCGACGTCCAAACAGCTCGGATCCAATATTTGACAGCGAACCGGCCTGCAGGGTAAGGCACCCAAGCCAGCCGACGGCAGCAGAGTAAATCACGAGAGAAACACGGAGACAACTCCAACGGCCCGAAGAGCTTTCTTGTTGCACGACAATCCGACATAGCAACCTTCTGGTGCATCGAACGTCTGCGACTAGAACCCCGGACAGGAGCCTTAATATCGTCGAATGAACCGATATTTCACATTAACCGGCCCGTCTGAGAACCAATGCGTTATGCTTGGCATGGACGACGAAGGCGGAGCGTGAAGCGGACATCACCTCGTTTGCGTTTTGTTAAATTCAACGTGCGTCGGAATCTCCACTCCTTCGAGCGGGACAAATGTCATATGCTCCAAGCACAGACGCCGTCAGCGTGAGAGCAACTCGGTCTGCAACGTCTCTCCCCGGGCACATTCTGTCAGAAACAACAAAATCTACGACCGTCGCGCATCAATAGGGCACAAAAGTACGCACCGCCTCCCAAATCCGAAAACAATCGACTCGATGCGCAAGAGCTCTTGTGCTCGTTGACTACCATCGAGAAAGCGTTCCGGTCGGAATACGTTCGCGTCCTCACCCCCATATCCGCTGGTTGCGTAGCATGAACATGACATTCATGATCAAAAGCGTGCACTATAGTAACCTTTGAAGATGTCGTTGCAAGTATTCACATGAGGTACAGCTGCGGCTGGTCAGCAATGCAATAACTGAGCAAGCAATGCAATACCTGTGGGAAACGGCGGGGAGAGGCGAAGTGACTCTTTCCAAACGGCTCCGAGGCACTTCATTGCTACCGCTTGCTTGCTCGTGGGCAGTTGTCCAGGTGCGATATCGCCATCAATCTCCGCTTGTATGCGTTTCTGAATCTCTGGAAACAAGAGCATGTGGCAAAGCTCGCCAGGCCTGTGGAAATCTACCAATATTAGCAACGCCTGTAGCATCAGTACCACTCACTGTGTCCACACGACCTATCGACGGCATTACTAGATGTCTATGGGCGAGGAAGCAGCTTACCAAATACATCATCGCTGTTGCATTTTGCAGGGGCTCATGGTCAAACTCGGCCTGATGTAGATGCCTCGAGAGAATAGACAAATCGACATTCCTGCGTTCCTGTTAAGAGTTGGAGGCTGTTAATGTAACTAATAGGCGCACAATATCCGCCTTGACAAGGTCAAGCCCCTATTCCGCATCGCGGGGATGAGCTCGCGTCCTTTCTTTACAACGGAAGGATACTTCAAGCCGGGTAACCAAGAAGGAAGGAAACGAACTGTATGCAGATTAGACAGCGTCGACTGATAGACAGAGCGTTTACAATCCACACCTGACTGAAGCACCAAGCAACCAATTCTACACCCGTAACATTTATCTTTGTAAGTTCTTCTCCGTGTTCTTCGTCTATCTTAGACCCATAGGTCAACTTGATGATCATCGCCACCACTATTGCCTGGATCTTCTGGAATGGGTCGCCAGTAAACATGTTCAGTGATTCAACGAGACTTTTGTCTTCGGCCTCCACAGGGGGGTTGTATTGAACAATGGCTTGCGTACCCAGTGCCTTTCGAAAGATGCAGCGCTATTCGTTGAATGGCTCGCCAGGCTGCATCAAGAGCAGGCTCCAAGAGAACCCCATTCTGATATATCTATAAGTCGATTGATAACTCCCGAATAGTTTATGCGTATTGGTTGCGGACCATGTTGTTTTTTGGTCCAGATATTGGTGCGTCGATTGAGCAGTTCTTCGGCGTCACCTAGCGAGTGGATGGTTATTGCGGATATTGTTGCAATGGGAACGAATATGGTCTCGCCTGCAAGTGATAAGTTCTCTCCCACGCACTCAAGATTGCACATGACAGACCATATTCTTCCCTCCATTTGCTAAAGGCCTTAGACCACGAATATTGGGGAAATATGCGGCACTTCCCAGTAGAAAGTGCCGCGGTGGGCCCGGGAGATCGTACAACAAGCGAGCAGTCGCTTCCTTGTCATTCATTTTGTACTTTGCAATATAGAGAACGGATACGCTTGCTAGAGCAGCAAATGTAAGGACCCAAGGCGACTGAAGGAGATTATCTATGTTGGAGGAATGGACCAACGTCGGCGTAGGTTTCCGGTGCAAATACAGATCAGAGCTATATAGATCTGCCTACGAAGGCTTAATAGTTCTGGAAGGGCGATTTATGTCTGTATAAACCAGGAAAGGATACCACGCCCTCTGCGAATACGCATTGCATGGCTGAACCGAGTTCACTTCACAGCCACGGGTGAACGAATATACGATATGAGAAGGTATTATGACCATCAAATCCACAGTTATCATTCATATGTTGACAAGGCTGAATCCAGACTTCACCTCAACTCCAGCTACCAGTAAATCTAAAAGATTACGACAGGAAACAAGCCCGAAAGGGTCTAGAGTGAGCTCAAATTGCCTAATACCCGTCTCATGACGAGCCGACACGGCAGCCCTTTTAGCGTACCAAAGATTTCGAGACTAGAAGCCGAGAAGAAGTTTAGCCTCGTGAAACGAAGCGGCATTTCACGTCGAGTGGTCGCCTGAGAACCCGTTAGTTATGCCTTGGCATGGACGGAGCATGGAGCCGGCCTCACCTTGTTTGCGTTTTGGTAAATTCGATGCGCGTCGGAATATCCTCTCCTTCAAGCGGGACGATGTCATATGTTGCAAGTGCGCATGCCGCCAGTGTCAGACCAACTCGGTCCGCGAGATGTCTCCCAGGGCACAATCTGTGAACAAATACCGCATCAATTGAACGCCGAGCATCAGGAGTACGCGAGTAACACACCTTCTCCCAAAACCGAACGCGACAGACTCGATGCGGGAAAGTTCTTGCGCCCGTTGACTGCCGTCAAGAAAGCGTTCAGGTCGGAACACGTCTGCATCTTCTCCCTAGATGCGCGGATCACGCAGCATGAACATGACATTTGTAATCAAGAGCGTGCCCTTGGGAATGTAATATCCCTTGAACACGTCGTCGGATGTGTTCACGTGGGGTACAGCTATAGTTGTGAGCACTAATGAAAATTGAGCAGGCAAAAACGCACATGTAGGAAATGGTGGAGCAAGGCGAAGCGATTCTTTCCATGCTACTCCAAGATACTTCATCGCCACGGCTTGTTTGCTCGTCGGCAGCTCTCCAGAAGTGACTTCGCTGTCGACTTCCGCTTGAATCTGCTTCTGAACGTCTGGGAACATGAGCATGTGGCAAAAGAAACTCGACAAAGCCGTAGAAATCTGCATCATTAGCACAGAAGCCGAGCCATAGATAACACTCACAGTATCCACGCCACCTGCACCGTTATATCAGTAGTAGACAATAAATCATTGGTATCATACCCAGATACATCATCGCAGTCGCGTTTTGGAGTACATCTGGATCAAACTCGGACTCGTGTATATGTTTTGAGACGATGGACAAGTCGACGCTTCCGCGTTCCTATTCAGAGTCAGAAAGATATATCGAAAGGACATATACAAACAATTTCCGTTTTGACGAGATCGAAACCTCTATTTCGAATCGCGGACACGAGTTCGCGTCCCTTCTTCGCAAAAGCCGGATACTTTAGACCTGGGAACCAGGAGGGAAGTAGGCGACCTATGTAGAGATGAGATCAAATAAGCAACAGCTCAGAGGACTCGACTGATGGGAAGAATATTGACGATCCACACCTGGCTGAAGCACCAGGTGATAAACTCTAGAGCCTCCATATTGACATCTGCGAGTTCTTTCCCGTGCTCCTCGTATATCTTCGATCCATAAGTCATCTTGATGGTTAGCGGCGCATCTATCGCCTGAATTGTTTGGGATGGGTTGCCAACTGAGTCCCTCAATGACTCAACGAGATTTCTGGCTTCAACTGAGACGAGCGGGTCGTATTGGATGATAGCCTGTGCCCCAAGCACTTTTCGAAAGATGGAGCGCTGTTCGTTGAATGACTTGCCCGGCGAGGTCAAGAGCAAGCTCCAGGATAGACCCATGCTACGAGATATGAGGTGCTAATAAGCCGAAAATAACTTTGGACGTACTGGTCGGCAACCATCCTATTGTTGGGTCGGCCGCTCCAGACATTTGCGCGCTTATTGAGGAGTTCCTCTGCATCGGATAGCGAGTGGATGATTACTGTTCGCATCGTTGCAATAGGTACAAAGATCACATCGCCTATTCTAAGCTGTGAGTCCCTTTGAAGGCAACAAAGTTGTTGAAACCTGACCATATTCTTCTCTCCACTTGCTGAATACTTCGTACCACGAATCTTTGGGGAAATGCGCGGCACTTCCCAGCAGAAACTGGCGTGGTGGGCCTGGAAGCTCGTATAGCGAGCGGGTTCCGGCTTTCTTAGCATCCCCGCTAGCCGTTGCAATATAAAGAGTTGCCAAAGTTGCTACAGTAGCAGATGTAACAAGCCAAGGTGATTCAAGAAGATGATCCATGTTGGAACCCCGACCGGGCGGAAGGGATTCCAGATAGTCGTCAGAACGAGAGTTTCGAGTGTTCTTATACGATTGGACTGCATTTGCAGGTCGTCATTCAACCGAAATGAGTCCGCAACGTGGTGCAAGGGATTCGGCAGCCTCCAACCGTCTGAGCCGCACTCCTTGATCTTGACTCTATTCCTCAAGAATTGTACCGATCAGACGGGCGCTCCGTATTGTCTTAATTTTTATTATTCTGATATTATAGTTGGCAATGGAACGCTCTTATTTCACATTTGGCATAAAGTCGCCTGACGCAAGCCTAAGGACGGCCATCAGAGCCATCTCGAATCGATACTTTACAAACCATTGTACTCATATGACGTTTGCTGCGCAGTCGACGATGTCCGCAACGACGGATGACCATCTCCGTCGATCCGGACTTTGACTCTATATAGCAGCAACGGCCTAGTTAGGGGTCTTTACCAGCACTCACAAAATGTCGCAACGATATCTTACAGAGAAGCGGGTCGAAACGGCTGATTTGTCTCAGTCAGTCGATACATCTGAGCAGGCTGGAGAACGTGAGCCACGCAAGCAGTCAGCATGGCAGCGATGGAAGCCACGCTTACGCTTATCACTCGCTCTACTACTCCCTGTCATGCTTGAGACGCTTGATTATACCGGTACGACTCAGTCCTGTTACTCCCATACAGCCACACTAAATTTTGGCCAGTCGTCGCCACAGCACAGCCAAATATTGCTTCAGTATTTGGGAGACTAGATCTTCAATCATATATTGGTACATCCTATGTCCTCGGTTCCACCATCTTCTTGCCGGTCGCTGCGTCCTTTGCAGACGTGTTTGGGCGTTATGGTGCAATGCAAGCTTCGGTATTCATATTTATTGTCGGATCTGCCCTCAGCACTGGCGCTATCAACATGCCTATGCTTCTCCTTGGACGTGGGATTTCTGGAGTTGGTGCCGCTGGACTTTTAGGGGTATGTCAGTTCCTCTTTTTCAGGCCACATTGCTGAGTTTGACTAGATTGTGCGCATTCTACTGTCAGATTCAGAGTCACTCGACGATAATAATGCCCAAAATGCTCTTATGGTCGTCATTTACTCGCTAGGTGTGCAATTCAGGTGATTTAGATTGATCCTGCAAACTGGCTGACTGTTATAAAGGGTTCTCAATAGGCCCTACGCTAGGCGGAGTCTTACTGAAGGTGAACTGGAGATGGATTTTTGGCATCAAGTATGTCTCCATCTGTGAACACCCAGGTAGTTGCTGATTTTGTCAAGTCTACCAATTGGAGTGGCATCAATGATTATTATGCATCTCTTACTTTACAAACGCTGCAAAGGGCCGCAACCACCTCAACGATTTCAGTATCTCCCCCCAGACATTGTTCGCATGCTCCAAGCGAGGACTCATGGGGGATTTATTGGAGGGCTTCAGCGAATGGATCTCATCGGTGCTGGTCTCTTCATCATCCTTGGCATTCCCATCCTCCTTGCACTCAACTGGGGCAGCACGGAGGAATGGAATCAACCAAAGGTCATTGCTTGTATTGTCATTGGTGTCGTGTTCCTTGCACTCTTTATCTTGTGGGAGTATGCTGTGGACCATTCAACAGATCATCTCGCCATTTCATCCCCTGGTGACTCCACATCACCGTCCACCAACGATCAAGAGAATCAAATGTCTCAGATCCCAGAGAAGAAAATAGGTATTCGTGCACGATTTGCACGCGTCACGCCGGCATTTACGCGTGTAACTGATGCTATGCTCCCTATCAACATGTTCCGCTCCTTCGACGTTGTGGCCACCGACTTTGCGGTCATGACAAGCGGCATGGTGATGTTGGGCATCTTTTACTTTGTTGCAATCTTCTACATTATTGTTGATGGCAAAGGCCCTGTCAGCTCGGCCATTCAGCTCGTGTTCTTTGCACCGGGCAATGGTAGGTATAATCTCCTCTCAGCCAATGAAACTTTACTTAGCGGAACTATTTCGATGCTATAGGGTATTGGAACTGTTATATCACTCATTCTCATTCGGTTTGTCCGCCAACCAAAGCCGATCGCCATCCTGGGTGGTATTGTATTACCTGTTGCGATTGGACTCCTCGCTCAGGCAATGTATATCAGCAATCAGGCGCAAATTCGAGGATTTATGATAATGGCGGGTACTGGTATTGGAATCTCATTCGGACCACTGAGTATGTGCATACTTGCTTTTGCTGATTGGATACTCAAGTGACTGTAGCATATCAAGTGCGTTTTACACAACCGGAGGATCGTGTTGCAATTGTAGTCGCTTCCAACCTCTTCTTCCGCACCCTCGGTGGCACTATCGGTCTTGCACAACTCTCAGCAGTAATGTACTCACGCGTCCGAACCTACATCACCTCTCAGGTCAATCATGGCTCCATAACGATCACCCAGGCAGGACTGATTGCAGAGGCGTTGAACAGGTTGGACTCTTCTGGTGGAGAGAGCTCGAGTAATGGAGGGATTTATTCTCTTCCAGATCAACTCAAGACAATTGCCATCGATGCATTTCGCGATGGAATTCGTGCTGCCTTCTGGAGTTTGCTGCCGTGGCTAGCTGTCGCACTTGTCCTGTGCTGTTTTCTCTCGCACGTTCCAGAGGAGCGTCTTCGACGTCACCCTGCAGAAACCAAACCCACCACGTCTCATTCCGAAACTTAGTCCATTCTGCAAGACGTGCGGAGCAATACTGTTGATTTCAATATATTCTTCTTACCATACTACATACCAACATTTAGGTGGAGTTATACTCCAAGTTATATCCGAATCTCGAATAGTATACTGGCCGTATTTATCGTCTTGCTGGTGGGCCCTGATATGTCTTCTCCATGAAGTTTCCACAATAAAGGTGACATTGCGGTGCTTTACCAATGATACAAGAGCAATACGATAACCCTCCTTAAAACCATAAGACTTGATAAATTGAAGCCGTTCCGCGACGACCCATGGCCTCGATCCACTTCCTTTGCACATCCTCGCCACTTACTTCGCAGCGTATGAACCCTAAAGTAAGATAATATCGTTTCTCCTTGTACCGTGCACGGCCGATCGTGGGTGACTACGGTCCGAGTTTAATTTGGTCGCCTGCAGATTGTCATCAGAGTCGTCGAGCAGCTTGCGCACATAATAGTATCGCCGGCGAACGATTCCAAGCTGCATTGAGGATTATATGCGCTCGTTTGCAGAACCTCGATTTTGACCGCGTTTGCTTCGAGCCGCTTCTCCTCGCTCAGAGGCTTATGATAACCCATAATCAATGCTTGAGTAGACAATGGACACTAATATGGCAAGTAAGAGTCTGAGTGCACTGTGAGGCGCGCGAAGACAATGGAGTAGCCTGTCGGGTTCATCCTTTCGCCTCCAGGAGAGCCTATTCTTCTGTTGGGACACAAAAGAGTCTGTCTCAAGCGGTATCTCACAAAAGGATAACCGCAATTGAAAGCAAGACTTGCCCCAAATTATATGAAATCCTAAAACTACGAAGCCGAGCGACATTTTCGGGTTTCAATGCATACTTAGGCTTTCGGAGAGAATTCTCGATCAGAAACACTTCAGTGGAGAGGCAAGCCAGCACGGCGTTATGGACATTTGGCCCTTTATGTACAAGGATTCCCCAACCGTTACGGCCTACCTGATAATATGAAGGATCTTAGGTGCAAGCGCAATGGGACGGGGCATCTTGCTGGCGTTTGAGAGTCGTGGCACCTTGCAAGGCAGTCTCCTCTGCCCCCCGCCTCCTAGCTGGCCTGTATTCATGTCATGAAACCTACTCGCAAAGAGCTGGTTCATAGGATATGTAAACTGTCAAAAAGCAATGATTTGACAGTCAAGGGCACGATTCCGATTTCGTGTCGGTACTTTAGGCTTCTGAACTTTAGTGATGTGTCATGCAACGCAACTGCAATTATGTGGCTTACAGGGCAGGCATACCGGACACGCCGTTGGTCCCGTATTGAATAAGCGGGGTTGGGCACGAAGGTGCCTTGTTTAGTGGAGACGACAGCTCATTTCGGACACCTTTTTCATCGCTTCATTTGTGATTTACCACCAATGGTTAGATAGCGCTATGGATCCATAGTACGAATTTGGTAGTAGTTAAACAACAAGAGGCTGTAAACAGATAGAGGCAGTAGAGTACCGATCATCAATCATGTGTCGTCTTAAAGAGCGTGAGGGCATAGTGAGCGGCGTGCTGGTTTACGGGTGTAAACCAAAGGCAAATGTTCTGCATGTCGTCGGTGTGCATGTGTGCACGGGGTGTGTGTGTGGTAATTTTCGAGTACCAAATGTACTCGCAAGGCAACTGGGAACGGGATAGAGGGGGAGAGCAGGGTAAGTGTACAGAGTTTGTCTTGTACAAACACCATCCTTTTGTCGTATGGAAGGACGTTGTTATTAAATGAGTCGTTTTGTGTCCATATTATTGCGAGATACGGTTCGCTGTCCGAGAAGCCTCGCTGTGAACCCGGTCGGATTTATTGAGTAGGTGAGAGAAGATGTGGGAAGAGGTCGGTATTGTAATGGAGCACGTTTGACGCTCCTGAGTACCCTAAACCCCGGCGCCGGTGAGGAAGGCGAAAAACTTACGCGCTCATGGGGGAAACGCGCATTGGTGGAAATCCGCCACCGATATATCCATCTTCGACGTATGCATCGTGAATGAATGGCGACATTCTATCTACTGGACTCATGGGAGCCGCTGCCTCTGAAAGGGGTGACCTGAGAACCGAGGCTGGTGACTTGAGTAGGACCGAAACGGGCGAGGACGTGAGTGCCGGTGGAGAAGAAGACGAGAAGATGGTATCTGTCGGAGGGTGCGAAAGTAGGCTGAGTTCGCTCGTGGGGATACTGGCGGGAGTGTATCCTGGACCAGGAGGTGAACCTTTTTTATGTCCGTATAAGTAGTTTCCGGTAAAGGGCTTGGACTCCCTTTTGGACAAGGAGGACAAGCCATCGTTTTCGCAGTGGGTATATTCATATGCTGTCGAGGGGATCAGCGGCGGAAGGGGTGGATGGTCCATTGCAGCCGCTCGCGAGAGAAGTCCCAATCCGCCGGTGACACCCGTAGCATTGGTGCTTGCGCTCGACGTCCTTCTGTGTCGGTGGTGATGCTCTCGGACGTGAGAGGTTGGAACGGGGACTAGTGGAGGATGCACGACGTTGTAGTTGCCGGCGGGGAGTAGAGGGTAACGCGTTCGCGGCGGCGCGTCGACTGTGGACAATGCTGGAGACCTTTGTTCGTCTGCTTCTTCGGGGAAACGCATGACTTGAATCTGTGGACGTGCAATGGGATCCATACGAGTGGCACCTGTTGCTCGTCGTCGACGAATAGGACCAACTCCAGAATCGTGCTCTATCGTGGCCAAGGGCGTCGTCATGGATGATGGGGGTTCCACAGAAGGCTCGTCGTCCTCGCCATCCGTAGTGGTGCTCGCCTGGTACTTTGAGGGCGGAGTGAGAACGATTTCACCATCCTTGACGAGTTTCCAAAGATCTTCAAACGGCGGGTATCTGTCTGGCTGCCAAGGTCCCTCGTTGGTATGGTGGGTCAGCCAATGGCGCTTCATCGTGTCCGCACGGCCTTGGTAACTAGAGCGCAGTAATGTTAGCGAGTTTTGCTGGTTGAGAATGGTTTACACATTGTGAAGGGGGGCTCACCGGACAGGACAAGGGAGGCCGTTTGCCAAATGGCCGCGACAAGCTGGCAAGAGTCGTTGTGGTAAATGGCCCCACTTGTGTCGACACATTGATGAGAGATGGTTGGCGACTGCAAAGCAACCTGGGATGGAGCACGGGAAGCGGCCGTGGTTTTTGCTTTTTGGCATGGTCACTCTACTACAACAAAAGAACCGTCTGAGAAATGGGAAGATTTTGGGCTGTCTAGTAGCTCACGTACCCGCCCTGGAGGGATGTGCTCATAGATAGACGAGAAACGAGCGTGGAGGAGAGAGAACAAGGGAACCGGGGGAGTCGTACGTGAGTCTGGGTATTGTCGTACGTGGTCGAGTTCAAGTAGGCAGATGAGACGGGCTAGGCGGCGGTTGGGCGACTGTTGGGATCCGATGAGTGGCGGCGCTGTTCAAAGAGCGCACTGGTCAGTTTGGGACCGCTGAGCTCTTGCTCCGATCGATATTTGGGCATTTGAGCATAGCGGTGCTTCCGGCCTCTGAAGTGGGCGCTACGGAGGGGAGCGTGCAATTGGGGGTCTGGCTACTACCTTGGAATGGCTTTTCAGCTTATGGCTATGATTGTGGTTAGCACATGGCTTGACCACGGATGGCGATCGGGTCCCTCTATTGCTTGCACTGGCCGCGCCTCCGCAGCGCTTCCCTTCAGAGGCCGCCAATCCGGTCGGCTGCTTGTTACCCCCGAGTGGCATTGTTTGGCTCTGCTTGGCCCATCGGCTTTGAAGCGGCTCTTCGGCCGGCCAACCCAGCCTCATTAGGGGTCTTGAACAAACTCCTCCAAATACCCTACACAAGATCAATAACATTATTATAAACAGCTCACACGAATTTTTAGAATAGCCATCTATTTTTGGACGCGTGTTTATTTAGCCGCCTGAATTTGTCACTCCTAAAAATAACACGCTTCGATTCGACCTCGAGTTTGACGGCTGACCAGAGTTGTTCATCTTGGACCTCTCCACGATGGGTCGTAGAAAGATTGAAATTCAGCCCATCACAGTGAGTCCCCGTCCGCGCTAGGCAAGGATTTGGCTCTGATCATTGGCAGCACGAGCGGAATCGCAGTGTTACATTCCTCAAGGTAATGTCCTGCAACTCATCACACACATTTCTCACTCTTTTCCAGCGCAAGAATGGTCTCTTCAAAAAGGCATACGAACTCGGCGTGCTCTGCTCCGTCGACGTCGCTATCATCATCTTCAGTCAGTCACTCCTCTTTCACTTTTTCTCAATTTCTCACGTTTCATAGATCCAGCTGGAACCAGCAACAAGCTATTCGAATTCACGTCGACCGATCTTGACGGCCTAATCCGTCGGAGAGCCGATGTACGTCTCTGGCTCGCTAAGAGATTTCTTCCTCACGATTCTTCATAGTTTACAGGCGAGCGGGATACCAAGACGAGCTACGACTTTAACGCTCCCGGTGGAGCGCGTAAAGCAAACGGTGCCGGCGGCATGCCGTTTGCCTCCAACGATGGTCGTGGTGGTGGAGATTCAGACGACGACGACGATGAAGGAGACGAGGACGATGGCGACTCTTTCATTCCCGGACAGCTCGGCACTAGCGCCAAGATGCTTGCGCCAACAGGAGGGAATAAGAGAACCTCTAGCCGCGCTGCAGCCGTCGCAGCCACAGCCTCTCTCAAGTCGCGTCATCATTCAAATGGCAGACGGTCAGACGTCGACGACTTTGACGACGGTACAACAACCGCGGGCCCACAAAATGTTGCCCAGACGCCCACTTCCGACGACGAGCTGCATCCAAATTCACGCAATCGACCGAATGGACGTCGCAGTGTGAACGCACCAATGGATGGTCAAAGGAATGACCGTGACACGCCTACGGACATATGGAAGAGCGACTCTTGGAACCGCGGGTCCCAAGGTCAACCGACCATGTCTGCGCAAGAACTCTTCCTTGCCGCCGCTGCTGCCGCTGCCGCTGCCAACAGTAACAACTCGAATTCCAACGCCAGCGGCTCTGGTGGAGCGGGCAGCGGACTACCCTTCCCTCTTAGCCAGCTCACACCCCAGCAACTCGCAGCATTAACACCTCAGCAGCTCTCTGCTCTTGCATCATCTGCTGTAAACCAACAACAACAGCAACAGCAGCAATCAGGAGGGTATGGCAATAGTTTCGGCAATGGATACTCCTCGCGAGATCACGACTCTCGTACAAACTCGAGCTCAAACTCATATGGTGGGGCATTGAACCATCTCAATCTCAACCTTGGTGCAAGCGCAAGTGTTGGTTCATTTTCAGCGTCCAACTCGTACACCAGTTCGTTATCACCATCTCTCCCTCCGCTTCACCAATCACATCAGCAACACCAACACTCTTCGTTACCGTCTGGTCGACTCGGCACGTTGAACCTCAACCTGTCTGGCTTGAACACCCTCGCCGGTCTCGGTAGCCTCGGTAATCTTGGGGGATCAAATCCTCTTAGCGGACTGCAACTCGGGGGACTCAACTTGAACTTGAATGCAGCACTCGGAGGACTAGGTCTGCTCGGAGGTGCATCGGGTGCTCCGAACAATTCGATGCGAGACTTTGGGCCCAATAGTTCCAGTGCCCTTCGAGACCTCGGCACGTTACGCGACCTTGGATCCTTTTCGTCGAACAGTGGCGGTGGAGCAAATGGCATGATCGGTACGCCCATTCGAAAGATGAACAGTTCGACTGTCCGGTCTCAGAATGATCCATCCACTTCCAATGTAGGCGGAGGAGACGAAGGGTCCTGGTTGGATTTCCTCAGTCTGCCGACGAATACCAACGCCGTGCACAGCAGTCGCATGGCGGACACTGTTCATTCGAGTAGCGGAAACCTCGAGCGTGAGAGCTCCTTGCGCTCGAATGGACTCGGTATCACAGTCGACGATGAAGAGCGTCGAAGTGCCGGTGCATCCCAGCTCGACTTTTTGTTCGGTGCTGGTGAGATGGCTAGTGGGACTGGGCCTGGACGACAACATTTCTCGAGCTCGGCCTCGAATCATACTTCTATCTCAAAAGACGTTTCGTACGCGTCGGGCGTCGCAAGTGGTGGCGGCTATGGTATGTCCATGGCGGACGACGACGACGAACGAGACCGAGAACGGGAACGAGACCGCGAGCGAGAGCGGGATCGTGAGCGAGGTGGATTAAAGCCGCAGAGTGCGCGGGATGGGATGGAGGTGGAAAGGCATTCTACGGGTATGTCCGCAACGCCCCCTCCGCGCAGTACGAGCGCTAGCAATGCCAGTGCGGTTGGTGAAGAAGGTGACGAGGAACATGTCCGCAAGCGGCAACGACGCGAGTAAAGCCAATGATACCATGCTTCATGTGCTCTGTTCTCTCTCTATTCACATGCTTTGGATTCATGGTTAGGAATTCTCAGCCTATTCTATTATATTTGTATCAACAAGGACATTTGGCGACGGATATTTCTGGCCATTTCAGTGAGAATATCTGGTTTCGCGTGCAATCGTGCTTGGATTGAATCAAACCGCGGCACTCTCTGCTGATTGAACATACCTTTGTATACAATAGTTAGGCCTAATAGAAGGCACCGTGTATCACTAGGAGGAGCTCTGCGCTTGGACTTCACCTTGATAGCCTTCGATTCCGAAAGGATGCCTCGACCTATCGAACTTGCCAAAAGTGTGTCTCAGATCATCAAACAGGCCGAAGATATCGGAGGGCGCGTGCAGAAAGTCACAAAATCAGAGAACACACCCAACGGGCTCGCTTGCCTTTCTACCGAGCTATTTCTGATCGAAACTGCACTCAAAAAGCTTCCGAAATGCGCTTGGAAACCGGAAAAGGTCTCACAGCTCCAAGATCCCAAGATTACCAGAGATCTGGATGAGGTACTACTTGTGGTTACTGTCATTCTCCATGAGATACCAGTGGAGCTCGACTCTATTATGTCCCAAAAGGCGAAGAAATTCTCATGGAAGCGAAAAGATGACTCTACTCGACTCATTGTTCGTCTTCGGGCGCTGCATAGTGCGCTCCGACTCCTCCTGACAGTTGTATCCATGTGAGCGTGCAGTGACTCCTTGTCAGCTTTTAACGCGTTCATTCTAGGTCTCCAGGTGACGAGACGGAGCAGAGATTGGAAGCGCACGCTACTGCCATGGAAGCCATTCGCTACGACCGGATCGAATATCTGAAGCGGCTCGGAATAAAAGATCAATCATACCCGTACACGAGCAATTTGCTGGATGATCCAGATGGAGACTTCGTAGCAACGAAGCCCAGCAAGCGTGAGTTGGACTTTGCCCATGGAATGAATCTAACGTTGCAAAGGGAAAGGGAGACCTCCGCGTCTGACTGCCGAACTTGTACAGTATAGGATCGATCGAAAGGATGTGCAAAAGATTTACGATGAAAGTGGATTGAAGCCATGGATCGTGACGGAGTTGCTCCAACGCATCAAGTCGTATGGGTCTGAAGAAGATTACCGCATTGCTCTGGCTACCCTCATCCAAACGAATCACGGCGTTACTTATACTGCAGAAAGTTTGGCCGCGCTGCACGACATCGACCCACGACTCTATTCGAGAATACTCAAATGTGTGCAAGCTTGGGGCTATGATTTGTATTGGAGCCGGCAACGTCTGACAAAACTGACGGCCAGCTTGCTAGTGTCGCCCACTTGCGGTGACTGGATGCCGCGTACGACATCACCGGATATCGCTCACATTCATAGAGAGAGCTTGGTTTTCATTTTAGCAGCACTCGAGGCGAATAATTACTCCTTTGACTCCGTGAAAGCAGATATTTGGAGAATTATTCGAGTACATGTAGAGCTCGAGATTCTCCCATTGAGAGAACATTCCGCAGACGTCTTTTGCTCATTCGTTCTCATGCGATTTTGGGAACGAAACTCCTATAACACCCGCGGCACGATTTCAACGTTGAAAGGTATTTCAACCAAAGTTTTGCAGATCGTTGATCTGAACACATACAATTTTTCCTTGCGAGTTTCGGCCCTGGCGATGATTTGCCACTTACTTCATCGGTTCTCTTATCAATTGGATCTGATGTCTCTATCACCAGGGTGTATTGGAGCTGCCATTTATGGTTGGGGTGTTCGGGGAACTCCTCACTCTGATTCTATGTTTGATGCCCTTACCATACTAGTACATGCGAGACACTCGCTAGATATCGAAAGTCTCGTCGCAGCCCTTGCTCATCTAACAGAGAAGTTTATATCAACACAGGGATATCTCTTCCGCCTGGCCCACCATCACCAGTATGACATTAGACGATTGGTGGAGTTAGAGAAGATCATCGAGGACGCTTACCCACCCGAGGACGTGAAAACTGGAGTTTGTTGGAACGTGTTCGAGAAGAATGGATATGATCTGCACCTTACATTGCAAGATGCAGCGGCTCGGACCTTGGGCCACAATGAAGGCTGCCACTTCGGATTAGGCCAGAGTTCTCTAGCTCATTCGTATACATACACTATCCAGGATGGAGATATAACTTGGAATGTCGAGACTTCCTCTGGGATGCTTCATCATTGTACTAGTGATAGCTATATGTGACTGGTCTATTCCCATCAGTAAAGGATTCTATCAGCTATTCCTTGTGTTTACCAGCAATGGCCAATTGCTTACATAGCTCGACACGTTGACGTGAACCTTGTACCCCGCACTCACGAACGCGTGCCCCGAAATTTATCGCAGCGCGTGTTATTCGATGCCTAAAGCACCCCAATCGTATTAAGAGAAAATTGAAGCCCATCGATCTCTGGAGGGCCTTACGCCTGACGATATCAGCCTCCCGCTGTCGCGTCCACAAGCACCAGCACAGCGGAACTGGCGTCAAACTCGAGAATGGGTGTTAGTGGATTGACAACGTACCTGCGTACCCACCGTCTAGCCGTCGCAAAGACGGTCGAGTTGAATAAGGATGGTGAGGCGACACAGGATACAGACGACCTTTCAATACTGCCCAATGTAGAGATTGTCGTTGATGGGTGGGGGTGAGATATCTTTTATCTTTCAGATCCTTGGCGCGGGTACGTTCTGACGGCGAGCCAGTTTCATATATATGCTCTATCAAACGTCCAAGATCCCGTGGGTATATGGAGGAGAGTATGACCGCTTTGCGGACGCCATCAAGCGCACCGTCGACTCGTGGATGAGCGTCGGCGTCAATCTTTCATTTGTCTTCGATGGTGTGCCAACAGTAGAGCTCAAACTGCAGCAAGGTTGACATTTTAATAGGACCACAAGAAGAATCCAAGTTCCAGACACGCATTTCCCGGCTGATGAGCTCAAATGTGCATCATTCTACACTCTTCTTCCGCACCTCACAGTTGACGCGGGTCGCTCCACGGTTCCTGAACGAGACGCAGATAATACCACCACTGTTGTACACAACGTGTGTTGAGACGCTACTCGACCTCTCCTCGTGCTTCACAACCAAGCCAACTGGCATCTCCTTCCCATCAACCCGCCCAAAAACGACACTGAAAGTCTACTTCGCGGACCGCGAGGCGGATCCATTCATGGCCGAATTGGCCGCACGAATCGGTGCCTATGTGGCGGCATTGGACTCGGACTTCGTCATTCTCAACGCGGCGGGCTACCGTGGCTATATCCCGCTCGACGAGCTCGAATGGACCACTGTCCTTCCTCCTTCGGATACAGCGCGGTCAAGGACAGTTTCCAGTATTTCGGTCAACTCGTCCATTGCGTCCTTGTTATCGCCCACGGAGATCAGCGCAGACTCAAAATTCTGGGAGGATCTGGCAGACGTGAGCGGGGGAGGAGGAGACTCAGAAGAAGGATTCAAACCGGTGCAGAAGAAGAAACGTGCCCGTACAGTAAGCGCAAAATCCAGGCTCAATCCTGTGGGCAGCGCACCTACAACCCGAGGCGTCATTCCACCCGATGAATTCACTTCTCTTGTGTTTCCTGTTTACACACCAGAGAGCACTGCTGCATCATTGGGCATTCCACCACCCTTGCTACCCTTATTGGCTGCATTCGTTGGTAACGATTTTACGCGCAAGGAGAATTCCTCACCAATATCTACTTCAATGCCACATTACTCCCTTCAAGACTTCCTATACGAGCACAAACTACCGGCAGTAAAGCGGATTATCTATACCGCCAATACGCTCGCAGCGGTGCTGCAGGGATTATCCAAGCCGAACGGCAGAAAGAGAAAGGGGGGAGGGATTGGAGTGGTGGACGTGATCAGGACGACGACAAAGCGAATGCTCCTGCGGCCAGGACACACTACCGATCCGGAAATAGATATGATCGTTAATCGCATTGTAGAAGGTGCCCTCTTCTACGCCATCCCACTCTCCTCGACTGCACATCCTCAAGCACTTTGGCCCACATCGTTCTGTCCGTTACATGCCAATATTGACCAATGTCGACTTGAAGCTTTGGTACCAGTGGAGGAAAACGACACCTCACCACGACACTCTCCGAGTGCACAGAAGCACTCTATACCTAGCCAGTCGAATCCCCTGATAATGGTCCAGAATCAGTATATCCAGGCATACCGCGCGGGTATACTCGACCCAAAAATCTTGGATGTCCTCATCAGTGGAACAATGTGGCCGCGCATATTCCTGGAAAGTCCCGATATGGCATCCTGTGCGAGTTCCAATGAGGCAGCTGGACCGCTCAGGAGATGGTTATACGCCATCCTGGACCAGGGCATTGGAGTATATGTTCCTTTGCCTGAACCAGAGGACGAGGTGGATGAGGCGATTCAAAAGATGGTCGCCGAGGGACAGCAGCCTCGTATCGCCCCAACGAAGACAACAGAGGACGAGGAGAGTTGGGATGAAGAAGACGAGGACGAGATTATCGATGTGATGGATGCTGACTCGGAGGAGGAGGATCCGCTGGTCGCGCTCAAAGGTGCTCTACAGCGTCTTAAAGGGGCCAAAGAGGAGTCTCATTTACCAACTATACCCGGCCAGGAAGCAATTGCTGAGGAAGATGAATCAGAAACCGAAGATGAAGAGGAAAATCTACCGGATTGCCATGTCACCGAGTACGTTCGACGGGGAGCGAGGATTGCAGAGGAAAAAGTTCTCGTCGAGGATCTCAACGCCTTGATCGAAGAGGCGTATCACCAAGAGGAATCCGGGTTTGGACAGTCGACCAACGCTCACATACGAACGTCACCGAGTCACCCTATACAACTCCAGGAAGAATCCAGCCGCCTTGGCATACTCCTCCTTGCGACAGGATCCAACCACCCTAAAGTTCTTGCACTACCAAAGGAATGGATCGCCCCAGTCGTTGCCACGCGATGGTTGATTCGACACGCAGGGTCAAGGGAAGTGGAAAGAGGGACCTTTCCTGGCCCTATGCATCGGAAATGGGCAAAGGCGGAGATTTTAGCTCTAATGGTTGCATTTGGCGTCGGGACCCCCTGGGAATCTGCCGTCGGAGGGCAAGTGGACGACTTGCTTAGCGAAGAGCCAATCGATCTATCAGAGCGTACGATACAACTCCTCGCAAGAGCACTCAGTGTCATCGAGGCGGTCCAAATGATTGTCCAATCACTCGGATTGACCACCCGCGTTCCCCTGAGCCTCTCTAGGTTCCGCGGGAGAGTGTTCCACCGACTCTGTGCTCGCTCCTTGAATCCACTGCCGCGGCAACAAGCGTCGGCGGAGACTACTCTCGCGCCGGAGGCGTTGTTGGATGACGGTGTGTGGGATGCCGTCTCCGAAGGCCTGGAGATGCACATTGGTGACGATCTAACGAAGAAGAAGAAACCCAAGGAGAAGGATACCCATGCGAATAGCCAGCCCAAGATGAACGCGAGAGGGAGATTGCCTGCTGGTACGAGTGTGTTCAGTCTGTTGGCTGGGATGGATGCGTGATGCGCTATTTTGCTGGGTGTCGTCTATATTTGTGTGTTTAGCTTGTACTATCTCCCTGTGAATGATCGTGAACCTACGAATGGTGTCATTGCATTCTGGTCCTGGCGATGATAAGTGGCCGCAACTACCCTTCACCGAGGGGATTGTGGACAGCTCCTTTAATTTAAGTGTTAGAAACGATTCCTAGATGTGCGAGTCAAGGAGATTAGCCGACGTAATCGGCCAGAAACAGTCACTGGGGACGACAAGACGACTTTATACATCACAAGATGGTATAATTACGCCTTTCTAATACAATCTAACCCCATTTCCGTTCCAGGAAAGAGGCAGAATGATACTGACAGTACATTGGCGACGAATTTAGGCACTACAATGTCAAGAGAATGGTTTACATGGCTTTATACCTCGTAACAAATGGTACAAGAGGCTACTCATGTCATGATATGCCAGATCCTTGGTCTGAGCAATCAGCGGCAGACAATCCAAACGGTGTTTTTATAACCTCGAGGTTTAAATGCGTCTATGGCAGCCTCAAAGCACCCTGCCGAGCGGACTCAGGCGGATATTCTTTTGTCAACTTAGCTTCTCCCAGGCTTCGCGTGCATTCGTGCTTCAAACGTGCCGCTTTGAACCCCCGTGTCCTACCGAGGTTATTCATAATGAACCAATCACGACGAGGCGGTGACCTCTTACAGCTTCCTCACGACGGGATCCCTCTTCCATGCAAGGCCCCTATTCGTCATTTCATCGATGCGAATCCCCAATTCATGTTCTCTGAGCACATTACTTGCCACTCCTCGTCCCCAGACAGGCCGCTAGAATGTCCATCTGCTCAGGCACCGTCGTGTGGCCCCAGTAATTCCCCCGCGAAGCCCAAGTGATGCAAGCCTTACTCGCGCTTCCAAGACAAAGCGACCGGTCTTCATAAAGCCCAGCGCCCGCAGTGGTGCATGTGCTTCCGTTGCTTCCTCCCCCCCTCCCAAGCTACATCTCCTCTTCTCGCCTCGACAAACTTAAAAACTCAAGCCCAACTCAGCTAGTGGAAACAAAGAAGACGCAGGAGAATGCGCATCAACTACACCCTAGGACTCGTGGCACTCGCAACCATTGTCGGTGTCGGCGCCTCGCCCGTGCCTGTACGTCAACTCTCTTTTGCGACTCCACACATCTTCTCACTGTCCTCGACGATATGAGTGCTGACTCGATATGATAGAACGCACCCAACGCTGGCATCAAAGCACCTCTTCCTGGTGTTGGCAAACGTGCCCTCCCAGGCGTAGCCAAAATAAACGCTGCTGCTCTCCCGGGTGTTGCCAAACGTGCACCCGCACCCGTACCCGCACCCGCACCCGCTCGCGGTCTCCCAGGTGTAGCTAAAGTAAATGCAGCTGGCCTTCCGGGTGTCGCCAAACGTGCCGACGAGGACGCAATCCGACCAGCTAAAGCACGAGCAGAACTCGCAATTGATGCAATCCCACCCCTCGCTAAACGTGCCGTAAATGCAAAGGCTGCAGGGCTCCCTGCCGCTGGAAAGTGAGCTGCGCTTCGTGAGCGCCATTGCCTCGGACAAGCGCGCGCGCAGATGGAAACCACCCTTCCACGGTCGTCGATAACTTTATCTGAGTACGTCATTCTTTATCTAAAGCGTACATTTAGCTCATAAACTAGTAACAGTTTGATTTCTCTCTTCGCAGCGGTGCTGTTCAACTCTCCTTTGCGTACTCGATATCCTAGCAACGCCTAATGGCTCACTCTTTTAACCTATGCAATCTCATTCAGCTTACAGTTTCATTCTGTGCGTTGTAAAGCGGCGTTTATTGACATTCCAGCACAAGGCGACGATCCCTTTGTGCGGATAAATACCTCAGCGCATGTGTGTGACAACAATTCATACAGCAAGAAATACAGGAAGAGTGATGATTAGAGGGGTGGGAATACGTGTATGAGCCCAACGTCGACAGTGCTCGACACCCTTCTAGGCAGGGGTTGAGGAGCAGGGGGATGATCCATGGGACTAGGGAAGGTCAACACGTTTCATGAACGAGGGCGTGTACGACCCGGAAATGGCCGTATTCCTGGAGGTTGCTGTCCCATGATCACTTGCAGGAAGAGGCGGCCGAGAGCAGGGCGAGAATTCTAGCTTGCAGTCTCGACATGGCCATTCGTCTCGATGATGCGTTTGCGCTTTTTGCTTGGTTCTAGAATAGCATCATCATAGGCGCTCTGGGTTGTGTGGAGTAAAAGTGGTCGGTGTGCATCACCATCGACGCCATTTGGGCTGGTGGTCGCTGGCGCCGAAGTTGCTCCAGCAAGATTTGACGAGGTCGTGGACTGATTAGATATCGATTCAACGTCGATACCCGCATTCTCGAGCGCAGACCGGAGCATGCTATTTTCATGTCGGAGCTGGTCGACGAGGGCCCGACATTCTTCCCACCGCTTGTTTGTTGCTTCTGCATGTGCCAATGTCTCTTGTAAAAGTGCTGCCTGTTCTTCGAGATACTTGACACGTCTGTGAGTGATCATCCCCACAAAGGCAGATCATAGAGGATAAAAGGATGACGCATCGGCACCGACATCACGGGCGGCAGGACGGGAAATAAAAGGGTAAATTTGTCAGCAAACCAAGAGATTAGTAAAGACGGATAGACTACGTACGCGTCTCTTCGCATTCTGAATGCGCGCTGAGCTCTTCGGTTCTGTTCGGCGCGCTTACTGTTGCTCAATGTACGTCCCTTGGATCCATTTGGGTTCTCATCAGGTGAGAGATGGTGAGCTGATGGGGACCCATTGTCTCCGGACGTTGTTGGCGATGCCGAGCGTCCATTTGCACCGTTCATCGTAGCTGGCGTATTCTCCAACTTGGTAATTCCAACGCCTTGATGGAAAGACGTCTGCTGTGGAGAAGTAGGATGGATAAGCGTGTGGATGGACGCAGGCTGGGTCAATGTAGGACCGTACATTGTGTTCCAAGTGTCGAGTGTAGTTGTTAGAGAATCTAGAGTGTTTTCTATAATCTCTAAACTGTTGTTGAGCGTATAGTTGGCCGTGGCTTAGGTGGTTTGTGGCAAAGGGGCCAAGTGGACGCAGAGTTCAAGAATCAAGTGGCCAAACCAACCGGTGCGTTTGGGATGCTTATAAGTTGACGCGGCACCGGGCAAATGATGCTCGCGCGTCTTGCCGAAGAATCGGGAAACTGCTAGGCTAAGCACTTTTAGATTGCTAAGCAGCGGGTCACTCGAATGTATTATGTAAGCCCCACTGGGTCATCAACCCGACCTCATTCGATCCTCGCTGATATTCCTTTTACTGCGCTTTTTTTGCTGCGAAACACTTTCCATCCGCGCGCTCCTTTGGCGGACGTCCGACGGCAATCGGGGGTTCAAACGAGCAAATTACAAGCCCGCCGATAGGGACGGTCGTTGGCCAACTGAATCGCCCATCACAAATTAAAGTTCACGAAAAGCACCCAATTTCGTCCAAATGGTCAGTAGACCCCCCCCCCTCTTCAACTACCCCGCATCGTTCAGGCCCAAGTGCTGAGCGAGGCGATCAGGTAGAATATACCCATATATTCAATAAAGACTACTTCCTCTCGTCTGACGATCTCGTGCCGAGTTTGTGGCGTGTTTGCTAATGTTCCGGCTCGCACTCGGCTCAGGCATGAGGGTGCAGTACAAAAAGTTCCGTCGCAGTCCTTGAGACGGTGTTACGCTTCCTACACGCGTTGTCAGCGCGGGGGGTTCTGCACCGCGGACGCCCAGGCTAAACATCCGGTCGAACACTGTCACGGAGGATTGAGACAAACACGGCATCAAAAGGGGCTCTTACAATTCTCCACCCACGTCTTCGCATGCATTTGACAACTGAGATGGGTCAGGGCCAGAGGAGGGGACCCGCCTTCGAGCGAACGCAGATAACGAAACACCATTGACGGCTGTGCGGGGCCTATGGAAGATCAGATGAGGTCTAGATTCGCAATTGGCGCCTATACCAAAACGGAACAGGGCCATGTACCCTGCCTTCCACCTCTCCTCCAGTTGACGAGCGCAAATTGAGGGGTCTGGACACGTCGCACAACACTGGTATTCCTTTGCAATGGAGACGGTTCCAAGCTTGAGAACACGTTCAAGGAACCAATTTCGCCGTTTCTCGAGCTTGAGCAGCGTGTCCTTGGAGAGTGTGTTCAACTCTTCCTCGGACCATCCATAGAGGTCTTCCAAGACAAAGCTGAACAAATTTGAGGTGATAGTTCGGCTAGAATACGGTCACATACCGACTCGCCTCCCGATAGAGCTCCTCTTGTCCAAAAATCTCGGCAATCCGCATCGCTTTGATAGGTTTGCCAGCTGCATGCGACAGCAGAAACTGTAAGCATGCATTCTGAAGTGAAGGCACGCAGAGCTTGTCGGAAATGTTCATGAGCCCTTCAACGTTCTTCCAAGTAATGGTACATTCGAGACTGAACACAATGAGTGAGATTTCCGCAGTAGATAAATGACCTTACTGCGGATAAATAAACTTTAAAAAGTCGTGAAATATAGTCGCTCGTTCTTCCTTGAGAATGATAACGCCCTCTGGGACGCGTGAACGACGGTAGGCTTTCTTCTTTGGACTCTTTGACCCAGGCAGTCGTGAAGGGTGCGGAATCGCAGGTGGTATTCTCCCTTGCAGTTTATCCAAAGAGGAAATTCGCGCGGCGTCCTTCTCGGCCTCTTCTACTGCGGAAAGGGTCTTGGCTTCCTCTGTCTCTCCTTCGTCCTCATCTCCACCTTCACGTGAAGATGAAGAGGAGCGCACACGCCCTTGTGCCTCGTCTGAATGTTCGTTCTCGCTGTCCGACGATGGGCTGATGCGAACAGAGAAGAAACTGCTCTCGTTTTCCGACGTCTCGGCAAGGTCGTTTGTGGTCTGTTCATCTGGGCCAGCGGTAATTGTCACAGATGGTTCGCTTTCTTCAAACGCAGTGGCGAGCTGTTGCCCATGTACAGATGGTGTTTGCTGAATAGTGATAATTGACGACGTGGATACAGGACGCGCTTTGGTTTCCGACCAACTAAAAGGACCCAGTATTCGGTCAATATACGTTCTCGGTCAACTAACCTTTCGTACCTTCCACTCAATGCTGCGTCGAAAAATGGCGAGGCAAATACAAGTATATCTCTATGTGCCCTACATTCAACGTCATCAGGAGCAATGTACGAGTAGAGTGAATGAAGGTTTTCTCACCAGAATGTCGTGGCCTGGACAATAATCTTGATATTTCCTGGCCATCGTAGACCCGGCGAGCCAGAAAACGTCTCGTCAATTTCGATTGGGGTAAACTGTCCTTCTTCTCCTTCATTGCTGTCCACTCCCTCTTCGCCGCTACTTCCCAGTGAAACTTCATGAGTGACGCGCGGCGGACTGCCTACAAAACAGATGCGTAGTCGTTGAGCATAATCGTATGAATAGGAAATGATAAATATTCAACATACCCGTCCTGAGAGAAGACGTTGCTGTACGAGGGAAGATTCCAGACGCCGTCGCGGGCGTCGTGAGTGTCTCAGTTGGCGACAAACTCGTCGACGAGCGTGCAATTAGCGCATGTGCTGGATTCTGCTGCTGTGTTGGCGTAGTTATGCTGGGCATCAGCGACGAGCCAGTCGCGGCTGCGGTCAACCTGGATAGATAGATGGACAAATTATCTGGGAGCTAATTAGAGTGTCTATTACTACTTTTGATAGTGACATAGTACCCTAGGCGTTTGATTTAGGGTGGGTTACGCATCTTGACCTCTGCCACAACTGCTCTAATTATTGGCGGCGTTTACTTTACTATTTATCACTTGCCTTTTAATCATCGTTCACGTCATTCGCTCATAATTTGTTACAATGAAGTTCTCTCAGACTCTTCTCTCGCTTCTACTCGCCGGGGCAGCGGTCCAAGCGCATCCCATGGTGGACCCAAACCATAGTCCAAATGGGTTAAATTCAAAGGTACGCCGATTTCTGAGCTCACGACGTGCATATCACGCGCTCGCGGCCTCCTATCTTTGTTCACAATGAATCAGCGTACACCTCTTGCAACCAACGAAGTCAATCAATCTATTCAGCCCAGTTCCTCTCGTCCGCAAGAGCAAATTCTCACACCCGTTTCTCGGCGCCGCGAGAAAGCAAGTCGCCTTTGCGCCACACAAGCACCAGAAACGCGCAAAGTCGAGCCATCCTGCATTGACCAATGAGGATTCGGACGCGATGGAAAGTAAGAGTACTGGACGAGGCGTGCAAAAGGCTGGAGTCTTCGGTGTCGCTGTCGAAGGAGTTAGTATCGGAATCGGCCGTCCAAATCGCCTGTCTCGTAAAGGCCACCGCGAAGAACTCGAGGTAGGAAAGCAATTGATGGCGTATACAATAACTAACTGGTTTCTGCAGGAACGCGGTCTTCGTCCTGTGGGTACTGATTGCGAGAATTTGCTTCTCCTAACGTCTGTACAGAGAACTCAGCCCAGTTCAGGGGATAAAGAGCAGTATAGTGCTTCAAGAAAGCACTTAGCTACACCAGAACTCGCAGTACGCTGTCAGCATTTGTGATGTTCTAACCTAATATCACGCAGGTTACCGTCGAACGTGGAAGAATGCACGGCATTGGAAAGAAGAGACTCGACCACAACGGACGGGGCATCAAGGCTCCCGATTACAAGACTGACGAGCCTACTCCGAGCGGATCTGCAGAGGCGTCGTCTCCCTCAGCGACAAAGCAGCCGTCCCTATCGAATTGATCGTCCCTCTGAGCGAATTTTCCTGATACGCACCCACTTATTCAGTCATTTGTTCCATCACCATTTTCGTCAAGCCTTCAGTTCCATCAGAGTAACGACATAGAGAAAGGATAGGTGGCTCTGAACGTCCTGCCATTCCCACAGTTCTCATATGTTGCTACAAAATCTCGGCCATTATACCTGTAGGTCGTCTAAATCAGACTCTCAGCGAGAAAAGGCATGAATATGAACTTGAGAGTGTTCAAAGTGAATCCACTCTCTGCTGAGGCTGTTTGAAAGCCATACCTTCCAGGAGCCCCTTGATCACATCGTTGCATGGCTCACAGCCTCGAGTGCAATCTCGGCAGCTTTGGAATTCCCACCTACATATCCTCAGACTCTATAGTGGTTCGAGATACAAAATGTACCCAGCATTGGGTCCGATATTACAGCTTGGGCTTTCGCATCACGCCTTTTGAGGGCTTGCTTATGCGGTGGGGGATGGTCAGAGAGTCTGAATCTAGTCGGTTTCTTTTCACCTGACTCGAAGGAGAGTCTTACGGTGCGCAGACTGCCAGGGAGGCGAATGTAGTAGCCAAAAGAGTGAAAGAAATGAGACGATGCATAGGAAGAGCAAATAAAAGGCTGATATTAGATCAGAGATGGAAAGTTTGGCAGTCGACTGCGAGTTCAAAGGTCCTTTTTATCGACTAGGCACTCATTTTGGCGCGGGAACGGAGATAAGAAGTTGGGTTAATAGTGAACAAAGAGAGGACGGTGCAGCTCAAATTTACATCTGATTAAGAAGCGCAGTAAATTGAAGAACAGCTCGGGTACAAATTATATCTGGACGCCGTGGTTAGCCTGGGATAATAGTTATATGACCAGTCTGTACACTACAGGTCACATTATCGTGGTAGACGCAAATGCACTTGGGTGGTCCCGACGGTTGCTCGATAGTTCCAGTAAGGGGCCGGTGACTGGCGTGGTTCAGCATAATGCTATCCATGCTTTCCATATCTCTTTTGTAGAGGCTGTAGGTTTTTTCGAGTTCTGATGATTTCGCTTGTCATCTGCATAGCAATAGAAGTAATTGCGAAGTCGAGAGCCGGCCAAGTTCTACCTATAGCAAAATTACGTCGTAGCGCAACTCATTCATTGAGATTTCACAAATGCAAGACTGTTCTCAACTTCCATTCTCGGGTTCAAGATGAAATTCCCCAATGATTGGCCAGCGCTGACATGGATATATAAATACTAATAAACAAAGCTAGTACTCTTCTCTATGGCTTGACGTCGAGGTTGTAGGATGCAGGAGCAATGACCTTGGGGTTATCGCATTGGTGATACTGAACGTGAACCCAGTTAGGTTGAGTGTCGTACCGACTAAAAGATGGCATTAGATTGGCTCTGTAAGCATTTAAAGATACTGACGTGATGGTGGCCGAGGTATACCCTTTGGACTGCAAGTTTTTATCTTTCTTATAGTGCTTCTGAAGGAACGGCTCTGCAATGTTCCTGAATTGAGGGTGACACGGCTTGCAAGGAGCGAGTGGCTTGGGGCATTCGTAGCAGGCTTTGAAAGTCAGGCTGTGGATGACCGTTAGCCGAGTTCCGTTCGTAGACGAGGATACTCACGTTGGGACGGAACCTTTGCTAGGGCAATTTCCTCGGGCTTCAAGGAGTTGCATCACCGGTTCTGGTGAGCGCTTCTCAAGACCAGCCTCTTGGAATGCAGCAACGTCCGGCATACTACATACGATGTTAAAATGATCAGAGCAGGTGATTGAAATACGTACGGAGCGGAAAGAGCGACCTGGGTGGAAGCGAGCATTGCGACGAGGACAGTAATGTATGTGAAGCCGAACATGGTCGAGATGGAGTACAGGGAAAGAAAGAAGAAAGAAGAAAGAAAAAAGAAGAAAGAAAAAAAGCGTAAAAGCTGAAAGGTCGATACCAGATCGAGGGTGAAGAAGGAAGTGAGGATAACCATCGACGACTCCCAACTCCTTTTATTCGAGTTCTGAGACTGTAGGCAATGCGGTATTTCTCTTCACCCTTCTTGGCTAAATTTGTAAACGCGAGATGGTTATGAGACTTGATTAATGAGCAATATGCCGCGTATTGTGAAGTTCGAAAGTCCGGTTACGACTCAAGTGAGGGTTCGATCAGTTATCTCCGTACAACTCCGGTCGAATCAAGTTGAAAGCAGTGTCAAACGATTGTATGCGGTATTGCAGTGAGTATCAGGGATTATTTCCGAACGACCCTTTGAGGCTTCACATGTCTTGTGTTACTGCCGTCGACGGCAAAGCGGCAAAGCGGTTCAGAAGGGTATTATTATTTATCGACGTGGGAAATGAGATTCCAAATCTGGCGAACCTGCCAACCGAGTGCACATGCTGTAACTTGGCGAACTTCTTGGGCCAGCTTTCGCAATAGATACTGAAACTTGACCGACCATAGCCTTCCTTCGTTTGATGAGCAAAAATATGAGCGGTCACGGTGGACAAATTCGATTCGACTTAGGGCGGGATCCAAGTATGATCCAGTGGGATAGGGCGCACTTGGTTTACTTGGGCTGACCGGTCGCCAACTGTCCCTTCATCTCCCTGGTCCCATACTCCATCAATGATATAGAATCATTTGGTAGGCTCAAGTAGGAGCTAATCATTGAGCTAGGGAATAGGTTTACACTGCGAGGAAGGCTCCCTACCATCAACCTTCAAGACTACCTCACTTCCTAGATCTATACTGGTAGCCCATCTTGTGATTCAACACTTGTGGAATATTAAAGTAGATTTCAAGTCTACCGTTTAACAATAAAGATAAGAAACGAGGGTTCATGCTATGGTGGACGTTTCATTCGTAGAGGTACGAGACAGTCACTCGATGGCCATCAGCCGTGAAATACATCGCATGTATATGCGACCCAGAATTCGCATAGTAACTGGTAAGACTATGAGTCATATCACAATGGGAGCTAAACGGGGCTCACTGTATCTCGACGGCCTGGTAGTTGGAGTTGAGTTGCTTATCCTTCTTCCAGTTCTTCTTGACAATTTTCTCTGCTTTAGCTTGGAGGACGCCATCACATGGAGAACATTGGTTCTGGTAAGAAGTAGCAGTTGGGCAACTTTGACAACTTCGGAAATGCAGCCTGGGGACAACATCAGTCTTTTACCCCTTCTGTGACCGTTGTAAGTACTCGAGGTCGGATTTTGCGTGGCAAAAGAGACCGCAAAGAGCGCGGCGAGCGATGTTCGATCTATCTTGCGATGCTGTCAGGCTGCAAGACATTAGTCACAAGCCCTGAGCCACAGGAGGCGCACTCACGGGACCCCGTTGATGGTTGGAATGGTTGCAAAAGTGATTGCGACGAGAAGGGTGCGAGTGAAGTAGACCATAGTTGAAAAGTGCAACAAAGGACGAGCAACAAGAAGAAGAAGAAAGTGGTACCAGACCGCCCGAAGGAAGATGGAGTGACCATGGCGTCCAAAAGTACACTTTTATACCTCGCAAAGTGGCTATAGAGTCCAACTTCTGGCTCGAGACCGACTACGCGACGTGATTCACAGCATCTCCGATAACGGCAGCAATTTGCGCCCGTACGAGGGTTCATCGGTTCTAGGGAGAACTGAATGTGACTTTGGCGGAGAGGCGGGTACTTCTCACGCCTCGCAATGGTTTGCTGAGGGCAGTAACACTAGTGTATCAGCGCCTAGAACGTGAAACCGCCAAAATGCAGTTCGCTCGGTCGTGGCCCTTTGTCAAGTTGAGAACTTGCCGAGACAAGGGGAGTCAGCTTGAGGTATTTTCGGCTCACAAAACTCACACGAGAAGGATACTCCCAAGTTGATGACTACCGGTGATTCCAGGAGATCAGGGATACATCGTTGCAGTGCTCGACGAAAGGAACCGTCCGATGGTCACCAGGATGAAGTTCCCAACAATGACCAGAACGTATTCCAGTCCTCACCGAGCCTCCATAGAGCACTCAAGTCTCAGAAACGCACTGTCGTGTGACTGGCGTATTCAACGGGAAGAACTTGTGTTGGCCTCGTTGCGGAGAAGGCAATGTAGAATCGTGGCTATCAGAGCGCGCCGTCTCCGAATGAGTTGGACACGCAAGTGAGATAACGAACGTTCGATATGACGGTAGAGGTACGATTGGCCAGCCACAGAGAAAGAGCCCGGTGCATCCCAAAGTGGCTTGGAGAGCCCTGGTCAGAGAATGGAGATAGCAGCAGTGATATCACTGCTATATTATTGTCTGAGAAAGATCTGAACTGCGACGAACGTTGAATCCAGACGCCGATCGATAAACTGCGCAAGGAGGAAGGCTCTCCAAGTCCTGGAACGCGTCCTGGTTGCGTCCAGCGAGTGCAACACATCTTCAAGCAGACTTCCAGGCGGAGTTGACACCGCACCTGGCTGGCTTCGTCATGGACGGGTCCAATCTAGTTTTAAACCCGGTCGCCACTCCGCTCCCCTCTTCGACCCTCACCACAACCCGGATCCCCACTTTCGTGTATACGACCAGAAATTTTATTATCAGATTTACTCAATATTCACTATGGAGGCTCTTTCTGCGCTTACAAACGGCGCCATCTCAGCTGATGCAGGAGCCCCGTCGTCGACGGCTGTGTCTACAAAGGCAATCGTCCTTGGCGTGTGCGCAATGGACGTAAAAGCTCGCTCAAGAGCTATGCAAGAGATCTTGACCCGCTTCGTTGAGCGCGGCGGACCGCTCGTCGAGGTCAAGGTTTTTGGTGATAAAGTCATACTCGACGAAGGTGCGACTCTGATTAAAGAGTCCTATCTTTGACATGAACACTCTCTCACAGACGTGCAAAATTGGCCCAGATGTGACGTGTTAATCTCGTTCTTCAGCAAGGACAAACTCGTTGAATTTCCTCTCCTCAAGGCTGTTTCCTACGCCAACCTTCGCAAGCCGTTCTGCATCAATGACCTTTCGATGCAATCTATCCTCTGGGACCGTCGGATCGTAGGCCGGATGCTCGATCATCTCGGTGTCCCGACACCCCGGCGAGTTGAGGCGAGCCGCGATGGTGGACCTAGGATCCCGGACGGGTTTCGGGAACAGGTTGAAAAGAGATTGGGGTTCGAGCTTCCACAGAACGTTCCACCGGCCAAGGTCCAGCTGCGAGAGGATGGAAACGCCATTATCGTTGACGGTGTAGTCATCGAGAAGCCTTTCGTTGAAAAGCCCGTGAGCGGAGAGGATCATGACGTCTATGTCTACTTTAGAGACGGAAAGGGTGGCAGGAAGCTATTCCGCAAGGTAAGTCGCCGTGAAGTGGTCGCGTGCCCATAAATTAGTCCGCTCCTGCCAGATAAATGTGCTCACTTTCATTTACATAGGTCGGGAACCAGTCCAGCGAGCTCGATCCAGACTTGATTGCGCCTCGGACGGACAAGTCGTATATCTATGAAGAGTTTATCGACGTGGACAATGGTGAGCCCAGATCTCTGTTCGTCCTTTCAAAGACTTAAACTTTTTTAAGCCGAAGATATCAAGGTCTATACAGTTGGCCCAAACTACACGCATGCGGAAACTCGCAAATCTCCTGTTGTAGATGGCGTCGTCCGTCGCAACACGGAGGGGAAAGAGATTCGTTTCATCACTCGCCTATCAGATCAGGAGAAAGACTGGGCGGCTCGCATCTGTCAAGGTTTTGGGCAAAGGGTTTGCGGCTTTGACCTCCTCCGCTGCGGCAATGGTGCAAGAAGCCTGGTAATCGATGTAAACGGCTGGAGTTTTGTCAAAGGAAACGATTCATACTACGGTTAGTTTGTTCCTGATAGTGGATGTCCGACGGGGCGCGCTGACTCAAGAAATAGATAAAGCCGCCGACATTCTGCTGGATATCAGCAAACGCCTTATGGCCTCCCCTCTGCGCGCACAGTCCATCTCTGAACAGGCGAAAACACCAGAGGCGCCCTCATGGAAGCTCAAGGCCAATGTGACCGTCTTTCGTCACGCCGATCGGACTCCCAAGCAGAAGCTAAAATACAACTTTCCTATCACCGAAGCATGGGCTCAGCCATTCGTTCGACTGCTGAATGGTGAGAGAGAGGAGATAATCCTTCGAGAAAGAGAACAATTGGAGACTATTGCCACGGCTATTGAGGAAGCGAGAGAGCTGGGTGCGATTGGGGAGGACCTTGGAAAACTCTCCGCTCTCAACAATGCGCTTTTCAAAAAGATTGATCTCCCGGGGACTAAAGCGCAACTAAAGCCGGGCTACCACAAGAATAAGGGAGCCGGAACGCGGAAGCTGGACAAGCTCACCCTCGTCCTGAAATGGGGAGGCGAGGTAAGACCATAGTCTAAACCGAAAAGAAATTGCTAATGTTTCATATAGTTTACGCATGCAGCGAGGTATCAGTCGCGTGACTTAGGCGAGAACATGCGGCGGGATATTTCAATCATGAGTACGTGGCTCAAGCGCATATTGAAGCGCCAGCGCACGTTTCTCACATCGTTCTAATTTATGGTCTATTCTCATTATTCCGGTCGGTTGATTCGACTGGACGCCTGGACTCGTATCGGATTCGACTCGCGATTGGACGGTATTAAACAGACAAGGAATGCTTGAACAATGTTAAAATATACACGTCTTCCGAACGACGCGTTACGGCATCGGCAGAAATCTTTGCGGCGGCGCTTTTGACGCCTTCAGCAGCTCAGCAACAACGTGAGCAACAGCATCAAAATGGAACCACATCGAGTTTGTATCCTTCTGTTCAATCGAATCAACAGCAGGTCACGTCACCTATTGCTATCAGTCCGGCGGCGAGCTCCTCTCCGTCACATCACAGGGAGCACAGCATCATTAGCTCGCTTTCCTCTTTCGCTAATGCCGTTGTTCACAATCTACCAGGAAATCACAAAGACACGACGATATCACTGGACGGGCCCTCTGCTTCGCCGTCTGCTGCGACATTCTCCACGTCGTTGTCCACTGCTGTCGACCCCCTGTCAAACTCACCGCGCATCTCTGACCGTTCATCATGGTCGAATGCCACGGCCGATCGAAGCACCAAGGACGAGAAAACGGCCACGGCCCTACAACTCATCATTCGAAAGGACCTTTTGGACGATTCTAATGAAGCCAAAGATCTGATGGATGAAGTGAAAAAGCGTCTTAAGATTCTCCTTCGCCCAGGTGAGCCGGATAGGCGACCACAGCTGACTTGGCCAAAGAACTTGAGAAAAGAGCCAGTGGAAGTCGTCGCGGTGCGTACATGGCTTTGAAGTTTGAGAGCTCTAACCTTGTTCACAGGAGGTGATCGAGCTGTTATCCGGCTTTCGAGAGACAATGAGACACAACTTTGAAACGATGGACACAGATAAGATTCAACAAAGATGGTGCTGTGGTGATGAGCCATGGCTCTTCCGGGAAAGATGGGAAAAGCTATTTGAAGACTTTTGCGACGTCAAGCAGGAAAAGTTTGATCCTTCGCGAGTGCGTCTGTTCCTCCACGATTGAATGGGAATGCTCACGAGAAATGTGGATAGGTATCCGAACTCTACGATACACTCAAATATTGCGCATTGCATCATCGCACCTTTCTATTTGCTATCTTCGGCGAAAAGCCAGAGAGTGAACTCTCTGAATATCCGGACAAGGAAAGCCCGCCACCCAAAAGGAAACTACACGAGCTCTACTCGAGAGCAAAGGCTCTTTTGATCTGGTGGCTCCACAGGAATATGGAATAGAACCCTGGGAAAAGTACGCCGACGTTTGCGCGTGGACAATCCACCTAACGGACTGGACAGGAGGAGATTGGCGTTCTTACTTCGTTACCACTACTCAGGAATATTATCAAGGACCTTGAGAATGCTAGGAACAGTGGCGAGGGTTCCCTGAATCTCTATTTCACAAAGGAGTCACACATACACACATTGCTTAATCTCGTGCTTACTTCGGGCCTCCCTATTGCCAATCCAAAGATACCAGAATTGGACTATTGCGTGAGTTTGTTCGCTTTGATTATCCCGAATCGAGCACTGAAGAGAATATTATAGTCTCACTTGACGTAGGGATCCTTCACCAGACACCTGTTGCGCAATGCTTATCGTTGCAAGGTTTGAGCTGTACGAGCGAGGTGTTGGGTCGAGCAAGTCGGACAAGGAGTTTTCGATCAAGCTCAGTCTTTCTGAGGGTGCCCACTCATCGAACGTGCTTGACTCGGCAATCGACGCACGGCATGCACTCAACGTGCAAGGCAGAAAGTAAGCGGGGGAAACCCTCGAACCCATGGCAAACGCTGACAGTTA
Organism: Serendipita indica DSM 11827; assembly: GCA_910890315.1. Classification (NCBI taxonomy): domain Eukaryota; kingdom Fungi; phylum Basidiomycota; class Agaricomycetes; order Sebacinales; family Serendipitaceae; genus Serendipita; species Serendipita indica. Next base: position 398,983 of record CAJVGD010000012.1, on the reverse strand, counting down.
GCCAGACGCTTGACAAGCCACCTAGCTTACAGCCTAGTGATTGAGAAGCTTTCAAAGCACTTTTCGCGGGTGCCTGACGTGAGTATGGCCAGCGCGTGGACGACGGGCTGAGACCGCGTGCCAGGAATACGATACTGAACCACCAGATACTCCCATCTACCGTTCAGCACTCGGGTTCTTGACACCAGCAGATGTGAGCAGTAGTGACGCGACGGAGCTATAGAGATAAAATGGGCATGTATTAGGACTTATGGACGGAACACGTGCATGTTGAATGCAGAGAGCTAGATGATCCGGTAACGTGCGACGAACAAAGGAGAGATATCTTGTCATGGATGTCTGACATTCGAACTGGAGTCTGAGCGGTTGAAAACGACAATCTAAATCTCCAAGCCGATGAGAAGGTGCGTCGAGCTCGCCTTGAAGGGAGGACGAGTGACAACCTGACCACCGACGTACATGAGGCTGTGAATGAGTTCATCGAGCCCATCAGCGGTTTTGGGAATAGCAATAATAACGGAGGAGCATTCCAGCTGTTCGTCGGCCATTTCGAGCAAGGCTACAACGCTAAAAGAAAAGAGGATTGAATAAAACGGTGGCACGTGCCACGAACAAGCTCACCTTTCACGCAGATTGGCCAACTGCGTGTATTGACCGTCCACGTATAGGGCCTTTGGACGACCAGGGAGGGCAAGAACGAACCCATCCCACGTCGCGTTGGATACAATCTGGATAGGTGTTGCAAACTTGGTAACTGTCGATGCTTGCTCGGGGAAAAGAGAGGCAGCAAAGCTCGACGACTCGCGGGGGACGGCGACGCAATTTTCAGGCGTGAGTGGCGGCGTTGCGAGCTGGTCGTTGCTTTGTTTACGGGGTTTGATGAAATGAATGGGTGCAGTCGAGGGGGTGTTGGGTGAAGGGTACGGGCTGGAGATATTGACTTTCGCTGCGGGATGGCTGGAAAAAGACGACGGTAGGTCACCTGTCACGTAACCTACCGACCCTCTAGGAGGGCATTTTTCCACGGGGGCGTCAAAAACGCCACTAAGGAACAAGGTCAGGATTCCTCTGGGGTATCTCGAAAAGGCAAGAAACGACGCACCCCTGGACCGCCAGAGAAGGTAGTAGAATAGTAGTGGACATTAGAGCCCATACTTTGGTTATTGTTGACGGCAATAGCGTCGCTGGCGGTGGCGAAAGCAGAGGCCCCATCTCCAACGGTCTGCCTGTGACCGTTGCTGTAGACAGAGGTGGTTAAAAAGAGAACAGATGTCAGCAAAGATGCCATTAAATCAGTCAAAGACGGGGGAAAACCGCGCGATGGTGATCTGAAGAGTCTGACTCACGCGGGGCTGAGACTAGATGGTTGCATTGACATGAAATTGGGTTTCGACATTTGGAAGATAATCCAACTTGAACTTTTGAGCGCGGTGTGCAAAGGCCGGAGCGTCGAGCGAGTTTCGCAAGGTGAGAGTTGCAGTTTGAGTGCAAATGACCACCAAACCCAGTCGGCCAAGCGCGACACTGCCGAAGGCGCGGCCATGGCGCCAGCGCTCATTCAGATCTACAATCAACAATTTCTAGAATCACCTGCAAGTCTTCGGATGGCCCTCAGCTCAACAGTGAAGCCAACAGATATATGAAATCAGGTTGGATTTATCCCAAAGGACGGAACATAAGGAATTATCGGGGGGTAGGTAATCCAGACGCAGGAGCACCAATCTCCGTCAACTGCGTCAACGGATCCAGCTTGCCCTTGAACTGTGGATGGAACGCCGCACCAGTGTACGGGCATCGAACGCTCGGAGATCCTTTGTAAATCGGCGTAAGCGAGGCAGCGCATACTTCAAAGTCGGTGAATTCGTCGTATGCAAACTCGACGGCATCGCGGGGATTCCGGTCGCCAGCAGCAATCACTTCCTTGGCCTATAGAGGTTTTAGGGCTTATGGATTTACGTGCTTATCGACTGACCTTGTTCAAGGTTGCTTTATCTGGGTTGAGCTCGACTAGACGGCGAGCAAATCGAGCGGCCGTAGCATAGTTCTTCGCCTTGGTCGCCGTCTGGATACCCGTCCGCAAGGCAAGAATTGCGTGCTGAGGTAGCAACCTGCAGTGAGTGAAATACGCTGCCAGCTCGAGATGTCGTTTGGCGTCCTCGGCGGGCCGTTCACGTCGAGTGGTTTCGAGAATCATAGCAAGCATATACTCTTTCGTGCTGACCACTAGCTCTCGTAACTTGTTTGGTCAGTATCCCGGTTACGTTCGTAGGGGTTTGCCTTACCTGCTGCGCCTCTTCCTGATCAACAGCGACGGTAAGCAGTAGTATGTGAAGCAAGTTTCTAAATGCAGCGACTGCATCTGGAAGCTTGTTCCCAGAGACAAATTTGCATGCCACTTGGAAGTCTTGCTTGGCCGACTTGAGCGTCCTGGCCACGGGTAACACCCGAGTCGGGGATGAGACCTCTGGGTTCCTGCGAAGATGGAGCTGGAGCGGGGGGAGCGCCGCGTTCGGCGAAAAGTATATGTGCGCGGCACGGAAGCCGGCAAGGAAGAGCGGCTTTAGTGGCTCAAAGTTGACGACGCCAGATTGCCGATTCAACAGCTGGCCACGACGTCAGCTATTACAATGTAAGGCGTCACATTACGCACCTGCATTGCCGTCTCAAATGACCCAGCGGCAACATGATCTGCTGCAAATGGCGAGTTCTTGATCCAGAGTTCGAGTTCGCTGACTCCTTCCGTCGCACTGGCACCCGCATCCTCGTCTTCAGCTTCAGCGGTCGCCTCTTCTTCAGGTTCATCAAGTCCCCAATCGCCAGCCTCTTCCTCCGCGTCTTCAAAGGTTTCTCCGGCGCCACCCTCAGGCTCCACCATGTCGTCCAAGCTATTGACATACGATGTCTCTGGAGCAGCCTGTAATGCACCACTCGCCAATGCCTTTTCGAAAAAGTTTTCTGTCGTGGCGATTTGTGGCCAGATCAACGAGGTCGTAGGCGTTACGACTTGTGGTATCTGCAGTCGCATATGCGACATGGGTGGCAGATCCTCCAAGTCTGCCTCCGTCTTCCCCGCCTTTCGTAGAATATCCTGGGCGACGTCTTCGAGGCCGTTGCTTTTGGCGGTAAGATATGCAAGTGGGACTGTATAGTAATCAGTATCATCCCCACGTGTACTAGCAAAAAATACTGACGCATATCTACGTCCTTGAGCACAGCAATGCGCGACTCGACATCACCAGCGTAGATGGCATTGTGGAAGCGCGACATTGGGTCCTTGCGCGACGCGGCAATCTTTTGCATCTTGGCCAATTTTTCCGTACTACCGGTCATCAAGTAGAGGAACGAGAGCTTGTCAAAGTTCTTTGCTCGCTGGTACGCAATTTCCACAACCTAATCGACACTTAGCATCAGGCGCAGCGAGTATTTCGTGACAACATGCCTTGTGGTTTCCTTGAGCCAGGCCTTGCTGTGCGAGTCGATTCCACAACTCTGGTCTATCAATAGCGCGCGCAGCCTCCAATGCGACATCCAGATTTCCACATTCAATTGCGAGCTCGAATCGAGTGTTCTTGTCTTGTACAAAGTGAAGGGCAATCTAACATTCGTCAGTACATATCCAATAACACCCAGGTCACCCTACCTCTGGGAATCCCTTCTTTTGGAGGTAAGAAATGATGCTCTGGCCAACCAGATTCGATGTTTGGATGATTCTCAAGACTTCTTCGTAATTTTTCTTGATCAACGCGAGCTTAAACTTGTATTCGGTGGGATCCATGGTAATTGTACGAGGACGAGCGGCGCGGTCGAGGCAGTGGATGTTCTTTCCCTTGATGCGCGTGAGATAGACGGGTTGCTCGAGGGTGCGGATGATGCCATTGTCCCTATTCTTGTTGGTATCGAAAAGTGACCATCGATCAGGAAAACTCACCCTTGCGGAAGTGCGTATTTGATGTGATTAAGAGTCGAATAGACAAAGACTCCAGCGTCGTCCCAGGCGCCCGACTTGATACGGATCGTCTCATGAATCAAGCTGCTTTGCGACAGGTTTTTGTTTGCTAATGTGATTGCTACACAAGCTTAGTCGGCCGTTCCTTGATCCATTCGAGTCGCACTCACTATGTTTGCTCAATAGGGCAACCATGCTTCCATCTGTATTCCAGACCGCATACTTGACTGGCGGTGAATTGATCTCCGCCAGAGTCTTTTGCTGCTGAATATCGTAGAGGATTACCGAGGAAGTGGAGCTGAGCAAGAGAGATGCAGTGCCACCATAGAAGATTTCATTGGTCTGCGCCGGTGGCTTGACGACTTTGGTCACGGTATTGTTGAGATCACGAATCTCAATTGTCTATCAAATATTAATGATGATATCCAGCACAAGAATAGAAAGTCCGCACCTGGTTTGCCTTGTCGAGCACCGCAAATCGGTTACGCGCGACAAACACAACGCTGGAACCCGGTCCCTTTTTACCATCCGTGCTCGAATCCTTGACTTCACCACTGCTATCGCGTGGGAGTGTGGCGAGTTCAAACTGACCACCATCCGTCGACGTAGTAACGAGCACGCTGCGCTCGGCCGGGTTGTACGCCAGAGTCTTTGGCTGAACGTATGCGGAGCCCAGCTTGCGAACGGACAGGAGACCATTATCCGCCTGTGTATTGAAATCATACTGGCGAACGTATTTGTCCTTGATATAATACAGCTGGTCTTGATAGATGGTGAATGCCGGTCGTTCTCGCTCCAGTTTGAAGACGATGAGACCGTTGTCATGACCTAGAGATATATGAGTATTGGAAAGCGGTTAATAAGAGGCACCCACCAGCCGCAAAAAGGTTGAGCTCTGGGTGCGCCACTAAAATCCAGAAGCGATCATGTTCGCGCCTGAATGTCTGGATTGCACTACGCTTGGCCATGTCCCACACGCGAATCGTCTTGTCCTCTCCAGCACTGACGATGAGCTCGTGCTTTGGGTGGAACAATACCGCGAGGACATTGTTGAAATGCCCACGGCAGGTGTCAACCTCCCACGCCTTGTTATCTCCCATTCTCCATAGCTTTATTTGTCTATCATCGCCACCAGATACGATCAGCGGTAGTGTTGGATGAAAGGACGCAAAATTGACGCCGCGATCGTGGCCCTCAAGTACATATTTGACCGTTGAAAACGAGTCAAAGGCATCAAACGAGCCGGCCAATCCAGGTGTCGCATTACCAGCTCCTGGGCCCATAGCATTATGGCGCGAAGGCGACTTGCGCAGTGAGGAAATATCCCACACACGCACAGTCTGGTCCATGGATGCAGAGACGACCAGGTCATCTTTTGGATGGAAGAAGGCGGACATGATATAGTGCGAGTGGCCAGTCAGGATTGCGACGCAGTTTCTTGAGGTGCTATTCCAGATCCGAATAGTTTGGTCGTCGGATGCCGAAATCTACACATTCTTATCAATCCTAGTCGTATTTTCATGTGTTCGACGTACGATCCATGGCATTTCGTGATGGAACTGAACAGTACGGATATAATCCAAGTGGCCATTGAGCGTAAACAGGCATTTACGATTCTGAGGTCGGATATCTGTGAGCGTCAACAAGCGGTTCTCGTATCCGTATGGGATACATACCCCATACTTTGATTTTATAGTCGTCCCCTCCGGATACGAGCAACGGCCGTGTAGGGTGCATCGCGACAGCACGAACAGGTCCTGAACACTCATCAGCCAGTCCATTCCCACATAATGCTCTCTCATCCCCGATACAAGCCGCCAACGGTGGATTTTGCGACGACTGATCGACAACGAAAAGAGTGGATTGGACATACCATCGTGCTCGTCGAATCTATCTACCAGCGTCCCCATCTGGTAGTTCCACAGCTGGATGCTACCATTATGCAGCGAAGCCGCGAGCAAGGGCCGAGTGGGATGGAACGCCAGGCCTGTTCCCAAACCAAGCCACGGTCAGCTCTCATTCCAACATCATCTCGAGCAAATTGAAAGGGTGAAAAGGATTGAATGGGAAGGAAACGACGAGACACGTTACCTTTGACGCGGTTCGACTTTGATTCAAACTTTGTGAGCATCTGCATCGTGCCTAGACTCTTCAATCTTCTTTAAACTATCCACAGTTGCGTTTTGAAGATACTATATTCCGTTTGGCGTAGCAGATTCACTGATTGTTCCAAATTGCCTGCGTGGCTCAGAGTCGGCGACCGTCGTTGGTTGGCAGGTCGAGTATACTAGGCGTAAATGTCGAAGAGAATTCGTAGAATATCGTATCTGACGCGATGGTACAGGGATACGTGTCCGGTCTCGTCTCCCCGATTCGACGTGGGTGAGGAGACTTCTAAGTTTTGGCCACTACCAAACTGTCGCTCATGGGTGCCATTACAAGTCAAACGAATGGATAATGGAGGACTTGCGGTCCATTGATGATCGTTATATTTGAATATCCCTGGAAGAGTCAGATCTTATGTGTCTGGAATGTCTGGAACAAAGATGAGTTTTTTATCACATCTGATACTTCTACATGTCTACAGCGCTACACCAGCATCCCAACTCGACGCAATTTCGCAGCCGATCATCGGGGACGACGGATAAGAAACAACTAGCGCATCAAAGTATCACACGAGCAAGAAGATGTGATGATGAGGAAGATCAAGATGATGACGATAAACCCATCAAGACGAGGAGGGGGGCGGGTGCTTGACCGAAGAGGCCAAGCAGGAGGGCTACGTACGGGAACAAGGGATTAATACGTAGTTCAAAACCGTTCAAAAGTCCAAAAATGGGGTCAGTCCATAGTCCGCAGAAGCGCGTTCTCTGGCTCGAGACAAGGGGGGTCACAGTGTAGTTCGTGACGGTGTCGAGGTTGATCAAGATTTGGTCGGAAATTCCGTCGAGGATGACGGGACAATATAGGATCATATGGTTCAGTTCGAGTAGTAGATTAAATGAGTGGCGTGTCCGGATAGGACGAGTGGAAGAGAGAGCATTTTGGCCTCTCGTAGGGGTTGGTTTGGAGCATTGGTTGAATTGAATAAGTGAGGCGTCTCTTTGGAGTTTGGCAAGAAGCAAGAAAAGTGTCCATGAAAGAGTCACGAATGGCAGGTAGCGATTAGTGTCTCACACAAAGCGGGGTGTTGGGCCACACATCATTGCAGTTGAGCCAGCTTGGATTCCTGCAAGCAGATGAGCAAAGTCGGAATCAAACCCGCGAGAGACTTACCAGGCTTGAATCAGAGCGGCCGTGGTTCCATAGCGAGAAGCCACAGCTGCACAAGTCCTGTCAGTCGAAGCCGTAGAGATCTTGAGGGTGCATCCCGATCCGCCAGGAGGAATGCAGATTGGCGTGTAAGCCCCTACAGAGGGTCAAAATGCGTGCAGTTTTAATGAGTAAACACATACAGATATCCGCACAATTGAGCCAAGATGGGTTAGCAGCTTGGATCGAGCCTGCCGGTAGCTCATAGTTGTACTCAATCTTCGCGCAGGTATCACCGGCGACGGCAGTGTACGTAGAGACGCAGGTCGGTGCAGGTCCACTGGTGCTGGTGCTTGTAGGCGTCGTAGTAGTACGGGTCGTCGTTGAGCCTCCGGGAGGGATACAAATTGGCGTGTTCACCCCTAGCGAAGAATGAGCATCGTTTTCGGAAACCATGAACATGAATAGACGTACAAATATCTTGGCAGTTCAAGAACGAGTTGGCAGCCAAGATTGAGCCAGACTGGAGGCCGAACTGACCCTCGATGCTCGCACATGTGTCACCGGCCTTGGAGGTGTACGTCTGAACGCAGGTCGGCGCAGGCGTCGAGCTCGTGCTAGTTCGAGTAGTTGAGGGGCTCGTGGTCGACGTTCGAGTTGTCGTCGTGCCTCCTCGAGGAATGCAGATTGGCGTGTTCACCCCTGGCACAGGTCAGCTAGGATGAACTGATGGAGAGCAAGGAAGAGGCTTACAGATATCGTTGCAGTTCAAGAAAGAGTTGGCTGCTAAGATCGAGCCGGATGGAAGGCCAAACTGGCTTTCAATGCTTGCGCATGTATCACCGACCTTGGAAGTGTATGTTTGCACACACGTTCCTCCACCAGGTGACGGTGTCCATGAACCACCGCAGTACCAGGACGAGTCACGCTGCTGGTATCCGCCAACATAGATATACGCATCAGTATCGAGGCATTGAGCTACCGTAACGAGTTGGACGCCGTGGCTGGCCAAGTTGTCGACGGTACCCGAGTACATGGCGTTGTAACCCGATGGCTCAGTCTCATGTGAGAGCGCCATATGAGGACGCTTGGGGTTCTCATTCGCAAATGTATTATAGAAATTGATTGACTGCTGGGTTGAGCCGCCGGTCGAGTCTCCAGAATCGTCTGACCAGAGGACAATGGTCTTGCCGTGCTTTTGCTGGATGTACGACGCGGTCCGCTCGTCGATGTCACCATAAGGTGGCCTAAAATGTTGGTTTAGTAAGAGATTTAGTGGTAAATTTTGTAGTTACCTCAAGAACTTTGGAATGACACCCACAATCTTGACAAAGGCTTCGTCGAGGCGCTGGATCTCGTAGTCAATTTGGGCATCACTGAGTTGGGTGAGGTGGGCATGTGACCACTGTTCTATGTTAGCTGGACTGAATGTTGTAAAGAGGAAGGAGGCTAACGGTGTGCGAGGCGAGCATGTGTCCCTGCTCAAATGACTGACGGATGGCTTGGACATTATCTTCGTTGTAGATGCACGACCAGTTGTCGCCATTCATAAAAAAGGTAGTCTTTCCGTTGTTTCGGTTAAAGGCACTGTTAATGTCACGATGGGCGGCTGGAGGGGAATCAGTCAATATTCTTAGAGATACGATTTATTTATTTACTTACTGTATGGTCCCTATAAATTTGCAACAAAAAAAAGTACTAGTTAGGGCGGACTGAACGTCAGAAGTCGAACTCACATCGTCCCTGCAGAAGGTCAACAACGGGCTAATTAAAGACAGACGGAGACAGACCAAGTATACGCAAAGTCGTGATTACAGTTGCTTATGACCTGTGCGAGACCCTTTTTCTCGAGCGGAGCAGCGCGTACAACGAGGGCAGCAGCGACAAAGGCGACAAACGAGGCGGGGAACATGGTTGGCGGATATTAGAGGGAGCGTAGAGAGGGAAAGGAGAGAAGAACAAGAAAGAGTGGAAGCCGTCTGATATATAGACGACGTGGGGAAGACCAAAGCTCTGGCGTTGTTTGGTCCAGGTGCCGGACAGGTGTGGTCTTCGCTCGGAGCGGAAGGTCCCTGACCGGCATTCAGTCAACTCGCCTCAGTAGTGGGGGACGGCCAGTGCACTGCTTGTTTCACTAACGAGGTGCCTAAAGACCCCTAATCGAGCCTGGGCGAGGCCTACGAAGTCGACCCTCTGTGATATTGCCCCATCAACGGGCACCCACACTCATGCCGCATTCGGCATCATCTCGTAACATGCACGGCTATCAGAACTTTAATAGGTTCCTGATGCATTCCACCTCTCACAGCATCTCGTCGGCCCAGTGCGAACGCACGATCTTGTACATGCTGCAGAATATGTGCAGCATCATCAGTTATCACTAGCACAAGGTTGGTACTCGTCGGCAGATTTCGATCAGATCAGATATACGTCGCTGCATACACCGGGCAGAACTCACCGGAGAACATGGAAACTGAAACATCATTGGTGCTTGCTTCTAATCTTGACTGGACAGGTCCCTGTTCACAACTTCGACCGACCTTGGCTTGATGTACCCCCTCGCACGCGATATACGCACGCTGGAACACTTGGTGGGTGGAATCAAAACAATTGAAACTTGAACTCATCAATAAATTTAAAAAGTGCTCTGTAGTATGTTTTTTCTACTACAACGGGCCGCGCTCATGTATGATCGAGGGCAAGCGCTCGCAAGATGCACCAAAGGGGAAGCAGAGTGTCCTAATGATAATAATTACTTTGTCCATATATCGCGAGGAAATGTTCCAAAGTGATGCTAGAGTCCCAGCCAATAAGCCATTTTGACCGTGAATACTGCGCTTTTGTGCATTATACAAGCTTAGTGTCTTACACAAAGCGGCGTATTGGGCCACACATCGTTGCAGTTGAGCCAGCTTGGGTTCCTACAAACAGATGAGCGAACCTAGGATCTAGAACCACCAAAGACTTACCAGGCTTGGATCAGAGCGGTGGTCGTTCCATAACGAGAAGCCACGGCAGCGCACGTAACATCAGTTGAAGTCGTAGAAATCTTGAGTGTGCATCCTGACCCGCCAGGAGGAATGCAGATTGGCGTGTATGCCCCTACAGGGATCAGAATGTGTACAGATTTAATGAGTGAACTCGTACAGATATCCGCGCATTTGAGCCAAGATGGGTTGGCTGCCTGGATCGAACCCGTCGGGAGCTCATAATTGTACTCAATCTTTGCGCAGGTATCACCCGCGACGGCGGTGTATGTTGAGACACAAGTTGGTGCAGGTCCATTTGTGCTTGTGCTTGTAGGCGTCGTGGACGTGCGGGTCGAGCTCCCAGGTGGGATACAAATTGGCGTATTCACCCCTACCCAAAAGTCAGAAAGAACGAAGGAAATGACGTATGGAATGTGAACATAAAAAAGGAAACCAACGCACAAATATCCTGGCAATTCAAGAACGAATTTGCTGCCAGAATTGAGCCGGACGGGAGACCAAACCGGGCCTCAATATTCGCGCAAGTATCGAGTGCTTGGGATATGTATGTACGAACACACGTAGGCGCCAGCGTCGTCGATGTCCGAGTCGTCGTCGAGCCTCCTACAGGGATGCAAATGGGCGTGTACACCCCTGACGTATTTCAGTTACTTTCTGTGAGTGATGAAGGAGAGAGGCTTACAGATATCCTGGCAGTTTAAGAACGAGTTTACTGCCAATATTGAGCCGGATGGGAGGCCAAATTGACCTTCGATACTTGCACATGTATCACCAGCCTTGGATGTATATGTTTGCGCACAAGTTGTTACACTCGAGGTCGAGGATGTCCCAGTGGAACTCGAACTCGGGGTTAGAGTCGGAGTCGAAGTGGACAGGCTAGTCGACGATACTTGAGTAGAACTCCACGTATCAGTGGATAGAGTAGAAGTTTCAGTGAAACTTGAGCTAGTCAATGTCGGCTGAGTAGATGAAGTCGAGTCCTCTGTGTAGCTTGAACCAGTCGAGCTGGGTAGTGTAGTCGACGAACTCGATACTTGAGTAGATGATGTCGAATTAATCGCAGTGCTTGAACTGGTCAAGGTAGAACTCGACGTCTGGCTGGATGAAGTAGAGTCCACAAGGCTCGAAGTAGTCGAAGTCGGCAATGTAGTTGACGTCTTGGGGCCCAAACACTCGTCCGGCACATTGAAATCATCCGTGTATCTTGGTACACTGGTCGCATTGGAACCCAATCCACGCGACGCAAATGCTTTCCAAATTGTACACACATGAGCGCCGTTGTAACGCGTTCTATCACCTAAAGTGCATCTTCAACACCGTTTATTACTTATTTCAGCGAGACGTTACCTTGTATCCATGCATCTCGAGCCTGCAGCACTGCCAACTGTCAGTAGATCCGAACATTCTGTGACGACATACTGGTTGGATTGCATGGTTGCAACAAGAGTCCGTCAAAGAAGTTGCGCATGAAAATGACATTCCCTGCCGAAGAATCCGCATTTGTGAATGCATCAGCCGTCCATCCACTACTTAATTAGTCCCGTTTCGAGGAGTCAGAAACCGAGACGTACTAGGCCTTGACAACTGCAAAGAGATCAGTAGGTTAATTAGATATTGGGCCGGACATACGTTCGGCATAAACATTGTGGAGCATCTGCAGATGGTAAGTATCAATTCAAGGCATGAATCGAGGACCCACGTTGGCCCATATCTCTCCAACATCCTATGGCAATTAGCACACGTCGAATACAACAGAGAAATGACAAACGTGGGCCTCGCTTCGGGTTATAAGATTGCTATATTTGAGCGGATTGACGTTCCTGCAAAGATCCTGAGTGATACTCTGCCGTATTGCTGACAGTAGACATACGGGTCAGTCGAGTACGGATAAGACCGCAGACCACCAGGGCTATTATAGACCCATCTACTGTTTGTGAACAATAAGTTGAGAGGAAATAATGGGATACATACGCGCCCATGACGAAATCAGTCACAGTTTCAGTAGACTGCTCCATCCAATTTGCATATGCATCACTCCAACCTTCGCCCATCCCTGATAAAAGTGAGGAAACAGTAAAGCTAAATGAAAGAACGAACCTTCGGCTTCTTTTGACTGAAGACATCTCGCGGTGCCTCCCTGTGACGGCAATGAGAGTCATCTTCACACAGTAATAACACATACTCCTGTCATGCGATTTGTTGTACCGTGAGTCTGCTCATGAGCAATAACCTAGACAAGTCAGCTTCGGTCGTCAATTGACGCCTTCGGAAGCGTACATCATTGGCGAGTGCACTGTCCCTTGCAGGTGCAGCCTTTGTCCAAAGATATAGTTCTGTGAACGTAAGTAGGGCGCTGAGATCTCAGATGTCAAACGCACTCATGTATCCACCACCTCCGTTTTTCTCCTCCCCATAAGTCGTGAAGAATGCATTGTTCTTACCACGACTGTCTTGCACAGAGATTTGAATTCGATCATCACCTATACCGCCTTTTCCAAAGTTATCCTGTTGAAAATTGAACGCGGTCTCAGTGAAGCCGTAGCGATAGTTGATCTAATTCTCATCAGTTATGTGAGAATTGTATAGCAATATCTGGTACTCACGTCGTGAATTAGATTCGACATGTAGAATGCGGCGGTTTTGGCTGCTTCGATGTTCAAGCCCTCTGAAGGTTTCGCCGTGAGATTGTATGGATAGTCAAATACCAATCCATCTGTGGTAGGTTTTGTTGTTGCAGTAATGTCCCGGTTCAAGAATACGATGACATTGTTCCCTGCATGCATTCCATCAGCGTCTTGCTTCCCGACAGACAAAGAGTCGTACCAGAAGTGTCGTTGGCTGAGTGCCATCCATTAGGAGACGAGAAAGTATCCACCGGGTCAACAAAGAGTGTCGTCCCCTCTTGCGAGATATCGTGCAACCGAGGCGGAACAGCCCGATATGCTGCGCGTGACGAGAAATTGTTTGCACCTAGTACACGCCCAGTAGTGTCTTGTGCGTCTACAAATGCTTCGTACACATGCATATCCTGCTCTTCGCCCTCTTCGTCGAGCGTGATCGAGTTGATTACGACAACATAGGTCAAGGTCAGAGTTCCATCTTCTTCAACGTAGTACTCTAGCTTGACTGGGCGCTCACTGTAGGTTCCGCCCATTTTGGCAGCAGCTACCTTGATTGCCGTCTCCTCGGAGATCGTTGGCTGGGTCGGCAGGGTAGCAGCTGCAGAAGTAGAACCTGTTGACGAATCAAAGCTCGTCCCGAAGGCAATAATATCCTTGTCGGTATTTAGCCCAACGTTTGCGACAGCATTGGCGACCGGTATTCCATTGACAGTGCGCTGCACCCAGACGTGACCTCCGGTGTTTGTAGGTGCTGAGGACTGTATACGATATTCATCAGTCGAAAGACCAAGTTCAGATTCGATAAACGCTGTTGCAGCTTCTTCGAACGTCCCTCTTTTCCGCAATGGTGATGGGATGCCCTTTCCAAATGTCTTATAGATGGCAGGCGGATGATTCGACGATTGAACAATCTCCTCTCGCGTCTTGAGAAGATGGGCCCGCGATAAGCGGCGGTGATGGTGTCGGTGGGTATCAGCTGCTGTGGCTAGTCCGACTGAATATAGGGAATACGAAAGGAGAGTGAGGTGAGTCAACAACATTGGCGTTGACTTTTCTTGATAAAGGAATGTGGGTCTCGAGTTTCTAAAGGGAGGATACACGAAAACACTCAGCTTAAGTAGAAGGCCCTGCGTAAAAGATTTACGTTATTCGGCGAAATGGTGCCACACAGGCTGGCTTCTGTCTCCAGGATCATCACTGCCGTCTGCTTCGTCTGACATGCTGGCGCTGTTTCCTCAAGGTGAAAAGGCGACTTCGAACGTTTGTGGGAACATGCAAGGGCCAGTGGCTTAAGGCGCTGTAGATCCGAATAATGGGCCCGATCTCTGCGGATATATGTGGCAACTGTTTATTACCTCTCCGTGACTCGTCAGCGGTGAACCGAGTCGTTGAGATCAATCTGAATACGAGTATTTGCTTGCCAAATAATTTACGTCCACATAATCTGGGCCCAATGACCTCCCAACTTGAAGACGCAGCTCTATGTGAGCTCGAGTCCAGCGTCTCTAGACAATGTCGCGACCACCGAGGCCTGCGAATTTGTTCCAGGCGCCGGACAGGTGATTCTCTCGGAGCCGAGAGGCCCTGGCCGGTATTCACTGACCTCGGTGATAAGGAGAGTTATTGCCTTTCTCACTGAACAGCAAGGCCTAAAGAACCGAATCGAAACTAAAGAAGTCCGTCCTCGTTGATAGATGGCTATCAATGCCTTACACAAACAGCCGTATTAGGCCAGATATCTGCGCAGTTTAAAAATCTAGTCATCCATCAGTGTACATCCGCAAACTCGTCAGCTCTCACTCACGCATTCCAACCCGCAATCTGTTCACCGCTTAAACCATATTTTGCACCTATTGACGCACACGTCTCGGTGCCAACAGTGCGAACTGTTCTCGTACAGCCCATCCACCCTGCCGGAATACACAGCGTTGTTGATGTCCACAAGTCGCTACACGTAACAAATGCTGCGAACTCCGGTAAGCAAAGTCTAGCATTGGCAAAAACATACGCACAGTTGGCAGCCTTGATTGATCCTGCCGGCAGACCATAGTTGAACTCGATCGAGTCACATGTGTCGCCACTGACAGTCGCATAGGTCGCTGCACACGCTGGCGACGTCGTGGTCGGAGCAAGGCTCGGTGGTGAGCACGGCAACTGGAGTTGGGTCCATGGCCAGATATCCACGCAGTTTACAAAATCTATGCTCATGAGCTATTTCTCCTGGTTATCAGTCAGACAACATACCGTTCATCGCTTTGACTGATCCAGGGGGTATCCCTAGCTTGGTCTCGATCGAAGCGCATGTATCTCGATCGACGGACGTATATGTTTGCACGCATGCCGGTGTTGAGCTTGTTTGCGTGGGCGTAGGATTTGCCGAACTCGTCGACGCCTTGGAGTCCATACACTCGTCAGGCACTGTAAAGTCATCCGTATATGTCGGTGAGTTTGTTGCATTGATACCCAACCCGCGCGAAGCAAATGCTTTCCAGATCGAGCACACGTGAATGCCATTGTATCGCGTCCTATCACCTACACGCCAACGTTACCTCTAGGGTCTGTTCGGCACAACTACAACCTTACCTTGAATCCAGGCGTCCCGGGCTTGTAACACTGTGGATCGTGAGCAAATTATCCTCTATTCTTCGTGGTGATCTACTTGTTGGATTGCATGGCTGCAATAATAGCCCATCCATAAAGTTACGCATGAACACGACGTTCCCCGCCGGGGAATCCGCATTAGTGAAGGAGTCACCCGTCCACCCACTGCCAATCAGCCCAGTTTAATCAGCCGGAATCAAAAACGCACTAAGCTTTGACGACTGTATGATGATTAGTATAGTACTCAAGACGAGGAGAAGGACATACGTTCCGCATAAACGTTATGAAGCATCTACAAGTAGTCAATACCATTAGGTGCCATTGAATAGTGCACACACATTGGCCCATACTTCTCCCAAATCCTATTCTGATCAGCATATGCATCTGAAATATTCTAGGCTTACATGGGGTGCGGTTCGGTAGTTAAGGCTGCTATACTTGAGCGGGTTGACTCCCCTGTAGTTGGTCTTAGCCAGCGCTTGGCATATCACTGAGTACGCACGGATCCGTGGAATACGGATAAGAGCGGAGACCACCAGGGCTATTGTTGACCCATCTACCCTCTCTTGAGCGACGGCGCGAAAAGAATATGGAGAACATACGCGCCAAAGACGTAGTCTTTCACATTCCCATCAGATTGTTCCATCCAGTTTGCGTATGCGTCGCTCCATCCTTCGCTCTATAACAGTCAATCAACTCAAACCTCTCTTTTGATGCTCACCAAACCTGTCCGGAGTCAGACTAATGGAGTGGGAGATGGCAAACGAACCGTTGGCTTCAGTCGTCTGAAGGCATCTCACAGTGCCACCCTATCATCCAAATGAGACATGTTCCCGCATGTAGATACCACGTACTCCTGTCATGCGACTCGTAGTCCCGTGAGTCTGCTCATGCGCAACAATCTAGAATGAGTCAGCCTCTCCCGCAAAATCTCGGTATAACGAACATCATTAGCAACTGCACTATCCCTTGAAGGCATGCTTCGTGTCCAAACAAACAATTCTGCCTAGATTAGCACGCATGTGGATTCCCTGAGCTGATAGACGCACGCATGAGCGCGCCACTTCCACCTGATTCCTCGGGAAACGTCGTGAATCGCGCATTGTTCTTGGCACTCGCGTCTTGCACAGACACTCGAATTCGATCACCACCTATTCCACCTTTGCCAAAGTTATCTTGCTGAAAGTTGAATGTGGCCTCGGTAAATCCGTAACGATAATTGATCTGCATTTCATTAGCCCCCGAGGTTATAATAGGATAATGAACTATATGGCACGCACGTCGTGGATCAGATTCGATAGATAGAATGCGGCAGTTTTGGCTGCCTCGGGATTGAGGCCATCAGAGGGTCTTGAGGTGAGATTGTATGGATAGTCGAAAACTAGTCCATCTGCACTGGGTTTTGCGGTCCTGGTGATATCCTGGTTCAAGTACACGATTGCATTATTGCCTGGAATCATTCTATTATTAGCCCACTTCCGCACGGGAGGAGAGACACACCAGATGTATCGTTAGCCGAGTGCCATCCATTCGGAGATGAATAGGTGTCCACTGGGTCCACAATCAGCGTTGTGCCTTGCTGCGAGATGTCGCGCAAGCGAGGGGGAACAGCGCGGTATACGGCGCCCGAAGAGAAATCATTTGCACCTAATACGCGTCCAGTGGGATCTAAGGCGTCAACAAACGTCTCATATACGTGCATATCCTCTCCCTCTTCGTCAAGGATGGTTGAGATGACCACGACGACATAGGCTAGTGTCAGGCTTCCATCTTCCTGCACATAGTACTCCAGTTTGACTGGGAGTCCACTGTATGTTCCAGCCATCTTCGCTGCTGCTGCATTGATCGCCGCTGTGTCGGAAATCGCTGGCTGCGTAGGCGGAGAGTCTGGTGGAGAAGTAGAATACGCTGATGGATCAAAATTTGCTCCAAAAGCGATGATATCCTTGTCGGTATTGAGCCCGACATTTGCAACTGCATTGATAACCGGGACTCCATTGACGACGCGTTGTACCCAGACGTTTCCTCCAGTTGTCGTAGATGCAGAGGCCCGTACGCGATACCCGTCACTTGAAAGCCCGAGCTCAGACTCGATAAAGGCCGTAGCGGCCTGCTCGAGCGTCCCTCGCTTCTTCAATGGCGACGTTGTTCCCTTTCCGAACGTTCTGTAGACAGCTGGTGGGTGATTCGAAGAACGAACAATCTCTTCTCGTGTCCGGAGGATATGGTTGCGTGATAAACGGCGGTGCTGGCCTTGTCGGTGGGCGTCAGCCGCTGTGGCGGTTCCGAATAAATAGATCGAGAAGTAAAGGAATGTCAGGTAAATAAACAGCATTTATTGTGTTTGATTCGACGAAGGAGTGTGGGGGTAAGGTTTGTCGGGAGATTGTGTGAAAACTTGTTAACCTGGGCGGACCTGTTTATTGTTAAACGGCGAAACATCGACGTGCATGCTGTCTCGATGCGCCCGTTGCTTCTGGGCGCAGGCGAGATCAATACGACGAGTGCCTAGTTCCTGGTTGATCCGGCATGTGCTCGCTCTTACGTTTCCGACTAGGACCAGAGGATGGTTTGGAAAATGCCTACATATTCTCAAGACACGTCTCAGGAGTGTAGTTGAGAGCCCAGAGTGGGCAGGTCCAAAGTGATGGTTGAAATCCCAAATGGCCTGGAATAGACTACAAAAAGCTAAAACTGAATCAAAGCTGCTTAGTGGAACTAGGTGACCGGGGTATTCCAATCGATGCTCTAAGCGGAGTGTGCGTGGATTGACCTGACGATTGTCTAGACTCGACTCCTCTATATATAACCAGAACGCACTAACGTCATCAGATTCCCTAGTGAGCGCTACAATACCTGGAAAACACGTTTACTCAGGAGTCTTCCCAACCCGCTATCCGTCGCATTTACAGTCCCATGCAGTATTTGGAAGCGCTTTGTAGGATATTAATCTAACTACAAATGCTGTACAAGATTGAGACGCGCTGGTTGCACATAGAGCAGGCGCTCTCGAGATATCCCAAGAGAGGGGAGTGGGGGAAGGTTCGGGGGGAGAGTAGTGTCCGAGTAGTACCAATTATGGATAGTATGTTTGTTGTCACAGTGTATCGTGACGGTGTGTTTGATCGGTTGACAATGAGCGGTAGTTCCAAAAGAATGTGAATAGTCCGAGTCAATAGTCCTTGGTGAGCCTAAACTCCAAGCTTTCGCGCATCACGCGAGCTTAGTGTCTTACGCAAAGCGGCGTGTTGGTCCACACGTCGTTGCAGTTCAGCCAGCTTGGATTCCTATGAGACAAAATATGAGCATCAAGGACTGAGTTTGAGCAGGGAACGTACCAAGCTTGAAGTTGAGCCACAGTGATACCGTAGCGGGAAGCAATCGCCGAGCAAGTGTTGTCACCGGCAACGGTCGAAATCTTGAGCGTGCACCCAGTTCCTCCAGGAGGAATGCAAATAGGCGTCCATGCCCCTACAAAGCAGTCAGAACCATGCATAGTATGTCATCAAAGCAAACGTACAGATGTCGTTGCAATTCAAAAACGAATTGGCAGCCAAGATCGAGCCGGATGGGAGCTCATAGTTGTACTCAATCTTCGCGCAGGTATCACCGGCGACGGCAGTGTACGTAGAGACGCAGGTCGGTGCAGGTCCACTGGTGCTGGTGCTTGTAGGCGTCGTAGTAGTACGGGTCGTCGTTGAGCCTCCGGGAGGGATACAAATTGGCGTGTTCACCCCTAGCGAAGAATGAGCATCGTTTTCGGAAACCATGAACATGAATAGACGTACAAATATCTTGGCAGTTCAAGAACGAGTTGGCAGCCAAGATTGAGCCAGACTGGAGGCCGAACTGACCCTCGATGCTCGCACATGTGTCACCGGCCTTGGAGGTGTACGTCTGAACGCAGGTCGGCGCAGGCGTAGAGCTTGTGCTGGTCGACGTGCGAGTAGAAGTAGAGGTCGAAGTTGTCCGCGTCGTGGTCGTCGTGGGTGGGTTCCATGTGCCACCGCAGTACCAGGTCGAATCACGTTCAGAGCGTTGTTGAACCACAAGGTAGGGGTTGGTGTCGAGACATTGAGCTACGGTGACGAGTCTGACACCTCCCCGAGACAAAGTGCCGACAGTACCCGCGTACATGGCGTTATACCCGGAGGGCGAGGTCTCATGTGAGAGCGTCATGTGAGGGCGCTTAGGGTTCTCGTTGGCAAATGCATTATAGAAGTTGATTGACTGCTGGGTCGAGCCGCCGGTCGAATCTCCAGAATCGTCTGACCAGAGGACAATGGTCTTTCCGTGCCTTTGTTGAATATACGATGCCGTACGCTCGTCGATGTCACCATAAGGCGGCCTGTGAAATAACTTTAGTGAGGTCTAGTGACGGAAGCGAAACTTTACCTCAAGAACTTTGGAACAACACCCACGATCTTGAGGAAAGCTTCATCGAGGCGCTGGATCTCAACGTCAATTTGGGCCTCACTAAGTTGGGTGAGATGAGCATGGGACCACTAGAGAAATTCTTAGTGCCAGAGAGAAGGTGTTTGAGATGAAACGGACCGTGTGAGAGGCAATTTGATGGCCTGCGTCGAAAGAGGCACGGATGGCCTGGACATTGGCCTGATCATAGATGCACGACCAGTTGTCGCCATTCATGAAGTAGGTCGTCTTGCCATTGACCTGGTTGAATGCATTGGTGATATCGTTGTGGGCAGCTACGTGAATCAGTGAGTGCAGGCTCTTGGCATGAGATTGAATT
Source organism: Serendipita indica DSM 11827 (assembly GCA_910890315.1). NCBI lineage: Eukaryota > Fungi > Basidiomycota > Agaricomycetes > Sebacinales > Serendipitaceae > Serendipita > Serendipita indica. Next base: position 378,820 of record CAJVGD010000012.1, on the reverse strand, counting down.
TACTGTATGGTCCCTGTAGGAAGCAAACGAGGGTCTGTGTTAGTAACCGTATTTCAGTGGATTAATAGACTGACATCGTCCCTATAGCCGCGTGAGCCACTCTCCAGTTAGTAGAAAGTAGTACGTACCAGGTGTAGGCAAAGTCATGGTTACAGTTCGAGATGACCTGGTCCATGCCCCGCTTTACAAAGGGAGCAGCCTTGACCGAGACGGAGGCAGCGACAAAGAGGAGGAGTGACGCGAACATATTAGGGGAGTAATGAGTGACAGTGAGTAAAGAATGACAGAGGGGTAGGATGCCCCAGAGAGAGAGAGAGTGAGCGCAAGGGAGACGATGAGGTCCGTGTTTGTTGACTGGCCCACATGCTTTATAGGTACTTCGAGGACGGAAGAAGCTTCGGCATCAAAACTGGATGCACAGCACCCCCCGGCTCGGTTCATTCTCGCGGCCATCTGATCGTCGTCAGAGACTATAACCGGGCAAGAAAATACCCAACTGTTGATCATTATCGAGACTCTCAACAAGTAGAGAGATTTGCAAGTGGCGTTTTTACGCTGTACCACAGGCATGGCCGTGAAGCCGTTGACGTGGTACCATATGCCTTTTCCCAGCCGCCGCCGGTTCAACAAACCAGAAATCACTTTCCATCGTCCTTCACAGCGCTTGTAAGCCCTATTCTGCCTCGGGCTTCCTCCAGTCTCGCCCCCTCTAGCCCCCGAACTTTCTCACCCTCCGCTCGGCTCGCATCTATTGACTGTATCTCGTCTCATAGTATTGCGTTCTATTTCGGGAAATTTCCGAAGCCGTCTGTGATTGATTCCTCTGCCTCAACCGGACTTAGTCAAGCTCAAGAGCGACTTCCCCTGACTCTGAAACAGGGAGCATCTATAATCTCTCTAATCACCTTTGAGGGTTTTCCACCATGCTCCGCCGCCACCACTTGACTGCTTCCCACCCCTGGCATTTGAAGAAGCGTTCCTTGTCCTGCCTTGAATCTGTGTCCGCTCGTTGCGTGTGACCACTACGGAAATGCCACTGCTTATACCTTGTTTCTTCTTCTTCTTGGCAGGCCCTGCCGTGGATAGGGCCCCTTTTGGGGTTGATGCCTTATGTAGATCTGGTGCTTTCGGCTTCTTGGTAATATTGATGCTAATGTCCGAATCTCCCTCTTCTGGCTGTCCATCTTCATCTGGCGTCGGGAACGAGCGAACCTCCACGGTGCTGCTGACCGGCTGATTGACCACAGAGCCCAGAGACATTGGAGGATCGACTGTGACTGGTCCACAAGTTAGATACAAGCATTCTTGGACTAAGGTGGCCTATTTACCTTTTATAGGCTCCTTAAGTGTGCCGGGGCTTTCCCATTGCTTCCTGTACATTCTGTAGAGCGCCATGGGGGCACGGGCATCAATGATACTACTGTGCTCTCCCTCTTGAATGTTTATGTCAAAGACAGCCTTGACAAGCTTCCGTAGGGCAGGCCTGCTCGACTTGGAAAGAGCTATGTATTCTTCTCTTGAGTATTCAGTACACAAGACCTCGAGCCAACTCACTCTTGAAGACCTTGAAATTTTGTGTGTCCCGTGTCTTTGTCCATGGATGACTGAGTAGGAGCGCGGATAGATCGTTATGTAGTGCATGACCCACTAGGTATCGGTCATTGAGTAGCTCAGAGACCATAGCCTGAACCTCGCCAAACGACTTTGCTGGAAGATCTTAGTAGTTGGTCTCACATATGATAGCACTCGTACCGTTGACCATGTCCTCTTTTCGCACCCCACTGACCGCGGTTCTCCAGTCCGTGACAGCTTCCTGCGGGAGAACGAATTCGTCGAGCACAACATCCCCAACATAATTAACGACTGTGACTCGCGCGAGGGCACTCTCTACTCCAAACGGACCTACACCGACCATCTCGCAATCCATTGCAATAAACTTGGTAGGCCTACGACACAGTTAGTCCTCTATCCCTCAGAAGCGCTAGTTTTACATACTTTGCGCGCTCTTTGCCTGAGCTTGGACGCAGGATCATCGCCACGAGATTCTCTTTCGAGTCGGGGTCGCCAACAATCGTCGGCTTTGAGTGCGAGTGAGTTTCTGGTTGGACCGACGTGCTCATAGAGTGTAGGTTTTTATTACTTGACGCGTATGCGAGTTGACCTGCTCTACTTAGAGATGTAGACCCAGCCGTCTTCCTTCGTTTGGGTGCTGGTCCATCTTTTGAATTACTCGGAAGTGACTAATATAAAAGGTGAGATGCATTGTCATAGAAGGGAATGCCTTTGAAAGCTCGTACGCGTTTTAAGGCCAGCCAATTTGCGGACGGCGTCGTGGTCGAGGTCATCAATTCTACAAACGAGTGGCCAAAATATCGATACAGTCGATTTTTTATGAGTGCAAAAACAATTTTCATACACGTTGAGAGTGGCCAAGGTCAAAGCATTTCACCACTGGTTCATGTTTTGATATGGAGTTTATTTCAAAGTCTACCGTTTTACTTTCTTTGTACTCCGCTTCTCGCTCTTCGTCTCCTCACGCGGCCGCTTCCCCTTGCTCTGCTGAGCCTTTTCTTGCTGCAAGATGGTTTCCGCTTGTCGTATGGCCTTACGAAGCAGCCTTTTCTCACCAGTACGTACAAAGACTGCGTTGTGCAGCCGACTATACTTGTCTTGGAGATCAATCAACATCTGCTCATCTGCCTGAAAGCCATTTGAGAAATAATACTTGACGTCCAGTGGCCATAGGCATACCTCTAATGCTGTCCCATATTGATTCAACCTTTGTTTATACACCTGAAGGGCGCCCTCGAGTAGCTCTCCGGTCGGCTTACCCTTCGGGAGCTTGTCCTTTTGCAGTGTGTCGTCGACTTCCTGTTCGGACATTCCAAGGAATTTGATAATGCCAAGCAACGGCTTGCAGAGAGGGTCATCATTGTCAATCACAAAGGTGCTGTCGAAGTGGTTAGTATCGTCTAGCCGTATATCATTGTACCCACTCTTCTCCTCCCAGCGTCAGCCAGTCATCTATCCTTCTCGTGCGTTCCTTCCCGTGTAGATGTGGAGTACAAACATCAAAAACGAGATCTGCTCGTATCTCGACTTCGTCTGCGGGATTCTCAAACGGATATACTCCGACCTCGGGATTCAAGATTGGTATCCTGTCAATATGACCATATTGACGTAATAGGTCGGCATTGGGGGGGTCACCGTACGTGTTCCAGATCTGTTCCCCAGCAGGGATATCCTTGGTTGCGATCATATTGAGGTGATCCTTTTCGTAGAATAATTTAGCCTGTACGAGGGTGAGCACGTGGGATAAATGGCTTGATAGACTCACGTTATGGCAGCCATATCTAGCGTTTAGTATGTCGGCCATAGGAACCATATTGACATCGTCTGGAGACTCGGTGTCGCTCTCTGCATCGTCATCTTCACCTCCTTCTGGACGCCCTTCATCTGTGTCCATTGCATCGGGATCCCTGCTCATTTCGACCGGCTTGTGGTCGGGTTCACTTGGGATGGATTCATCATCAGATGCATGCTCATCATGCCACTCTTCTACGTGGAAACTACGAGAGAGAATGCGACTGCCATTGATGTGAAAACGTTCGAGGGTGAAAAATGTATCTCTTAGCGCGGGTTCGAAGACGTCAGTCCGTCTCTGTATATAATGTAAGTGGGGAACTTTGATGATATCAGAACAAAGCGAACTTGCAGGAGTGGGAGCACTCGCTCGTGAAAATCCTTTTCTGTGGCAGCCTTGCCAATCTTGTCTGTAGTATATTTTAGAAGAGGTTGAGATGTTGAAGCAGCATACTAGCCTCGAACGGTACTAGCTTGGAGTTGTTCAAGCTCTTCATCAGTCCAGAACATCAAGGTATCAAATTTTGTTGGGAGATCTTGTAGGTATCCTGACCATGGGCTATCTTTGACCCTTGAATCTTCGTACATCATGGAGAGGATAAGTCCCTCCCATCCTTTGAGAGTCGACCAATCTTCGTCGCCCAAGATGTCTCGCAAAGGTGCCGTTCGAGTGGAGAGGAGGATGCTCCTTGGAACCGTGAAAAGCACCGTGTCTTTCTTTTTCGCGTTAGAGCTCTTACCGCAAGAGGATAAATAGGTCCATACCTGAATATCGTGGAGGGCCACTGCTCCTCGGCCCACGCCTTCAAAATCTTTGATCCCAACTGCTGGATGAAGAGTTGCACCAGAGTCTCGAAACCATTTCAAAAACTCTTGCGTGGATTCTGAAACCATGGCTGACACGGTCGAGTGGAAAGGTGCGAGCACGGCGGGGGACAAATAGAGTCTGAACTTTGGACCCATATGAGCTCACGACGCCCAGACTACCAGTCAAAATTCTCGTCAAAGGGAGCATTTGACACGCTCACTGTCGAGGATTTGCCTAGTGAGGAAGAGGAAGATGCCCCCGTCATAGTCGAGCCAGAAGCTCCAGCTCCTCCAGAGCCAGCGTACGCCTCCAATGTTTTCTATATTACTGACCAAATGATGCTGATACTTGGAATCTCTTTGTAGTCCCGTCGTGGAGACACCGAAACCTCTGACGAAAGCACAACAAAAGAAGGCCGCAAAGGCCAGCAAACGCGAGCAGCAAAAGGTCCCATCGCCTATTGTCACCAAGGATCCTCTTCCTGCTCCTGAAAGGACGAGTCCGACACGTGAAAACTCGTTGGGAGCTGGTCCCAGTACACCTTTACCGCAGCCGATACCGCTACGGGCACGTTCGCGTTCTCCACCTGGGAGCATAAGCATTCCAGCAGAGCCAGCATTCACACCAAACCTCCCAAATGATCTGCCCCACCCTTCTCAAAAATTGGTCCGCAAACGCAAGGCGTCTACAGACTTGTCTGCCGCCAATTCCAAAGAATCCAAAGTAGAGATTGAAGTCGAGAACGTGGATAGTCATGAGAAAGTAACGAGCATTCCGGTCACCGTGGACGTGTCCAGCTCAGCTCCGGCCGGCATCACCCCTGAAGGACTGAAGAAGCGCAAGGATACAGGGAACAGGATTATGAGTGGCCTAGTCCTCATCGGCGGTTTCCTTGGTTCGTTCTCGACGTCGCTATTAGATTTGTGGCTAACTTTACGTCCAGGTCTGCTACTCGCAGGTCATATCTACATGATCATGCTCGTCGTTGTCATTCAATCACTCGTCTTTCGCGAGATCACGCAGCTCTTCCAGGGCATCCGCGATCCATGGAGCAAGACGCTTAATTGGTACTTCTTTGCCATTGCAAACTATTACTTTTACGGAGAAACTATCATCTACTACCTCAAGGTATGTGTGGACCTGATAGCAAGCGACCGATACTCACTACCGCTACAGCATGTGCTATTTTCAGAAGCCGTTTTCCACCCTTTTGCTGCGAACCATCGATTCATTAGCTTTATGCTCTATGTATTTGGTGTGTGCCATCTGGGTGCCTGTTACCCTGCTGACAATCAAAAGGCTTCATGGGATTTGTCGCCTCCCTCAAAAAGAATTACCTCCAACGACAATTCTCGCTCTTTGGATGGGTTCACATGACGCTGTTGGTCGTCGTTGTGTCCAGTCACTTTATCGTCGACAATATCCTCGAGGGTATGATCTGGTTCTGGTTACCAGCGTCACTTGTCATTTGCAACGACATCTTTGCATGGTTCTGGGGTAAATAGAATTTCGCTCCGGGGGACTTGGCTGATGTCTTGTAGGTGTCACGCTCGGTCGTACCCAGCTCTTTGCACTCTCTCCTAAGAAGACTGTCGAGGGGTTTGTCGGTGCCTTCTTTAGCACGCTCATCTTTGGTTTCTTCTGGGCTAGCTTCTTCATGCGATACGATTACATGATTTGCCCTGTCAAGGATCTCGGTGCCTCCGCATTTAGCGGACTCACCTGCAAACCCAACCCGGTGTTCGTGTGGAGAGATTTCAAACTGACTCAACCAGCCGTTGCGATTGCGTCATTCTTGGTGAGTTTGACTACGTTAGGTTGCGTCAATACTCAGATCCATCATAGGCAGGACGAACAGTGACGACGATTCCCTGGGCACCCTTCCAGTTCCATGCACTCATGATGGCTACATTCGCCTCGCTCGTCGCACCGTTTGGCGGCTTCTTCGCCTCTGGCTTCAAGCGCGCGTTCAACATCAAAGACTTTGGACACAGCATTCCTGGACATGGCGGAATGACCGACCGGATGGACTGCCAGTTCCTGATGGGCATGTTCTCTTACGTCTACTACTCGAACCTCATCCGCGTCAACGAAATTACGGTCGCGAGCGTCATGCAGGCCATCGTCAATGGGCTCTCGCGTGATGAGCAGATGCAGCTGCTCGGAGAGCTGAAGCGTCTGATTGGCTCGTCGGCTGGTACCTCGTAATTTCGTGGCCCATTTGGGTTGAAAGAGTATTTGGTAACTGAGACCCGCCTCTGAAAACGTGTAGTATATCGCGTTTTACTTGTTGTTTATTGCAATCGACGTCTGATTCTTGTCTATCCAAAGTCACATAGCACTGTAAGGCTTGTTTGAAGCGCACACTTTTTGGATCTGCAGAGACATTAGTGATGGGAGAGAGCAGAGACTAGGCATATTTACCTCTTGGGAAGAGAGGGTGTAGAGCTCGCCTGGGACGGTGAGTTTACCAGTAACGGCGGCGCGTGCCGTGTCGAGGGCGTGTGATACAGCACCTTGTGTGCTATACCAATATCGCACCGACTGAGTCTTCACCGTGATGATGCTGATGCGTGGGTCGGATGGAGTTGAATTGTGTACTCCATCCTGCAAGTCTGCAAAGTACCCAGAGAGCCTAACAGATGATTCATCTTAAGACTCATAGCACAGCCTCTGTAACTTACGTAGGACTCCACAGCTTCTTCACGAGCTCTGGGTCATTAGTGACGGTGGCGTGCCCAGTAATGCTAGCCCAGCTCGTCGAATTCGAGTCCAAGAAGCTAAGATGAATAAGGTTGTTCTTGTTGAGTTCTTCAAACTTGTACGAAACTTTGTTTGCAACAAATTGAAACTGGAGATTCTCTGTCGAGGCAGGGTACATGCACCGAGAGTGAAGCTCGCTTCCGTCGGTTGAGAGCGTTGTCATCATGCAGAAACGGGCTGCTTTGAGGATCTTCCCGAGTGTCTCGACTTTGGAGTCCACGGACAAGTCATTGTTCGACTGTGCGACCGTGGTGAAGGGGTCTAGATAAGCTTTTTGTTGTTGGGTGGTCATGGTTGGGGGAGTTGGGTTACATCTCATGTACATACCCTCTTTTATGCGGGACGCCTTGGAGGGATCGCATGACGTGAAGGAAGAGTCATTCACGATCCGCATACCTTCGCTAGAGGGATCACTCCCTCAGCCTCTTAGGGTGACAAAGGGAATGTACTCGTTTAATTGCAGTGTAGAAATACAATTTATGCTTGCTTGTTCAGACCAAATACAAGCTGGAGCTACGGGGAGATGAGAACGAGGAGCGACTTGGATGAAAGGACGGACCTCTTCTGGCGTAATGGTTCTGATCTCGCCAGGTGCAGTGAGCTTTCCGGTGATAGCACCCTTGGCATGCTCCATAGCTCGGCCAACGGCACCGCTTGTCGCCACCCAATAGCGAATCTCTGTCGGAACCACCTTGATGATACTCACCCGTGGATCATTCGCGTCTCCCTTATGAACGCCTTTTCAAGGTCAGCAAAGTATGCGAGATGGAAATGGGCTGACTGACCATCTCCAAGATCGGAAAAGTACCCTGCGACACTGTAATTTGGTTGGAAGTGTAGATGAAGCCAGTACGGCGACTCACTAGGGACTCCAGAGCTTCTTGATGAGTTCTGGGTCACGGCTGACACTGGCAGTGCCTGCGACCGACGCCCAATTCGTCGTTTTCGTGTCCACAAACGAGAGATTGACGTGACTGTCTGCAGAGATTTCCTCAAACTTGTAGGAGACGTTGTTTGCCAGGAAGAGGAACTGGAGGCCCTCTGTGCTGGATGCGGTCATGCACCTGGAGTGGAGATGGCCGTCTGGAGCGCGAGTGACGAGCATGCACATATGTGTGGCCTTTATAATCTCGTAGAGGCCGTCAATCTTCTTCTGGGGGGTAATCTCGTCATTTTCGGCTGCAGCGGTGTACGGGTCAAGGAAGTCCTTTGCTTGCGATGTCATGATGGAGGAGTTCAAGTTGTGAATCCTCTTGGAGCTGCCTGGTGGCCGATGACGCGCACAGATGCGATGGCCACCGCCGCTCCTTCGATTACCGTGAAATGTAGAATGCCACACCGACGAGGAGCATCATTCACCAGATAATTATTGTAGAATGCGCTGTTGCGTTTGTTCGATAGCTGCGTTGCGTAGTGCAAATGAGGTCATGGACCAAGTTGCATCTTGTCCTCGACCTCTTCTCGCCTTTTCTCCAATGGACGCCAGGATGCACCAACAACGCCCAATCGCTGGGTTTTCATCTCCTGTAGTCCCAAGGGCTCGTCCTCTCGTCAATGGCGCGGCAGGAGCAGCCGCTGCAAGCCGCATCCCGCCGTCTCTCCAGGCCAAAATGGCTGCTGTACGTGTCTTTCATCGCTAGAATTACCAAAAGGCTCATCTACGTGTTATCCGATACTACATCTTTCTTCAGTTGGCCAACAAGTCACAGCAGGCGACCACGTCCAATAACCAAGCAATGGATGCCACAGTCCACGCTCTTATGCGTGCTACACTGGCAGACAAACCACCCCTGCATCCTAACGGAACACCTGCGCTCTCCACTCCCGGCCTTGGGACAAGTCCAGTCGGCCGTGGGCCGCCATCCGGTATCGGTGCACGCCGTGCTAAGCCGGGCATGAAACTCAGCGACATGTCTGGCTTTGGTGGTGCCGCAGAAACCTTTGGGCTTAGGGCTGGTCGTCCCGCAAGCCCTGGTCCACCGGCGCGACGTGCCCCTCCTCAGGGCAATTTGGGCACACCCTTTTCCAGCTTTTCCAAGATTGTGTGAGTATTTTCATCCCCATATCTGTTCTTTGTCCCTCTTGCGACGACCATTGTCCCACGTATTTTCATTAGCCACCCCTTTTCTGTCCAGCGCTTTTTGTGACTAATCCTGGTTCGTAGGGACCCTTCCGGCGCGCTCAACTTTAATGGAAAGGCCATTCTTCACGCAAAGGGCGTCGACTTTTCCAGCGGGGCCTCGTTTAGCATCAGTATGAACCAGTTTGAACTCGAAGACGAGCTGGGCAAAGGAAACTATGGCACTGTCAGAAAGGTGCTTCACAAGCCCACCAAAGTCGCTATGGCCATGAAGGTCAGTTCTTTGTCATCCTCCGCAGTCTAAAGCGCTGCGTGGAAAAATCATCCGTTCGCTTGGCTGGCGTCTGACAACGAAGATCCACAGGAAATCCGGTTGGAACTTGAGGATCAGAAGCTCAATGCGATCCTCATGGAACTCGACATCCTTCATCGCGCGGTTGCACCGGAAATTGTCGAGTTTTATGGTGCTTTCTTTGTCGAGGGTTGTGTCTACTATTGTATGGAGTACATGGACGCCGGATCACTGGACAAACTTCAAGGCGCCGGCATTCAAGAGCCTGTGCTCGCCCGCATCAGTGGCGCAATGGTTAGAGGTCTCAAGTTTCTGAAGGATAAGCTGCAGATTATGCATAGAGGTGCGACGGAGCCTTTTATTTCCACATTTTCACCAGCTAATTTTCCACTATAGATGTCAAGCCTACAAACGTCTTGGTCAACAGACAAGGCATTATCAAGCTTTGCGATTTCGGAGTATCAGGACAACTAGAAAAGAGTCTCGCAAAAACAAATATCGGCTGTCAATCATATATGGCCGTGAGCACCTCGTACCTTGTTGTTATCTTGTTCGCTGACCCGTTACCTCCAGCCGGAACGGATCCAGGGCGAGTCTGTCAACAATCTTGGAACATACAGCGTCTCGTCAGACGTTTGGTCTCTGGGGTTGTCCATCATCGAAGCGGCCATGGGCAAATATCCGTACCCGCCGGAGACGTATGCCAATGTATTTGCACAACTTACCGCCATTGTGCAAGGTGATCCGCCCACGCTACCGGATGGCTTCAGTGATGAGGCGTGTGATTTCGTCGCGCGATGGTAATGTGCTTTCTTTGTTCAATGAACCTCCCCAAAGCTGAAACGATCAATGTAGCTTGATGAAGGAGCCCACCCGCCGGGCTACATATTCGGAACTTCTCGAACATCCATTCCTCATCGCAGACTCGAAACGCACCGACGACGAGGTCGATATGCGTGGCTGGGTCGAAATGGCCATCGAATGGCGCGAAAAGGAACGGATAAAGGCTGCTGTTACTGCGGAACTAGAGCTCTAGGTTCCACGGATCTGCTGGAATAACGTTCATGCACAAGACCTGTTGACTCCTCGTGAGGGGTACCATGGGGTGCGACCAGACTCACTTGGTCTGGACCCAGGCGCTCGTTTTCTTGGCTCCGCCGATCAATAGGTTTCAATTGCCCCAATCCTCTGTGCAGATCGTCTTGCAGCGGTCACTCGACTTCCTCGTTTTATCCCCGCTCTTGTCCACCTACACCTGACACCGCTAGCAGTCATCTGTCCATGAGCGTACAGGGCATTATGCACTGCAGTGCTACGCTGTCTGTAGGTAGGCGGGATCTACCTATGAGGTTGTCCAATTTGGACACCATTTTCGGTTACGCACCCGTATTTTCCTTCTCGAGGATGCACATAAACTGCCCTAATCTCCTCGTTACATGCACACACATTCACTCATACCCCAAAGAATACCCGCCATCCACGCTAATATATCGACAACTCGCGTTATTTACCTGTACAGCATGTAGCGTTAGAAAGGATGTCTGAACACTGGTATCTAGAAGTTGTTTGCCTTTGACTGATGCACCTGTAAGTCCCCAGCCGTGAGCTCCTGAGGGCCAATGCCAATTTGGACGGAGGCTGAAATCTTTTCTCCTGCCAGAAATCTCAATTTTTGTTGGCAGCCAATCAACTGGGTATGATAATTCCTTTATAATTCATCTTTACTGTTCTGACTAGTCGTCGCGTTACTGCACGCTGCCTAACAGGGCCACGTCGCCTCTCTAACGCAACATGGTCCACGCCGCTCCCGAAGGCCCTCTGCTGCCTGCTCCTATATCTGCAGCTGGAACTTACACCATATCCGTACGTTTCCTGATTTTTCTCTATTTATCCATTGCCCAGCGCCACATTTTTCTTTGTCATGCCTTTTGAACTCCGATTCAATTTGGCCCCCTTTCCCACTAGCATTCCGAGGCTGACTATTACCGCTTCTAGGATATTCGCGCGGGATGTAAAGTCACTATGACACGTCCTATTCCTGGTGGTGGTCAGGAAGAACGTCTAGCAGAAGTCCTTTCCATTCGCCAGAAACCCTCGCTCCGAAACGCGCCGGCGACACCCTCAAAGGATGAACCACCAGAGACGCCAAACGGGACGGGTGACTCTATCGCCGAGCGCATCGAATTCTTCGTGCACTGGCACCTCTTCAACAAGCGTCTCGACGAGTGGGTCTCTGCGACTCGTGTCGTGCTCACAAAGGACCTGGAATGGCCACGTCCCAAAGCACCACCAGCTGGATCTGCAGCAACGCCTGCTGCGGCTGGATCGCCCGCACCTTCTGGAGCAGCCACCCCGGCTCTCTTACCCCCAGGTGCGCAAAAGTCAGTGACACCACTTGGACGCGCAGGGTCTGTTTCGTTGCTCAAGAAAGCGACAATGGCCTCTGCCGCACAGGCACATGCCTCGCCATCTGGGATTGGTCAGAAGCGCAAAGAGCATCCAGACGACGTGGACGATGATGAATCTGGATCGGTCATATCTGGGAGTGCAGGAGATGGCATGGACGTCGATGACGAGCCGGGCGTCATGACTGCGGCCATGGACCCGAGCGCTGCCCCAGCTTACATGGGCAAAGAGTCGGAGATTGAAAAGCTGCGTCATTCGGGTTCCATGACACAGTCGGTTGGTGAAGTAGCGCGCGTCAAGAATCTCAACCGGATACAAATGGGTAAAGCAGAAGTCGAGGCGTGGTATTTCAGCCCATATCCAGTCGAATACGCACATCTCGACGTGCTCTATCTTTGCGAATTCTGCCTCAGCTACTTTCCGTCCCAGTTTATGCTCGGACGACATCTCAAGCGTTGCACGCTCAGACATCCACCCGGCAACGAGGTTTACCGCAGCAAAGATGAAGCCTCGGGCGAGGAAATCTCATTTTTTGAAATTGATGGCAAACGTCAGAATACTTGGTGCCGCAATCTCAGCTTACTCTCAAAGTGTTTCTTGGATCAGTAAGCTGGGTTCTGTCCCGATTAGTTCTTGCCTCTAACTGCTCATAGTAAAACTCTCTACTACGATGTACAACCCTTTCTCTACTACGTGATGGTACGCATTCATCGGTTCGCCCCAACTGATGTATATTGACACTTTTCAAGACTAGCAACGACTCGTACGGATGCCACCTGGTCGGCTACTTTTCCAAAGAAAAAGAGTCGGCAGAAAACTACAACGTGGCGTGTATTCTCACCCTGCCACAACACCAACGAAAAGGCTATGGCAAATTGCTTATCGAGTTTTCCTATGAGCTCTCGAAGCGAGAGATGAAGCTCGGAAGTCCAGAAAAACCGCTCAGTGATCTAGGTCTTCTCAGTTACAAAGCGTACTGGATGGAAATTATCATCGAGCTGCTCAACGACTGCCATGAGGATATCAGCATCGAGGAGATTGCCAATCGAACATCCATCACGCAAAATGATGTGATGTGGACGTAAGTACTTTGGATTTGCAAAAAGGCAGCGAGCTAATGATCTGCAGATGTCAACAACTCGGTCTCTTCAAGTACTACAAGGGCCAGCACGTTCTTTGCGTCACAGATCAGGCGCTCGAGCAGTACAAACGCGCCAAATCGAAGCAGCGAAAGCGCATCAGACCCGAGCAGATTGTCTGGAAGCCGCCCGTCTTTAGCCGCGACCAGCTTCGCTTTGGTTATTAGGCTGCGCAACGCTAAGTCATACATCCAGTTTCTCCTCTTAGGTGTTTGTTCAACGCACGCCACCATTAGGCGACTGTATTAGTACATGTCAGGTTATCATGCCATGCTATAAACAGAATTGATGGGAAGTACAAGAGATGAGGATCAAAAAGGACCAAATTGGAATGGTAAAATAAAATCTACTGGAACCAAAGTTCTTGTACGTCGCTGTTTGCAAAGGGTCCGTTACAAGCCGGACACTTGCGCTGACGAGTCGTGAGTCTAGCATCTATGCAGCTATGAACGCGTCAATAAGCAGTCAGATGACCAGCAGTGGACATACTCTTTGCAAAAAGCTGCGCGGGATTTGGGTCAGCAGGGTTCCGACCGGTATTGATCTACGTACTGTGCATGCACTTGGTCAATACATATTTGCGATACTGAAGCTTGCAAGTCGAACATTTAAGAATAGACTAAAAGGCGCGTCAGCAGTTGTAGGTAAACGAAAAATCATACTTCACCATAAGGCTATCTCTCTCCTTGACCAATTCCGCTTCGTAACCCGTTGCATTTGCAGCCCTTGCTTGGGCAACTTTGGCATCGGCCTGCCGACGCAAACTTTCGCATTTCTCGTTAAGCTTATTGACTTCGAGTCGATGCTTTGCAATGAGATCATCGCGCTCCAGAACTTGGGTATTGAGCTATGGAAATGATTAGGAAGCCTCGAGCCTCCACTACACTCAGGCTCACCTCTTGGACTCGGCGGTTACTCAACTCGAGCGAAGCTCGTTCCTTGTCAATCTGTATTTGAGCACGAGCGATGACTGTGTCTCGCTCTGAGATTGACTTCGCTTGGAGATGAGTCTCCCGTTCCAAGTGCGCCTAACCTCAGTGAGAATCAATGCCGAGGAAGACCAAGGGGCTCACAAGCTGCTCCTTGAGCGCCTTTTCAGAGTCGACAAGCTTGCTCTGCACAAGTGACTGTTTCTTGTTCTCCCTATCCTTGTGTTGTACGACAGCCTTGAGCGCATCTAGCTCTCGCATGGCAGCAAAGTACTTGTTGTCTGCTTTAGATTTCTAGGGAATGACAGGTCAGCTGATGCGTTGTAGAACGTAATCCACTATACCTCAGTTTGAGCTTTTGTCAGCTTGTCCTCCATTGCGCCCAAATCGAATATCTTGCTCTTAAGTTGCTTGTCCAAGTTCTCCCACAAGGCGGAAAGTCGCTCAATTTCGGTGTAGAGAGCTGTGGGTTCCTGAAATACGCATGAGATGACGAACCAATCATGATGTGAGTCTCACCTCCAAGCTCGCTTTCAGCTCTAGGCGAAGCTTTCGAAGTTCCTCCTCCTTGCATCGGAGTTGTTCACTCAGCTGTTGTAAATCGACTGACGAAGAAGCTATCGCGTCAGGACCATACAACGCCTCGAACTTTTCCAGCCTTGTCCGCAATGCCTCTGCTTGTTCTTTGGCTTCGGTGGCTACTTGTATAAAGTTTTCGACATCCGGATTACCTTGGCCTAAAGCTTTGAGGGTCGCATTTAGTGAGTTGTTGGCTCTCTGGAGCATGCTATCATACCATCAGAAACGAGGATCACAACCATGAGTAGCGTACATACTCGACACGTTCTTCTTGAGCCCGTACAAAAGACTCGTCTTGTGGGTTGCTCATGATAAAGGCAAAAAAGGTTTCTTCTCCCTCTCTTGCAGCCAAGCGAGCTTTCAGCCTGTGGTTCTCCGATACAAGCATTGCTATCCGTTCCTGTAGAGCATTAAGATATTACGTGCATAAGGGCCACTGGTACATACGCCTCGTGCATTCGCCAAAATCTTACTTTGATTGAGCGAGCCATCGCGGGTAGATTCTCGTGCTTTTCGGTCTAGTAGGTCGGCAGATAACGTGTCTCGATTTTCGCGCAGCCGTAGCAGGTCACTTTCTTTCTTCTCTAGCAAAGTTCTGAGGTCATTGACTTTGGCGTTTGCTTCAGCCTGAATAGAGCTTAACGGAAACCGCGTGGCAGAGGGAAAGTATTACCTGGGCTTGTGCCTGGAACTGGCTCCGTGACTCTTCCATGCGCAATATATAATCCCGCAGTGCCTTCACCTCTGCTCGTTGTGACTCTTCCGCCTTTCGAATAGTGTCCACAGAAGATTGGAGAGACTTATACAAGTGAAGCGACGTCAAAACTTCGCTACTAGGAGCGACGAGCTTTGGAACTTAGTTAACTATAGAAATATCGAATATGAGGTTACGAACCTGTGTTTTCAGTTTCGAAATTTGTTGTCGAAGTTCGAAATGCTCCTTTTGAAAGTCTTCGATGGTCCGCAGTCTCTCTTCGGCGCGATATTTCCATTCCTCCACTTCCTCAGAGGAGACGTGCCCATTCATATCCTAAAACTATGTGAATTATTCGTTATTGCGACCCTGGGAAACTTTACGGGAGCTGTGGTTTGCATTGGTTCGGCTTTGATTAATGTGCCGTTTCCGTTGGATTGAGAGCTGGGCTCCGGCTCTTCCTTGGGCTGAGGCTTTGCTTCCAACTTCTGCACTGTCGTACTTTTGAGACGCTCTAGACGA
Source organism: Serendipita indica DSM 11827 (assembly GCA_910890315.1). NCBI lineage: Eukaryota > Fungi > Basidiomycota > Agaricomycetes > Sebacinales > Serendipitaceae > Serendipita > Serendipita indica. Next base: position 363,245 of record CAJVGD010000012.1, on the reverse strand, counting down.
TTCTCCGCAGTTGAAAGCAGCTCTCGGTACGTCTCAACGGACGCCACGCTCTCCTCCAGCTTCGCCTTCGTAAGCGCAAGTTCGCCACTGATGCTAGACAGCTTGATCCAGAAATTTCAGCGAACCAGACGCGATAAAATAAATGCTTCCTACCTGAGAACGAAGTCGGTGTGCCATATTTTGCAAGTCTTGCACATCTGGTCGTGCCAAGGCAGGCGTAGAGGCAACCACCGCACGAATAGTATTGACGGTGAGGCTCTCTTTTGCCTTTATCGCGTCCATGTACGCGTTTCCTATCTTTCCCTCGGCATCTACATCTTGGGCGAGCGCGAACAAAGCTATAAGGCAGGTAAACTGAGCATGCGAGCTAGAACATTGGATGATCGCGACGGACCTGATTGATCTTCAACGTCCTGGAGTTCTCCAGGTTTCACTAGTAAGCGAACCTGTTGCAATAACTGTTCTGTGATTAGTACACGATCGACTGGGAGGAGATAGCGCGTTAAACGCGAATATTATCTCGTGAAACAATTATGAATGAATATAAAGAGGCTTACCTGATCCCAACAAGTCTCTATTGCGACCAATGCGGCTTCGTAGGAGAGAGTTTTAGACTCGAGCTGAGAGACGACGTGCTGCGATCGCTCCAATTCCCGTGAATAGTGCTGCATACGTCTGTATATTGCCTCTTTGCGAAAACTCTACAAACGATGAGACAGTTGTCAGCGAGGGCTGGCTGAGAGCAATGGCAACAACTGGATGCGTCACAATGACCATGGAAATTGCAGTTTAATCTCTGGGAGCCCAATATCTCGTATGAATAATAAAAACAAAGTGTATGTTTCGGAAAGAGGATATGATACGGATCCTGCAAGCTCACCTCGATTTCTGCATTCTGTGGCTCGTCAGCGACAGCGCTAGGCGAGACAGGAGTCATTGGAGAGTCGCTAGATGATAAAAGAACACGTTTTTTGACAGAAACTGGGCCGTCGCCATCGTGTGGGCGCTTCCGTGAGTCCATAGACGGCAGTGGTAAGAGCTCAAGATGGCCAACAACGCTGGGAGAGGAGAAGACAAGATTAGAAACAATTTGCCAGTAATATTTAGCAAGATTTGTTAGCTACATCTGGGCTCATTATCCTCGCCGCTCTATCACACACATCTTTGGTTCAACAATCGCTAACCTTGTTCATCCCTTGTCCAATATCTGGTTTCTAATCTAGCATCTCCTCGATTGGCATCTTGCATTGTGTCACTGGGCTTCTGAGCGGCTTCCCTGCTGCGCCGCTCTTTGGCAACGAGATCAAGTTAGAACTCTGAGAGATTTCTGGGATAGCCGTGGGCGAATGGATTACCAAAGCTGAACCCTCGGCGTTCTAGGCTGACTGTCCAATTGTTGGTGAGCAGCAAGGCCCTTGGCCTCTTCCGTTCGGGGCCAATAATGCTCTTTTGAGCGTAATTGCAGAGAAACCATCCACAGTCGTATTCTCCTTTCATCTGAATCGGCCTTGTCGCCAGCGCGCCGGATGCAGAATGTCGAAGCCGAGGGAAAGAGCCCACAAAACACGGTCAGTACTGTCAAGTGTCTCGGTACCATTATTCTGCGCATTTTGGTGATACGCAGAGCGCCCCATTCACCAGCCAAGGTAGGAGCTGGGGGCAACTTCAATTTCAGCCGAAACCGTGCGGTGCGAGTGCCGCCGTACAGTCTCAGCAATCGTGCGATATACAAGAGTTTTAAACAACATATAATCAGTACTGTCTATCGTCCATTCTTCTCCGGGTACATCACTTGCAGGTGCTAAACTCTTCTCTCCCTCGAGCATCTTGCCTGGTCCAGACGCCGACGCTGCGAGCAGGGCACTTGAACTCTCCCCATCCATCCTCGTTGATCTTGACCTCGCCTTGATGCCAGCCAAGAACGTCTGTCCAGGTCTCCCCTGCATGCTCCTTTCCGACCTCCATCCACTTGAACCTGTAGAGACTGAGCATGACTCTAAAGTGACACAAAGCAACTAACCCTTCGTCGCCGTTACACATTACAATGGCACCTACAGGTATTCGGTAATTCTGAAACCAAGTTCCAGAGAGTACTCACATCCGTCATGCCACTCATCCCCAACTCGTACCCACCCGAGACAGTTGGGGTGGTCCCAGTAGTCACGGATTTCGCCATACGCAAACAGCTTGCGTGCACGCACAAAGTCTGCAAGCTGGCTCACGGGTGGCTGAGGATTTCCCTCTGGTCCCTCGCAGCCGTATAAGTCTCCCCAAAAGACACAGCTAGACATAGTCAGACACCACAGACATGGATTGACTAGAAACGGACGGATACCCATCGGGGCGATAGAGGATGAGCGCATAGGCCAGTGGCTTAAACCACGAAGGTACGCAGCTCTCAAGTGACTGCCCAACTTGAGTGTCGTGATTGTCCACGAGTGTCACTGCATCGATTGGCCTCTTTTGGACGACCGTCCCATCAAAGATTTGACGCATATCGTAAGAACTGCCTTGTTCACCCGCCTTTTTGAAGTTGTAGTGCAATGGAGTATCGAAAACGCTAAATTGGGTGCCAAGCTCGGAAAGATAGGTGTCAAGATCGTCGATAGAATCCTTCCAATATTCCCCAACGGCAAACATGTGGGAGGATCCAGACGTTTCACGGACGTGCTGGACAAACTTTGCGATAAAATCCCGGCTAATATGCTTGATTGCGTCAAAGCGGAAGCCTTGGGCGCCGGTCTTTATCTTTTCGTCAGTGCCGTGGCTGGTTTCAAACTCGAATGGATCCACCTCTTTCAATACCCAAGTTCCCCAGTCTAACATATCCTTCTCCACCTCTGGGTGACTGTAAGGGTATTAGCTAAAGTACCTCGGCGTTTACACTTCACTCACTTGTGGTCAATATCTGCCCCATCAGGAAGTCATAGTTCTGATTCTCGCCATCTACATGAGCCGCCCACGTCTTGCCGTCACCCTGAATACGAAAGATCGTTGTTTCTTTCGACTTATCATCGTAGTCGACGCCGGTAAAGTGATTGAAGCACCAGTTCAGTTCGCTATACTTTAACAAGTATGATTATAATGTCCATATGATGAAAGCTTCTCGCACCTTCCCCTGGCGACCTGGAAACGAGAATCCGGTCCAGCCCTGGTAAGTGTGAGTGGAAAGACTCTGCAGAAAAGAATAACCATACCTTGATATTGTGCTGCTCTCCCACATCCTGAGTGCGGTCATTGCTGTCCACCGCGCTCGCCTGCTCCATTTTGTCAATTGGCAAAGGATAACCTTGACATGGCGTACTCGAAACTTTTCAACATCATCAGCACCAAATTTGTGATTAAGAACTGCATCAATGTAGACGACTATGCCGTTCCTCCGTGCTTCGTTGATCATGGCGACTAGGTCATCCTTTGTTCCATACTTTGTTGCAGCTCCGCCCTTTTGATCAAATTCCCCGAGGTCCCAGAGGTCATATATATCATATCCGACAGAGGAGGGATTGGCCGCTTTCGTAGGAGCTACCCGGGATGAGATGAGCAAGGGATTGGGCTAGGGCTCACGAGAGATCCAGTATGCAGTAATTCCAGCAAGTGAAAGCTCTTTAGAGATCTCGTTAAACTTCTTCCAGTGCTTGCCACCTCCTTTCGTGTACCACTCAAACGCCTGTAACTGACACCGCTGCTTCAGCCTCGACAAGTGATTCTCTAGATGGCATATATACCAGGGTAAAGTTTTCATCACGCTTTCGATCGGTATATTCTGCATTTGCATGGTGGGCCATGGTCGAAGAAGAGGTCAAGCTGCGATGCGACGTCATTCTCCGATAGCAGACTTAGCAGCACCGGAGTCATGAGCAAGGCCCCCTCTGGAACGTAAGAACGTTGAACTCGAGCCCCTATAATACTTTTTGTTAACATGGTCGATAACCAAGTTTGACCGCCACCTTGACGGATGGATGACCTGGTGCTCAACATTTCCTTTGATGAACCAGTAGCAAAGAAGAGATCAAACCTATCAAATAAGTATGGTCGCACTCTTGAGAGTCTCACTTCTCTAAAAGTGCCCAGCAGCCACGACAAGACCCCGAAAAAGCGGAAAGCACCAGATAACCCAATACAAGGTGCCTCAAACCAACCAAAGAAGCGCAGGAAACTTGAAGAAGGTACCTCTACGCATGTGCAAGCAGCCTCGGCTGCAGTCAAAGCACCAAGGCATATCGTCTCCTCTCTCTTCACCTCAAATCCGCTGGTGCCGAAAGCATCTACAAGTTTGCCTATATATACCACTCCGGCTCTTCCAAGCAATGCCCCGTTGACCGATTCGTCGACATTTGAAGGTGTCGGCTTGCACAAATTATTGATCAATCACTTGCAAGGCAAGATGAACATCCAGAAACCGACTTCAATCCAAAGAGCCGCTCTCCCTCATCTTTTACGTCCATACGATGACAAGTCACCACCGCCCGACATCTTTTTGCAGTCGCAGACTGGCTCGGGAAAAACATTGGCATTTCTCCTCCCCATCATCCAAGATCTCCTCCCACTCAGCTCCCTCTCGTATATCGACCGATCCATCGGTACGCTGGCGATCATCATTGCCCCAACTCGAGAGCTCGCGAAACAAATATCCGACGTATTGGAGACGCTTCTCAAGATGCGACTAAGAGAGTCACAGGAAATCTCAGACGATACCGAGCCGCGACTAACACGATGGCTCGTCTCCGGACTTCTATCAGGAGGCGCCACCAGAGCCCATGAAAAGGCTCGTCTACGAAAAGGCTTGCCTATCCTCGTCGCAACCCCCGGAAGGCTGTTGGATCATTTACAAAACAGTACCTCGTTCAACGTCGGAAAGTGTCGGTGGCTGGTTTTGGACGAGGCTGACCGGTTGATGGACCTTGGGTTTGAAGAAACCATCCAAGGGATCCTGAAAGGACTCGACGGCCGGAGGAAGCTCGCCATGAAAGCAGTAGAGCAAGGCCAAGGAATGGAGGTTGGTGGATGGGAGTGGAGGGAGAGACGAACAATCCTTTGCTCGGCCACAATCAGGGAGGACGTACAAAAGCTTGCAGGGACGGCCCTCAAACGACCAATCGTGATCAGGGGGAGCTTAGATGACCCAAATGATACCCAGCCGGTCCAGGCACAGTCACAGGCGGAGCATTTCGCACCTCCATCTCAGCTTAGCCAAAAGTACATCGTGACGCCGCTCAAACTTCGACTAGTGACCCTCGTTGCATTGCTACGGTCACTACTCGCCGATGGCGCGCGACGGAGAGATCCAACTCGAATCATTGTCTTTCTCAGCTCTACAGACTCGGTAGACTTTCACTGGAGCCTGCTAGGCAAAGCAACGATGGGTGGTGAAGATACGGACAAAGGGCCGTCCGAACCAGACCAAGTGTCTGTCCAATCATCTCTACTACCCGATGCCATTGTCTATAGACTCCACGGCTCGTTACCTCTGGCCACCCGTCTAGCATCTGTCAGCGGCTTTGCAGGGAAAAAGAACAAATCCTCAAAGTCCAACATAGCTGAAGCCCAATCTTCCACAATCCTACTCTGTACATCTGTCGCTTCTCGCGGTCTAGACCTTCCACAAGTACGAGCGGTCATTCAATACGACCTTCCAACCGAAGGTGGCGCAACGGAGTATATCCATCGTGTTGGTCGAACAGCACGTGCTGGTAAAGGTGGAGAGGCGTGGAGCTTTGTTTGTCCAAGTGAAGCGGAATGGGTCCCATGGCTGGAGGAGCGCCTAAGCACTAGCTCGGCGGAAGACACGCCTACTGCCAAGCTTCATGCTGTGGATAACGCCGTGGTTCTTCGTAAGGGATTTGGTGGCAAAGGAACTGAGTATGAGGAGAGAGCTACCGAGGTTCAGCTGGCTTTTGAGCGTTGGGTTCTCGCGTCCAAAGAAGTGCGTATTCCTATAACGTATATTCCTAAACTAACGTCCGTTTCCAGAACGCCGAACTGGCAAGATCCGGCTTCAAGTCTCATCTTCGTGCCTATGCCACCCACCCTGCAGACGAAAAGCATATCTTTCATGTGCGGAATCTGCACTCGGGTCACTTGGCAAAGGCGTTTGCCCTCCGTGATGCACCTTCGGGTATGGACAAAGCAAGCAAGGCAGCTGCAAAAGTCGGTAGCAAGGCCGGGAAGAAGAAACATGCTGGTCGACAACCCGCAGGAGCACTTGATAGCAGCGACGAGGATGCAGATATTTCACTCACAGAGAAGCGCATGAAGGCCATTGTGCGGGAACAAGGGCGATTGACAAAGAAAAAGGGCATGCTGATGCCTTCTGGCGTCGGAGAGTTCCAAATTGCGTCCTCAGATACACTGGCAAAGTTGGTCAAGTCCGTTTCGATCGATTAGCGCACATGTATAGTCTACTTTAGATATCGATGGTCTACATTGAAACGTCGGAAACGTCTTCCTCTCCAACTTCGCGCATGAGAAATTCGTACTCGTCGTTGTGTGGCTGCTTGCCGAGCTTGAGGGTCTCCCATTCCACTCGTAGGAACACCCAAATCCAACGCCGAAGGACTTCGAGACCTTCAATGAGGAAAACTCCCGCCTCCAAATCGGCAACGTGGTGCAAATGAGACGAGAGTTTGAGCGACCAGGTAAACCTCAGAACAAAGTTGATAAAGACCGCAATGTAGTAGATCATTGGGTCGCTGAAGAGGAGGTGGGATCGAAGGCCTGGTGCTTGACTGGGGCCATCTAGATCATCTTCACCCGCAGCGTTGAGCGCGGCAGTGGATCCATAAGGGGAAATAAGTCTATCTCGTGACTCCATGGGCGTTGCAGGTGTAGACAGCTTGCGCTTTGATTTGCGAGACGAGAATGTAAACATTGTCAAACCCCAGTCGTTTGTGACGTCCCACCAAAACGAGTAGATCGAGTTGACAAAGACGAAGAATACCCTTTAAATGGTCAGGAAGGTGACTATGTATGCTTTGAATAATTACCAAACTCGAAAAAGTGGGTGTTCTCCATGAGGCTTTTCATCGTTTACCAATCGCTGCGCGGCAGACAAAAAGATGACCGGAAACGCTGTAAAATACTTTAATGCATTATATAGCGATCGTTTCGAGCTTGTGACGACGTATTCTGCAATGCACTGACGCAGTCGGACCGCGTACGGAAGACTGTCGAAAAATTGAGTGTGAATTTCATGATTTGGGAAGACAAACCTCATCAAGCAAGGAGTAATCCATTGCGTCAAGCCTGTCTCTTCGGGCAGTTGCCAGAGATGACCGTTGGAGATGAGAATGATCGAGGCGAGCCAAAAGTCGCCAAAGACTTTTGCGAAGGACGTGAAGATATCGGCGAGGATGATGTCGGAAAAGTAGATGGACTGAGTAAACGAGGGGACAAGACATCGCAAAGAAGCCCTGCAAGCCGTCAGACATCATTCTACACACCATGAAATGGGCTTACCGGAGGAACGTAGCCCTTTCACGACGGTAAAGTATAGACCATGGGGCCATGAGCAAGATCAGGAGGGAAATAATCGTTAATGATGGAATAAATTTAACAGAGTCGGTAGTGGGACTCGCTCCCGAGGAGGAGAGGAAAAAGAAAAGCCAGCTTGTGAGGGTAATGACCGCGTAGATCAAGAACAATCCATACACGGGCTTGTAGAGGGTCGACGGGTGCGCAAATGTAGTTGCCAACCCTTCGCGTGTTCTCAAGCCGGTATTTGTGCTTCGGATATTGAGAGCATATCCGGTATCTATTCCTAGGAAGTAGAGTCCTTGCAAATTGGACGCCCACCCCAGAATTCCGATGCCTACGAGGCAGAGGCAACGATAGGGAAGCGGGAAGACAATAGAGAAATGCGAATTTGTGTCTAATGGTAGCTCTGTGTCGATATCCATCGATTTTTCATAAACGAATGCTGAGGCGAGCTGCGGAGACAGCCTCTCGTGAGCGTTGACACGTCAATTTGTGCAAAGCAGAGAACATACGTGAGGTTACGTGAGCATACAAGAGTCGAGATATAGACGAAAACGACGTCGTTTCCAGCAAGGCCGAGGCCGTCGAGGTGGCAGAGAACAACAAGCAAGCTTTGGGCAGCGCCAACCCTTAGCCCCTGACGGTAACATGGCTGAACAGGAAAAGGTATGCTAGCCTATTTACAACGAGTAAATTTGTATTTACACTTTTGCAGAAAGCCAAAACAGAGCGAAAGACATGGGACAAGGAGGAATGGCGCAAGAAGGCGCAGGAAAAGGATGCAGAGGAACGCGAACGGATGCAGAAGAATGACGAGTTGATGCGAAAAGGTGAGAATATTAGCCTGTAACTGCTATACCTGCCTCTAACGCTCACATAGGCAAGAAACCTGCGCGACGGAATCCAGCAATGGACAAACCCAAGCCGACCGAGGTCTTGAAGCAAAGAGAGGGATCCTTGGAACTCGAAAAGAACCTCGGCAAGACTATGGTTGTTACGAATGGCACTGGACGAGGCGCAGGACAGCCTGGATTTTACTGCGAGGTCTGCGACCGCAACCACAAGGACAGCAACAGCTACCTAGATCACTTGAACAGTCGTAGTCGTATGTTCTTCAATAGCTGCCTTTCGTACATCTAACTCTTTACAGACTTGCGCATGATTGGTCAGAGTACGCGAATAGAGCGGTCAACAGTTGAGCAAGTCCGAGAGAAGATTGCTGCACTGCGTGCACAAACAAAGGAGGTTCAGACTGCCAAAAACTTTGACTTTGACCGACGGCTTGCGGAGATTAGGGCGAAAGAAGACGAGCTTCGTGCCGAAAGACGCGCTCAGAAAAAGGCTAAAAAGGAAGCTCAACGAGCAGAACTTCTCAAGGTTGGGACAGACGACGTTGACATGGAGGCACAAGCGGATATGGCCGCGATGATGGGCTTCAGTGGCTTTGGGACAACAAAGAAATAGGAGCACATGGCCACTCCCTTCCAAGCCGAGAACTAGCAACATGATTACTTTCGAGTCAACGAGAGGTGGAATCCAGTCTCGCCAATCTCCTGCCTTCTGTCGATCAACACGACCGCGTCCGCTGGCCGTGTCTTGACATCAGCTGGTGCACACCTGATTGCCTTTGTGATGGTCTCCGCATGCTTGACAATGGCAGCCAAGATATCCAGGCCACTACCATCCTCAAAGCTGTAGAAAACATCGACATTGTCCGTTGCTTGGAGGCCTGCTTCCTTGCGTAGTCTTTGTACGCGATTAATGAATTCTCTTGCTAGGCCCTCCGCTTCGAGTTCTGGATAAGTACGGATGTCGACCAAGACGACGACATCATTGTCGGTGTTGGATGCGAAGCTACCGTCCTCTGGTAAGTCAACATAGCGAGTGACCACCAAGTCCCCCTTCTCCAAGGGGATTCCATCCACCTTGACCTCTCCAGTGCGTTCATACTCTTTAACATCCTCCGAGGACAGGTTGGGGAGTGCAGCTTTCACTTTGCCAATATCCTTGCGTAGCTTCTTTCCCAGAGTTGGCCAATCGGCCGTGGCTTTGTACTTGACGCAAGTTCGCTCCTCGTCCGTCGTAAATACGATTTCGCGAACGTTGAGCTCGCTTTCCAGGTACCCTTGGAGCGGTTTAACATCACCGAAAAAGCTCGTTTCCGGATGGAATACAATGAGCTCCTTCAGCGGAATCTATAAAGGGATAAGTCGGTAATTTATTGATAGTTTAACGCGAACCTTGAGCGAAGGTTGGTGTTTCTCCCTGACCGTTCTGGTTAGTTCGATGATCGTCTGCATGCGCTTGACCTGGCGCTCAATGTCAGGGTTGAAATATTCCTCGCGGACCGTCGGGAAGTCAAGGAAGTGCACTGAGCGCTCGTCTTTCTGGCTCGAAGGCAGGAACTTTCGAAGTGTCTGATACAGACTCTCGGTCAGGAAGGGCGTAAATGAAGACTGTGGACCATGATCAGCAAAGATACGCAGAGTGAAGACCACCAACCATTGTTTTGCACAGAGTAAAGATGGTCTCAAAAAGAGTATTGAGGGCAGAAACGGTATCTTCGGGGCCGTTCTCCCCCTTTAACCGCGCGCGGTTGAATCGGATGTACCAGTTGGTCACCTCGTCAATGAGCAAAAGTAAGCGAGGAATGACGGTATACAGGCGATAAGCTCGATTCTATTGAGTCATCGCATCACAAGGGTCACGGATGGACTTACCAGCCATCTCCTCTCGAACTAGTTTGATGAGAGATTGACACCTTGCGAGGACCCATCGGTCCATGATATTAGCAGAGAGCGGAGCGTGTGGATTATATTTGAACTTGATGCCGGTATCCTTTTCTAAGAGCGCGACTTGACCCAAGAAGAAGCGGAAAGAATTGACCCATGGAAGCAGGACGCGAGCCACGACTTCCTTGACACCTTCTTCCCGGAATCGTAGATTCTCAGCTCTGACGATGGGAGAGTTCACCAGGAATATTCTGTACGATGTCAGCTACTGGTTTATGCATTCAGGAGGCTCCCATTTCACCTGGTAGCGTCGGCACCATACTGATCGATGATGGCGTTAGGATCGGGATAGTTACGAAGACTCTTGCTCATCTTCTTTCCGTCTTGCGCGAGGACTAACCCAGTGACGATGAGATTCTTCCACGGTGCCTTGCCGTACAATAGTGTCGAGACGACCAGCATTGTGTAGAACCAGCCACGAGTTTGATCGATTCCCTCTGACACGAAATCTGCCGGCCAGGCCTTTTTAAAGCGTTCCTCGTTCTCGAATGGATAATGCTCTTGTGCAAACGGCATACTGTCGAATGTCAGCTGGAAACGATATGCCATCAAACGACAAAGACAGACCTTCCAGATTCGAACCAGCAGTCAAAGACTTCCGTTACTCTCCTGAGGACGCCTTTACCCTTTTGCGAAGGAATGGTAATCCCGTCAATGCTCTCCCGATGGATGTCCTTGATACCCTGCACGCCGGAGAGTTTCTCGAGTTCCTCAACAGAGCCCAAACAGATGATCTAGAGTATAATGAAAAGCTTGACTCCAGAGAACAACCGAACACACCTCTTCAAAGTCATCGCTGACCCAAAGAGGGAGAGGGGTACCCCAGTATCGATTTCGCGAAATGTTCCAATCTTTTGCATTCTCGAGCCAGTTTCCGAAGCGATTGTCACCGACGCTCTGCGGGACCCTACGAGAGTTAAGAGGGCAAGGGAGGTAATAAGCTTACAGACCATCTTGTCGCCTTGTTGGCAGCCATGAGCTCAGATCTCGAGTCTGTCACGCGGACGAACCAGGCGGGAATGGCACGGTAAATGAGAGGTGTGTCAGACCGCCAGCAGAAGGGGTAGCTGTGTTGAAATGTGCTGTGAGCAATCAGTCGACCATTGTTCTTGAGAGTCTTGATAATCTCTTTGTCCGCATCCTAAGGGGGGTGAGCATAGTTATCGTCGTTTGTCAAGACATACCTTGAAGTACATTCCGGCAAAGTCTGGAACCTCATTTGTGAATCGACCAATGTCATCCAGAGGACATGGGGGCATATCATCATGTCGAATGACTCCATGAGCAAGTGCAACGCGGTGATCGTCTTCACCGAATGCAGGCGCCTGATGGACGATACCGGTTCCACTCTCTTTTGTAACGTATTTGTCTACAAGCACCTTGAAAGCCTTGTCCTCATACTTTTCCGTGAAATATTCGAATAAGGGGACGTAGCGCCATCCCTTGAGATCCGATCCCTTGTAAGTGGCGATGACCTTGAAAGGTGGCTTCTTGAGCTCCTTAGCAGAATAGACTGCATTCAAGAGGTCTTTTTGCAGAATAAAGTTGAGATCTCGCGCGGGATCATGGATCTTGATGTATTCAAAGTCGGGATGCACGCAAAGGCCGAGATTACTTGGCAAAGTCCACGGCGTTGTCGTCCATGCAAGAAGCATAGTCTTCTGGTCGTCTACAAGAGGAAATCCGATCGTGACTAGCGAGGTTTAGTTTGGATATACCTTGTCAATCGGCACACATACCTGAGGGGTCCTGAATGTCCTTGTATGCCAAACCAGCCTCAAAGTTTGACAATGGAGTTGTGCAACCGGTGGAGTACGGCATGACCCGCAAGCCACGGTATACAAGGTTCTTTTGGAAGAGTTGGGAGAACACCCACCATACACTCTCCATATAGGACAGGTTAAGTGTCTTGTAGTCATTGTCAAAATCGATCCATCGCCCAATTCTCTCGACGGTAGCTCGCCAATCCTCCGAATACCGCATAACGATGGCTCTGCATTCCGCGTTGTATTTGTCGATGCCCATCGCCATCACGTCGTCTTTGGATTTGATGCCTAACTTCTTATCGATCTCATGCTCTACCGGTAGACCGTGCGTATCCCATCCGAACCGCCGCTCGACGTGAAAGCCACTCATGCTAGCATGACGGGTCACGATGTCCTAACGGAGGATAAAATCGACTTGATTAGACATTAATTGTTGCATTGAGGATAGAAATAGCTCACCTTGACCGTTCCCGCTAGTAGATGGCCGTAGTGAGGTCGTCCTGTGGCAAAAGGCGGACCGTCGTAAAAAGAGAATTCGGGACATCCCTCACGTAGCTTGATGGATGTCTGGAACGCATCGATATCTCTCCAGAACTGGATGACTTTGAGCTCCTCTGCAGGAAAATCAAACTTTGCAGTGACTAATCCGGCTGTTAGATAGTCGTAGTTATTAGGATATTGAAATGTACAGACTGTCGTGATCTGGATAAGACATCGTGAGATGTGGAAGGGACCAAGGTGCAGATAGCTGCTGACTCGGTGGCCAGTGGCAACGGATAGCTTACAAGCCAAACGTCTGGCGATAATTGGAACATCTACTCAATTATCGAATAAAAGATGTGATTGTAGACGATAAAGATACATGTGACGAGCAGATAGAGGCCAAGCACGACAAAATGGCGCAGAAAGAAGGAACCCGAAGGGAGACGCCGAATCATGGCGGAGTATCCTTTGTATGGGATGCTTGCTCCTTGCCTATCAGTTGCTCCTCTGCGGCAGCGACCATCTCCGCCTCGAGCCTTTCTCTTGCTCGGACGACTTTGGCCAAAAGGTATAGGCTCGTGTGTTGCTGTTGTAATCGTGCAGCAGCTGCTGGAGAGGTGCCTTCTGGAATCGGCTTTGGCGAGTTGGCTTTCACGAGATGGTCAAAGTGCTATCGCGTGTTTAGCATTCGGAGAAAAAAAGGAAAGAAAAGATAAGAACCTTCATCATTGCCTCGATTCCTTCGTCCTTTCCAACATTGAGAATCATCCGTGCCTCATCGGCAGTCATTTTATGTTCTCGTGTGAGTTTGTCCGTGAGAGACATGGAGGTCGCATTTTGCACGCCCGCAGCTTCACCCCCCTGCACAAGTCGAAGAGTAAGCGAATGGACAATATTTCGGTCAAGTTCATACCGCCGCTAATACTGGTCTATGTTGCGCATCTGTATGATTCACGGGATATGGTGAGCTCTAGACTGGCCCCAGAGCTGGCTACGCACTCTTATACGCCTGCCGTCCTGCCTCGTATAAAGCCTTGCCAAAGATACGACCGCCAATAATCATCATCTGTACAATAATTTTCGGAGCAGACTGAACGTGGAAACATGGTTTCCAGGCGGTGATCAGCTCACTTTGAAAATTGAAGCGAGCCAACTCACCATATTGTTCTCTAACTCTTATAGAAGTATCCCGTATTCCAATGAACAGAGTTTCTGATTAGTTTAGTGATTCAATGTCCAAAAGTCGACTCGCAGCAAAGGCTTGGTAGAAGTCAAAGAGGTTATTGAATCAGACTTTTCTCCATCCCCACCAACTCTCCTCGCCATCTCGTCCATCTTCGACCCTGCCATGGAAAACACTGGTCAAAAACGGAAAAAGGGTCCAGAACTCGAAGAGCCACTCGCGAAGAAAGCAAAGAAAAGCAAACACAGAACAAAAGACGGGAATGTCGAAGTATACGGGTCAAATCACGATAGAAAAGCAGAATTCAGGACTGTGAATGCACGCATGACTGTCAATATTCCTCCAGTTTACAGTGGCCCTGGTCGACCGCGGCAGGCTGTTCTCGAGATGTTGGATAGCATGATTATGCGGTACGTTCCTCCCAGAAGAAGATTTATACACTGACAAATATAGATACATACCGGCTTTGCGTGGCGTAGTACTCGCACACTCCAACCTTTGCTTTTTATCCGATACAGCACCCTTTTTAGTCGATTCACCATTCGCAAGGGTGGACATAAGCTTTACTGCATTGACATGGAGCCCAGAAATTGGGTCCCGAATACGTATGTGAGCTCTAAAGACCGCTTTCACTATTAACAGAAACGCCCAGGTGGTACAATCAGTATATGCTCGCCAGATCATATCGGACTGTTAATACACAAGACGTTTAATGCGTCAATTCCCCGCCATCATATCCCAACGGGGGATTGGCAATTCGAGTATGGAGCGCTAGAAAATGATCCAACCTTTGGCGCTGCTGCGCTTGGCTTGGATCAAGATGATGCAGAGGACACCGGCCGGTGGTTTCACAAGGATACTGGCGAGTCGATTGGAGGACCAAGCGGCGAGGTCGAGTTTACAATCGTGAGGTGAATACATTCTCGCAAAGAGCGATCTGTCTCTGACATATCTAGCCTCAATGTCTCTCAATCTATGCTCTCAATCTTGGGTTCTTTGCAACCGGATCCATTCTCCCCTGAACACAAGCCTCAACCAGCAACCTCCCATCCAACGATACGCAAGCTGCGAACAAAGACTAATTCGGAGGAAGAGTTCTCTGTTGCGAATGCACTTGCAGATGATAATTCAGATGGAGAGGACATTTTCGACTCACTCAAATTCGAGATGCGCGACTTTGACGATGAAGAAGGCGCCGAAGATTTGGAAGAGACAGTCGACGTGGGTACGCAGCCCATCCACGATGCGTTCGCAGAGCTAGGAAGGGGCACGGACAAACTTTCGAGGGAGGTGGCGCAAGAGGCAAAGATGGAGAAGAAGCGACGAAAGGAGGAAAAGAAGCTACGCAAAGCGCAAGAACGTGAGGGAGCGCAGCTCAGCCCAATGAAAGAGGCAAAAAAGAAGAAAAAGGATCGCGCATAGTTTCAATAAACTATTTAGCGTGACTTTGGATCTACTACGGCAATACGATATACTTTTGTAGGTCCTCGGGGATGGCCTTTTCCAACCCCTTGCTCGCAAGCCATTGTCGCGAGAATAGCCGGCTCTGATAGCGATATGCACCGTCGCAAAGAATGGTGACAATCGTTTTACCTGTGATCGCGTAAGAGGGACCTCTGTGTCAGGGATAGTACACACCTGGGCCAAGCTGTTTAGCTAGCTCTTCTGCTGCAACCACGTTTAGGGCAGAGCTCGCGCCAATGTAGATGCCTTCAGTATCCAGCATCTCGTACACCATCTTGATGCTCTTTTCGTCAGGGATCTGTAGTGCTCCAGCTAAGTGTTTGATCTCCGTGCCCAGGTTGTCGGTGATGCGACCTTGACCAATGCCTGGAAAGCGTCAGCGTGAAGTCTCGAGATAGGCAACGAATCACCTTCGGTGATACTACTTCCAGACCTTTCGGTCAGCTTTCCACCACTCGTGATGTAGCTGTATAGGACACTTCCGGGTGGATCTGCGAGGTAGCTCTTGACCTTGCCATTACTAACCTCTCGCAGATATCTGGCAACACCTGCCAAAGTTCCGCCTGTCCCCGTAGAGCACGTAAACGCATCAATTTTGTGCCCAGTCTGCGTCCAGATCTCTGGACCAGTCGTCTTGAAGTGGAACTCTGCATTGGCAGTGTTATCAAACTGGTTGGTCCAGATTGCGTTTGGGGTCGCTTCAGCATACTCTTTGGCCTGATGATTATAGTTCTTTGGGTTCTCGTAGGCCACCGCGGGGACTGGTCGCACGTCTGCTCCCAACATTCGAAGCAGGTCGATCTTTTCTTGAGACTGGAGAGTGATTAGGAAATAAATACTACAGACACCCGGGCATACCTGTGTGTTTGGCATGTAGATTACGCATTTATATCCCTTTGCTCGACACACGTGAGCCAGGCCAATTCCAGTGTTTCCAGCGGTTCCTTCGACAACAGTTCCTCCGGGCTTCAGTCTGTACATATTCATTCATAGATTGCAGGGAAAGACGGGATCAAAAGCTTACAGTCCTTGCCTTTCCGCATGTTCCACGAGACCGAGTGCTGCTCGATCCTTTACGCTTCCACCAGGATTCTGAAACTCTGCTTTTCCGAGTATATCGCACCCAGTTCGTTCCGAAAGACCCTTGAGTCTGATCTAAACACGCCGACTGCGTTAGTCTAGCCGGTAACATCTCGTGAGCCACGAACCAAGGGCGTGCTTCCGACTGCTCCTGTGAAACCCTTGACAGAATGAGTTGTAAATCCACGTCTTAAAAGGGGGATAGGCCGGAGCATGATCGTCGCAAGGTTCAAGTTTGTCAAAAGTCAGAATTGCGCGATCGTATTAGATGAGAGAGCTACGCGAGGAGCACCAGAAACCCAAAGCACAATATAAATGAGACAGAAAAACAACGGGAATAATATCCTCCATAGTATTATCCGAGATCAGTACTCTGTCACACCTCGCAGGTGCCGTCGTCTTCGACCATGCCCTTCCTCATCAACACCTGGACTTCCGACACGTGATCCTCCACTACTATCTCCACCAAAATTCTTCTGGCTGAGCACCTTGAGCCAATTATCAGGTGCACTTGCTCGCAATGCTTCAATCTCAGCTCGGAACGCGTCTGCGCCACCATTCTTTGCGGTAGGAGATGTTGAAAGATCAACGACATCACTCGCGTCTGTCGACTCTTCTGCAGTGGGGGAGAACATTGCAGGGGAGAGCTTCGAGCGACGCTTTGAAACTGTCCCGTTACCCGAGATCGTCGCATAATTCATCGTCGGACTCCGAACACGAAGCGATCGAGTGTTGGGTGATTGTCCTGCCTCGTGCATTGTTGCCCCCCGTGCGTGTGAAGGTCTACGAGGAGATACCGCGACAGCCTCTGCCGTACTCTCCTTAGGCGGAGACTTGGTTGTCTCCGCAGACGTATTCTCGGATGCCCCTCGTCGATGTACACGTCGTGGAGTTGACGGTTCCTCGTCGACATCCATGGCCCCGTCAATGTCGACAACCCGCTTGGTTGGTCGTTTCCGTTTAGAGGCTGTATGGACCACTGTAGTTTCCTTGGTGGGTTCTGCAACTTTGGAATCTGCAACGACGGCAGGACTACGCTGTGGACTTCCGACCGCCACTACCGGGGGGCTCGGGGCGAGCTCTGGCGAGCGTACGCCTGGTGGGGTAGTTGGACCATGATGTGAGGGAATAATGAGACTACGTCGTTCCATGAATGTCGGTGGGCTCCCATCAAGGCTGATGCTTTTGCCCTCTTTGAGGAACATGTTGAAACAGGTGATGCGATAATCAGGGTTGCTCTCAACGAATGGATTACCCTCAACCCATACGCCCTGGAGATTGGGGAGTGTCGCCAGACGTCCAACCTCTCCAATATCTATTACATCGTTCCGCCGCACGTCCACTCTCTCCAGCGCAACCAAACGTTCGAGCCCACAGAGCGAGTCGATACGATTTCGGGAAAGGTTGAGGGTGAGGACTTGTCCCAGCATGGTGTAAATGCCAAGCACCGACTCGATCATGTTGTCGGATAGGTTGAGGGCGACAAGATTGAACATCTGGTTTAGCCCAGACGGAACAGAGACGAGGAGATTGGATGAGAGATCTAGATATGTGACGGAGAGAAGATGAGGGATGATATTGGTAGGGAAAAAGGTGAGCGCGTTGTCGGCCAGACAAAGGTGCTTCAGGAACGCCCATTTTAGCCGGGAAAGTTGCGGTTGTAGCATCGGGGATACAGCACCGGAAGGTACGGAATCCTCTTCGTCTTCTTCCCGGATCGGAGGCGAGGTCGGAGGTGGTCCCTTCCATGACGGACGCCGGGAGTCCACAGACTTGTGGATAAGCTTCCGTCGCTTCGGTTTGACCTCCTGTCCATTTCTTCGCGCTTCGTCCTCCAGGACTGCGTCGACGAATACCTCTGTCATGTCCTCCACCCCGCTCTTGCGGAGAGTCAAACTCCTGAGACTTTCCGCTAGACGATCCCATCCCATGATGAGCCGTGGGTCAATATCGACACATTCAAGCGTCTGAATATTTTTAAAGGCGTAAAGCGGGACGACGTAGTCGACCGGGGGATCGTCTGCAAGCTCGGAGATGACGTTGAGAGAGCTCTGGTGGATGGAGAGCGCCGGGAGCTTTGTGAATGCGCTGTAAATGGACTTGAGTTCTGCATCGAGGCTTGGAAGCTCGGCGCGTGGCCACCAGCCTGCACCAAGACTCATTTTCGAGACTCCGGAGATGCTCTTGAAGGAGAATATAGACGCAGAATCTGATCTGTCCTTTGCAGCGACGAGCAACGAGACATAACTGAGCGGCCTCGAGATGCTTTCGGCTGGCAGACGGACGTCTAGCGGCCCGACATCGATTCCGAGGTCCTCGAAGCGCATGAGGAGGTAGAATATGTGATGTAGGTCTGTCGTGTAGACCATTGGGCTCTCTGGCTTGCTCATCCAGCCAAACAAGCTCGCATTCTGGTTATTGCGACGCGCTGGGACAGCATTGGCGAGAGCTTGCGAGTTATTTCTTATAAATTCTGCAATCCGTCGCACATAATCATCTCCCGGTTCACGCTGCATAGAATGGTGTTGCGGTCAAGTCTCAAGTTTGGCACTCCCCAAACTGAAGCTCAGCGCTGGCAGCAGGGCGCACCCTCATCGCTAGCGACGACGACGAGGACAACGACGATTGTATCAAAAAAAACTGAAAAATAATGTAGAACCAATAACTCGTTACCCATTCGTCGGCTGAAAATCCTACGGCATTACGGGAAAGGAGTAACCGGGCGTGGTGGCAGACGGACACCTTTTCCCCCGAGTTTCATCGTACCTTTCATTTAAATACCCTACCATCGGCAAAAAGATAGATCCCGTCCATGGGCCGGGTATAGAGAACCCGAAGCCAAGGCGATTGACGGGGAACCCCGCACAGGGAGTATTTAGTACTGATCTCAGACCTTTGAACTGCATCCGATTCAACACAGATTGCGGGGTCTCAACTGCAGCCGACAAGGGGGAGTCCGCACACCTGACTAGCGCGGAGTGTCTATTCGCTCTCCATGTTCTTGGCTTCTCAACTTGTCGTGACGAGACTGACGACGCGCTATAAAAGCCATCTGCACCCGCATGTTCAGGTGAGTCGCAGCTTGCCCCCGATTCCTCCCAACTCATCTCCTTACAGCGGCTACAGCTCTCCAAATGGCCACTACACACGAAACGCACTCATTGGAGAAGAAACGTTCATCCAGCGAGCGCTTTGAGAATGCGGAGGCGCCAAAGTATGACCACGACCACGTCGCGTCCGTCGATGCAGAACTAGGGGGATCCTGGGACAAGACTTTTGCCAAGAAGACTATTCGACATGTCGACCGGCGGGTACTTCCCATTCTGGCTGCTCTCTACGCCATCTCCCTGTACGGCGTAATTCATTATGCTTTCAGCCCAAATGCACTCACACGAACCTAAATTATAGCATCGATCGAACGAACACATCGAATGCCTACGTTGCCGGTCAGCTGATACCCGACGGTCTCTATTCCGCTCTCTGACGGTCGATTGCTCTCTAGGTGCTGCGAGGGATCTGGGCTTGACTATCGGGAATAGATATACCCTTGTCACCCTGATGTTCTTTGTCCCGTGAGTGCCTTTTTCCGCAGCATTTTTCTATCTAAATCTCAAACCTTGCAAAAGATACATCATCTTCGAGCTGCCTTCCAATATTGTTGTTCGCAAGGTTGGGCCTCGTATGCTACTAGGTACTATCACCGTAGCGTGGGGTATCGTCATGCTGGGAATGGTGCGTCTATCCCCGCGCGACTTTGACGGCCGGTTCACTCGGCCCCTCCCAGGGTTTTGTCGAACACTGGTGGCAACTCGTCATTTGCCGAGCGCTCCTCGGTTTCCTTGAGAGCGGTTTCTTCCCTTGTGCTGCATGGCTCGTGTCCGCCTGGTTCGTACCCAATATTTTGTGAATTATCATCTCACAGCCATCATCAGGTATATCCGCCGAGAGGTTCAGAAGCGAATGACTGCCTTTTACATGCTCTCCGTGGTCGTACGTACCTCTCATTCATGTCCCTTACTCGAAATGACATTCTTGTTAGATCGGTGGCTTCTCCAGTGCCATCGCGGGAGGCATCAGCGAACTAAAAGGAAAGAGAGGCCTTAACGGTTGGCGGTGGATTTTTGTATGTGATTTCTGCTTCTTCATCACCCTTTTGCTTACGGCGTACCAGATCATTGAAGGCGCCGTGACCATCGTGCTCGGTCTCTCCGCCTTCTTCCGTGAGTATCAGCCCCCTCGTATAATGTATGAACGCTAATACCTTGATAGTCGTTCAAGACTTCCCCGAGAAGAACCAGTTCCTGTCGGAGGAGGAGACTAAGTTTGTGATCGAGCGCCTCGAGCGAGATCGTGGAGACGTCGAAGTCGACCCTTGGACTATGAAGAAGTTTTTGAGGTGAGTGCTCAATCATGGTGCTACTTACAGAGACTCATCCGTTTGACAGCTACTGCGCTACACCAAAGCTCTGGGGATTCGCAGTTCTCTTCGGTGCATCGACTACCTGTTCATATGTGAGGACTTTGTTCGGCCAGGCTCATCATGACTAACACTTTCCTTATAGGCCTTTGCCTACTTCTTGCCAATTATTCTTCTCGGAATGGGCTACACTGAACTCAACGCACAACTTCTCTCCGCTCCTCCCTACTTTACGTCCATCTTCTTCGCCTTTGGTCTCGCTTGGGTCGGAGACAAGTACATTATCCGCGCCCCGATTATCATGGTACAAGCCACGATTGGTATCATCGGACTGAGCATGGTATGGAGCCCCGTTTCCCGCCTAATATCACGCTCAATTCATCTAGACTGCGTTCCACTCGTCCCACGGCGTTCGATATGCCGGAGTCTTCCTTGGTCTTGCCGGTGCAAACGCAAACGTCGCAAGCGTCCTCGGTATGTACACCGGACCTGAATTTAGGAAAGAACTGACTTTGGACAGGCTACATGCAGAACAATATTGTTGGGCAGACCAAGCGTGCTTTCACGAGCGCACTGGTCATCGGATTCGGAGGAATTGGTGGTATCATTGCCTCCACCGTCTTCCGTTCCAAGGATGCACCAAAGTATCGCCCAGGGCGTGAGTACCTCTGTCTCTCTGATCGAATTTGTTATTGACGACACTGTAGTCTGGGTAACTATTGGAGCAAACCTCCTTGTCATCATTCTATGCGCCATCATGTCCTTTGCATTCAATTGGCGTAACAAGCAAGTCCGCGCAGGCAAGGGCAAACCCATCGAGGGCAAGGTCGGATTTTACTATACGATTTAGTTTATGTCGACATTCTGCGAAATTACGTTTGTGTGTACAAGATACTCTTGCCAACAAGGATACAAAGTGTGGAATCGACCGGACGAATGCACTTTAAGCTAGCTTGCCACTAGGTAGGCCGCGGCCATTTAAAGTCGTTATCTGCAGTTCTTCGAGGGCGGGTCAGGTCGATGTATTGCCGACCAGTTTCGTCTGAGGGTTGTCAGTTTCGTGGCTCACCAGAAATTATTACGCACCTGGATCGAGGTATGTCTCTTCTCCATCATCTGCGTCAATGTTTTCCTCTTCTTCGGCCTCGTCTTCCGCGAACTTGTCTGTGCGAGGATCAGGACCTGGTCCTGACCAGGGCCTAGCGCTGTCAACAGATAGGTCCTTCATTGCTGCATTGAGTGATTCCTTCTTGAAGGTTTCCAGCGTCTTCTCCTAGGACATGTTAGGACCCTCTACCTCCATCAGCTTGGAGACTCACTCGCTCCGCCATCATTCTCTTCATTTCCGGAACATAATCCCTAAAAGTCTGGTAAGCTTCTTCCCGATATGATTGTGGGTGGCCCACTCTTCGTATTCCTTTCGTGCTTCCTCGACGGCTTTGAAAAAGTCTGAAATTCCAGCCCCAGTAACAGCAGACACACCAACCGCCTAAAGTAAATTAGATAAAATGAATATTAGAATATTTATCATACCTTTAGGCCTTTATAAAACTCGTCAAGGACCAAGCTCATGCTATTCATAAGACTGGACATAAAGGTCTGTTCGCCATCTGCATCCCGCTCTCGCTCTGCCAATGCGGCTTGAAACGCCTCGAAGTCTTCCATCCATTCAAGCGCAAAGTCATGTGATTGCACGTCGGTCTTATTGAAGACGAGAACGAACGGGAGCCGGGTTTTATAGAGGATACTACGAGCTAACGTCAATATCTCAAAAGAGGCAATCATTTCTCGCACCTGCAAGCGTAAAGCATGTTGCTCATGAACGTAGCTGGAGCAGCAGTTCGAGGCGTGTCGATGATATACGCCACTACCGTCGGGAACGAAGAGGCCACCGCGTCTGTGATGATGGCGCCAGATGCAGACCATGTAAAGATTTCAATCTGACCGGGTGTATCGAGGATGATGTTCCTGGTCTTGCATGACAGACTGCTCACGTTTGAGCAAAGCATGCTTACTCCACAGTGGAAGATCTCTTTTCCAACAGTGATAAAACTTGCTCAAACTTTGTAGTAAACAGATTAAGAGCTGTCAGGATACCACCGTTTGGGCCTAGCTTGTACCTAACGTGTGTCAGTTAAGATGACAGATTTTGCAAGGAATAAAAGGGGTTTGCACTGTTTCATGACCTGAGCATAATCTACAGTATCACGAATGTCGATATTCGCCTCAAAGGGCAAATGTGAGACTGCAGGATCCAGATTCACGATGTACGGTGGCTTTTTTGCGGCATGCAGATAAGAGTTGATCCGTTGGACGAATGTAGTTTTACCAGAGCCTGCCATTCCAATCGTGATAATAACACTGGGCTTGCGCCCCTCTGTCTGCTGGGGTTCGGTCATGATGGTAGCGTCTGAAAGTTGATCACCACCACGATGGCTATTCCATCAAGCGTTGGAATAATCTCTACCAAATGCTTTGGATTACCAGATGTCCACCAGATGCGACCTTGGATGCAACCAGGCGCTTGTCAAGTAAAACTTGACCGCTCCCATGGCGCACCTTTCCACGACGCTGGGCGGTATGCCTTTGGATATTGCGCATATCATCTACAATCTGCTTGATTGTTCACTCCTTGAACATTGGCAACGACCGGACGAATCAAGGAACGCAAGAAAACTTGTCCGCGACGAAGAAATGCGAGACAGAGCAAAGGGGCTAGTCTCTTTTTGCTCAGTCAATAGAAGAATTAGAGCTTGGTCCAGGCCGCTGCTCTTTAGTCGTATTGCGTTTGGTTACTACTGGCGAGCTAGTGGACCGACATGCTGGCCGAAAGCCTGCAAACGCATGATTCAAATGTTACACCACCCACAACTTATTGCCAATATCAAGTATGTTTTCCTGGCTCCATGCAGCACATCTGACCAGCTGTCCAGGGCCTTTAAACTGCAGGCGTGTGCAATTCCACTTCCGCACCGCGAAGAAGAAAGGCATGAGATTTGGAAAGTTGTTTCGGTATTCTTGTCTTCTTTACCGGAGCTCAAAGCCATTGTTTTGGATCTACCACCTCTCATGCCAGAGCACTTGAAGCACGTCCTCGCACCGGACCTCGTCGTGGAGCCGGTTCCCTTGAATACGCCTACTCAGCGGAGAAGGCGTCGAAAGCTGCACCAATTGAGGTTATGGCTCAGACGTCTCTTCGGGTCGAAACGCCTGAGGGAGGATGGCGATGATGCAGTCGAAGCTTTTACTCTCCCGCAAATCGCAAATTTGGAGTTGACTCTGCAAAGTTTGTATGTCAGCTCTAACTCGGCATGGTTCCTCCCATACTGCCGAGGTTTAGAGACGTTCTCCTGTCTGGATGGGCAGACCTACTTTGGATGCAACGCTTTCCTACAGCAGCTCTCCCATTCCCGAGAGACACTCGTCTCTTTTGTCATTAAGACGCCCGTCCATGACGTGAATGTGCCAGGTACGAGAACGCTGACTGTCATCTTGCTGCTCTGAACCTCGAGTTAGACATATCAAAGCAGCTGACCAATGTCGAAACTATAGCCGTTTATCCGCCGAGGTCAACTGTCGTGACTTGGTTCGGCTCTGTTTTCCAGACCTTGGATGAAGAGGGTCTCGTGGTGAGCTCCCACGGTGATTAGTATCGACATCTCTAACTCCGTTCGATAGGAAGCTATCCCTTGTTTCCAACAATGTCCTAAACTCCGTTCACTCGTTTTCATCGATGCGCCAAGTGGCGATTTGTTTGAGGATCAGACGCCTTCCAAAGACATTCAAGAAGCAATAGTCACACTAGGGAGGGGCAACCCCACCCTTCAATCCGTGCGACTCGGCCCATGGCTCTTCCTTCGCGAGAAGGATTGGGACTATATGGTCAGCTACTGCCTGGACGCCTCCCGAGGATATCAAGTGTTTTGAGAATACAAACAGCGGTGCCTCGTGCCCGTCTTGCGGCTCCCCTGGAAGGCTGTAATTGTAGCCGGGGGAACAAGAGAAGGTTGTGTCCCGTGTTGAGATAGAAGAAGAAGAATGAAATACATAATCATCGATTAGAAAGCTGTAATAGAGACGAGTGACGCCTCGGAGAAATTAGCCAATTCACTGCGAGTTTCCCAGCTTCTCGAACTTGACCTCGTCCACCACTCTTGAAGTTGGACACCGCCGCTCCGTCGCGGTCGACGACGATAGTACACCTGGAGACATATTGTACAGACGTTCGTTGGCTCGGGCGAATTTTTGCAATTTCCAGGAGTGATTTTGGCACGACGGCAATCTCGACAGTCCGTGGCTCGCGCAGGCTGTCCTCTGTAGACGCAACAACCCAACGCATCAAATCGCAAATACATTAGTTTTACTGGCGCACGTTAGTGACCCGACATCGGCTCCCAGAGCCCCTAGGGACTGGCTCAAGCTCGCCATGGGTCTACTCTCGGCTGGTCTTACTGCACTATTCGCCCGGGATTCATCATATCTACCGTCTTTCCCCAACATCTCGTCGGTAGCGCACCTCCCAGACCCACGCGCCTTTGTC
Source organism: Serendipita indica DSM 11827 (assembly GCA_910890315.1). Classification (NCBI taxonomy): domain Eukaryota; kingdom Fungi; phylum Basidiomycota; class Agaricomycetes; order Sebacinales; family Serendipitaceae; genus Serendipita; species Serendipita indica. The sequence continues at coordinate 338,047 of CAJVGD010000012.1, read as the reverse complement.
TCTGGCAGGACCGTGTTTTTCGGTCTCGTCTGCCTGATAGTGATTCTCATACTAGGTGCGTCTTCGGATTCCTATTTATCTGTGATTTTATCTCTCCTCGCTTTTGCCACCACTCCTCGTCCTGGGCTGTCTCATCTTTTCATCTGATTACCCCCGTGTGGCGAAAACGCTTGCTGACTCTTATCCTTCTCGGCACTTCTAATGTTCATTAAAATGTTACTCCATCAGCTTATCTCACCAATCCGTCCGAAGCGTCCTTTCGCACTTTCCTCACTGAACAGGTCTTCCGGCGGCATTTGCACAAGCTTCACGCAGAAGACACTGAAGGGGGCGCTGATCTTGAGTCATTAGAACGCACGTCGTTGACAAACGGCATTCGGCATCCAAAGGGAAAGCGCTATTCGCTTTCATACAAGTCCGCTTCCGGCGCACTCTTCGGACGTGGATCCTCCAGAGTAGTGTCGAAACCGCCTCGAGTACACTTCACGAGTCGTCTCGCTGTCTCTCTTCAAACACCTGCGCACATTTTCAGGACCTATGGTGTGTGCACGATCGCGGTGACCCAGCAGGTCGATACTGCTTTACCATTTGGTTGCATTCTCGCCACCTGCGAACATGCGACGTGTAGTGCCCATCCTTCGGGTGCTGGGCAAGCCACGACCGTTCAAGAGGCAAAGATTCGCGGGACGTGGTACATTGGAGCATTCGGAAGATGGTGGGTCGGTGGAGATTTGGAATTCCTGCGCGAAGATCTCATGGCTATTGCCAACACGGGTAACGTCGCACCTGGCCAGGGGACGCAAGGAGATCTTAAAAGTGGGCACTACAATGTCAAAGTTCTCGATTCCCACGACGCATTTGAAGGTGATTAGTTACTCTCTTCACTTGCTACTTCAATGGCTGATTCTTCTAGGCCTGCCTATCACACGGCCCTCCCCAACTATCGACACTACATCTCAAGCTGAATGCTCTACAACCGCCGTAAAAACACGCTCTAGAGCATCCACTCGGTCTGTCAAACAAACGGTCACACCCATCTCGTCTCGAAGCTCGACCCCTCCTCCAGCAGGATCTCGAACGATCAACATTGCGGCCCCGCAAACAGGTCGTTCGACCACGCGTAAATCACGGTCAAACTCTAGCGTAGATCCTTTACTATCCACTGACGGTTCGCATCCTCCGGAAGTGACAAAGATCATTCAAGAAATCGCAAAGTCTCAGGCTGCAGTCCAAGAGCTTCGCGATCAACTGAATGCATTTCAGTCACAGACTTTTGCCTCTCAGTCTTCGCTGCGTATAGCCCTTGAGGAGCAGCGAAATCGGAAGAAGCAGGAGGATGCCGCAAGGTTGGACGTCAAGGCGCGCACAAAGACACTGGAGGAAAACAAACGAAACGCTGACGCTGGCAAGCGCGATGCCGATAAGAAACTCAAGGCGGCTCAAACCGCACGCGATTTCGCCATCAATCGTATACAGCGCTTATCGAGCGAAATCACTGCGATGCACCAAAGGATGGAGAGCGGAAACGAGAAGCGACAGAAGAGTCAACAGGAGGTCGCACTCATGGAAGCGCAGTCCATGGCGGACATGGATGCGAAGCGTAATGAGAGCAAGGCTCTCGAAGACGTAATTGGAGAGCTTGGCAATCAGGCCAAAGATTTGGAAGAGACGTTGACCAAAGAGCGCGAGCGGCTCGCCGGGCTCAAGGCAGAGGTGGAGAAGAAGAGACAACAATACCAGAAACAGCAAGAGGCGGCTCTTGTCCTTGCGCTTCAAATGCAGCAAACAGCCACTGCTGGTGGCGGTTTTCCAAGCATGGAGGACATTGGGCTGGGCACCCTCGACTCTCAGTCACCGTGGAATGTGTTCAATCCTGTCCAGAATTATACCCAAGGTCTTCCCCAAAGCCATCTTCCCAACTTTATTCCTTTGGAGGCACTCACTTCTTTTGTTCAACCTCCACGACGACTCTCTGGAGAGCTCGTCCCAATGTTACAAGAGAGCCCGGCAGTTCCTACTGCTGTGCCCTCTAGTCGCTATCGATCGCTGTCGTTGGGCGAGCTCTCCAATATGCCGCCTCCACCCCCCATTTTCCCAGGCGTTGTTGAACCTCGTCCATCTCTCAACCCTGGAGACGATGGATTTTCGCCATTCGACGTGGACGACCGGGAGCGAGTGACACCTCTCCCAACGAGCGCTTCATTCTCTTCACTTAACTCAGTGGCCGCTGGTCTTCTTCCAACCAATCTTGTCAATTCGATGGAGACGGAGAGTCCGATCAGCCTACTACCTCCCGCGGGTGTATCCGAACCGCGTAGTACGTCTGAGTCACGATGGAAGTCATCAATGTGGCCGTTCAGATCGGATAGCCTTTCTAAGAGCACACCAGCCTCAGGCTCAGCCCCAACGTCGAAACGCAGATTTGACCCCTTCGACTTGTATCACATCCGATCCAAGACTACGCCCGAGGATGGAGAGGAGCCCTCCCAACCGCCGGAAAGCAACAAGCCTCAGGGGTCTGTTGCCAAAAAGTGGTTCTCCAAGTCTGCATCTGCGACGATGACGGAAAATCTGGATATGCCTTCCCAGGCGGTCAGCGCACCTGAGAGCGCCGCATTGGCGTCAAAGTCGCGCCTGAACCCGGATGCAAAGGTTTTCAGTCTTCCAAAAGGCCGGTCCTTACTTAGCAGCGCGTTGTGGACGCACGACGGGATGGCACCTCTTCCACCGATCAATGTCCGTCCGGGCACTTTTAGTATTCAACCACCGGCCGAATTTGTTTCTTCCTTTTCTTCCACCGCATCGCTGCCTCTGCCTACTCCAAGCTCCAATGGGTCAGGGATTGTGAGCACCGCACCATCGTCAAAGCCACGGTTCCGAGGGCTCTTTTCTTCACCATTTGCCCCCTCTCCTGCCGAGCGGGAGGCTTTACAAAGAGCACTGGAGAAGAATCTCAGTCATGACCGAATTTCAGTCACCTCTGACGGATCTGGAGATGGAAGAATGCCTCCGAGTCCCTTTGGGATCACGGCGCCGACTGGGTCTTTGTTTGACGTGGACGAGGAAGATACCGATTCGGGATGGGGCAAGGTTCTCAAGTCGGTGGCAAACAGGAAGAGCTCGGGTGGAGAAGGGATTGCGCGCCAGACGACGCGCTAGACCAATCGCAGGGGCAGTTGTTTGCTGTGACTTTTATTGTTGTGAAAAGGAAAGATTTTTTTTGCTCTTTGCGCGTCATGTGAGCATCGACCGAATAGCGGAGGCCGACCGTGTGTACTTTGGACTTGAGCCATCCCCGTTAGCTTCGATGAGCTCCCCAGCGCAAGATGTAAACGACGCGCCGACAGTAGACAAGTCTGAGGAAGCACCAAAGGACAGCAGTTCACGGCCGCAGGACGACCAAGCGAACTCGAGTCAAGATCCCAAGCCTGACGCGCCTGCGTTGCCCGCCTCGGACAGTCCAAAGACGGCGGAGACGGTTGTAGACGAGCCAAAGGCTTCAGAAACACAGGCAGCGCTAGACGTCAAGCACGCGCCAGCAGCAGCAGCGACGGCAGTCCCCGCGTCGGCGCCAGAGACGACGGCGAGCAACAGCGAGAAAGCAAAGCCAGCGCCGAGCACACACTCAAAGACATCATCGCTGACAAAAAGCCTCCTCAACAGCAAGGTGTTTGCGAAGAAAACAAACGGAGATGTCTCGAAACGCCAGGCTTCAGAGCCCGGAGCGACGGCAAGCAAGGCGCATACGGGCACAAAACCTGCAGAATTGAAGCAGAAGAAACCGAAGAAGAGAAATGGCATCCTCAGGTTCTTCAATTCGTGCTGGAATCCGTCTCCACATTCGGTGCTCGAAAGCACGGACAAATCGTCGCCTACCGCGACGTCGTTTGTGACCAAAGACAAGCCGCTGTCTACATCTGTCTCGCAGGAGAATGAGAAAAAACCGGAAGCGCAGCCCAAAGAGGCGTCGGCTTCGACAGCAGATGCGCAACCCCCGCCGTCAAAGGCTGATTCCACTACGGCGACTGCCGATGGTACAACCGTGGATGTTGTGGTGCCACCTACACATCCAGGTGTACTTCCAGAGGCGGAGACAGAGGGCGTGACCTCTGGTGCTGTACAGGTCCCAGGATCGACAGGCCTGGAAGCAGACGAATCGGAAGCGAGTGCGACGGATGATGAACGAGCTCGACATTTGGAAGAAGAAGACGAGGAGGAGCGGCTAATCATGAATGGCGGGAATGGTATACCGATAGGACCCGTGAGTCAATGCCTCGAAATAAATATATAGACAATATCTGATTGCCACCTAGGATGGACAAGAAATGCCCCTCCTACCTCCCTTGGCACCTGCACACAAGGGCCGCAAATGTCTTGTACTCGACTTAGACGAAACCTTGGTACACTCGAGCTTCAAGGTTAGCTCTGCAACAACTGCTTCCGCTACATGCTGATACCTTCCGTTTAGCTAATTCCTCAAGCAGACTATGTCGTACCCGTCGAGATTGAATGGCAATGGCACAATGTCTATGTGATCAAGCGACCGGGGGTCGATGCATTCTTAAAACGAATGGGCGAGCTGTACGAGGTCGTAGTCTTCACAGCCAGTTTGAGCAAGGTAATGCCGGCGGAATCGATACGGGATCATGATCTGACTTTGTTGACAGTACGCGGATCCGGTGCTCGACAAACTGGACGTTCACAAAGTCGTCGCCCATCGGCTATTCCGAGAAAGCTGTTACCTTCACAAGGGTAATTATGTCAAGGTGGGCGGTAAATGATACGGTGTCAGTCTCAATACTTATGGTACCGCAGGATCTCAGCCAACTTGGAAGACCGATAGGAGACACCATCATCCTCGACAATTCTCCTGCATCCTACATATTCCATCCGAACAATGCTGTTCCTGTATCTTCCTGGTTCAACGACCCCCACGACACCGAGTTGACGGACATGTCGCCGTTCCTTGCCGATCTCGCAACGGTTGCAGACGTCCGTGGTGTTCTTGACGGTGGTGTATAACATCTCGCTTGGATTTCTCGTCACGAGCAGTCGCGTCTGCCTCGTTCCGTAGTCTCCTTTCTGTTGCTGCTTGGATTGATTGACTGCTGCACCTACAACAGCCCTCTGCTCTCCCTTTCAGTGATTCGGCATCTTCTCTCAGTCTCACTCTCCTTTGCATGTGTTTCCGTCAGTAGCAGTTGCCTAGTCGTTGAGCATACCGCCGCTCGTCCACTGTCATTTACCTTTCTGTGTGGAAATATACAACCGATTGGTATTCTAATAAACAAGCCGGAATATCGAGGACGGAGAAAGGCCCTGGGATTGAATTGCAACTCTTGGACCTCTTCCTCGTTCGGTCAAGGGGACACGCTGCTCGTTCAGACGGCCAACCTCGCTCCGTATTTGCTATTCTGGGACGTTTATATACAAACGGAGTCGAGTCTGTAACAGAGTTTCGCCCACGACCCCCAAATGCTGGAGACAGCCGCGAATACAACAAACCCCCAGCCCGCATTATGTGGCGGCTGCAAGCTCTCTGTAGAGTCTGATACCGGGGGGATTGTTGTATCCTTTGGGTGAGCACTGCACGCTCGCCTGGTCGAGGTTTTGCTGACACAAGTCTCGTACGCGCCGACCATGAACCAGTCAATCTCTATGGCACGTAGACTGGTAAGGAATACTTCTCAACTCTCAGTAATCGTTCTTTCCGATCCCCGCTGATGCGCAGTCAAAGCTTCAAGTGCGCGAAATGCGGTAGCCGCGTCAACGTATGAACGATTCCTTGACAAGTTTGCAGGAGATGACTCACTGATTCTAGGCCGATACGAATCTCCTACTCTTGTCCGATGGGAGTCCCGTCTGTGGCAACTGCTCCTATCATTGCAGCGTTTGCAAACAACCCATCGTCGACGAAGCTATCATGACCGGTAAATACTTGACATATGACTATAATCTCCTACTAATACCGGTATTTCTCAGGCGACGACTCGTATCACGCCCATTGCTTCACTTGTCGCCAATGCAAACGCGGAATCAAAGAATTGGTATTCGCAAAGACGAGCCAAGGTATTTACTGCATGGGATGTCATAATGAACGCGCGGCTCGAAGCCGAAGACATCACGAAAAGAAGAAACGAGCAAGAGCGAAGCTGGAAGAAGAAGAAAGACGAGAGATGGCCAACTTGGTGCGTTTAATTGACATATTTATCTCATTTAATCGCTCACAACAAGTTCAGAACGCTGGCCGAACTGGCGTAGATCCAAGTCCTGATACCACCCCGACTAACGGCCAATATACAGGGACAGAAACAATACTAGCAGAGCCTACTTCTGGAAGGAATGGCGCTTCTGGACGAGACCGACTGCCTACCACGCCAGCTTCACGATCTCAGACTGTACCGGTCCTCGGCGTGGACAGCATGATTGCGCCGCCTCAACGAAGCTCATCGATGGAAGAGCCATCCAAAGAGTTTGGGTCTCTCAATGTTCCTACGAGCAAATCAGCGAAACGTCGTTCCATCAACCCTGGTCTGCGTCTGGCAGATTCCAACGGTCTTGTACCAAACTCATCCCAGCAGCTCTCTCCTACACAATCGGACCTTTATTCTCCAGCTTTCAGCAGCGAATCTGCGGTCCCATCTCCTGGCCTGGTAACCACGGGCACTGTCGCTGCACAAGCGCCATCTCATAGCGTTTCTTCCACGCTTTCAAAAGAGCTTCCCGAAAAATCAAGAACTACCGACTGGAACTCATCTGCACACGATTCTTACCCACAACTGAATGGCCATGCAGTTGATCCTCCCCATTCAGCAGGTCTGAAGGAGAGATCCAGATCCAACACCCCGGTCCCCAGCAACGTTGATGCGAGTGGTAGAGCAAGCGACGAAAGTGACAATGATGAGGCCCCGCTCGTTCCTCCAAAGGCTACTGTCAACGGATCAATCGACGGAGAAACAAAGTCGGCATTGCCACCCATCGAGCTCACCTTCCATGACGACCCAGAGTTCAGCAGCCTTCTTACTTCATTTGGCGGGGACGCTAATCCTCCGCCTCTGACTCTACGAGATCCTGCTGGTAGTCGGCGAAGCATGCAAGCACTTGCAAATGTTGCCTTGAGAATCAGTGATGATCCAGTTATACCCGATGCCCGAAGCTCTAGCGCGACTATCGTTCCAGAAATCATGGCAGAAGATGCTAAGGATAACCATTCCCAGCCAGTGGAGTTTCCAGAACCACCAAAGACCTCGTTTGATGGAGCCAGATATTCTTCTGAAACCTCTCGGACAACCAGAAGCTCCTCGGAATCACGAAACGCTGCGAGTTCTACGGCTCATTCGACTCGTCCAACAGGTCCGCGACAGCGACTGGATTCTAACAACTCTGTCGCCTCGAGTGTTAATCGCCCGATGCCACAGCGTGCTGATACCGGCGATCTAGTTGCTAGGACATTGAAGGAAGCACTGAAAGATGCAAATGAACGAGGAGCAAATGCCGTCAAACTGGACAAGGATTTCATCGAAGCCATAATTCGCGCGCTGCAAGGCAGTCAAACGAGGTTTGCAGACATGAAAGGTCGACTTGACAGCATGAAGGTGCGCCCAATCCTTTATAGTTACGTCGTTCTTACACTTCCCAGCGTGTCAGTCAGCGAATGTTCGATGGTCTTTCGGTTGCTCAGGAAGAATACGACCAAGAAGTAGCTCTCAGACGGGATGCGGAGGCAGAGGTCACTCGACTACGGCTGCAATTGTCTGCACAAAATGCTCAGCTAACTGCTCTTACCGCAGACCAGCGGAAGCAGGAGTTGATGCAGAAGATGTCCAGGGACATGAGCGAGAATCTTCATGGGCTGGAAAAGCATCTCTCTCAACTCAAGGTTGAACGCGACCTCACCCTGGCGGAGATGGAAGAACTGTCACAGACGAAAGGGTGAGCACGGATCTCTCGGCATGATTGATCCTGACGCGTACTGTTTAGAAAGCAGGATCCCTCTGAGGCAACGAGTTTGTCACGCTCGCTGACGAGCAGGTTCGATAACCTCAAAGTCAAGTATCGACGTGACTTGGAGCCACTGATAGCGGAGCGGGAAGCACTCGAGCGGGAGATTAACGAACTCAAGCAAGCCAAGGAGCTTTGCCTAGAGGAGACGACCTCTCTTACATCAAGAAATGAAGAGCTATCAGAACTCAATATGGCAATGACTCGGCAGCTGGAGAATCTTCAAACCACTATTAAAGCGCGTTCTGCGGACCGCAAGGCGAGCAAACCAACTCCTCTACCAACGTTGCCTTCTGGTACTCCGCAAATTACGCCGGTTTCGTCGACCTCAACTACTTCGTCAGCTGCATCCTTGACATCCACTTCTACCTATGTCGAAGAAGAGCGGAAAGGAGCCAAGTCGGATTCCGAGGCCAGTAATACCCTTCGCAAGTTTCCCTGGTTCAAAGGAAAGGATCCCAATTCTATCGGACGAGATATCGCCTCGCAGCTTTCAAAATTACAGCAGTCATTGCCTGGGCCACCGCTCCCCGAGAAAACAAAACCTGTTGTGCGACACAACTTTCAGCAACAAAGTGTCCTGCGGTTCGCGCGTTGCGATTACTGCGGCGACAAAATGTGGGGAACGCAGCTCCGATGCGCTAGTTAGTTCATATTGAATCCGTCCCATTTTTCCTGTCATACTCACGGCTTCCAGACTGCTCGACTGCATGTCATACACGCTGCTTAGCGTTGATCAATACTCCTTGCCGTGAAGCGTCCGCACCGGCTCAGGAAGAAAAGGATGTAGTTGACATATCCCCACCACGTGAGTTTCTGTCTCTCGATACTCTGTGGCTAAGCGATTTTATAGCCCCTTCTATGTTTGGAAGAAGCTTGATCGAGCAAACGCAGTCAGATGCCAACGCATCCAAGTCTGACAATCGCTTCGTCCCAGTCATCGTCGAGAAATGCATTCAAGCTGTAGAAACTCGCGGTACGCTCTCCTTGATTCATTAATGGCCGTCGCCGTTGAACACAAATAGGTTTGGAGTACGAGGGTATCTATCGCAAGACAGGCGGAGCCGGGCAGTCCAAAGCCATCACACAAGCCTTTGAGCGAGGCGATTACGATGCGATTGATCTGCTTGACCCCGACAACTTTACGGATATTTCGAGTGTGACTTCTGTCCTCAAGAATTATTTCCGTTCACTGCCGAACCCGCTCCTTACGTTTGAGCTCCATGATGCTTTCATCCAAGCTGCCAGTAAGTGGTTCCACTATCCACTGAAGGGAGAAGACTAAGAATCTTGCAGCGTACCGGGATGCCGCTTCCAAATCTAGTGCACTTCAAGCTGTTCTCGAACAACTACCAAACGAGCATTTCCACACCCTGCGCCTACTGATGCTTCATCTTCACGGGTGAGTCAGCCCTGCAGTCCAGAATCGCCATTTACACATCATCAGAGTGATGGAGTATTCGCACATCAATCTTATGAGTGCGCGAAATCTTGGGGTAGTCTTTGGACGTAAGTCATTGCCAACTCACCAAAGGTCGTACTCAACTGCCTTCTAGCGACGTTGATGCGATCCGCAGATAGCTCGAAAGAGTTTGCAGACATGGCAGGCAAGGCATTGTGTATCGAATGGCTTGTCGAGAATGCACAAACCTGGGCCAACAGCAGACCGCGTTGATCAAATTGGGCTACTGGATAGATTTCTTTTGGGTTGCTCTAGCTGTTACATGTATCGTATGTACTTGGAGGACTGCCTTTTATACCCGATTAGATGACTGTACCTGCTCTTAGAAGCCTGATGCAGTGACTCGAAGACTCTCGAGCTTTTTGAGAACGTCTCCTACGGTTCTGTCCAATTCCCCTGCAATGGCCAGTTGCTTTTGTGTAGGCAACTTGGCAAAATATTCGCACAAGTCACCATCGACGGTGGCTTTGACTGGTGTATAGTAGCCTCTCCACGAGAGATGATCTCTCCCGACCAGACTCAGGTTTTCTGTTCGCATGTGTTGCTCCAAGGTGGAGATAAAGTCAACGTCATCCTTTGTGACAAGAGGTACCAGGATGCCAATCGTCCCATGCAACCCAAAGTAGACGACCACCTCTCTCGCACCCGCGACAAGCGCGACGCGTTGGATAGAGGTGATGACGTCGCCCACATGGAAGTGAGTGAGCATCTTTGTCTTGTGGGGTGCGCCCATTAACACACTCTTCTCGTGGAGGATACCAGCGCCTGTGGGATCGTCGTCGACTTGCTTGCTGACTGCTTCATCGAGTCGGTTCACAAAGACGTTGCCAAACTTGTCAGCCGCTACGACAGTGTTGTAATCAAGCATCGTGGATGCCGTGATCCATCGTGCAGAGGTGTCGTCAGCAAATATCAGGAGCCGATTCTCCGCGGCCTTGTATGCGACATAGTAGATAGACTGGTTGATGTCTCCAGCAAGAATGCGCGAGCCTTGGGTGCTTAGTGTCACAATGGCAGTTGCGAATTGCTTGAAATATCAGGTCAGTTAATGCGGCAACCTTGAAGGGGAAATGACTGACTCGATTCTCTGCCTTGCGTAGTAGCTTCTTTTTCCCAATGTCATATAGGCGAAGTGCCTTACCAACGCCTGCTATCAATCGACCTTGGAAGGCCATCAACGCAGTGGGAACTTCGTCGATGTCGGTCTTAAACTAGTCAGTATAATGTCGACAGTCATAAGGCAGACTCACCTTGTGGAGTAGCTCGAGTCCTGAGCCACCTTCCGTAAAGGAATAGACACGGAGATAGCCTGTTGAGCAGGATCGGGGGGCAAGATGCGTGTCCACAGCAGTTCCAACGACGAGCAGCAGTTCTCCATTTCGCGCTGCGAATGGAACAACAGCAATGGAGAATGCAGCCTCGTTGTTGTCGAGAGAGAAGGCCGCGACGCTTCGCAGCTTGAGACGGTCAGCTACATCAGTCAGGATTGATGAAGTGCTCACATTGACAGGATCGATGATCCTGATACACGAAGCCCAGACTCCTTCAGGAGCCTTGAAGTGCCCGTAGATTCGTGGGTCAAGCTCCAGCATTTCCCTGTCAACCTTTTCACCTGACATTTCCTGCACCGGACGTTAGACAAGCACAAGGGTTTGGAACGAAACGAACAATGGCTTTGACGCGCTCCTCTATCATTGTCTCCGACATGGCACGATGATCGGATTCAATAAGATAAAAGTAGGAGTTCTGTGGATGCGACACAAACTTCCTTGGAGTATAAGACAGGGGAAGAATCTCTTGTTTGAGTTTGCTGCCCAATTTGGGCACCTGGAAGATCCTAGGTATGTGTCAGCAATTCGACCACGTAGGGTGTATGAATGGAGCTCAGTAGGAACAATTGGTAATTAATATAGGTATCGGCAGTCTCTTTGAAGAGATTTACGGCCCCTTTGTTTCATCACAGAGGTGAATAAGAAAGATAACCCACCGGAGCGTATTATTGGCAATTCCAATGAATCCATCCGGACAGAGCTCTGCATTTACGCTGCAAGCTCCATCTAGTCGGTCGTACGCCAGAGGAGTGAAGTGAACGAGGCCTTGATACGTATAATTGAGCCATGAGCGACTAGATAGCGCCAAGACGCCGGGAGAGCCATGGACCTGTGTTCGGACGAGACGCACCGGTCGATTCCCGAGGAACCTGTAAATGAGACGGTCAGCGTAACAATTTGCGCATCTTGATGCGCGCACCGAGTCCTCGTATCCGCCAGTTTACCGTTTGTCGGATCCAAGACCGTACGAAGAAGCACACCATTCTGGAGCCCGATATTGACAAAGGTTGTGGGACGATGCTTGTCGATACTCGAGTCGAACATGTCCGCAATAGAGATTGAAGACGGTGGCGCCGTTACCGCCTGCAAACTGATCATCTCGAGGGTCGAATCTGGATCGAGCGAGATGATGCGAACGGTCTGGTCTTCACAACCAACGGCCTTGATACAATTAATATATAAAGCCAACAAACTAGGCGTGCAACTCACAAGATATTTGAACCGCTGCAATCCTTCGGGGACTTCACCGACGCTGAGCGCGAGCACCGTGCTCCCCATAGCCTTTCTCTCCTGAAACTCGTTGAGCTGTCCCTCATAATCGAGCTCAAAGTAGACGAGCTCGGCAGAGCTGAGGGCGACGACGACTTGTCGTTTGTTCGTGGTTGCTGCTACGATTGCCATGCCAGTTGGAGCGCGCCACTCATTGACACGCTTATCCGAGAGCACGTGCCGAATTCCACGAGGGTGGACTTGTAAGAGTGCGTCTGAACCGAGTTGTTGCGCTGCTAGCGTGGGTTCTGATGACAAGAATCCAGAGTTTGGTATTTCTTCAATCTCCTCGCCAAAGGAGAGAACGAGCGTGCCGTTGATAAAGGAGAGGACAATATAAGAATCGTATTGGTCTGAATAATGTTAGATGACGTCTGGTTCAAAGTCACAAACATACCCGTTTCGGCAAGCTTCAGGGTCCAGACGGCATTCGGAATACTAGGTAGATCCGAATTGCCATTTTCTTCCACCTCGAGACCATGCTTCAGGGTGCGAAAGGTACTTTTTGCACCCTTGCCGCATGCGGTATAGAAGAGACTGGTATCGGGCAAGTTTTGAACTCTTGCAGCCAGGATGGGGTCAAGGGACTCGAGTTCATCGAGAAGGACTAGGTTTTCCAGTGGCTTTGGACGGAAATAGGCTCTCGGCAGCGGCTGCGAGGGCGTTCGCATGCCGTTTCCTGGATAGTCGGCAGAGCTGTATTCCGGCTCCTTGTCATCGTCGCCCAGTTTCTGAAACTGATAGAATGCATGGTTTCCGAACTCTGCTGGTACAAATAGATGTCCCGATTTGAGAATGCAGAGGTTGACGGCCGGAGAGACGGTATCGAAATATTTGATCTTGAGGGCAACTACGTCTTCGTCTTGGTGCTCGAGGGTGACTTTGTATAAGTCGCCGAGTTCGGATTGCAGTAGGAAAAAGAATGCACCCTTCATTCTGTGCATGACGGCAGAGATAATGAGAAGGCCGCGGGAAGATGCGTCCTCTAGTGGATGCTCTCTGCGTGGTATTGGTACGCGAAGCTGGGGTTGGTCCATATGTCGGTATATGACATGATCTTCACAACAAACTAGCACACCGGAGGGGCCATCAATTCGCGTTATTGGCGGGTCCCCTGTCGTTGTTTGACCACCAGGGACTTGGACCAGTAGATTTGCGCGACGGTCGGTTGGCTCACTCCATTTTCGAACGACATGGTTTAGACCAAGGTCGAGTTCGTAAAATGTGAGCATCTACAGGGTTTAACTCATGATGACGGCGATGGGGAAGACTGCGCACCTTTTCAGTGTCCCGAATGGCTTGTCCTGAAGGATCGTTGTCTGCTTCGGAATAGTCGACCTCTAATGCAGCATATAGCGGATTCTCAAAGCCTACATCGACGCCTACAATGTGATGTATGATGGCAGATGGCTTGTGGGCTTCAAGCGGGGAGGAGATAGTCAAGTTGGCGGCGGCATCACGGTTGAGCACATAGACGAGCTTTGCTTTTTCCATTGCACTGACCATGAGACTGCGTCCCTTTGGGTCTGTTGCGAGCATCTGTCCGGGGACGATACGACGGGCGCCCGTCTTGCCGTAGGTTTCCTGGTAGAGCTTGTTGAATGCATTCTGCTTTGGATCATATTCGAGAATGACGATACGACCTGAATCTGAGCCAACGATGGCATAGTCTACGGCAGTGTTAGTTGAGCTGCAAAGTAGTGAAAAGAGGCCAACCTTTGGTGCCGCCGGTGAGACGAAAGGCCGCAAGGGAGCGAATGGAACCAAATACATCGTAGACGAGCACGGTGGAGAGTTTACCGAGGGCAGGGTCTGGGCGGAGGAGCTGGAGACGGGTGCCTCTAGAGACGAGGATTTCCTGCTGTCTAACGCCCGAAAAGTTTCCTACGACGGCAGCAGTAATAGACGAGGCATGTTCGAGCGTCAAGTTGTACAGATGCATGGTGGTTGGGACCAAGTTGAAGACTTGGAGCTGGCCACTGCGATGGACGACGAAGGACTGCCCATCTACCACGGGCAAAGCCATCCAAGAAACAGCGCATTGGGCTACTACAACAGCCCAGCGCACGACTACGGGCGATCTACGAGCCAGCAGGCGGGCCAGCCACCGCCATCGACAGCGACGAGCACGACGAGTGGGCCCAGCAGCCAGGGAATGTCGTTTTATCCATCGAGCGTGGCGACAAACGAATACTATCCTCGCCATGACCCGTATGCGCCCAGTGCTCTCTACGGCGCACACCACGTTGTCCGCAACCCAGCGTCAACGCCCTCGAGCCCGTATTACTATGCAAACGACACCCATATCAGCACCGATCCAACATCCCCGGCCCCTCCTCGCAAGGCTGCTGGTTTTAGACGCGTGCGCGACGCCAGAGACCTGCGACCAGCCTTGCAGCACTCAGCTCCCTCGGTACGTGCCACCACTGATTCTCCGCTGGTTGATTAATGCTCCTCCAGGCCCTCAAGGCCCTCACGACAAACATCTCCACCACCTTTAACATCTGCAACCCCCAGTTCTCCTACGAATCATCCACAAACCCCAGGAGAGTCCTCACAAAGCCAAGCAAGCCTGCTCACAACGATGGCTATGATAACGAGGATTATGATTACATCCTCTACGTGAACGATCTCCTTGGCGGCGAAGAAAGCCACAAGTCTGTCCTTCTCAGAACCCACAATCGAAATCTAGCTGACCCGGATTTGTACAGGTACTTGATTCTCGACGTACTCGGTCAGGGCACATTCGGTCAGGTTGTAAAATGCCAGAATACTCGGACACACGAGATTGTCGCCGTCAAAGTCGTCAAAAACAAGCCTGCGTACTTTAACCAGAGTATGATGGAGGTCACGATTCTGGAGATGCTCAACAAGGATTATGATCCGCACGACGAACATCACATTCTCCGGCTCCGAGACTCGTTCATTCACAAAAACCACCTTTGCCTCGTCTTTGAGTTGCTCTCGTCCAATCTCTACGAGCTCATCAAACAAAACTCGTTTAGTGGGCTGAGTACACAGCTCGTCAAAGTCTTTACTGCCCAGTTGCTCGATGCATTGACGGTGCTCAAAGAAGCACGGTTGATCCACTGTGATCTCAAACCCGAGAATATTCTTCTCAGATCGTGGGCTCCATCCTATATCCGATTGCTCTCCTGACACAGCATTAGACTCCAATCTCCTCAGATCAAGATTATAGACTTTGGCTCGGCGTGCCATGAAAAGCAAACCGTCTACACGTATATCCAGTCCAGATTCTATCGGTCGCCAGAGGTCCTCCTCGGCGTTCCCTACACGTCTGCGATTGACATGTGGTCATTGGGATGTATCGCCGTCGAACTCTTCCTGGGTCTACCATTGTTCCCGGGAACAAGCGAATACAATCAGATTACAAGAATCGTGGAGATGCTTGGGTATGTACAAATTACCTTGAAAGTGGCATCGTCTTATATTTGGTAGCCTGCCACCACAACAAATGCTCGACTCTGGAAAGCAGACCGGTCAATTCTTCGACTCGTATGTCGACACATACGGCAGGAAGCGATACCAATTGAAGACGCTGGAGAAATATTCGCGCGAGCACAACACAAATGAGCAGCCGGGTAAAAAATACTTTACCCACAACACCCTTCCTGAAATCATCAAGGCTGCGCCGATCCCCGCGCAGCGCGCGAAGCCGCAAGAAGCGGAGAAAGGTCGGTCACCTCTGGGCAGTCGGGCAGTTGCTAATCTTTTGCAAACAGAGCAGTATAGTCGCCTGGCATTTATCGATTTTGTTCAGGGTCTTCTCAATCTCAACCCTCATGAGCGATGGACACCGCAACAGGCAAAGTTGCATCCATTCATTACGGGCGAAAAGTTTACGGGTCCATTTGTTGTGAGTCTTTGATCCAACACTCAGCTAGAGGATAATGACCGAGGTGATTAGCCCCCTGGCTCTGCAAGAGCCAATGCAGATCCGGCCAGGCCCTATGGAGGCCTCCCTCCCGCTCAACCCCAGGGAACTCGAGCGTATCGAAACGCGGCGAGCTACAATCAGCATCTGAATCAGCACCAGGCCAACACAGCAGCAGCAGCAGCGGCTGCAAGCGCTGCAAATCCAGCGGGAAGCGGCGGAGCACCCTATCGGAACCCATACCTGCCTCCCGGTGGTCAGCAGCCACCAGCACATCAAGCCCAGGCCGCACCAGCGCAAGCTGCACCACCAGTTGAGGTCTCGCTAGATGGATATTCAAACAATGCCGCCCCTGCTGCTGGTCCTGCTCAAGCCGCCTACAGCATGCCTCCTCCGCCCCAAGCCCACGCAGCTACTCGCCTGCAACATCATCATTCCCAAACTGGACCACACGGTCAGGGCAGTCCCTATGGAAGCTCTCAGCCTCCGCAGGCCGGGTCTTATCAGTATACATCCTCACAGCAAGGCTCGCAGCAGCAGCAGCAACAGCATCGTGGACGCGCAAACACTGGTCATATGGATATTGTCCCCCCAGCCATTGCTCGAATTGCAAACATGGGCGGCGATCAGTCGGGTATCGGGCGAAACGCACTCACTCCGGTCCTTCGACGAGATGATGCGTACCGAGAGTGGGAGCGAAGACACCAGACCGGCGCTGCGCCGGCCACTACGTACCCTCAACTCGAATACTTGCAACAACAAGCCGAACGTATGCCGAACACGTGGAGCTCACGAACATACCACGGGCCGTCTGGAGGTGGTAATCGCACACAGCTTAGCTTGAACACCACCTCTGGAGGACAGCAGTTCCAACCTCCGCCTGCGGCAATCGTCGTTGATACTCAGGAGCGTCCTGTTGGATTGCGTGATGTGATGAGTAGCGTGCGGTCCGCGGCAGGAACCAATTCGATGGACTCGTCCTCGCTTGGTCAAGTTTCCTCTTCCATCTCCACACCACCGTTGGCATACACGTCTGGCACTGCATCCTCTGCGTCTGGTCATCGCTACGGGAACAGCGCCTCGTATCAACAGTCGCCCGCTACCTCCCTGGCCTATGACTCTTACGACCGCGGTGGCGGATCGAATGGTGCCAATGCTGGAGGTGGAGATCTGTCGTCGATGTATGCGCCTTTGCAACCACACCAGTACCAAGGGTCGGGCTATGGCTCTGGAGCGCCTCCTTCTAATGTCGCACGCGGTCAGCAGCAACCTCCGCAGGCACAGCGACAAGCGACGATGAACAACGTTCCCCAGGCGTCTGGTGGTGCATTCTATACCCCTGGTGCCTCTCCTTCGCTGGGAGGGGCAGGCTCTACATATTCCCAACAACAGCAGCGGTCTCTCTATGGCTCGCAGCCGCCGCTTTCGGCTGGTGGGGACGGGAGACGACTGAACAACGAGATGGATGTGTGGTCTCGCTAGAGATGATGGACGCTTGGCGTTGACAGAGGAAACTATGCGGTGCCTCCCTTACGCGCATGATTGACGGGTGCTTTCACGAATTCCTGATGGTGTATTATTGCTTCGTATGCGTCCGAATGGCTGCTGTTATCTGTTTCTCTCTCATGATAAAGATCGAGGGCTTGCCCTTGAGTTTTGACGATCCCCCTCTTGTGTTTTGAATTTGAGCCAACCCTCTTGAACCGTAACCACCATGTCGGAAGGGAATACGGCAACCTTGTTGGCAGCCCGAGCGATCTATAAGAAGACGGAGGGTTATCTATACCTCACAGATTATCCATTTCGGATCGTATGGGTTCATCCCGAGACGGGTGAACCCCTCGTGCAGCTTTTCACGCAAGACTGCACCAGTATGTTTGAGATTTATGAGGGTGAAGTCTCTTCTTAATCAAAAATCGTCAAGATTTGTTCGCGAACAAGACCGGAGCCAAGCCACCAAAGCTCAAAATCGTAGCAAACGATGTTGATTACAACTTTGTGTTCACGGGCGAGGAACCGCAATGCTTTGTGAACCGAGACGCGTTTCGAGACCAAGTCAAGATTTTGATTCGTGAAAGCATGACGCAGGCGTCGACGGCAGGTCCTTCAGAAGTGGCCACACCTGATGTGAGTCTATAATCGCTCCAGGGATTTGATCTGAACGTTGCTGTGAACAGCAAGTCGCGAGTCCTAATGCGATGGAGGAGGATCCTCCAGAACCATCGACGCTGCCCCCTCCTCCTGCGGTCACCATCCCGACGGTGGATCCAGCAAAGGAGCAAGCGGCGAGAATGTATCGCCTTCGAAAACGTATCTTGATGCGAGATCCAGAGCTAGCTGCGCTCCATAGTGCGGTTGTAATTGCTGGTAAAATGTCCGAGAATGACTTCTGGGCGTCGCGTCAGGTGCATACACCCTCTTGGATACCGCAGTAGCTAATCTTCTTAGCATTTACTTGACGAAGCTGCGGTCACAGATGCTCAGAAAAAGGGCAAGTCTTCGAGATTGGTTGATCCCAAACCTGGCGTTTCTGCCTCTGGTGACATCAAGATATCGATCACTCCACAGCTGATCCAGGAGATATTTGACGAATGGCCGGTAGTGAAGCGTGTGTGGGTCGAAAATGTACCAAATAATGTGAGTCGGTTCAAAGGAAACGTACGCTCGTCTGATGTGCCATTAGATGACAAAAGAGGAATTCTGGAAGCGATACTTTGAGTCACAGTTGTATCACAACCATAGGGCTTCAGTGCGATCTACTGCTACTCAGCATGTTATCAAAGCAGATCCAATATTCGACAAGTATCTCGAACCGGTCGACAACGGTGAGCCGCTCGCCATATCCTCCATGTTGTTGACAGCGTGTTACAGAACTTCAACCTCGACATATAAGAAATGATGCCGTCAATCGGCTGGTGGATTTGGCGGCGACGGAAGAGGATCATGTCGAGGAACATTAACTTCATTATTAGTCTGATTACATGCTGACATTTGATCAGACCGGAAATATTCGCGATGTGACGATGCAGGCCGGAAAGCAAAAAGCTTCACTTCCGCTCATGCGAAAATTCAACGAACATTCGGAGAGGCTACTCAACACAGCTCTGTATGTGCTCAACGCCGCATTCGACAACTTTGCTTAGAAATCATGACAGCGGGACCGTACAGCCCGTGCGCCGAACCAAGCTGGAGCACATGAACGAGGTCGGTATCCTCTAGACTTTTGGCGCGAGTATTGACGGGCCGTAGGCGAACGATTATGACGAGATCGATATTGAGGATCTACATGGAGGAGGAGACGACCCTGGTATACCACTCGATATGCAGAATCGACAACGCTATTTCGAAGGACGCAGTGGAGCGTCGGGAAGTGCCCCTACCGTGGACAACAAGGCTGCAGTCGTAAATCTCAAGGGACAAATATTGAACTGGGAGCATAGATTAAAGACGGTAAATGCATCTATTGCATCGAGGCGTTCTAAACGATTATAGGTCCAGCTGGATGGCCAAGCAGGGACAGCTGCGTTCAAGGCTATTTCATCCAACATCTCCTCTCGAACGAGGATCAAGTCGTCTCGTCGTATGTACTACGTGGTCCAAATTACAAATGGTTCTGACATCGAGCAGTCAATGTATCTCCAGAGTTCCTGAAACAGATGCAGACGCTTGAATCTACTACAAACGAATATCTTCGCCAGTTCTGGTTTTTTGTGTATCCGACTCCAGAAGGCGTCAAACGACCTGCTCCAGAAGAACGAGCACAGAAGATTGGAGCCATGCGGGACCGATTGCTGGTAAATCAAAAGCGGATAGAAGACCTCGTCAACCAAGCAGCGGCGAACCGTTGGGACAAAAACGGCGTATCAGAGGTGCGTTGATACTGCAAATCTTTGGTGATTGCCTCACATCGTTCAGGCTTTCAAACCCACTCTCACCGCTGTTGACAAAGCAGTCAAGTTTGCTGCAGGAAAGCGCTAGATATAATGTATATTAATCATTGCATTGCACTGTTTTTACTCGCCAGTGGTATTTACCCGATTGGTGTCTTGCTCCTGTCCACTTCGGCTGTCAAATGCCTCCATTTCTGTACCCTCACCGACGCTCGAGGCAGATGGAGACATTAAGCTGATACGAATTGCACGACACTGTCCGTGTACCTTGTGTGAATGTCAAGGCTTACATCCTGGAGTCGACCAAGAAGTCGAGATTGTGCTCGAGCAGGAGGATGCAGACTTTAACACGCAGTCGACAAAATGTGCTTGTGGACATTCGTGGCATAGACACGGAGCTCTGGATCGACTAGTCGACGGCGAAATCAACCGTAGGGCTAGGGTTGCGCTGAGGATCGACGAGTTTCTCGATGTGAGTCGGCACTATGTTCACAACGCGACATAAATCTCACTAATAGCGCAGGAAGTAGAGCATTTGGACGATTTCAGCCAGACTGACGATGCGGATGAAACGATACAAAGTCTTCGAAAGCAGATGGAGTTACCACCTGGTGAAGAACGAGACGCCTCTTTCAAAGCTAGAGATGGCTCACCTGACTCGATGATGTCTGGAGGTCGGTAGACTGCTCGCGTTCGACTCATCTGATTGTGCTTTTCATACTTAGTGTCTGAGCCAGAAAAGAGCAAAAGGTCCCGCTCTCAATCATCATCTGAGCTGAGTGATGTACCAAACGCACCAGCTAGGCAACGGCGACGGATAAACTCTTCTGACGAAGAAGAAGCCGCGGATGACAGAGAAAAGGGAGCGCCCCTTCCGACCAAGAGCATCACCAAAGGATCTAAGAAAGCTCCTCCCGTTCCCGTACTAAGTGGCGCAAGAACGAATGCACGAGGGGCAAAGAAACGGGCAGGCGGTGGCGCATCTGGAACTGTTGCTGCCCCACAGACGAATGGAATATCTGCACATGTCCCAAAGATCAAAGTTGAAGATGACGCGGTTGAACTGGAATCAGTTGCGGAAACGGCTACGACTGCCCCGGAAGAATCAGCTCCAATGTCAATTGATGTAAGTTGAGCTGTCCCAGGGCAAATGGTGCTAACACAGTATAATAGTTACCCCCGAAAGAGAAGATTGTAATGGAGGAGCATCGAAGGGGATATATTCAGTACACAGCTGTCAAGAACGATGGCGAAGAGCGGTCGTATATCGTCTTGACCGGTCTCAAGAATTTGTTTCAACGGCAGCTACCCAAGATGCCTCGAGAATACATTACTCGTCTGGTGATGGATCGGAATTCGAGGGGCCTTGCAATGATCAAACACGGATACAAAGTCGTTGCTGGTATCACGTATCGTCCATTTGCACACAGAGGCTTCATTGAAATCGTCTTCTGTGCTGTGTCGAGCGCCAACCAGATCAAAGGCTATGGTGGACACTTGATGGATCACTTCAAGAAGCATATCCAAGACACCTATCAGAATGTAAACTATTTCCTAACTTACGCGGACAATTATGCTATTGGCTACTTCAAGAAACAGGTTCGTCCTCCCTCCCACCGGTCACATCTAAATGATTTGCTAGGGCTTTTCAAAAGATGTAACTCTTGATCGCGTTCAGTGGGCTGGATACATCAAGGATTATGAAGGTGCTACACTGCTTCAGGTTTGGTCTAGTACGAGTTATCTTACACATCTACTCTAACAATCCTCAGTGCACTTTGGTCCCTGTTGATTATACCACCATTCGCGAAACACTGGCTCAACAAAAGGCATGGGTGATAGAGAAGATTCGCAGTCGTTCGTCTTCACATATTGTTCGCCCTGGGATTGCAGCGTTCCAAGAGGGTCACTCTCCTACCGTCCTCAAGTACGAAGATATACCCGGTCTCGGTGAGTATTCCGGTAGATTTTGAATACGTATGCTAATTTCGACAGTGGAGGCTGGGTGGACCTCACACCCAACGGTCCAAGAGCTGTGCGTGGGTGATCGTTTCCGTACTATCTACTAACCATTTCCAGCCCTGCGAATATCAAGCCTCCTGACTATGTTCGTATGACTCGTGCGCTGCGTGCGCTCCAGGCCCATCAACAGTCTTGGCCATTCCGTGTTCCTGTAAACAAGCAGGATGTTCCGGACTATTACGAGTTTATCAAGAATCCCATGGGCGCGTAATATCGTGTTTACCGCTCTCAAGCTGACTCGTGGGTAGATCTGCATACAATGCAAACCAAACTGGAAGGTGGGAAGTATGCACAAGTTGATGCATTTGTTGCCGATGTCCGAGCAATTGTCGAAAATTGCCTTCTGTACAATCCTCAAGACTCGGTATACGCAAAGGCGGCAATCAAGTTGAACCGGTATTTTGAGACGAGTCTTCTCAAGGAACTGATGGAAAAAGAATAACGTGCATTTTATTCGATTTTGTAGAACAACTTGTTGTGGGCGCCAGGTAGTCACGTGCACCGAACTCTGTTTGTCCTCCGACCACGACTTGTTGATTTCGCAAAACGCGCCCGACGGCCTCGAAATCGACTTGCTGCCATCTCTCTATAACGTCTACAATGCCGGTGCAAACCGTGCCAACGATACCACAGTCCTCTGGCCGTGTTACGCGCTCGCAGGACGCGTCTGCCAGGCTGAAATTGGCTATCCAACCTAGACCACGACTTCATCGCTATAGTACTGCTGGAAATGCGCCCTTGAACATGCCGAGCGGTGACGAACACGACAACGCTGACATAGAAGAGCCCCAGTCCAGCTCTCGTGACCCAACCTACCCGCACAAGTCTGAAGCACAATCATCAACACCCATGCCCACACGACGACGCGTCGCATCAGATAACGCCGCCCAGGCTCTGTCGCCCTTTGGCGATTCACACAACAGACGCTTGAGCGGCGTTCGTCGCCCGCGTCCTTCCTCCTCTGAACAGTCTCGCAAGCGCCGTTCGCTCGAAAAGCCCGAAGAGCCCACACCCGGAGCCACCAGCAGCCAACGTGCAAAGCCGAGGCTATCAGTGCCATCTCGCATCCCCGCACCTGTCAAATCTGCACTAGCGAGTCAAACTACAACAGTGATGACGCCGGAGCGTCCAGCAAGGGACGTCGACAATTTGCTCAGGTCGAACCAGGCTTCCCTGAAGAAGCTTTCGTTGGGCGAGGCTGCATCCAATGCGGACTGCGATGCACGCTCCGAGTCATTTTCGCCTCCAGAGATGTCGCCCTCTGCTCGCAAGGGCTTGCGGATGATGAATCCACCACATGCCCGAGCAGAATCTAGCGACTTGTTGGAGTACTTCTTCGACACACCTCTGGACCCCCCCAAGCTGCTCGCACTTGCTACCGAATTTCATCATGACCAGCCCAAAACACGCGGCTTCGAGCGACAAGTATCGCAAGCCCACGTTCTCTTTGGGGGCCCTGCAATCCTTTCACCCGCGACCAATGAGGTCCCACCTCCTTCTAGTCAACCGGCCGCATGTGATGATGACGATGACGACGACTTCTTCAAGTTTTCATCGCCTTCAAAGCCACCTTTTGACGAACCCGGTCTCGTTAAAAAATTCAAGCCAAGAGACTCTGGGGTAGTCGTCAGTGACGGCTCAGAGCCTGATTCACCTGTCAAGAGTCGTTCGGCTGTTCGCGAGCTACCTCACCTACGATTGCCTGTCAGTGGTCCTGGCGTGGATGGTATCACGCCAACATCTCGTGCACTTCGTAGATCGGCAAAGTGGGGACCAGAGCATGTGCTAGCTGATTCGGTGACCGACCAACCTGCTCTAAAAGTACTCTTCGATCACGCTCCTGGAAAAAATGAAGCAGAGCCTAAAGCAAGACCACGAACTCCCACGAAAAGAATCCAATCCGGGCGTATGTTTTCTTCTGTCCCTCGTCCTAAGGCCTCCGTTGCGCCCTCAGCCATTTCCAAAGGTCAGTCCCCAACCTGCATGTCTGCCGTGTCTCATTCTCTACAGGCCGCAAGTCTATGCCCAACTCTCGTTTTGATCTCGCGGGCGTGATCCGATCTCCCTCACCCGAGAAAAAGCCAATCACGACGGCAAGATCGCCCATGAAGCAGCGACCCACCATTCTGACAGACTTTTTGAAACGATGCGATCAATCTGGCCTCACAAGCGCTTCCTCTTCTGTCGATAGCATCTCGGAGGCGAGCAGCTTCGAGGAAACACCGACGCGTTATCGAGCGGCTAGTAAGTAGACCAATGCATTCTTTCTACTAACTAACTAAGAATCCAGACTTGCTGAGCGCAATTCAAGGAGCTGGCAACGCCGAACCTCGCCGACCAACAGCGCCTCGCCGCTCGAGCAGCCGCTTCCACATTATCACCGCTCGTGTATCTCAAGAGGATGAAGAAGGTCGATTCGCCAACCAGTTTCAAGTTCTTGGAGAGCTTGGCCATGGCCAATTCGGTCAGGTTCTTCGGGTCCACGACCGACTCCGCAATGCCGAATATGCCGTGAAGAAGAGCGAGCGGTATACGGGACCACGCCATAGAATGCGTCTCAGAGAAGAAGTTGATGCCCTCAAAACGCTCACAGAGCGCGGCGGTCACCCAAATGTGCTACGGTACATTGACAGTTGGGACGAGGAAGACCATCTCCACATCCAAACTGAGCTCTGCCAGATGGGGAACTTGTCTACGTTCCTCAATGAGTACGGCAAAAAGTTTGACAAGCTGGACGAGGGGTACATTTGGAAGATTGTGGCGGATGTAGGCGACGTATGTGCACTCGTGACAATGGGGACGGAGCTAACTTTACTCATAGGGACTCCAATTCATCCATTTTAACGGGTTCATTCATCTCGACCTCAAGCCGGCCAACATTCTAGTCTCTGATGAGGGTCGCCTATTGATAGGAGACTTTGGCATGGCGAGTGCCTGGCCACGACAGATGACAGGTGACTTTGAGCGGGAAGGAGACCGAGAATACATGGCGCCAGAGATCTTACGCGGTGTCTATGGCAAGGCTGCGGACATGTTCAGGTGCGCTAGTCCTTTTGCAGACTGTTGTTGTGTCCGGGCTGACGAAGGACCGAATAGCTTTGGTATGGTCATCCTCGAGGCCGCTGCCAACATTGTGGTCCCAGACATGTACGTCCCGACTTCATCGCCGTAATGGAGGTAGTCGCTGATGGTAGCCTAGGGGTACGCCATGGCAGAGACTCCGTCAGGAAGATTTTGATGATGCGCACTTTGAGGGCCTGAGCGCAAGATTGGTGCAACTTATACGCGGCATGATGCGCACGGAGCCGGGCAAGCGATTGATGGTCGACCAAGTGTGTCGAGACGTGATTGTTGGCCGTGCACGCGCATGGATGAATACGAAACGAGCAGAAGCGGCGCGTGAAGGACGACCGGCCATCCTTGGTTCTCCATTGGCGGAGGAGCGGGCGGGCTTTGTGAAACACATACTGGGCGTGGACGGAAAGGGCCAATAGACGTTGAGGGTGCCCAAGGTATTCATTTTCTTCCAGTCAATTATCCGTTTGAGGGGATCTGGCTGCCTGTCTTTTAGAGCGGTCTGTGTTTTTGTTGTTTCTTTCGTTGTGCAATAGTAGGACATGCGGCTGTTCGACCGCGGCTGAATATTAGAAGCTAAAGGCTGGCTTACGCGTGACGGCTGACTCCAGTGCCCCCGATGTGCGGCCTCTTTGGTGCCTGAGACGCTTCAAGCTTCGCCCCCTCCCACTGCGATCTGGCCAGCAAAACAGGACTTGTCGAGGACGTTTTGTGCATCGACGACGCTCCAAGACGGTGTCTGTGATCTCGAGCTGTGACACCCCGAGTCTCTAGTTGCCCCCCGTGTCGAGTCTCCATCGATCTCGGGATCCTAGCCCTTTGGCTCGCTTTGTCTGGTCCATTTCTGCATCTTCTCTAGTCTACATACTCTCCTCTATTTTCTCCCAATTTTTCGCCTCGCAGCCTGGTCGAAATTGCTCCCCCTCGTCGGCCGTCGACTGTGAACCGCGCCCCCGCCGAATCAAAGCCATAGCAAACTCGCCTTATAACTCGATCTGCGCCTCTACTACTTATCGATAATAATTTTCTGCTTTTCTGCCCGCCCAAATGGCCTCTTCACTCAACTCCGGTGAGTGTTGCGCCCACCCACCACCTGGGGCGATAGCCACCTAGGCCCATCAGTATCGCCGCAGGGCTGATAGTCTGCCTCCTTCTAGCCTCCTTCCAAGCCCCCGCACACCGAAACTTGCAAGCGATTTCGGCGGCTGTCCCGTCTGCGTACCCACGGCCCCCAATGGCCCAGTCCCACGCAGCCCCACCATTTGAAGGCATTGTCGACTTTACTTATCCTAGCTCGCTCCCAGCGCATCAACAGTCCTTTACGGGTTATCCGACCGGCTCCGATCTCGTGCCCCAGCATGTCGGCCGTCTAGACGGAACTGAATGGAAGCAGTCTTCATTCTTTTCCTATAGACCAAACGAGGTCAAGCATCGCAAGAGGACAACCCGTCAGCAGCTCAAGGTGCTCGAAGAGACGTTCCGCACCACGCAAAAGCCAGACGGCAATCTCCGCAAGACACTCGCCGTCCAGCTGGACATGACCCCGCGCAACGTCCAGGTCTGGTTCCAAAACAGGTTTGTCCCCATTGGCAAATAGATCGAGATCCCATTTCTCACGCACCAGCTAGACGTGCAAAGGATAAGACACTTGCAAAACGTGCTCAAAAGAGCCTGGAAGAGCAACAGCCCAAGGATATGGCCGCAGGACCCGCGGACGCGATCGAGACTTCTTCGCCCATGGACACGCCAAACGTCACCTCGCCTGTCGACTCGATAGGCACATATGTCCAGTCTGACGTTCTCAGTCCGCTTTCGTCGCACCCGACCTCGAGCGTGACCAGCCCCATCGATGCTCTCTACTCGCAACACGACGCAATCGTAGAGTCGGTCAACTATGGCTCTGACAATGGTTCCAGCCAACAACCCCTTGCATATCCAAGGCATATTTTTGCGCCACGCGGATCGCTCCCGCACATCCAGGCCGTCCCGTACTCGCAAGACTTCCAACACCAGCGTTCCAATTCTTCTCCCGCATTTCTCACCAGTGTCGACAACTCCAACTTGTCCCTGACGACTTACGCAAGCATCAACGGCATCTTGTATCCCCAGCAAAGCCACCCAATGTATCCATCTTCTTATTCGTCCAGCGCCTCGGGTATTTCCGCAGGGCCTCTGCCTGCATCGGACTTTGTGTTTGGCATGCCCGCTCGCCCAGATGCAGACAGGGAAACGGAGGCAACCTTTTCGCACATTCGCTCCGTCTCCGGAAGCGACACCCCATCGAGTCTCTCACACTATGGCTCGGTCGCTTCATTTAATGAACACGGGTACGAAGAAGAAGTGGTTGGCGCCCCAACGGGATGGCAACCTGAACAACGACGTGGTTCGTACGTATCCCTCGTTTTTTTTACTTTTGGTGAAACAGGTCACTGACTCTATTCTAGGAACGCGTTGACTCAGGGCGGCATGTCTAGCCGCGGATACTCCCCGCTCTCGGCTACTTTTGCTCAATCCTCACCTCGCTCCGACTCTGCTCAATGTCTCGAGGCCAAAGTCGAGTACGTGGACAATGTCGCGTACCCACAGTCGTGGTCATCGGCATACTCGGACGACGCCAAGCCATATCCGTCCGAGTCGTATGCTTATGAGCGATACGTTTACAGCCGTGATGCAAACATCGTCCCAAGCTATGCCAATGTCGAGCAACCGTACAACATTCAACCTTCCTTCGCTCCCTACCAGCAAGCTCCAGTCGGCTACACATACGCATAAAGGTGTAGATCGTCGATGAGGTTCCGACACTCCCTTACCTCCCCGCTTCCGTATCCCTACTGCTTTCTGTTCCCCTCGGTTAGCGTCCTCTTCCGTCTTCTCAACCGTCAACCCTCACCGCTCTCGGAGCCTTGGTTGGGACAGCCCTCCTTTTTCCCTCTTTCTCACTTCTCTTTTGGGTCATCCTCCAATGCATTACGCTCTCGCGGAGAAGGTCCCTTCTCCGATGCTCAAACGGTACACCAAAATGCCCAACTCGTGCTTACTCACGCACGACGCTGTAATTCCTGATTTTTTCTCCTATCCTTTGGTGCTTCATGGCTCGCTACTCTTCACGATCATACATGATCACTCACACTAGCCATTTGTTTTACTACTACTCTGTTCGACACAACACATACCCTACGCACGCGTTCATGCTGCGCATTGACGCTCTAACTGCATACCACCGTCATACATTCACCCCCTACTAGTAGTTTCACTCCTTGGAGTGTCTTTTTGACACACTCACACATATACACCCCTCATCTACGATATAACTGCCGATAGTAGCTCACACTTCTGGCTCTACGCCACGATCCTGTCATTTCGAAACAGCGAATGCAAGACCGTATCACCATCCTGCGTTTTATTGAAGTTTTTATGGAAGCGTGTACGCTGTGAGGTACTTTTGACGCCGACGACGTTTTCGCCACGTCCTCACTTTAGTAAATAAATACAGCCCGAGCACATTGTCCATCCACAGATTTCCTGACTTTGTCAATGTTTGAGCGACTGCCTTTCGACGTTGTGACTCTCCTCTGTCGAGAGGTTTTTGTGCAATCTCAGGATCCAACACACAGACTCGCTGGCAAGCGAGTAATTGGACGTCGCGTTGTCCATCCTTCTGCGTATACGGGACACGACGACCCATTGGTCGCACTCTCGTCGGTCAACAAGCGCACACGAGACGCCGCCGAGCCGTTCTTGTTTCATACCATTGCGTTTGGAAGAACATGGGAGCGCATCGGAGCACATCGTTGGGAAATTGCGCGAAAGCGAATGCTACGAATGCTCTCCAAACCGTCGTTGAGAACGCTCGTCAAGTAGGCACCCTGGATATAGAGCCCTCTTGCACGAAACTGACAATAGGGCAGGGTTTTCAAGTTTGAGTGTTCTGCCGATGCACCATGGGATGAAATGAAGCAAGATCGCCCGCGCTTTTGGGAGGCGTTTGTCCAGGTCCTCAAGCATTTACATAGCGTGGAGACAGTCTACCTCGGTTTATTTACTCAAGAGCTCGATTCGTGTCCTCGAATCTTTGCACCTTCGCCTGGCAGACGACGTGCACTTCGAGATATGTTTGACGATCAAGTGGTGCAAACTGAGCGTACCGAGAGGGGCCTCTTGGGTACCTGTGTTCCTTTCGTGAGTGACAGTACTGTCCTTGCGCTGGATTACGAGCTCTTGCCGCTGCAAGATACCGAGAGCCCATTGTTCCCCAATGTTAGGACGGTCCACCTTTATCGAGGGTCACAGTGGTTTGCGAGACACTGTCCAAGTCTAAAAAGTTATGTAGACTGTGGGACTCACGAGAGCCAGTTTTTGATGCTGGGCCAGCTCGTCTTATCCCCATCATTGATTCGCTGCTTGAAGCTGCGGCAAGAGTTTTCAACACAGCTCTTTAGAGGTACGTTTCGTCCTTATATGGGATCCGTCTTGCTTATCCTCCGTAGAACTGGCCGTCTTCTCCGCATTGGAAGAGCTCTCAGTCTGGATACCCCCTGGGGGGGATGTGTGGTACAATGTGCGTGATCTGGTGATTACCAAATGACACTACTCATGCCTGGGTATATCACAGAGTACGACTGATAGTCTAAGCCGATTGACCAATCTGAGGCGGCTCTGCCTCGTAAAGCCATCAGCCAGGACCCTGTATTCTTCTGGTGGACAGAACTTTCAAGAAGTTGCAAAAAAGTCTCTCAACGCCATCGAACAGAGTTGTCCATCCATTGTCTATCTCAAGGTGGGCGAGTTTGAGCATGTCCGAGAGCACGGAGAGGAATCGTTCACTATCAAGAATCTTGTTGCTTGCTAGACCATTTATTCTTATTAATTCTATTTTGTGACCGGTGGCTACACAAACTAAGTTTCCTCCCGACACCTTAAAGACACGTCCTTCTCGTTGTCTGTGCAGGCTGAGCGGCATCGAAGAAAGGATCACGACCGTACTATAAATTCTCAACCGACGATGACGACCGAACAGCCGTGCTTCACCGTCGTTCAAGACGATGGCTCGGAAATCCCATCGACGCAGGAGCTTCGTAGCGCACTGGAAAAGGGATCCGACGAAGTCAAGATTGAGACGCTCAGGAAGATTATAGTTACCACCCTCAACGGCAACGATCAGGTGCGAGCCACGTCTGTCTTTCGTCGACGCGAGGCCTGGACTGCAATATGCTGACGATGCCCTTTTCACAAACCATGGATGATATACTATTGCACATAAAATGGGATTGATATGACCTATCACCGCCAATTGGTCATCCTGCTGGATATCGAAAACCTCAATGCGCCTTCTCTCGCGAATCATTGCTCTTTACGTATTCATGATGGATAGCCCGCGGTATTAATGCCAATCATTCAATTCGTACTGCCCTCGAAGAACAAGCAGCTGAAGAAACTCCTTCACTTCTACTGGGAGGTCTGTAGGAAGAAGGATGAACAGGGAAAGCTTAAGCAGGAGATGATTCTTGTTTGGTAAGTCCGTATTATCTCGCCGCAAACACGCTGCTAAAGGCTTTACGCAGCAATGCGATAAGAAACGACCTGGTAGGAAACATACGCTCCATAAATACTGGATTGCTGAACTTGAATCGCGAAGCAACATCCCAACGAATATATCCGAGGTGCTACGCTCCGGTTCCTTCAAAAAATCAAGGAACAGGAGCTTCTCGAGCCGCTAATTCCTACCGTTCGCGCCTGTCTAGTAAGTTCAGCGTCATTAACCTAGCTTTTCTGATTTCTCTTGCTAGGAGCATCGTCATTCTTACGTACGGAAGAATGCCATATTCGCCCTCCTTACCATCTACCAATCATTTGAGCATCTCGTGCCCGATGCGCCAGATCTTGTCGTAACGTTCCTCGCTGCAGAGTCGGATATGACCTGTAAGCGCAATGCGTTTGTCTTTTTGATAAACGTAGCCACTCCCAAGGCCGTGGAATATATTCTAGGCTTCTACGATCAGATTGGGACATTCGACGAGCTCATGCAGCTCGCTGTCATCGAGTTGATCCGGAAAGACTGCAAGAACGAATCACCCAACAAGGTGAGCGTAACCCACTCGTCTCGGTCAATCCCACTAAACTCATCGCCAGCCGAAATGGATTCGCCTCGTCTTTGAGTTGCTCAACGTCTCTTCACACGCAGTTAAGTACGATGCTGCCATGACGTTGACGACCTTGACCCAAAATCCTGCCGCGGTTAAAGGTCAGTGTAACTCTCCGTGGTATGCTTGATTGCTCACTATAACGGCAGCCTCGGCAACCGCATTCTCTGAGCTCGTCGCGAAAGAATCTGACAATAATGTCAAACTTATTGCTTTGGATCGCATAGAGGCTCTGCATTCCAAGCACGAGCACGTTCTGGATGGCCTTGCCATGGATATCCTTGGAGTGCTGACGAGGTGGGCCATTCAAACTCTTTGAGACCGCATCCCCTAACATCTGTTAGCACCGACATGGAGGTACGGCGAAAAGCCGTCAAGATTGCCCTCAGCATGGTCACCGGACGAAATGTCCAAGAGGTTGTTCTCTTCCTCAAGAAGCAGCTCACCAAAACATTAGAGCAAGAATACGAAAAGGTATGCATCCTCTTGGGATGATTCATAAGTGCTAAGCACCAGCAGAACGTCGAATATCGACAACTACTCATCCAATCTATCCACATATGTGCCGTTAAATTCTCCGAGGTCGCTGCTAGCGTCGTCCATGCAATGATGGAATTCCTGGGCGACTCTAGCAACTCTGCTGCTGTGGATGTGATTGCCTTTGTCCGGTGCGTTGGTAACAATTGGTGGATTTTTGGCTGTACTGAAGCGCGCTTGTAGCGAAGTTGTCGAAAAGTTCCCAAATCTTCGACGGTCCATCACAGAAAAGCTGCTCGAAACTCTGCCAGATATCAAGTCGGGTAAAGTCTACAGAGGGGCTCTATGGATCGTAGGAGAATACTGCTCAGAAGCAGCAGGCAAGGCAGTCAAGTTCTCGAAAATTATCCACTGACTTTGTCCCAAGAGATCCACGAGGCTTTTGCACAAATCAGACGAACTATTGGCGAGGTACCCATACTAGCCGCCGAACAGGTAAGCATTTTCGGCTTTTGAATGCAAATCTGACTCATTACAGAGACTCCTTGATGCGGCAGGAGGCGATGCTCCCGAAGAGCCACTCGTCAAGACTGGTGGTGCGCCAAAGGTCCTCGAAGACGGAACCTACGCAATGGAAACTGCAATGAGCTCTGCTGTTAATGCAAGGCTCGAGGCAGTCAAAAAGGCGTCCAAGCCACCGCTAAGAGGTGAAAACATCCATTTGGCCATGTTTGGTTCTGACTTTCGTTAGCCTTGATTCTCAACGGGGATTTCTATACTGGATCTGTTCTTGCCTCGACGCTTTCGAAATTGGTCTTAAGATACAACCAGGGCGGATCAGACTCGAAAAAGGCGCATGCTTTGAGAGCAGAGGTTGGTAGCAATGTACAACGTGATGTTCGCTGACAGACGTACAGGCAATGTTGATGATGACTTCCATCATCCGAGTCGGTCAATCAAAGTTTGTGAGCGTACCCATCGACGAAGACTCGCAAGAGCGAATCATGAACTGCATTCGAGTCCTCAGCGAAATGTCCCTCAACAAATCCGTCAACGAAATCTTCCTGCTCGATACCAAGGCTGCCTATGCAAAGATGGTGGCCACGGAGGAAAAGAAAGCGCAAGAGAAGCGCGAAAAGGAGTCGAAGACGACTGCGGTGCAGGTGGATGACGTCCTGACCTTCCGTCAGTTCTCCAAGAGGGGTTTGGCGGACGCCACAGACGATGTGTGTATTTCTGAGCTCTCTCAACGATGCTCTAATGGGGTTTTCAGTACGAAATGGACGTCTCGAGGGCAACAGGCACAGGAGAGGACTCGGTCGATGTGGCATCGAACCTCAGCAGTGTCGTTCAGTTGACAGGATTCTCTGACCCGGTTTACGCCGAAGCCTACGTCAAGGTTCACGGGTTTGATATCATGCTTGGTGAGCATAGACACTGCAGCGCGTATTGGCGACTGAACACGCTCATAGATGTCTTGATTGTAAATCAAACGACAACGACGATGCAAAATCTCTGCCTGGAGTTTGCGACTTTGGGAGATTTGAAGCTCGTCGAACGTCCATCGACACATACTCTTGCTCCTCATAGTTTCCATAGCATAAAGACCTCCATCAAGGTTGGAGTTCTCGCAAAGTGTAAAGATACATGCTCACCCCTAGCAGGTATCGTCGACCGAATCCGGCGTCATTTTCGGCAACATCATCTGGGAGTCGGGTACTTCAGAAACATCCGTCGTTCTCAGTGATATCCACATTGATATCATGGACTACATCAAGCCAGCGACATGCACAGAACACCAATTCAGAAGCATGTGGACCGAGTTTGAGTGGGAGAATCGTGTAAATGTCACTACTGACATCAGGTAAGTCTCTTTCTACTTGAAAGGTTCCTTTCTCACCGTTCATCAGCGATCTTCGCCAGTACCTGGCGCATATAATGAAGTCGACCAACATGGCATGCCTGACCCCCGACGCGGCACTTTCTGGCGAGTGCGACTTCCTATCGGCCAACCTTTATGCACGAAGCGTGTTTGGAGAGGATGCTCTCGCAAATTTGAGCATCGAAAAGGTCGAAGGGACTGGCCACATTCAGGGGCATGTACGCATTCGCAGCAAGACGCAAGGCATCGCTCTGTCGCTGGGAGACAAGATTACATTGTGTGAGTGCGCTCGCTTTTCTCAATGTTCCCACATTAATTGATCGACTTCAGCGCAAAAAGACGGCGCTAAACACTCAGTGTCGTGATTCGAATGTTAAAGCATGTCGTTGTGTAAGATGACCTTATAATATCTCTCTGTTTGTCCCGCCCGACCCGTGCGCCCAGCTTATTCTTGGCCTCATCATGGTATCGAGTGCATTGGATCAATATCTCGCAGAAAACGGCAACGGTGAAGTAAATCCGTGTCGCTGAGGCTTCCAAGTCTGTAAATCCTAATGTTCGTAGACGTTCGACAGCGTCCTTGCCAAACCGCCAATCAAGGAACCCGCCCAGTTCGATGGCTCGCATCCCTTGACTGATTATTTCATATCCTCGAGCCATAATACGTATCTCCTTGCGAATCAACTCTATGGAGCGGCCTCTGCTCAGGCATATACCACCGGTATGTCCCAATCTCCGCCTATCGATCCAAGGATCGTCGACGCTTCGCTTTCGATTCTTATACCTGATTCCGTGATTCGAACTGAAACGAATCCAGCTTTACATGGCTTGGCCGCCAGATCACCCGCCAAATGCGTCGAAATCGACGTGTGGCATACCAAGAAAAAGGGGCTCATTATCACTCATGGACATACCTTGACAGGAAGTATCCCGTTCAAGGAAGCGGTAGAAGCTATCGGCAACTCAGTTGGAGACACCGATCTCCCAGTCTTCATCAGTCTGGAATGTCACGTCGAGGCTCAGGATCAACCCGAGCTTGTGAACATCTTGAAAGGCGTCTTAGGAAACAAGCTTGTCACTGCAAAGTTGGAGCATCTGGAAGGAAAGGTGACCCCCGACGACCTACGCGGACGAGTCGTGTTGATGGTATGTTCCAATTCTTCTCATCGTAATCAATTTAACCCGGACAGGTCGAATGGTACCCTCCTCCTGGAGATGCGGCAGAGGCTATCATCAAACCGGATGAGGATACGTCCTCTTCGAGCTCGGAGAGTGACGATGACGACGAGGACGTCAAGGAAATGCAACAGTTTAAAAAGACGCACACTGGTGGTGTCGCGAAGATCAGTGCACCACTCGAGGCCCTTGGATTTTATGCAAACAGCATCAAGCCAAAAGATGGCTGGCTCGAGAGAAAGATTATCAATCCCCTTCATGTTCTAATCAACATTTCCGAGAGTGCTCTTCTTTCTCTGCTCAAGATACCCGAGAACCATGCAAGGCTGGCGGAACACGGGCAGCATCATCTTCGCCGATGCTATCCCAAGGGACTCCGCGTCAAGTCTGGCAACCTCAATCCGCTACCCTTCTGGGCTTGTGGCACGCATGTAGTTGGTAAGTACGAGTCCGTGTACAAGGGTATTTGTACTGACGGGCTGAAAGGGATCAACATGCAAAAGTGGGACAAAGGTCATCATCTCAACGCTGCCCTGTTCCGGGATACTCAAGGCTACGTGCTAAAGCCCGAGAGTCTCCGTGGAGGGCCAAAGAGAACAGGAAAATGCCATCTCAAGCTTACTGTCATCGGCGGGGATGATAGTGAGTATCTCGTTTCTGCTGCATTTCGCTGCTCATTGCTTGTAGTCCCTCACGGCGAACAAGCCAAGACTCGCTCAATCTATGTCGTCGCAGAATTGCACACTCCCAGCGGCAAGGATCAGAAATGGAAGAGCAAGACCATCAAGGACCATGATGGAGTTAGTATATATGTTCTGTTGCATAAAGCATTTCTCACGACTACAGGATCCAATGTTCAATCAAGGCTTTGAATGGACCTTTGACAATGAAGACCTGATCTTCATTAGGCTCGAGCTCAAGAAGGACGAATGGGGATTTGACGACATCATCGCATCGTATACGGCTCAAGTCGATCGACTTGCAAATGGTCTGCATTTCTGGCCCATGTTTGATCAGGAGAAGGGGATGCCGAGTGTTGGCCGGCTGTTAGTCAACGTCGAGTATAGTGTGTCAGACAATTAAACCATGCTCGGAATTATCCCATTTCAATTGCTCTTGCTTTGTCGGATGGCGTAGTGTGAGGAGCGCCGAGGATTCAGTGGGCCGTCCTTTTGATTCCGACCAGCTCCATGACTGCAGTGCGAGATGTACGTTTATGCCACAAATCCCAGTAATAAAGTAATAAATATCTGTGGAACAGGTCGTAGCCATCTTTATCGCAGAGTTTCAGGCTCAGAGAGGTGATTGCTCACCACGTTGAATGACACGCAGGGCTGTCGCTGACTAGACGGGCCTTGCAGGGAATATTATTGACTGGTCACTAGTTGCTGACGAGTGTAAGAGTGTCTCCAACGCGTCTGCTCTCTTGCTGAGCCCGCAAATAGCCGTATCCCTCGACGGCGTGGAATTTAGCTCTTTGCCAAGTGGGATTCATGGAGTGGAAAAGGATGTAATGTACGCACATCGTGCGCAAAAGCTGATTTGGACGCTCATGCAAGGATAGTTATCTGACTACGGGCGTCTACCAAGGCTGCTGCGTCTATCGTCGAATTCCTTCAGACGAGGTGAGCCCGTCAGCTGTGTCCCGGGGCCCTCCGCTCAAAAGCCTTGTAGGAGGGGACGAGGGGCGCACGAATGATTTCTATAGGCGTACTCGTCGCCCAATCTACTCGCCCGCGGCCCTGGAATCACATCGACGCGTTGAAGCGCTTTGCCGTTCGTTTGGAAGATGATTTGAAAGAAAGAGAGTGCTTGAAAGAATACTTCGAGGAGAGAAAGGTATTAAACTTGGATCTACCAGAGGAAGAAACCTGGAATGGTTGGGAGGCTGAGCTATCCAGAGCGACGGTAAATTTCTCGTCTTGGATAGGATAAATGACTGATGATTCGTGAAGATGGATCACCCAGCGTTTCATCTGTCGCACGTCCTGCATGTCCTAGGCATTTCGTCCTTGACCCTCTTCAAGCATGCCCTGGGTCGCCGAAGAATACTTATTTACACTCACCCTCCTGTCGAGTCCGCATGCCTACTTGCACAATTGGCGGCTGTGATTTCTACTGGGGAAGAAGGCATCATAGGCGTGCATGAGAGGCGGATCACAGTATTAGGATTAGTTGGCCTTACCGACCTTGCAAGAATAGAGCAAGAGACTGCTCGTGGCAATGGTTGGATTGCTTGTGAGTACTTTTCCGGCCCACGAAATGAAAGCTCATGCCCGCAGGCACTACCGATGCCATTTTCTTGGAGAAACCTAAAACGTATGATCTCTTGATTGATTTAATGAACCCTGCACAACTCCGCCCACATCGGCCGTCTCTTTCCATCTCGCGAGCGGTCGAAGGCAGTGGTCCTCCGAGCTACAAGCTACAATCCGTCCGCTTCACCTGGTCCGACTTCAAGTTGTGGACAGAACTGGAAACGATTCTTGAATCTGATCCAGATCATTCCCATCCATTCGAAGCTCCTGGATCTGCAAAGGCAAGATGGTCCGACCCTTGGAGTGTCTATGACGATATTTGCATGGTTTGCGCTGGAATATGGGCAGGCTGGAAGCCAACACCTTCAATCAAACTTGAAGATAGCCCTAGACAGCGTCCGAGTCGCTCGTCGTCGCAAAGTACCGGCATCACAGCCAACACTAGCCAATCGGGAACACAGATGAGGCCCTCGGCGGATATGAAAAAGTCGAGACGTTCTTCGGTCGATCCACGACTAGGAACACTCTCGAGCACCCCGACCACAAACCACACGGTCACGACGCTTAGCCTTTTGTCGGCATTTCACAATCATACAGCCTTCCTCCTCTCTCGACTCGCCCAGGTGGCACCATCGAACGCCGACGCATCATCGTTGTCCTCAAATCCCATTATCATCGGGCCGAGAGAGATGGTGGCATTCGATTTGGGTCCCGGGAGCGATCTCGATGCGAGATTCGTGGAGTGGCTGGGTGAAACGCGAGGTCAGCGTCTCAAGGTCAAACGGGGTTGGAAGGATATCATCAGTTTCTTTTTGGGGTTCACTTGATCCAAATGAAATCAAGGGAGCACCGTTGCTATTTATTTCCCCATTGTCGTCCTTCCCGTCGCTCCTTGTAAACCTATCTCTGTTGTTTATTTACTCGATGAGTATTTACGCGCGAAATTAGATACTACCAGAAGCGACGGCCTCGAGCCACTCGATATCCTTGCCTACTGGCGTTAAAACCTCACACCCATTGGCCGTGATGAGAACAACGTCTTCGATACGTACGCCTCCGACATATTCATATCGACTGAGAACCTGTTGGTTGATATATGGTGAATTTCGGACCGGCGCAAGTTGATGCGGGGAGAAGTAGCATCCAGGCTCAATTGTCTGCAGGGTAAAGGTCAATCAGCACTTGATTGAATCTTGTTGCATCTCACGCACCACAACCATGTTCTCTGCCAACGGGAGCCTCAGACGGAGGTAGCGATAAAACTCGGGGTTCTGCGAGGATGACGCTGGGATAGTCTTGTTCTCAGTGGGCTTGGAAGCAGATGGGCAATCGTGGACGTCCATTCCTAGCGAGTGGCCTAGGCCGTGTGGATAAAATGCGGCAGACACTCCGCTCTCTAGGACGGTCTTGTAGTCTCCGACCAGAATACCGAGCTTGATCAACTCTTCGACGAGAATCTCGTGAGACTTGAGGTGAAGGTGATCCCAGTGTACGCCAGGTTTAGCTGCTTCAATGCATGCCTTGTAACAGGTCAGAATGAGATGGAAGTAGGGGCCAGATACTTACCAGCTGCATCTTCAAGACTGTGGCGTAGATTGCCCGTGCTTCAGGAGAAAACTTTCCTCCGTTCCCTACGGGGGTCACACGAGTAACTAAAGGTGCCATTAGAAGCGATTCGAGAAGAAGAAGAAGTACTTACTGTCGGACGCATAGTTTCTCCATTCGCACCCTGCGTCGATGAGAAGCACCTGTGGTGCGAGACACTCTTGATGATCATGCTCGAGGTCGGCATCACTGTGAATGTCGGGACCCCAGCTAAACTGCTTGTCGTTGCAACAATAATGAAGAGTAGAAGCGCGAGTAGACGCGGCAACAATTGGAAGGTATGCTTGGTGGATCGAACTAATGGATCTTTAGTTGATGGAGAGACTTCTAATCAATCTCTCACCCTTCACGCCGGCAGCTGGCGACAAAGACGGCTTCAGCCTCAGCTTCGTGGTGAATCCTCCATTCATGCGGCATAAGTGGCCGATTCACCTTCTTTCCGTTTGGCACTCCATTTGAACGTATCTCTAGGTCGCGG
Source organism: Serendipita indica DSM 11827 (assembly GCA_910890315.1). Classification (NCBI taxonomy): domain Eukaryota; kingdom Fungi; phylum Basidiomycota; class Agaricomycetes; order Sebacinales; family Serendipitaceae; genus Serendipita; species Serendipita indica. The sequence continues at coordinate 299,086 of CAJVGD010000012.1, read as the reverse complement.
ACTCCCTGGCCCAAGAGGCGCATGACCACTTCGTGAGCACGAGACGAGATTTCATTTGCTTTGCGGATGAGAGAAATCTCGTACTCGTCCTTGATCAGTCGCACTTGGTGGAGTGCAGTAAGTAAGTATTGGTCTGTCGAGGGTTGCAGGCAAGTGGCGACTGTATCTGGGTGGGAGGGATAGAGAGAAGAGGAGGGGAGGACATGAAGAATATGCTGAGGATGATTCTTCAAGACGTCTGTCAAGACTGATTGGAAGTCTTTGCTGAAGCTAATCTCAGTCACGTCGTACATCTTGCGCGCCTCCTCCATATTGGGAGGAGCAGGGGACCACAAGACTTCAAGGGGATCTTCCTCTGGGATGAATAAGTGCTGTTTAAATGATCCGGAGGTTCTTCCAAAGTCGTAATAAAGTACGAGGTGACTACCGGGCAAGTCGCATCCGCTGAGCCAGAAGAAGTTGGATTCCTGTCTAAATATGAGTTCCCTATCCGTGTCATTTCTGTATCCCGTCCGTTCTCCACTCAGAACAATAATGTGAGACTTGTTCTGGTCTGCATGTGGTGCGAGATCTTTGAGCTTCCAATAAAGCTTTTCAAAGTGCTTTGATGCTACTTGATGTTGAGATGACTGATTATACGGACATTATCCGATCTCACCTGGATAACGGCTCATATCGTCGGCGGCAAGTGAAAGCGAGCCACTTGAACCGCGACGACCATGGCAGACGCGCATGAATTTACACCGCTGCCTGCACTCCAGCGTCTGAGTGCACAACGGACGTATGCAATGTTCGGCTCCGAGTCTCTGGATACCCTCCCAGAGAATGACCAAGTGTCGGTTTGTCCAAAATGTGAATGGACGTGTCGCTGACAATATGATAGCGCAAAAATGAGAACAGCGATTCGAATAAGGAACGAGTACAAAGATTACACGTCCCTCCCCGCGGTTTTGCTCTCACAGCAAACACCAGTTGGTCCCGCAAAACCAAAACACTTGGCTATTACCGCTGGACGTATGTTGATCCATTTGTTTTGCCGCGTTGGATTGTTGACATGTCTATTCTGGTAGCTGGACAAGCGGCAGCGAACAACGACCGCGCGTTGACGCTCGCACCTTCGCCGCTAAATGGGTCTGGTTTGAACGGCACTTCGCCAGCAAACAACCTCGCAGTCGGCTCTTTGGCGACGAGCACAAGCTTTGCAAAGGCATTGGCGATGCACAAGCAAGTGAAGACTGTCAAGCCTGCCTACCATCCACCGTGGAAGCTGGTCCGCGTTATCTCTGGTCATCTCGGCTGGGTGAGAAGTATTGCTGTCGAACCTGGAAACAAATGGTTTGCTACTGGAGCTGGCGACCGTGTCATCAAGGTTTGTCTTTCCCCGCATTTTTATAGTCGTGCTGACCGTTGCGCGATAGATTTGGGATTTGGCGTCTGGAGAACTTAAACTGTCGCTGACAGGTCACATCTCTACTGTTCGAGGGCTGGCTGTCTCCGGACGACATCCATACCTTTTCTCTGCAGCCGAGGATAAGATGGTCAAATGCTGGGACCTCGAGTCTAATAAAGTCATACGACATTACCATGGGCATCTCTCAGGAGTATATACTCTCAGGTATGGACGAGTTTCGACCCAGTACCGTCGCTGATCTAGTTTAGCTTGCACCCAACCCTCGACGTCCTTGTGACTGCAGGACGTGATGCTGTCGCCAGAGTATGGGATATGCGGACAAAGGCCCAAGCCATGCTCCTGTCTGGGCATACGGCGACGATCGCCGATGTCAAATGCCAGGATGCAGATCCTCAGGTCATCACTGGAAGCATGGACACGACGGTTCGGTCAGCCAATCCACGGTCCTTTGGATACATCTAAACCTTGCTCTAGATTATGGGATCTGGCCGCTGGAAAGACGATGGTGCAGCTCACCCATCATAAAAAGTCGGTTCGAACATTGGCCATCCATCCACAAGAATACTCGTTTGCCAGTGGCTCAGCTGGTGGGAACAACATCAAGAAGTGGAAGTGTCCAGAGGGTACTTTTGTGCACAACTTCTCTGGACACAATGCGATCATCAATACACTTTCGGTCAACGAAGATGGCGTCTTGTTCTCCGGCGGTATGCTATCTGTCGCTTATTCGGAAGAAAGAAGGCTGACAAGGGCCCTCAAGGGGATAATGGTACCCTGACATTTTGGGATTACGGAACCGGAGTCCCTTTCCAAAACTTGGATGATATTCCACAGCCAGGATCACTGGAGGCAGAAGCAGGGGTATTCTGTTCCACATTCGATCTCTCTGGTTCACGACTTCTCACGGGAGGCGCTGACAAGACGATAAAGGTGTGTGGCCGACTATTGCTCATTTCACAGATGCTCATGTCATTGTCAGGTATATGCAGAGCAAAACAAGTAGATCCTGTAGTAGACTATATAACGTTTAATACCCTGAATCGTTTGCCCGGAGACTGCCGCGAATTCGGGTGGATTGATCGAAGACTGGCTCTGGGGAAGGTTTGATCAACTCAGCGTGTGTATATGAGTTCACATGAGTGACTGAGAATCCACAAACTCGCCTCTTGGATCCTACCTTGGGATGAGCTTAGGCCTGCAGCCGCGAAGGCGAGGCCACAGCCTGTTTTTTACGCCCGTCTCAGACTCAACATCATCTGAAACGGCGACTCCATCGTCTACAATCTCGAGAAGAAAGTCGCGAGCGAGTGGGAGCAGCTCGCAGTTGTCCTCCAGTCTCCACACGGCACAGAACAGCGCTGTAAATGGCTCCAGAAATGTGTATCGCTCATCTTCGTCGCCATTAATCTACCAGGATCCTCGCGCGGTGTATCCACCGAGCTCGTATCCGCTGGGTGGTCCAGAGGGCCATAGAAGCTTGCGTCCCTCACATTCTCAGTCTCATCTCCAACGCTCGCGATCTAACTCGCAGCAGCAGCAGTTTTATATACGACCACAGCTTGTTTACAGCCGTGACAGCGGTTCAGACGAGCTCGACGACGACGACAGTCGGCCGTTGCTCGTGACGAGGAGCACTCACTCTCCAGCACGCATCTCCCATTCGCTCGTAGCGCCTCTATCCTCCATTAGAACGGACACGATGGTCTCTAGAAAGTCTGCTGTTGAGCCGGCAGAGAATCATTTGGTACGTGGACGCTCAGCGGGCGAGACAGAGACGCTCATAAGACTTGAATATCTCCTCTACAGCGTGCATCTTTGCATCATTCACGGTCAAAAACACACAGTAACAATGCCAAACCGCCGTCGGTCAATGGCCACAAATCTTTGCCGCTAGAAAAGCATGCCATTGTCGTCGGAATCAGCGGTAGTTCGATCAACTGGAGCGTAAATTTTGAGCAACTCACGCCGTTGATGTTCCAATGTCTCCGCACGCTTGCTGTGATCCCTGCAGGCGTCGAGACGCTGCACCTTCTCGCGCGTATGTGCACCTCTCAACCGAGCCAGATGGAAATACTAGGCTAGATTACATGGCAGCCGCTGCTTGGGTGAGACCCGTCCAATTTCAAGCGTATTCCCTCGATTGACCGATTACAAGTCCCTCCTTACCGCCTATCAGGTGCTTGCATTTACCACAGGTCTGCTAAATAGGTGGCGCCATTACTATCCAATCGCTTCCACCCTTATCCGTCTCCTCGCCCTCCAAGCGATATGTTGGCCCGCAACGTTTTACACCCTTCGCTTCCTTCAGTACGACGGGGTCGAACGCCCTTTAGCCTGCTGGGCTGTGATAGGTACCACAACATGCGTGAGTAGTTTTCTCACAAAGAGGGGACATGATTGACGTCGTGTACAGATAACGCGCTCTATACAACTTTGGGTGACCTCGAACATTGACGACTGGCACCGCGACTCGGTCTCGACTCAGTACTCTGCACATACCGTCGCCTCGATTGCGCTCTGGCGAAAAAATCCGAGGGACCGAGACGGAGTGTGCAAGAGTGCAAGCGCCCAACGGCCGTCACATCAAGAACAATAGCCGAAAATGGGACTGGAACGAAGTCGTGGAGCAGTATTCCCCGCGGGGTGTGCTACTTTTTCATGGCATGGAGTTGTTATTCAGTCGAGCTCGACCGACTGAATCTGTCTAAACGGGACTGACCAGCATCTCACCTCAACTGCGTCAATAACCCCTGCTATTGTTGGTATCCGAAAGGGATGCAAGCGCCTGGACTGTATATGCCAGGCATCACATATAGGATACTTATCGATGCCTGTTCATCGTCACACCTTTACGCGCGACGATTTACTCTGTTCTCTTGTATATTGTGTATGTTGTATCGATTGCCTGGAAAAGCCATCTGTCTTGACATGCTCTAAGGGGTCCATTATTGAATCTCTATGAATTAAGATGCTTTTAACCAATCGTACGCAGGAAGCCCCATTCTCAGGTCGAAACTGTCGGAGGAAAGTTTGGTCACGTCCAAGGACGAGTCGACGGCGAGTAGATTTGGATCTGGTACCCAAACGACTAAGGAAGAGATGCACGATATCGACGAAGGGTTCACTGATTTGCATCCCAGCTGCTTTCAGCCAAAACACCCGATTGTCTTGAAGACCTGGAGGTTCATGAGAAGCAGTGAGCACAGATGATCGACTACATACCAAACCTTTGCCTTCTCAAGCTCTTGTTCGCTGATATCGTGCCTTCCTTCCAACATTTCTACAATCAACTCTGCTGCACAGAGAAAATATCCGAGATGGTTTGCCTCGTACAACCTTTTCGGCACCCCAAACAGCCTTTCCATGCTCCGAGTCATCACACACATAATCTTGTCGCCGAATAACCGAAAGATTTCGACCTTTTCGGATCGCACTTTTCATGTGGTGGGTCTTTAGATCAAAATTACGTCTGACGGAACCACATATGGCCATGATATGTGCTTGTGTAAGTGCCAGACGAGTTTGGCTGCACCTGGCATGAGACGGGTGAGTGGCCACTCAAGATCTTGGAGGCGTCGTCGCTCAGCGAGGTAATCGTCGATACTGAGCTCGTTTTCGATTCCAGAAAGGAGTCCCCACATAAGTTCTGCTCCGACACGTTCGGCTGGGAGGGAACATCAGTCAAGTGCTTTAGAAGAGAAAAGCTACCTGCGTTTGCCCATCACCTGGGACTTAATCTCCCATGTCATTTCACGCCCATAACGCGCCAGAATAGAATCTTTTCACGGACTTAGTACTTGATCGGAGCAAACCAAGGGCCTTACTGGTTACTTCGGTGTAAACGCGCTCGCTGTCGCTAGACAATGATCAGAAGGCACTCGTGCAAATGAATTTAGGGTACATGAGTAGGCCATCCATATCAAAAAGAACATATTCAACAGGCTGTCTCGTGCTTGAAGCCATGTCGCCAGGTCAAAGGATGTCCTCACTACATGGTCGCCGACAGAACTCTGGAAATGTATAACACTTCCTGGGTACTTGACTCAATCGGCACTTGGATAAGATGATCCCAACCCAGATCATACTCGAGACTGATATAGGATCTGATACTGACTGATTATATATGTAAGAGAGAGAGAATAAACACCCAAATACAGTTGGAATGATCTGGTAGAGCAAGACATGACTATGTAGAGTGTTCAGTGCATATACAGCAGAGGGAGAGGAGTCGTTGAAATCTACCACGAGAGGGACGAGATTGTTGTGAAATAATGGACTCCAGCAGCTCTTTTGAGTCCACAGTACAACGATGATCCGCACCCAAGACTTCAACGCGTAGTTCCATGGTCTCTTGCAGAAGCATTGCAGCTTCTTTGAGCTGATTATTCTTGCATAATGTGATAGAGAGGTTGTATGAGGCATTGAGAGTTGTTGGATGGCGCGGACCGAGAGTCTCCAGCCGCAGAGCAAGGACGTCCTGCTCAATCTTTCCTGCCTCGTCCAACTGACCGCGGTTGTACAAGCTGACCGCAAGGTTGGCCATTGCCGAAATGGTATGTGGATGGCGCTGTCCAAGGATGTCGAGCCGCAGAGCGAGTACCTCTCGCCTCATCTTCTCTGCTTCGTCCAACTGACCACGCTGGTTTAAGGTGACGGCAAGGTTGGACATTGCCGAAATGGTATCCGGATGGCGCTTTCCAAGGATGTCGAGCTGCAGAGCGAGTACCTCTCGCATCATCTTCTCTGCTTCGTCCAACTGACCAAGATCAGACAAGGTGACGGCAAGGTTGGCCATTGCCGAAATGGTATCCGGATGGCGCTTTCCAAGGATGTCGAGCTGCAGAGCGAGTACCTCTCGCCTCATCTTCTCTGCTTCGTCCAACTGACCACGCTGGTTCAAGGTGACGGCAAGGTTGGCCATTGCCGAAATGGTATCTGGATGGCGCTGTCCAAGGATGTCGAGCCGCAGAGCGAGTACCTCTCGCTTCATCTTCTCTGCTTCGTCCAACTGACCACGCTGGTTCAAGGTGACGGCAAGGTTGGCCATTGCCGAAATGGTATCCGGATGGCGCTGTCCAAGGATGTCGAGCCGCAGAGCGAGTACCTCTCGCTCAATCTTCTCTGCTTCGTCCAACTGACCATGATCAGACAAGGTGACGGCAAGGTTGCCCATTGCCGAAATGGTATCCGGATGGCGCTTTCCAAGGATGTCGAGCTGCAGAGCGAGTACCTCTCGCATCATCTTCTCTGCTTCGTCCAACTGACCACGATCAGACAAGGTGTTGGCAAGGTTGCCCATTGCCGAAATGGTATCCGGATGGCGCTGTCCAAGGATGTCGAGCCGCAGAGCGAGTACTTCTCGCATAATCTTCTCTGCTTCGTCCAACTGACCACGCTGGTTCAAGGTGTTGGCAAGGTTGGCCATTGCCGAAATGGTATCTGGATGGCGCTGTCCAAGGATGCCAAGCCGCAGAGCGAGTACCTCTCGCTCAATCTTTTCTGCTTCTTCCGACTGACCACACTTCTCTAACATGTCCCCAAGCGTGACCATCACCCATATTGAGCTTTTGTGCCGTTGACCGTGACACTGCTGGACTTTGGAGAGTGCACATTTTAGCAGTTCTTGGCAAGCCCCCCAGCCACCCAACGAGTTGTAAAGCTTATAGAATGCCAATGCGTGTGCCACATCCTCCGATTGCACTGACCGAGGAATATTGCTAGCATGTGGAAGCAATTGCCAAAGCCGCCCATTGCTATCCTCCAACGGCCGGATTGCCCCCAGTACGAGTTGTGTCGCCGTGCGCGCATAGTGTCGATTATCTTCATCGTTAAGATAATCCTTGATGTACATCTGAAGGAGTGGATGCACGGTGTAGAATAACCCATCGTTCGAAACATTGATAAATGACGCTTGAGATGCCGAGTCAATGATCTCCTGGAATGCGACCTCGTTCCACGCCGTGCCTAGAATCTCCTGGAGCGTTGAGATAAATGTTTTGTCAGACTCAGGGGGAGGAAAGTCATTCAAAACAGTGTATGTAGTAAAGCTGGTCTCTATCGAGTGCTCAAACAATGAAATCGGGATGAGCGAATGGTGAAGAAATGCGCAAATCTTCAGGAAGTCTTGCGTCTTCGCCGGCAAATTGTGGAACGACAGGTCGAATGCGGTGTATGTCGACGATGTATACTCGTTGCCGAAATCTGGCTGCTTGCGCAGGAGTTCGTCTCGGTGCTTTCGAAACGTGTTCACATACGTTTCGAGTCGCCGTGTTTTGCGAATGTACACTCCTGCTTGAGTGATCGCGAGCGCCAGCATCCCCAACTCCTGAACGATCTCGATAGACTTGGTGTTGGATGTAGGCGAGGCATTGGCGAGTTTGTGAAGCAGATTGACCGCCTCGTTTTCCTCGAGATCACCAACAGCAACAGCGCCATCCGAGCGTAGCTTATGCACTCGCTATTCCTCGTGGTGATCAAAATAAACCCGTGAATGGAAGCGGGAAGATATGGGCCAAGGTCGAGGTTTGGAGAGTCGGCATTGTCGATGAATAGTAACCAGCCTCTTCCTTGCCGTCGAGGTAGGCAATTGCATCCTTCCACCCCATCGCTCTGTACTCCGACCCAAGGGCGAATAAATTGCTCCGTCTGCTTCAATTTGCGTCTGACTGGAGGCGTCGACAAAAATCACCCGAGTAAACCTAGTAAAGATGAGACAGTTCCAAGCATTTCTATCGTTCGTACCTGGCTTCGTTCTCTCCAATCCAGTTCGTTGCTAGTTGAGTCTTACCTGACCCTCCGATTCCATGTAATATACACCTTGGTTGACGTTGCAACTACCCGGAGCAACTTCTGCGTGATGAGGACTGGACCGCCTCTCGCTTGATGTAGCTGATACGGATGGACGAGGTTTAGGCAGTATGTCTCTGGAGGAGCATATTCTTCATTTGCTACAGCTATGCTTTGATCAGCAAAGACATTGGGATAGACTGGTTACAAACTGCGAAGCTTGTCCTCTATAGCCCACTTCTCCTGCACTGCCAGGGGGCATTGTCGACGTATCCTTGAGGCGATGATGAACCGTTTTATAGTTTTCTTCATCTTTGGATGAAAATCGAACCATGTTGCGGTGATTCGCATGAAGCACGATCGGCGTCCCGTTGCGGTCACCGGAGATAGTGGCTGAGTGATATGGAACATTCTATTTTCGTTTAGTATTGTATTCGTGATTGGGAATCCACTGACAGGTTCTCCACGATTCCCAATACCGGATGTCACATACCGCACAAAAGAAGATGCTGTTGATCTTCTCACTCGCCGCAACGTACAGACTCTGAATGTTCTCGAGTTCAGCCGAATTGGATCGAAGATCCTTGATGATATTGTCGGTAGTCTCCATGTATATCGACGCCAAGAGGTTGATTCCTTCAAGAATGTTTGTATTTTCGAGGCCGGAGTGCGGGGTTCCAAAGAATAAGATTCCATGCGTGGATACGACCACGTCCCGAAGGCCACTCTTGGATGTCAAACTCTCATTATGGCAAATGACGAGAGCCTACGAAAGGGTCAGCACCTGGGTTTTGGTGGCTCCCGTATTACGAACCCATTTGAGAATGATACCTCCTAGATCATGGGCAACGAAAATGATCGGACGCTAATCACTTGTTCAAAGGGGGCCAACCAGCAAGAATTGTTTACTTACTCGAGCGTCCTTGCGTATCCGTGAGAGTGCCTGGGCTAGCTTCTCAGCATGTCGACGCATGGTTTGGGTTGATACGCATTCTCGACTGCGAGTGTCGGCGTCGTATCCATAGAGAAGGACTCGAGCGTTGGGTATGTCGGTACGCAAGAGGTCACGTAGCCACAAGTCTCCGTCTTCTGTCGTCCATGTCTTCTCTCTATGTCCTTGCAGACCATGAATAGCGACGATACTGGCGGGGAAAGCTAGGTGAGCGGCGAGCACGTGTAATAGCTGGGGTACTTGCTCGACGACAGGGTCAGTTCCAGACTGGACTTGTAGGAATCCGAGATGATCCGTCTTCGATTCGTGCTTTGAAGTCGATGGCCTGTTAGTCTGGGAATCCAGAGGTGTGGATTGGGCGTCGTTGTGCGACAATGATTGGGAGAGACGTAGGGTGTCCAACGAGGACAAGCGAGCATCCGACATTGTTCACGATGGAGATGGTGAGGAGCAAGCAAGGCTCGTTATTTGCTCAGAGGCGTGGCGCTAAACAGCCGGCGAGACTGGCACAAAGACCCCGATGAGCCAGCGGTGAAGATAGTCAAAAATGGCAACAATGTGAGCTAATGTCTCCACAATGACATTGCATTTCAAATCAGCAGACCATTGATTCCCTCGAATAAATATGAGTGGTGTAGTATCCTGAGGATGTCTTTACCTTGGGGAGGTATGTTTCTTCCGAGACCATGGGCTATACTGAGACACCCGAGTCCTTGCGGACGCAATGACGTGAAAATGACATGTTTTATGAATTTGAACTAACGAGGTGTCCGACCAGTTGTTCCATCAAAATAGCGCAGTTTCTGTTTTTCGTGACGCGGCTGAACTTGGGAAGTGCGGACTCTAGCTCTCGACATGCCTTCCAGTCCCCAATGCATCGCAAAGTGTGTAGAAAGCAAATCCGTGCGTCAAATTCTCTGATTGCACAGATCGAGAGATTCTTTTATGTGTGGGAGCAATTGCTAAAGGTGCGCATTGCTCTCCGCCGGCACCCACGAGCTGCATCGTCGTATGCGCATACTATCGGTTATCCCGTGGAATGTAACCTCCCATGTCATTTCATGCCCATAACGCCAGAATGAAATCTTTTCAGAGACTTAGTACTTGATCGGAACAAAGCAAAGACTTTACTATTATAGTCACTTCGGTGTAAACGCGTTCACTGTCACTTGACAATGATCAGAAGGTAGTCGTGCAGATGGATTCAGGGTACATGAATAGGCCATCCATATTGAAAAGGACGTATTCGACAGGCTATATCATGTTTGAAGCCATGTCGCCGAGTCGAAGGATGTCCCGCTACATAACCGCTCGCAAAATTCTGGAAATGCCTAACACTTCCTGCGTACTTGACACCAATCAACACTCAGATCACACCCGAGAACCGACATAGGTCCTGTTACTGACTGAGCGCCCATGTAAGAGAGAGAGAATCAATACTCATACAACAAAATGATCTGGTAGAGCAAAACATGACTATGTAGAGCGCCTGGTGCATGTACAGCAGACGGACAGGATTCGTTGAAATCTACCACGAGAGTGACGAGATTGTTGTAAAACAATGGTATCCAGGAGCTCCTGATTTCACAGTACAACGATGATCCGCACCCAAGACTTCAACGCGTAATTCCATGGTCTCTTGCAGAAGCCTTGCAGCCTCTTCGAGTTTATTGTTCTTGAACAAAGTCATAGAGAGATTGTATGAGGCATCCAGAGTTTCTGGATGCCGTGGTCCAAGCATCTCCAGACGTAGAGCAAGTACTGCTTGCTCTAGTTTCTCCGCATCGTCCAGCTGGCCACATTGATAAAGTGTATTGGCTATTGCCAAAATAGTGCCTGGATGGCGCCGTCCAAAGATCTCCAGCCGGAGAGCAAGTGCCGTTTGTTGAAGCATTTGCGCCTCTTCCAGCTGATCACGGTCGTACAAGGTGCTTGCAAGGTGATCCATTGCCAAAATGGTGTCTGGATCCCGTGGTCCACGGACGTCAAGCCATAGGGCAAGAACCTCCCGCTCAAGCTTTTCTGCCTCATCCAGTTGACCACTTTCATGCAAGGTGGGTGCAAGGTTGTTCATTGCCAGAAGGGTGCGGATTGCGTGGACTAAGGATCAAGCCACAGAGCAAGTACCTCTCGTTCAAGCTTTTCTGCCTCGTCCACTGACCAAGCTTGCGGTACCTGCAAGGTTGTTCATTGCCAAAATGGTGTCTGGGTGGCGTTGTCCAAGGATTTCCAGCCGCAGAGCAAAGACCTCTGCTCTATCTTTTCTGCCTCTTCCAACTGACCCAGGTCGCGCAAGCTGCCGGCAAGGTTACCCATTGCCAAAATGGTGGCTGGATGACGTGATCCAAGGATGTCAAGCCGCAGAGCGACTATCTCTCGCTCAAGCCTTTCCGCCGCATCTAACTCACCACGGCTGTACAAGATGGTTGCGAGGTTGCTCCTTGCCACGATGGTGTTTGGATGACGTGGTCCAAGGATGTCAAGCCGCAGAGCAAGTACCTCTCGTACAATCTTTTCTGCCTCTTCCAGCTGACCACGCTCATGCAAGATACCCGCAAGGTTGTTCATTGACGAGATAGTGTCTGATGATGGTTCAAGGATCTCCAGCCGCAGGGCGAGCACCTCTCGCTGAATCTTTTCAGCCTCGTCCAACTGACCAAGGGCGTGCAAGGTACCCGCGAGGTTGTTCATTGCCAGAATGGTGGCCGGATGGCGTGGTCCAACAATCTCCAACCGCAGAGCGAGTACTTCTCGTCTCATCTTTTCCGCCTTGTCTAACTGACCAAGGTTGTGCAAGGTGTTAGCAAGGTTGCCCATTGCAGTAATAGTGTCTGGATGGCGTGGTCCAACAATCTCTAACCGGAGTGCAAGTACTTCCTGCTGAAGCTTTTCCGATTGATCCGACTGGCCACAGTCCTGTAATACCCGGCCGAGTTGCTCCATCAAAAAGAGGACACTTTCGTGCTTTTGGCCGTGACGGTGCTGAACTTGTGAAAGCGCGGACTCTAATAGCTCTCGGCATGCCTTCCAGTCCCCCAATGCATCGTAAAGTGTGTAGAAGGCTAATGAATGCACCAAATTCTCCGATTGGGCCGATCTAGGGATTTCTTGAACGTGTGGAAGCAACTGCCAAAGGCGCGCATTGCCACCCTCCGATGGCCGAATGGCACCAAGCACGAGCTGCATCGTCGTACGTTCATAAAGTCTGTTATCATCATCGCTCAGATGATGCTTGATGTACATTTGAAGGATGGGGTGGACAGAGTAGGATAGTCCATCAGTCGAAACGTCAATAAACGACGCGCGCGATGCAGATTTAACAATCTTCTGGAATTTCTTTTCGTTCCACATCATGCCTAGAATCTCCTGGAGCTTTGAGATGTATACTTGGTCACTTTCTGGTGGAGGAAAGTCATCCAGGACCGTGTATGTAGCGAAACCGGTACCCATCGACTCCTCAAACAAAGATATTGGGATATTCGAGTGGTTAAGAAATGCACAAAGGTCCAAAAAAGCTCTGTGTATGAGCCGGTAAGATGCGGAATGACAGGTCGAACGCGGTACGTTGAGGATGTGTATTCGTCGCCTACGTCTGGCTTCGTCCAACATTTCGTCTCGATGCTTTCGAAAGGTGTCCAAGTATGTTTCGAGTCGCCGGGTCTCGCGAATGTATGCACCCGCCCGAGTAATCGCGAGCGCGAGCATCCCCAACTCCCGAACGATCTCAATAGACTGAGTGTTGGATTGAGGTGAGATATTGGCGATTTTGTGAAGAAGATTGATCGCTTCGGTTTCCTCGAGACCACCCACGGGAATTGCACCGTCCCGAGCGTAGCTGATGCATTCACTGTTCCTCGTAGTGATCAAAATTGATCCATAAACGGAATTAGGTAGGTATGGGCGAAGGTTTAGATCCGGGAGGTCGGCATTGTCAAGAAACAGGAGCCAGCCTTTTTCCTTGCCGTCGAGGTAGGCCACCGCGTCCGCCCAGGTCATCTTGCTATATTCTGGGCCCAAAGAGCGGATTGACCGCTCCAAATCTGCTTCGATTTGTGCCTGACTGGAAGCATCAATAAAAATCACCCTAGTGAATCTGACAAAAGGTTAGCGGTTCTCTCGGAAGCCGTCACAAATCTTACCTGGCTTCGTGATCCCGAATCCATCTCGTTGCAAGCTGAGTCTTGCCTGAACCTCCAATTCCATGTAATATACACCGTGGTTGATTCTGTACGCTGCCCGGAAGCAACTTTTCCGTGATGAGGGATTGAATTACTTTTCGCTCGATGTAGTCTCTTAACACAGGTGGACGAGATTTAGGCAGTGGGAGGTCTAGGGAAGCTTGCTTTCCCTTTGCCGCATCTGTAAAGCCAATCAGTGCAGAAAGCGTAGGGAGGTGGTTACAAACCACGAAGCCTGTTCTCCGTAATCCACTTCTCCTGAACAGCTGCAGGCGCACCGTTGACATAGTCTTTGATATGGTACTGAACCGCTTTATAATTGTCGTCCTCCTTGGATGAAAATCGGACCAGATTGTGGTGATTCGCATGAAGGACGATTGTCGTTGCGTTGCGGTCGCCAGGGATAGTCGCCGAGTGATACGGGATATTCTATCGCCGAGTTAGTTTCTGCCCCCTGGATGGCAATACACGAACCAGATCTCGTTGATCCGCAGTGTTCGACGTTACGTATTCTTCGCAGAAGAATATGCTGCTTATTTTCTCGCTCGCTGTAGTGTATAAATCTTGTATGTTTGCAAGCTCGGATGAATGAGATTGAAGATCCTTGATGATAACGTCTGTAGTTTTCATGTATAGTGACGCGAAACGGTTGATTACTTCGAGCGAGGTGATACTCTCGAGACCGGAGTGCGTCCTGAAGAATAGGATTGCGTGTGTGGACACGAGGACATCGCGAAGCTTGTGATAATCTGATGTTAAGCTTTGCGTATGGCAGATAACGAGAGCCTACGAAAAGGTCATCAGCTTATTTCTCGGGATCTAGTGTCACAAACCCATTTGAGAATGATGCCCTAGATCATACGCAACGAAAATGATGGGGCGCTAGTCACTGTTCAGAGGAGACCAGCCACTGCCAGGATTTACTCACCCGAGGGTGGTCTTTCCGTGCCCGCGAGAGAGCCTGGGCTAGCCCCTTGGCATGTAGATACATTGTATTTGTTGATACACACTCTCGGCTGCGAGTGTCGGCATCATAGCCGTATGCAAGAATTCGAGCGTTCGGTATATCGACCGGCAAAAGGTCACGCAGCCAAAGGTGTCCATCATCCGTTGTCCATGTCTTTTCTCTATGCCCCTGCAAGCCATGAATAGCGACGATACTGCCAGGGCAAATCAACTAAGCCGCGAGGAGGTGCAATGGCTAGTGTGCTTACTCGACAACCGGGTCTATTCCAGGGGTAATTTCTAGAAACCCAAGATCATCTATCTTTGATTTGGGCATGAGGGTTGGTGATCTGCCAGCCGTGGAATCTGTAGATTGGTCCGCATGTAAACGACTATCAGACATTGTTTATGATGGATATAATGAGGGACAAGTGGGCTCGGTTCTTTTAAAGATGCACTAAGGACTGGCCCAGGTGGCGAGGCAACTGGCGAGAACTGAAGCTGGCAAGTAGGGCTGACCTGTCTGTCGGGTTATTTTTTCAATGAATTGATCAGAATAATGGCAATTGACTGTCCACATTTGCTTCGGTCAATTAGACCTTGGAACATCGAGCTCTGGCGTCTAGTATGTATAGACTATGAAGGAACGATGCAAGTAATCAATATCTTGCTCGCCTAGATGCGCGATTCTACCGGAGACAACGCGCTAAAAGTCGAGCTACACCGATTGAGGCAGCTCATATTCACCCGTTCGTCCGTAATGGATGTCTCCAACGGCGTACACGATGTATATGTCTGCGTATTTTGGGGTGATGACTAGTGCAAAGGTCTAGTCAATGGGCCGTTGGTGGTCGAGGTCGCGGTCGCTGGGTCGAAGTGAATCCAGTCTTCGCCACCACATTCACTCACAACTTTCTTGGGAAAAATGTCTGATACGGAAATGCAAATGTAAAGCCTTAATGGTTAATGCTTTTGGAATAACTAAGAACATTGTAGGGACACGACGGAGGGACATCGCGAGGTCGAACACGAGGAGAGCATTGAGCAGTCGATGGATCAGTCTGAACACGAAGGAGACGAAACTCATGATGAATCTGAAGACTCTGAAGATGAAGAGGCGCTCGTCGTACGTCGCTTTGATGAGGATTTTGCTGATATTGACGCGTGTTTGTGGTACAGGAGATGGATCCAGCAAAGATTCTACCAACACGCATCCGTCCCAACATGCCAAAGGTCGATTACACGTCCCCCGAGGCGATTGCCCGTGCAGGCATTGCCGGGCAGGATGAGCCAGATCCTCAGGACGCAGAGTATATCCCCACAGAGGAAGCTGTACCCGAAGACGAAGACCACAGCATGCAGCAATAGCAATAGCCACACTCTCTGGCGGATAATTGTCGAAATCGGCCATGTTGCCCCATGTCGCAGCCAGTCCCATGCGCAGTATCAACCATAATAGAAAACTAGTTTCTGACAAGACTATGAGGCGATTGCCTGCGTCCACAGCTCCCGTCAGGTCCACCCATCGTCGTAATCGCCCGCCGCAGTCGTACATTAAACCTCTTGCACCTGACGCTCACCGCCTGAGCAAACGCGGTGCTCGCCCTTCCTTCTTTCTCATCATTACTCTATCCATAATCAAATTTTAAAATGACCGCGTTTCTCTGCTGCTTTTCCGCTGCAGCCATGTCGGATGACCCGACGTAACCCTCTCGCTCGACCCGTCTGCAACGTCGTTTCTCGATGGTGACCTCGTTGATCCTCAGGAGAGCAATATATACGATTGAGACCGCCGACGCGCTCACAAATTGTCCTCTGTTCACAGCAGCCGCCTCGACGACATAGCGCCAACTCGACTAGCTCTGTTGTGGCCAGCATTCGATGGCCATCAAGACTAGAACCTTCTAATGGACGAAGATCAAGCCCTGTCATCGCTCCTGATGCAATGGTATCCGTCCACGGAATACGATCCTCTGGTCGTCTGCTTCGGCCTCGGAACTCGTCACGTATGTCCGAGCTACTCGTTAAACAAGACATATACCCATAATATTTGATTATAGTGACGGAAAATCGCACAAATTTCGCATCGACGGTTACAAACCAACATTCCGGTGGAAGCGAACTGGCAAATATTATACTCTTTTTGCCACGGGCCACAAACGACCGATTGCAAAACTCACTTCCGACCACTTGACCGCGACGTACCGACTGCAGGTCACCGGAACGACACTCGCTTCCTACCATTCGCAAGACGGCCACGGCGCCGTATCTTCCGTCTTACTAGACCACATTGTCCTCACATCTCTCCTCCTCGTCACCCCTCCTCTCGAATGGCGTCGCATCTCAGGTGCGACTGCCACCCGTACGTCCATCGTGACGGGTACAGACGATTTTGAGTTTGAGGAACCAGCCGCGTTCATTTACACTCCTTCATCCCATCCACGTAATCCATTTCTAGACGGCGCTCAATGTCGGCCGTCGTATTTTGTCGGAGGCCTGCCGACTATGGCGCCCCCGCCTCCACACCTTTTCGCCACAGAGGAGAGAGACAACTCTCTCGAGCTCCGACGACAGGCGAGCACTACTAGTAGTGCCTCTAGTCGCACCCTCGTTCAAAGTTTGGTCCACCGTGTACTGGCCAGCGTATCGTCCAACGATTCTCACCTGTTCCCATCGTCGTCGACAGGCAACCTTCCACACTCGTATGGCGGGAGCACCTCGTCACTGCGGAGCTCTATCCCGGCTCGATATTGATGCGTAGATCGTCACTAAAATCACCCTTTCTTTCCTTTGTCTCGTGGATTACTCACACTGTACAATTAGCTTTGCCAGTTATCAGAAATCTAGATACCTATACGTCACTCTAATTGATTGAGTAGCAACATTACCTCGTACATGAGATTGCGATCAAGCCCTTCAAGTTCGCAGGATAGCTATAGCTTATCGGACAGAGGGACGACTATGAAGGCGACCTTGGCGTCCTATTTCCGGAAGTTCGTCGGGGCATCGGAAAGTGGGAGCTGACAGGACATGGGCGTTAGAGGTGCGATGGCGAGTTGTCAGGCTCTGGGCGTCAACTCTTGGACTCTCCCTCATGGATGCTCCCCAAGTCTCTACAGCATTCCCCGAAGGAGAGGGCGATCTTTGCCTCATATCGAATGACGGCGTGCTTTTCTACGTTCACAGCCAGCTCCTTCGTCACTCGTCCCCCGTCTTCGCGACCATGTTCGAGATCGGGGGCGGCACAGGAAAGCCCGAGGGAAAAAGCAATGATTCCGTTCGCATGGAGGCAGATTCAGCGACCTTGGAGCTCCTGCTCCTCTATGTCTACCCGCTCCGCAAGAACCCACAACTCGAGACTCTCGAGCAAATATCAACTCTCCTAAGTCTCTCTCATCGCTATGAGCTCGATGGAATCACCCAGCAACTCCGTGTGGCGCTGACAGAGCCTCGATTCGAAGGGAGCGACCTTACCCGGCCCCTCTATAAGGTATCTCCACTGATAGCGCTCGCAATTACGGATGCATATGGCCTAATCCCGGAAGCAAGACTCGCACTCCACGACTGCTTGTCTCTGGACCAGTCCGACCTTCTTGGCATCAGTGCACAGATTAATATTCCATTCAGAATAATCACAGATGTCCTTAAATTACGCCAAGAAAGGGTTGAGTGGTTTGCTCGGAAGCTTGACTCCCTTGAATGGCCTGGGATGACTGCCCAGTCTACTCGCCATTGTGCCATTGACAGGTCAAAGATCGAGCGTGAATTCAACCAGAAGCCCGACCTACATGCATTAAAGAACATCATGCTTTCTTCAAGTGACGCGGGGATCTCCATTGCCACTCTGCAGGGTTGGGAAAAGGAATGGTCACAGGCGTTCGCCAAATTACCAGAATTTCCCGCCAAATGTTCTAAGAAGGTAAGCAATAGATCTATCTCTAAGGACTACGCTTGCTCAACTTTGGGTCTTCATCCGTAGAAAAAAAAGAAATTAACCATTGCCTTGTAAATGGCACTATATTGAATATCAGGGCGTCCTACTTTGCTACAAGCTTGCGATACGCTCGATTCTCACGAGAACGCATATACAAAGTCATATTGGTCGAGGATTGAGCTCATTCGATACTATTGTCCATTAAAATGAGATGATACTGCCTATTATTGTCGCGGGAGTCTCGGTGACGGACCATGAGCGGCGAGGGGGACACAATACGTCGTCTATAAGGTATCAGGACATGAAAACGCGAGTATAGACAAGAAGAATACCCATAGGAAGGCGACGGTCCTGCTCAAACTCGGCAGACGGTGGTGAGAGTTGAAAATGGCCAGCGGCCGTGGTATTCCAGAAGTACAAACGTCAGAAGAGTGCTTAAATCGATATATAGCCTACAAAGATACTGCACTAAACGTTAGCAGACTCCCAGAGGTCCACGCACCACGGTGAGAGCGACGCCTGACGCCCAAACGCGCCAGCGGCTCGCAAAATCCGCACGCGAGCTGATAGCAAATGGTCGAGATTATCCGCGGCAACGCCGTGAGAGTTTGAGAATGGTAAAGGCAGACGCCAAACACGGCGCCATCCTTCTTTTCAACCACGACGTCGCAGGTGCGCGTCCGGTCATCGTCTTTGAAGGGCCAACCAAGTAATTCCATAGACGGGATGGACATTGCTCAGCTTTTTCGAACGCGTTTGCAACGTGATTTGCTTGAGATTCAGGCAAACGCGGACGCAGGCATCCACGTTCACGTTGCCAGCGAGGACATGCGCAGGCTCTGCCTCCAACTGTGCCCACAAAACGGTCCATGGGCTTATCTGAGGTTACACTTTACGGTTGAGTTGCCGTCGAACTGGGTCCGTGTTTTCTCAATCTTGCCACATCATTGTCAGGTCGACCTGAACCGTATTATCGAGTTTGGTGTCAGGTGTTTCTAAACGCACTTTATTTCGTCTTTGGACGTCGTCTTGAGAGCCCATTCCGCCTGCGCCGTCATCGAGGTCGATACTGACGATGTTGCCCCTCATTTTCTTGCACAGCCGGCCAGCCCGCCGCGGATTTGGAGCACGATAAATAATATCCAGCATCCAAACATCCTCGACGAAGGTCTTGTGTGTTGCGATCTCTTCCGGGAGACGGCGGGAGGATACTCTGGGACCAAATACGCCGGGTATGTCTCAAATTGTCCAATAATGATGTCGTTCGTTGACCGAATAAAAAGCTATACGCCAGGGTATAGGCTGCGTGGTGTGCTCCAGCAACTGCTTGCCATGTTCTCCAGCTCGTGGGTAAGCGACAATTATGGCTCGCGTGGCGAACACCTCGGGAGTGCTGTTATTGAGCACTACGTCACCGAGGCGGATCTGATGGGTCCATTTCGGCAATCGTATTCACTCAACGACCGGCGGTCGGCGTACCCCTATGTTGAGTCTGAGCAGCGGTTAGAGAGGCTGTGGAATGCGGATGACTCGGAAGAGGTGTTGATCATGGCATACGAGACTGAGGACGGCAGCGAAATTAGACAACTCACCAAAAAGAGCATGTTGCGTGGTCAAATCGTACCCCAGTCAAGCTTTGCCTCAAGTACAAGTCATTTTGCTACTTCTGAGGTCCAGGCGATCTCGCGTGCCTCGAAAATGTGCGCCTCAACAGGGCGTGTGTTCAAGTTTGAGTCGCGGAGCCCGTTCTGGGAGCGTACGCGTCGCAAACTTGAAGTATTTGAGTGCACTGAGTGTGGATATGGGATAGATTCGATGCCACATTATTCGCCTGGCGGTATTTTGCCCCTACATAAGTTCCGCCCGCCCTACATGATCCCTGCCCGGGTCAACCAGCTTTCACGGCTCAAAATGGACACGTTACACGTTCTGTGCGATTTCCTGCCAGACGAGTCGCTGCGTGCGCTGAGCGTCGCGTATCCGCCGTTCGACGCGTTTTTGCGACGGGCAAACGTCCTCCGCAGACGCCAAGTGCGCTGTTTCTACCTGTCTACACCGTTTGAAGACCGTAAAGAAGGAGCTGGAGAGCCAGAGCTGTCGTCGACGATGGGCATTGGAATTGCGTTGGATGCAAAGACGAATCGCCTGTCGTGCCCCACCCTCGTCGATGGCTTCCTGTCTGAAGCTGCATTCCAGAAATGCGGCGTAAGAAGGAGCTCAAGGAAACACGAGTTTGGATTTTTCCTCCCGCTCGCGCTCAACTATCGCCATTTGAAGCAGATCAAGCCCCGCGTGTTTGAATGCCTCAAGACGCTCAGCCAGCAAGTCGCCCTCGCTGATCCACATCGGTGGAAAAGTAATCCAGCAGTACATTCACCTTCTCTGCGTTCAACACGCGCCACAGCGACGATAAAGCCGCCTGCATTGAACATTCGGACTCCGCTTCAAGCAGACGTCGATAGTGTCAACGTCTTGTACAAGCTCCTAAACGACGTCATGACGGGCTACATGCGTTCTTGCGAGGCCATCCTCGACGCACCTCCAGCCGCCTTGCGACGTCGTGGAGGCTCAGGAGGATCCCTCCAAGCCCAAATCGAAGAAGAAGAGTCTGCTACTGTCACCTTGACACACGCCGCAGAACGATTCCTCCCCGTCTATTGGCAGGTTCTCCACCTGTTGATATCCTTATGTCGCGAGAATCCTGCCATTCTTCGTGCAGCTCACGCAAGAGTGAGGCAATTCATCGATCATCCAGAAAAGAGGAGTAAAGAATACGAGCCCGACCTTGGAGAACTCCTCGTCGTAGCTGCATTGGTCTTTGCCTGCCAGGACGAGGGCTCCCTTGCGGGACACGGGTGAAGTTGTCCCACCGCAACCAACCCGTCAGCGCGAGTCACAGCGATCCCAAACGACACCTGGGGGCAGACGTTACGACCTTCGAAATGGACACAACGCACGACGACCCGCATCAGTTACTTCTGGATCAGGTCGCCAGATATCTGGAAGCGCCAAAGATTCAGTGATCCGCTGGTCGGAGCATTTTGCGGGGCCACTCCTTAAAGAGGCCATGACGCGCGGTGTAAAGACTGCACTCGAGCATTCCCCCGATTTACAACATCTCGAAACGGGTGCTTGTCCTTACCGTACCACAAAGACATTTCAGCACTGTCGTGGACCGCTCAGACAACTCGCGCTCCAAGTCTCCATGGTCGCCGTCTTCAACTATTTCGAAACGATGCAAAAGGGGCCGCATCCACAGCAGACGCACCTCGACCGAAACTTTGGCAATCCGCCACCAGAAGCAGTCCTCGTCCTCACCGAAGAAGTCAAAGCCGTACACCGGCTTTCGACATGGGGAGAACTGTTTATCAAAATACAATATGAAAATGGAAAGGCGTGGTCCGATGTCGAGCTCGCCTCTGCGTTGCGACAATGCATGCTGCTCAGCGAGCGACGAGGCTATCACACCAATCATTACCAACACGCCGAGGCAAAGTCTCGCTTGCTCACGATACGGGAGCGAAAGGAAAAGGACTGGAAGATGGATCACGCCCGACGTATGAGAAATCAGCGTTGAGCGTTTTGGTCTTTGCTCTCGTAGGCGACCGTTTTATGACACTACCTCGCGTCTGTTTTACAGGCTGCCACCAGTGTCATGGAAGCCGCTGAGCATCTCGACCATTCCTCGACTTTTTAATCCCGAGTCGCTTCTGGTAAGCGTGGGTTAGCCTCCTGCCCAAAACAAATACAATTCTCGTGTCCTCTGGTTTCCTTGTCCGTCGTGTGCCGAATTGATGACTCTAGATGTCCAGTAATTCCCAACGCTCTCCACCTGTTCGATATCCATCTGAAGACGCAGCGTTCGTCTTGTGTTTTATAGTGTATATAATCGAAATTCAGAATCACGTTTCCCTGTAAACAGATTTCCGTGAGCCGTCTCATTGAACCAGCTCGGTCAGATGGACAGGCTCATAATAGAGGCAAGGAGCGCGCTACTCGCCTGAAGAGCTCTCGTCACCACTTGTTCTCATACGGGATGAACGTTACATAGATCTCGCCTCACACTGTCAATTTTCCTCATAAAATAATGGAATATCACAGGAAAAGAGAGATACCTATACCATTATCCCAGCTTTCATTCCTTTATAGGTGTATAGACAGAGTCTCTTCTGCGTACAGTCCTCCGCACCGATATCGTCAGTACTGCACAAAACTTATATCAATACACATGAGATTGTGACCCCCCGGTCATGGGGACAAGACAAGGTGGCAGCGAGAATGGCAGCTGTGCACGGCGCTATTCTTCAGGTTCCCTCCCATGGTTTGCAAGGTCAGTGATCAACCAGGTGTTATCTCTGACCAGGTCGATCAGTACCTTCTGTAGGTGCTCCATAATGAAACAGCCCTAATCTCGTCAATACATGCGTACCAGGCTGTGGTCGTCCCTCGGGAATGCTTCCAGAAAAACGAATCCAGGTGTAACTACAGGCATTACTGCTAAACACTGATCCTGTGACTCAATGACTTTATTTGTATACGCTCTAGGTTTAGCAGTCGAGCGTGAATCCTTCCTATGTTTGCGGCCATTCGGAGTCAACCGAGAAGGCGCGTTCTGAGCTCACTGTCTGGCAATGATTTAGAATTTTGGCACGAGTTCACTGGTTGCTGGTTAGTACGCTGCGCCTAGCACCTGCCATGCACCATTCGGCCCTGTAGCCAGCGATTGTTTACTTATAGAGTCGACGTGACCTATTATAAAACTCGCGGGGCAGGACATGGGAGCCTACCTGCGTCAGGAAACCCACTTTCCATCTCACAATGGGCGAACAACCGGCTGCAGCCACACGCATGGCGGAAATCTCGACCTTGTTTCCAGCAGGTCAAGGGGACTTTCTAGTCACCTCCGCCGACAGGATGCTCTTCTATGTACACCAAACAGCGTTGCTGCACGCGTCAGGCAACTTTAAAGCGGCATTCGAGAAGTCTGCAAGCGAAGCTACCGCTGGAGCCATTCCTGCCTTGAAGATGGAGGAAAATGCGGTAACACTGGAGATTCTTTTTCAATATGTTTACCAGGATCGGCAAAGTCCATCTATTGGTGACGTGCATATACTCAACAACGTCTTTCGTGCCGCGAGGAAATACGAAATGGAGGAGTGCTGCAACACTGCGAAAGAGTCTCTTGGAGACTCGCCTCCACCAAGGGAGGATTATTCAGCCGCTATACGTGCGATATCCTTTCGCTACACTCGCAATCGCAACTGCTTTCGATTGCAAAGACGAGGCACGCTTTGCTTTACGCGAGTGCCTGAAAGGTGACCTGGCGAGCCATATCAAAGACGCCTCTGGAATTCAGGTTCCGGCTGATCTAGTGGTCTATGTCATGAGGTTGCGAAGAGAACGAGCGGCGTGGTTCTCCTCAAAGTTGGATAGCTGGCCATGGCCAACAGAGGGTTGCCATAATTGCTACCGTGGATATGCCGAGATTCGTATGCAGCTGGAGAAGGAGCTGGCATTCTCCTTGGACTATAAAGCGAAGCAAGTCGTCATAGATCCTCGCGAACGTGCTCCAGTCAACACCATATCCCTGAAGCAACCCGAGAGCTCATACAAGCTTGGGATGCCGAGTGGTTCGAGATGAAGCAGCCGCTTCCCCTTCTCTATACGCAATTGTGACGGATGGTAAGTCGGGTGAATTCTCTTTGACATGTACTAATCAACCTTTCAAGGGATTCAAGAAATAATCCAATACCCAAACCGGGCACTGATTGTTAGCGAGTGCCTCGACATATGCACAGTAGATATTCTTAACAGAGAGCACATATCTTTTGTTGACTTGTCGTTAGCGGTTGAGCCCTATGTACCTTGAAACGAGCTACGGTTCGGTCACCCATCCAATACTAATCATCTTGTGAGGATGTCAAAATCCGCTGCTATATTCATTGTCACGTTGTTACATTTGGCCAACGCGTTGTGGTGGCAGGTGCTCATCGGTTCTTTTTACGACACTTGTACGTGTTGAGGTACGCCGGTTACTCACAGCATGTTCATTACTTACACTAGTTGATGTAAACACGCTCGTTAGGTGGTGTACGGTGCTCATTAGATCGTACGATTGAACAGTCAGGCACCGACACAGACCAATACCACTCGCCCCTTCGACTCCGCCGACTTGCGGCAACTTATCAATCATGAGCGATGCTCAAGTATCTCCACTATTTCCCGCTGGCAGTGGTGACATTCGCCTCATCTCCACAGACGGCACTATCTTCTACGTTCACCGTCTAATTCTCCGACTCGCATCTCCCTTCTTCGAGACAATGTTCGAGATTGGATCCGAAGGAACTCCTCAGTCAAATCATTTGCCGCTCAGAGTGGAAGCTGATGCGAAGACTTTGACTTGCTTATTGCAATACCTTTACCCAACTCCATGCCGTCCACGGATTACAGACTTAGGTCAACTTACAGCCACTTTACGTACTGCAAAGAGATACGAAATGGAAGGCGTCATCGAGCAGCTCCGCAGCGTCCTAACGGAGAGGTATCTGGAAGAAGACGAGCTAATCGTACCCCTCTATATCAGATATCCCTTGCCTGTCCTTCTTATTGCGGATGCCTTCGGCTTCATCGCTGAGAAAAGGCTCGCCTTGCGGGAATGTCTCGAGGGCGATCTGACCGAACATCTCAAGACCGTAATATCCAGTGATATACCTGCACGAATCATGATAGGACTCCTCGAACTTCGAAAGGAGAGGCTAGAGTGGTTCAGGTCAAAGCTGAATGCCTGGTCGCCTCCGCTTGTAGAGCCGTGCTGCTCCCAAAATTTTGGAGCACCGTCAGAAAATCGAGACGAAAGTTTACCACTGTCTTGAATTTCAAACATCTGTGGATGAGTTGACCAAAGGTCTTCGATGTGATAATCAAAAGGTGACTACTTTAGCTTCATAAAGGGCACCTTATTGCAGTTCCATTTGATGCAATAGTGCAAAGATGGGAAAGAGAGTGGGTAGTGTTGCGGAAATCCATCCCGAAGGTCCCCCCAATAATGGCGTAGCAGCTACAATTTGATAATTCTACGCAGACTGCAACAGAGGCGGTCCGTGATGTTGATTTGCGGCAGCGAACGCTTTTAGAAAGACACTATAGGTATCCTAAACAGAGAAACTGTATTTCTTGTGCATTGTCACCCAAGGTCGAGTCCAAGTTGTATCTTTGACCCAACCATGTCGACGATATCGCGGCGGGCGTGCACAACGATTCAACGTCGGGCAGCACGTTATGCGCCGAAATACGCTCGTTCAGCTTCATCTCACGCACATGGAGAGCACCACCACCACGACCATCACCATCACGAAGAGGCGCATCCATTCACATATCGACAAGAGAGTAAGAAGCACTGAGGAGAAATGCTTAAAATTAATCTTCGGATTTGTAGCAATGACTTCTCGACCGATCATCCTGACCAGTGCCGCCTTTGTCGCTCTCGTTGGAATGAACGCGGCCGGACTTTTCGACGTAAAGGATAACAAGCACCCCATCACTCGCTACATTGCGTCAACAATCGATTCGAGAGATGCTATCATGGAAGAAAACCTGCACAGAATCAACGACGCAAAGGAAGAGGCCGCAAACTATCGTCTCGAGTCGACTGCTCGCAAGGATCCCGTCAAGGGCGTCAGGAACCCAGGGTTAGATCTTCTTTATTCTTTCATCGCCTTTGAGCTAATTTTGTTCTAGTTTGGCTGCCATTGATCTCAACCGGCTTACCCGTCAGGTCAGTGGCTTATATATTCTATCCTTGCAACGCTAACTACCTTGTAACTACAGACCTGGTGTCGACTTTTCGGACATCAAGCCAAAGCGACTGCCAAGGGACGATTAAATTCAGGAATAAGGATAGACTACAGCCAGATGACCCGTGTAGTATACACCTGCTCTATTCCACGCGTCGTTTTTTGGAAGGATAGTTAGAGACCTTGTGCTCTCTGCGACAAGTGTGAGCTTCTGCGAGTACGAACAGAATACCACGACAAACCTGAATGCCTGCGACTTGCGTTTGCGGCTTTCCTTCTTCGCCATATTCCGCTGTAGCTGTCTCTTTGCCGCTGCTTGAGGATCAGATGCGACCTGTAGCTTTTGAGCATAAAGTCGCCTCTTCTTATGCAAACTCACCTGCATCGCGCGGGCGACTTTGCGCTCCCGTCGGACGTTCAGAGCACCTTGTCGGATTTGCCCGTACGCGGCCGTAAACTTGGTGATGCCGACCTTGCTCTGGACAAGATCTTGCAGCTCTTGTGCCACCAGTTTCACTTCATCTGCTAGAATGTCAATCCAAAGCAACTTTTCGAGGACGAGTCGTTTACCCATGCCAGCGTCACGTATCGTATCGTCTTCCAACAAGCGATACACCGGAGTCAACACGTGATTCAAGAAACGCTCCAAATCCTCCGCTTCCATATGCGCGACCATGGCCGCGAACCATTGCAAGACTGAGAGGGGTTCCAGATGCCACTTCTTCTGTAGACCAGTAAGTATGGCGTTTAAAGGAGAATAAAAGGCCGTACAGAAGCAGCAAACGTGTTCCGACGCTTGAGGTGAGCGGTTCGGACTTGATAGGAGAGTTTGGAGAAGAGCCAAGGTAAGGGTGCTCGCTTGATACGCTCCAACTTTGACAGCTCTCCCCTTTCGTTCTCGCCTCCTTCATCATCTTCACTCTCGTCCTCAGAATCATCTTCTGCATTTTGAGTCGCATCTAGAGTGCCATAGAATGTCTTTCCTAGAAAGACGAGGTTTTTGACGATCTGAAGAGCGAAAGGTTGATCGAGATGCTCGCTCCGCAATTGAATCGAGGAATTGGTGGCCACGGTGATCATGCCAGCGCGTGAGGCTGGATGCGAGTCGGATTGGTGGCCAAAAGATATTTTCCACGCGTAGAAGGACCCGAGCAGGCGGGATGCGGCTGCTCTGACCCAAGCATGAGGGAAGAGCATCAAGTCGACTATCGTCTCCCAAGCGATCTCCGTTTGTAGAGTCCTTTGGCTCTCGTTGTCGATGAACGCCTTGGAGAGCTTGGAGAGCAACCCAAGCGCCTGATATGGGACTTGCCAATCCAAGTCGACATCCATTGCATCCGTATCCTGCGTCACGAGCGACTCATATCGCTCCAGAGCAGTCTCAATGGCATGGTTGATATCCTCAACAATAGTGCCGAGGTATTGGGCGATGTTATCGATCGCGACTTGGGCGGCAAGCCCGTAAACCTGGAAAGCGACGCCGGTGAGCGATGCTTGAGTGGTCTGACTAGCCCAAGCATGGACTCGTTCGAGCGTCTTCTGCCTTTCTTCGTTGCTCATAACGGTGTAGAGCTTCTTGACGAGTCCTGACGCCTTTTCCTTGCACACGGTCGACTCGTCGTTTGCCAAGACCATGACCAGGGCCGCAAGGAAGAGATCAATGAATTCAGAGAGGAGAGAAGAATCGAATTTGAGGAGGACTGCATCGAGCAGGATCATGACAGAGATCCTTCCTGGCTCATACACGTAGCTGAGGTTACTCGCCAGGAAGGTCATCTGCTTTCGAAGCCGTCCCTTGCCTTGCGGGTAATCGAGTAGAAACTGGAGCATGATCCCGCGACACACTTCCTGCACTTGTGTCGACTGACTGGTCACCATGATGTTCGCAATCTTGTCCATCATGTCGTAGATTTCTGGGACGACCAACTTGCGTTGGATGATAGCGCGCAAGAGTGCAAACACAGAAGCTTGTCTCTCAGGCTCTTCAAGGTCTGGTACCATAAACTCGAGGAGGAACTGAAGGTCCTGTTCTTTGAGCTGGGCCGACGGACACTCTCGAAGGGTAGTGGCCAGAGATTTGAGCGCGGCCTGCGCCACCTCTGATTCTGCGCTACCAGATTGTCGTATAATGTTGACCTGCTGTCGGGTGATAACAAGCAGTGACTTCGGTACAGACTTCAGAGGTGCCTTAACAATGGATGAGATCGCTTTCAAGCCATTGATTACCACTGCTGTTGCCGAGGAATAGAGCGTATTCCCGATCAAACTGACAAGTGGTTCCAGGCGAGAAATGATGCCTTCATCATGAAAGTCGAACCTGTTGCGACGAAATGCGACCGTCAACAGATCTAGTCCAAGCACGGTGAATCGATACGAGTTGTGTGCGTAGTGCTTCGTGGCCTGAGGTAGGTCTCGTTTTGTCTGCACGACGTAATCGTTTTTCTTCCCTTTGCGATTCAGCTCTGGTTTCTCCTGGAGGAATTTGGCGTTTTGGCTGATCAACGTATGACAGAGGGAGAGTAGTGCGTTTGGGTCCAGGGAGGGATTGCTGTTTAGTCCACTCGAGAGACGTTTTAGAGTCTCGTCGACAAGCTGCATCACCTTGGCAGCCTGTGTCTCGTACATGATCGACTTCAGCGGTAGCAGACGTTGGCTAACAACAGAAGGAGACACGAAGCGGGCGAGAATCGTCATTGCATCAAGCCCTTTGGACGACGCACTACGAACTTCCCGAATCTTTTGTCTTGAAATCCTCCTTGCGTGTCCTTCCCTGATTGCCCAAAGATGACCTCCGCCGACACTTCCGCGACGCTAGCCGCAACTTCGTCCAAGATTCCATCGGTGTTGGCTAATCCAGCATCGGAGGTGATATGGTGGATAAGCGAATGACATGTCACCGCAAGAATATGCAACTGCGGTCCTCGAGTCAGAGCCACACGCAACTCCTTGATAATAACGGGGAGATAAGAGGGGCCTGTAGAGACTAGAACCTTGCAGAGGACCTCTCTTGCTGTGTCTCTTGTCTCGCTCGACTTGCTGCGTAAGGCTTGACTGACAATGGTGATCAGCCGGGTGATCTGTGCACGTTGTTTCTCGGCGGGGAGGTGCAGTGCGACCTTGACTACCCCAACGGCCATAGGCAAGCGAAGAGTATCTTCCGTTTCCTCTCGTTTCTCCATAAAGTTGAGCAAGGCAGGGAGAAGACGTCCGTTGACGGCATCAGCAATCTTTGTTTCTGGGACCGACTGCACGATTTCTTCAGCCCCTTCCTCGTCGCCATCTTCCTCCTCTTGAACAGGCTCAGGGACATCCTCCTCCATTCTGAAGTGAAAGCTGTCCAGGATAATGACGACGGTACGAATCGCAGCTTTTTCGGGCAACTTCTTGTCCTTCACCGCCTTCAAGTATCGCTGAACTAGACTGTAATAGCGACTCCAAATGAGCTGTCGAGATATGTGGCCGAGAGTGGTGATGGCCTCATTGACCAAAAGATGGTCGTGGTTCTCCTCCCCTATGTAGTGACCAACGATTGGGACGAATATCTCGAATAGCGTGGAGGATCGCAGTTGCCCTTGATCACAAAATTCGGCAAGTCTTCTCAGTGCACGGGTGCGACGATGAATCTGGATGTGGGCAACATTGTTGAAAAAGTTGGCCTCTTCATCTCCGTTGGCGAGAAGGGGTGTCATATCTTCGAGGCTCGGAAGCGTTGGGCATTGTTTGATTGCATAAGAAAGAACGGAAATGAGTTCTGTCCTGACAACCTCGTGCTTGGAACGGAGGCCACCCTTCAGCCCGGACAGAAGCACACGACCAAAGAGTCGTTGAAACTCGGTCGTATTGACCTTTTCCATCCTCTCGATGAATCGTCTCATCGAGAATGCCGCATTGGTTCGGATAGAAAGCTCGTTCTGATCGTGAATGAAATGGAGCATATTATGCAGGATAGGAGTCCATTGAGATACTGTGAAGTGGAGGTATAGTTCCTCATTTAGGAGGGTAAACGCGTCCATTCGCCGATCAAAGTCGGGTTCCTCTGGCCGACGCGGGTCGAAAGAATTCAAGGCCTCGATCACAGATGACAGTTTCTCCATCTGTGGATCCTTGGCCCCGAGAGCAGTGAACACTTTAGTGGCCGACGTACGGGCAGCTCGACCTCGTAGGGTTTGCAAAAGCTGCGAGACATGCTCGAACGTGGCGGTGGTCAAAGTGGTCGTCTCTGGGTTCTCCATAGGTAGCAATAATACAAGCCGTGCGACCACTTGCAATAGGTCCACCTTTGCACTCTCGTTGACCTTGCTAGAAGGTTTGCGAAGAAGGGGTAGGAGGAGCTTCAGCAAGCCTATCGCTTGAGAGACATCTCGCACATGATCGGAGATCATGCGCAGAACAGATATTTGCCTAT
Source organism: Serendipita indica DSM 11827 (assembly GCA_910890315.1). Taxonomy (NCBI): domain Eukaryota; kingdom Fungi; phylum Basidiomycota; class Agaricomycetes; order Sebacinales; family Serendipitaceae; genus Serendipita; species Serendipita indica. The sequence continues at coordinate 268,682 of CAJVGD010000012.1, read as the reverse complement.
GCGAGACGTTGGATGTGACCGCACCCGTCTTTGCACTCTCCTGTATCATGACGGTGAGGTTGTCGATGAGGATGGATGTATGCGGCTGCACAAGGGCTTCCACGATAAGCTGCTCTGTGGTGGCATGTGCGAAGATGTTCTCGGCAATATCAAATACACGCATGATGACCACTGGCTTGACATTTGGCGTGATGAGGCAGCCATAGATCTTGGGCAAGACTCGTGAGTCGTAGTCCGCTAAAAATGCAGCATATGACGGGTGAGTGCTCCACACATGGAACAGTTCCATGAGCGAGGAGGGTGATTGAGAGTTCTCTTGTTCGAAAGCCGGTAGACGGCAGGAAATAAACGCGGAAAAGGCAGTCGGTAGGAACGGGCGAAAGTCGTATTCGATAGGAAGGCGGAATGGATCTGTGAAGCGCTTGATCCCCAGTTGTCGAAGATTTCGAGCGACCTTGAGAGGAAGTTGTCCAGGAACATCTTCTAGTATATTCTCGTCCTCATTGTCTCCGTCTCTTTCGTCCTGGTCCTCTTCGATGACTTGTCGATTCTCTTCTAGAACTTTTTGTGCGTTTGCAACAATCATCGTGACTGCGTGGAGAAGACCCGAGATGTACGCAGTAAGCTTGACGCCGAGGATTCGATCAACCTCTGCGAGCAGAACTAGGAACCCAACTTGCTGCTTGCTAGTCATCGAAGCTGGGAGGGGTCGAACTTGCAACCCTCCATCAATAGCCATGAAATCTGCCATTTCAAATGGCTCCAGCATAAGATGAACAAGCGTCCCGAGCTCCGAGTCGTGACATTGTCGCAAGGAATTGATGAGAGCTGTCCGTCGTTCCTGCAACTTGTTCCGTCCTCGTCGTTCACGCATCATTCCGTAGAACAGTCGAATCAGAAATTCGACAAATTCTTCTCTTTCAGACGGCTGCACTGTCGATCCCAGATCAAGTCCAGTAAGGTGCTCCTTCCATTGACTATCCTCGAGCAGGCCTCGGATAGTATCCTTATGCGTAGTAAGCGCCTTGCTCTTGTATGAAAGCATACAATCGACAGCAAGGGTTTGGAGATGGCGATCGGGATGGGAGAGCAAGGAGATATACGTCGCGCGAAGTTCGTCCGCTGAGACGACCGCCCTCGGATTGTTGAACTTGGATAGAAGAGATAACCATGATGCGAGATTGTGTCCTGATGCTTTCTTGGCGCCACTTGGAGAGACGAACGAAAGGAACAGTGGGATGAGTTCGCGGTTATGTCGTTCCGCAAGCGATGAGCATCCTTCGAGGGTCTTGAGAAGTTGCTTCTCGTAGTTCTCCACGTCGATTCTCTCGGAGATGACCTGAGCCTATCCAAGGATTAGGAAGGAAGCATTAGTATTTGCGCGACTCGCCTTCACAAGAGTCATCACTTCGTCCTCTTGAATTGCGCCTTTCATCGCCTCTAGAGTTTCTTGTAGCCCAGGATTGCGCCACGTCTTCTCTTCTTCTTGCACTTCCCGATCGTCCTCGTCCTCTACAATCCATGTGGGACGATCCTGGAGCAGGGCCCCTGCAAAGATCGCCTGTATCTCTGGCCCCATGATATCCCATAACTCTTCGCTCGACCGATTCGCTACATCGATCAAGGCCTGCGAAGTCGCTTTCCACACTGGCATGAGGTTGACCTTGAACTGACCTAAATCGGCATAAGTATTTGCACAAGTAAAATGAACTCGACGTACCAACGAGCCAACGAATGCAAAGTTCTGCGGCGCCGGCAGACTGTCCGACCGGGGCTGCATTGCCCACTTTCCCCGTCTTCAGTACTCGTTCAGGGGCCCGTGTTGCAGAGATTTCAACCTCTTCGGCTTGAAGACATGCGGTCACTGCAAGGTCTTGCGACGAGTCTCGCACAACAAGGTCAGAAGCAAGAATGCGCAGGGCATTGTATCGCAACGCCCCAACGTGAGACATGACAGAAGCTTTGAGCATTTCGAAGGCATCCACAAAATTGATTGGGTTTGCACTGCGTGCTTCTGATCAGTTTCATAGGTGATGCGGGGAGGCGGAACTCACGCGTGCTTTGCTAAGCTGGCTACTCCTTCAAGTACCGGCGAGCTCCAGCTATAGTGCGTCAATGCATGCTGTAGCCATACGTCGACCTTGGAATCAGGGGGTAACTCGTCCATCTCGCCCAAGACGAGCAGGCAGGATCCAAAGAACCACGAGGCGTTGGCAGCCGTTTCCATATAGTTTTGAATTGGATTCACATCCAAAGAAACAATGTTGTCGACAATGGATGCGATGGAGGGTGCAAGAGATGGCAGCTGTGGGACGAGGGCGAGAATGTGGTGAAGCTGAATAGAGGATTTATCGTTGAGCTTCCATTCGTCCAGCAATTTCTCGCGCGCAAGATTTCTGGATCGCTTTCTTCCAAGTCGCATCTTCGAGCACTATTCGCTTACTCTCTACCAGCATGCGCAAGAGTCTCAAGGTAGCGGCTGAATGTGAGGCGATGTGCGCAACAGTAACCCTAAGGAATGTCAGAGATTACTTCAATTTCCAAAATTCGCCTACTTTTGGACCTGTGGTAGGATGAACGATCTCCAACCCTTAGACTGGTCAAGAGCCGAGAGTGCCTCTGCTACCCAGTAACCGGCCTCTACATCCTACCACGTAGCTTAGCTGTGCAATGTGGATGATACAGTGCGACTTACCTTCCAGATATGCTCCAGAGCGGAGCGACCTCGTACCCAGAGTGCAAGCTCTCCGCCTTTCAAACATGCTACGATCATGGCAGCAACATCTCTTTTCAAAGATAAGGTAAGCGGGAATGAAGACAGCTTGGAGAGCACAGATGCAAGTTGATCGGCTGTAGGCTGGTGAGTGGCCATAAGGGGTAGGAGGAGAATCCGTACTGTTTGCCATTGCTTCTGCCTGCTTACCCTTGCGAAACGCGAATATCACCAATGATATGCGAAGCAACCTCTGTGTTCGCTTTTCGTCAAATGGCTCCGCGAGGGCGTGTATGCGCGAGACAAAGATGTTCGTGATGGGTTGAAAAGACTCGACGGAGCAATAATGCATCGTTGCGGTCAACACCCGTCGCACGAGCTTGTAAATGGGCTCGAAATCGTCTGCAACGAGGGCATTCTCCAATAACAATTCGAGTAGCGGTAAAGCAGCAGTATGCAGTGTCAAAGATGTTGATCGAACGCTTATGATGTATATCCATGCGATAGTATCTGAAAGTGTGTCCAGTGAGCCAACAAGCGCGTCGGTGGCATGGCGCTTTTGTTCCGACTTGAATTTGCGCAGTGTGGTACCCCAGACTTCTGCTAGTAGTCTTCGTATGTCAGGACGACATTTTTTCATCGTTGCGCTCAATGCATCCCATGTAAAGGAGGCGAGACTGGGGGTAGGGAGAAGGAGATGCTTCAGACATGCAGAAAGAGTTTGTGTGTACGTCTCGAGTGTGGACGGTGAAAGTAGACGCGTTGCCTGTGCGAGTAGCGTATCCCAAATAGATTCAAATTTTGGGATGAGGGTTGTCCGAAGATCATGGAGGAGTTTTTGCATGAGACTGAAAAGATATGAGATCAGCATATCATTTACTCGCTGGACATTTGTACATACTCAAGTAACGGCTGCTTTGATTCGAGGTCTGCCTCTGCCATGGCTTCTATCCATAGATCCACAACAAGCTGCCAGTTGTGAAGCAGAAGAGGAAGAGATGCAGCAAGCTGTTCTGTCTTTTTTGCATACTGGAGAAAGGCAGGCGAAAGGTTTAGCTGTTTCCAATGGTCGAGCGCGAGTTGGAAGTGGGACTCGTTGTCCTGAGGTAGAATGAGCCAAAATCAATCAAAAATGAAGAGAATGAACCGATAATGGCTGGTCTGCTGCATTTTGCGCGAGTGGCGATGGTAAATGGACGTCTTTGACCTGGGCTTGGTACGAGCGGTGCTGTTTTGGATGTATTTAGCGATTATGACGCGTATTTAGAGAGTCAAATGAGCCACCTTGAATCGTTTTTGCACTCCGACTGGATCATCGGTGCTCATGGGCAGCTATTTTGGCCACCAACGTGTGACGGTGGCGAGTTCAAGTGTTGACCACCGACCATCCCCCCGCACATCGACAAGTTTCGACAGAAACCAGTGAAGAGAATTATTGGAATATTCGACGGAGATTTCCGAGCGGTGAATTCCTTGGCCCTAGTGGGAGTCTAGCCGGCGTCTCGTGCCGCCTCTTACGAATAAAGGCTCCGGACCCGCAAATTCGCGGTCACACGAGCACTATTTTGGGTAAACCCTCGTGGGGACTTGAGTGGATACTGTAATCGGTGACCGTGACCGTGACCGTCTCGGACGACGCCCAGCCTGCATCTTGGCCCCTCCCACGTCCATATAACTCTGCCTTTCGAAAGCTCGCTGATACTAGTTTATTCATTATAATGGCAGCCATTGAACGACCCCCCTCACCTCCTTCGTACTTGGATCCACCACCGGCATTTACGACAATCACCACCTCTACAAACGACGATGGTGAACTCCCAAACTACTCTAGAAACGCAGCTGCAGACGAGCGGATAATGCTCCTCGAACCCCTCGCCTCGGCCAGAGCGTCCAGCTCCATGCAGCCGGTCGACTACATTTTCACCTCTGAACGTCTAGAACTCAATATGGGCAGAAAACGCTTCCCAATCAAGGTTCCCTGCTATGGTATGGACGGCGTCGTAGAGGGAAAAGTCACTGTCAAGGATTTCAAGGCAGCAGCCAAACTCTCCGTTACCGTAAGTGCTTCTACATCCACAAGAGTCTATCCTGACAAACTTTTTATCTGCAGTTGGAAGGCGCCTGCAACACTAACGTTGTCGAGCGTGGGATGAACGTCTACAGTAGCACCAAGAAGCTCTTGTCTATGACGGAAGTTCTATGGACTCGATCAGATGGATCGGCATGCCCAGACACGCCGCAAGACTTCTCGTTTTCATTTCGCATCCCGACGAACGTGCATCCACCATTGCCGCATTCGTATGCAACCGTCCACCCCGGCTTGAATGCAGATGTCACATACTACGTTAAAGTTGACCTTTTCCGCAAAGGACTCAGGAGACACGAGCGGCAAGTCGATGCTCTTGATGTCACACGTTTCTGGCCATCTGACACTATGCCCCACCCAGACTGAAGACCATGGTCTTGTATTTGCCAAGGTCTACACCACCAGAGACTCCACAGAGGACGTCTGGGTCATACACTGAACCCCCCGCCTTGGTGCAATGGGAGACCATCCCAATCCTGCCCAGATGCACACAAGCCAAAGCCGAGCAATCCAGTCAGGACTTGTCCAACGATGCCATCAACGTCAGCCTCTTTTTTTCATTGCTCATGCTCGTACTGACGTGACCGCCTCTTTCTTTCCATTTAGCTCATTCTGCCCTTGCCCAAAGTTTACGCGTCAGCCGCTCCGATACCGTTCCAACTCGCTTTCCCCGGAAGCTCGCCGTTGCTTCCTTATGTTACAAATTCGCTTATTGTCCAATTAATCAAGTCGACCTTTATTCACGCCGGCGGGTTCATCAGTCTACGAGAGGGAATCATCGCCACGGGTGAAATTTCACGCATCGAAGACGAATCGTATCCAACACCTCCACCATCTCCGGGTTCGGACGACAAATCGTCGACCAGGGATAGCGTACTCGCACGGAGGGTATACAATGGAACGCTAAAGAGTTTCCGAGAGGGTGGTGAGACGAGCTGGAGCGTTCCAGATCATCTCGAGATACGGGTGAGTGTCTTTGAATGCTTGTACAGACGACGTTACTGACATGCCAAAGCATGCCATCCGCGTGTTCCTCAGAGCGCCCAAGTCAGAGGGCAATCTTCCTGAATACTTTATCGACCATCCTGTTCAAATGTGCACACACAATCATATTCCCAATGCGACGGATATTCACGACCCAGTCATTGGGCTCATCGCCATCTCGGGCTCTCAAGGAACGCCAACGTCTCGTGCTATGGTGTCTGGAGGTGTCTGGATCTAATTAAACCTCTATGAAGGGGTAAACGGCTCTCAGATTTCTTTTTCCCTTGGTTCTGTACTAGTACTGTATTGTTGTTACGAGTACCCTCAATATATGTATATGCTTATGGAAAAGCATTACGAAAGATCAAATATCAAGGGGGAATGCGTTCAGAAAGGACGCAAAGGTGCAAATTTATTATTCAGAATAGGGTTACAAAGAAGAAAAAGAGAAAAAAAACGCGTCAGATAGACGCGCGTCCGCTGGATGCTGGATGAACACTCGCAGTGCGTGTGAACAAGCAGGACCCAAACTTCCTCGATGCCCCCACTCGCCACCCAAGAGGGCGACGAGCGTAGCGGAGCTGGCCTCTGTCGAACGGACGCACGAAGAATCATCTACGGCGTTGAGAAATGGGGCATTTTTGTAAATGCGAGACTCGGGTCAGTTTCTACATAGAGATCCTGAACTGAGTATGTTCTAAAGATTCGTCCTATGTTTGCGACCAAACATTATATGCCCGCCACGGCTATACAGTTCTAAGCCACCGCTAAGCCACCAGATGGACTTGAAGCGGAGTTCGATTGTCTCCTATTCACCATTAAAAGTGCTCCTGGAGTTTTAAAGATCAAGAAAAGGACTGTCTTTTTTGTCACTGGTGTTCAGCATAGATCACTCTCTTTGGGAGTACACCTTGAACCTGACCAATGTCCATGGCCTCGCAGCACATATGGAATATCATCCTCGCATGTGGCTTTACTTCAACAGCAATCCACCTCTTTAATCAACGTCGCGAATCTGAAACACAGCGACTCCGTTTTGCAGCCCATATTGGCGCGTTGGAGGATGTTCTTCGCCGTCTTCGCGCGGGGGAGCGCATCAGCGACGAAGAACTGGCAAAAATACGTAGACGGGTCGGACTCGCACCAAGAATAAACCCTACAGATGTCACTTTCGTGCCAATGCAACTTTTAGAATCAACGAAGGATGCCGAGTCCAAACCAAAGATGAATGCTGAAGAAGAACTAGCCTTCGAATGGAATAAAGGCGAGTATCTTCTAGTCGTTGGACGCACACTGACGCGTGTTATAGCGCTTGACGAAGCCTCAAAGACACCTTCTGCGAGACCCTCGCTTCTGCGCGCGTTGCTTGGGATGGAAGCCGCTCAGCAAGCAGTTTCCAGTATCTCCACCACACCCTCAACTACACCTGCACCAAGTCCCGGTGTACCCTCCAAGAAACCCGTCTTTTACTAAAGGGATGGCCAATGGTCGTAACTTATTCATATATACGCCATACTATACATCTACAAGCACGTCAAAAGCCCAGCCAAACGATCGCGGACCTGCTTCTGCGTATCCTTGTCCACATCCAATTTGGTCGTTCCCTTGAACACCGACACGGGTACTCTACATCCTCCAGCATCAATGACAGCCGACTCCGTTGGGAGATGGTTCGTCGAGCACTGGTTGACGTCGTCCGTGAGCGGATTGATATCCGTGTTGATACGCGAGAGGACAAATTTATAGTCGCTGGCATTGGGACAATCTTTCGCGTCGGGAATATTGACGTTCTGTCGAATTCTGTCAGCTAATCCTGCTCATTACTGGTCTATGGATATTTGACTCACAAGGCCCACGCCAGCAGGAAGATATGGCGCGCCGGATTGAATGACGGCGTTGACTAGCTTCGTGGCTACCTGGGCGTAAACGTCTGCTACTGGATCGGCTTCAGTGTATACGTGCTGCGTGCCACCCACGCCACTAAATGCGATGGCGGGGATGCCGTAGCTGATAGCTTTTGCCGCTGCACCACTAAATCAAATGTCAATACCTATCCCTCCCACAATAGAATTTACGTACACGGTACCCGAGAACTGCGTCTTTAGGCCCAAATTATCTGCAGGCCGTCAGCATTGACGCAACGCACTGGCGGGAGAGGCGTACCTCCAACGTTGACACCCGTGACTGCAAAGTCTGGCTTTCCACCAAAGACTTTGGGGGCAAACTCTTCGATACCATACTTCATCGCCGTCGCCGGGAACGAGTTGACATAGTAAATGTTCTTGTCCTTGGGATCAGCACCAGTAGCGGGTGCACCAGCAGGTATGGTGTTGAACTCTCCAGCAGTGATGAGCGGAATGGGCGGGAACTCGATACCGCTAGAGCCAGACTTGTTGCTCGCCGGTGCAGAGATGAGTGGCTATAAATACATGAGTACAGTCAAAGGCGAGGATGAAAGTAGTTTTACATTGTATCCAGCACCTTTGAGCGTGTTGTAAAAGGTGCGAATGTTGGCCGTCGCCCACCCATCATCGTTACCAATCACAATTTTGAGACTGTCGCGGGGAAGAACCGCAGCATTTGCAACACAAGTGAGTGCGAGGAAGGAAACGAATGTGTTCATCATGAAACCCTAGCCCAAGTTAACTCCATCAGAATAAAGCCCACCGTCCGATACTGTGCATCACTCACCGTATCAATGATCGTGTTCTCCGAATCTAAACGTACGCCAAGGCCGTAGACGAATGGACCAAGGGGGGAAAAGGTTGGGTGCTACCGTTGTTCGCCATCGGCGCCGCCTTTATAACGGTGTCGTAACCGCCAAGTTTTGTGTTTTAAAGAATCAAACCTGATTCCTTTTTGTGTCCGCAGTTTTGCGATGGGCCGTGACCATGAGGTCCATGTGGGATCCCAACCGGCCACTGAGCAACGTTTGCCGCTCCGGTCGCCTCCTGCGTCCGAGCGAGCCATAACAGGCATCTGGACTTCTTCGGAACTCACACCAGCGGATAAATCTAATCAATAAATGATTGGCGACAAACGTTGGGATGGCAAGATGTAGAAGCATGACTCGCATGACGGCCTCGAATGTGCGCCGCTTTTGGGGAATATGATTCAGAGATGAAGCAATATCTACAGCCAGGCGAATGGAATTGATGCGAACAGTGTCCTTGCGATGATGCAGAAGGCGCAACCGACCGACAGCATTGAGAGTGTCCAAGCCAAGGGTTGAAGGGTGAAAGTGGACGGTTCCTTGATCTATACAGAGCCGATGGTCGTCCTTTGGTATAGTCGACATGCGAAAGGAGAGGAAATTATGACTGATCACGCATCGTCTGTCGAAGACGTCGCTCCAACTCTTCGCGTGACCAGCGTCGCGCACTTGGCGCGACATAATCGTGTGGGAGCTGCTGCTGCACCTGCCCGTATGGGCTTCCATTTGAGTAATGATCGTATGCCCCTCCCGCATCAACCTGCGAGTAATGATACGACGGTGGGAGTCGCTCGTTGTTCAGGTCCGATCGTCGCCTAGACAGAAGGATCAGAACACCCATGACGGCAGAGAGGCGTGAAATACTACGCACGTGTCATCAAATCCATGCAGACGTTGTCGGGCAAGCTGATCACCAGCGGTGAGTGTATTGTCGTCGACGCCGGCCTCTTCTTCTCCCTCTTCCAGACGTCTCAGTTCCGAGGAGCGTTCTGCCTCTTCTCGAAGGAGGGCCATTACACGGCTCAGCTTGCCAACTGTTCGTATCTTGTTCTTGATTGCCTGGCGTCTTGCCAGAATCTCTTGCGCGTTCAGTTGCTCGACCTTGGCCTCCTCTTCCTCGATCTCCTCAGTCGATACTGTGTTGAGTAGACCTTCGAACATATTTGCCACCTTTTGGGCCACAAAGGGCATTGTCCATGTAAACTAGAATGGTCAGCATCGGGTCGACATTGAGGGTTTACACATACAGCGTCCATGAAATTCGGAAGCCTATAAAATGTGAGTATTGGTTCAATGGCAGAAGTCCGACATACCAGTATGGGTGTGGCTGATGGGTAAATTGCCTGACGGTGATCTTTTTGTCGTAAATGAGCACAGCTCCTTTGTTCTGGTACGAATCGAGGTAGTTGGGGCAGCTGAATACGGTGATGATGGAAGGAAAGCCCTCGGGAGTGAGCTTGTACATCCTAAAGCCGTCCTTTTGTGCTTCGTGGGCGCGGATAATTGACAACAGTTTGTTTCTCTTGAGGAAGGTGCAGACCGCTTTATAGGTATAAAAGTAGCTGCACCCTCTGGCTGAATTTCGCACAAAGTCGTCGGCGCCATCAGGTTCAATGTTGTGCTCTGCGGGGTCGCTCCATAGGATATCGTTCATCAAGCCCTCAGTAGGAACCTCTTGGAATCGATTTATGACACGCAGATCGTCAATGGTGGTCATTTCGGGAGAGATACCACCGTGGGCGCAGAAGAATTGCTTGTTGACAACTGCTGCGAGTGGCAGCCTGTCAAAAGTGGCCATACAAACGTCGTAGAGGAGAAGCGAGTATTTCTTGACGCACTCGGCTTTGAAGGTGAAGTGCTCCGTAAGATGTCGACACTCGTGGTTGCCTCGGAGGAGGAACAACCGATCCGGGTACCAGATTTTGAGCGCAAACAGGTACAGCACACACTAAGAGACACCAAATCGGTCAATAGCGTGCTTAATAGGGCAAGAAACCCAAACCTCGATACTAAACATTCCACGATCGACGTAGTCTCCGAGGAAGAGATAACGTCCTTTTGAGACACTCCCTCCTACTTCAAAGAGCTTCATAAGGTCGTACTGTATGAATGTATCATTAGTGAATGGTGCAAAGACGGATGACGAAAGGGGAACGGGCGGCACGAGACGACGAAAACGTAGGTGCCAATAGACCGAGTATTCGCGGTCGGAGTCGAGTAGATCCACTAAATCAGACGAATGAACGGGGCTCACATATTGGCCGTGTATGTCTCCGCATACTAAAAGAGGGGCGTAAATACCGACTGATCGCGAGGCGTTGGGACGCGAAAGACGTACTGGTGATAGGAGCATCTAGATCTAGCACGTTTGGTTCTCCCGCAAAGATTTCCTTTGCTCTCTCGAGGATGTAGATGGCCTGGGACTCGTTCAACCTGCCTTCAGCATGGAAGTGACGCCGCAAGAACGCGACGTTGGGCTTGTTATTGGCATAGAAGAACTGCTCGTCTGTTGGTCTTGTACGTTCGGGCTTGCGAACCTATGAAACATGTGCGTAGAATGTTAGCCCGTGCAATCCCTCTCCAGATGAACAACCGACGTCGATAAGTCTGCCTTGTAGCATTTCTGGATTCGGTGCATAATGACGAACAATCTCGTCAGCTACGTTGGCTAGACTCATGATTTTTGGATGATATTCGCGACGAAGTGTTGCGTCGTCGGCTTATTGACGTCCCTAGATGGGAGTTGGAGGGTCCAAGTGTTCACGTCGTGCGCCCATCCAACATGGGTCCCAAATTCACGAGCTCTAGAGTTGCCTGGAGCACATATTCATCGATCAATCGCCTTTAATTGGCCAGCTTCACAGCTCGACTCGTTGGTTTACGGTCTCACCATCGCGCTTTCTGGCGTTGGAAACCTAAGACGAAATTTGCCTGGATTTTGAGGAGAGTAAAGCAGTAACTGTTTGTGAGCGTAGGGAAAGAGCTGTAGAGGCTCGAAATATGTACGCCACTTGACCATCGGGTTTTCAACGGCCCCGCTCAAGTGATTGTAAAGGTTCACATTGAGATGACTATTATTATCCACACTCTATTTCTGGTCCTTCGAGCCGCAAACACGAATGCCACACGAGGCACACTTGGTCTTCCCCACCAAGCCCTCTGGCGAGCTACAGGCCCGAAACTGTGAAAAATGAGAGAAGAATGTGTATTAATCCTTGGTATAGCGTCGAGGCATGCCTATGAGTGCGACAGACGAGCACGGAGGATCTCGACGCCTGCTTTTACTCCATCAATCACCACGACCTTTTCAGGCATGTCTTTCTCGTTGACCGCTTCACTAACGATCACATCCAGACCGCTCATCCCAGCACAACCAAGGCAAATCGCCTTTGCCCCTTTGGCTACGAGCTCCTTTGCAGCTTCAGCCATTAACGTTTTGGGGTCCTTTGATTCATCGTGGCACTCTAATACTCCTAACCCAGTACCGACGACACCAGCGAGACAGTCTGGTTCTGCCTCGCCATCAATTTCGTCGAGCACCCGGAGCGCACCGTCCGTCAAGAGTGGTTCCCATTGCTTTCCAGTCGTGACTATGCCAAACTTTTCTCCAGGCTTGATGTGCTTCACGGCGCTAATCACCGACGCATCCAGGATCCCCAAGACGTGAAAGTCTGGTCGATCAATCTCTTTTTGCAGCATCTGCGCAAGAGGGTGGTCCGAATAGCATGCTACCAGCACTCCTGACGGTGGCTCTGGCTTGTTCATGCGGTCGATGATCTCTGGCATGCACGCCACAGCACTTTTCATCGCATCTTCCTCGTCGTCGATCGTCTTGGGACTCGAAGAAGGCCCAGTCATAAACTCTAGTCCTCCCTCATCTGGCCCGAATAACGACTTTACGTTGTCCGTGATCGATTGACTCGAGTTTGGGTTGACGACGAGGATCTTCCAACCGTGTAAGCAAGAATAAAACTTCAGAGTCGCATTCTTGCCATAATAAAAATGACTGGACTGTGCAGACAGTATCAATGCTGGCCAATGTTATGGAGGGAGAGTGACAAGTACAGGAAAACAAATACTGTGCACGACTACATAAAACTTAGGATCAATAAACGTAATAAATCCTCCCCATCCCAACTGTCTACTTAAACGCATGCGTCGCTCATGCTACGTCTTCTCCGACCTCGTAAACCCCCGCCGTCGAACCGTAGACCTTGCGCTCCCATCTACGTCGCATCTCATGCAGCGTAAACGATATAGCTGCCAGAACTAGGAGCGTAGACAAGTCTCGGGCTCGAAGCGCCTCTGTCTGGAACACAGTTTGCATAAACGGCACGTATATCAGCGTCAGTTGCACCACGAATGAGGTTGTGACAGTGATGAGGAGCATTCGGTTCTGGAAGATACCACAGCCGAGCCCACGGTTCTGGAGTGCCGAAACGAGATCAAGGAAGACGAAGCTAGTAAAGGTCTAGAGCCAAGTCAGAATCATACAAAGGCTTGTGAAAAAATAGCCTTCACCATCGTTTGGTCCCTTCCGGACATGCTTCCGTCACTGAGTTCGTGGAGGTAGACGAACAATGTGCCCAGCACGATCATAGATGCCGAGAACAAGACGCGTCCGTATATCCTTTGACTCAGAATCGACGCATCTTTGCTCCTCGGCGGCTTTCGCATCACTGACGGGTCCGCGGGATCAACACCGAGCGATTGACTGGGGGGTCCTGCAATAGATTAGGTCCTGGATCTTTCCTGTGAGAAATCAAACTTACCGTCCATAAGTATATTAATAAATAAGATTTGCATTGCATTGAGTGGATTGCTGAGCTTGAAGACGGTACTGAGTGTGATTAAGGTGAGAGCTGCCACGGCGGTACTGAGCTGGAAGGAGATGAAGTTTTGAATGTTGTGGAAGATTGATTTGCCCTCTTCAACCGCCTTGAGAATGGTCGCAAAGTTGTCGTCGACTAGAATAACATCCGCCGCTTCCTTCGCGACATCTGTGCCGCTCTTGCCCATGGAAATACCAATATCCGCCATCTTTAATGCGGGCGCATCATTTACTAGAATCATTTAGCTCCAAAATATTAGCGTGTGATAAAGTGACCAACCTCCGTCACCTGTCATGCCAACCACTTCGCCTTTTCCTTGTAATGCCTCGACGATGAGCATCTTGTGCCGTGGTGTCGTCCTTGCAAATACACAGACTCCAGAGGATATCCTTCGAGCCACATCTCCAGCATTCATCCCATCCAAATCCTTGCCCGTCAAGCAACTTCCCTTGCCGGACGGATGAACCTTGAGCCCAAGTTCCTTTGCGATTGACAGTGCCGTGCTCTCCGCATCACCCGTAATCATGATGACCTTGACACCACCGAGGTGAAGCTGGTTGATCGCTTCGGACACGCCCGGGCGCGGTGGATCGTGCATAGCCTGGAAGCCCACAAAGACGAGGTTGTTCATGGACGCTGTGGAGATGGCTGGATTTTCGGCGTTGAGAGTTCCATGTGCATATGCCATTGCGATGACACGAAGACCTCGAGATGCTGATGCCGTGGCACGTGCGACAATATTCGCCCGCGTCGCGTTGTCCATACCGGGCGTCGATTCGTCAGAAATGAAATAGAACCGACATCTGTCGAGGATGGCTTCGATCGCGCCCTTGAAATATACGACTGATCGAGTTTCACCCTCGTGAGTGCCAGAGATGGCCATGTACTTGTTCTCCGAATTGAACGGAAGTTCGACTGCGCGGTTAAACGTCTAGAAGTCAGATCAGAATGATGATGAGAACGGCGGGTGGAATCAGATACGCACGGGTCTGGCGTCGGTCAATCCAAAGGTCGACACAACTTCCAAGAGAGCTACGTCTGTGGACTGACCCACGGTGACATTTTCGTTATTCTTGAAGGCGTTGTTACAAATATTTCCAATTGTGATCGTCCGCCTGAGAGCCTCGGATATTCTACCGTGATGATTCAGACCAACTTGGAGCTGCTTGAGCTCATCAACGGTGTACAGCTCAGTGACAGTGAGCTCATTCTTTGTGAGAGTTCCCGTCTTGTCGGAGCAGATCACGCTCACACAACCCAACGCCTCGACGCTGGGTAATTTCTTGACAATCGCTTTTTTCCTGGACATTCGAAGTACTCCCAGGGCGAGAGTAACGGTAGTCACAATGGGTAAACCTTCTGGGATAGCGGCTACAGCCAAGGAGACTAGGACAATAGATTAGTATATTGTACAACCCCAGCGGGGAGTGCTTGTACTCACCACCTATGGTGAACATCTCAAGCCAACCACGACTCTGAATCACTCCTATGAGACAAATGACTCCGATGATCCCAAAGGAGATGAAGCTCAGCTTCTGAGCAAGTTCGTCCATGGACAATTGAAGAGGAGTCTTCTTCTCCTCTACGTCCTGCATCATGGAAAAGATGACACCAAATTCAGTCTGAGTCCCTGTGGCGATGACGATACCCGAACCACGACCATTGCGGACGAGTGTACCCATAAACGCGATGGAGTTTCGTTCGGCCAAGGGAACAACACCTGGTGGACAGGGATTTGACGTCTTGGACGATGGCACAGTTTCTCCTGTCAGGCTACTTTCGTCAATCTCCAACGCTGTGGCTTGGATGATCCGTAGGTCTGCCGGGATACGATCTCCTACACCAAATGTCACCAAGTCACCGGGAAGGAGTTCATTGGCGAGCGTATGATTTTGTCTTCCGTCTCGGATCAAGTGGCAATGGTGTGGGACGAGTTTATTCAGAGCTTCGAGGGATTTCTCCGACCGCTGTTCTTGAACAAAGCCGACAGTGAGTACGATGAGGATAGCGACGGTAATCGAGACGGCGTCGTCAATGTTGCCCATGATGGCGCTGACGAGCGCGCTCCCCAACAAGAGGAGATTGAGTGGCGACTCGTAGATGGTTTTAACAAATTTGATAACGAGTGACTCTGGAGCATCGACAGCAAATTCGTTGTATCCGAACTCTTCCCGCAACGAGTGGACAGCAGCAGGCGGTAGGCCGTGCTGAGCAGAGGTTTGAAAGTGCGCGACAGTGTCCTAGGTTCTCCAGAATCAGCACAATCTTATAGCGCCACCATGGTTCACTGACCTCTATTGACCAAGAGGCAAATTGAGCCGACTTGCCTTCCTTTGGTGGTTCAGACTCCTTTTGTCCAGCCTCTGTCCAACCATTTTCCATGAGTCCTTCTCTGCTTTCTCCCCTCCATTCATCCCACGCGCGCTGAGCGCGGTTGAGTAAATTTGTAAATCCATCGGCTAGAAAGTCTGGATGGATGGGTGTCGCAGCATGACCAGTGGAATCTACATGATGTCTCCTGAGTGTTGTAGAGTATGCAAAGTGGGCTTGCGCATCCGCATGCGGAGTCGGTTCTGGTGGATGACCTGGAGCATTTGGGTCGCTCGAGAAGCCTGAAAAGTAGGCTGTGGCGGGTGGAGAAGGCTGTCTAATGGGTGCATAATGATGATTATTTGTCGATGTCATCCCTGGGCGCACGTAAATGCGTCTAGGTGGGCGCGACGAGGTCGAGACGGCTTCAGGCAAGTGATCACGGCTTGTGCTGCGGCTATCGTGGAGTTCAAGCGACGCTCGTTTCTTGTCAGGGAACATTTGATCCCAAGGAATGGCTAGTTACTGTTCCTTCGGTGCGTCGTATTTCTCCGCTGAGCTGGCAGGGATTGAGATGAGCTCTTTTTTCCCCGTGCAAAGGGTTCAAATTCACTGGGTTTACCAGCTCTGTTGTATGGCTCGATAGCGGTGGCTGGATGGATTAATTGGTGTTTGTGTACAAGTTTAACATGGACTTTGCTCCTCGTCACCATCCCATCCGGACGTCCTCCAATTTATCAGTCTGTTCACGCTTCTAAACTAGTTTATCGACGGTTTATGTACACAGCAAATGCTCATTGGGCTCGAACGGCCGGCACGTTGGTCCAAATGTCCATCCAGACGCCGCGCCCAGTGTCAGCAACGACTTAATAGGGACAAATGATGTGTTAAATTGAATGTGAGAACGTATTCAGATGTTGCACAGCGCTGCTGTGAACAAAGTCTGAGCGCCTCTCACGCCTCAGCCGACGGACATCGGGCTCCCAGCGATTCGCAAAGCAAATATACATAGTTGCTACCGACCATTACTTCTCTGCTGGACGAGCGAGCCTGCTAGCTGCTCCAGGTCGAGGACAGCACGCAGCTCCTCCTCAGCTTGCTCTATGTCTCCGTATAATGCTCAGAGACGAGCACCGCAAGCCTCAGGAACACCTACCGCTAGTCCATCCCTTATATCCACAACTACCACAACATCGTCGAGCAGAAGGTAAGTTCACGAAAGACAAGAGTGAACTCGCTCGCTGACTTACTAGTTCTACCTGGGATACTCGAGCTGGCACCCCCGTGCTCAGTACAGCTGCCCCACGACCGTCTGCTTCAGCGACCAGTTCTCATTCCGGAGGGTATGTATTTTCCTTCCTTTGACGTATTTACTTACATCTCTGTATCAGCCTTCTTTCCTCCAAGATTGGGGTGGCCTCTCTATGCGCCGGCATCGCCGTAGCATGTCTACTCCTCGCTGGATTCCTTGTCTACAAAGTTAGGTCGAAGCAGATCAAAATAGAACAAGCCAGGTCTCAGCGGTCTGCCTCTGTTGCCGTCTCGACCGCGTCTCGATCGACCAAAGCCCCTCCGAGTCCCTTCCACCTCAAGTCGCGAACTCATCAACTGAATCGAGATGAAACGATTCATTCTAATAGCTCAAGACCATCGAATCATCTGTCTACAGTCGACACGACCTCTCGGGCAGGAACTTCGCAAGGCTATCCACCTCTCTCGAACCCTTCCGATTCGCGCTCAACCTCGCCGTATAACCTGTCGCTCCTGCAGCGTATGTCTTCCAGTGTTTCAGCCGTAGGCACAAACTCGCGAATCGGCATGCGGGAAGACGTCGGGTTGTTAAGCCGTAACACCTCGACGCAATCTCGTGGATTTCAGGAGCGGCCTTCTTCATTTGGGACTGGCACAGAGTCCAGGATATCTGTGGGTGCCTCGAGTGCATATGGCTCCCGAACGCACTTGATACAGCCAAGCTCTGCAATTTCCGCGCCTGCGCCTGCGCCCTCAATTTCAACAGTCGCCACCGTCCACGAGCGGAGACCGCTGCCCGTTCCTCCTCACCCTCCTCCAGCGTACGATACCATTCACCAACATCCTACCAACGGCCTCTCCTCGATACAGCCTCTCAAGGACTCTGACATTTTAGAGAAAAAGCCTCTGGATCTTCAACCCGAGGTGAATCGCACAGCTACCATGCGAACGAGCTCAACAAGCTCCGCGCCACGCCAAGATTATCCCTATGTTTTCGACACTGAAACAGGAGCACTTGTCTCGTCGTCGGTGGGACCGATTACTGGCGCGCTCTCACGGCAAGCATCGCATAGCACGACGCAAACAGTGTCGTCACCTCGTCCAGAGGCCCTTGTTCGCGCCTCGATCAACTCACAGGCTCCCATTTCACCTTCCACTCCATACCCTTTGCACCGCCGAGCCATGAGTGCTGACCAGGATCCGTTCACCAATGCTCAGTATGAACTACCTGCATGGTTGAACGAGGATCCATTCCCCGCAACCAGTCTACGACACCATACGAGCCAGTATTCACTCTACGGAGGACCAGCAAGAAGTGTGGCAGCCTCTTCACGTGTTCTACCTTCTGAATCCTCCATCCGCTCAATTTCACCAGATCTCGATAATGCCTCCGTCTCTCATCTCGCACCTCCTCGCTCACGCTCAGTGGGCACATCGCTCCGTCCATTCTCAATTTCGGGATCCGTGCACTCGCAGGCTCCAACGCAACTTGTTGAGGGTGAGGGGCCACAAGTGGAGGAAATGTTAATCATGCAGGGAGCCGAGCGTCCTGGATGGGCTCAGTCAAACCCCTCGTTTGCCCGCTCGCTCTCGATGAACCGTCGTCAGTTTATGGGCGATCACTTTGTCGATGTCGAGGTTCATCCCTCCGCAGTCAGTGGGACGAGCATCGCTGGGGCCGGGGTTGGGTCCCGTGGTTCGTTGGACACTCAGAGATATACGAATTTCCTTTCCATCACCCCTCTTACAGGGAGCACACCCAATCTCTCTCGGGCGTTCAGCGTTGGTTCGCAGAGACGCGAGAGCAATAATATCATCAATGGCCTTTTGCGAGGAAGGACTGTGTCTGCTGTTGCGCAGTCGTGGCAGCGTGCCACGATCAACCGCTCGACACCGACATTGGTCGGCGCACCAATCCGACACCATGAATCAACTGCAACCTCGGGCTACGAGGCAACTGTATGGCCAGACAGTGCCTCTTTCCCTGCGAGTGCGCGGTTGAATCACCTGCCACTACCCACTACTCAGGTCGCTGGCGTCTCAGGCTCGTCACAGGCTCTACCAGCCGACGTGGAGTCCATCCGCAGTGTGTCGCCTGAAGTAGGTTGGATTGGTCTACCAGCAGACAACGAAGCCAACCATCCCCCTGAACCGCACCGTCCAGAGCCCGTACATCTTGCAGACACTTCGGACCGACGTGTTTCGCGCATTAGCATTGGTGAAGAGGCACTTCTCTGGAGCCAAATGACCTCGGTAATGGAGGCTCAGAACGAACAACCTTCTGTAGCTTCAAAACCGTCATGAAAGTGCATTCGTTCATTCCCTTGACCCTCCAGATTCATCAATATTGCGCTGTAAATCTCATTATCCCATACACTCCTTGTGCACCAATCGCATTTTGCATGTTCCCAATACCACCTTTATAACTGTGCACTATCCCCTCATTTTGTTTGCCCGTAATCACTTGCCAACTCTCCTTTCCGGCTTTCTCCGTTGCACGTTGAAGTCGAGTAATTAGCTGTATTCCAATCAATTTAGGGACATTTTTGTGACATTTCACTCTGAGCGACCGAGACTGTTGGCCAGCCTTTGGAACTTGAACTCTGCCTCGACTGGCGAGTTGCCCATCTGCGATGATATCCAGGTTTACTCGCTCCTTTATAGTCTCGTGCTTTGCTCTACTCCTCATCGGCTCGCTATTCTTCCTGAATCCTCCTATCCGTGTGTACAAGGATGCCATCAC
Organism: Serendipita indica DSM 11827; assembly: GCA_910890315.1. NCBI lineage: Eukaryota > Fungi > Basidiomycota > Agaricomycetes > Sebacinales > Serendipitaceae > Serendipita > Serendipita indica. The sequence continues at coordinate 249,050 of CAJVGD010000012.1, read as the reverse complement.
GAATGAATGGTTCTCCAACGACGGGGTCGAGCCGTATCATCCACCCAAAGACTCTAAAGAGCAGAACTCGCATATTGGAAGCGTGATTATGGGGAAGCTGGGGAACGAAACCGCAAAGTAAGCTATTTCTTGGTGTTGCGACGTGGAACTCACAGAAAATTCAGGGCACAATTGGGACGAGCGACATGGAAACTCTTGTAAGCATTTCACTTGTTGACTTTGACTCTCTCTTTTGACTATATTTGATAGGCACACTATGACCCTGCGATATCCAGAGGTATGTAAAAGGCCGCGTTTAAGGGAATGGCTACAGATACTTGTTAGAAACCAACGGAGGATGAAAGAGAGGCACTAAAGTCCTACTTTTATCTCAGTTCGCGATTATACCCCTGTGGAGAGTGTGCGGCCGAATTCCAGCTTCTCTTAAAGGAGAATCCACCACAGGTATGTATTTCGGACTGCCTGCACCTTTCTAAATTGTCCACCCTAGACGTCTTCACGCAAAGCAGCGTCCCTCTGGCTCTGCCATGTGCACAATCTCGTGAACAAGCGGTTGGGTAAGGACATATTTGATTGCAACACCTTGGGGGATACATATGACTGTGGGTGTGGTGATGATCCGGTAGAAGAGAAGAAAAAAGTCCCACCGGTCGACTTGGACGGGAAGCCATTGATCAAAGGGGGATGAGTTTCGCGGTCGCTGGGTCATATCTATTCACTGTATATATCATATTTTTGATTACAATCTTTGGATTCTCTGGTCTCATGTGGCAAGTGAACCGGCTCCCGACGTGCAATGGACAAAGCCGTCGTCACGACAAATATCTATCGAGACTTTGCTCAGAGTGTCGAAAAGTTTCAAAAGCATCGGGGGAATCCAGAGACACTCGTGTCTGCTCATGGTTTGGCCGCAACATTCAAGGAGATTTGCACAAGACGGTATGACACGCTCCATCATCCTTTAGAGACACGTATTCTGAATCTTTATGATATATTCTCAGTGCGACGCGTCAGCTTGCGGATCAGCGACTGACGGATGAGGATCGAAAGATGTTGAGACTAGAGGCGAATACATGGGACCTCCTTCAACGCGTTTACGAGTCGGTATCATCTCTTAGAGTAGACTTGAAGACGTTTGCTGAACACTCTTTTTCCCAGACATCGCAGAAAACCGCAAAGCGAGGGTCGAACAGCACAAGAATTGCTCAAGGCCAATCCATATGTGCCCATCGACGCGTTGTATCGAGCTTGGCTTAGCTATTCTCCTCGACTTGCCGAGTTGTGCGAGGTTCGAAAGTGGCTGGAAGCTACGTATCGTCTTAAAGAACCGCCGCCGCTTTCAAGCGAATACTGGAAGTTTACGCGAATGGACTTGAAGCAAAAGAAAAGACAAGGGCAGACAGAACGCACAGGATACGTCCGTACACTTGACCCGGATGCAGTCAATCGAATTGGGGACTCGGGAGTGCTCAACGCGGACGATGCACTAGAAGAAAAGCAGTTTATCGTCTCTTTATTCCAGTATATACGTGCAGGAAAGATTGAGGACGCCGCGGCTCTCAGTCAACGGACCGCTCGACCATGGAGAGCAGCCGTCATCAGAGGGTCCCACCACCTCAGATGGGAAGCACTGAATGATCCCCATACAGACTCGGGACTCAACTCTCAGGAGGATGTGTGGTCTGGAAATCGTCGCTGGCTCCTCTGGAGACAGACATGTGCACGGGCAGCGATGAGCGTAAGCGTTTCACCTCTACGATAGAGAACCGTCTGAAATTACTCCACAGACTGCTCTCTCTACGGTAGACAAGGCATTGCATGCCGCCATTTCTCCATCTGTGCAAACCCTTCCGGCTGTACTACCCCTCTGCAATTCATGGGAGGATCGTCTTTGGGCACGACTCTCCGCTCTGATTGGTGACAGAATAGAGGCAAGACTGCAAGAAACCGCAGGCGCGTTCTGGAATCGCGGGACACTGCTTGACAGACTTGTGCTTCTGGATCAGCTAGAGGGCGACACCAAACCGGTCGCCGGACATGATTCTGACTGGGAGGCGGTAATTGCACATCAATTAGAAGAGCTCACAGAGGAGGCGGTTGACACCAAGTATGTCTTTGTACCTGCGCCGGTAAATTTCTAACATATGTTCAGTCTTCCTATGGAGGATTTCTTGCGACGCTCACAACTGAGCATTATCCGTCGACAAATGCAGCCGCTTTTGGCCGAGGTAGAGGATACATTCAAGCACCCAGACGAGCCGTTGCCTGCGTCCTCCATTCGATTCTTTGCCCATGTTTGGCTTTTTCTCAACATGATCAATGTCTCAAATGAACTCACACAATCGACAACGATCATTGAGAAGTATATCGAGATTCTCCAGGTATGACAAGTATGATTACCAAATACCCGCTGACATTGTCTCCAGAAATCTGGCGAGCGTGATATCGTCGCCTTGTATACATCATTCCTCGGACACGCTGCGATCAAGAAATATGCAGATTTCCTGGCTGCCCTTCCTCTGAAAACTCCGCGGGCCGAGCTCGAACGTGGATTGCGTAGCGCTGCTTCATACCACCTGAACGTTCGACTAGTCGCCCAAGAGGCGGCAAAGCTGTCCCGAGACCGAGCTGCAAAAGTAAGAACACGGATTTTTATGTCTTTGGCTGACCCTAGTGCCAGCTTTTCCCTGCAGAGCCGGTTACCTTGCCCACATTACCAGAGTTTGGTGGAGATGAACCCCTTACAGAAGGCGAACAGCATATCATTCGGTCCCTTGGGTGGCTACGATTCCACCCCGTGACAAAAGACCTTATCCTCAAACAGTCGAACGAGGACACCCGATGGCTACTGTGTCGTGGACGTGTCAAAGCCGCCATACAGCTATCTGTAGATCTTCCAGAGACCATCATCTCGGTCTCGGGAGACCCATCTCAGGAGACGGAGTACATGCTCTATCGAAAGCTATTCTCTCTCTGGGATCAGTTCATTATCGTACAAAAATTAATCAGTTCAGAGCCCAGAGGCATGCTGGACGGGGATGGTTGGGGTCATTGGAAGCGTCGAGTCAAGGTTTGGCAGCTAACAAATACAAGAAGCAACGCTCATTCAACAACAGGAAGGTTTTGAACAATTGTTCGAGACTGCAACTAGTGTCATGACCGCAAACTGGGGTATTGACAGTATGGATGATGTCGACCAGCACGGGTTGACGGAGGATGGTTGGTGAGATCGATAGCCAGGAAATTGTCTTGACCCTTTTCCCGTCAGCCGATGTTGTCCGTCTGAAAGAACTTCAGCGGATCAGGAAAACGTTTATCCCAGAGCTTGCAATGAGGCTGACAAGACAGCTCATCGACGCCCGTATCTACGTTCCAAAGTATGTTCCATGTTCTTATATTAGAATTGAGGGGTTAATTCCGAGCAGCGCGATTACGATGGTCACCCAATTGGCCAATCTTGTCGCGGACGGAAAGGACAAACTTCATCTGGACTTTGTTTATGGTGGAAATAATCGAATAGCGGAATACCTGCTTCTCGTCCGTGAGGCGATATTGGTCGGAATGGAAAACGGGAGTTCTGATCCTCTGCTGCCAGCACTCTAAGGTATGTAGCCGCGCTTTCTGCTGGCTGTTGGCGGTGCTTATTCTCCAGTTAGTATACGTTATCTTTTCTGGAATTCAAAAGAACCTCGCTTCCGTGCCCGTCACGGCGATACGAGTGAGTCAGAAACAGCCGGTTGGCTTGTGCAACGCAATGAAAGTGCGTTCTAGCTCATCGCCGGGTTGTTTCAGCTGGCCCTGGCATTGGTGAAACGGCGATCGGGACAGAGACTGGCGGTCAAAATTGTGACGAATAATGAGGAAAGAATGTTGATTTGCCACTCTTGAGCCCATATTGAGGCGCTGTGAAAGCTGTGACTCGGACCGCGTCTGCGGGAGCTCTGGCGCTCGCGGAATATAAATGCGCACTTTGTCCTCAACTCCGTCGTATCACATCCTGACCCCTTCCTCATTCGCGGCTCTGAAGAGTCTACTCTGCTCTATATTGTCACACATTATCTAGAACAACCCTCCGCTCTCGTAGCATGGACTTTGCAAAGTCGTTGCTGCAGCCCCTTTCGAGCAGCGCCGTTGGCTCAGGCGTGCTCGATGCAACAAAGCTCGTCATACTTGGAGGAACAGTTGAGACCGCTCGTGAGTTTAGAATCCGCCCCAAAAGCTTGGTTGCAGCACTTGACGCGTCGTCCCAGGCAGGGCTGCATCGTCGGGCTGGAACTCGTTTGTCAGCTCGTTCTATTTGACCGCACATTTTTGTGAAGATGACTATGTGAGCTCATCAAGCTTGTCGCGGCTGCTGCGTTCCTGCCCGCTTACTGACCGTGTGTGTCTGTTCCCCACAGCCATACGACTGGCTGCTCAATTGGCTCAGTAAACAGTACGTCATATTCTCTTAAATTATCTATATTTTGACCGACGCATCGCTTCTCAGACCGGCCTGGAGCCGCTCACGGGAGTTCGAGGCGACAGTAAGTTTACAGGTAGTCAACGCTCGTGTGTCTGATGGGTATAGACGTCAACTGTGACTGCAACTGGACGTTCCAGTCAACGCACTGCTGGTGATGAGGTGGAAGAGGACATCGAAGATGTTATCGAGGAGGATGACGGACGCCCCCGGCTCAAGGTCCATTTCCAACCAACTCTCGGTAAGTACCGGAAGTGACTTGCCAAGTCGGTCTGATTCCCCGCAGATACTACCCACACCATCTATTACAAGGGGCATCTCCTCCGCATTCGCCGATCAAAGAAGACGGATGGAAGCGAATTGTCAATGCTCACCATCTCGGTTGTTGCTCGCTCGAATGCGATCCTCAAGCAGCTCGTCCTCCAGGCGAAGCGAGAGGTGAGCCACATGACTTGCACGCCACATCCGCGTTCTCATCCGTCCCCAGTACGAACAAGAGTGTGTCGATAGAGTGCAGATCTACGTCAGTGAACACTGCTTCTACGTAATGCAATACTTATCTATCGATAGTTCGCTGATCAGCACGGCTCGTGGCGATGGTCAGACAGCAGTACGTTGATGCCCGGGGTGTGTTGGTTGAATCACTTACCCTTTTTTTCTAGGACACAAGCGACCGCTCTCTTCAATTGTCCTCAACCCTGGGGTGATAGAGATGCTTGTGGCGGATGCAAAGGACTTCCTTCGCAGCGAGAGATGGTACGCGAGCCGCGGTATTCCCTACCGTCGCGGTTATCTTTTACACGGCACACCGGGAGCCGGAAAAAGCAGTCTTATCCACGCTCTCGCCGGTGAATTGGCGCTTGACGTTTACATCGTGTCGCTGTCCGCCAGCTGGATCAACGATGCGTCGTTGACTTCACTTTTGGGTCGCATTCCCGCCCGCTCCATACTACTCTTGGAGGACATTGATGCGGCATTTACCCGTTCGACCTCGCGCGATAAGGAATCTACTGGCGCTCCGTCCGCAACCAAGGAGACCAAGGACGCCGCAGGCCCAGAGACCAAGAAGGAGGCAGAAAAGGACGACTCGAAGCTGAGCCTGAGTGGCCTACTCAACGCATTGGATGGCATGCAAGCGAGCGAAGCACGCCTCCTCTTCTGCACAACCAACCATCTGGAGCGACTTGATCCTGCACTCTCCCGGTACGTATTTGGATTTTTTTTTTCAGTGATGACCTTGGCTCATTGCCACAGTCCCGGTCGTATGGATGTCTGGATTGAGTTCCGCAACGCGTCCAAATTCCAAGCTGAAGGCTTATTCCGCAACTTTTTCCCAGTTGCGGAGGAGTTTGAGGCGGAGAGTACGCCTTCGTCTTCTCTCTTCTCGAGCTACAACTCTTCGACTGCTGCAACACCTCCAACTGCTCCTACGACTCCTGCCCCTTCCACCCCTTCAACATCGGCAACTCCATCGGCAGATGCAGCCCCGCAGTCGCTCAAGGATGCTCTTCCAACCCTTGAAAGTGCTTCTTCTCTCGGTACGACCCTCCTGGATGCTGCTCGCCTGTCCGAATTGGCCAAGGCATTTGCGGAGGCAGTACCAAACGAGGAATTCTCGGTTGCAGAGCTGCAAGGATGTGAGTAGAGACCCATAAACATGTCACACGTGACTTATCACCCATTCAATAGTCTTGTTGAAGCACAAGTCGCGTCCAGAGGAGGCTGTGCGACAAGTCGGCCAATGGGTTATCAAAGAGCGTGAACTCCGTGAACGCTTGGCAAGGGAACGCGAAGAAAAGGAAGAAAAAGAGCGCGTCGCCAAAGAGAAGCGCCGCAAGGAGCGCGAAGAAAAGGCTCGCAAGGAAAAAGAGGAAGCAGAAGAGAAAGCGCGCAAGGAGAGAGAGGAAAAGGAGAAGAAGGAAAAAGAAGAAGCCGAAGAAAAAGCTCGCAAGGAAGCGGCCGAGAAGGTGAGCCACCACGGGTTGTCAGAGGTCAGGGCTGACCGATTTACAGGAGAAAGTGTCGCCTCCTGCGTCGAGTGAGAGCGAGGCCGCGGCTGCTAAACCTAAGGACGACTGACTCCTTATCCCGACCTCCCAGGTCGAGCCCTTTGAGATGGTCGAGGTTCCCGTCGAAGAAACGGTTGTGGTCGAACTGGTGCCATCGACGGGTCAAGAGAACCGCATTATCCTTCGTCCTCGCAACCTCGCCCTTGTTCAACATGTACCGATGGACCTCGTCCTGACCGCGGTGCTATATAAATGGTTAGAGTTTCTGTATCTGCGTTTGTATCCCTTTGGGCATCTCATTTAACACCAAAACCCTCATGCTGCATCATCTTGCTCACACACACCCCGAACACTTGCATCGCATCTCGTCGTTTCACATCATTCATGCCTGTTCATAGTCGCATCAAATAAACGCTGTCATTGCTCATCAAAGTCCCAATGGTGAATGACTGTAATCTATATACCGAATGAATTGAAAGGCGAGAGGCGGAACGTTTCGCACTGGAGATTGTCTATCTAATAGCTGTTGAGGACCCGCATTGCGAGTTCAAAGCCGACAAAAGTGGCACCGTTCGCAAAGGGTGATCGAATGAGCGTCGGGATGAGACCTTTTCGGAAGCCACTGATACCCTCGTTCGCGATGACTTTGCGTACACAATCGAATGTCGAGGTGTATTTCTGTCCAGTAGCCGGCGTGAACCCGTCAGTCTGCATTCGGCTCTTGATCACGTCGCAAGGGTAAATTGTGAACCAGAGCTGGTGGCAATGTTAATCCATAACTTTTAAGAGACGCTTGAGGCGTACCGCGTATCCAGCAATTGCACCGTAGAGAATGGTGTGCGACGCAGCAATCTCCTCTCGTCGGATTCCCTTCGCCGCCATCTCACGTTGCATGAGCAGCTCGTATGCAAGGAAATACGATGCATATCCAGGTCCTTCACGCCACAATGTCGCCACCTGTCCTTTGTACAACCCAGCAATGCCCTTTTCAGCCCAAATCTTCTTGATGGCGTCCATTGGGCCATTGTATAGCGGCTTTGTGGCGGACTGTGTCTGTAATCCTACCAGATATGTGTTTGGTAACGAGAATTGTCAAGCGGTGACGAAACATACGGATACGGATATGCTCAACAGGACCCGAGACAACACTATTGGCGATACCAGCACTGGCACCCGCAATAATGAGCTGTGTCGGGTTGAAAGTTTTCCCTTCTGGACCTCCTGTCCCCGCACGGAGATTCTGGGCTTGGAAAATACGCTTCATATACTCCAGCGCGCCGAATTGGATCGAAACGCATGCACCAATGCCCACCAGGGGACTCAAAGTGCCCTATTATACCGATTAATACAAACAACTACACGCAAAGGTGCGTTTCTACCTTGTAAAACGCAAGCGGACCCTCATTTTTCAAAATCCCGCCCGCACACTGCATCATGCCCGAATACGTTCCAGGAGGAGCCGTCTGCATTCGAACCTGATAATATCCGTCTTAGAAAGGATGCCAGACGCGATCAAGACAGGCTCGAGTTACCTTGACAATGTCAAACGGTTGACCTAGACAAAATACTGATCAGAGCTCGAGTCACCTGGCATTGCTGGTTGGCGGACCTATAAAGACCTGGAGCACGCCTCCTGCAGATCCAGCCAGGAGATCCTTTGCAGTACTCCGTTTTCGGCTCTCTACCGTGGACGGGGACGCCGTGCCGTCCATTGCAAGTGATGGTCGAGGTTGAGGTTGAAGTCAAACAAATCGTCGGCCGAGCTGGAGAAACATGTAGGGGGGTGGTATTACAGCGAAAATAATTATGACAACACTAGGACAGCTATGGTGTATATACATGGTTTCAATGTCCATAGTAGGTTAAACAAGATCGCATGACTGGATAGCGCTGCCCAAAATAGTGTCTTGAACTGCATGTTGTGAGCAAAATCGATACAAAGAAAGTACGAAAGGTCACCTTGGACGATGATACGGGAAGTAGCCTCGATATCGAGGACCGACGTGGGGAACACGCGCACGAGACGCGCCACAGATGATTTGGAAGATAGTTTAATCTTCGATTGTGCCTCTTTGTTCACGGAGAGGAACCTTTTCTTCATGTACTTACAGACCGCCTCTAGGTCATTGCTGCCTGAGTAGTGGTGGATGTAGTTTCCAAACTCGATGCCTTGCTCCAATTTCTTTTGGAGGAGGTCAATCTTGTTGAGAAATAGGATCTACGGCACGGTAAGCGGAGTGGAAATCTGGGATAGAAGACATACAAGATGAGCATTGACCAGAAGAGGGGAGCCGCTAATGTCTAAAAACAGGTGAGCGCCCTCACTAGGCTACACGGTGGACACTCACCTTTCCAAAGCATGAGCGAATCGGCGAGGCGATTTATCTCTGGGTCCTCTTCTAGTTGCTGATTGAAGGCACTGAGTGGCGCAAGGAAGACTATCGCGTTGACTATGAAGGTTGAGTAGAGACCAGGGTGCCAGAGAGGGACCAACCATCTTCAAAGTATGGTTTCCACGTCGCCCTCTGTGTTCGCGAGCCACCGACATCGTACACAACCCAGTATTTATGTTGGAATAGAGAGGAAACAACAAGGTGGGTTTCTGATACCCCGACAGTCTTCAGCCGTGCTTTGCAAACGTCCACTACAAGAGGGTTGAGGGTCGACTATGAGTAGAATGAAACGCAAACGTACGATCAGTGGGCTCGTAGTTGAGAGCGGTGACACGCTCAACGTCGTCGAGGAAGAAGCCAGCCTCGAGTTCAAGTCGCACGCCTCTGCTGTTCAAGAGTCGCCGGACCACCTGGTCGGTCCAAAGTGCGAGGATGGTCTTCGCTAGTGCATTCAAGACGCGTGCGAGCTCATTGCGGAGTGCATCGCCCTTTGAAGTGCGATGGTGATTTTGCTGGCCAGCATTCGCTCCCACCCCAACCGAGCCCCCGGGCTGAAAGTGTTTGATCCATGCAAAATGGGACTGGACAAATACCTCTCGTCTCCCGAGGGTCGACCGTTGGGAGTCTAGAGCGGGCGACAAGTAGGGGTTCAGGTGTGCCGTAAACGTCGACTCTAGGTCGAGGAGCGGTCGGAGCCGCATACATAATACCCTATGATCATTTGTAAATTGGAGGCGTCCCCGTGCCTCCACGCTTTGCCGTTCTGGGTCTAGCCTTGACTCTGAGGATTCACGCTGTCTAGAAGCCTCTTCGGCTTCTTGCAAGCCAATAGCTTCCTCGACGAGGCGAACGACCGAGACCATCTGTCGCAAGATATTGAAATGCACAATTGGCACCCAACTACCTCGTTCGGCGCGAAACGAGTCCTTTGCATACACGAGTTTCATATCTATGCGGCGTTAGTACGACAGGGTCAGAAAGGTGTAGGCCGCACTCACTCTTTAGGGTCGTCGATTTGCCTACAGACAGAATATTCAGTTGCCAATGTCGGTAAATTTGTTATACGTACCACTCTCGGCCTGGCCTGCATCGAACCGGTAGAGGTGTCAACGATCATCACTCGCGCGCGCATCACACACCGACCGAGCAAGAGAACTTTGACGAATTCTTTCTTATCTTTTGCTTGCTTTTTAATCTCATCGTCGATTTCACGACTTTTCTGAACTGCTAGAGCCTCTGCTTGCAGACGCGCAGCCCTGTCTTCGGGTGTTTCGCCAGGTGGTGGTAGCAAAAACCGTGAAAGAGGATCTGTTGCATCGTATTGGACAGCAGGCGGCATCTCCAACGAACTCAACGACTGGACGCCAAGTCGAACAGGGTCAAGGTAGAGGGTGAAGGGGGGTGGGGAAGTTCAACAAGGTAGAGCGGCGAAATTAACGATGGACTGGATGCTTTATTGAAGAACGGGCGCCTACATTGTTGGAAGATGCCGGTGTGCTAATTCACAACTCGGTGACGTTCCTGAGGGGACGTGCCATGATCACGACGAGGAAGAGAAGCACTCTTATACGCTCATCACCATTGGAATGTTCGGGTGCGGACTGTATCCCTCGACAATGCAGTCTTCATATCGAAATGCGTCAATGTCGTCCAGGGGACGCGAGAACCGCAGCGTTGGAAACGTTCGTGGTGTGCGCTCGAGTTGGGTCTTTAGGGGCTCGACGTGGTCTTTGTAAACATGAGCATCTCCGAGTTGCATAATTAGCTCGCGGGCCTCTGTACCGGTGACATGGGCAACCATGTGGGTAAGGAGAGCGTACGAGGCGATGTTGAATGGAATTCCGAGACCGAGATCCGCGGAACGTTGGTACATTAGGCAAGACAGGCCGGGCTTGACGGTAGTTGACCCTTGAGGCGGGAGGTGGACATAAAATTGGCAAAACATGTGGCAAGGCGGGAGAGCCATGAGTGACAAGTCTAAAAAATCGGGAGGAGATTATGTGAGCATGATGAATTTGAGGAACCATACTAGGCCAAACCGACGCACCCGCGGGGTTCCACGCACTCATGATGATTCGTCGATCGGTCGGGTCTTCTTTGATCTTTCGAATCACTTCTTTGAGCTGATCGACGCCTTGTCCGGTATAGTCGGTCTCACAGTCGACGTATTGTGCACCAAAATGCCGCCATTGAAAGCCATAGACTGGACCCAAATCTCCCTCGCGGCGATGACTCAGTCCACGCGCGTCCAGGAATGCTCGCGAGCCATTTCCATCCCAAATCTTTACCCCGCGCTCGGAAAGCAATCGCGCGTCGGTGGAGCCTCTGACAAACCAGAGGAGCTCCTCGATCACTCCACGCAAAAAGACGCGCTTTGTGGTGAGCAATGGAAACGAATTGTTCTCTAGAGAGAATCGGAGACTAGGTGGGGCAAAGACGGCCAGAGTTCCCGTTCCCGTGCGATCTGCGCGCGTCTCTCCAGTGTCCATGACCGTCTTGAGCAGTCTTAGATACTGATATTCATCGTGTTCACGTTCTGAAGACGCGTTTTGGGTGGTTATTGCCGTGTCCATTTGTCGTAGTGGCCAAACGCGTCGTTACCACCTTGACCCAGCCATCGTCGTGCTTGAGGAACAGTTGTAGGAAACCATTGCTACCGTTTGACTCTTTGATCGCTCAGGATCGTGGTCAAGACGCCAGTTTTCATCGTCTGTGGCCAGGCAGATTACCACGATTTGGCTCTTTTTATGATTTCCTATACATTTCCGGACTCGGGCAAGAGGCGATTCCCGGGCGGTGGCAGCACCTAATCAGATAGAACCCCCCTTGCAATCGATGTTGAGCTCAGAGCTTGGCCCCGTCCTCTTAGCACTCATTCTTGCGATCCCAGTTGGATTCATCCTTTCAACCGTATTCAAATCGCCCCGAAAGATCCCAGACGAGAGCGAAGAACCGTACAGCAAGAAACATTCAACAACGACTCCAATGGCAGCATTTGGTCCTGGCAGTTTGACGTCTCCTCCAGTTCACCTCCAAGCCCCGAGGATGGACCTGTTTACGCAAGAAGAACTCAAGGCTTACGATGGAACGGGACCGGACGGAAAGATTTACGTGGCGGTCAAAGGTGCGCATCTTGTTCGTTTAGCATCTGATTTGTACTGATAATACATTAGGAACGGTCTTTGATGTCTCGTAGGTGACAGCTTGTGACCACGTATAGCTTCTGATATGCGGGGTTTAGAGCCAAGGCGGACATGTACGGACCCGGAAGTGAGTGCCTTGCCCTACCCGTGATTGATACAGTACTTATCATTGAAACACAGAGGCATACAACGTTTTCGTACGTTCTTCTCCGATGCCCCGACGGTACCCGCCTGACTCAGGGCCACAGGCTGGCAAAGATGCGAGCAAAGGACTCGGGTTGTCGAGCGTAAAGCCAGAGGATGCTGTTCCGGATTACTCTGGATTGGATGAGCAGGGAATGACCACTTTGAATGGGTGGTATGACTTTTTCCAGTACGTCTCCTTATTGTTGCAGTTTTGCGCTATATCTAATCTACCGTACAGGAAGCGTTATAATATAATGGGAACGGTCAAGGACCTCCCTGCTGCGGTATCTCGTTTCTAGTTATGCAATAAGAATCAACGTCGTCCTCTCTGTGTTTCTCCGCAGCTGAAACGGTTTCGGGAAGGGTGTTGGCCGGAATCTTCTGGAGACGGAAAGAAAAAGAAATAGAAGTGGGCTAACTGAGTGGCAGCGACTAGGGACGAGAATTTCCGAGCTTTCGCGGGCGACGTCGCAACAACCGCGGGCACGAGACCGACTGGTCAGCGCAAGTAGTCAACAGCGATCCCCGAAGAGGTAGCGTAGTTTAGGGCTGGATTAGCCGTCACATGGCAATGGATGGGAAATGCGGGGAGTTGGCAGGGAGCAAAGAAGCCATAGTATATCCGTGGGGGGATAGTTTGGTGCAAAGTGCTGGTGGCTGCAAAATGGCATAGGAAATAGGGGATAGACGAGTTGAACACGAGGATAGGATATGCCTGCAGGTGCGTTGAGAATTCAGAGGTCAACGTGGAGATGCGCGAGGCATATTGTTAGATTCCCAAAGTCGGCAGCCGCCGTTGTCCCACAAAGTAGCCGAGCCTAAGTTCAGGTCACCGCCCCTCTCCTTGGTTTCTCATCTTCGACTCCAACCACGACCATCTATTTTATCCACAATATCCGCAGCATTCTCGAGACGACGTCCTACTCTCTTCAACAGTACGTCCGGCCCCATTCTCACTCGTCCGTTGTGTTCGCCCTTCCCCCGTTCGCAGCCACTAATAGCCCGCTCCCACAGCCTAATAGCGGCATCGCGTCCTGTCCCATGAAGTTTTCAAAACGCTTTCCTTCGTCCTCGACCATGTCAGGCTTTGGCAACACCCACCAGGCCGCTCCATCCTCTACTTCTGCCTCTGCCCCGCCCAGCGCACTCGATATTGTCTCCAGTCAGGCTGCAAACTGGGACGCACTCCTTTCTCCAATCCCAGACGCCCTTACGTCGCTTCCCCACGACGACAGTGAACTCATAGACTCGCCCAGCTTTGCTTTCGGCGCTGACATTGATCCTACCTCTTCAACCATCCCAGACGCATTTACTTGGGATGCCGCTGCTCATCTCCGCTCCTCGGTGCTCGGCGCGCCAGACCTTCACACCGGATTTTCCGCTGGTTCACAAGCCCCGGCCTCGTCTGCACTGAGCTCTACCTTTTCGTTGATGCCAGAAAATGCCTCTGGTTTTCCTGGATATCCGTACGGTGCGTGTTTCTATAAAATTTTAATTTACACGGGGGGCGTGGCCTTTACGTCCGTTCAGTACGCGTCAACCTCGAGGCGATGCTGACTTCCTGCGAACAGGCTCATATCCACTATTGCCTGTGCTCTCCACGGGCCCGTACGACTCTCCCACCGTCTCTGGGCGCGCGTCCAACGATGATATGCTTGTTGCGACAGTCAGCCCAGCTGCAGTCTCCGTTTCCCAAACGAGCCCCGCCTCAGCTCCGTCCGTTGTGGCTCCGTTGACTGGCATCAAGCCTGAACCGGTCAACGCCACTCACAGCTTTAACCGCCAGACCCCCTCGGTCTTTTCCCGCGCTGCCAGCATGGACCTCGACGAGGAAGATGATGAAGACGATGGAGACGAAATGGACGACGAAGATGGTACAGATGAATACAAGGAGCGCTCCCGCGGAGCCAACGGCGGCCGAAACAAAGATTCCAAGATCGGCCGCCCAGCCTCGACAAACGCGGCGCGAAAATCGGATACAGCGTCCAATGCAGACGGCTCATCGAAACGAGCCACCAACAAGAGCCTTGGATCAAAGCAAGCCTCTACAGGCTCGGACAGTGGCGCTTCTACACCAGCCCCCAAACGACGCGGAGGCAATCGTATCGCCGTTGCAGACTTTGTCCCCCCGGATGTAACAGGTTTGAGCAAGCGCGAGGCCCGCCTCGTGAAGAACCGCGCGGCTGCGTTCCTCTCTCGCCAACGTAAAAGGGAAGAATTTGAGCAGATGGAAATGTGCGTCTAATTTTGGTCGGCGTATTTCTGGGAGATCGGTTACTAATTAGACACATAGTCGCCTTGCCGAGGTCCTCGAAGAAAATGCACGCCTGAAAAGTGGCAACCCCGAACCGTCGAATCAGGCTTCAGAAGAAGTCCAGCGCCTGCAAGCAATGCTCCGCGAGGCTCAGGAGCGCGAACAAGCGTTGAAGACCCAACTCGAGGAGCAAGCTCGTATTGCCGAGCAAGCCAAGGTCGAGGAACCCGTTTTCACCGTCCAAGAGGCCCTCAAGATGGCGCACTCTCCCTCTGTCGCCCAATCGCCTCGCAGCGAAATCTCCAGTCTCGATGGCTCTGTCCTCAGCTCTGCTCTCAAGGAAAAGGACTCGTCTCGTCATGGTCCAGGCTTCAACCTTATGGTTCTCGTCTTTTCCCTCACGCTCCTCTCGATGCCCCATCAACACCAGCTCAACATGCGCGGTGGTAGTGCTCAGCCGACCAGGATCACCTATGAGCCGTCTGGCTCTGCGACGAGCGCTGCATTCCCGTCTCTATTCAACAATGTTCTAGAGCGATGGGAGGGTGGCAACCGTTTCGAGTCTCTCGATTCAATTGATGAAGACGACGAAATGGAGGTCGAGGTCGAGCCATGGGAACAAGAAGAAGGTAACGCCGCGAGCCAAGGCAAGCAAGGCAGCTCGTACGTTGTCGATTTTGAGATGCCTGTCCTCGCGGATGAGGTTGGCAAAGACGATGATGGCAAGATTAAAGTCCGCATCTCTCCTTGTGGCGTTCCACGACCACGTCAATCCATCGGCAGCCTCAAGGCAAACGAGCTCGCTTGGGACGGTACGCCACTGCCGCCACTCGAGGCCTCGGGTGTCGACTTTGGTACTGGTTCCTTTGCTGCTGACTGGGGATCGTGGGCGGGATGGCAAGACTTTTTGAGTGAGGATATTGTCGGCACTGGCGCAAGCACCCTCGCACCCGAGACTATGACCAACGACGAGGCGGCATCTCCCAATTCGGACAACTCGCGAACCGAGGAGAATATCTCGGAGCGATGGGCGACGCCACCACCATTCGAAGAGTCGATGGAAGGCTCCAGGACTCCAGTTGAAGGTGCGACGCTCGCCACTGTCCTCTCTGGAGAACAAAAGCCAACTGCACCCGTCGATGTCGACGTCTCGCTCTCGACGCTCCCCGCTTGGTCTCGTGCCATGATCCAGGCCGCGGCCGGTGAGAAGCTCAAGGCCCGCATCCGCGTCTCGAAAAAGTCGAAGATTGCTGGACGCACTAGGAGCAGCATCTCTCTTGGCAAGAAGAAGATGGGACTCGTCGTCAAGGTGTGAACAACCTTTGATTTTTATTCCCGATATAGACCAACTGGACTTGGATTCCAAACACCCCTGATAACAATTATGGAACGGCTCGGTCCACCTGCCAGCCACAAAAGTATGCCCAAACAACCCACCTCATGCACTACCCCACCATTCGTTTTCTCCTCGCGTCGTTGTTTCTTGATTATGCTCTCAGCCCGCCCTTGGCCGGTCCTCGGTCAGACGAACGAACAATAACATTGAACAACTCCTCATGCCACCCTTGACCGCCTAGTACTCTACCAAAATGTCCATTAAAGCCCCGCGTCCGACTCCTTGCCCTCCCTTCGTCTTCCTCTTCACCACCTCTTCCCCTCCGATACCTCCCCTCTTGAAAATACCGTTTGTTCCATCAGTGTTCCATTATCCGACTCTCGTGCGTCGTCTCTCGTCTTCTGTTGGTTTGTGGATTTCGTCTCGTGTGCGCTGTCCTAGGGTTGGCCAGTGGTACAGTTGTGTATTTAACCTGTTGAAAAAACAAGTTGAACCAGATATGTGTGTGACGCTCTGAGATTGATTCAAGGCTAATCACATTTGTGATGGAGGCCTGGACGTTGTGACCGCCGGGTTGATGAATCCGACCTTTGCAAGAATTATCCAGTCTAAGAAGCTAGACGGGTGATTTTTGTTTATCGTCGTGTCAAGAAGCAAAGCCGGCCATCCGATCTTGCTGCCATTCTCCTAATTGCCAGCTGTTTAGCGCCGCACCGTTTAGCAAAGAAACGAGCACACTTGTTCCCAGCCAACTCTGACTGTAAACGATGCTCAAAACTCGTTTACGTCTGAGAAACATCCTGCGTCGCTCCCCATCGCCGCAGAAGAAGGGCGAATCCACACCTGGACCTCTGGATCCGCCCAAGAGTAGCAGGCCATCATCTTTGAAGCTCGAGTCGAAGATAGATAATCTCGGGGTTCTGGAAATTGCTTCTGGGACTAACCCTACCGTCGAGTAAGTGCGCCGCTCATTACACGTGTTCGCCGCTCACTTGGCCTGACAGTATTATCGCTATCCATGGTTTGCAAGGACATAGAGAGAAGACGTGGACGACAGATGGAGGGGTCTTGTGGCTACGTGACCTCTTGCCTACCGACATATCCAACGCTCGAATTCTTCTATATGGTTACGACGCCGACACTCGCAGTACAGAATGCGTATCAACTCTGACTATGCGTCGACATGCCGAGACACTGGCTCAGGCACTCTCACGGATGCGGAAAGACAATCCTCGAGTCCGTAATTTACACTTCCTTGCCGGTTTCCACTGAACAGCAACTAGCGTCCGATCATTTTCGTAGCACACGACCTAGGGGGTATCATTCTCAAATGGGTGCGTCACACAAGCTCCAATGAGACTAATCGCTGATGCTCTCCTAGGCTCTCGTCATTTGTCATAATCAGAGTTTGGCATCCAAGGGCGAGCTCCGGGACATTCTTGTATCCACGCATGCCATCTTATTCTTCGGGACCCCTCACTCTGGCCTCGACAGTACTAGCGTCCTCGAGGCAATCAACCGCTTGGCATCGGCCTATATGGAAACAACAGACATTCTCCTCAAGGACCTTCGACCCCATTCATCTGAACTAGAGAATATCCAGAGTCTGTACCTCGCGGCGAGCGAGAATATCAACAGCATCTTCTTCTGCGCGGAATATGCGACATCCGGTATTGGGAATCGAGAAGACTTGGTGGTGAATCCTCAATAAGGAATCATATACTGAATGAGCAACAGAATGTTTCATATCACTCGGCCACTATATCTGGCGACCGCAAGGCGACGACAACGATCCTTCATGCGAATCACCGCGATTTAGTTCGATTCTCATCCAAGGAGGACGACAACTATAAGACGATTCACCACCATCTCAAAGACTATGTCGACAGCGCGTCTGCTGCGGTACAGGAGAAGTGGATTACAGAGGACAGCTGTCGCAGTTTGTAGTCACTTCATCGCCTCTGCTTAGCTGATGAGTACGCAGGTGCGGCAAAGGGAGAGGTCATCTCTCAGGAAATGATAGTGGCGAAGCCCTGTCCACCGGTGTCAAGGAGCTATGTCGAGAGAAAGGAGATTCAGTCCCTGATCACACAGAAGCTGCTTCCGGGGAGCGTACAAGATCAACTGCGGTGTATACTACATGGAATCGGGGGTTCAGGCAAAACTCAACTCGCAACCAGCTGGGTTCGGAAGCATGGTTCCAGGTAAGATCTATAGCGATTTCTGGAGAATCTCTGACTTGTTTCCAGCTTCAGTCGGGTGATTTTCGTTGACGCTTCCAGTCAAACGCAGATAGAAGCAGACTTGGAACGGTCGATTCGCTCATTGGGGGCAGAGTACAACAAGATGACCTGGAAGGATGCAGTCGCCTACCTCGGCGGCAAGGAAAGGGGCTGGCTGCTGTTTATCGACAATGCCGACTCGCCAGATCTCAACCTCCGCCCATATCTCCCTGTTTGCGTCCATGGAGCAATTCTAATCACCACAAGGAACAGCGAGTGCATAAGCTACGCTCCGGATGGTGCTGTTCCTGTTGGTGGACTGGAGGAGAATGAGGCAATCAATCTCCTTCATAAGCTCGCTAATGTCACACCCACGTCCGATACCAAGTCTGTGGAGATTGTTCAGGAGCTAGGGATGCTGGCGCTGGCGATTACTCAAGCGGGGTCATATATTCGCAAGACACGCCGGCTCGACACGTACCTTGATACGTTGCGAAGTCATCGAAAGCGACTTCTACGGAAGCAGCCAGATATCGGGAATGAATATACATCCTCGACGTACGCTGCATTCGACCTGTCTTTCCAAACCCTACCGACAAAGACACAAGAGCTCCTAAAGCTGTGTGCATTTCTTCACCATTCGGATATTCCGATCTCTTTGTTCCAGCACTCGACAGAGGCCGGTTTCGCAATATACACGGTCCTGGACGATTATCCTCCCCCTGAGGGTGACAAATCAGTCATCCAGAAGCTCAAGGAGATTCTGGGCTCAACGTGGGACGAGGTCGAATTCCAAGAGATCGTGGAATCGGCTACACGCGCATCATTTATCCATGTTTCGACTGATGGACTATTCTACGCCGTCCACCCACTACTTCAGATGTACATCAAGGATTGTTCTAGTCAGGAGGATAATCGAGAGTACGCGCGTGCGACTACTCAACTGATACTTGGTGCGATCCGGCCAGTTGAGGGTAGCAATGCGCGGTTTTGGCAACTACTTCCACACGCCACCAAGATCCCACAATCGGTGCAATCAGAGAATATGGCACACGCATTGGCGTTCTATAAGCTTTATCATCCATTGGGTGACTGGAAGACTTGTCGAGAACTGTTAGAGACTGCGTTTTACCAAGTTCAGCAGGATCATGGTCTAAAGCATAAAAGTTCGATGTGGGTGATGGGTAAACTTGGTAGTGCGTTGTATAGTTGCGGTCAATTGGATGAGGCAGAAAAGATGGAGCGAGAGGTACTCGCTCTGCGGCTGGAGATTCTTGGACCACGTCATCCAGACACCATTTCAGCAATGGGAAACCTTGCAACCACCTTGCACTCCCGTGGTCAGCTGGACGAGGCAGAAAAGATGAAGCGAGATGTACTCGCTCTGCAGCTGGAGATTCTTGGACCACGTCATTCAGACACCATTTTGTCAATGAACAACCTTGCAGCCACCTTGCACTCCCGTGGTCAGCTGGACGAGGCAGAAAAGATGAAGCGAGATGTACTCGCTCTGCGGCTGGAGATTCTTGGACCACGGCATCCAGACACCATTTCTGCAATGGGAAACCTTGCAACCACCTTGCACTCCCGTGGTCAGCTGGACGAGGCAGAAAAGATGAAGCGAGATGTACTCGCTCTGCGGCTGGAGATTCTTGGACCACGTCATCCAGACACCATTTCTGCAATGGGAAACCTTGCAGCCACCTTGCACTCCCGTGGTCAGCTGGACGAGGCAGAAAAGATGAAGCGAGATGTACTCGCTCTGCAGCTGGAGATTCTTGGACCACGGCATCCAGACACCATTTCTGCAATGGGAAACCTTGCAACCACCTTGCACTCCCGTGGTCAGCTGGACGAGGCAGAAAAGATTCTGCGAGATGTACTCGCTCTGCGGCTGGAGATTCTTGGACCACGGCATCCAGACACCATTTCTGCAATGGGAAACCTTGCAACCACCTTGCACTCCCGTGGTCAGCTGGACGAGGCAGAAAAGATGAAGCGAGATGTACTCGCTCTGCAGCTGGAGATTCTTGGACCACGGCATCCAGACACCATTTCTGCAATGGGAAACCTTGCAACCACCTTGCACTCCCGTGGTCAGCTGGACGAGGCAGAAAAGATGAAGCGAGATGTACTCGCTCTGCAGCTGGAGATTCTTGGACCACGTCATCCAGACACCATTTCTGCAATGGGAAACCTTGCAACCACCTTGCACTCCCGTGGTCAGCTGGACGAGGCAGAAAAGATGAAGCGAGATGTACTCGCTCTGCGGCTGGAGATTCTTGGACCACGGCATCCAGACACCATTTCTGCAATGGGAAACCTTGCAGCCACCTTGCACTCCCGTGGTCAGCTGGACGAGGCAGAAAAGATTCTGCGAGATGTACTCGCTCTGCGGCTGGAGATTCTTGGACCACGCCATTCAGGCACCATTTCTGCAATGGGAAACCTTGCAACCACCTTGCACTCCCGTGGTCAGCTGGACGAGGCAGAAAAGATGAAGCGAGATGTACTCGCTCTGCAGCTGGATATTCTTGGACCACGGCATCCAGACACCATTTCTGCAATGGGAAACCTTGCAACCACCTTGCACTCCCGTGGTCAGCTGGACGAGGCAGAAAAGATGAAGCGAGATGTACTCGCTCTGCGGCTGGAGATTCTTGGACCACGTCATCCAGACACCATTTTGTCAATGAACAACCTTGCAACCACCTTGCACTCCCGTGGTCAGCTGGACGAGGCAGAAAAGATGAAGCGAGATGTACTCGCTCTGCGGCTGGAGATTCTTGGACCACGGCATCCAGACACCATTTCTGCAATGGGAAACCTTGCAACCACCTTGCACTCCCGTGGTCAGCTGGACGAGGCAGAAAAGATGAAGCGAGATGTACTCGCTCTGCGGCTGGAGATTCTTGGACCACGGCATCCAGACACCATTTCTGCAATGGGAAACCTTGCAGCCACCTTGCACTCCCGTGGTCAGCTGGACGAGGCAGAAAAGATGAAGCGAGATGTACTCGCTCTGCAGCTGGAGATTCTTGGACCACGGCATCCAGACACCATTTCTGCAATGGGAAACCTTGCAACCACCTTGCACTCCCGTGGTCAGCTGGACGAGGCAGAAAAGATGAAGCGAGATGTACTCGCTCTGCAGCTGGATATTCTTGGACCACGGCATCCAGACACCATTTCTGCAATGGGAAACCTTGCAACCACCTTGCACTCCCGTGGTCAGCTGGACGAGGCAGAAAAGATGAAGCGAGATGTACTCGCTCTGCGGCTGGAGATCCTTGGACCACGTCATCCAGACACCATTTTGTCAATGAACAACCTTGCAGCCACCTTGCACTCCCGTGGTCAGCTGGACGAGGCAGAAAAGATGAAGCGAGATGTACTCGCTCTGCAGCTGGAGATTCTTGGACCACGGCATTCAGGCACCATTCGAGCAATGAACAACCTTGCAACGACCTTGCACTCCCGTGGTCAGCTGGACGAGGCAGAAAAGATGAAGCGAGATGTACTCGCTCTGCAGCTGGAGATTCTTGGACCACGGCATCCAGACACCATTTCTGCGATGACCAATCTTGCCAACGTTCTATATCAACGTGATCGACTGGAAGAAGCAGAGAAAATAGAGCGAGAGATCCTTTCTCTGCGCCATGAGATTCTTGGACAACGTCATCCAGAATCGCTCAACGCCTCTTATAGCCTCTGTATGACATTATGCAAGGGCGGCCAACTTGAAGAGGCTGCCACGCTCTTACAAGAGACCATAGGAATATGTATTGAAGAATTTGGGAAAGATGACCGTTACAAGGAGTTTCTCAAGCTTATTGTGCCCAACCAACCTGTATGACTTGCGTTATATGTCTATTTCATTTTCATTGTTTATTTGATAGCACCATCTTGGATATCTTCACGGTCACGATGACTCGCGACTCTGAAATCCAGAATATGATACTATGCTGTACAATACGTCTAAGCCTGATATATTTTCCTCAGGAACGTCGACGCTCAAAGAGCTGCCAGCGCAGGTTGAACCCTGCCGCCATCTCCGGAACAGCCATGGGGCTCCTCGACATTCTCCTTCAAGTCTTCCAGCTTCTTTGTGGCTCTCAAAAGCCCACAAAACAGGAATCCCAGGCTCCAAACGCTGGATATCCAGGAGCTCAGCAACCCTCGGCCCCACAACACGCCCAACAGCCCACATACCAACCACCAGCGCACCCAAAACCACCTCAGCAATACCAACAGAAGCCTACAAAGTCACATAAACCTCCCTCTCCACCGTCTGGTCAACATGCTCCGAGCGGCCGTCCACCCAGACCCCTCCACCAGCGCGTCGTGCGTGTGGTTTTTTACGAGACGTTGCGCCACTTTGTGTACTCATGTGATGGATTTATAGGACGAGAATCAAGTCAACCAACATAACCCACATTGTGAGTGTTCGTCTCCGGCGTGTTTTCGACTCCTGACCGGAAATCAGATCTCGACTTGCGGAAACGTGCGAACCAGGCGGGGGATGCGATGGGACGTGCATTTGAGGATAGCAAGCGGGCGTACGAGTCTGGTGATGGGGCACGCGCAAAGCAACTGTCCGAGGAGGGCAAGCGGCACAAGGCAGAGATGGAGGAACTGAATCGACAAGCTTGCGATTGGATATTCCATGGTACGTGACCGTCCTCGTAGCCGATTCCCTCACTTGACCCGCGCCAGCAAACAATACCGACTCTGCACTCAACGAGGTCGATCTGCACGGGCTCTATGTGAAAGAGGCGATAGCTCGATCTGAGCAGGCCATTCAGGCAGCTCAGCAACGTGGCGACTCGGACATTCATTTCATCGTTGGTTCGTAGAGGGGCGTGCCTACAACAATGCCATTCACGTTGCTCGCAGGCAAAGGATTGCATTCTCAGGGCCATGTCGCCAAACTGAAACCAGCGATCGAGGAGCTCATGGTCAAGTGCGTTCCTCTCGCCCTTCTCCCAAGCCTTGTCGAGGATCTGACCGGCCTTTTGGCAGATACCAGTTGGCTGCACAAATCGACCCAAACAATGCTGGTGTCCTTATTGTCCAGCTCAACGGTCCTCAACGTGGCGAGCGAGGCATGGGGGTTGACGAGATCCAGCGCCGCTTGGAGAGGGACGACGAGCAATGCGTGGCCATGTAGCGGGCGCGCTAGCGCGCGAAAAGAAGACCAGGTGATAACCAGGTAGGGACATCCGTGCCAAGGAGGCTGCTAGACTCTTTCTGACATACATCGTGGTAGCGGACTTTCAAAGAGAGCCCATTTTATCTTATCTTCGGCATCCTCCACGGGGACAAGTTCTGTACATAACCTAAATTTCCAGTGCTTCCCACCAACCTCATGGGCTGATACGCAAACGGATTTTCTCTTAAATTTTTTTTATTTTGGTTTCTCTCGGGCCTTCGCGAACTAGCCCTGGGTCCGTCCGGCTGCTGACTGAAAATAGTGAATGATTTCCCTTGTCCGTTTGCCGTTTCGCACGTGCAAGGGCTGTGAGGACCACGGGTATATCAAGCTTGGGCAGTTTGCCGGAACACAGTCAAGGCCTCTCTCCCCATCCTACACTTTTCGCCCCTAATGGGGGCGAAGGATCTCTATCTGCTCCAAATCGTCCAGTACAGCGCCAACGAGTCGGAGAAAAAACCGAGTCATTGGGCCTATTTCATCCATTTTACAGACAAGACGGGCAATGTCACGGGCGACGGTGAGCTGCACGAGCTTGCATTCTCTCCAACAAAGGGATACCGCTACGTCCAGCGTCGCGCAAAATTCCTCACCCAAACTTTTCGAGGCGCATGTACACTTGGGTTATTCTACAAGAAGAACCTGTACAAGATTCTCGACGAGCTCGAGGCCGGCAAAGTCCCCTCGCTTTCTTCTGCAACGACGACAATGGGTGCGAATCCTGTCGCAGACGGACGTATCTCACAAGCCTGGGTCGAAGATCGACTCGAGGCAATGAGGCGCGCTGGCGTCGTCTTGCTCGGTCCCTCTTTTGCGGACCTGGCACGGAGGGCGTATCAAAACTGGCGTGTCCACCGTGAAGAGCGCAAGATGCGATTACCTACGTCCCATTCCTCGTCCGGGACACCTATTCCGGCACTTGCGTCCACGACGACAACAACGGGCGCGAGCCTGTCGCTCGTCCAAGAGGACGCGGCGGAGATCGTCAAGCGACATTATTCCTATCCATTTACCCAATACGCCAAAGACTGACGTCTTCCTGCTTTGTCAGTGAGTCCTCCCTGCTTGTCAAACTCAGGCCATGATCTCTGACGCTCCTCCCTAATAGCGGCTTCCTAGTTCATGCAACCCTGGAACTACGGAACGGCGTCCGCCCAACTATGATTCCCATCATAGACCCAATTAAGTGGACATACCGGTAAACCATGGATTCTCCCGACGACCCAATCCTACGTACCCATGCATTCCCTTTATCTCGTTAGTCTTTTATCGCCGTCGCGTCTTGTCGTGCTAGTTTTAAAAAATATTGTCAATTGACCTCATCTCGAGGCCGTAAATACAGTGCCGTGATAGAATAGAATGCCAATTATAGAGAAAAAGAGGGACAGTGTATCCTCGCGCAATTAATCTATGAGCTGAGGTCATTGTCGTCAGACTGTCTAGTGCTCGGTCTGGGCGAAGGATGCCTGTTTTGTTGTGAGAGGCGCTTAACGTCCAGCGGTATAGGAGCCCTAGTCTCATCTGGGACAGAGAGCGACGTCTTGGATTGGAACATGTGAACGTCCCCGTCTACACGAAACTTGAGCGCTTCCCGTCCAACACACGAATGAAGCATGCTGGCGCTTCCATCCGCAGACGGCATTGAGCGGTGAAGGCCAGTACGATTGCCATAGGGCGTCCCGGTGCCCTTGGAGGTCGGTGTCGCAAACCGCGGGAGCGTGCCCGTAGAGTGTAACACATGCGCATCTGAAGCCTTGTAGACAGTTGGGGGAAGCGGCACGACCTCATGCTTGAACTCTGCGGGGGCATCGCTGTTCGTCGGTGTTATCAGGAAGAGTATGTGTTGCGCAACTGAACGCTAAATTCAGTGATCTGAACGCATGTACAGATAACGCCATACCGAGTATCCCCGTCACGGTAGAGCCAATAGAGCCCATATCTTCAATGCCACTCACGCCGATGGAACCCAGCAGGGTAAAGGTATTTACGACGGCATCCAGCATCATCAAAAACTGGAATATGTCAGACAAATACATAGTACCTCTGAGCAGACTCACGACTCCGTTTGCCACGATATTCTGTAGGAGCTGCGCACGTACTCCATGTCGGACGAGATGGAATGTGCTAAGAAAAATAGCGAATAAATCGAACATGCTATTCACGTATTGAGCTTGAACAAGGCTTCGACCCGAAAGAACTCACAGATGTGCGAGGTAGAAGACGGGCGCGGAATTGAATGATCCATCTCGGATTTTCGAGAGACACGCATCTCGCCTGGTCATGTCATTGTGGAACACGACTGCTTCACGATTCAATCCCACGGAGATTGCCTCGAGTGGTACCGAGATGATCATGGCGAAAATCATCACGGCAAACACGGTCCGTTCACGTTTGGTGATATCCAAAGTCCGTAAAAAGAAGACAATCTGAACGACGAGTCCCGTGAGCACTGAAGGTTCGTTGCCTGGGTAAGCTTCCTCGTCTTGTTTCAAAGCCAAAGGGGGTTACTTGCCCTGAAAGATGCCTGGGATGATATGGACAGCACTGCACAACGCTGGGGAATAATTGCTAAAGTACAAGGACGCATTGGCGATGAGTGCTGCTAGTCCGAGACTTGCGGTGCATGTCAGACAGCTCGCTTTTGGCGCAAATGGGACGGATCGAACGCACTAGCGAGTCGCGGCAAAGAGGGCGCTCCTCATCGGAGGGGATGATTTGTACAAGGAATGTTCTAGTGGTATCGTTCGTAACATGCTAGATGTGCACAAGGGCCATGAGCGCTGAGCCGGGATGGGCTGAGACAATGGGAGGGGCAAAACGTACTCGTATGCAGCGATGGAGAGCGCACTGTTGAGAGAGAGAGAGAAAAGAGGTGTAAAGAAATGACCTCTTAATATTTGAACAGACGCACGCTATTCGCAGCTGGCCTGCAGTGAGAGAAGAATCGCCTCCGAAACTCATGGTGGAGAGGAGCGAGAACACGAAAATATTCGGGATAAATCGACAGCGATTTTACAACCCGAAAACGAGAGGATGCGGGCCCCAATGGCCGCGGCGGTCGAGATCAAGAGGTGCTCGTGCGTGCTGTTGCCGGTCGGGACTTATGGTGAGAATTGAAACCTGACCTGGGAATCAACGGAGGGGACTGCCTGATGGCCGCGCGACGTTTGATTGTTGCATGGGTGTATTATATTCACAGAGAAGGATAACATGGGGATAACTCTGACACAGTTATTAGTTGGGGACCGCAATGTTCAGCGCATTGTCGAAATCGGCAATAATGTCGCTAATAGCCTCAATACCGACCGATACCTATACAAGTAAAAAAGGGGGGTGTCAACAGAGAGGACGGCCGCGGCTCAAAATAAAACGCACTCGGATGAGATCTGGAGTAACGCCAGACGCCAGCTGTTCCTCTGCAATCAATTGCTGATGAGTTGTCGTCGCAGGGTGGATCACTAGAGTCTTTGCGTCTCCCACGTTTGCGAGATGGCTGGCCAGCCGGAGATTGTCGACGACTTTGCTACCCGCCTTTGCGTCTCCCTTGACTCCGAAGGAGAGAACACCTCCAAATGTGTTGGGACGAAGGAGCTTCTTTGCCGTCTCATGCGACGGGTGGGATTCGAGACCCGGGTAGAGCACCCAGGAAACCTTGGGATGCTTCTCGAGGAATTTGGCCAATGCGAGTGCATTATCACTGTGTCGCTGAGCACGAAGACTCAACGTCTCTAAACCAATCAAGAGTTGGAATGCAGCGAATGGGTTGAGTGTTGCTCCAATGTCGCGGAGAATCTATCGGCTCCGGTCAGTCTCCTCCAGTAGCTACATACTGTTCACATACCTCTATGCGCAATTTGATAGCAAAGGACAGATTACCAAATGTCTCCCAGATCTTGAGTCCGTGGTAGCCTTCACTGGGCTCGGTGAAGCTAGGGAAGCGACCGCTCGCTGCCCAATCAAACTTGCCAGAGTCGACAACGACACCACCAATGGTCGTTCCATGCCCACCAATCCTAGTAACCTAATCAGCTAATCACACCATTTCGACGCGAATACGCACCATTTGGTAGCACTGTGCACGACAATGTCCGCACCCAAATCAATCGGACGAACAATGTACCCTCCCGCACCAAACGTATTATCCACAATCAATGGAATACCATTGGCATGGGCAACCTTGGCAATTTCGGGGATCGGCGCAACATTATACTTTGGGTTCCCAATACTCTCGACATAAAGAGCCTTGGTATTGCTATCAATAGCCGCAGCAAACGACTCGGGCTTGTCGTCGTTGACAAACTTGACGGTGATACCATACTTTTTGAAGAGGACCTTGAACTGGTTATACGTTCCACCGTAGAGATACGACGTCGCGACAATATTGTCACCTGAACCTGCAATAGTCGAGATGGCCTGGAACTGTGCTGCTTGGCCAGAGGCTGCAGCCACGGCTGCGACGCCACCTTCGAGTGCGGCGATGCGTTTCTCGAAGACGTCGACGGTGGGGTTACCAATCCTGATATCTGATTAGACTCTACCTGGGGTTAATATGTAAATCTCACCTCGAGTAAATGTTTCCAAATGCCTTTAATCCAAAGAGACTGGCTGCATGCTACCAAGCACTCATTAGGGACGAAAGCGACCAGGAAGTCATCGACGTACCTCTGAGTCGTTGAAAACAAAGCTTGTGCTGGCATAAATGGGCACAGCGCGTGCATTAGTGGCAGGATCCGGAGTCTGGCCAGCATGGAGCTGAAGCGTATCAAACTCGGGAGCTCTACATATCTACATCAGTCCCAATGCAAAATCTCATAGCATATTCACTCACTTGTAAAAGTTTTCGGCCATTGGAAAGAGGCTTCAAGAGGGGCTGATCAAAGACGAGGAATGGGGAGTACGCGAAGAGGGCGTAAGAGGCGGATAACAAACTCGAGGGGCTTTATATACGTCAAAGATCTGCCTCGTAACGTAACGCCGTCTCGACAATTGCCAGCGATTGCGTGCTTGCGACGAGCCGGTCCATAATGTCGCCTTCGCCTCGAGTCCTAGCTGGCCGAGATCCACAGGCCAAGAGCGGCTAAACACTCGTAGTCGTCGATATCTCTGCCAATGGCGGCATCGCGCTTCAGATATACACCGAGGCCGTGGTCAAGCACTTCACTCTTGGGTTAGCGCTCCCACTCCTTCCCGAGCGCTCCCACCTGCGAACGAATTCCGTTGTATGAAATGTATCGAGATTGGTCGTGAGTCATTATGTACACGCACTGTACTAAGAAAAATGAAGATGCACCTCAGAGCGCACCGAGGCTAAAGTCATCCGTTTGCGATTACATATCCTCTACTCCTCGCACTTGGTGGGCACCTGGAAGCCATCACGGCGGACTCCTCCACCCCAAGGCGTGCGTCCAACGACCGATGCATCCTTTCCAAGTCCACGGCTGGCAAACGCCTTCCAGAGCAAGCAGTGGTTCTCTCCACCAGTAAGAATCTCATCCGCTTGGATGATCGCGTTACGAGCCTCGATAAATCCAGGTCGGCAAGGCTGCAGCTTCATGCCGTCAAACACAAGTTGGACCATCAGCGAGTTGCCGTGCTTGGGGATCGGGGGCGACGTTGGCTTGTTCGTCTTTGCATCGTACGTGATCGGGCGGAAAAAGTCATTGTCCTCGGGGTACTTGCCAGTGGCATCTGGGATCGGGGGGAACAACGTCTTGGAGAATCCGTGCTTCTTGACCATAGCATTCTCGACAACAAAGAGAATCTCAGCCCAGACCTCACCTATACAGTGTCAGTAAAGCGCATTGGTAAGCAAGAACAAACGAACCGATGGCGTGAACACCAAAGTAGCCCGACTTGTCGAGCGTCTTGTAGGTCGACGGGTTGATGGTCGAGTTGGTCGAGTAGGGATAGTTGCGGATACCATTGTCTCGTTGGCTGCCCAGGAACCCATGGGATAGTCGTGATACTTCTTCACACTGCGGATAGTCGTAGCGAGGAAGTCTCCCCAACCCTCTGAGGTAATCGTTAGCGATAGTCTTTCGTCGATTAGCTGATACATACCTCCCATTCCTCCAGACTCTCCCCAGCCCAAGCACGACGAGTCGGCTGGGCCACCAGTGAGACGGGTCGAGAGACCGTGAGAGTACTCGTGGATGACGATACCAGCCTCGAGATCTCCGTCACGATATGGGTATCCGTGAACATTCCAAGTGTACATGCGCATGCCTGTATCGCGTTAGACTCCAATGTTGAACGACTCGGATCACTCACGTCCGTTGGTACCATCAGGAGGCGTCATCCTACAAGAGGTCAGCAGGAATAACTTGACAGTTGCAATGCTCTCACATGTTGGCATTGTTGTAGCCAGAGCCGTCCTGAGCATTGGCAATCACTGCATCACCTTCCTTTCCACCCTTTTCAAAGTTGTACTGCTGGAAGTTGCCAGAGATTTCGTCGAAACCATAACGATAGTAGAGATCGTGGATCATGTTCGTGGTATAGAATAGCTGGGTGATGGTCAAGTCGATATACGACTTGGGGTCCGCCCAGGTTCCGTTGTCCGTCTTGAGCTCATAGGGGAAATCGAACACAAGATCCTTGCCACCATCTGGACGATAGTTGTCCATCCAGTCGTTGCGGCCAGCCCAATCCTCGTGCGCGTAAACATTGTTGCCATACGTCTTTGTAATGTTGAGGATGGTATCCTTTGCAAAGCGCTTGTTGTACGACTTGGCATCCTTCGAGGCCGGCATCGAGTGCCATCCAAGAGGAGAAGCCACAGAGTCATATGGCGACTCTTCCACCGAGCGTTCTCCGCAGTCGGGATCATTGATACCCCACTTCCAGACATTGTACGTGCCACCTGGGCGACCAAGTCGGTGCGAATCAACACCCACGTCAGACACCCAGTCGACGACTTGAACAATCACCGAGGGGTCCGATACACGGACGGCGGCCTCGTAAAAGTTGTCCTGCAACTCGACCTCGAGCTTCCAGACGAGTGCCAGCTCAGTCGTACCATCTTCCATTGGGGCCTGGACGTAGGCGAGGTGAGCCCGTACGGGTCTCTGCGCGCCTGGCACGTTGTGAAGATATTCGACAGGGAACGAAAAGTCGTGCTCGCCCGTTGAGCCCGCAAAGTGACTCTCGGACTGGAAGGAAATACCGGCAAGGCGTTGTTCAAAGTTGTTGGCAATGTCCGACGCAAGTTGTTGATCCGTGGTCGCGTGGAGCATGAATGTCAAAGCAGCACGAGCAGGGTCAGAATAGTCATCCTTGGGGTTACCGATCCGCGCGAGATGTTCGCTGGGCACGAGGCAGTTGCTGTCATGAATGTTCATGATCCGCTGCAAATGTGCATTGTTGTTGAGCGTCGTCTGACCACCGCCAGCGCGCATAGGCTGGAGGAACTGGGCACGGAGTTCGCGACAATAGCCCTCTTGGGACGCGCTCAGGCCGGTGTTGGGAGAGATGCCAACCGGTGGAGCCTCTCCGCGATAGAACTGCGGAAAACGCGACGCGCATTGGTCAGCGTCTGGTACGTGTCAGGCTGGGGCCCAAGAATAGCTCACCGAGTCACCAAACGAGATTACTTTGCCATCACGGATGTTGAGATTAATGTTACCATCTGCAACTTCGATTCCCTGGACGAGCTGGCGGACGTAGAAGTGCGAGACGCCGGTCCTTGGGTCTGTGTACGAGTCTTCGCGAATATAATACGAGTGACCTTCTCCAGCATACTGAGCAGTGAGCTCGTTGACAAACTGGATGGCCAGCGCTCGTGGGCCCGCGGTTGCCGACGCTGCGAGCGACGCCGAGGGGGGATCAAGAATGAAGCGTGCTTGGGGGAGCACAGGCCCAAAGGAGAGCGATCTCCTAGCAAGAGGAGTTGCCTGGAGAGCGAGCGCAGAGGCAGCAAACGAGGTGAGCAGAAGAGCGGATCTCATGGTCAGGTCCAAGAGTCTGCTGGGGCTTTGTGCTGATAAGGGCCACAGTACTGCAGATAAATAGTAGATAATACACAAATGGTTATATTCCAAATGGCGTATACTCTCCTACGCCCGAAAACCGATACAAGTTCTCCTTGCACCTGACCTCGTTCTGAACTCAGCCAGAAACTTCGAGCCGCCGCTACAGCTCAGCCCCTGGCATCTTGGAGCATCCTTTCGTCCGAAATCCCAGTGCATATAACACTTTTCGACGATGCCCGCCAGGGATCCCGCCAATTCTCCCCGCCCGCTCAAGCAAGTGGCGAGCAGCGGCTCGTCGTCTCCAAACAGCGTACCCCAGTCGCCAATTGTACACTGGAAATCCTTTACTTCGCGCATGCAGGATCATCACCCTCACATGGAGCCCTCCTCGAGCGTGATCATCCCAGAAAATTCGGGGAGCCACTCGTCACACAGGATCCTCAACCTTCCAGGAAGTTACACCCGTGGAATGACCTTGTACGTCTTGTTTACTTTCTGGTTTTTACTCTTTTTCCCATATTGACCTTCGACCCGTTCAACATCGGCCCTGGTCGGCGAAACACTTAGAGCGTTGCCCCGGTCACATCCTTTCCATGTCGCCTCATTTTCAGCGACAGCGGACAGCATCAGAGACAGAACCGTCATGTTGTCCTCAATTCCCATGGGTAGTCCCTTGACTGCCCAGCCAATAGACGCAAATACGACGGCCGAACCGGACTACTTTTCTTCCCCTGCCATCCCCTCTTCTCATCCGCCTGAATCTTCAAAATCCGCAGAAAATAGACAAAATTATTCCAGAACACATTCTCAATCGCCTTCGCGTGCTGCGAGCAAGGGTTCCGGTCCGTCGAGTCTGACGCTGCAGCTCAGGAAACACAGCAACCCTCCCTCGACTCTGCCATCGCGAGAGGTGTCTCCTATGCGTATCGAAAGCAAGTATACCGTCGTCCCAGACTTGACGATCTCCACCCCCACCACCACCACCACCACTGGAGGAGACACCACGCCCCGACTGCAAGCCACCGACGATGAGCACCGCAAGATTTCACAGCACATTGGCCGCCTGCCCATCCCAGACCTGTTGCCAACGGACATTACACCACTCCTTTCCAACCAGACACTCCCAACTTACACCATACCCCCTCGACCAGATTCGGCAGACGCGCATTCAACAACACGCGCGCGCCTAGAGGCTCGCCGCGCCAAATCCCTCAACAAACGTTTCCGCCTCGCCCTGCACAGCAGTCTCGACCACGCCAAATCCGCAACGAAACCAAACTTTTGGCTTGACCTACTTTCCCGCTCAGTGGCGGTCCTACCCGCAGTCTTTCTCGGTCTATTGCTCAACGTACTCGATGGCGTCTCCTATGGCATGATTCTGTTCCCGGCGGGGAAAATGTTTGAAGGATTCGGTCCCATGGGCGTATCCCTCTTTTTCGTGACGTGAGTTCCTGCCCCTCTAACATCATCGGTGTTCAAGAACGTCATCTGACCTCGTGCGCCCGTCGTGCTTCAGGGCCATAATTTCCCAATTGGTCTACACATTTGGAGGAAGTGCCTTTGCGGGGGGCAATGGCAGTATGATGATCGAAGTTGTGGTATGGCCCCTATTCCGTTCCTGACGTCACCCCTCACGCGACCTTGTAGCCCTTTTTCAACATTATGGCCACCCAAATTATTGACATTATTGGGGATGATGACCCCGAAGGCGTAATCGCCACCACGCTCGCTGCTTTTTCGTTTTCCGCCATTCTTACAGGCATCGCATTCTTTATTCTCGGCAAGTTCAAACTAGGCTGTAAGCCTTTTATTCTGTTATATACATCCTACTTACTGTCGCTCAGCATATCTCTGTTATTTCCCGCGGATTATCCTCCTTGGTGCCATCGGAGGCATCGGATGGTTTCTTATTGAAACTGGGTAATATTTTTCTATTTGAATTGACGAGCCTGACACCGTCTAGTTTCGAAGTCAGCACTGGCATGAATGAGGAAGGTGGCTTCAAATACAACCTCGAAACGCTCGAATTCCTCTTTGGCTCCGAACGAATTATGGCTCTATGGATATCTGCACTCGCTTTAGCGGTCATCCTGCGATTGATCACCGCCAAGATCCATCACCAGCTCGTTTTCCCTATATGCAAGTACCATCCGAATACCTCTGGCTAATCTGACGCGCTCTTAGATTTTATTATAATCCCAATCGTTTTCTACATTGTCGTTGCGGCTGGTCGATTCGACCTCAAGCATCTTCGAGCCACAGGATGGCTCTTCGACGTCGGGGATGAGCATGTGCCATGGTGGAAGATTTATACCTACTGGGGTATGTGCTTTTGCTCTATCATATTTGTACTCGCTCACGTTTGTAGATCTTCGACGAGTAAACTATATGGCTCTTCTGCAAATCATGCCCACCCAGATGGCCCTACTCTTTTTCAATCTTCGTGAGTATTCTCCCATCGATCTGACGTTTCCTGATCGTTGTACAGTTCATCCTCCTCTCAACGTACCAGCTTTGGGTAAGTATTGCTAGTTAGTTTAAATCCCTCTGACATCGAGGTAGCCGTGTCACTGGATCAGGAAGTCGACACAGACCATGAACTGGTCTCACATGGATATTCCAACTTTCTCGCCGGTCTCTTTGGTACGTCGACACGCTCCTGCCAACCTTTTTAACTTTGCTCGGCAGGATCGGTTCCTAATTATTTGGTCTACGTTAACACTGTTCTATTCTATCGCGTCGGAGGTGAGTGTGCTCCAGGGAATGCAACTCATTCTCATCGCTTGCAAGGTGGCACAAGGCTCGCCGGTTTCCTCCTCGCATGCGTAACCGTCATCATTCTGATGGTTGGCACCGCACCTATTGGATATCTACCCGTCATGCTAGTCGGGGCACTCATTTTTGTACTCGGTATTGATCTCGTTCGGGAAGCGTTATGGGATACACGCCATCGTGTCAGCAAGACGGAATATGTTACAATTCTCAGCATTATGGTCTGCATGACGATCTTTGACTTTGTTGTTGGTGTATTATTCGGCATTGTATTGGCTTGTAAGTTTCTCTTCATCGCCAGCAGTCTTCATGCTAACCATTACCCAGGCTTCTTCTTTGTTGTTCAGACGTCGCAGAATCGGAGTATACGCGCACAATATACAGGCGACACCGCGATGTCTACCGTTAGACGACCCTCCGCCCATAGACGGTACCTGCAAGAAGTAGGCCGACAAACAGCTATCATCAAGCTGCAATGTACGTGAGAGCACCTGCAGGCTTACCTTTTCTCATTCCCTATAGCATATCTATTCTTTGGCACTATCAATCATGTGGAGCAAACCGCCCGCGAGATGCTCGAAGCTGGACGATGGAATCACAATCCAATCAGGTTCCTCGTTTTGGATCTCTCACTCGTATTTGGGGTGGATCTCTCTGCCTCGGAAGCATTTGTTCGGCTGCAACGCTTGTTGGCAGCCAAGAATGTCATCCTCGTTCTCTGTGGATTCTCCATGGACTCATCAGTCGGACGTGCGCTTGCGAGCGTCGACCTATTTGACAACGACAACGTCGAAGTCTTTGCAGAGATCAACGAGGCTATGGAATGGACAGAGAATGTCTATCTCAAGGCTTGGTTCGACTCGATCAAGGAAGAACAGAAGGTACCCGAGGCCAAACCAATCGGTCAGTTCACGTTATATCGAACCCGGCCCTTTTCTCACACATTGACAGCTCTTCCTGGCCGAGCAACAATGGCATTCTCAATGGGCGAATCGTGGCAACAGTCACCGCGTAGATTGCACATACACGACGTTGCTGGCCGATTAATGCGTTCTATTCTCCACGAGAGCGAGCCTGAAAACGATGACATTCCGGAACCAGCCCCCACGTTGATGAAGACGTTCTCGGGGTATGAGAGCGATCTTACGCCAATGTTCTTCGTGCCCATTATCCGATACTTTGTCCGCGTTCCGGTCACCGAAGGTCAGCAGCTCTGGACGCGTGGCGACCGACCGGACGGAATCTATGTCGTCGAATCTGGTGTTTTACGTGCTGCCTATCACTGGGACAATGCGGACGACATCTCGGAATCAATGGTCTCCGGTACCTTGGCCGGTGAACTTTCTGGGCTGGCAAATATGCCGCGTAATGCCACCGTTGTCGCCGAGAAGAATAGTGTATTGTGGAAGATGTCAAACGAGAACTGGGCATTGTTCAAGGAGGAGCAGCCAGGACTCGCCCACCGATGGGTGGAGTTGATCCTCAGAGGTGAGCAATCTCAATCCCTCCAAACACTCGCTGATGACTTTGAACAGTTGCAAAGAGCGACTATGATGTACTGATTTCGGCTTGTTCTCGTCGCTAGATCATTGTGTAGCACACACTCTCAATACATGCTTGGTAGAGTAGATCATCACGCATCTATTGCCGCGCAGCTAAATAACAATACCGACAAGTTAGCTGATTACACCCTTTCGCGTCGACGAAGTCCCAGCGAGTTCCCCTGACTCTGATTTGAGCCAGAACTTCCACCCGATGGTGAGCTAAGTAGCGAAGCGGTTGATAGCAGTAGCTGCTGTGGTCCACTTCTCTTGACCCTGCTTGTCGTGTGGACACGTTTCAGGCCTTTGCCCATTGTAAGCGCGACTTCTCCGATTAGCATGACCGGCGGAGTCTGAGTGCCCTGAAATTCGTCCAAGGCCCTCCGAAACTTTCTTGTCCATTTAGTTGGGCTTTCATTCTCCTCCTCTGAAAAGGTCTGAAACGGACGTTTGAACAGCAAGTCTCCCGAAAGAAGTGTCGAATGGATGGTCCTAGTGTTACTGTTTACCTCGTCTTCATTCTCTATTGGCGGGAAGCCAGAGAATGACAACGCTCGCAGGGTATGTGAATAGCTGCGATTGAACGCTGTCATCCATTTTCCTTGAGCCTCTTTGACTTGGAGGGCACTCTGAGATTCGAGATGGCTACCAGGGATGACTGGAAGCGAAAGAAATATCGAGTTCGGTGTTAATATTTCTGGCGCGCCCGTTCCGTCGCCGGACAAGATGGGGACTATGTCTATCTGCAGGAGATGCTCGTAATCTGTCCACGGGGCGTCCAATCAATTATTCCATTACGCGGAAAACACTGTACACACCAAGTTTCTTTGATTGGTCGGTGACACCCAAGATGCGGCTCAACCCAATACCTTCGATCAAACCCATCCGTTCTTCCGACACTTGGGATGCAGATGATGCAAAAAGGCTGTGTTTCTCCGTTTGAGAAGTGAACACTAGTAGATCCTCAAAGATAAAGGCGTAAAGAGTTGTCTCTCGCGCACTTCTGCTCCGAGAGGTCTTCATAGAATTCATCAGTCCTCGAGATGGCATCAGCGGTGATCGCTCTCCATACGGAGCGAAGGGTGTGTTCCCGAAAGATGATATGGATGAAGCAGACGAGGGTGGCCTACCCACTGGATCAAACTCTGCTGGTAGCGCTACTGAGGAAGTGGGAGAGTAGGATGCCGTCCACTCCGAGAGATGAGAGGCATCTGATACAGCGGAAGACGCACGAGAGATTGCCGACATGAAGCTCTGCCGAGGCGAATAGGGCGAAGGAGGCCCGAGCGAAACAGGAGTTCGATTGTGATGGGATGGGAAGAGAGGCGAGGTAACGGGGCCAAGCTTTGTCAAATCAGTGATGGTTGGTGTGGTCTCAAGCGGAGAGTGCAAGGGCGTGTTGTTCACTCGATGTTCTCCCAAACGCTGACGCTCCTTGTCGGTCAACAGTATCCGCCGAAGTAGCCCCTGTGCTATCAATCTCCTCTCTGGATGTGCCAGGTTGAATCCGGGTGGAAGCCCGGTGATCCGGTTTGCAAGGCTGATGATATACTTGTACTCTTCCTCCCGGATCTTCACCTCTTGCATTACTCTTATCGTCATGTCCATTGATTGATATAGAGAGAAGATTGGAAGATTGTCAACGTGATCTCGAGGAGTCAATTCCCAGATTTGCTGAAGATGTTATCAGAAAAGATGAAAAGAAAGAGAGAGAGAGAGAGAGAGATAACTCGCTTTAAAGAAAAGGGTGTATTTTGTGAGTCTCTGCATAGGCTTTAGAAGAAAGGCGGAGAGTCCCATATGCCCACATTCTTCATGCTCGCTTTGCTGCTTTAGGAATCGCCCGAGTGAATTCGCTTCATCCTGAACGAGGTGATCGACGGTACGGATTGCCTCTTCGAGATGGACAAGATACGCCTGGTGTACCTCAAGGCGGGCCACAAATGGACGAAACGACTCTGCGAACTGTAGCATTAAAGGATACTGAGACGATCTTATCGAGTTGAGCGTTGACGAGATTTGATTGTGAAGGTCTGATATCCTCAAGATTGCCTCGAAGGCCCTACGGACGGGTATAGGGAGTTCTTCCACCCAGTTCCCTGAGTATTGTTTGAGTGGGGTTGAAAGCGAAGTGGCTACTTACCTCTCACGCTTAAAGGCTCGATGAAGAGGCGCTGTACGATCTTGAGAGACTTAAGGAACTCGCCTTCGGTCTCGCAAAGCTCAAAGATTACGTCCTGACGCTTCATCTCTAGAGGACCATATCGCTCGTGAAGTGCCTGATAGGCAGATGATGAAATGGTGTTTCTCCATGTTTTGATACCAGTGTCTCGGAGTGGGTGTACAGTTTCTGGTGCACCGGAGATATCGTCTACTGGCGAGGTCGAAGGTTCTGCTTGTCGAGTTTGGACCACGGGCTCTTGTATACGGTGAGATCGTACTCGGGATGGATGACCTGCTCCGGCTTCATCCAAATGGAGGAGCATACGACGGGCATTCTCGCTGAGTGGTTCGTCCATGCTGTCAGTATCCGACCAGACAGTGGAGATACTACCCATACGATCAGACTTTGTTTTGTTTACTTCCTTCAATGTAGATGTGACAGAACTTTTGTCTTGATTCGCGTCGTATACCCAGGTGTTCCGCCTCGCATCATTGCGGAAGGAGTTGCGTCTAGGCTGGCTGACGACGGGATCTCCAGCGTCGCCTTCGAGGTTTTGGGCGAGAACCTGGCTGTCTGGGGCTCGTGATTTCTTTGGCTTGATAGACCCCAGATTAGGATTATTCTGTCGCAAGCCGTCCTCTCGCTTGCTGGAGTCAATCTCGGCCGTTGATGGTGATTGATGACGCGAAGGTCTCCAAGTATCTTCAGCGGTTCCTCTCACGTCATATTGGTCAAGGTGAACACAAGATTGATGCCGCTGCTCTGTTAGATTCCTCG
Source organism: Serendipita indica DSM 11827 (assembly GCA_910890315.1). Classification (NCBI taxonomy): domain Eukaryota; kingdom Fungi; phylum Basidiomycota; class Agaricomycetes; order Sebacinales; family Serendipitaceae; genus Serendipita; species Serendipita indica. Next base: position 210,609 of record CAJVGD010000012.1, on the reverse strand, counting down.
GAATCACAGGAGAAGCCCTATTTGAGGGTGTTTTCTGCTCCATCGATGGAGTTCCCTGTGAAAATCTTGTCGATTCAATGATCTGTGGATCATGACCTGCGCCTGTCGGAAGATGGGTCAACCCCAGACCTAGACCCAGACCCGTGAGTAGTGCGTTTCTCCTCTCCATAGCGTCTGCCACCTGTTGATCCCTCAAACTCCATTCGTCGAGCGTCCCAGATGGTCCATCATCTTCGTAATTGGATGCCTCAGAGAGCTCGCCAGGCCGATCCGCATCAGACAACGGCGACGATCCGCTGGCCGTCACTGCAACATACGTCATGGAATTGTCGTTCCTAGTCCTACGTGGGGAAAAGAATTCACTCCGCTCCGCTGGACCTTCCTCAATGTGAACATTGGGCGGCGACGCAGAACGATGCAAATTCGTATGGGTACTTGGCATGTATTGGCGGAGGTAATGGACCCCAGGTTGACCCCTATCGTCGAATTGCTCATCTTCCTCCAGAGTCGGGTTTGATACTGAAACCTGTGGTGCCTGCTCGGTCCCGTGATGCTTTGACTTTCTTTCCGGTTTGCGAGTGGGTATACGGCGCAGTGAAGGCTTAACATCGTTCTGAGTAAAGTATCAGTCAAAGATTGACGACACGATAACCCCTACTCACGCCCTTGTGATAGTCCACACGCCCTGAAATGGGTGATTCCCGCTGCTCTCCCGCAATCTCGCCTATAAGTGTGCCAGAAGGAATCTCCTTATGTACGACCATCGGTGGGTCGTCTTTCGACGCCCCTTGAGTGGTCTCTGGATTCCTCCCTGTCACATGTGTGCTGTATGAACGTGGTCGACTCCTCATCGGGCGCGACGAGTTGTAGTCTGAGGCTTCGATTTTATTGTCAATGACCGCGTCTGGGTATATGGCCGTATTGGGAGAGGGTTTGAGCGCGTATTCACCTTCCCTAAACTGAGGAGATTGAAAGAGCCGATTCCATGGATCCATTGGGGACCTTTTGAATCCTGTAAGATGGTTTCCAGGGCCGTCCGTAGCTTGCCGTGATCGCCAATCGTTTGCACTACTTGGACGATCTTTTGAATCCGGATAATTTTGACTACCCTGTAGGATGGTTGGAGGAGGTTGAGGAGAGTCACTCGTCTTCGCCATTGTTTCCCCCCACTGCGACACGACTTGGCTTCTGCCAACTCGAGAATGCGACGAGTAATGTCCCTCTTTTCTCTTGGAGTCGGGCATGTTGCGTACTTTATCGTGCTCCTTGACCATTTCTTCTCGAAAGAATGTTTTTGGTGATGGTCTTTGTGCATCTTGTCGGAACTCTGCGTTTGGTGATCGAAAGTAGCTGGGACTTGCTTGCAAAGGGGAGCCCAAAAGTGCATCATGCACTTTATAATGAGTATTGGATGATTTTAAGCTACTCTTGAGGGGGACATCTGTTCTCCCTGAGGAAAGAGGACTCGTCGGTTCGACATGGGGTCGAGTTTGGGGAGCAGAAGTTGAGATGGTCGATCTTCGCTTCTTTGTGAGCTGCTTCGAAGGAACAGCGTAGTCCTCTCGCGCTTGCTGGGCATCGTTGGAAAAAGCAGGGTCGAGGACGGGTACAGAGTTCTGTGCGTGCTTTCTCCGCGCTTTCGGGGTCGTCGGCACCGAAACACTGTTGGGACTATGGTTCAAAGGTAGTGGAGAATGTAAAATGGCTCTCTGGTTGAACCACGAGCTCGGTGGTTCGGGGGGAAGCTGTTCGCGCTGTGCAGGTATGAGCAGGTCATAATAATGAACGGACATGTCAACACACAGTGCGCGAATTCCTTCGTCTAGAAGCGCTGTCCTCTTGTTCCCGGTGCGGTTGCGTCCAACCCTCTCGGGTGGCATTGTCCACGCGTCTGGAGTTTCCTTGATTCGACATGATATCCTTGTATTAACTCGAGAGGACACAACACGTATGCCACTCTGGAAATGGTGAAGCCCAGAACTCCGATGCACTGAGGCAGCGTTTGTGGTTGGAGACAAAGAAGTGTTCGATAGCTGGAACAAGATACATGCAACACAGATACAAGAAAGCAAGACACTTCTATCTGTGAAAGTCGCGGATCTGTCTTTCTACTTCCTCCGGGCTCGATTTCATGTCTACAATCGTTAGAAACTCTGTGAGACGAGGTCGCAGAAGCCTTACACTTGGCGGCACCTAATAATTAAGCTTAAGGATGCCATAAAGAAGGAACAGAACGGGGACGTACTCTTGGAGTTCAGTACGTTCTTCTCATGGAACCGCTTCAGAGCGGGTATAACAAGACGCACGACCTCCTCTTGAAGCATTTCCTTGCCTTCTTCGTCATCCATGAGTACTTTATACATGCGATGACGATCGCTTGCTTCATCAAGGGCGTCGAAGAATCTGGTAAGTTTATCCTTTACGTCGCGTCGACCACCCGTGTCTCCCAGGGCCTGGACAAGTGGAGAAAAGTTGACGTCGAAATAGGTTGCTTTAGCTGTCCTGTAGTTTGAATTTAGTGCGTCTTGTGTTGCTTTCCCAAGCAGATCGTCGATTGGTGTGCTGGGATCAAGTAGGAGCCTGGTGCGCAGAAAAGCAACATTATTGAAGTGAAAGATGGCCCCCTGGGCGGGCTTCTTGGATGCGGTCGCGAGCGAATTGAGAGAGGCGAGTAGTGTCGTGACGACGTCGTCTATCGGACATGATTAGCAAACAGGTAGAAATGGTGTGAAGACGTACAAATAAAGTGTTCAATTACAAGGCGCTCATCATCCTGGTCTGACTTTCCGAGGACTTTGCCGGCACCTTCCCCCATTTTCCACATACCATCTCCCAATGTCACGAGCGCAGTTCCAACTGCATCCATAACCTGAGGTATCTGCTGCAGGTAGTTGACGACGAGATTGGTAGTCTCATGAATACCGGTCCCAAGCTCGACGTTTGTCTTGGTCCCAGCACTGCGCACGTCCAGGAGGAATTCTGGAAAGCTGCGGAGACACACTCCCCGAAGTGCAGACAGACTATCTTTCAAGTCGTTCTCTTTCTTCCCGGTTCGACTTTGAACGTCATCCCATGCTGCCTGTGCATTCGATAGCTCCTGATAGGCAGCCAGGGCGAGGAAGACGTGTTTATTGAGGTTTGATTTGATCATATTGATGAGAAGGGTCAAGGTCGTCGTGAATAACGAGTTGACTGGCGCCAATAGCGTGGCATACGTCGATTGAATCGCTCCCGACGAAGTGATAAGAGACATATTGAGCAGGTGATCATACTCGGCCTTTGCACTATTAGTATGTTATATGAAGACTGTGGGGCCGCTTACATCGGCCACTGCAATGATCCCGTTCACCCAAAGACCAATCTCGCCGCCAGCCGCGACACCATCCAGAGTTTCTACTCTGTCAATGATGCGACGGCCACCCATGGCTTCGAGACATTTCTTCCCCCAAGCCCCGCGCATCTGTTGATGAACATAAGAAAAGCATTTGGTACGGACGTTTAGACTCACATCTCCGTAGCCTTTCTGTGTCTCCTTCAGGAGCTGATATATTGATTTTGCGGCTGGGTGAGATGGATGTGTCGAGGGTTGCGGCATCTTTCGGAGCGCATCGATGATCGGAGAGAGTGTCCTTATGATGCCCTGTGAAAAGGGAAGCGTCTTTATGGTATTACCTCCAGGAGGTGCACCAGAGGATGCTTCTGCTGTAAGCTTGATGTAGAGCTGTGTCATCTTCTTTGCGCCAGCTTCGACCAGACGCGCGGTCTCTTTGGCTGCCCGTGGATCTCCGGCGTTGAACGCAATCGACGCATTCAGACGTTCTACAGTAGCTATATAGCTGTCTACCTCGTTTGGACGCGGTCTATCGGTGTAGTCGGTACCAAAAGCTGAACACAAGAAGGGCCTTACCCTCTGAGGATCAGTGCCTCCTCGGCGGCGACTCCTTCCTGATCACTCGCTAGTCTGTCAATGCTCTGAAGTGTAGCCTCAATATCTGTTTGGCGGCAGATGTAAGTAACATCTCAAGCTCGCAAGCAGGGATTGTCGCTCACTTTCCGCAAGTTTGGTAAGAGACTGCGTCGACTTGTGAAGTGGAAGGATAGACTTCTCCAGTCGTATCAGTCTGGTGTCGAAATTTGTGAGGATCGAGGTCATTCGCTGGGAGATGTTGCTCGTCTTGATTAGATGCTGCTCCAGCAGCTCAATATCAGCAGCCTCATCTTCCATCATTCTGCATATCCGGCTTTAGGGGCTTCCTAGAAAAAGTATGCGCGGAAGTCGCCAAAGGTGGTGGCCAAAGTTGGTAACCAACTCAAGCTGAACCACATCCCAGTTTTTTTTTGTTGGGGTCACTTGAAACCGACCAGGGTGACTCAAGACAGTCTCTGTACTGAGTACAGCCTCTTTAATTCCTGGGTCATCTGTCCTCTCCTCCAGCTCGTCGACATGAATCAACAAAGGGCACCGCTTCCGCCACTCCCGACAAATCCTATGCTTCCTCCCAAACCAGAGTTTGCCTCTTTCTCGTTTACCGGAGCCATAGCAAGAAAAACAAGACCTTCAAAGCTTCTTTCTCGAATAGAGCAGGCGGGCTTACAGATCGCCTCCGCCTCTGTCCTCAACTCGGCAAGTCCCACCAGCCAACCTAGCGGAGTAAACAGGTCTCTTGACTTCTCGGTTCAAACCTCTACGGAGTTCCCCTCATTCGCACCCTCGTTCGGGCCAGATGCTCCTACAGCACCCTTTGACGAAGCAATGGAGGTTCTCGCACCCGCCCCAGACAGGGAAGAAATCCAATCCGTTTCACTCCCAGACACATCCGGAGAGGTAGCCGAAGGTCACTTGCTCGACCACTGGTCCCGAAACACAACTCTCCTCCGCTGCGACGACATTGAGCTCCATGCGAAGCAAGTCACCGACGAGTGGGCGCAGGTAGTTCGTGCTCCTCTGCAAGCTTCTCCCGTCCCAGGTCCCACTCTGTCCTTTTCCTCGCCCTTGGAACAGGATTCAGGCAACCCGCTTGTGCCGACAAAATCAGCATTCCCTCTATCTTCTTGCTTCTCCGATACCTTTCAGCCGACCCAGGGTCTCACAAATCATACTGCATACCCCCAACTCGAGACATCGGCGTCTTCAAGAGTTGAAGGTCGTGAAGATAATCCTCTGCCCCACGAAGGCCCTCGCATGCCGGAGACTATGGAAGCGCAACCTTCTCTGCCTACCCCGACCAGCCAGGTGGCCGAAGGATGTGGCAAACCACAAACAGATGGTCTGATCGACAAGGATGTAAAACTTCGTCCAGCCGATAAGGGTGCCTCCAATCGACCCACCGATTCAGCACTGAATGGACGACCAAGGCTTTCTTTGAACATTGAAAAGGGCAAGCACAACATCCATCGTGACCCGAATCATGAGCCATCTCCGCCTTCTGCATCCAGCACTACTGCACCAGGTACTTGTGCCATCAACAGAAGCCCTCGTTTTTCTCCATCTACTCTTGCCTATCCTCGAGCGCAGTCTTCATACGGACATCAGCTCCGTAGAAGATCGGCATCACCACCTCCGCGCAATTCGAGGTCATTTGCATTCTCGCCCTCACGGTCGCACGCCCGTCAGCGATCTTCGAGCCCGCCTCCCCGCGGTACTTACCGGACTCAGTATATGCTGCAAAGTCCACGATCTCGCAGAATCAGAGACTCTCCACCTCATTTATATCGTAATTTACCATCATCCACAACTTCTCGACATTTACCTCCACGCCCTCGACGTTCTTCCCCTCCATCGAATCGCCTCGTTGACTACTTTTATGAACCATACCGGTCTTTTCCACCGTCCAGGGATAATGGACATGGCCCCTCACGCTTTCCTGAGGCCCCATTGCCACGTGCTCACTATGAACGCCCGAGATCACCAGTCAGAAGCCCAATAAAGGAGCGCTTTCAACCTTCCATACATCGCTCAGAGCAGAAGCTTGGAGACTTTGAACCAAAACGCGAAGACACTCGTTCTACCAGATATAGTCCGCTGCATAATGTCGGCACTGGATCGTATACTCGACCAGAAAACCCGAAGCAAGGCATATCCTACAAGCGATCCAGAGAGGACACAGGTCCTGCACCACAGAATGACCATGCTGAGCCGGTTCCCAAGCGTCAGAGAACGGTGCAAACTATTCAAAGCGAGTCAATCCCAGCCCTTACCAGTAGTCGAGATTCACATATAGTAGGTTTCTCTCTTCGCTTCGAGTGCAGTGGCTGATGTGTAGCCAAACCAGTCCACAAATAAGTCACAATCTCAGTCGCGGTCCACCTCTCCCCAAGGTCCCGCCTTTGAAAAAAAGGGAAAGCTCTGGAACATGTTAGCTGGCGGCTCGAACAGCCCCACTGAATCAGTTGATTGTTCCACCCTAACCGGGGTTGGTCCGTCTGCTCCTCAGCATGTTTGGCCTATGGAAAGCGTGCCTTTGCAAGAAAGAATGAAACCCACTATTCAACAGCCAATGGGCCAAATTCCAAAGGCTGGTCTCGCCGAACGTCTTGGTGGTGTGCAAAACACTGAAGTCAGTGTACAGCACACGACTCGTACTTCTCCAAACTCCGCGTCTCTCGTAAACCGCATCAATCGAGACGAGCCCTCTGCCAAACCAACCCCGTCCACTCAAAGACGCGCAAATACCAAGCAGGAGACACTCGCTCAAAGGATGAGCCTGGAGCAACCAAATAGTTCTTCTACTCTTATTTCGCGCCTGAGCTAAACTGAGAGTTTCACGAAGAGCTGTTTATCACCATTTCTTGATCTTTTTCTTGGGACCATTCTGGTGGTCTATTAATCTTCAGAGTAAGTTTTTCTTTCCTCACATTCTTGATCGTTCTAGATGTATCATAGCATCGCAATGTTTAGCCTGTTTTTCCCAATGTGCCTCATGATCATCGAAGGTCGTATATTGGTATGAACGGCAACAACGATGGTGTTGCGGAATAGTATATCACAAGCGTTGTGACGAAGAGACTCATCCGACGACCTTGACGCAGAACGCGCTTCAGGCTCCGCACTCGATGGTGGGAGAGATCTCTTCATTTCAACACATAGGGAAAAGCAAGTAGCGAAAATGATACGTAGTCCAAGACAAAATCAGTAGTACGATTCATCTCCCCATGATTCTGTGATGAATGGTAAGCAATTTGGGGCGCAACGCATGTCTGGGTCCACTTACCCTCCGTTACGCTGCTCCAGGTGACGACTAGGAAGACCACTGCAACGGTCTCGAGGAGGGTGGCGATGAAAGAGCCATCCACCTTCTGATTTGAGACTTTGCATAGTGGTGAATTGGCGAGCATGTAGATAACTTGAGAGGCAGCCATGATGACGATGGCGATGGTCAAGTAGCCTATTTTGGGGGGTCAAAATCGGACAGAATACGAGGCGAGTTGGACTTGCCAAGTGGCTTCTTCTCGCGAAGGACAACTGTGATGACATAGGCCATCAAGATGTAGTAAAATATAATTGTTCTGCGAAGACAGATGAGACATGCAGGTCCGTGTCTTCGTCCAAACGATACTTACGCGCCAGGCCAGACAGAGGTAAGGACGAAGAGTGCAATGTTCTTAAGGTCTGAAGGAGGGTCTGATTGGAAGGCGCTTGTGAAAGAAAAACCGGTATCGAGACTGATATAAAGCGTTCCGACGAATATTAGGAAACCGAGTCCGAAGAAGGGCTGTTTGAGCGCTGTCAGTTGGATGTCGGCCCCTCGGAGAAGAACCACACTCACGATCAGAGATGCCATGGTTCCATCTTCCACGACCTAAGACGCGAAAATCTCAGTCACCTGGCAACGCATGCGGAGCACAAGAGTGCTTACTTGTGTGGCGACAATGCCGTTGAACAAAAGGAACCAGAAGAGGGCAGCCACCAGAGCGGCGTGGATAGCTGTGAGGACGACGAGGGGTGTTGAACCTTGTTGGAGTACCGAGCCATTTGTGACAATTTGTAGTGCCAAAGTTAGGAGATATGCACTGAGCAACGACCGGAGTTCGACGCGGCCTATTCAAAAGCGTTATGGGCCGTTCACACAGGCGGCGGCGAGCAGCAGAGGCGAGACGTACCAACAGCAGCCCGTCTACGGCTGACTTGCAATATCAGAATGGCCGTGATGATTATCGAGACACCGCAAACGACCATGTTGGCTGATCAGAGTGGAGCGTTTCAAATAACCCAGAAAAGAGAGAATAAACCGTCAGCACCATATCAACACCGATTTATCGAGAAAAGATAGAAGAGACTTCATACCGATATTTCCTAGACGGCCATCGCCCGCCTTTGGAATCCCGCAGTCGACGTTGATACCGACTGGCGCCGTTACTGGGTCTGGCAGCGTGACACCTCCATTTTCCTGGAGCTATAAACATAGATAAATGCATCAGCATTTATCCAAGCAACGGCAGGTCCTCTCGATGGTCCAGACGAGCACGAGTGGACTGACCTGACGAAAGAACAAGTTGCACCAGGGATAGGACGGGACGCTTTCGCAAAGATACACAAAAGAACCGAATCCACTTCCGTATTTTGAGGTCGACGTTGTGTTTGACATGGCTCGTGAACTGAGCGCAAAGTCGTGGTCAGAGTCAAAGAACGCAGACGGCCGGGCCCATATGGAGGGCTCGGCTCGACGGAGTTACAGGCAGAAGATACGCAGACGTATATATTCAACTAATTTTTGTACACTTGGTCCATAGGATCCCTCCAGTTTTCGTTGGCATACCCTGCCGGAGATTCCAAGCCATGCAGCACCCGGCTATACGAAGAAGACCTGGTCTTCCCACTTGCCTGTGCACACCTTGTTAGTCTACCGAGTCTACAGAGAAAACTCAATTCACATACTCTCGGTGATAGTCCTCCATCCTATAAACAAGAGGCCCATTGCAGTCGTTTCAAGGAGGGTCGCGATGAAGGCGCTGTCGATAAACCGATTTGTTCCCTAGAGATCCGTGAGATGAACTGGCACGAGGACAACAGGTGAAGGGTACCTGACAAATGGCCGTCCCGAGAAAGAGATACGCGAGCTGCGCTCCAATAAAGACAACCAAAGCACCCAGGTAGTACACTGTTCATCGATCAGTTTCTGCTTCATATGTTGAACCAAGAGGGCGTACTCAGCGGTCGTTTCTCGCCAAGGATGTTCACGACGATGTAGGACATAATCCCGGCATAGAGAAGGACCGAGACGGCAGGCCAAATGACCAGGAGGATAAAGAGCGCTATATTGCGCAGATCCCTCGGAGGTGTCGACTTGAAAAGGTTCGTATAGCTAAACGCAGTGTCTGCCGATATATATGCGGTGGTGGCGAAGAATATCCCTGTTAGCCTGTCAGTGACCAGCTCATGCGTCCTATTGGCCATGAAGTGCACCTGCGAATCCATAGAATGGCTAGAGATCCCTTTGGTCAAAGATCACGCGGCGTGAGAATCAGAATACTCACAATCAATGAGCTGGGCGTCCCGTCCTCCACATACTACAAAGGCCGTGCGTCGATATGGAGCCTCGGCGCGGAGCGATGATCAACATACCTGAGTAGCGACGAACGCATTGGCTAGGAGACACCAAAAGAACGCGGCCACAGCACCCGCGTGCAGACATGTGAGAATCAACAGCGGGAGGCTACCTTGTTCGAAAATGCTTCCGGCCGTGACAGTTTGTAAGAGCATTAAAACCGCATATAGAACAAACATCGCCCGTATCTCTATGCGCCCTGTTATCGAGGGGGCGTTACCAAGGCACTAGTGTCGGTTGGTAGCGGCACTCACCAACGGCAGCACGCCTCCGACTTACTCTCTGGGAAAGGTAGACGATGAAGATGAAGGATATGGCACAGAAGATAATGTCGGCGACGTTGCCAAATCGGCCATTTCCCGCGAGAGGGATACCGCAGCGAGGAAGTATTCCCACAGGAGCTCGAGTTACAACAGGAAGTGTAAAGTTTGCTTTGGAAAGCTGTCAAAGTGTAAGAATAACTCGAATGGGTCGTACCTGCCCTACCTGTCTCCAAAATAGATTACAGAAAGGATAAGAGCCTGTATTTCTGCACAAATAGACGAAAGAGCCGAAACCAGCTTCCTGAAAGGAAGCAAATGTAGTGTTGCTGGCCATTTCCGCGAAGAATTGGCCAAGTTGGAAGAAATCGCCCGCGAGAAAGCTGGAGAAAGGAGCGTCGAAGGAAATAAAATCAAATGAAGGACAAAACAGCTCGTAAAAGGAGAGCTGTGGCCTGCAGCCTGCGCTCAGCGCCAAGGGTCGAAGAGGCAAGAACCAAGATGACAGCTATGGCGACGGCGGGCTAATACCCAATTAGCCGGGAGCTTAGTTTCTGATCTGAATACATGAGATTTACATATGACGCAGATTGTCTGCTTTGCCTTGCAGATCCGAATATCAACCACGATTCGACAGTTGATGAGATATGGCCTGCACACTTACTTGGTCTGTTAGATTTATCAGCTGTACAGGGCCACAGTCCACTGTGTGTATCACCACCTGCCAACATCTGATATGGCCTGGGGTCTAGAGCTTGGAGATGATTTCGACAGGCTATTATCGTCTAATGTGTCTAGAATAATTCGAAATAATTCGATGGCTTTGTTCCCATCCTTCTGAGCTCCTCTGGACTGTTCTGGCTCTGCGCGGTCCCGCTCGGCTATGGTTTTCTTCCTTCGGCTCTACTTCCGCCACTCCAGATCATGAACGGCACCAGCAGCAGCTTGAAGGCAATACCAGCAGCATTCGACGGTGCTATAGACGCCGTTCTCGAACTCAGCGATGGCTCCTTGTTCCCTGGGACCAGTTTTGGAGCAGCAGGCAAGAGCGTCGCAGGCGAATGCGTTTTTCAAACTGGTCCGTACGCGCCATCTCTTTAAAATCCGCAGATTTCCTGACTTTTTCTTCAAAAAGGCATGGTTGGCTATACAGAGGCCCTGACCGATCCCTCCTACGAGGGCCAGATCCTTGTCCTCACGTATCCTCTCATTGGCAACTACGGCGTACCAGAGCGTGTGAAAGCAGAGCTAGACAAGATTCCAGACGATTTCGAGTCGTCTCGAATTCATGTCGCTGCGCTCATTGTCGGTTATCACTCTGAAGAGTTTAGCCACTTTCTGGCAGCGTCATCTCTCGGCGCGTGGCTCAAGGAGAATAATGTACCAGCGATCCAAGGAGTAGACACTAGGGCTCTTACCAAGCGTATTCGCGAGAAGGGTTCCCTGCCCGGGAGACTATTGGCCAAACGAACCAGCGGTTCTCTTGTCGAACCCATCGGACCTCCACAGACCCCCTTGACACAACGTAACCCTTTCTCCGGCTATGCAGACTCTTGGCAAGAAGAATTTGATGTCGTTCCCTTCCATGATCCAAACCAGGACAACCTCGTCGCCATCGTGTCTACCAAGCAGACCCGTCTCTTCAAGCCGAGCTCCGACTCAATTCGCATGCATCCGACCGAGAAGCGTCCTCTGCGCGTACTCGCCATCGACGTCGGCATGAAGTTCAACCAAATCCGCTGCTTCACCAAGCGTGGTGTAGAGTTGAAGGTGGTCCCTTGGGACTACGATTTTTTGGCTTCTTCAGAGGTCTATGATGGTCTCTTCATCTCAAACGGCCCAGGTAACCCAACCATGGTCACAATTACCATCGAACGGCTGCGCAAGGCACTCGAACGGGATACACCCATCTTCGGCATCTGTTTGGGTCACCAGCTGCTCGCACTAGCCGCTGGTGCAACCACCTCGAAAATGAAGTACGGAAACCGTGGACATAATATTCCGTGCACAGAGTCGTTCAACGGACGCTGTTATATCACGAGTCAAAACCACGGTTATCAAGTCGAGGTGCAGAGCCTGCCATCCAACTGGAAGGAGCTCTTTAAGAACGCCAACGATGGTAGCAACGAGGGTATTTACTGTCTCGATAAGCCATTCTTCTCGGTCCAGTTCCACCCCGAGTCGACTCCAGGACCTCGCGACACAGAGTTTCTCTTCGACGTCTTCCTGAAGAATGTCGAGGATACCATCCGTACCAATGATCCACTGCCCATTTCCCTTGCTAATCGCAAATACACTCCCGGTTCGACCCGCGTCAATGTCTCCAAGGTCTTAGTTCTCGGCTCCGGTGGTCTCTCCATCGGTCAAGCCGGAGAATTCGATTATTCTGGTTCTCAAGCTCTCAAGGCACTCAAGGAGGAGGGAATATACACCATTCTCGTGAACCCCAATATCGCCACCATCGCCACTTCCAAAGGATTGGCCGACAAAGTGTACTTCCTCCCCGTCACCCCCGAGTTCGTTCGCAAGATTATCAAGTACGAAAAGCCAGACGGTATCTACGTCACATTCGGTGGTCAAACCGCCTTGAACGTTGGCATCAAACTCCGCGATGAGTTTGAGGAACTTGGAGTCAAAGTACTTGGCACTCCGATTGCCACTTTGATCGAGACCGAGGACAGACAACGCTTCGCGGATGCCATGCTCCAGATTGGCGAGAAGTGTGCTGAATCTGCGACTGCTACCACGCCAGACGACGCGGTTATTGCCGCGAATAAGATTGGCTTCCCAGTTATTGTACGTGCAGCATATGCTCTCGGTGGACTTGGTTCTGGGTTTGCTCAGAATGAAGCCGAACTCCGCGAGCTTTGTGGCAAGGCATTCGCCACCAGTCCTCAAGTTCTCGTCGAGCGGAGTATGAAAGGGTGGAAGGAGATTGAGTACGAGGTTGTGCGCGACTGCAGGGATAACTGCATTGTCGTGTGTAACATGGAGGTGAGTCCTTTGTGAATGTCTCGGATTTTACTCACTTTGACAGAACTTTGACCCCCTGGGCATTCACACAGGCGACTCTATCGTTGTTGCTCCTTCGCAGACACTTTCGGACACGGATTTCAATATGCTTAGGACGACAGCAATCAACGTGATCCGCCATCTCGGCGTTGTTGGAGAATGCAATATTCAATACGCTTTGAATCCCAATTCCAGGGAATACTGCATCATTGAGGTTTGGGCTCGCTTCTATCTGTTGTTAATCTCTAAAAGCATCCAAATAGGTCAACGCTCGTCTGTCAAGGTCGTCGGCTCTTGCATCCAAAGCCACCGGATATCCTCTAGCCTTCATCGCGGCTAAACTCGGTCTTGGTATCCCTCTCAACGAGATCAAGAACTCTGTTACTAAAGTCACAAGCGCGTGCTTCGAGCCATCCCTCGACTATGTGGTTGTCAAGATTCCTCGATGGGATCTCAAGAAGTTCACTCGTGTCAGCAAGGTCTTGAGCAGCAGTATGAAGAGTGTTGGAGAGGTGATGAGCATAGGGCGAACCTTTGAAGAAACGATTCAGAAGGCCATTCGGGCAATCGATGATCAATTCTTAGGATTCGGCCAGGTGAACACCTTTTAACTTCTCTGCTTCTTGGCTTACAGAGTTTCAGAACGATATCTGTGTCGACAATCTCGAAGAAGAGCTTTTCAAGCCCACCGATAAGCGGATCTTCGCTATCGCCAACGCATTCCACAAAGGTTATACTGTCGAAAGCATTTGGGAGAAGACAAGGATCGACAAATGGTTCCTTACACGGCTATTCTATCTCTACCAGACGGAAGTTGAGCTGTCGTGAGTATTCATGATTGTTTGATACTTGATTTTGATCACGTATGCACAGTAAACTATCTGTCTCGACTATTACCCCAACTATACTCCAGCGCGCAAAGCGTATGGGCTTCTCCGACAAGCAACTAGCGAGCTGTATGGGCTCTACGGAACTTGCTGTTCGAAAGATGAGGCAGGAGAACAGCATCGCTCCATTCATCAAACAGATCGACACGGTTGCGGCAGAGTTTCCTGCCGCAACCAATTACCTCTACACCACCTACAACGCGATGGAGCATGATGTCTCATTCAACGATCAAGGTGTCATCGTCTTGGGATCTGGAGTATACCGCATTGGTTCCTCCGTCGAGTTTGATTGGTGTGCCGTTGGTGCCATTCGGACGCTGCGAGAGCAAGGCCTAAAGACGGTGATGGTGAACTACAATCCTGAGACAGTCAGTACCGACTACGACGAAGCCGATCGTCTCTACTTCGAGAACATCAGTCTCGAGACTGTTCTTGATATCTACGATACCGAGAAGGCGGCTGGAGTCATTATCTCCATGGGTGGGCAGAGTCCGAACAACATTGCTCTCTCACTTCATCGCCAAAACGTCAAGATTTTCGGCACGTCACCAGAAATGATCGATACAGCGGAGAATAGGTTCAAGTTCTCCCGTCTACTGGACCGCATCCACGTTGATCAGCCCCAATGGAAGGAGCTCAATAGTTTTGACGAGGCACGGGCCTTTTGCGAGACTGTTGGGTATCCCGTATTGGTTCGACCCTCCTATGTGCTCTCTGGTGCCGCCATGAACGTGGTTTCTTCGGCGGATGATCTCCACAACTATCTGACCCAAGCGACTGCAGTTTCCCGTGATCATCCTGTGGTTATCACCAAGTACATCGAGGAGGCCAAAGAAATTGAAGTCGATGCAGTAGCCAAGGACGGAAAATTGGTGATGCATTACATCTCAGAGCACATCGAGAATGCTGGTGTTCACTCTGGCGATGCGACGCTCGTCCTTCCACCTCAAGATCTTGATCCGGAGACTGTTAGACGCATTGAAGATGCAACTGCAAAGATCGGCGAGGCATTAAACGTCACTGGTCCCTACAACATCCAATTCCTTGCGAAGAACAACCAGATCAAGGTTATCGAATGCAACCTTCGTGCCGCTCGCTCTTTCCCTTTCGTATCAAAGGTCACTGGCGTCGACGCGATTGAGATGGCTACCAAGGTCATGCTCGGTATCCCAGTAGAACCATATCCATTAGTAGACCTCCCATCAGACTACGTTGGCGTCAAGGTGCCGCAGTTCTCCTTTAGTCGTCTCTCGGGTGCAGATCCTATCCTCGGTGTTGAGATGGCCTCGACGGGAGAGGTCGCCTGCTTCGGAAGAGACAAGTACGAGGCGTATATCAAGGCACTTCTGTCCACCGGTATCGTTCTGCCCAAGAAGAATATTCTATTCTCCATCGGCAGCTTCAAAGAGAAGCTGGAGATGCTTCCTTCGGCACAGAAACTAGCTGCTGCGGGCTTTACCCTGTTCGGAACGTCTGGCACCGCTGATTTCTTCAACGAACATAACGTTCCCTGCAAGGTGAGGTAATTTCAAACTGCATTAATCCGAATCTAACTTGATTCAGTACCTGGAGGCACTTCCAGACGACTATTCGGAGCAAAAATCCGAATTCTCCCTCACCCAGCACCTGGCCAGTAATGTCATCGAGCTCTACATCAACCTTCCGTCCAAGAACAGGTACCGAAGGCCAGCAAGCTATAGCTCGAAAGGCTATCGCACTCGCCGAATGGCCATCGACTTTGATATCCCCCTCATCACTAATGTCAAATGTGCCAAGATTCTCGCGGAAGCATTGGTTCGCAAGATGCCCTTGAACGTGTCCGCAGTGGACAGCAAGACTTCCCACACGACACACGTTCTTCCTGGTCTTATCAATATATGCGCATTCACTCCGAACATCGCTGTTCCCAACTCCGCCGATGTCTCGGAGGTCTCCAAAGCTTCAGTTTGCGGTGGATTTACCACAGCCCTGTTGAGCCCGATCGGCCTGCATGGTAGCATTATCGACGATGCATCGTTGACCACTGCTCAGAAGAACGCCGCTGGGTCATCCCACTGCAACTATTCCCTTTCGGTCGCTGCAACGGGCGCCAATATCAAGGAGATCACAGATGAGGTGGCTGGGGAGGTGAAAGCGCTCTACCTTCCTTTCAATCCCATTCTTCAGGCATCCCCTGTGACTGCGCTGGCAGAGCAAATTGCTCGTTGGCCTGCGGATAAACCCATCATCACGGATGCCAAGTCACCGAATCTTGCATCCATCCTTTTGTTGGCGAGCCTTCACCAACGGAAGCTTCATGTCACCGACGTTAGCACCAAAGCCGATATAGAACTCATCAAACTCAGCAAAGGGCGTAACTTGGGGGTTACGTGTGACGTTGGCGTCTATACGCTCTTCTTCGATCAAATTTCATTTGCCAACGTTGCATCTCTCCCCACTAAAGAGGATCAAGATGCTCTGTGGGAGTCACTAGATATTATCGACGCATTCTCTGTCGGACTGGTACCGTATCAGCTGGCCCTCGAGCTTGGACAAGATGTCTCTCCACGCTCTGGCGTTGAAGAAGCGCTACCCTTGCTCCTTGGAGCCGTCCAAGAGAAGCGTCTCACATTCGAGGACATCAAACTGCGCTTACATGATAACCCGGTCAAGATCTTTGGCATTCTGGAGCAACCTCAGACTCAGGTCGAAGTGGTGTTGAATCGGGCCTCGCCATTCCGACAAAAGTCCAAGTGCTGGTCACCACTTCAAGGGAAGAACGTCGTGGGAAATGTCAACAGAGTGCTTATCCAAGGACAAACTGTCTTCCTCGACGGCGCTGCCTTTACGTCTGCTATTGGTCGGGACCTCTCATCTGCAGCCTTTACAATTGGTAGGCAGGCAGACAGAGCATCGCGAGGCTCCTTTGCGTTTGCTAGGCCGTCAGCTTCCGAGTTGGCACAAGCTCCCGCACTCACGGCTACAACTCCTGCGACCCGCGCAGTTGCAGAGACGGTGACAAATGTTGGTTCGCCGCCGACGAACAGACAAATACCAGCCCCTGCAATCACTAGTGTAGCTCTGGCCTCACTTACTCGACCACATCCAGCTTTCCATCGCCGACATATCCTCTCCGTCAAGCAATTCAAGCACCAGGATATCCATGATCTCTTCGATCTCGCCCACGAGATGCGATTGCAAGTTGAGCGGAATGGCTCTATTGACCTGCTCAAAGGCCGAGTCCTTTGCACCCTCTTCTACGAGCCATCAACCCGGACGAGTACGTCCTTCGAAGCGGCTATGAAGCGGCTGGGAGGAGAAGTAGTGCAAGTGACGGCAAACACGTCTTCGGTCATGAAAGGAGAGACTATTGCAGACACGATCCGAACCCTCGCTTGCTACGCGGATGGAATCGTGATCCGCCACCCGGCTGTCGGGAGTGCGCAGACTGCTGCAAACTTCTCGCCGGTTCCGATCCTCAACGCTGGGGATGGCATCGGAGAGCATCCGACGCAGGCTCTTCTCGACATTTACACCATCCGGTCCGAACTTGGCACAGTCAATGGTCGTACGATCACGCTACTTGGGGACCTGAAGAATGGCAGAACGGTGCATAGTCTCGTGACGCTGCTCATGTTCTATTCGGTTCGCCTCAACTTTGTCTCTCCACCTTCGTTGGCGATGCCAGACTCGATCGTGAACGCTGTGCGCAGGGCGGGCATTCCTTTCACCATCTGCGAGTCTCTGGACGACGTGCTGGAACACACGGATGTGCTTTACGTCACCCGCGTGCAAAAGGAGCGATTCGAGAGCGAAGAGGCGTGGCAGGCGGTCGCGTCGAGCTACGTGGTGAATCACGCGGTGCTCGCCAGAGCGAAACCGGATATGATCGTGATGCATCCACTTCCTCGTGTCAACGGTTCGTTTCACTCCCTTTTTCTGTCGTGTCATTCACTCATTGACTTTCCCTTTGCAGAAATTGACCCAGAAGTCGACTTTGACGCTCGACGTGCGGTGTACTTCCGCCAGATGCGTTACGGTCTCTTTGTGAGTAAATGCAGCTCTAGCCTGTTCACGCAGCTGATCAAGGTCAGGTTCGAATGGCACTCCTCGCCAGTGTCCTTGGATAGGCTCGGGTGGAAGCGAACTCAAAAGGCGACGACGGTCTCCATTATAAGAAAGAATTTGTCTAGTACATAGTGAATGGCATAGATTATCTGTGATTGGCCGTGTGTTCTTCCATTGTGCAAGAGTTCAGAGTTTAGCAGCTGCATCCCGAAGATGCGTTATCCTGAGCATTGGCGCTGAGATCTATGCTCCCTGGCATGGATTGCTGTGGCTTTGCCGTCGCCGTCGAGGTGATTCGGGGAGCGGCAGGAGCCCACAGTTCTGGAGTATCCAAAATCTTGCACGTGATCAGTCATCCATTCGCAGGTAAGAGTGACAGCATACCTTTTCGACGAGCTCTTGGAATGCCTCTCGCACACCTACGTTGGTCTTTGCGCTAGCCTCGAGGAAGAGGCAGCCGTTTCGCTGTGCAAACTTCCGACCCTCATCTTCTGACACAGCTCGACTGAATTCCTGTCAGGGAGATTAATTGGGCATGGCCTGATGCCGTGAGTGGGCTCGCTGCAGACCTTGTCCAGTTTGTTGCCAACGAGCATCTTGACGACAGATGGGGTCACATACGTGTCTAGTTCAGTGAACCTGGATCACCGTCAAAACCGGTCGTCGTGGGGGCAACTACAGGGCACAAACCAACGAGGGAGGGCATCAAAGGTTTCCCTGTTGCTAATGTCATACGCGACAATGATTCCTAAACGAATTAGCATAGCTCTATTGTTCTCCTTGTTGATCTACCTTGTGCTCCTCGATAGTACCTGTAATCACGAGGATTTAGCCATTCTCGGCAGGAATTCTGGGCCAACGTACGAAGAAGTGATGGTACGGAACCTCTCCTGACCAGCAGTATCCTTGTTCCGTAAATGAGTAATCGGACCCGCATGAATCGGCGAGGCATACCCAAATCGAGAGCTTTACGCGTCTGCCGCCAATCTGCAGCAGCGTTAGTGACTGAACCTAACAGAACGTTGCACATACCTCCATCTTGCATACTCGAAAGTCGACTCCAACTGCCGGCTGCCATGTTAGGCTCGAGGTGGAGTGTTAACAAGAAAGGAACTGACTCGTCGCGCTGGATTCATCCTGTCCAAACCACAATATCAGCAAATCTGATCAAATTGGATGCAAATATACGACCTCTGGGAGGAACTGCGCGTCCGTGAAGCGCATGAGCAGAGACGACTTGCCGACACTTGGGCGTGGTGAGCGCGTGCGTCTTAGCGTACTGTACTAATAGCACAAACGAGCTGTTTCCGATGAGCAAGAGCTTCAAATTTGGCGGTGCCTCTGATCCTGCCATTTGCAATGTCAAGGCCACGAATGACGCGCGGTTCAAGAGTTGGGGCGCGTGCGAGCTCTTTATCCAAGCTCCGAGACAAGGTCAAATCAATTCAAGGCAACGTCAATTTGGTACATTTACATCATTATTCATCGTTAAAGGTCGTTAAATGGCTTCCGGAGCTACGCTTTGAGGTCTCCATGCGGATCTCTAAACAGGCGTGAGTCTGTGGCACGGTGAGCATTCCAGAGAACAAACCTTCTACAGCAGCAACAAATGGCCGCTAGAATGTCGCAGCATCCCACAAAGATTCCAGTAATACCTAACAAGACGAACTCAGCGAAACGAACAGCGAGCCTACGCGATTTAAAGCTTACAAGCGATAATACCTGCATGTAATGGTAAAGATTGAGCAGAATACATCCACAGACGCGTCTCACCTTCGCAGCAACCCGCGATACATTCCACAATCGTCATTATCGTCTCGCCAATACACTCAAAAATGGCTGCTAGACAAGAACAAATGCAGCTTTGATCCGAATTATTACAATGTGTGCACTCGTATAGGTCAAGAGCGGCTCACCCCATGGCGACGAGCGGGTCAAGGTAGGTGGCTCAAACAGGAAAGGCTCAGATATCGACTACAGCAGTGAATATTTCGAAACAGGCTGCATTAACAACAAGGAGGTTGCTAGTGGAGGAGACCCAGTACAACAGGTGTGTTCGTGTCGGCACAAGACATAAGGCATAGGAAACATAGGAAACATTTGTAGGGCCGACGTGGAGCGGATGCCGATTGTAATGGACAGAGTTGATCGGATAGCTGATGATGCAGATGATCAGAATATGCTGAAATTGATCTGGAGTGGGGATTCTGGAAGCCAGGGGGGGGGGGGTAAACAATTAGCGTCGTGGGGGGAGAAGCTGGTTGTTGCACGCCTCGTGATTGAGGGGGGTTTTCGTAACGCGTTCCTCAAACGAAAGCTGCGCCAAAACTTGATTCGTATCTTTCTACTTTTATACGGGGAAAACTGCAGGGTTGCGGTTCAATGCCTTGAGGTGCAGGTGACGCCGTGTCAAATGTTCTTTGGGAGAGAGGGGGGAGCCACAGAAACAATAATGATTAATCGCCAAGAAGGGTGCGTCTGTCATCCTGGGAGGGGATCATGACATGTCAAACTCCATCTCCATGTCTTCGTCACCCTCAAAATCTTCTTCCGTCGGCGCGTGGGAAGACCCAGGAGTACTTTTGGTGCCAGCTGCAGAGCCGGGTCGCGACGTCAGCGGAGTCGATGTGGGAGAGTCCCCACTACCCTTCGAATTCGAGCGAACGAGATTGCTGGTGCCGCCGACGGCCCACGCCGGTGGAGCAGGGTGCGTGTTGGAAGCAAGCATTGCGAGACCGACTGCGCCATGGGCGCCAGAGTGCTGATAGTGGTAGCCTGCGAATCAATCCGTCAGCACGGACTGCTACTTTTCAGAGAACTAGAAAAACACGTACGGAGACCGTTCATATTCTTGTATCGACGGCCACATCCTCCGCCCTTGCCACCCGCGGCAGCGCCGACGGCGCATACAAATGGGCGTAGCCGTTCGTCCGCCTCCTTATCGGTCAAGTTCTCGAGGACAGGGTCGGGTGGCAGGAACGAACATTGACCGTGGGTCAGATGGTACTTGAGTCCATTTGCTTGCTTGTATGACTTTGTGCAATTCGGGGTAGGGCAGCGGAATGGCTTGCCTCCTGGCAGAGGTGGCCGCGGATCGCTCGCGGCATTGGGCACGATGGGGCCAGTAATGACGCGCCGAGCGCCGTTTAGGGGTTTAGTATTGGTCGCTGGCGTAGCCGGAGGCGATGATTGGGGTGTTTCCTCAGGAGTGCGAGTGAGCAGTGCAGGCTGAATGCCAGGACCATTCGTATGTATCCCAGTCGAGTGCGAGCGCTGCATCGAGGCAGTCGTATTGAAGAATGCAGCCGGGCCAAGGTCGGATGAACGGCGATACGGTAGAAATACGGATGTCGTATCAAAAGCACTAGCGGGAGGGTGTGCTAGGGGTGTCGGAGGGGGCGAATTCGACGATGCAGGAGACGGTGCATCTTCCTCCATGTCCATATCGTCGGGATCCATGCCCGCGGGAGCAGGACCTAGACCACCCACAGGCACTGTCATGTTGCCGCCAGGAACAGTGACAGGAAAGGGATATTCGGATGGAACAACGCGAACATGATTGTCCTCGAAATGTTCTACGAGCGCATGGAGGTCCCCCAAGTTGATGCCGCAGCATATGAAATCGCGACAGAATTCCTTTTCACGTGTAGTCGGAGTGAGATATTCTCCAAACGAGCCAGCAGTCTTGGATTGCGAGGCGCTGAGTGCCCTCATTAATCGGGATGATTCAGACTCCACAGAGCCAGTCATCGAGGAAGATAGTTTGAAATCAGCATTACTAGAGGGGCAAAAGGCGCCAATAGTCAGCAATCATTGCACCAAGATCAAAGAGTCAGAGCGCCAGTGCGTGCATCTCGCATCGGGACCGTGAATGGCTTAAGCCAAAGTCACCCGAGCCCGGGTCGCAGGGGGCGGGGGGAAAGATTGAGCGCACTGATGGATCCAGAGATTTCGATGTAGATTATCAAGGATGTATCAGCAGACGCTTGCGAGGCCCGTTGGGCACCCGGGTGGTTGACTAATTTTGTGCGGCGACGCGAGTTGGGAGTGGAATGGAGACGTACTCGAGATGGCTAAACGGCTGAAAGGGGCTCATGCCGGTACGGAAGCTCTTTGGAACTCCCAGAGAGGTCCGAAAGGACATTGGGGAACCGGCTTGGAGCGACGGCTGGCCAACTTGGTCGCGAAGGGGGATGGAGACGGCGGCGGGCATGTAAACTAGAGACTCTGAAGGTGAATACGATATGATGAAAGTTGGAATGAGAACGCGGAGAGCCGCGAGTGGAGGGGATCGGGAAGAGGTGGGAGAGTCCAAGTTGTTGGAGTCGGCTGTCGAGTTTGGATTCGGGCCAGAGTTTCCACCCGTTGGTCGTCAGACTTTCGATCTCACCAAACCGGCGGCCATGACCCGTAGCAGAACTCGTGGCAAACGAGCGACTTTAACACTGCTAAAGCGCTGTTTCTCCTCTCTCCCCCGGTCCAGAGGGCCGACGGTCGACTATCCACCCAAACAGCCGGCGTCGCATTGGACAACCTTCGGGTCCTTATCCGACTAGGGTTGTGGGACGTTTAGGTAACGCGTTGCGTGACTTGCGTCTGATCTCACACGCACAATGAAAAGCCACTGTGGCCCTTGGCTCGACCGACCCAATCGCTGCGACTGATCTTGTCAAGATGGCTGCACGTTGCACACCGCACCCGAGCCTCGAAGTCGAAGCGTCTGAATTCGGTGAGCCGACATGAGGCTACGGGCGCTGCAATTTCACGGTCCGAACTGGTGGCCCTTTGTGGAGGTCCCCCCAAGAGCGGTCGTTGGCGACAGACGTTTGCGGCGCTGGGGCCTTTTGCACAAGTCCCAACGGCAGCTTGGAGGATAACGAGTACTATGCCTTCGAAGCGATCGTGGCCCCAGAACGCGCTTGTCGCTGGATGTTGATTTCGATCATGAGATATTCGCCCCATAGTTTGGTCAATCCCGCCTGCAGTCACGCGAGTCAACCCCAGCCTCCGACAAGCTCGATATTGGACAGTTTAAACATGAATATTAGACGCAAACAATGTGACCAAAGAGAACGGGCCAGGATGGGGGTCGAGTCAGTCTCGTCTTGCGGACAGTGAAAAGCACAAATAGGCAATGAAATGTGGGTTTTGGTGCATTTCAAGACTTGTACGATGTCTAGTTGTCACTAATGAGATTGTCGGTTTGGCAGAGTTGATAGGAAGCTGGCTGATGCGACGCGTAGGAAGAGTGAAAAGGAGTAAAAACATCGTAAAAAGAGTTAAGGAGGGTGCTTCAATCGTTTTCTACGCGTATATCGTCCATTCTTTCGTCAGCCTGGGTTTCGATGTTCGTGGTGTGGGATGTAGTGGAGGAGCAGCCTTGAGTAGTTTGTCTTGGTTATTATCAAGCCATATTCTGGTTTGGTAGCGACTAGTAAACCGTTGAAGCGATGCAAAAAGAAAATGGGTGTCGGTGGCAAGCGCGAAGTTCTCGACCACAGTTTGGCCAGAGCTGCAAGACGGCAAAGAGTATTCGGAGAACATAATCTACGAGAATAACAGTAGTGAGCTGGTTGCAGCGTGGACGCCTGACGCTGTGGTGGAACCTTGTCCGGCCGCTCTGTTCAACATTTGTAAGGGATTTTACTCAAAGGCTGCTGTTTATTCGTTATAAAGCATTGCTGACCATCTGCTGCCCGTCACCGTCCGCGCTAGTAACCCGGGATTAGATTCAGAGGCGCCAGACGTTCTAAAACCAAACATCCAGACTTGCTCTCGCCCATCACCCTCGTTATCTTGCCATGCCTTCGTCGATCATTAGCGCCTTGGAGCTCCTGGACATCAAGGATGGCTTGCTCCCCGCTGTCGTCGATAAGCGCGACGACGAGTTGGCGAGGCCAGAGACGAGCAGCGTTTGCTTGTGCGGAGGATGTAGCACTTCTCGCAAGTCGGAGGCAAGTCTAGTTTAGATTACATTCAGCGGTTCTAATGGATGGCTTATCTTTGCCCATTTCAGGTTGCTTTGGACGGCGAGCGACAGCCCGAGGCCACGACGGCGCGCATTTCTTCGACCTGTGAGCGTATGCCTCTATCAAAGTCTGAGGAAGGCTATTCCGTGGCCCCGACCACCTCTGTGCTCTCTCTTGCCACCCCCGCTCTCGCCAACGAGTCTGCATCGGTGATCGACATTGCACGGGCACCCTCGAGCATCACTCTCCCAGCAGATAGCTCGTCTACAGCCGCACTCGACTCGTCTATCATCCTCAACTCGCAGCGCGATCCCGCAACCGCCGCCTTTGTGCAAGCCAACCGCGAGAGGAGCCCCTCTCCAAGGACCTACGTCCACAGTCCCTCCGTCCTGTCCTTGGCGACCTCGAACGAAGGCGCATTCAACCCGGGGCGTGCAGTTGTGGTTCCGGCACCCCCTTTCCTCGCCGCCCAGAATATGTCGGCATTCTCCAGGTCACCTTTCTTCCGCAGGGTGGAAGAACGTGAGGTCATTACATGCCAAATATGCCTGGATGAAGAACCCATGGACGAGTCCGTCACCATCCAGACCTGCGGCCACTCGTTTGGCCGCGAGTGCATGCGGAGCTACATCCTCTCCCGTCTCGACGAGCGGCGATACCCTATCCCCTGTCCCACCTGCTCTGCATCGGATGATTCTGGCCCCAACCCAGGATGTATGTTTTTATGAACCTATCGATCAGTGCTCGTGTCGGCTAACCAATGCCCATTTAGTGGTAACAAGCGGGATCGCCACACAGGTCAACCTCTCGGACGCAGATTGCGCCCGTTGGGACGAATTGGAGTTTCTCATGCATGCGGTCAAGTTTGAATGCGACAAGTGCCTCAAATCGCATGCTGTTGATCGTCTCAAGCTCGTCAAGGAAAAGTCAAAGAAGCGGATCTACTGTCCGACTCCTGGGTGCGACCAAGTCTGGTGCAGAAACTGTCAGACAAAGATCGATGCATCCAACAAACAGAAGCACGTCTGCGAGGGTAAGAAGGAGCTCCAGAAGCTGCTCAAGAAAGAAGGCTGGCGCCAATGTCCCGGTAAGACGCGGAATAGTTTCTATCAACGGGGCTCTAACTCAATCTTTAGGGTGTGCAGTGCCTGTTCAGAAGATTGCTGGGTGCAATCATATCGCGGTATGTTTCCGACCCCTCTTTGGTGCGCATCAACTAACCCTTTCTCACAGTGCAGCGCTCCAGGATGTAATACGTGAGCTGGGATCAGGAATAGAATTCGTTTGGATACTCATCGCTTTCTAGCCATTTCTGCTACCGCTGTGGCGACATTCTCATTCGCAGCGTCTTCGGCTCTGAGATTCATCATGCAATCTCCAATCATTTCAGACGGCGTCTCTATTTTTGGAGATGCTCTCAATTCCATGATCGTACGTGCGCGGTTGAGCTGTCGCTGCTGGTGCTGACCCGTTTTAATAGCGAACATTATCTTGCGTTTGATCACGCGAGGGTGGAGGCTTTGAAAGATCTCTGCAAAACATCTACATGTCACTTCGCTCATTTGTGCTACCATAGGGATCTGTTCTCTCCCTCGGACGTTCTTTTTCTCTGGCTTTTCCAAGATGTCTGCACCCAGGCTCGCCGCTATGTATCCATCGCACTCTCTTTCTCGTGATCCCATCCCTCTGTGCATGTATGTAGGTCCCCTCTTAACGAGTTTTGTCGCTTCAAACGGTTTCAAGTTGGTCCGCGTGTTACAGACTAGGTGCCCAAAAGTTTAGACCTTGCTTGATCCCAGCTCCAACGTCTCTTTTCTCCCGCCATCACCAACAACGTACGTTTTTTCCTTTGCACTTGATAATATCCTGTTCCGCCTACTTGTCGCGCTCTACGTCGCGTCTAGTCTCGCGCGGCCGCGGACACCACGTCGCCCATCGCGGTGATTGCGCGGCATCTACAGCGCGCAGACGCGTTTGCTCTGTCTAAACTCGATCTAACAAGCCTTCTGAACAGTATGCGTGAAATTGTACACCTCCAGACCGGCCAGGTAAGCCTTGGCCGCATCGTACGGTTTGCAGCTGGCTGATCCCGCTTCCGTCCCTGCACAGTGCGGCAACCAGATCGGTACGCTCTCTACCTCTTGCTAGCTACTCTTGCAGTCCTCTCCGTCTGCGGGTTTGCTCGCCTCGTGCCACTTTCAGTTTCTGATCCTCTTTTCAAAAGGTGCCAAATTCTGGGAAGTCGTCTCTGACGAACATGGCATTGAAAGAAATGGACTGTAAGCTTCTTTTTCTCTCTTATTCTGCCGTCTGTTTGACCACGACGGTTTAGCTACAAGGGAACCAATGACCTCCAGCTGGAGAGGATCTCCGTCTACTACAATGAGACCGGAGGTATGTGTACCTTTTGCATCCCAGTCCGCGCTAATACTGACGCGACTTCGCCTTGCAGACAACAAGTATGTCCCCCGTGCCGTGCTCGTCGATCTCGAGCCCGGAACGATGGACTCTGTCCGCTCTGGTCCCCTTGGAGGACTGTTCCGCCCCGACAACTTTGTCTTTGGACAGTCTGGTGCTGGTAACAACTGGGCCAAAGGCCGTGAGTGGTCCTTTTTTCCCCCTTTGCCCTCCACCGTGGGTTATGTAAGACAAACACGTGTTCTGACGCCTGTCCTTGATTAGACTACACCGAGGGTGCAGAGCTCGTCGACTCTGTGCTCGACGTTGTCCGCAAAGAGGCCGAGGCCACCGACTGCCTCCAGGGCTTCCAGATCACCCACTCGCTGGGTGGTGGAACTGGCGCCGGTATGGGTACGCTCTTGATCTCGAAGATTCGAGAGGAGTTCCCCGACAGAATGATGTGCACTTTCTCCGTCGTTCCCTCGCCAAAGGTCTCGGACACCGTCGTCGAGCCCTATAATGCCACCTTGTCCGTGCACCAGCTCGTCGAAAACTCGGACGAGACTTTCTGCATTGACAACGAGGCCTTGTATGAGATTTGCTTCCGCACTCTCAAGCTCAACACCCCGACGTATGGTGACCTTAACCACCTCGTCTCCATTGTCATGTCCGGCATTACGACTTGCTTGCGCGTGCGTACACACCGTCTTTTCCCCTCTCTTGTGCTGATTGATATCTAGTTCCCTGGTCAACTCAACTCGGATCTCCGCAAGATGGCTGTCAACCTCGTGCCGTTCCCTCGTCTCCACTTCTTCATGGTTGGCTTTGCTCCATTGACCGCTCGTGGCAGCCAGCAATACCGCGCCGTTACCGTCCCCGAATTGACGCAGCAAATGTTCGACGCAAAGAACATGATGGCTGCCTCTGACCCAAGACACGGACGCTACCTTACGGTCGCTGCCGTCTTCCGTGGAAAGGTCTCGATGAAGGAGGTCGAAGAGCAGATGCAAAATGTCCAGAACAAGAACTCTGCCTATTTCGTCGAATGGATCCCGAACAATGTCCTCACCGCTCAGTGCGATATTGCTCCTCGCGGTCTCAAGATGGCAGTCACATTCATCGGCAACTCGACGGCCATTCAGGAGCTCTTCAAGCGTGTGTCGGATCAGTTCACAGCCATGTTCAAGCGCAAGGCTTTCCTTCACTGGTACACCCAAGAGGGCATGGACGAGATGGAGTTCACCGAGGCCGAGTCCAACATGCAAGATCTCGTTGCCGAGTATCAGCAGTACCAGGATGCGTCATGTATTTGCATTGCGTGAAGGAGAGGGTTGACTGATGTATTTTCTAGCGTCGAGGAGGAGGGCGAGTACGAGGAGCAGGCTGCCGAAGAGGAGGAGGCATAAAAGTTGTTGGCATCACAGTCTCTGTCGTGTCAAATACAGCCCCTTCAACGATCCCCGCCACAATCTAACTCTCTAATCCCTGACCGCAAGGTCACACCTCCCCCTACCCCCTCTATTATACTGCCGTCTTCATTCTTGGCGCATTCGTCGTTTTTTCCCAGCCGGTCGTCTACACACATTCATGAAATCCTACGTCTTATGGAAATTCGTCGTGCCCGTCGAAATAAGTCGTATTTGAGAATAAGGAGAAAAGCATATACACAAACGAGATACAACAGATGACAGATGCACAAGAGCCGGGGCGGTATAAGGTTATTGAGTCTTGTGAATGGATTGGATTCGGGCCGCCTGGAGATGTGAACGAAACTCGAATACGGCTGGATAACTGAGCAAAAGAGTGGACAAGACCCAAGCGGACTATGAGGTACGTTAGAATGAACCTGATTGTGAGCCATTGTCACGTACTCCGATGCGTAGGCTCGCGTGCCTCTGGAGAGATAGAAATACGACGAGAAGGGCCAAAGAGACGTGAATCACGCCAATGGTACCCCAGACAATATAGGACGTATTCGGCGTAAATGGCAGTGCTTGGCGCACGCTGGTTAGGGCGTGGCTGACCGTGTTGACCGTGTCGATATATGGTCGAAGGGCAGGAGAAATACTCTCGCGAGAAATGGTCTGCTTCTCATAAGGTGCGGCGGAGAGGGCGGCGAGGATGAGGAGAACGGGGACGGCATTGAACATGGAGGGTTTCAGAGCAAAGGTCGTCAATGGGGGTGTCTTTGCCTGTTGGATACAGTCAGAAACGTTTCGTTGGGCATCAAAGGACTTGCCATTCCCAATTGTTCCTCGGCGTCAGCCTTCATTTGCAAAAGACGTGGCTTGACTGCGTCGTATCCGCTCAGCGGTGGATCAAATTCGACCGTCAACTCGTGCCATTTGGCGGAATCACGTAGTTGGTATGCCAAGTTCATTTTCTGTGACCACGTCAGGAGCGCTTTGGGACGATCAGGAGTTTGTTAGACATACTTGTTGATCTATGCCGACCATTTTGGCATCTACTGGCGTTTCATGAACCTGACTCTTCCCGTAGTACATTACATAGGCGATCAGGGTGTCCTTGTGTTGGCTCATGTAAGTCGAGAGAAAGCTGGATCCTACAGACGAGCCGGCAGTCAGACACCTTATGCTTGACAACGTTTCGACGGTGTAGAGTAGTATATCTAAAGTACTTACGCGCTTTGACCGGGTCATAGTCCTCGCTAGCCATTGTGGTTGCGTCCAAGATGCACTAGCGCTCGTCTTGAGCGCCCGGATTGGAGAGGGGTGCAGCTTTCATCGTTACCATTGGCGGGCACACGATCGATATATTATCCTGGAGCTTGCTGGAAACCTGCCTCGGTGTTTCTACAAATATGCCTGTGCCTCTAGGCCAGAGGAGAGCTCTGAAACGTCGAGACTATCAAGAATACTCATAAGCCTATAGCTTACGTCACAGTCACTCATATACAGGCATGAATTGTCAAAATCGACTACGAGAGAGAGGATTGTTGTAAAACAATCGCTTCGAGGCGTCTCTTTGAGGTCAAAGTATCGGGATGATCTTCACCAAAAACTTCGACTCGTACTACCATGGTCTCCTGTAGGAGCCTTGCAGCCTCTGCGAGTTGACCGCTCTTGTGCAATATCATGGAGGTCTGTATGAAGCATTGAGACTTTCCTGGTGGTGGTGACCGTGCACTCTGAAGTATAGAGCAAGTACATCTCGTTGTATTTTCTCCGCTTCGGCCAGTTGACTGCGTCGATGTAGTGTAGCAGCAAGGTTGGTCATTGCCAAAATGGTGTCGGGATGGCGTGGCCCAAGAGTATCTAGTTTCAGAGTGAGTATCTCTTGTTGAATCTTTTCCTTCTCCTGCAATTGACCACTGGACTGCAGGCTGACCGTAAGGTTTTCCATTGCTAGAATGGTGTCAGGATGACGTGGTCCAAGGATCTCCAACTGCAGAGCGAGTACTTCTCGCTTCATCTTCTCTGCCTCTTCCAACCGATCAAGCTTGTGGAAGATGGACGCAAGGTTGCTCATTGAGGTGATAGTGCCTGGATAGCGTGGTCCAAGGATCTCTAGTCGCAGAGCAAGTACTCCCGGCTCATCTTTTCTGCCTCGTCCAGCTGACCACGGTCATGAAAAGTGACCAAAAGGTTATTCATTGCCCTAACAGTGCCCAGATGGTGTGATCCAAGGATGTCCATCTGCAGGGCGAGAGCCTCTCGCTGGATCTTTTCCGCCTCCTCCAACTGACGACAGGACTGCAAGCTGATCGCAAGGTTACCCATTGCGAGAATGGTGTCTGGGTGGCGTGGTCCAAGGATCTCCAGCCGCAGAGCGAATACTTCTCGCTTCATCTTTTCTGCGTTCTTCAACTGACCACGGGAGTGCAAGATGGACGCAAGGTTGCTCATCGCCCAAATGGTTTCTGGATTACGTAGTCTAAAGATCTCCAGCTGTAGGGCAAGTACCGCATTATCCTTTCCGCCTCCTCCAACTGACCACGGGGGTGCAAGGTGATCGCAAGGTTGCCCATTGTTGAAATGGTTTCTGGATGACGTGCTCCCAAGATCTCCAGCTGTAAAGCAAGTACTTCTCGCCTTATCTTCTCTGCATCCTCCAATTGATCTCGAGAGTGCAGGGTGGATGCAAGGTTGTTCTTTGCCAAAGAGTATCTGGGTGCCGTGGTCTGAGGATCTCCAATCGCAGAACAACCACCTCTCGCATCATCCTTTCGGCTTCGTCCAACTGACCGCAACTCGACAGGGTCTTACTAAACAGGCCCCTTACCCACATCGAGCTCTTGTGCCTTTGGCCGTGATGCTGCTGAATTTGCGAAAGGGCAGACTCTAGCAACTCTCGACAAGCGTTCCCGTCACCCAATGAGTCGTAAAGCTTGTGGAAGGCCAGTGCGTGTGTCGCATTCTCAGATTGTGCGGATAGAGGGATCCTATGGGCATGTGGAAGCAATTGCCGTAGCCGCGCATTGCTACCCTACAATGGCCGGATTGCACCAAGCACGAGTTGAGTCGTTGTACGTGCATAGTGCCGATTATCGTCTTCACTGAGACAATCCTTGATGTACATCTGAAGCAGGGGATGCACGGTGTAGAATAGCCCATCAGTCGAAACGTCCACAAATGACGCGCGTGTGGCCGATTCGACGATCTCCTGGAATTCAACTTCGTTCCATGTCGAGCCTAGAATCTCCTGGAGGTTTGATATGAATATCTTGTCGCTCTCTGGAGGAGGACAGTCATCCAGGTCCGAGTATGTCGTGAAACCGGACTCTGTCGAGTGCTCGAACAAGGACATTGGAATGTCCGAATGATGAAGAAACGCGCAAAGTTTCAGGAACTCTTGTGTCTTTGTCGATAAGTTGTGGAATGACAGGTCGAATGCGGTGTACGTTGAGGAAGTGTACTCATTTCCGATCTCTAGTTGCTTCCACAGAAGTCGCTCTCGATGCTTCCGAAACGTCTCGAGACATGCTTCAAGCCGCCGTGACTTGCGAATATATGCCCCCGCTTAAGCAATCGCGAGCGCCAGCATCCCTAGCTCCCGGACGATCTCTAGAGATTTGGCGTCGAATGTAGGTGTGCATTGGCGAGTTTGTGAAGATTGACTGCCTCTTTCTCCTCGAGACCACCGACAGGAATAGCGCCGTCCTGAGCGTAGCTTATGCATTCGCTATTCCTTGTAGTGACCAGAACTGCGCCATGTCTGGAATTTGGAAGGTATGGCCGGAGGTCCAGGTCTGGTGAATCGGCGTTGTCGATGAACAACAGCCAGCCTCTTTCCTTGCCGTCAAGGTAGGCGACTGCATCCTTCCAGGTCATTTTTCTGTACTCCGGGTCCAATGAGCCGATCGACCACTCCAAGTCTGCTTCGATTTGTGTCCGACTTGAAGCGTCGACAAAATCACCCGACTGAACCTGGCAATGTGTCAAAGATTCTCGAAGAGATCTCTGAGGTTCTTACCTTGTTTCATTCTTTCGAATCCAGCTTGTTGCGAGTTGAGTCTTGCCCGACCCACCGATTCCATGTAATATGCACCGTGTTTGATGTTGTGTGCCTCCCGGAAGCAGAACTTCTGTGATAAGGGACTGAACTTCCTTTCGCTCAATGTAGCTTCTTGACACCGGTGGACAGGGCTTCGGCACTATGATCCCTAGCGAGGTAGACTCTCCCTTCGCTGCACCTGCCGGTTCATTAGCTAAGTAGAGGTGATGGGGTGGCTACTACTTCGACAGTTGTCCTCCGTAACCCACTTCTCCTGCACTGCCACAAGCGCACTCTCGACATATTCTTTGAGATGATGGTGAACCGTTTTATAGCTTTCTTCTTCCTTGGATGAGAATCGAACCAAATCGCTGTGATTCGCATGAAGGACGATTACCGTCCCGTTGCGATCGCCGGTGATAGCACCTGAGTGATATGAGACATTCTACCGTCAAATTAATATCTGGTCCCTAATTCGCGATACACTAACCAGGTTCCTGGTGCCGGACGTTGTATACTCTTCGCAGAAGAATACGCTGCTTATTTTCTCGCTTGCCGCGACGTACAGACTCTGTATGTTTTCGAATTCGGAAGAGTGAGATCGAAGGTCCTTGAGGATGAAGTCTGTAGTCTCCATGTACACCGACGCCAAGCGGTTGATTGATTCGAGGAGAGTGGTATTCTCGACGCCAGAGTGAGGGGTCTCGAAAATAGGATGGCATGTGTGGATACGAGAATGTCCCGGAGCTTGCCCTTGGATGCCAAATTCTGATTGTGACAAATGACGAGCGCCTAGCAGAGCATCAGCAGATAGTTTCATTGGAGCTTGTGTGACGAACCCATTTGAGGATGATGCCTCCTAGAGCGTGAGCAACGAAAACGATCGGACGCTAGTTACTACTCAGTGGAGACCGACCAGGAAATGTGATTTACTAACTCGAGGACTATCGTTCCGTATCCGGGAGAGTGCCTGGACTAGTCCCTCGGCATGTCGACGCATCGTCTGAGTTGATACGCATTCCCGACTACGAGTGTTGGCGTCGTAGCTGTACGAAAGGACTCGAGCGTTAGATATATCGGTAGGCAACAGGTCACATAGCCACAGGACTCCATCGCCTGTCGTCCATGACTTTTCCTATGACCTTGCAAGCCATGGATGGCAACAATGTTGTCACAGCAAGTTCAGTGCGGAGCGGCGAGTACGTGTAGAGGCCGGGGTGACTACTCGACTATAGAATCAGTTCCAGGAGCAATTTCTAGAAATCCTAAACCATCTATCTTCGATTCGGGCTTTGAACTCGTTGGCCTGCTACCCTTGGAATCCAGAGGTGGGGATAGGGCTGTATTCTGCGACGATGATTGGGAGCGACGCAATACATTCTTTAAGCGCAAGCGTATATTTGACATTCCTATGTTGATAGCTGGGAATCAGCATGACACGTTCCTTCAAGGCGGCGGTCAACGACTCGTGAGAACCGGAATCAACCAGAAATCTGAGCTAGAAACTCTGGCGATACCGTTTGCAGTGCATGGGCGATAATGATGACAAGTTCGCTCTCCGGATTCGTTTAGCTGCATAATTATTGCGATGTTGGCATCAAATGATAGCAGACTTGGGTTCCGAATATGCCGAGGATTTAGTCGTTGAGCATGAGGCAGAGCTGAAGCTATACTATCGTTTAGATGAGTGGTCGAGTCCAATATGCATTCGCGGTCACCGTACCAATTTCAACTTTGGTGAGTCGACTTTGCAAGAATGATGTTACTGCCTAGAATCTACAATAGCAATTCGAACATAGAACCAAGGTACCCGCGCGCTTCTCGCTACCCACGGCGCGCGTCTACTAGGTATATCCGCACCATCTTCTCAACCTCTCTTCCTACCGTATTTCTGAAAGGTGAGCAATATTTACTGGATGAACCACCGTGAAACTGATGCACTCAGCTGACTGCCATGACTTCTCATTCCGTCGACACGCTCGTTATTGGTGCCGGTAAGTACCAACGCATTCATAACGACATTATTGACTGTGTCTGCGTCCTCCATTCGTGTTCTACTGGCAGGTCCCACCGGTCTCGGTGCCGCAAAGCGTCTTCATCAACTGGTGAGTACACATCGCGTGAGAGGCGACCAAGCTGCTTGATGAACCGCGTAGAATCAAAGTATTTGGGCCCTCATTGAAGCCTCCCCTAAAGCTGGTGGTTTGGCTAGCACCGATACGACTACCGAAGGCTTCCTGTTCGACGTTGGCGGCCATGTCATCTTCTCTCACTATGCCTATTTTGATGACTGCATCCACGAGAGTCTTCCGGCCAAGGAGGACTGGTACGAGCACCAACGCGCATCCTATGTGCGCATCAAGGGTATTTGGGTGCCTTGTGAGTAGTGGCAATCGGTGCTGAGAAGGAAGATTGATAGCTGATCCCCCGCTCGCCCGTAGACCCCCTCCAGAATAACATCTCCGCGTTACCGATCGATGTCCAAGCTGAGTGCATCAACGGCATGATTGATGCGGTCGAAGAGCGTATCCTCCGGGCCAAGGAGCCGCCCAAAACCTTTGACGAGTGGATTTTGCGAATGATGGGACGAGGATTGGCCGACGTGTTTATGCGCCCCTACAACTTCAAGGTGTGGGCCGTGCCGACGACGCACATGCAATGCAAGTGGCTCGGTGAGCGTGTGGCTGCGCCGTCGCTCAAGTTGGTCGTCCATAACATGTTGTACAACAAAGTAACCGACAAATGGGGTCCGAACGCCACGTTTAAATTTCCAGCCCGTGGCGGTACTGGCGCCATTTGGAAAGCTGTGGCTAACACGCTACCCAAGGACAGGATCCACTACGGCACCAAGGCGGTCAAGATTGACGTAGTTGCCCACAGGGTCTATCTGGAAGATGGGAGCACGATCACCTACAACAAGTTGATTAGCACCATGGGTGTCGACGTTCTGATCAGCCAGTTGGTCAACACCGATGAAGTTGACATTCAGCGGCTGGAGAAGGCAAAGGAGGGTCTAATTTCCTCTTCAACTCACGTCATTGGCATTGGGATCCGTGGTAAGCCGCCGTCCTGTGTCGGTGACAAGTGTTGGCTCTATTTTCCCGAAGACGACGCCCCCTTTTATCGGGCGACAATCTTCTCCAACTACTCGCCTTACAATTGCCCTCCGTGCAATAATAGGTTGCCCGCGTTACGGTATGCCGACCCAGGCCACGGCAAGCCAGATACGACACCCAGGGTTGGTCCTTACTGGTCGCTGATGATGGAGGTATCCGAATCACATATAAAACCCGTCAACTCTCAGACGATTCTTGAAGAGACCATCAAAGGATGCGTGACCACCCTTCTATGCCGACCAGACGATGAGATTGTCTCGTTGTATCACCGCAAGTTTACACCAGGTTACCCGACACCTAGCCTGGGGCGTGATTCAGCACTAGATGTGATTCTGCCCATATTGGAATCCAAGTATGACATCCTGAGTCGCGGTCGCTTTGGCAGCTGGAAGTACGAGGTGGGGAACCAAGACCACTCGTTTATGCTCGGTGTCGAGGCTGTGGACAAGGTGTGCTATGGCTCGCCAGAAGTGACGCTCGAATCTCCTGACTTTGTCAACGGTCGTCGTAATCTTGAACGACGATTGACTAAGTGATTGGACTGTGTTGTAAAGTCTATCGTGTACACGGCATTGATCGTCGCCTCCCTCTGTCCAGCAGTTGATTAATGCCTGTGATCTGACTTGACAGATGTTAGTGAAATCAACCGTAGAGAGATAGGATAAAGAACAATGTCTATTATAGATCGCAAAGCTTGATTAAATATAACATTCGAGGAGCCTCGTCGACCTCAATGTTCTTCATCATACACTTCAATGCCTACTTCCATGGTGTTGCGCTGTATTCATGCGACTTCCTCGAGTTGAGTGCTCTTGTACAATGTTATAGAGAGATTATAAGAAAGAAGCGTCGAGAGATTCCGGATGACGTTGTCCAAGAATCTCATGGCGCAGAGAAAGGATTTCTTGCTCTATTTTCTCTGCTTCTTGCAGTCGGTTATGTTGATATAAAGTGGCAGCAAGATTAGTCATTGCTTGAATGGTGTGTGGATGGCGTGGTCCAAGGATCTCCAGCCGCAGAGCGAGTACTTCTTGGTCCATCTTTTCTGCCTCGTCCAACTGACCACGGGAGTGCAAGGTCGTTGCAAGGTTTCCCATTGCAGAAATGGTGTCTGGATGCCGTGGTCCAAGAATCTCCAGCCGCAGAGCGAGTACATCTCGCTTCATCTTTTCTGCCTCGTCCAGCTGACCACGGGAGTGCAAGGTGGTCGCAAGGTTGTTCATTGACAAAATGGTGTCTGGATGGCGTGGTCCAAGGATCTCCAGCCGCAGAGCGAGTACCTCTCGCAGAATCTTTTCTGCCTCGTCCAACTGACCACGGGAGTGCAAGGTGGCTGCAAGGTTTCCCATTGCAGAAATGGTGTCTGGATGCTGTGGTCCAAGGATCTCCAGCCACAGAGCGAGTACCTCTCGCTTCATCTTTTCTGCCTCGTCCAACTGACCACGGGAGTGCAAGGTCGTTGCAAGGTTGTTCATTGCTTGAATGGTGCCTGAATGACGTGGTCCAAGAATCTCCAGCTGCAGAGCGAGTACCTCTCGCTTCATCTTTTCTGCCTCGTCCAACTGACCACGGGAGTGCAAGGTCGTTGCAAGGTTGTTCTTATGTGACTTTGTAGGCTTCTGTTGGTATTGCTGAGGTGGTTTTGGGTGCGCTGGTGGTTGGTATGTGGGCTGTTGGGCGTGTTGTGGGGCCGAGGGTTGCTGAGCTCCTGGATATCCAGCGTTTGGAGCCTGGGATTCCTGTTTTGCGGGATTTTGAGAGCCACAAAGAAGCTGGAAGACTTGAAGGAGAATGTCGAGGAGCCCCATGGCTGTTCCGGAGATGGCGGCAGGGTTCAACCTGCGCTGGCAGCTCTTTGAGCGTCGACGCTCCTGAGGAAAATATATCAGGCTTAGACGTATTGTACAGCATAGTATCATATTCTGGATTTCAGAGTCGCGAGTCATCGTGACCGTGAAGATATCCAAGATGGTGCTATCAAATAAACAATGAAAATGAAATAGACATATAACGCAAGTCATACAGGTTGGTTGGGCACAATAAGCTTGAGAAACTCCTTGTACTTCAAGGTACGACGGTCATCTTTCCCAAATTCTTCAATGCATATTCCTATGGTCTCTTGTAAGAGCGTGGCAGCCTCTTCAAGTTGGCCGCCCTTGCATAATGTCTTACAGAGGCTATAGGAGGCATTGAGCGATTCTGGATGACGTTTTCCAAGAATCTCATGGCGCAGAGAAAGGATCTCTCGCTCTATTTTCTCTGCTTCTTCCAGTCGATCACGTTGATATAGAGTGTTGGCAAGTTTGGTCATCGCAGAAATGGTGCCTGGATGCCGTGGTCCAAGAATCTCCAGCTGCAGAGCGAGTACCTCTCGCTTCATCTTTTCTGCCTCGTCCAACTGACCACGGGAGTGCAAGGTCGTTGCAAGGTTGTTCATTGCTCGAATGGTGTCTGGATGACGTGGTCCAAGAATCTCCAGCCGCAGAGCGAGTACATCTCGCTTCATCTTTTCTGCCTCGTCCAACTGACCACGGGAGTGCAAGGTGGCTGCAAGGTTTCCCATTGCAAAAATGGTGTCTGGATGACGTGGTCCAAGAATCTCCAGCTGCAGAGCGAGTACATCTCGCTCCATCTTTTCTGCCTCGTCCAACTGACCACGGGAGTGCAAGGTGGCTGCAAGGTTTCCCATTGCAGAAATGGTGTCTGGATGCCGTGGTCCAAGAATCTCCAGCCGCAGAGCGAGTACCTCTCGGTCCATCTTTTCTGCCTCGTCCAGCTGACCACGGGAGTGCAAGGTGGTTGCAAGGTTTCCCATTGCAGAAATGGTGTCTGAATGACGTGGTCCAAGAATCTCCAGCCGCAGAGCGAGTACATCTCGCTTCATCTTTTCTGCCTCGTCCAGCTGACCACGGGAGTGCAAGGTGGCTGCAAGGTTTCCCATTGCAGAAATGGTGTCTGGATGCCGTGGTCCAAGAATCTCCAGCTGCAGAGCGAGTACATCTCGCTTCATCTTTTCTGCCTCGTCCAGCTGACCACGGGAGTGCAAGGTGGTTGCAAGGTTTCCCATTGCAGAAATGGTGTCTGGATGACGTGGTCCAAGAATCTCCAGCTGTAGAGCGAGTACCTCTCGCTTCATCTTTTCTGCCTCGTCCAGCTGACCACGGGAGTGCAAGGTGGTTGCAAGGTTGTTCATTGACAAAATGGTGTCTGAATGACGTGGTCCAAGAATCTCCAGCTGCAGAGCGAGTACATCTCGCTCCATCTTTTCTGCCTCGTCCAGCTGACCACGGGAGTCCAAGGTGGCTGCAAGGTTTCCCATTGCAGAAATGGTGTCTGGATGACGTGGTCCAAGAATCTCCAGCTGTAGAGCGAGTACCTCTCGGTCCATCTTTTCTGCCTCGTCCAGCTGACCACGGGAGTGCAAGGTGGCTGCAAGGTTTCCCATTGCAGAAATGGTGTCTGGATGCCGTGGTCCAAGAATCTCCAGCCGCAGAGCGAGTACATCTGGTTCATCTTTTCTGCCTCGTCCAGCTGACCACGGGAGTGCAAGGTCGTTGCAAGGTTGTTCATTGCTTGAATGGTGTCTGGATGCCGTGGTCCAAGAATCTCCAGCCGCAGAGCGAGTACATCTCGCTTCATCTTTTCTGCCTCGTCCAGCTGACCACGGGAGTGCAAGGTGGTCGCAAGGTTGTTCATTGACAAAATGGGTCTGGATGACGTGGTCCAAGGATCTCCAGCTGCAGAGCGAGTACCTCTCGGTCCATCTTTTCTGCCTCGTCCAGCTGACCACGGGAGTGCAAGGTGGCTGCAAGGTTTCCCATTGCTTGAATGGTGTCTGGATGACGTGGTCCAAGAATCTCCAGCCGCAGAGCGAGTACTTCTCGCTCCATCTTTTCTGCCTTTTCCAATTGACCGCAACTATGCAACGCATTACCAAGTTTACACATCACCCACATCGAACTTTTATGCTTTAGACCATGATCCTGCTGAACTTGGTAAAACGCAGTCTCTAACAGTTCTCGACAAGTCTTCCAATCACCCAATGGATGATAAAGCTTATAGAACGCCAATGCGTGTGCCATATTCTCTGATTGCACCGATTGTGGGATCTTGGTGGCGTGTGGAAGTAGTTGCCAAAACCGCGCATTGCTACCCTCAACTGGCCGGATCGCACCAAGTATCAGTTGAGTAGTCGCACGCGCGTACTCTCGATTATCCTCCTGACTAGAACAATCCTTGATGTACATCTGAAGTAGTGGGTGGACGGCGTAGAATAGTCCATCAGTCGAAACATGGATAAATGATGCGCGCGTAGCCGATTCCACGATCTCTTGGAATTCGACCTCATCCCACGTTGAGCCCAGAATCTCCTTGAGCTTCTGGATGACTGCTTTGTCGCTATCTGGCGGAGGAAAGTCATCCAGGACCGTGTATGTTGCGAAACCAGACTCTGTCGAGTGCTGGAATAAGGAGACCGGAATGTCCGAATGGTGAAGAAACGCACACAACTTTAGCAGCTCTTGCGTCTTTGTCGGTAGGGTTTGGAAAGACAGGTCGAATGCAGCGTACGTCGAGGATGTATATTCATTCCCGATATCTGGCTGCTTCCGTAGGAGTCGCTTCCGATGACTTCGCAACGTATCAAGGTACGTGTCGAGCCGGCGTGTCTTGCGAATATATGACCCCGCTTGAGTAATCGCCAGCGCCAGCATCCCTAGCTCCTGAACAATCTCCACAGACTTGGTATCGGACGTGGGTGTGACATTAGCGAGCTTATGAAGGAGATTGATTGCCTCATTCTCCTCCAGTCCACCAACAGGAACAGCACCATCCGGAGCGTAGCTTATGCACTCGCTGTTCCTTGTGGTGATTAGAACTGCTCCATGGATGGAAACAGGGAGATATGGGCGGAGGTTGAGATCTGGCGAGTCGGCATTGTCGATAAACAGCAGCCAGCCCCTTTCCTTGCCGCCGAGGTAGGCGACTGCATCCATCCAGGTCATCTCGTTGTACTCTGGGCCCAATGAGCGGATCGACCGTTCCAAGTCTGCTTCTATCTGAGTTTGACTCGAAGCGTCGACGAAAATGACTCGAGTGAACCTGGAAATAATCAGAGATTCTCTAAGAAATGGCTATAGTTCTTACCTGGCTCCATGCTTCCGAACCCAGCTGGTCGCGAGTTGAGTCTTGCCTGAACCCCCGAGTCCATGTAGTATACACCGCGGTTGATCTTGTACGCTTCCCGGAAGCAGCCTTTCTGTGATGAGGGACTGAATCTCCTTTCGCTCGACGTAACTTCTTGACACCGGTGGACAGGGCTTCGCCACTATCATCTCCTGAGAGATGACCTCTCCCTTTGCTACACCTGCAGGTTTATTAGATAAGCAAACAATATGAAGTGAGTACCAACTTCGAAGGTTGTCCTCTGTAATCCACTTCTCTTGCACTGCTGCGGACGCACTGTCGACGTAGTCTTTGAGATAGTGAAGAACGCTTCGATAGTTGTCGCTCGTTGCATTAGAGAATCGAACCAAACTCTCGTGGTCCGCATGAAGCACGATTTTTGTACCATTTCGATCGCCGGCGATGACTGCGGAGTGATGGGCAACGTTCTATCCCAGTCAGTGGTCTTCAAGGCCGGACAAAATTGGCACCAACCAGTCTCCGCCGTTTCCTGTCAACAGAAGATGTCTTGTACTCTTCGCAGAAGAATATGCTGCTTATTTTCTCGCTCGCTGCGACGTACAGGCTCTGTATGTTTTCGAGTTCGGACGAGTGAGATTGAAGATCCTTGAGGATTACGTCTGTAGTCATTATGCGCATCGACGTCAAGCGGTTGATTGTATCGAGGAGAGTGGTACCCTCGACGCCAGAGTGAGGGGTCCCGAAGAATAAGATGGCATGCGTGGATACGAGAATGTCCCGGAGCTCGCCCTTGGATGCCAAACTCTGATTATGACAAATGACGAGAGCCTAGGAGAGCATCAGCGATTAGTCTCGTTGGAGCTTGTGTGACGAACCCATTTGAGAATGATACCTCCTAGGTCGTGTGCTACGAAAATGATCGGACGCTAATCACGTTCAGTGGAGACCGACCAGGAAATGTGATTTACTGACTCGAGGACTGTCTTTCCGTATCCGTGAGAGCGCTTGGGCTAGTCCCTCGGCATGTCGACGCATAGTCAGAGTTGATACGCATTCTGTACTGCGAGTGTCGGCGTCGTATCCATATGAAAGGACTCGAGCGTTGGATATGTCCGTAGGCAAGAAGTCACGTAGCCAAAGAGTTCCATCCTCTGTTGACCATGTCTTTTCTCTATGCCCTTCGAGGCCATGGATAGCGACGATACTGCCAAGTCAAGCTATATGAGCGGCGAGCACGTGCAGTGGCCGACGTACTTACTCGACGACAGGGTTAGTTCCAGAAGCAAGTTCTAGAAACCCGAGATCATCTATCTTTGATTCGGACTTTGAAATCGACGGCCTGCCGCTCTCTGGATCTGCGAGTGCTGTGCCTTCGTTGATGGTCTGCGACGATGACTGCACGGGACGGAGGACGTTTGTCAGGTGCATAAAAACATCGGACATTGTTCACGACGGAGACGGTGGGGGACAAGTGAGGCTTGTCCTTTGCTCAGGTGCGGCGCTAAACAGCTGGCGAGACTGGCGTGGACTGGCCACCTGAGCCCAGGTCTCTGCTAATGCTACTTGTACGACATTGATCATGAGAAGACAAGTTGACTGTGCAGAGTTGATTGGTCAATGTTGATCAATGCGTCGAATCACAGAGCTCGTAGGATCCAATATGCAGAGTTGTGCCATTTTGTTGAATAGGATAGAAAGGCGACTAGTCCACCCATTCAAACGAATGGTGAGGTCCAAGACTGGCTGACTGCGTGACTCTGTCTCTCATGCTGATTGCCTCTTTTATCTGCACTCGCCCAACAAAATTCAGAATCAACAGTAGTTGAGCAATGCCTGTGATCTGAAAACTTGACAAATGTTAGTGAAACGTGTATAGTATCTGTTTAGTAGGATTGGCTCTTAGTCAGCATGTGACAAGACTGCCCAATGTCGCGAGGTCAGGATGTCCCGTGCCGACTTGCCGGCGTAGAGTCAGTTGGACCTGGACATGTCCTCGTACTCTCAACCTATCGCCCTCACTCCATCCACAGCCGGGTTTACATCCACATTTCCGCATGAAGAACATGGATTATTATGGCGTCGGAGAGCGAGAGTCTTGTGGATCGCAGTCTTGGATATATATAACAAGTCTGTCCATCTCCAAGTCCGTTTTCTATGCTCAATATACTCTCTTTTTCAGCAATATCGGATTGCTTCTCATGATGGCGTCGCAAGTAATCGTCCACACACGAGTCGAAATCGA
This sequence comes from Serendipita indica DSM 11827, assembly GCA_910890315.1. Taxonomy (NCBI): domain Eukaryota; kingdom Fungi; phylum Basidiomycota; class Agaricomycetes; order Sebacinales; family Serendipitaceae; genus Serendipita; species Serendipita indica. The sequence continues at coordinate 168,532 of CAJVGD010000012.1, read as the reverse complement.
AAGCATTTGACAAGTTCTACTAGTTTTGCGGAACATGCATGAACGCCACAGTCAAAATACTCAATGGTCTAGATCCTCCCGTACCAACTTTCGAGGCGAGTGGCCCCTCTTTAGCGTTGACATCCTCTTGACGCAAAGTCGACTGTTTAGATAATATTGATCAGGATGGTGCGCGTTCCCATTCCTTCATACGTTGTTTCTCAATCACTCCTCAGTCAATTACATACATATCTTGCATCGTATACATGAAGCGTGCTAACATTCCGCACCCGCTTAGTGGACCACCAGGAGTACGATATTTATTGGCTATTCGGGGCATCAGTGGCTTCTTTGGTCCGTGTATTCATCCCTCTAAGATAGTTTACTAATCATCTTTCAGGCATCTTCGGAATATATTATTCATTGATCTATCTTTCTCTCTCGGATGCTATCGTTATTACCTTTCTTGGACCAACAACAACTGCAATTGCTGGCTACCTTATCCTTGGAGAGGCTCTCAGTCGAAGAGAAATCGTAGCCGGTGGTCAGTAGGCTGATACATTTCCCGTAAAGTCTAACGAATACGCAGCTCTTTCTTTCATGGGAGTGATTCTCATAGCAAGACCTCCATTCTTATTTGGTCAATCTGATCAAGTCGGTGGCGAAAAAGGGACACCAGCTCAACGCCTCATCGCCGTCGGGTAAGAGCTTTCGTGTCTATAGAGAAAGCAACTAAGAACACGTAGTGTTGCACTCCTTGGTGTACTGGGGGGGACAGGCGCCTGTAAGTCCCAATTCGTAGCAGACTTTGTCAACTAAAATCCCCCCAGTCATTTCCATCCGAGCCGTGGGTAAACGCGCACACCCTCTCCACTCCGTCTCCTTCTTTTCCATCTACAGCTGCTTGGTCTCAGTGATCGGCATGATCGTCCTACGAGTACCGCTCGTCCTACCACGAAGTCTAACCTTTGTCGGATTGGTGTTCAGCATCGGATTCTTTGGATTCTTCACGCAACTTTTCTTGACCATGGGTCTACAGCGAGAGACGGCAGGAAGGGCTTCTCTGGGTATATACGTCCAGATTCTCTTCGCCGTCGCTGCGGAAAGATGGATCTTCCATACGATTCCACCAGCATCCAGTATTGCTGGTATCGTTATTATCATCTCTTGTGCGACATTTGTTGCAGTAAGAATATCCTATTCAGTTGACGCCTCGAGTTGATTTCTTTCCAGCTCACCAAAAGCTCGAATACCGAAAAAGAGCAGAAAGCACGTGGCAGCGCCGACGTGGATCTTTCGACTATACGACTCGAACGAGGAAGCTTAGAAGGGAGTGACGCTGAACGAGAGGGGCTGGTGTCGAGTTTGAAGGAGGAATGGCCACATAATGACCGACAAGACATAGAACATGGTAGACGTGGTTCGGATTGAACATCATAGACACGTGTACGGGCTACACTTCTACCTCTTCCAATGGCGCAGGGAATACAAAATCGCCTTGCCTGCGGATATCATCCATGATCCTTAGCATGGCCAGTGTATCCTGCAATGGGGACTCTTCACATCCGCGCTTGCCGTCACGAAGTGCTCGCGCACAGGCGTCCGCTTCCCATCCTAGATCGTTTCCAACAAGGTCGACTGTAATCGACCGCTCCCCATCGTGCGCATGTATGACATACTCTCGTGGACGTGGTGGAGGTCCTGATATCATGATCTCACCCTATCGTAGTGAGTCTAAAGGATGTGGTGATCCATAGGCGCAGGACTCACGTTGTCACCTTGTATAACCACACTATATTTCGGCGTCCGAGCAGAAATGCTGGTCGAAAGGTGCGCAACGGCGTTCAGGCGCTCATAGACCAACGTCATGCTCGTAAATTCGTCCACTCCTCGATCGGTTTTGACGACAGAGGCAGTGACCTTGGGCATTGCGTTTTCATTATCTGGATGCTTTTGGAGAACCATAAAGGCCCAAAGGAGAGAATAGAATCCGAGGTCGAGTAGTGCGCCGCCTCCGAGGTCCGGGTTATGGAGGCGTGACCCTGGATCGCGGACTTGGAGAGAAAAGTCGGCGATGACGCGTTTGATTGTTCCTATCTCCTTTTCTTTGTGTAGGAGAGATAAAATTTCTTTTGTACGAGGGAAGAATCGCGTCCATGCCGCCTCCATCAAGAACAGTCCCTTGGATTGGGACAGCGCTACCAGGTGTTCTGCTTGTCTGCTATTGATGGTGACTGTATAGGTATTTAGAGTGCATCGTGGAATGCGGATGAACTTACACGGTTTCTACAAAGACGTCAGAGATGGTGGTACACCAATGGAAACTCACCTCGCAAAGAACGTGTTTACCAGCATTTAGACATAGAATCACATCCTTGTAGTGCCTCGATTGGGGCGTCGCGATGTATATAATCTCGACATCTGCATCCGCAACCAACTCTTTATACGAGCCATAGGTCCTAGTCGCTTCCGGGGCGCCTATATCCTTTGCAAACCTTTCAGCACTTGACTGAGATGAAGAGGACGCTATCGCGGCGATGACATGTTGCACATCATTCGCCCCTCGCTTTGTCGGATCCATGAGCAAGTCTTGAGCAAATGATTTGGCGATCCCGCCCTTGATTTCGTCTGTCATACAGCTGAATAGCTACAAGTAGCACATACAGTGGCCATGATACCCCACTTTAATCGAAAGGCCATGATGTCGTCGGGGCCAAGTGACGATCAACTACGAGGAGAGATAGGTTGGAAGAATATCGTGAACAGACTTCATTGATTCTCCTGTTTGCGACTCGAGGAGTTTTGGGACAATGTCTTTTTGTGCATCAGCCACTACATTGTCGAGTTGTAATTGAGCGACCTGATCTGCATTAGCCTAGGGAGAGGAGTGGAATCGAGGGAGTGCGTACTTGATCTCTTGAAATTGTCAGGATGCTCTCAGGAAGCTTCTCAAGGAGAGCCCCTTGCATGTAACCTGCCCACAAAGGAATGGGAACCATGGGACGCCACCGTCCACTGTACTTGAACACGAGTTGCAGTATTTCCCTAAAGGTGAAAACTAGGAGATGCTTGGTCAGCGTCCAAACAGCGTCGGAAGGCATACCTTCTGGACCTCCAGCTTCCAGGATCTTGCCGTCTACCTTTTTGGCTATAGATGCATCGCCCTTGCTACGAGAACAAACTTCTATCAACTTCGCGAGGTCGCCAACGTAGACGGGCTGAAACTTGGACATTCCACTCCCAATCACAGGCATGACCGGGAAAAAGCGGGCAAGAGTGGCGAACCTCTGAATGACGTGAGTGCTCGAGAAGATAGACATGGCCAAACTCACCGTAAAGAATGAATCACCTGGTCCAAAGACTAGGGACGGACGAATAACGGTTGCAGTAGGTGCCGCCTCGAGGACGGCCTTCTCTCCAAGCCCTTTTGTACGCGGAGATACAAGCTCACTATCTGGATTTGCTCCAATGGCGCTGAGATGGACGAGCTTTGCCCCAACCTCTTGGGCGCACTGAGCGACATTCTGCGCACCCTTCCACTGAACCGCTTCAAATTTTGCAGGTGATCCTTGGAGAATGCCAACAAGAGAGACCACGGTATGCGCGTCTTGAAAGACGGGACGCAGCGTCGAGGCATTCGTCACGTCTGCCGATGCAGACGAAATATGGGCATGTGCATCTTGTAGGTCGTCGACGTGTCGCTTGGGCTGTCTGGATGCGAGAACGATTTGGATGCCTGGATTTGATGCTGCAAATGCACGGGCGACGTAGTTTCCAATGAAACCTGCGCCGCAAATGACTACCTTCATGGTCGAGACCAAGTTGTGGAACACCCTATAACAGTGGTTCACCACTTGCGCATACACTTTCTTTGAGCTCGAATGCACGTGGAATATGGGCTTTGGTATCCCAGAGATGCAACGAGTGAGGAACTCGGCGGTACTAGCCAGACATTCAATTCGGCCAATGTTCAAAAACGCACTAGATTAGCGCAGCATAAGCAATATATTGCCTAGCAAATCATCTCGAGCGTGATGTACTCGGGGGGATACAGTCGAATCAAACACAAAATGCCCAGCAGCACACGAGCCAGCTATCAGCGTAGTCGTCTGCAAAGATGAAATGAATACGAATAAGCAAAATAATCTAAACTTGGAAGCAGATGAAAGGAGACGCACCGTGCCTCACGTTCCGACTCGAGCAAAGCGAGAATATCCTCCTTTCGGACGGGGCCCTTGACGTTGCGGATGATGGAACGGAGAGGATCATCCATGAACTCGACACGGACTTGGGTCACACCTCCTCGCGATCCGGTGCGGCCGAGTACTTTGGTCACTTTGGCGAGCTTGACGGGGACTTTGGACGCAGCTGGATCCTGAATCCAATATTCAGAATTCTCATATTCTCAATCCTTTTTTTAGCCAGAGCTTGCCCACCATTTTTACGAGATTTAGTGGCGAAGGTGCAGAACTTGAGCGAAAGAGGCCAAACAGTAAACAAACAGTGAAGATGCACAAAAGGCCTGGATAACTATCGAGGACCATTCTACGATTTTGGTTGTCGTTGTTCAATGACCTTGGGATCATAAATCTGCCAGTGGCCAAAGAGCATGCTTGAGAGTGGTCGTCAGTATTCAGCAGGTGTCCAACTAGTTATTACATACTCGAACAAGGCCATGATAGTCCATTTACGGTTATCAGCTTCTGGGAACACGAGCGAGCGAGGGCCGTAGAAAACCTGGTGCATGTCAATATAGGCCTACGCCTGGATTCTACAGGTACTTGCCTCGTCATCTACCTCATCCTTCTTCCTGGGGAGACAGTGGAGGAACTTCCAGTCGGGCTTTGCACCACCTTCTCGACATAGCTGCTCTGTAACCTGGTATCCTTGGAACGCCTTTAGTCTCTGTTCCTTTTCAGCTTCTTGGCCCATAGAAATCCTTTTCGTTGTTAGCCAAGCCCTCTTTAACGGCGGAGCGCCTACCAAGTGTCTGTGATCACCACGTCGGCATCCTTGACAGCCTCTCGGGGATCTTCTACCCAAGTGATGCCACTATCGCAACCGAGTTCTTTGACTCGGTTCCAAACCGGTGTTGGACAGCGGTATTGTGGGTCGTTGGGAGTGGCTACCTGCATCTTGTGACCGAGACGAGGAAAGGTGACCAGCATGTCGTGGAGTACGTTTGTGGAGTCTCCAAGGTATGTGATGGTAAGTGGTTTGATTTCTGGCAGTACGGCAAAAGCAGTCTTAGCCTTTATCGGTTGGCCGACTTGGAATGAGGCCTCTTCATGAAGTGTGAGCAGGTCGGCTAGGATTTGTGTAGGATGCCAGAGAGAAGAGAGGGCGTTGATGACTGGAACAGGCGAGTGTTCGGCAAGTTCCTGTGACGAGCAATGAGTCGTGTTCCGCAAGTCCGACAAGCAAGAAAAAGAGGATTGGGAGGAGAAGAGCTTACCTCTATCTCTGAATGGTCTCCAACTCGAGCAAAGATGCCTTGGCACATGCCTCCTAGAACGCGGGCGGTGTCTCGAGCTGACTCGTTGACTCCTAGCTGGATGTCTTCTCGACCCAGGAAGAGCGCGCGCCCTCCGAGCAATACAGCAGCTGTTTCTGCAGATACACGTGTTCTAGTACTTCGTTTGGAGAATAGCAATGCAATGCTCGAGTGCGACAAGGATTGTGGGGGCACCCCACGCACGAGTCGAGAGTTGATAGGACGAGGGCTGCCTGGTGCTAGATAGGCAGTAGATGTGTTCTTGAGTCTGAGGGCGTGTGTAAGAACATTTTGAATCTGGTTGACGTTGAGGTCTGCCAAAGTCATGAGATGGGGAGGCTTGATCATGGTCGTTCTAGAGAATGTTAGACGTTGTATAACATGTATTATATTCTACTGACGACTTGAATAACTAATTGCCAAAAAGTCGCTGGGCCGGTCGAGGTCAAAACAAAAGGACTTAGCTTCCGCCCTCGCTCGACTTTTCGTAGCCTCACTCGTTTCTACTTCAAAAATGGCGTCTGGAATCGGTATTGCTAATCTTCCCAACCAAGTATGTTATTTATGCGCGTTTTGCCTCGCTCCGTCCGCTCATGCGCTGCCTACAGAGACACCGTATCGTGGCCAAGCGTGGTGCCCATTTCACCATCATGGTGGTCGGTCAGTACTCTTATTCCTCTCAATTGTAAATGTACATGCACTCAAACGCATTCTCCGTCGCTTCCGTAGGCGAATCCGGCTTGGGCAAGACGACTCTCATCAACACGCTGTTCGCGACGGAGCTCTCGCCCGCCAAAAACTACAGCCGTAGACACGTAAAGCAACTCGACAAGCTCACAGAGGTACAGTTTTGGCTCGATTTATCCACGGCCGTTGAGCTCACACGGTTTGTCGTTTCAGGTCGAGATCATCAAGGCGGAGCTAGAAGAAAAGTCGTTCAAGGTCAAGCTCACTGTCATCGACACCCCCGGTTTCGGTGACTATGTGAACAACCGCGACTCTTGGGCTCCCATCATCGACTTTGTCGACGACCAGCACGAAGCCTATATGAGACAGGAGCAACAGCCCCAGCGTGGAGAGAAGATTGATCTCCGAGTTCACGCCTGCTTGTTCTTCATCAGACCTACAGGACACACGTACGTGCGCGCCAGCCTGAAAATATTGTATCGTTTCTGGAGGGCTGATCGATCCTTTTAGTCTCAAGCCCCTTGATATTGAAATCATGAAGCGCCTCGGGACCCGCGTCAACCTGATTCCCGTTATTGCAAAGGCCGACACGATGACCCCCAACGATCTCGTCGTCTTCAAGCAGCGCGTTCGCGAGGTCATCGCCGCCCAGGGTATCCGAATCTACGTCCCTCCCGTCGACCCTGAGGATGATGCTTCGAGCATTGAACACAATCGTGCTCTTGCCGAAGCCATGCCCTTCTCCATTATCGGTTCGACCGATGATGTTGTTACCAAGGACGGAAGGACTGTAAAGGGTCGCGAGTATCTCTGGGGTGTAGCTGAAGGTGTGTACAAATAGTATTCGTCCCCGAGCTGTTGACTGATCATTACTTAGTCGAAAATGAGAGCCACTGCGACTTCCGCAAATTGCGCTCCCTCCTGATCCGCACGCACATGTTGGACCTCATCAGCTCGACCGAAGAGTCTCACTACGAAAACTACCGCCTCGAGCAGATGGAGACTCGCAAGTTTGGCGAGGCTCGTGTCAAGAAGCCCGACAACCCCAAGTTCAAGGAAGAGGAAGAGGCTCTCAGGAAGCGTTTCACGGAGCAAGTCAAGTCCGAGGAAGCCCGCTTCAGACAGTGGGAGCAGCACGTATGTCTCTCTTCTAACAATCATGGTTCAAGATGCTAATATTGATCCAGCTCATCGCCGAACGTGACCGCCTCAACAAGGACCTCGAAATCGCCCACGGATCTATCAAGGCACTCGAGGCCGAGCTCGATAACCTACAAATTGGATACCGTGGTTCTCAGCGAACCAGGTAATCGCGCGTTGGCATCGCGATTGACAGCGCACGACAGTTTATTCCTCTTCGGGAATGTGTGGTCCTCTCCTCTAGTCACATCCGCCTAATACGAGTCCTCGCTCCTATATCCATTGTGTGCGTTGTGACACCATTTCTATAGTCACTCTTGTTGCCCCCTTTTTTCAGAATACATTCTTTGTTTTGGAAAAAAACAACCAAACAGGTGATTGAAAATCTATTAGCCATGAAAGTATAAGATAGGGTAAGAATAGTACTCGTCTCATCGCGCATTTTCCTCATCGCTAGCATGATCCTCCTCGTCATCCCTCAGCCCCCCCTCGTCTTCGTTGATGCTGACATTATTGTCCTCGGTAAAATCGAGAGCTGGATCGAGAGCATTGCCCAACTCGTCCATCAGGCCGACGCGGATCTGTCCTCGAGTGTCCGAAAGGTATTGTGCCATTTCGGTATCGGCTCTTTCGTATGCCGAGTCAATGAGGACGGTGATGCGTCTATTCTCCTCTGGTAGCGGCTTGTGGAGTAGCGTGCCGTTGACACCTCGACCAGGGAGTCGTGGGTCGAAGCGAATTCCAGGGAAGCCAGCGTAGTAGCCAGCAAGTCTCTCTGCAATCTGCGATGTGAGCCTTCGCATTCTGGTTAGTCGCAGGTTCAGCGACCGTGATGGATACGAGATTTTGCACTTGAGGTCCTCTGTGGGCATTGAGGCATAGTATGGTAGTCCACGCGGGAGCGCTTTTGCTAATCTTGCCATGACGCGAGCTAATGGACGTGTTGGAAGGCTGACGGCGAGAACGGGGATCCAGAAGGGTTGTTTGGCGAGTGTGGGGATGTACTGTCTGCGGACGTCGTACACGGTTCCAGCGAGATTGGTTTCGACAAACTTGGGATCCATTAGGTTCGGATCGTTGACAGACGTTCCATGCCCTGCCATGTTTGGGAATACTTCTGACGAGATCATATTTGTATATGCCCGCAGTTTGGCTTTGTCTGCCAAGTATAGGATTTGCTCTTTCATGAGCTGAGGTCGACTCTCGGGTTTCTTGAACGACGCGAGCACTTGCTCTTCAACGAATGGCGTTCTCATAAATGCTAGGACAGAGTGCGGGGACACTCCTTGTTTCATCATTTCCTTGGCTTTGGCCCGCCTCGCCCGCTTCGCGCCTTCAACAATGGCCAGGTCGACAGCGAGATCATCGTCATCACTGTCATACTTGTTCTTTTCTGCTTCGTCGAGGTTATTGTCCGCGGGTTGGGTAGTGGATGGTGATGTCGAGGATGATTCCACGGTAGCTGTGACCTCGTTGGTTAAAGGTACTGACTCGGTATCAGCGGCGACTTTATCCAGGGTATCCTTCTCTTGACTACTCTCCCCATCTGAAGCAGCAGCATCTCCTTCAGAGCTGGAGCCTGAACTTGTTGACCCTTCAGTACTGACTGCTGACTGGGGAAGCTCTCGACCACTCTCAAGAGTCACCCGAATCTCGTCTGGATCCTCCCCGGGATTCCACCACTTGATTGGTTTGAAGGGGAGCTCCCGCGCTAAACCAGGCCAGCAAGCATTGTCCATTGCTTCGAGTACTTTGCTTTCGCAGAATCCGCTGTTGAGACGTCGTAGTAAGTGCTTAAATCTCCCGACTGGACAGTATCCAACAATGAATTCTGGCGCGTTCGGTCTCCCTGGACCAAAATGAACGAGATACCGCGACCGTATTAGAAATGCAATATGGGGTTGGTATGCTATATGCGCTGGATCTTCATATAGTTTCGATTTGGCAAGAAACCGTCCTCCAGGGAGCCAGTTGGTCATTCGCAGGTCCCTGGGTCGCGTGAAACCGCCCATGTAGCTGAAGGAGCAAACACATTAGAAAGCGTGTAGACGCGCGTGGTGGTCTACATACGTCTTTACAGGAGTAAGGCAAAACCCAATGTCCATACGCTCGTCGCGTTCCGCTTTTTCTATCCGTCGCAGCCGTTGTTTTTCAAGTTCTTCGGGCGAAACTGTTTGCCATTTGCGGGGTTCCCGCTTAATAAATTTTGGTTGCTTTGGACGTGCTGCCGGAATTGGAGGGATAACGAAGGTAGCATTGCATCTTCGAAAGGTTGGTGTCGGCATCAAGTTGACTTTGTATTTGTAGCCGGCCAGGTCCTAGCATTTCGCCACGAAATCAATAATTATTGTCACAGTCGAGAGGGATCATTATTCAAGAATATCAGAATCTGTTGATGCCGCAAGAGTCGAAGAAACAAGGCCGGGAAGACGATAACGCTGCCACTTCTCTTTTGGCAGAGGTGTAAGTACTCGGATGCATCCTTACTTTGGAAGTAAAGGTTCAAACTCTGACAGGCTCGCAGGAACAAATCTCGAGGCACATAATCCAGACGATCAAGACGTCGACTCGCTCAAGTCCCGAAATTACGGGCTACAGCAACTACTCGTTAAGCTCTTTGCCGAGAATGAAGTCCTACGAACGCAAAACGCATGCCTTGATGAAAGCTACAAGCAGCTAGAAGAGCGATATCAAGAGTTGTGTACCAAATACGTCAAAGTCGGTGGAAAGTACAAGAAATATAAAGCCAAATGGGATAAAGTTCAGAGCAGTGCTTCACCCAAGAGTGAACAGAAGCAGAGTCGGTCCAAGGTGAAGGAATCGCAGGTACAAGACACGGAAGAGGAGCATAGTCAACCAGAGGACGAGGAAGTTGTTGCTGCTCTAATTGCAGATACGAATGAAATGCGTCAATCTCGATTTGCCCTCAAGAGGCCATTGCTCCTTGCATCGAATGATCCTACGTGCGTAGGCTTGCAACCATCATGCGGGTCAATGCGGCTTACCAAATACATATAGACCTGTCAAGAATGTTCAAGGTATCGCAGCCCACGACAATGACTTTCTGAAAATGTCGACGCTAGGTGATAAGCGATACTTTGCACCGTAAGACGTCTCTCTTGATTTGTTATTGTTGACTGACATTCATGTAGCTCGCCGGTCAAGAAAAGTGGACAGGGTAGCCAGCCCGCGCGGGCACTCGTCGCCCAGAGAGCTCGTTCAGCGTCTCCCCAGAAGCGCCGTAACATGTCACCAGAGAAGGCTAATGCTACTCCAGCTAAACCAAGGTGGCATTGAATATCCTCAATGCCACACTGTCTGGAATCCCATCTAAGAATGTACTTTTATGTCCTTGTTAGAACTCAATACATGTCGCTTGCAGGAAATCTACGCCTTGGAATGGTTCGCAAAGTGAAATCGGTGGTTCAGTTGCCAGATGTGTGGCTCCAAGTCAGTCGCCACCTCTTGACCCCGACGCCAACTATTAGAACTAGCTAAAACATGGCCACACATCCTATGCACGGATGGGTTCCAAGACAAGTGACCGCGGATAAGGTCACGACTGCCATGGACGGCGACATCAATCCATTTACAAAAAAACCGCTCTCAGCAACTTACAAGAAAATCCTAGAGGCGCGCAAGAAACTCCCAGTTTATGGCTATATGGAGGAGTTCTACAGAATAGTACGTGAATACGCGTGAAAACCGCTTGCTTGCTAACGCGCCGGCGTCTAGTTCAACGAGACACAGATTACTGTCATGGTGGGAGAGACGGGTAGCGGCAAGACGACCCAGATTCCACAGTTCGTAGCATACTCCGATCTTCCTCACCTAAAGGGGAAAATGATTGCCTGTACCCAGCCACGCCGTGTTGCTGCAATGTCCGTAGCCAAACGCGTAGCTGATGAGATGGATGGTACGCGTCTATCTGTGCCTTGATCATTTTCTGACGTACATACAGTCGAATTGGGCAAAGAAGTTGGTTATTCTATTCGTTTCGAGGACATGACAGAGCCTGGGACAACCTTTCTCAAGTACATGACCGACGGAATGTGCGTCTCAAGCTACGTGTGCGTCATCACTTTCTTACACTACCTAGGTTGCTTCGAGAAGCAATGAACGACCCATCTCTCGCTCGATACTCTACAATCATTCTTGATGAAGCTCACGAACGCACGCTGGCCACTGATATTCTCATGGGACTGCTAAAGGATATTTGCAAGAACCGCCCGGACCTCAAGGTCATCGTGATGTCGGCCACTCTCGACGCACAAAAGTTTCAGCGATATTTCGGAACGGAAAAGAAACTTGCTCCTCTGTTAAAGGTCCCTGGACGTACACACCCAGTCGAAGTCTTTTACACTCAAGAACCGGAACCAGACTATGTCGAAGCCGCAATCCGTACAGTCCTGTACATTCACCAAGCCGAAGATCCGGGTGATATCTTGGTCTTCCTCACTGGAGAAGAGGAGATTGAAGATGCTTGCCGCAAAATCAAGATTGAGGCAGATGAGTTAGCGAGTCAGGATCCACACGTGGGTCCCCTGATGTGTGTGCCGCTCTACTCCTCCTTGCCGCCTCAGCAACAACAGCGCATCTTCGACCCACCTCCAAAACCGCGAAGGCCAGACGGACCACCGGGACGCAAAGTGGTTGTCAGTACCAACATTGCGGAAACCTCGTTGACAATCGATGGCATTGTATATGTGGTGGACCCAGGATTCTCAAAGCAAAAGGTCTACAACCCTCGCATCAGAGTGGAGTCGTTGCTTGTCTCTCCCATCTCAAAAGCATCTGCCGCCCAGAGGGCTGGTCGAGCTGGACGTACGCGGCCAGGGAAATGCTTCCGATTATATACGGAGAAAGATTACATCAAGGAACTTGAAGAGCAGACCTACCCCGAGATCCTTCGAAGCAACCTTGCCAATACGGTACTGGAATTGGTGAAGCTTGGAATTCACGTATGTTCCCGTCGATACCCTTTGATTACTACTGATATTGGTACAGGATCTTGTTCGGTTCGATTACTGTGACCCGCCTGCGCCAGAAACCATTATGCGCGCTCTCGAGCTCCTCAACTACCTGGCGGCACTCGATGATGACGGAAACTTGACTGCACTGGGTTCCATGATGGCTGAATTCCCACTGGATCCCCAGATGTCCAAACTTCTCATTACAAGTCCGGAGTTTGAATGCAGTAATGAGATCCTGACCATCGTCTCCATGCTTTCTGGTATAATTTTTTTACACTCTCGCGTCAATTTACTTACATCTCTCAGTTCCAAATGTCTTCTTGCGTCCACCTAATCAACGGAAGGAAGCCGATGCTGCAAAGGCCCTGCTATCAATACCCGAGGGCGATCACCTCACGCTTATGAACATCTACAACAGCTACAAACAAAGTAATTGTTCATCTCTCAAGTGCTTTCCCCTTTTGACGAGATGGTAGATGAGCATGACAAGAATTGGGCGTGGAACAACTATCTTTCAGCGCGTGCGCTGATGCAAGCAGACAACGTCAGGAATCAAATACAACGGATCATGGAGAGGTTGGATATAGACTTGACGTCCCGTACTGTAACGGGTCCACGATTTTACGACAACATTCGCAAGACATTGGTATGCGGCTTCTTCATGCAGGTTGCACATAAAGAGGGAGAAAGGAACGCCTATAAAACTGTCAAAGACAATCAGGTACTTGGTTGTATTCAGGGAAGAAGATTAGTGCTCACTGGAACAGGCCGTATCATTGCATCCTTCATGTGGCTTGGACACAAATCCCGAATGGGTGCTGTTCAATGAGTTTGTGCTGACGAGCAAATCATTTATTCGAACTGTCACGGCGATCAAACCGGAATGGTAGTGTAATTCTATCAACCTGCTCACAGGAACTGACCTTTTAAAGGTTACTTGAGCTAGCTGGAAATTATTATGATCTGAAGCAGTTCCCTGCAGGCGAGACCAAGTCTGCCCTTCAAAGAGTCCTGAACAAGCAGCTGGGAAGGCAAATACAAGGCAATGGGGAATCCGGTGCTCCAGATGCGCGGAAAAAGAAGAAACAGAAGACGGACCATCAAGCTCAGGGAGGTTATTCGACACCTCCCGCTGTACAGGGCTACGCTACTCCCCCTGCTGGAACAGCACGATATAGCCAGCATCGTCCACAAGCGAGCTAGACTTGATTCAGGCTTGGATATTTCGAATCTTGTATTGGGTAGCAGTCGTGATCAACAAAGGGACCATCTTTGTTCTCCCCCACTGTCTAACATTAATGGACTCTCTGCAGGAACTGCCCGTTTTTTCTCTTTTAATCAGTGCTATTGTGACTTGGAAGGGTTTGAAAGATGGAAAACTGTCATTTGATGGTGCCGTCGCGGCATTCTTCGTCGGCTTCGCGATGCTCAGCACGCCGTTACACGTCTTTGGTATAACATTACTTGTCCTTTACTTTGTAGGGTCCCGTGCGACTCGTGTAGGCAAAGCACACAAAGTCAAGATGGAGGAAGGCGCAAAAGTTGGCTTGGGGGCACGCGACGCTGTTCAGGCATGTTTGGCAACACCTCCTGGTCTGAAACATTCTAAACAAACTTTTAGGTGTTCTCCAACTCTCTACCAGCGTTCATTGCGTGCCTCCTATGGAGAGCGCGCTTCACCGATTCACGGCTCTCAGCGTTTATTGGCGTACAGCAATCCAAGCCCTACAACTCGAATACCACATGCGCTATTGATCCCACGTATGGAGACCGTGTGAGCTACGCACTGGTTTTGGCCGCCCTTGGCCAGTTTGGTTGTTCTCTCGGAGATACGTTGGCTTCGGAACTCGGGATTTTATCCAAGTCGAAACCCATCCTCGTCACAACGCTCAAGAAAGTTCCTCCGGGAACAAATGGCGCAATGAGCGTGCTGGGCACGGCCGTGAGCGTTGGCGGCGGGGGATTGATAGGATTAACAATGAGCCTCGTCTTGCTCGTCGATAATCCTGCATGCAGAGATCTGGGATACATCCCGTTTCTCAAACTCTGTTTGTTGGGAATCTTCGCTGGAGGCTTTGGGTCTTTGGTGAGGAGCTCATCAACAGCTCGTCTCGGCTAACGATATTATACAGCTGGACTCCTTCTTAGGTGCTACTGTACAGCAGACACTGTATTCTACAAAGACGGAGCGTATACTTACAGAAGATGGCGAAACCAAACCTGGCTCGAGCGTCAAGGTCATCTCGGGACGAAATCTACTCTCCAACAACCAGGTAAGCATCTTCATGGTCGTGAAGAAGTCCTCACTCTTGCACAGGTGAACCTTGTGTCTGCTATTGTTACCACGCTTGTCGTTGCATATATCGGATGATATGTGAGATAAGGATTATGCAACAAAGCTATATTAACGCGAAGACTATGCATAGCAAGGTATACGAGAGAGATAAATTAACCTACTGAGACTCAGGACTGGTTACGAATCGCCCCGCTTTTCCGCTACGACAGCGTTGACCCAGAGAATGACAGCATCATGAAGCATCTCCTCCCAGAGAGGACCCTTTTTGGCCACTATGGCGGCATCAAAAAAGAACGGTGTGACGTTATGCCCGAAGGAAAGTGTCAGAGCTGAGGGCGAGGTTGCGGGAGTTCCGTTCCGCGGGCTGCCACCAGCTGTAAGGTTTGCAGGGCTGACCAGTGGTATCATATAGCGCATTTTGAGTGCTCTGAGTGCATGTCAGTGACAAGACAGAGGCAAGAGATAGAGTTTCTTACGCCGCCCACAACCTGAGATTCTCCGTACGACGAAACGTCCAAGCGGTCCTTCTCTTTTCCTTTTCTCCTTCGCCTTCGCCGTCCTTGGCGGCATCAGCCTCCAAAGCGGCAATATCGTGAACCGCATTCGCATTGATGTAGCCCCAAGGCTTCTTCGACTTGCGAACCCCAGCATTGTAGGCAACACATAAAAGTTGGCCAGAACAGAGTGACATCATGAGTGCTTCGCTCGATGGAGTTTCCGATGGGGGTGGAAGCAGATGCAGCAACTCGACAGGCAGTAGATGAACCAAAAGGGCGAATGTACGTCCTGGAAAGAGGTGTGAATTACGACCATAGTTTCAGGAAAATATTTACCCATCGGATCATCTACAAAAGCCGTCCGTTTAGCCCAGTTGGGTAAATGCTCCTCGTCCATGGGTGAGGCTGGCTCGTCCTCAGGCTCCTCGGTAAGGGTCATTGCTTGCATGGTGTCCGTGAGCAACCCACCCGATCGCTTTGCGCGCAACTTGGCTACAGGCGATGGTTGTCTCTCAGGCGTCAACCGTCCATTGACACTCGAGTTGCGACTCGAGCCACGTCTCTCGTCCTGGATCTTGTCGAGGGTCTTCGACCAGCCACGGACACCATTTTGATGGTCCCCCGGAAAGAGAACGGCGTCGACTGTGTTTAGGTATTTGACGACAACCTGCTTTTCCTGTTGTACGTCGGAGAAGGAGACATCGTTTCGATATAACCACCCTCCGCCAAGGACGAGCTTTTCATCCCAGTTTTCGCGCCTCTCTTGCTCTGTATCGTCGTTCATAACATCCTCTTCCTCATCCGGCCAGACTGGAACCGTCTTCTTGCGACCCGGAACAGTGACCATGGAAAAATTGAACGAGGCAGTTGATTCCGAGTCGTCGTCTCCGGAATGGTGTCCGGACGGAGAAGGAGCCGAGCGGGTCGAGCCAGACCCATTTTCCGATGCACCTTCAAAGGAATCATCCGTCATCGGTAGCCGATATCTCTCCTCGATGCCACGAAGCGCAGCAAGAACGTCGAGGGCCTCACGCCTAATCTTGCTGAGTGGGTCGTTGCCAGGTCGCTGCGCCGGCTTCTTCGCCGGAGAAGGTCGGTGAGAGATTGTATGAGGACGAAACGTCGGAGCCGTATTCAATATAGGAGTCTCGTCCGGAAGAGCCACGAGATAATTCCGCACCGACCTAATGGCATTTGTCGTTGCCTGCAGTACCAGCAAAACGTCAAACTCTCCTGGACTGGCTATCGTAGGTGTGGGCCGTAGCGCATCCTGTTTGGCGGGAGCGGGGGTGGCGACCTCTTCTTCGGGGCGGCCAATGTGCCAGAGGTCAGACACACGTTGCAAATCCGCGACGAGTCCTGGTAACAATTCTTCCGGATCTACTTCGTAGTCTTTGACCACGTCTACGAACGGATGCTGTATTGTGGGCGGTACTACTGGCGACGGCGGTAGATCGAATGCGATTTGCGGTATTCCGCTAATCGCGGACGGTGTTCTGAGATGACCACCGCCTATAGCTGGTACTAGACCTTTGGCTTTGAAGCCGGGTCTTTGGTAGGCACGTTAGCGGCAACAAGCGGGGTTGAAGTAGATCCGTACTTCTGTTTTGCGGCTAAGCCCGTCTTTGTAAAGTAATATTGCAGATGTTCTATAGACCCCAAAGCGAGTACAGATGACCGTTTGGCGGCACTCTTGCTGTACGGCTTGGTGTTGGATGTCGACGCGGCTGCTGGATAGTACGTAGACTGTTTACGAGATTTCCTGCCCTCTGAGGGAACCTTGAGCTCGTCTGCCATGTTTCTGATGGCCCACGGCGGGAGGCGTCGCGCTGGCCAACGTGGCGGGGAGGCAAGTTCACGGGTTCACGCCAGGGCCGCTTTCGACAATCCGCCAATCTCCTGGAATGACTGAATACCGATTATACATATAAGCCTGGTTATTATTTATGTACTCTACAGACCGCGGCTCGGCTTGGAACTACCTGGTTTCCGCTTCTATGCGCGTGTCCATGTCGGACAAGGGGTCATAATGATCCCCTTCGCCTAGAATGAGGTATGCAGCAGCATCAGCTTTCGACAGCAGCCAGTCTGCATTTCGGAGATCGTCAAGCCAAGGTTTATGGAGATTGGAGTGTCCAAAAAAAGCTCCAAGTGCAGAGCCTGCGACTGCTGCATTGGTATCGCTATCCCCGCCTGCCATCGTGATGTCGGTAATGAGCTTTTGATAAACGAGGGAGCCAAGGTTTTGCAGATCCTGCTCCTTCGATGCGCCTGCTAGCTCAAGGGCTTGACGAAGTGCCCAAATTGCAGACGCAAGGCACTTGTACGTGTATCCCATCGCCCTGGAAATAAATGTTATTAGATGACCCATCTACCATGGCTACTCACATCCTGTCGCCCAGCCGTAGGTCTGCGAGCGAGTCTTGCCATATAAGTTTATTTAGTTCATCCTTGTGTTTCTTCTCCAGTGGTGTATCGTGGGATTCCAACACGTCAATGCCACGCTGAACGATGACTCGAATGTCCTCGTCATTGTGGACTTCGCCCCGGATCAGCTACTTGGTGCTCAGCTCATCAGTTCGACATCAAGACTCTAATGCTTACGGCAGCAATCAACCCTACCATGATAGTGCAGGAAACCAAGCACCTTGGGTCAGCATGGGTGGTTGAAGCCAGATTGATTGCAGAGGAGTAAAGTCTCTTCTCGTCGTTGAAGAGGAGGGCTCCAACGATGGGAATACGCATTACAGCACCATTCGCAGCATTCCGTTTACCACCAGATTCCCATACTCTATAAACATATTAGTCGGATGCAAGGCCGGCACGCAACCACTCAAAGAGGACGTACGACTTTGCTATCTCGACTGGTGCATTGACATAGTTTGGACTATTCGCAACCGTTCTGATCGTATTCCCAATGTCGACTGGTAGCTTTCCGAGGGGTACGAAACCGTAGCTCACCCAGTTGCGTAGACGCTGGGCATAATCGAGGGCGTCTATTCCAGCGTCTGTTGGGCCACCTTTATTGAGAAAGGACATGAGAGTCAGTAGTGAGAGGTCTGTGTCGTCTGTAAAGTCTCCACGATCGAATAGAGTACGGTGGTAATCGAGGTGAACCCCTTGGAATCCTTCTGGCACTGGGGGCTTGAGTTTGAACTTTGGATTTGGTCCATAGATCGAAGTTGCTTCTCTTCTGCTCATAAACTCTGTAAAGAGACCTACAGCATCGCCGAGAGCACCACCCAGGATAGTTCCACGGATACGATCGTGCTTTGATGAGATCATTATAATAATTATTTGCTCGAATGAACCAGGTGGCTCTCAAGGCGAGATGTGGTCCGGTCCAACAATGCACCCTGGCGTCTCAAAGCATCTGGACCGCTCAAGCCAACTGTGTTCCAAAAATGCATCTACAAGACAATACATCCATCCTCGTCTTGCTTACGGCTCTTCTCCATCTTCTCCAGGAGCTCCATATCCCCGCATCGGCGATGAAGCGTCTCGATCATCACCTTCCACCGACCATCCAGTTCTTCTTTTGACATATCTCCCTTGCCCCCATCAACTAGATTATCCTTGTCTGCGCTCGGATCATACTCAACACCTTCACCAATGAGGAGATAGGTGGCGGCATCAGCTTTGGCAACAAGCCAGTCGTGATGCTTCAGGTCCTGAATCCAGCTGCTTGTAAGCCGTGAATACCCAACAAGGGCGCCCAGAATAGAGCCAGCCACTGCGCAATTTGTGTCGCTGTCACCAGCAGCCATGGTAAGATCGGTGATCACTCGTTCAAACACTGTTGAAATATCGCCGTTCGTTTCTCCAGGATGTTGGATCGCCTTTAGGCCTTGACGAAGGGCCCAGACACCGGACGCTAAACATTTGTATGTATAGCCAATAGACCTGTAAAACTGTTCAGCATGAGTGTAGGACACCCGTGCAGGAATACCAACCTTCTTTCATCCAATTCGAGCTCAGCTATCGTCTCTTTCCACACTATATCACGCAATTCGTTTAGATGTTCTGTAGACAGTGGTACTTCACGCGTCTGTATCTGTTGAATTGCCTCTTCGATAATGCGTCGAATATCTTCGTCATTTTTCACCTCGTCACGAATGATCTGTGACAATGTGAGTAAATCATATAGAGAATTTTGGGTTCCTTACCCCGGCAACTAGTGCCGAAGCGATTGTACAAGATACCAAGCATCGTGGATCAGCATGGGTGGTTGCAGCAACATTAATCGCAGTCGAATACAAAATTTGTGCATCCTTGAAGAAGAGTGCACCAACTACTCCTGTTCGCATCACCGCGCCGTTCGCAGCCATGACTTTACCGCCATCTTCCCAGATTCTGTCAAAATCTGTCAATATTGACTGCAGCAACGAAAGCACCACTCACTTTGTCGACCTCCCAATAGGGTCATCTAGATAGTCTGACGAACGAACCACTGAACCGACTGTTCTTCCCACACCAAGCGGCAGACGATCCAAAGGACGAAAGCCGAAGCTGATCCAATGCTTCAAACGCGCAGCAAAATCAAGCGGATCGACGCCTTTGGACATTCCACCGTTGTGCAGAAACGCCATTAAAATCAACAGCGACTGGTCTGTATCGTCTGTCCACCCGGCTTCCTCGAAGGCGGCTCTATGCCTGTCCATATGCATTGTCACGTATCCAGGGGGTGCAGGAGCTCGCAACTTGAATCGTGGATTTCGTCCATAGTACTGTTCTGAAGTCTTGACGTCGAGAAACTCGGTGGCAAGACCGACTGCATCTCCAAGTGCCCCACCAATAATGCATCCACGGATTCTATCATTGATTGTAATGTTATTCATGTTCGTCAATTAGTCTACAGGGCAAGTAGACGATGCGAGTGGGGTGACGATGCGAATGGGTAGGCGCCGAGATGGGTCTCCACCTTCAGCCCAAACTCGACCTAGCTATGCGCTCTTGAGATAATGAGAGACTTGATCCAGCCACTCTGTTTGCTCGTCTATGTCTCCCAGCCGTCTCCATTTGCCTCCATTGGCAACATTGTCCTGCTCACATCGTGGTCCATATCGCTCCTTAGCTGTCCTATGATGGGTAATAACCCAAAGGATGATAGAGTCCTTGGAAAAGAAGCATTCACGCCATGTCTCTTCGCAGCCGGGTGCACAAGTCTGTACGGCATCAAGCATCTAAGACTTGGGTAGAAGAGGCGCACCTTTTCCCATCCGAGTAACCGACGAAACGTCCGCAGCAAAGCGCGGGGGAAATACTTGTAAAATGGCGGGTCTAACCCTGTTCCCAAGTCTAGGTTCAACAAGGCACATGCGAAATATGCGCCTGTGTTCTCTTACAAATTATATCAGTCGCATAATCGTCCATCATTGCTTTCGTCTTTGTTTCATAGTTTCCGTCAATGACCCAGCCACTGTTTGTCGCCTCTGCATCTCGTTGAATCTTGTTCAAGTTTGAAACAAACTCTTCAGGAGTGGCCTGAACCCAATCAGGATGCCAGTGAATTTCGTCGAGATGAATTGCGGGCACATTGAGAATTTTGGCAAGGGCATCAGCCAATGTCGTCTTTCCCGTTCCTGAATTTCCGTGAATGACCACTCGGTATACGCCTTTTCCGTCTCCTTTCAAGGCAGGAATCTGGGGAGTGGACATGGCCGGGTCCAAGTTTGCTTAGATAAACATCGGGCGCTCGGCACCGTGGTGGAGTCAGTCGCCCAGAAGAAGGCAACATTAGTAATACTGGTACAAGCGGAAATTTACTTGGAAAGGCCGTCGGATTCCCTTCGGCGTTGATTTAGCCAGCCTCCACACATGCTACGAGATGTTGTACAAATTTATCGATGTCGAGCTTGATGGGGTCCCTTAGAGCCTTCTCTATATCCACTGATCGCTGGAGGGTTGACTTTAAGAGTTCCGAATACGTCTCGTTTGTTATTGACGGCATTTCAATGATTCTAAAGATGCTTAGAATACCCAGAACGGGAATCGGAAGGAAAGACCCACCGAGAGCCTCTCCAAGCTTGATAGTTGATCCCAACAACCTTGGAGACGTGATACTGCTTCGCTGTGAGATAGTCGTCTGGGAATAACTCGATGACGGTTGCACGCTTGGCCACTGGCATCCACATAACGTCCATAAGGCTCCGTCCGGTTGGTCCAAACATAATCTATTGGGGATGTAGGTCGGCGATAAGTCAAGCCCCAAAACGTACCGAGGTGGACAATGCGAGTCGTAATCTGTCGATGAAGTTGGTTGATGCGGTATCTACGACATGAAATACCAAGTCATGAGACTGTTCCAATGCTTTGGCAGCGTTGATGAGGGAGTCATGGGTGGTCGAGTCCAGCTTTCCGTGGTGATCCGAACTTGAGAAAACATACGAGATAATCAGTCGGTTCGACTTTGATTCCATGAAACCGATCATCTCGGCCAACCTTTTTCTCCAAGGAGCCCACCAGGTGTTACTGAGCGGCGTAAAGGCCAATAAAGGGGATAAAACCTCGAGACGAAGAAGTGAATGGTCGGGTTGTTGTAATATCCGAGGATTTCGAAAGGTGGCAGCACTGTCGAGAAGGACTAGGGTATCAAAGACGATCGGTCGATCGTGAGACGCGTAGTCATACCAATCTTCTTTGAATCCAATCCCAATGGATGGAAATATACTGCGGGGGGTCGTAGATAGCCCTGGAAGGGCATGCTGTTGCTTGATGGGAATATGGGGGAACAGCAGGCGTCTAGGAGGTAGATAGCTAGGGCCAGATCCTGTCCTGCTCTCCTGCATATAATGTGTTCGCAGAGCTTTGAGGACAGCAGAGTCGTCTGCATCTGTAGCAGATATAAATAAACAGCATCGGAGCGACAACTATAAACGAACATGCCAGAGGTTCGTTGAATAGCCACGTTGTTCCATGCAACCGACGAGCAGATAGACCAAGTAGACGAATTGCGGTTGCTCGATCGACGACGCGAATGCGATGGTGGGTAGGTTCTTCGGCAAGATAGATCCTGCGCTCAGGAACCTTTGCCCATGCAGAAATAACATGTTTGGGGATAGGTAGACTGCTTCCATTGTCCGAGACGAGGATGAGGGTACCATTGATACTATACACGTTTTGGAGCATCGTAAAGCCTACCCAGAGTCAGGCCAGCTGAACGCCTGAGAAAGACAAGTATCTTACCGGGAATATGGGCCAGACTGTATGTCTCTAGTATTGTTGCAGCGTCGTTCCACAGTACAGAGTGTTCGTGTGCGTGGTGTCTACCCGAGTGGTCGGTATCGGGAGCCTTTTCTGTAGGGACTTGCTTCTCGTTTGTTAATTCATTTTGGGTGTTGATTGAGAAGAATCGAAAGCAGAAGAAGCCGGCCACCGTCCAAGCGGCGAGGATCCAGAGACGGCGTGAAAAGCGGACATGTTGGAGCATTAGAGAGTGATATGTAGAATAGAATGTTTCTGAGTATTGTCGGCCCAAATCCCGGTCACAAGGCGTGTCAATGCGCGGAAGTCCCGGGCTCCAAGAATGGCAAGACAAAACAAGCAAGGCGGTCACAACCTTGGACCCGGACTCTTTCTGCTTTTCTTTACGAACAACGCAGCTTGTAGCTGCTACTTCCATCTTTTCACGACCACGACACGACTTCAACGACGCAGCAAGCAGCAATGAGCACAATCGGTGCCAATGGTGGCCAGGCGTCGCGGCTCAGACCGTACTTGACGACCGCCCAGCTCATTTCCCTTGCGGCTTTTGCATCTCCAATCATTTCTCTTCTCTTTATTCTCTTCCGCCTGAGGGCATCGAGCGATACTGCGCAGCACTCTATTGATGAAGCTAAGAATTCCCTCCAAGCCAGCTGTCTCGCCGCAGAGCGAGCAGCATCTGTTGGTGCCTCTCTTCCTCGCTATCTTGCTCAGGGTGTCAACGAGCAAATCACGGACGGCGTACGCGCCACCATGGAAGGTGTTCGCATCGGCCTCACCCTCAGGTCAGCGCCGGAGTTTTATTGTGGACCCTTTTTTGCTCACAGTATTTTAGCTTGACTGCTACAGAGGCGATCATCGAGTTCATCATTGACATGTACCGCTCTACTTTCCTTTGCCTGCTGGAACTTGTGATCAGAGGTGGATTATCGGTGGTTATTGCTTCGGTTCAGGAAGTGTGTACGAGCTACAATCCCAAACCTTCAGTGCTAACGAATGACAGATCACAAGCTTTATCAATACTACCCTTTCCTCCATTACGTCGGGGATCGCCAACGATATTCAGTCTGCCAATAACGTCATTCAATCGGCTGTAAACGCCATCAAGAACATACCTTTTGTCGGAAGCAACATCAACGTTCCTCAATTCAGCATTCCGAGCGCAGCGCAGCTCTCAAACATTCAGATTCCGACGACATTCGAGGACCAGCTCAAGTCGTTGAACAGCACACTTCCTACTCTCGATCAACTTCGGGACAAGCTTGACGCTGTCATCGCCATTCCCTTTGAGCTCGTCAAGAAGGAGATCAACGATACTTTTGCGGCATCCCAGGCGTCCTTTATTGCGACACCCCTCCCAGTGCCCAAAGAAGCCACCGTCTCTTTCTGCGGAGACACGATCAGCACGTCCTTTGACGACCTTGCAAAGACGCTCATCCGCGTCGCGCAGATTGGTATCGCAGTCGTCATCGGATGCATGGTACTTCTCTTCATAGCCTATGCATTTGTTACATGGTGGTCACAGAGGAGCCTTCGCCAGAACATCGAGCGTATCAAATCGCTCTGGTTCGGCGAAGGAAACGCAACCACGGATCGTCTCCTTGCGTTTGATGCATTAATCTCCCATCCCATCTGGAGTAGGATCGTACAGCTTCTGGCCGAAAGGTTTCATCTTTCCCAGGAAAAGTACGACGCTTTGACCTGGTTCGGCCTCTACGTTTTCCATCCGGCTCCAATGGCCTGTCTCCTCATCGGCATCTTTGGTCTCATTTCCGTCCAAATTCAGCTCGCCATCATCCCCATCATGACCCGTGGATTCTCAAATCAAGCGTCGAACGACATCAGCGATCTCTCTACCAGGATTGCCACCAAGTTGAACGAGACTATGTGGCAAGACTCTGTCACCTATGCACGCGCTCTCAATACACAGATTGGCAGCGTTCAGGACACGATCAACAATGACGTCTTTGGATGGGTCAACGCAACCATCGTCCCACTAAACAATACCATTGCGACCTTCTACTCGGAAGTTCAGGATGCGGTCAAGACCGTCTTTGGAAATACTCCTCTCGACGCGCCGGCACAGGAATTCATCCGCTGCATCATTGGAAGCAAAGTCACTGGTATTGAAAACGCCTTGACGTTCTTGCAAAAGAACTTGCATGTCGACTTGCCAAGAGTTGACGAGGGTGCATTGGTTCTCAGTCAATCCGGAGTCAACGAGGTGGCTACTCCTATCTCGGCGGCCGCTGTTGGTTCCAGCGATAATGGCCAGGATGGAGGGTTTATTGGAAAGATTATTGCGCAATACACCAAGGCTTTGGAGAAGGAGCGGATCACGTTCTTCATCTTCCTCCTACTCTGGGCATTGGTCGTGGTGGTCGCACTCTTGATCATTGCTTGGCACTTTTGGATCCTACCGGCTATTCACAAGCGTGGGTTGCGAGAACCTCGATGGCTTGCGGGTCCTCGTTGGGAAGGTACGCTTAAATTAGATAAGATACATGAGGCTCATGGAAATCGTAGACTCTATGACGTTTGTACCTGATCACGAGAGGCAAACCTCGATGGAGAAGGCGGATCTATACAACCACGGGCCAGCCGTCGTAGCAATACCATCACCACTTCGCAAGAACCATTCCGTCGCTTCTACCTCGACCAAGACGAGCTCCCAAGGCGATCATGTTCGTCAGCGACGAGCTGCGGATGCACAGGAAAAGGGTGACCTCGAGTCATTCCTCGACACGCATCCCAAGGAGGACGAGCAGGGAACGTTCTTTGGTCGACTCAAGAGGTTCACCACTGTCGGTCGCAGTACCCACATGGCCAAGAAGAATTCCAACGACGGCATTATTCCAGTTGCGAACCAAAACGTGCCACGAACCCGTCCATCGAACCCACGGACGCACGCTGGTACTCAATGGTTTGAGCGCCTTACTATCTGGAGGGGAGGATCTTCAGATGCGGAACCGAGCGTTGTGGAACCGCGAAAAGAACCTTCTCGACGACGTGCGCCCAGCAACCCTGGCTTGACAGTGGATGTGTCGAAAGCGTCTGCACAGTTCATCACCCCAAGGATCATCCTGGAGCATGACGATCGCCCGTCGGAACCTGTCGTCGTTCCGACCCCACGACGACCAAGTGTACCGTCTCGCCAAGGATCAGGAGACTCTAACGGGAGTAGGCGACCCGGCGATTATCTCTCTGTGCCAAAACCAGGTCCACATCGTCCACCAAAGCCTCCGGCATGGCTCGAAGCTGAGCGTGCTAAGAAGGCTCTCCCAGTCCTGCCAGACGAGCGGCCACGGCACTATGGACCCGAATCTGGCAAAGATCGGCAGCGTCAGAACTCTGGCTCGGATAGCGATGCAAGCCGTGGACCGCGTCGACCACCTGGACTTGGCTCTGACAATGAACGCTCCCGTCGCCCAACGTATCCCAAGCCTGCAGTCCTGTACGAGCCACGCGGACGCCCTTCGCAGTCAAGCCGATCTCGCCACTCTCGGAACTCATCGGTCCCACCGCTCTCGGAGCGCACACGTACTGACCCGAAGCGCCAGCAACAGCGTAACCGAGTGCTCTCGAGGCCCTCCTCATTTGATGCTGCAGACCCCTTTGCAACACCCGTGAAGAGGACGATGGAGCTCCCGGCGCCCCTCGAGCCTGTCAAGAAGAATTCTCTCCCAACCGAGTCGAGTGCCTTTGCCAACCCCTTTTCCACGCCATTTGACGATTCGAATGCGGTTTCATCCAAAGCTGCAAACACGGAGCTTCGCAGTAATGCCACTTACAACTTTTCTTTCCCAACTCGTAGGCTGAACGGTGCGATCTAGCTATCCGCCGGTGTCTTCTCCAATCTGGAAATGTCTGTTACGAACAAATGACTCACTCTCGTTCTCATACCCAAATGTAACAAAGGGTCTCCCTCTCGTTGGTCTTTGGACATCTGGTAGATGTTTCTGAATAGACCACGTCCAATCTTTCCATCATCTCGCTGAGTTCATAATAAGTGGTTTTCTTTCAGCCTTGCTCGATGTATAAGGGAAACTTGATCCCTACCATGTCCGCCATAGACGATGAATATCGGAATGATGGAGGGGATGACTCTGACCTCGATATGGACATGCAACCAAATGCTGGTGGATCACGATTCTCCGCTGCTGAGAAGGGAAAAGGTCGTGCAGGCCCTAAAACGAAAGCAGGAAAGTCAAAGGAGGTGTGTTAGCAGCCACTTCTGGACCGAAATCTGAAGAAACGCGTCTCTTCAGATATATTCATGGGAAGAATCGTACACTAGATCGTGGGACGTCGTCCAGGAGGACGAAGAGGGTAGCCTTCAACAGGCGGTTGGCGACTTCTTAGCAAGGAGTCGAAGAAAACGGTACCAGTCACCTATTTATCCCATTTATTTGATTTATTCATTGCAGATAGTCTACAGGCGCCTACGGAGACTGTCAGGCGAACGATTATACGACACTTGATCCTTGTCATAGACTTATCGGCTTCTATGACAGACAGGGACCTGAGACCAAATAGATTCGACCTCTCTTTGGAGTATTCCAGGGAGTTTGTCACGGAATGGTTTGACCAAAACCCGCTTGGTCAGATTGGCATTGTCGGCATGCGAGAAGGCGTTGCAGAAAGAATTTGCGGTCTCTCAGGTAAAATTTTTGTCTCCCTCTGGTTAAAAATCTGACCCATTCAAGGTAACCCACCTGATGTCCTGAAAACCATCGCAGACAGGCGAAATCTGGAACCTGCCGGCGAGCCAAGCCTTCAAAATGCGATAGAAATGGCTCGTGGCAGTATGAGGTGACACTTTCTCAATTGTTATGTCTGTGGAGCTAAGTCGGAAATCAGCCACCTTCCCACTCACTCTTCTCGAGAAGTTCTTGTCATCTTTGGGTCTTTGACGACGTGTGACCCAGGAAACATCCACGAAACCCTGAAAAGTTGCGTGGAAGACAAAATTCGTGTCTCGGTCGTTGCACTCGCAGCAGAAATGAAGATCTGCCGAGACTTTTGCACGGAAACAGGAGGTTAGCAAGAATGTGCCTCGGTTCACATCAAGCTTACCGCAAATTTAGGGCTATTTGGGGTTGCAATGAACGAAGGGCACTATCGTGACATGCTCTTTGAGCACGTACCCCCGCCAGCTGTACGAAAGATAGAAGCAGTCGCAAAGATCTCCAACGGGAATGGCGCGGGACCCGCACCCGCAGCCGCCACAGGGGAGCTCATGATGATGGGATTCCCGACGAGGCTCCCAGAGACATCAGCACCAAGCCTCTGCGTCTGTCATGGGATAATGAAGAGCGAGGGATACATATGTCCAAGATGTCTCTCGAAAGTTTGCGACATTCCTACGGATTGCAACGTCTGTGGTCTGGTCATTGTAAGCGCACCCCATCTTGCCAGAAGCTATCACCATCTCTTCCCTGTAAAGCCTTACCAGCCTGTGTGAGTATTATCCCTTGTTACATCGAAGGTGCTGATCGTTCGCTAGAAAAAGACTACTGCCAAATGAAGATCCCTCCCTCGCTTGCAATGGATGCGGAACCACATTCTCGCTCACAAGCTATGCTCCTACAGCTGCGACAGACGCGGATGCCGGAGATGGACTTAGCAGATTTGGGCGATATCGTTGTCCGGAATGCAAAAAGGACTATTGCTCAGAGTGTGATCTATTCGTCCATAACGTACTTCATGTTTGTCCTTCTTGTGGAACATGATCTTGTATCAACTTGTAACCTACTATGTCTCAGGTTGTCTCTCTCCATCTAAACCGGACCCCTTCCGATGTCAAAGGGACAAAATATCGGCTTCTTGAACTTCCGACAGACTTTTGCAAACAAATAGAGGATCCAAACTCTGGCCTAAAGTGACGATCAGACCAGCCAACGACGACAGGGAGAACCTGACATGCTATTCCAGACTCTGTATAAAGGGAAGAGAAGGAGATGATGCAGTACTCTGTACAGAAACCAAGACATATGCTCTGCGCTCGGTCAACATCTCGAATGCACTGATTCTGGCAAACGGGGCCTCGCGTGCTGAAGAAGCGACGGACGATCTTTTTCTCGGAAGTGATATTCATGAGATTATGGAGATTGTTCCTACTATACCTAGGATCGCGCGATTGCTCGGCATGCTTCGTGGATCCGAATACGGCGAGGATGAACCAGGAAGTGATACGGAGATGCAAGTCGACGATGAAGTGGGGTCACCTTTGGAGATTACTGCTCTCTGACACTATGTTTCAGCCAACACAAAGATATACCCGCCAGGATTTGGCTCAAGTAATTCAAGCAAGTGATGAAGAACTCGCAAAAGCCATCAAGCAAAACCATATTCTAGAGCTTGATGGTGATCAATGGTGTATTGTAGGTAACGCTGTCTGAAGCTTTAACAGGTTATCTTCGGCCGCTACCTATGCACCACTTGTCCAAAATCTTAGTCTACATCTTCACCTCGCTCATCTCTCATGGTATATCCCGAAAGGACATATCCGTAGAGCAGTTGACAGCCATCCTCAAGGACGAACACGAGGTTCCCGTCTCGGTCTCTAGGCAAGTACTGGAATGGTTTGGAGACATCGAGGATAGCAAGTGGAAGATGAACGAGAAGGCGTCGGTGCAGCAGGTCGGACTTGGCCTCCTGCGACCGTATTCGGTGACCAAAATATCATCATCTCGTGTGTTTGCTCACAAATATACAGCATCTCAAGGTAAAGGAGGTTGAGCTGCTAGCAAGTTGGCGAGATGCCGTCGGAGATGTATTTGCCGACCAGGTAGATTTGAAGCTGCTCCGAGTACGTGCACGCATTCAATGGGTATGTTCACTGACTTTTCGGACAGGGAAATTTTTTGCTTTATCCAGCCGATGGAGCGAATACGAGTCAGACCATTAGCTACTTTCCCCGGTCCAAGCTATCTACGGACCCATTGACAAGATTCAGCGAACTGTTTCTTACTCGAGTAAAGTGGAAAGAGGAGGATATCGTTGCATTCTTAGAGGACATTGCTGTCGACAAAAAGGAGTGCGACCGACTGTTGATGAAGTTTGCTCGCAGGAGTGCAGAGAGAGACGGAACAGTGTATTATACCGCGAGATCTGGACATGTGTAGCAATGTGCATGTCGGCATTAGCACAAACTCTGAGGTATCTCACGTGATCACGCTCACTCAGCCTCTGACCGTGCATGCCGGTTTCAAAGATCACCATCGACGCTATACGCGACGCCCTTTCAAAGGATACATCAGGTAGCGAGAGCGTACTCCGCGTGTTAGAACGCCTGCCACAGCTCCTGGACGCACAGGATGATCCAATCGCTGTCCAGAGAGCATGGAATTCTGTTTACCCAGATCTTAGGGGGTTATCAAGTGCAGAAGGAGGCCCCCTAGATAGAAATATTCTCGATAAACTGGTCAATGAGGTCTCCTCGGTCACGGTAACATTGGAAGAATTTCAAGAGGTGGCGCGGCAGGTTTTGGATAAGATTAACGCGCAAAATAGTGACATCGCGTCAATTCTCCTTCCTCAGGCCAGAGGGAAGCTGAAGGAAGAAGCAAATGTTGCTTTTCTGCTTCGTGCGCTCGCCCTTCAGCCCAAACGAGTTCTGCCACCGGGCAAAAGCTTGCTCTCACTCTTTAGCAAGGGGAAGGATGACGCTGATGAAGAGAAGAGGAAGAGGGCTCAAGAAGTTGAGGCGGTTATCAAACGCGCGTACTGGGATGCAGTAAGCAGCTCTCTCAAACCCCACGACATCTCACTGACGACGAGCAAAGGCATACGAACAACTGGCATCCCCTTCTCCAGATGTCCAGATACCTCGGATCAAGGTGTTCTATCACGACCTCTGGGAGGCGTTGAAACCCCTCGTGCCCCAAACACACCCTCTAATGGTGATTCTCACATCACCATTGTCACCATCATCCAATCCACTAGCTTCTGCATTACATTACCTTCAAGCGGCACTCACTTTGATGAGATCACTGTGTGCTCCTGCTAGGGACGAGGCAATAGACGAGTCGCTAGCCTCTCTTGCAAAAGTCGACAAACTTCATGCGCCGAGAGATGAGCTCGCAAAGGCATACACATCCGGGATCAGATTTGCCTTGGATATGTGCGGGACCATGGTCGATGATTTGCAGTCGTTCATGGCCAAGTATGGCAACGAGTCCAATGTCGCCGCAATGCTCCGAGCATCTGCTCGTGAGCATGAGCGGCAGGCAATTATAGGCGCTTTTGGAAAAGAGGAGATTCAACGTGCCTGGAAGGAATGGGCACAAAAGTCATGGAGAGATCAAATGGTCGACGTGGTTGGCGATCTCAATCCCTTGATGCAAGCCGCCGATCTCCTTCCTTCAACGCTCATCATGTCACGCGTAGACTTGGCCGAGGCTCAAACGCTCCTCCTTGGTCTCGTCATATCCGCATCTATCCGTACACTTGTTCCTGCCCTCTCGCAAACACGACTTGTGACTCTATATAACAACAACTCCAAAGCCATTGAACTGGAAAATCAGTTCATGGGTCGAGTTTGGACATTGATCGGCGCCGACCCATTCGCCACCGATCACGCGACACAGGAATCAGACATCGACAATATTGCCGCCGAGGTTTTCCGAATTTGGAAGCTGAGGAATCCAAATGAACAGAACATCTCGGCAAAAGAGAAGGAGTTTGGTGACATGGTCAGACGAATGATCAACGAAGAGACCCACCCTGTTCGTGTGCTCCTAAAGAAGCGAGTCACCGACGCTCTGAAGGAGAGACTAGCGCAACCAATTGTACCCATCAAACAGGAAGCACCCACGACTGTCGCCGCCGGTCGGGCCCTTCAACCTACCGCTCGGCTTAAAAGCTCCAAGATATTCCCATCTGACCAGAAAGAGACAGATCTGGTCATTTCTGGGTTTGGTGACCCGGTCCTGAAGAATCACCTGCATCAAATCTTACATATTCTTCGGGTCGTAGAATCATGGGTTGAGTACGTTTGGAAAGATATAGAATAACGGTATATACATGTATAATTTGTGTGATTGAATGAATCATCTATCCAAAGTAGAGATTTTCGTCCGATGAGGATTCTCGCAACTGTGCAGAAATTGGGTCGACAATGTTTCGTAATGCAGAAATGACGGCTTGTGATGCCATTGTGAGGGACCAAGAGCTGACCGCCTTGATACGTCGGTTCATATTCATCTTGGTAACATGGTATGCCAATGCTCCATAGACCTGCAGCGCGATGGCATCGGTGAGTCCCGTTTCCCATGCTGTCCACGATCCATCAAACTCGGAGAGCTCTTTGACTACCGTACAGTGGATTGGGATCAACGTTCGGTTTGCGCTGTCGTGGGTCAGTTCCAGTCGAAACATGTTCTCAAAAACACAAACTTTATGAATGCAACAATAGGCCGTACGAGGGCATTGTTGGCGTAAGAGAGATCCTTTGTGAATATGGGTACTGCGGCTTTGAGGTCCCGGAAGCGAAGGTCAATGTCAATAACAACCTCGCTACCGACACCAAGCTTCGTCTTGCTTTCTTCTCGTTCGAGTTCCCCATCTGGTGAGCGTAATGCAGGCTTAGCCAACTCGCGTTGACCCGGAATACGATCTGAGAGAGACATATGCCTCATAGCGACATCGGTAGGCGTGCTCTCGCCAGATGATGTGGCTACGGAGATGTTGTGGGCAATCTCGTTTATGAGGGACGAGATGTCCACTTCTCCAGACGCATCGCGCGGAAACTTGATGTCGAGCACGGCGTCAACTTTTCCCGAAGTAATCCAAGAGATCGGGCCGGCACTACTACCGGTAGCAGCTTGCAGGTGATCGATATTTACACCATCAATACGGAACCTTGACTAATCGGCTTCAGTATGAGGTGAGCAGATTAATGAATCCCTTACCATTCGTTTCCACTGGGTATCCTTGAGGTCTTCCGCCATCGTTCTCCCAATGCTCTGTGGCTCATGCAGACTAAAGAGACAGTTATCGAACTGCCCAACAATACTTTTGGCCGAAAGAAGGTCGTAGAATAGCCACTGCTTTCGTAAAAGTCGGAAGTCGGCTTGAAAGATGCTGGCCATATACGGACGAAAGTTTGGTTGATAGACGGTGACGAGCACATCTTCTAGCTGGAGAGATTCCAATTCAAACCCGGGATTAGGATGGCGGAATGATGCAGGATCTAAATCGTCCGTATCCATAGATATCAAGCGTCGGTCTAGACAATTGTGAGCCGCTTCATTTCGATTTCAATGTGTCTACTCACCAACTACACCGCGAACACCTTTAATGGTCGCATTTTGAACGAGCCCTTTGCCATCAAGCCAACGACTCAGTGAGAGCTCGACGTCGACAGAATCGACCTCTAAATCAAATGTGGTGATTCGTTGGTCCGGTGTCAGTTCATCGATACTCTCAATCTCGAGCGTCCGTGGAGCGACAAAATGTTCGATATCGTCCTCTCCAGAATGGTGAATGGTAGGGTGATGAACGTCCAATCTAGTGGCCGCGGTATGTGCAGGATGACTAGCTGAATCTGGAGACTTCGGCGCATCTTGTGACAAATGAGAGGTGAGATCAGGGTGACGAGAGATGTATGTTTTCTTGAAGGATATCTTGCCGTCCTTCCATTTCGGAACAATAGCGGATTCGAAAACGACTGTCCAGCCCGTCTCTCTCGTAAGGTAATCGCTAATCTTTCGCGCGACAAATTCTGACCAAGTTCAGCAGCCTGCTTACGACACATATTGCTCATACCTTGCATACGAAGGCTGTTAAAGGTTGCAAACACCACAGAGAAGAATGTAGTTCTAGGTCGCATGAGAAACAAGAGCTTGCAAAGCGGATAGGGTAACGTACGTGCCCAACAGAATCCAAACAGCTTGCCCAAAGACGATCCAGCTGAGGAATGCCGACATATCGTCCGTGTTGAATTTTCTAAAGCCACGTATCGTAAACCATTTGAATCGTATCCTCAGTCGCTCCCAGAATCCATTGGCCAATGCCAACATTTCGTCCTTGGTAGGTCGATGCAATGGAGGAAGAGAAGAGGTAAGACGTTTGACATAGGATGGATAGTCGGTTGTATGCAAAGTACCGTGTTTGTCTTGATCTTTGAGCTGCGAGGTGCCGGGATGCTTGTCGTGTGCGGCAGGGGTTTGCGCGTCATTGGACGCAGTTTTGCTTTGGGTATCGTTGGTGGATCTAGTGATCTGAGATGACATAAATGCACGTCTTGAGAGTGATATCGGGCTGAAGGCCTTTGGTTTTGCATGCCTTGTTATTGCATGCAGCGATTGGGGTTTTGCGCGATCTATCGACGTGAAAAAGGACCGTATCATGAGGTATCTTTGCCTCATTTCGACACTATAACAAGTCAACATTTTTGTAGCGCGCGGGACTGTCGAGTTTTTGACCTACTTTGGCTTGTGTCGGGCAATGACCGCAAGAGAACGGTTTGCTCCAGGTTCGAGCAATGCTATTCGAGAAAGCATAGGTAAGATAGAATGTAAAATGGCTCTTGGGAGCCTTTGCAGCGATCCAATGTTTTGCACCGGTCGAAGTTTGTGTCGCAACTTGGAACCCACCGCGTCTAATGAAATTACGACAAGCCGCCTTTGCGGCGCTATCACTCGCTATTTCTCATGTTCAACGCACATACGCATCTGCGTTGACAACGGCTATCCCAGCAGGTCAGAAGATGTGCTTCTATGCCGAAGTGGACAAGGAGAAGGAAAAGATTGGCGTATGTTCCTTCTCGTCTATGCGAAAGAATAGGCTAGATGCTAACTCTTCCTCCTCGTATAGTTCTACTTTGCAGTACGTTTCCTCGCCACGTTGGCCGACCTATTGGCATGCATGTGGCCGTTGCTGATCCCTTGTATACTTTAGGTCCAGTCTGGAGGCACATTTGACATCGATTTCGAAGTCAGGGACCCGCGAGATGTTGTCATTCTAGATGGCAAGCAGGAACGACAGGGCGACTATATCATGACGGCCAATCATATCGGAGAATACTCGTTCTGCTTTGAAAACGACATGTCGACGATAACCGAAAAGCTAGTCGACTTTGATATCATGGTCCGGTGGTCCTCCGTGCGCAACTATCACACACTCATCCCCGAGACAGGTCGAGAGCGAACCCCGAAAGGAGACACCAGGGAAACCTTCGCAACTATCTGAGCATACTAGCGCGCTCGAAGAGAGCATCTTCAAGCTCAACGGCATGCTTTCGAGCATCGAGCGTTCGCAGAAGTAGTACGTGACCCTCTTGCAGGAGTTTTGCCACTAAATTGTTGCGTATCAGCTTTCACACTCGCGAAAACCGCGGTTTCTCGATTGTAAAGTCGACCCACGAGTGAGTGCCGCGGAGTGAATGGCGATTGCAGGGCTAACTCTTGCCTGTCCCTCAGCCGTATTTTCTGGTACTCTTTCCTGGAATGTATCGGGATCGTGGGCATGGCTTGGTGAGCATTCCGAAGGATTCTTCCGCCACGGACCCTGACCATTCACCCGGCGACAGTGCCCAAGTCTATGTTCTCCAGACATTCTTCAACCGCACCGGTCGCAAGTACAAGGTATAACCATTCGACCGACGCTGGGACTGGCTGCTTGATTCTACTCGTTTTGATAATGGCCAATGTAGTCGGCAAATGTAGATTTCAATCTTAATTATTCCCGTTCCGGAAGGCGCAGGAGAGACTGCAAATCTGCGGGGCGTGATACGCTCGCTCCTTAGATCCCGCCTCTGCCGTCCAAAAATCTTCGACGACAATGTCCAGGGTGCCCTACGCAGCCTCGAAATCCATTGCAAAATCAGGAAAGCAGATTCGCACTCTGTTCTCTCTTCCACCTTCGTTGAAGCTCGCTGAGCCGCCCGTCGTCGCTCGTCCGGCAAGTCCAACGGCCCCATCCCGCGCTGTACCCCATCAAAACAACCATTCGGGCCAAAATCCCCCTCCTTCGTCGTCTTCTCTCCATGCATCTCAAAATACAAGTCCGGCGATGCTCTTCGCGCCGCTGCCCGTACCAGGGAGCTCGATGCATATTTCACCCTTGTGGATGTTCGCCAGTCCCTCGCATCAGCAGACACCTTCAAACTATCGTTTAAGCTCTGCTGGTCATGGGATTCCCAAACCACGGCATGCGGCCTTGCCAGAGGAGGACAAGGCGCTCACGTTAGCCGTGCAAGTCGGCGAGGATGCTTATTTTGTGACTCAGAATGGCCTCGGCGTTGCCGACGGTGTAGGAGGATGGTCCTCTTCAAAACATGCCCATAATATCCCCGGTCAACGGTCCAATTCGTCCCTTTTCTCGAGACGGCTTATGCATTTCTGCTCACAAGAGCTCCAGAGATGTACAGGAGAACCAGATCCCGTCCAAATCTTGCAAAGTGCATACAACATCACCGTCGGACTGTCCATGGCAGAGGGAATCATGGGTTCATCAACCGCTCTCCTCGCGGTGCTTTCCAGAGACGGCCACGAACTCAGGGTGGCGCATGTCGGAGACTGTTGCCTATTCCTGATCCGGAATAGGGAAATAATTTATCGCTCAGAGGAGATGCAGCATAGGGTGGGTCACCTTTGCTTGCCTACGGCATAACGCGTGCCCTCTGGATTCGGCAACTAACTTCTGGCTAATAGTTTAACTACCCTCTCCAACTGGGTCCTCTTTCACCAACCACACCTCAACAGCATGCTCAAGCAATCACGCTTCCTGTGCAAGAGCAGGACGTAATCATCCTGTCCACTGACGGCATGTCTGACAACCTGTGGGACGAAGATGTCATTGATCAGCTTTCGAAACTTGCGGGACCAAGTCTCGAATCCAATTATCAAGTCCCTCCTGATGCTGAATCTGCCGGCGGCAGCCCCTCAATTTCCGCCACACTCCGCACGGCCCTGTTACCGACAACGCTATCGCATTCGTTATGTACACGGGCACGCACCGTGTCCGAAAGCGGACCTTGCTCGTGGCCGCCAAACGCCTTGTCAGCTGACACGCCGTTCAGTCGACGGGCGAAACAAGAGGGATTAGAATATGAAGGTGGCAAACCAGATGGTGAGTTCGGCTTGTGATTCTAGGATCTAGAACCCACCCATAGGGGTCGCGACCTTGCGTGGCGGGTTCGCCTATGCTTGAATATGCCCAAATACATCAACTGACTCCTTTTTTTTTCTATATTACAGATATTACCGTTGTGGTCGCTGTGGTATCGAGATCCCGATAAGGACTCGGCGACGCTTCTAGGCTCCAGCATGCTCAGTATCTTATCACACCTATTTTGAGGGGAATCCTCCCAGGACTGGCGCTTTACTCGCTTCCTCTCATACGCTGATCGCGTATGATGAGGGTATCTCCTCGCTCATAAACCTCTGCTCCGCATCGCGTCTCAAGAACTCTCTGTATACCGACCAAGGATATGCTCCCACCACCATTGGATTTTGGTTGTTTTATATCACCGCTCATCTTCCTGTAGACTTTGTATGCGTATACTAATCCACTTGTTGGCTCTCACACTACATCACTGAGGAGCCCGGCTAATGAAGGTCTTGGACTGCTCTGTCCAACTGTCTGCAAGGTAATCCACGCTTCTATCGGACCGTCCTCTCAGTTTGAATTCTCCCGTCAGCAACCGGAGGTTTAGACGTCATACAAGGTCGCCCTTGACTCGAGTCTCCGATTCGAGGTTCTCATCTTGCTTGACCATGCGATTTCTTATTCAGAAAGTCGATCGACGACTCACGATCATCTTTATCCACGGACCGGTTCGGATGTTTATGCAGCGATAAAAGAGGTGGCTCATCATCTCGACAACATTCTCCAACCTCAAATCATATCTTTACCTCCATGTCTAAACCTCTCCATGTACTCATCATAGGCTCTGGTGTAGCTGGTCCCGTCTTGGCGGCTGCACTCCGCAAGACGACGGATTATCGTATCACCATTGTCGACGCGAACCCAGAGAACACTGCGTCGCCCATTGGAGGTCCATACACATTCTCTCCAAACGGGATCAACACACTCAAATTTATTGGCGCCGAACATATCATTCTGGAGAACGGATTCCCCTTGGATGGGCTGTCCCTGATTCGAGGTGACACAAATACTCCATTGGTACAAGAGAAGATTGCACATCTCTTCAAGGAGAAGTTTGGCCATACGGTTTGCAAGTTTTGTCTCCAATTGGTATAGTGTCTGACTCTTCGTAGACCCATGGAATCCAGCGCGCAGTTTTCTGTCAAAAGCTTCAGGATTTTATCAAAGACAAGGATATCACACGATACTTCAACATGCGCCTCGATAAAATAGAAGAGTCCGCCGACTCAGTAACTGCTCACTTCCGCAACGGACAATCGCTCAGCGCCGATCTCATTATTGGGTGTGATGGACTGAATTCAGCGACACGTCGATATGTGGTGGGAGAAAAAATCAAGCCTCGTTTTGCTGGAACCGGCAACGTACTGGGCATCTCGAAACTAACTCCAGAAGAGGACGCCACCTTGTTCCAGGGGATGAATATCGCGCTTGGACCTGATGCCTTCTTCGGTTGCTTCCCTTGTGGCGAACACACCTGGGGCTGGTGAGTGTTCTATAAAAATGGCTCGTTTCCACCTTTGACAACTCTCCATAGGTTCAATATCTTCCTGACCAAGGACCCTGCTACCGAAGAAGTCGAATGGGATAAAGACCACCCTTCCCTGGATGCGCACAAGAAGATTGTCCAACGCAAGGTCCAAGGCTGGAAGTCATCCATTCCGAATTTAATCATCTCCCGAGCCGTGCGCAGTGTTGCGCTAGGTCTCTACGACCGTCCTCCCATTAATACATGGCACAAGGGTCGCGTCGTTCTGTGCGGAGATGCGGTTCATCCGACAACACCGACTGGTGGGCAGGTGAGCAGATTTCTCTTTGTATACTCGAAGCTTGACGACTTTCCCTAAGGGATCACAAATGGCAATGGAAAGCGCAATTATCCTTGCACGCCTTCTTGCGGCGAAGGGACCTTCAGATGCGAC
Source organism: Serendipita indica DSM 11827 (assembly GCA_910890315.1). Taxonomy (NCBI): domain Eukaryota; kingdom Fungi; phylum Basidiomycota; class Agaricomycetes; order Sebacinales; family Serendipitaceae; genus Serendipita; species Serendipita indica. Next base: position 130,229 of record CAJVGD010000012.1, on the reverse strand, counting down.
ATTTGCCGAGTATACGGCCCTTCGTCGTTCACGTACAGCTACTGTGACAGAAAACTCCCGCTTCGCATTGTCCATGATGATTCCGCGTAATGCCATCATACGAACCCTGCGCGATTGGTTTGCCTGGCTCGTGATGCCATCACTTTTACGCAGTGGGATACGCGGTCAATATTCCTACGATGCTGGAACTATTGTTCTTAACTAGTTAATCTGTAATAATTACAAGGGGTACTATAGACAAAGAGAATTCAAACTCGAAGATAAGCTAAGCACCGAGGAAGAGATATAAACCCCTTATTCACAGCCTAGAAACGGTGGAAATCTCAAAAAGTATTCCTAGGTCATCATTTAAGTGGAGGGTTCACAGTTCAGAACCGGGATCGAGATTTCTAATCAAACCGCCGAGTCGGATGTCTATAAGTGCTGGCCTTGGAGTTCAATTCGGTACAGTATCCAGATTAATGTGCTAATACCGGGATGAGTATCACTAGTTCCTCGGTGGCAGCCCCTCGGCATAGGCTAGAATATAAGACGCACTTATCCTGTATTGTTGAATTCAAACTCTCCGATAACAACCGGAGGTTACTACATTCAAGGTGTATTATGGAGGTTATGCCCTCACTCGAACACCCGACTCGGAACTTCCATCCACGGTAGCCCTACATTCTTTTATCCAGACAGTTGAATTACCGATGAGCTCAACATTCAGACTGGATCGGATGTTTATTGTGGGATAAAACGTGCCCCATAGTCGTTGAGCATAGTTCGGCAACTTCTACAACCCGATCCATACGTTATGGCCACGTCCAACCCTCTTCATGTGCTCATTATAGGCTCTGGTGTGGCTGGTCCCGTCCTGGCGGCGGCACTCCGCAAGACGACAGATTATCGAATTACGCTCGTCGATGCTAACCCTGAGCACTCTGAGTCTCCTATCGGAGGACCATATGCATTCTCTCCAAATGGGATCAACGCCCTTCGATTTATTGGAGCCGAACATATCGTTCTTGACAACGGACACGCTCTCGAAGGGATGTCTGTGATCCGGGGTGACACAGACAATACGTTGATACGAGAGAAACTTGCAGATATTTTCAAAAGCAGATTCGGTTATGCGGTCGGCGATCCATTATCCCAACCTAGTATAGTATGATGATTGACTCTTAATAGGTTCACGGTATCCAACGCGCAGTTTTTTGTCAGAAGCTTCAGGATTTCATCAAATACAAGGATATTACACGACACTACAACATGCGACTTGACAGAATCGAAGAATCCCCCGACTCGGTAACTGCTCACTTTCGCAACGGAGAAACACTTACTGCCGATCTTCTCATTGGATGTGATGGAATACACTCAGTAACGAGAAAATATGTTGTGGGAGAAGATGTCAAACCTCGCTTCGCGGAAACCAGCGACGTACTGGGCATCTCGAAGCTCAGTCCGGAAGAAGATGCCACATTGTTCCAGGGAATGACCATCGCACTTGGACCTGGAACCTTCTTTGGATGCTTCCCATGTGGTGACCACACTTGGGGTTGGTGAGTGCTCTATATCCATCGCTCATGACCTGCTTGACAACTTTCTACAGGTTCAACATTTTTCCCAGCAAAGATCCCGCTGGTGGAGAAGCAGAATGGAATAGAGAACACCCTTCAATGGACGGGCATAAGAAGCTTGTCCAGCGCAAGCTCCAAGGTTGGAAGAACTCCATTCCAGACTTGATCCTCTCCCGAGCTATACGGACCGTTGCATTGGGAATTTACGACCGCCCTCCTTTACCTACCTGGCATCGTGGGCGAGTTGTTTTGTGCGGAGACGCAGCTCATCCGACAACACCTATCGGTGGGCAGGTCAGTGGGCTCTTCTTTGAGTTGTCGAAGCCTGAAACATCCTTCAGGGCTCTCAAATGGTAATGGAAAGTGCAGTCATCCTTGCACGCCTTCTTGCGGCGAAGGGACCTTCACATGCCACATTTGCCGAGTATGCAGCCATTCGTCGACCACGTACAGACGCTGTGACTACAAACTCGCGTCGTACCCTGTTCATGATGATTTCTGGCAATGCCTTGATACAAACTCTGCGCGATTGGTTCGCCTGGCTCGTGGGGCCATTCTTTATACGAAGTGGGATACGCAATCATTATTCCTACGACGCTGGAAATGTTGTTCTCGACTAGGTATTGGTTTAATGAAGAGCCATATAGACCATTCAAAGGCTAGCGCTGAAGATCCTTGTCCCCGACTTCAACCAAGCAGGTTCAAACTTTGGCAGTGCAAGTACGAAGCGAGGTGGCACCATCCTTTCTGACATAGTCAATCAACCGTGAACGACCCAAAAGGCATCACTGGTTTCCTTTGCTGCTGCGGCGGTCATCATTCAAATGTCTCCGAGTACCTCAACTCAGTATATGAATCCAGACCTTCTAGTAAAACCGCCGAGTCGGACGTTTACAGCTTGATAAAGTGCTGACGTTGAAGCGATGGAGTACGTCGTGTGCAACCATGTCTTCGAATAAGCAGCTCAATGTTCTCATAGTGGGAATGGGTATCGCTGGTCCCGTAATGGCAGCTGCTCTGCGCAAGACTACAGACTATCGCATCACCATTGTCGATGGTGGGCCAGAAGACGCGCGTGCGCCCATAGGTGGCGCTGTTGGGCTCGGTCCGAATGGTCTCAAGGCTCTGAAGTTCATAGGTGCTGATAATATCGTCACCAAACGAGGCGGAAAGCTGGGAATAGTAACGGTTAAGAGGGGAGACAGCGACAGTCTGTTGATTCAAGAGCGACTGGGAGATCTATTCGAAGAGAAGTTTGGATATACGGTACAGTTCTTTATTGATTTTGAATCTTGCTCACGCAAGTAGATTTACTCCATCGAACGCCAAAAACTCTGTGATGGTCTGCGAGAATTAATCAAGGATCGAGGCGTCGATATACGCTACAATCTCAAAATCAGCAGAATTGAGGAATCTGAAAACGCCGTGACAGCACATTTCCGCAGTGGCGAACACATCACTGCCGACTTGGTGATCGCATGTGATGGCCTCCACTCCGTGGCGCGCCAATACGTAACAGGAGAAAATGTACAGCCGAACTTCACTGGAGCAAGCGTAGTTGTTGGCATTTCAAAATTGACCGCTGAAGAGGAGGCTACGATAATTCGTGGGGGAAATATGTTCCTGGGCTACGGTGCTTTCTTTGGTGCCTTTCCTAGCGATGAAGACCACACGTGGGCGTGGTGAGTTGGTATCGTTGAGCGTATATGTCATTGATCCACCACAGGTTCAACGGCTTTCCAAGCAATGATCCCGCTGGAGGCGAAGCAGAGTGGACAAAAGGAAACAGCAGTTTAGAAGAATGCAAGAAGATATGCGAGAATAAGATTCAGGGTTGGGAGGCATCTTTACCTTCCCTCTTGATCTCAAAAGCCGTCCGGGCGGTCCCTCTTGGTATTTACGACCGCCCCCCTCTACCCACCTGGCATCGCGGACGGGTTGTGCTATGTGGTGACGCTGCACATCCGACTACTCCGATCGGTGGACAAGTAAGCAGCACAACCTATCGCTCTGCCAATGAATGTGACAACCCCTCCAGGGATCTCAAATGGCCATTGAAAGTGCAGTTATCCTTGCGCGCCTCCTCGCGGCAAATGGTCCCTCGGACGCAACGTTTAGCAAGTTTGCCTCGATTCGTCGCTCACGCACAGACAGAGTGACTGCTAGCTCGCGACGAGGCTTGTCTGCACTCGCGAATAACAGCATCTTACAGGTTATACGTGACATAGTAGTGCGCCTTTTCGGGCCCATGTTTATACGGAGTGGCATGATGGGGCATTTCGCATACGATGCTGGAACCGTTTCCCTTGAATGAATGACATGACTTCTGATATTCTACGACTTGTATCTAGTACTGCAATACGAGTGATCCAATTCTCCTCACTGGGTGTATGTTGAGCGTGAAGTTGGTCTAACGCGTCTTCAGCAAAAATGTCGTCGGACAGCGATCCATTCTACTTTCGGTACGCGAAATCTGTTCAGTTTTGTCGCATTTCTAATGATATTTTCTAGTTACTAGTACGTGTCAATGACTGGTCAAAATCGCTGGCTGCTGAACATGGACGGCAGCACGGGCCACTCTGGCAAGCACGGTCACGAGTTTCTCGAGTTTGAATACTCGCATGGTCGCCTCCGATACGCGAACAACTCGAACTATCGCAACGATTCGCTCATCCGTAAAGAAAGTGAGCACGCGCCATCCACGTTCAATCAAAGGCTGAGAACGCTAATATATATTCCCCTATCCCACTCTTTACATTTCATCTGGCTCATCCCTCAGTGTTCATTGGCCCCCTGGTAGTCAAAGAGCTAAAGCGAATTGTTGAGACGAGTGAAATCGTCAAGTAGGCTCCCTTCAACCTCTTTAGATAGTATTCACATCTCCTTCTCAGGGAAGATGACTCAAACTGGCCCAAACCAAACATCGTAGGCAAACAGGAGCTCGAAATTCGTATCGGCAACGACCATATTTCCTTCCACGTGGGTACACTCTGAACGTATCTTTCTCCTCCACTGAAATGCTCTATAGACTGCCAAGATTGGATCATTGATGGACGTTTCAGAGAGCGAGGACCCAGAAGGATTACGCGTGTTTTACTATCTTGTCCAGGACGTCAAAGTAGGTAGCTGATTCGACCCGACCAATGTCTCACATTTGCACAGTGCTTGGTCTTCTCCCTCATTTCTCTTCACTTCAAGATCAAGCCCATCTAACCGAACAACGTATTGCACAAAGCTTGAATAAAAGATGCCCCGAGGATGATCGGGGCGGCGTTCGATTTGTGTAACTGGTAAGCATCGAGAAGCAAGGGTCTGGATTCATCTCTAATGGTGATTGTACAGAATGAGACCAAGCGGCAACATAGACTATAAGCCACAGGACGTGTCAACGACGCTTTGACAGCTAGTCCTGTTGATGAAAGGAACACGGAGACAAGATGAGGGGTAACCCAAGGATTGCCCATTGGATCTTTGCTGGATAATGATGAATTGAGTAAGAAAGAAAAACGATATGATTGGGTTAGAATGCGCATGAGCAAGTCAACCCAGGCTCGTTTAACGGCCGTTAACATTGTCTGAGAGTGGCTTCAACTTCTGGTCCGCCTTTTCGAGGTCACCTTGGGACGGAGGGCCCCGACCATTGGCTGGTGTGGTCGAACCAGACATACCGCGGGAGCGAACCTTGGTGTGGAGAGGGCTAATGGACGGTCAGCGTGAACAAGATCGTAGGTATGGATACGCACAAGGGGTAGCTATCATCGTCTTCCTCGACCTTGCGGATATCTGTCCACGACTGTGTGCCATTGTAGTCGGTAGTAGCCAGATGTTGCATCTAAAGGAGAATGAGCTTGGTTGAATAGACAAAAGTGGTGGCAAACCTCTTCTGTGAGCGTTCCAATATCTCCGGGAGTCATTGTTCCTCCGCGGAAACGGGGGCTTGCAGGGGTGGACAAGGCCATCTTTTCAAACGGCGTGTTCATATCGAATCCATCGTCGTCGAAAGCATCGGGGTAGGCTCTCCTCAGCGCAAGCTGCCTCGCCTTTGCATACTCGATACCAAGGTTCTTCCAGTCAAGCAACGGGGAGAGACGTTCGACACGGTTGCGTTGGTTAATGCGTTGGCGCCGGGTCTTCTGGCAGAACGAAGTCATAAAGTCTGTCAATTGGTTGACAGAATCTTCGATCGACTGGGATCTGCGGTCGACAATGTAGCATCCTTCCTCCTGCGAGATATGAGCACACGGATGGCCAAATTCCAGTGGTACACGTACACTTGGATTCTCGATGATATCGTTCATGAAGCACCCGAAGCCAGAAAGGTTTGTCGTGATGGATGGGATACCCATGACGGTGCACTCAGAGGGAGTATAGCCCCACGGTTCGTAGCTGAAGCCGGTAAGTAATGAGCCCGAGGGAGCGTAAACAACGTACTATGAGGGGAAGACACCAAGGTGGCATCCGCGAACAAATTCCTCATAGTCGAGACCCAAGATGGGGTTGTTCGAGTTCAAGAAGTCGGGGTGGAAGATGATCTTGACTCGGTCGGTCGACCTATTGAAGAGCTGAACGCGGCGAATCTGGTTCAGAATTGGGTCGTTGGCGTCATCGTTCATATTATGGGTGACCACAGGCGGAAGGGTGTGTCGCTTCAGGGCAAAGATACGTCGCTTGAGGAGGACCTTGTCTTCATTTGACATGAGACCCTCTAGATTTGTGAGATCGACATTGTCATTACTGTTGAAAAGTTTGATTATCAGCTCGGGAGATCAGATGAAGAACTTACGTATGATATCGGGCCGCCTTGTCGAAGAGTCGTTGACCGATACGCTGCTGAATCTCAACGACGGTATCGTGCAGTTGCTTGATGACTGCTTGTCCTTTCAACGCTTCGATGGTGTACGACTGCGTGGCTGCGGGCATGATGATAAACGCAACGACAGTTATTGGCGAGTTTGCCTTTTGCAGACGGTGATTGAGGCGAGCCATAGATTCGATAAACATATCAACTCCCTTGTTACGATATTCGTAACGCCCGGCTGTGAACATCTAAAAGTCTAAAGTCAGCGGCGGTCGTCGAAGGCCAAATTTGGCCACGTACATAGAGTGTATTCTCGAGATCGAAATCATAATGACCGTAGAAATGGCCTCGCACGAATTCATTAATCTTCTCTTTGGCCCTTGCGTGCAAATTTTGGAATTCGTGCATGGCAGAGAATTTGACAACGTTCAAGCCATTGGGCAAAACTCCGTCTGGTTTGCGCTTGAGTAGATGTTCCGATTCGAATGCCGTGATGTGCGAGACGGTGGTAAAGACATCGGCAGAGTGTGCGGAGGAGCGCTCGATACAATAACGGTGATAGATACCGCGCTTTCCGGCCTCGTGATCGACATCAAAGTATTGAAGGTTGTTGTAAAAGTCGACGGAGCCCGCGCACAGATAACGACCAAGGAGAGTCGCGTGTGTGGTGAAAACGGTGCAGACATCGATGTGGCGTTTACGGCAAAGCGGGATGGCTAGTCCAGCTTGCCATTCGTGGAAATGTGCGACGATTGCCGTCTTGAGCTGGTGGGACGCAAATTCTCCCAGGAACCAAGCTACGAGATAGCCGAAGATGATGGTTTCGTTGGTCTCGTGATCATTTGGTGGAGTCGGGATGCCGGCAAGATTCCATAGATCCCCTTTCCACTCGTCCAGGCGGTGGTACATCGATCCCGTGTCGAACAGAAGTACACGGGGAGCACCTTCGATGAGCCACCGACCGTAGAGAATCTTGACACCCTGGTCACGCATCGATTTGAGTGTTTTGGAGAGTGCGTCGTCGTCTATCGGTTCCATTGCTTCGACTTCCATGGGCGCCGACTTGTAGGACAGAGGACCAATCAAGCAGTATCGATCACCGAATTCGGAGACGGTAACTGGCACCTTTGTCTTGATGACAGTGTAAATGCCACCAACTAGCGAGTCGTTTGTCAGTAAACGGATGCTGATTGGTACAGGGCGGAATGGTGAACTCGTGACGAAGAGTGGATGCCGCCGGAAACATCTTGCCAATAGCAAGTTGAGATGTTTGTTAGACAGTTGATACGCAACGCATGCGCTCAACGCAAGAGACGGTACCAGGGCGTAATGGGCCCGTCGCAGAGACTCGAGACGATTGCTAAGATGAGAATAGCGTCGCACACACCTTTGTTGGCTACCTCCCAAGCACATTCGAAGAGGAGTGGCCTGGTGGTGTCGCGAGAGTCAGAGGTGTCGAGGCTGAGGGCTGGAGGCATTTTGGGCGAGTCGGGAGAAGGATGAGGGGGAGATCAAGAGTGCTTCGAGCTTTGTCTATGATCTCTGGTGATTTATAACGCGCTCTGGCTGAGATCTAACCGGATGCCTGTGGCGGTCGACGGCAAAGAGTTTGGTTTGTGCCCCAACGTCACTCAACCGCGGCGATGGTGGAGTGGCTTCCATCTGGGGCACGGGCGGGAACTTCGGGCTGGCTCTCAGATCCTTCAAAGTATAATCTGCAATTTTCTGGGAATTTCTACAATTTTTGGGCGTCGTTGGGGAGAGCTGCCGGCGCGGGTGCGAAAACTTAGACATAGACCATATAGAGCAATCCGCCGCAATGAAGCAAATGAAGCACAAGGCAGTTTCCCATCGGAAACAAAAGTCCCAGGATATCGGTCCTCGAAGATCTACCGCAAAACCAGCCAAAACTCGGGAAGAACGTGCGCCATTGCCGTCCCCAGCGCCGCCGGCGTTTGATATCGTGATTCCAAAGGGACTACGGACCATCCTTGTCAATAGCAGGGCGCAAATCAAGCAGGGAAACGTAGGCTCCCGTCGGAAACTTTCCCCGCATACTGTTCGCTCACCGCTCATGTCTGCATCCAGATTCTCGTGCTCCCAAAGGAATATATAGAGTATCCTAATCTTCCAGAGATACACAAGACCCAGCATGTTCTCAACCTCGAGCAAAAGCCTCCCAACGTCGATGAAGTATGCGCAGAATTCAGCCGATACTACCTAGACGCGACCGATAAGACTCTCGAGAGTCCGGAAAAGAAGGAGGCTCTGGTCGCTGTGATTACGCGTGGGATACTTGTCTACTTTCAAAAGTGCGCATTCTTTCGCCTCTCAGACATCTACTTATAATGTAGAACACTGCCTACCAACCTGTTATACATGGAAGAACGCGGTCAATATGCGTTTCTAGACAACAAATATCGCACCGGTATTGGTTCCGCACATGATACTGGCGACGAGCCGGTCATGAGTGGTTGGTACGGCGCCGACCACCTTTTGCGACTGTTGGGTGCGTACCAGTCACATCTATGTGTAACCTCCCTGTTAACACTGATTCAGTCAAACTTCCCGAGATTCTCTCCCTGGGCTCTCTCGACAGCTACTCGATAAACCTCATCGCAAAATACGTCCGTGAGATGCTCGAGTAAGTCACCCCTCCATATCATTGTCACATGCTTACTGTCATCAGCTGGATGGAGGTGAACAAAGAGCGGCTATTCCTCTCGACCTCGTTGTATCGAAAAATACCGACCTGGTACCAGACAGACATTAGAAGTAGAGCGTCAGGGACAAAGACAGGAGGTGCTTGATCACACTTTTTTGGGCCAACGAAACATCATTGTAAACTAGACAGCATTTTCAATTTTGCATTCTTGCTTTCCTCCACAACTGTTCGCATGGCACCTAAACTAGTCCTTTCGCATCAAGCGTATCTATCTATGCTTTTACATGCCTCGAAGCACCCGCATCGAGCTGTAAATGGTGTACTCCTCGGTCCAACCTCTGGAGGGAGTGAAATTGTTGTCGAACAAGTGATACCGCTTCTTCACCATTGGACAACACTGAGTCCTATGATGGAACTAGGACTTGAGCTCGTCAGTATCCTAACTGTCTGCCATTCCGAGGCCTTCTCATACTACGTCGAATAGGCATCAACATACGCAGCAAACAGCGGTTTGCGAGTCGTTGGCTACTACCAAGCGAGTCCAACCGTTCATTCTCAAGGACTTGGACCAGTTGGAGAAAAGATTGTCAGCAGACTCCGCGCGTCTGTGCCAGACGCCGCTGGCATCCTGGTACGTTTCTACCGCAGTCATCTTCACCGCCTATTCTCACTCATCTTCAGATTCATCTTGACGAGTTACGATCAAAATCATCCAAGACTACACCCGGAATCGTGGTATGTCCCTAAACTCCTGCATCTGGTGACCACGAATTGACCGTTCAACGTTTGCAGGCCAACGGATCGAACCAAATGGAGCTCCAGGACCGCAATTCTCCAGCTCGAACGCTCGAGCTGATCAGCACCGGGCTTCAGACCAGGTTTTACGACTTTGATGATCATTTGGAAAACGTTCATCTCGATTGGTTGAAGAACGAAGCTTGCGCAGACAAGAATTGACGTAACTAGAGTCAAGGTCATTTTAACGTTACTAGTACGGAATATACGGTCGATTTGGGTCATATAAAGCTACAAGAGGGAACGCGTGCGCGATGATCAAGATGCGAGAGTATTATAAACTTAAGCCGGTGGAGGATTTTGAGGCTGTTGCTGCTGCGATGCATTCTGCTGTTGCTGTTGCTGTTGTTGCTGCAAGTTCGCTGCCATTTGTTGCGCAGCGGCTCGTTGGGCCAAAGCCTGTTGATGTTGTCGGAACATAGCCACCTAAGTGCGTCAGGGGCAGAACAATATCAGCGATAAAGCATGCTCACCTGCTCATTGGACATGGAGGACATGCTGATTTGCTGAGCCATTGCAGTGGCCTGCATTTGGCGGAAGAGTGGATTCATCATGTGTGCCTGAGGAGGCGTGCCACCCATAGCTGCCTGCGCCTGCGAGAGGATTGACGCAGCCGATTGTGGCCGGGGGGAGGTACCGTTGGCCATGGCAGCCGCAGTGGCGTTTAAGCGTTGCTGCTGTTGTAGAAGCATAAGCGTTGCAGGATTCATAGGATTGATCGCTTCGCCGTTTGGTCCCCTTGCAATACCACTTGCAATGTTGGCATTTGCTTGCTGAGAGATATTCGGGACGCCTCCTGGCAACCGAACAGGTAGCATGCCTGGTGCACCGTTAATGGGCATGTTGGGACCATTGAGAGCGATCGGTTGCATCGGGATTGGTCCTCCTGGAATGAGTCCCGCCGCCGCTTGAACTTGTCGGAATTTTGCTTCGGTTTGTTGGCGTATCTCCATCTGTCGTCGTTTCATCTCTGCAATGCGCTTATCTTCACCCTCCTTTCTGATGCGACCGAGTTCTTGGGGCGTATAGACCTTGTACTTCATTATGGCATCGTGAGATTGATGAGGCATCATAACGCGCTGCTGACCCTCTATAACCTGTGTTCAGTAAATCAAAAGGGGGCAGCATAGTATCTAACCTCTAGCTTTGGCCTCTTCCTCCCGACGCTTCATCATTCGTTTGATTGCTCGATGCACGAATTTGTGACGCATAAACTTGGCGTCGTCGTCGGTCGGACCTGCAGTGGGACAAAATTCTTCCACTTGTTTGGGCCTCCGTCCAGGAGGGAATGGTTTGAGTCGCCCCTCTGGGAAGGGTGCAGGTGACCTTCTTTGCTCGTCATCACCAAAAAGCAAGTCGTAGCGAACGAGGCACTGCCCCGGTGTTCTCTTCTCCATATCGTTGGAGTAATTGTAGAAATTGAACGCGTCCGCGATCATTTGCCAGTTATACAATAGCTCGGGAACTAGGCGCTTGAGCAATGCATCTTCGGCAGGAAACCATGGTACAGATCTAGTACCGGCAGCTATACAGTTGTTAATGAACGCTCCGCCCACTTCGTACCGCGGTTTTGCTGAGAAGATGTGAACACGCTTACTCATACCGTAAAGAAATATAATACCTGGACCTTCATTGATATACTTGAATGGATCACCTTCTTCCTTCTTGACTGGCTCTGAGTCGAAGCGTGTCCAGCTCCCTTGGTCCAGATGTGTCGATGGCTGAAGCACACTGAGAATGAGAGGATTGGAGTCGGTATAGCGTGAAATTGGGATGGTATCTGTCTGAACTTCGTCTTTTCGATGGCGAGTCTGCCCTGAAGTGGTGGGATCGAACGGGTCCGGCATCTCATACACGGGGAGTTCAGGAAACACCATCTCCCAGGTTTGGCGAAGAGTCGTTTTCTCTCCAGATGATGTTGTGTGTACAACCTTCTCAAGCTCCGTCGGCTCGACCCAGAGTGCCGAAGAGTCCAATTCGGTTACCGTTTGCTGAACCAATACGTGGTTATCTTCGTCTTCACGCTTTTGATCTCCCGGGCCCTCGTATAGTAATGGGTTTTTGGTTTCGTCAATCGGTGGACCTATTGGATTTCCTTCCTCATCTTTCATAGCAAGGTCCCCTAGACTAGGCCCATCAGTCTCCTCGGTCTTGAGAGTAAACTCGGGTTCGGGAGCCGATTCTGGATTTTCTGCTGGGACTTTGGCGTCTTCTTGCATCTTGACATCTTGTGGCTCCGCTACGACCACCTCTGGCTCTGGTTCTGGTTCCTGCTCCGCAGCTTCCTGTAGCATTTCGACAACTTCCGGGACCTTGGTCGTCTCATCATCTTTATTTTCAATCTCCTCCTGTTCTGGAACACCGCGCTCAATCGGCTCAGCAAAGTCTTCCACTGGCGGTGCTTGGTAATAACCACGCAGTGCGACCCTCTCTTGAGGAGTCGCTCGGTGCCATTCCACTGCAGCCTGCGCTAATTCCATGGCTAGCGCCCTCTTCCATTTCCGCTCCTCTTTAAAGTCTGCGTGCATCCATTTCTAGGATAGGTGAGCTGTATGGGACGATATGTTCAAATCAACATACGGCTTCGTCGAGGAGGTAGGACCAGTGGTCCTTGATTGTCGGTATGACCTGACGTTTGGGTTGAAGGAACGACCACTGGTTGGCTGCCTTGAGTTGGTCAATCCTCTCAAACGTTTGAAAAAATATCAGGTCTTGAATAGCAGTATTCCATTCACTGGTAGTAAGGCATTTGGAAGCCTTGCGGACCAGCTTGTAGACGGGATTGTGCATCAAGGTAGCTTGCCATCGGCTGAAATCCATGTATGGTTCCTCTTCCTTTACCCCTTCTGATTTGACCTTGCTCGAGGCGGATTGTGGTAGATGATCAAGCGCGCGGTTCATATCCTTGGTCATCAGACGAGGATCTGGTGCTGGCAAGCCAGTCGCAAACTTGGAGATGAATAGTGTCGGCCGTTCAGGTCTCATAGCCTTCTGAGATAGTTTAGAAATTTTGAATTTGATGGGAGACTGCGAGTTGAATTCTTGTTGCTGGTCGACCTCCATCTCCTCGCCTTTCTCCTCGTCATCGTCGTCGTACATGTCTACTCTGACCGAGGAATCATCGTGCCTTGAATGCTGGTTGCTGTAAGGGGCGTCGGAGGTGCGATTGGTGCACCTATGAGGAACTCGTCTGGTGGTAAATTGGCAGTGTTCGTCTGTCCATGCGAAACGAATGCATCACTACAACAGAATTGTAAGTTTCATGAAGGATAAATCGTTTATACAGACTTTGTCATGGGATAACTATCGACATATTCGTTCAACTGTTCGAGATTGACGTCCGTGGGTCCCGGAAGTCGTGTCAACGAGCCAGGAATCTTGGTAAGTAGAAATATTTGCTTCAAAAGTGCCTTGCGTTCCTCTGCTATTTGCCTGTGGCGGGCAAAGGGGCGTGTCGCTGAGTTTCAACCTAATTGGCAGCGCTCCTGAGACTTACAGCATGCGAGCTTCGCGTAGCGCAATTAGCTCTTTACGCGCCTGCTCGATAATTGCTGCATCGTCGCTGTTCATGGAGGTGTCGAAACAAGGCAAGTTAAGGAGGGGTTCAAGAACGATTATCTAAGCGAATACAACTCTTCTACGATCATCATCGACGGCGGGCCTTCTTTTTCCTTCGATCGTCCTCGTCAGACGATGATAACGCCATAACGACGGGTCGCTTATTGTTCCCAGTCTTCTTCGTGGTTTTCGGAGGTTCTTCTTCCTCACTCTCGTCAAAGGATTTTCCTGCTGCAAGATTTCTTTCATCTTCAGACTCGTCAAAGAATAATGCCGGTGTCTTTCGTGTCTGGGTTTGACGCGTAGCCGCCGGAGTTTTGCTGCGGCCTCTGGTAGATGGCTTGACGGGTATGTCACTCTCGTCGCCACTATCTGCCTGCACCTGGGTGGCCTTCAGTTTCTTCTTTCGACTATGTGTTGCCACGGTAAGCTCTTGAAAGTCTTCGTCCTCCTGGGTGCTTCTGGCGCATATTGTTAGACCAATCAAGACATAGGATCAAAAACCTACTATCTTCCTCATCCTCAGAAAGTACCAGATTGGCCACTAACTGCACCATATTCCTTTTTACTGAGTTTTTCTGTGCACAGTCAGAACGCGTGTGTGCTTGTATTCCAATGAGCGAGACCTTTTTGAACTTTTTAAAGTCAGGACGCCCAACCCACTCGGGATTCCCCTCTTTCCGTCGTTTAGCCTGGGTGGGTTCCCGTGGCACTAACGTTGGCTGGCAGACCATGAAGTTTCCACGAAGGTTCATATCAATGTCTGCGGCCTGCCATGCAATCATTGCCGCATTCAAATCGTCGAGCTCAATTTCGTCTGTTCTTGGCTTGGCAATCTTGAGTTTGTTGAAGTCGCGATCGAATGCGTCCTCTTTCTTCTTCCCCTTCCGAGTTGACGCTAAAGCGGTCAAATATTTTGCATCCTTGTCTACCTGTGTCGGTTTGGCACTCTTGACAGGGGCTTTTGACTTCGTAATTGGCGCAGAAGCGTGGCTTTCTTCAACTTCGACTACCGATTCGAGCTCAACGGTTCCTTGTCGAATGTTTGGTCGCTTCTTTGGAGGAGGACCTATAGATCGGCTTCTTGAAGATGCTCTAGATCGCGTACCAGCCACAGACTCCGCCGTTTCGGGAGGAGGCTCGTCCTCCTCTTCCTCTTTAATGATTTGTTCGACTTTGCGCTTGCGTGTCTGAGTGGCTGTTTCGAGCCCTTTGAGTCTCTCGCGCTCAGCTAGCTCAACACGTTCTGCCAGGGTCAACGCATTGATTGATGGTACCAAGTCGTTAGAGGCTTGAGATGCAAAATGTCGGTCTGGATCCGTTTCTTCGAAGAGTTGGCGGTGTTTGTCTAGAAGAGACACAGTAGGTGTTTCTGATGCCTGTGACATTTGTGTACGATCGCGCCTTTTTAGTTTACTCCGACCGAGAAGCGTTTGTACCTAGGTGTTTTAAGCCAGTCGATAGTTGCCAACTACATCCACTTACAGAGGAATCCAGCGCAGGGATTGATTCAGCCAGTAAAGGAGAAGTGACCTGAACATTAGGGTCACTGCCAGACATTGGCTCGGCGCTTGGTTGGCGCACCCGCCTTTTGAGGAGCTAAAAGGGATTAGTTGGAGAAGGATGGCATACAGAAGGCGTGCCTTGGACCGAGCTGGCACCACGACAGCATCCACCTCCTCGTCGTTTGCAGGCTGTTCGGGAATAATTGGCGCCACTGATGGTCCTCTTCTGCGTCTCACCATATTCGATCTGTCTTGCGACAACTCTAGTGAAGAGGCTTCGCTTATCGTTCCTGGAATATTCTCTGCGGACTTGTCGTTGACTAGAGGTAGGTCTAGGAGGGAATTTTGTTCGTTCACAGATTCTTACCTGTCCCCGGATCGAACTCGCTCTTCAGCACGTCTGCATCGCACCACAAAATAGCCTCGGTCAGTTTCGAAAAATGGATGAGGCGCAGTCCAATTCTGAATATCGTTCAGCACCGAAGAAAAAGGTATCTGTGGATACGAACTGTTCCATGACTCGTATA
Source organism: Serendipita indica DSM 11827 (assembly GCA_910890315.1). Taxonomy (NCBI): domain Eukaryota; kingdom Fungi; phylum Basidiomycota; class Agaricomycetes; order Sebacinales; family Serendipitaceae; genus Serendipita; species Serendipita indica. The sequence continues at coordinate 114,822 of CAJVGD010000012.1, read as the reverse complement.
AACTCCTTCCAACTCCTCCCTGTCGCAGCGCTCAAAGAGCCTTCATCCCCAATCAAAGTGATATTGAATGCATGTTCTCTTCCTTTGGCCCGCAGCAATGTGAGAGTGCCGGACCATTTGGATGACCCGTTGCGTACATCAAACGTTTCGTAGTCTGTATTTCCTGCGTCCATAATATTCTTCCATAACGAGGAGAGGGAATCTCCCTCCAAAAGGAAGACGAAATGGCGACCCTCGAAGAGTGTGCGACGATCCAATTTTTGCGTCCACAGCCCAGGTTCTGCATATGCCGAGATAATATTAGGAGAAAAAGGTGGCAGATAGTCGTCAAGTGCAGGCGACTGAAAGTCGGGGGAGCTCCCCGTTCTCGGCAGGTTTGCTCGCCGAAAAAGCTCCTTAACCCATTTTGGTGTGACGATACCTCCGCCCAGTAGAAGCACAGGGAGTTGGTTTGGCTCTCCGGTTATTTCCTCTGTCACGAGATGGGTCATCCTACGGTCGTAGCCATGACAGAGCCTCACACCTGACTACAGGTCAATACGACACTTAAATGCGTTTGTTGTACGTACCCAATGGAGCGCACTCTTTCTCTCGGATCGTTACAGCGTCCGGGACGCAACAAATGATTTCAATCCATTCTGGCCTTGATATTTCTTTCAGCTCGTGAGGATATAATGCAAAGGGACACACCTGACTATTGTCTTTGAATGCACGAGCACCCTGTCGCCTGCGTTTACAGCGCCAGGAACATTCTTCCCCACATTGATCTCCACGCCACCTCGTTCCATGACCCAGTTCTTAGTGCTAGTGTATTGTAGCTCGGGTATTCTGTCGCCCAGCTGCTGGTGTGTCAACAAACAGTGGGTCGTTCGGGGGCACCAATGTCATACAACGTCCTTCTCAGTGAAGGGTCCAACATCTAAGCGACCGAGTTCTCTTGAGATCCATGGCATCGGGAGGATTATCTGGGAGTTGTCTTTTCGACCAACGGTATACTCCTCGCCACACTTCACTAGAAGCTGTCCTGCACGTTTCCGTCAGTTCCAGCAGCTTGTCGCCATTTGTTTCCGCGCATACGAGTTTCTATTATTGTCTCATCATTTTCTCTGTGTATAATTTGCAAGATCCACATTGGACGCGGTAGTGGTCAAGAAACCCGAATGGCCAAACATTGCTTGCGCGTCGACCCAACAACTTGAACCCGCCGCTATTCCAATGGACCACCATCCGACAAACTGGGGGAGACCAGTCAGTTCTTAAGCACTTGTTATGTACTACCAGCTCATTCTCCGCTCAGCGCGATGACAGAGTCGACCCGTATGGCACATTCCCCATCCACGCACGCCCTCGTCCAGCAAAGGACGTGTTTGCAGATGGTGTCCAACGCACACAGTCAGTACATACAACGAATCACTGGATTAAGATATTGACGAGAAACTAGACAACCAATTGTCACTGGAACAAGCGTGATCGGTCTCAAGTATAGTGGCGGCGTGATGCTCGCAGCAGACAATCTAGGTCAGCTTTGGAAAAAGGATAAGAGTGCAGCGTATGAACTTTTATCCAGCATCGTATGGATCTCTCGCGAGGTACAAGGACGTCCAACGTCTGCACCCTGTCGGAACATCCACTGTCGTCGGAGCTGGAGGTGATATGAGCGACTTTCAGCATCTCCAGCATATGCTTGATAGCCTTGTGTACGTCTCGCCTACTAAATACGAACATGTCCTGATCCTTGCAGCACCGAAGAGTTTACTTATGATGACGGCAACAAGCTTGGCCCTACGGAGATATACGAATACCTCTCCAGAGTCATGTACGGCAGAAGATCCAAGATGGATCCGCTGTGGAACGCCCTCGTCGTTGGCGGAGTGAAGCCCAACGGAGAAAGGTAGGTTACCTCTCTCAACCCAATGATTACTCACTGGTCAATAGCTTCTTGGGATATGTCGATCTCCTGGGCACCACCTACCAATCCCCGACAATTGCCACCGGATTTGGTGCATACATCGCTCAGCCACTCCTTCGCAATGCTGTCGACGAGCGGCCTGACCCCCTCTCAGAAGAAGAAGCTGTGAAAGTAATCCAGCAATGTATGAAGGCGCTCTTTTACCGTGACGCCAGGAGTTTGAACAAGGTATGTTCCACCCCTGTCGAAACTAGGGCTGCCATCTAAGCATCATATAGTACCAAATCGCAAAGGTCACGAGCGAGGGCGTTACCATCTCAGATCCACTCGAGGCACCGACCGTCTGGGGCTTCGCAGAAGGCATTCGCGGCTATGGTGCTCAAACTCAATAAATTTCGATTATCACACATTTTTGTATCGTGAAATGTAAGCTCCATTAAACTGCTAAGCCGACGATGCATAAAGCGCGACCGTTGAGATAAGCTAGCATCCAAACCTTGACAAGATGGCGCGACGAAGGGTAACCACGTATCCAGAAAGACTAAGAATGTCGTTGCTTTGTCGTTAATGACCACCGCCACTACTTCCAGCTGTGGTCGTCGAATTGCCAGCCTCGCCTGTAACGGCAGCATGGACGACGTGACCGACGCAACCAAAGAATGTCTCAAAGAACGCTTGTCCATCGTAGAACCATGCGACTAAGGCCTATTAATAGTCAGTCAGTGAGCTCGAGATGGTTACACCACGTACAATCACGATATATAGGCAGATCATTGTGAATCCTGTTCAAAGTAAGAGAATGTTGGGAAATTATTACGATGAACCTACCTTCACTCCAATTTGTCTTGGCATCGTTGACGATATAGTTGACGACAAAGACTGCAGCGAGGAGAATGACAACCTCGAAGATGTCTGCAAGAGATGAGTACAGGAGACGTCTTGCACGAGGTACTAACCAAAGAGAAGTGGCAGTGGCTTTCCTATCCACCATCCAATGAGGACGAATAGTGGCGTCCAGAAGAGCGTAAACTGGATGGCAAGGTCGATCGGTTGAGCATCTGCCAATGCGTGCGGGGCTTCTCCATTATGGAAGATGGTTTTGCGAACGAGATACGTAAAGGTCACGAGACCATCTCCGCTGAATGACACAATCGGAATAAGGATGAGACCAAACCACCTAGGAAGGTCAGTTCATTGCCAACGTTGGAGGGCTGAAGGACCTACTCTTCTTGGATATTCGCACCCTCTCTGACGCTTTCAATGCTGTGTACAAGCCATTCTGCAGTGAATCCGATGATGACGACCAAGAACACCAGCAAGCCAAAGCAGAACCATGGCGAAACCTTGGGTTGTTCTTTCTTAAGACGGTCCTCCTCCTCTTTGAAGGCTTCATGTCCTCCGTGGTCGGCGTAAAAGTCTCCAGCATTCTCATCCCCTGGAGGGTTGATCGCGTAAATTCGCGATGCAATGTAGACCAACAGCATGATGATAGCCTAGCACTTTGTCAATGGCAGGTCTGGTTACCAAGAAAGAGCCATACCATTCCTCGGGAAAACTTGAGAATGGTGCTCCGTACTTCGTCAGTGACAACTTGCTCCGGCGAAGTCGCGCCAATGGGTGTTATGCCCGCAAAGAAGGCAGACGGAATCACCAAGCACATCACACTGGATGATATAAGTGACGGCCAAGGCGAGCAAATCTGCATACCCCATCGTCATCATGCTCTGGTTGAGCTGAGTGTGGCTCGCATGAAGTTCCTGTTGCATCCTGCGACTGCCACCAGCAACAAAGGCAACTCCTGGTACTAGGAGAAGTTGGAGAATGATGACACCGATGATGGTTCCCTGAAGCAGCTTCAACTTGCAGTCTCGCTTCAAAAGAAGGATGGCGAGAATAGCTTCGACGGCACTAGAAATAGTTAGTCATACAAAAGCTTCTGGTGAGGGGCGTCTTACTTCATGAGGGTGACATTGACGAGATCTCCAATCGAGTGACCTGCCATGGTGAATACAAGGTGCTGGTCGCACAGGATGTAGACATACCCAAATACAGCATTGATTGCTTCGAGCAGAACTGAAGAAGCTTCTCGAGGGGAATCAAGGCGAGGAACGACACTGCTCTCCGCGTTAGACGCACGCACCAGAGCGATTGGCGGAAACTCACAAACAAAAGTCGCTCGGGAATCCCAGTGGAGGTAATGAGATACCCAGGACAAGACGACGAATATAAGAGCGAGGTTGATCTCTATCGCGGTTGTCAATAAGACATAAATAGAGTGCCAAGAGAATTCTCGCGGCGGCCGCGAGGTACGGACGAAAGGGAATGTGGTTCGCGGAGGAAACGCAGCTCCAACGAGTTTGTGGGATGACGACGAGGGAGGCAACTCACTGGTCACAAAAGTCGTCGCAATAAGACTCTCTTTGAGCGTCGGGACGTGTTCTACGTGTTTACCACGGACGCGACGGTGAAATTCTTTAAATCGCCTCGTCTTTGTGAGTTGGTTCGGGTCCGTATTCGGCTTTTCTGCGTCATCTGTCGTTCCATTTCCTTGTCCTTTTTCCAATTGCGATGGGTTCTTTTCCAAGGCGTCGAGGGATGGCTCTGGCGCGCCCGCGTTGGGACGGATCCGAGCCGTGCTGGCGTTGGAATCCATTTATTTTGTTGCACTTGGTTAGCTTGATGTAAACGAGAGTAGGTTAAAAGAGGAGTGGTCCAAGATGTGAATCCTTTGTTTTGGCCATGAGGAGACAAAATATTGGAGCATAAAGGGTCAGGCAGCGTCGCGTAGCCACGATGCGCCAACGGTGACCAAACCTTTATAAATAACTAGGAAAAATATACTTTTCAGTCCTTTCTTTTGTGGGAACGCCGCTGTCGGAGATTCAAGTTAGCCGTGACTTGACGCCCGCCATCAATCCCGTTTGAAACTAGCCAGAGCGTCTACGATGGCGCTGGACCTTTCAGATGAAGAATCATCCAGAGTACGACTGAATCGACGACCAAGGCCGACAGATTCAACACTCTACGGCTCCGAACTCCCATCATTCGACACCAACACACGCTCGAATCCATCCTATGGACGTCCTAGTGTTGCAGATGTCTCCTTTGCATCCGCGAATATGGTCGACTTGGACGACGAGGGGTTGTATGGCGAAGGCGAGGAGACTACAGTCCGGGCTCTGATGCGAAGATGGATCGACGAGCGACTGGCTCCTGATCTACTACCCTGGCAAGGCGAACTCGTGGGCGAGATCCTCGAGAGACTGCAGAGTCAAGTACGAGTTTCTCCTCTTGGCCTATGGGAAGCGTCTGATCGGCTTTAGAACGAGATTGTAGTCACACTCCAGGGTAATGCAAACACTACAGAGGAAGAACACTTTGCGGTCATGCTCGTACAGACAGAGGTTGAACGAATCAAGTTTGTGCTCAGAAGCTATCTCCGATGTCGCCTACAAAAGGTATGAAGAGTTGTAATGTGCTGTATTGACTGAAATCTGTTAGATTGAACAATACACGCCGTATATTCTTGCCACTCCCGACGTTCAGAGAAACCTTTCAGAACTCGAACAAAACTATGTTCAAAGGTGAGTCAATTTTGATATTTGACCGTGTTCCAATAACGCAGCTCGCTCTAGATATGGTGATCTGATAGGACGACACTTTCAGCAAACAACCCTGGACCAACTTCCAGCGCACATGCACTCCCTCGCAGAGGAACACCCAAACACACCCAGCATGAGTACGTCTTGCCGATTTCACTACTCCAAAACTGACATTCACAAAGTCACCGAGCCAAACAAGTCGAAAGCCGTCTTCTTCTTTGTACGAGACGCAGATTGTCCACCAATGGCATTACCAGGGTACGTGCACACGCACGTTGCTCTTTCAACTTTCCTAACACTTGCTAGCGGAAAGTCCATCGAGCTCAAAAAGGGGTCTATACATCTCGCACAGTATCGACTAGTAGAAGACTTTCTTCGAAACGACTCGGTCGAACTGGTGTAGAGCCTTTCTCTCTCTCTCTCTCGTGTATTTTCCCTTTTCTTTTTATTGGTAAATGAAATTATATCTGCCGAGCGGGTCAACGCTTTGCTTGGGGGCGCAATCCCATCCGCGTACCTGGATAGTAAGTGTGGAATCGCCGAGAGTTGAGGACCGTATCGCGCTGCGTTGTCGTATAGCTCAAAGAGTGGGATCGCGAGGAGTTTCATGTTCTTTGGCACCGCCAAGACTTCTGCAAGGGTGTGAGTGATATGAAGAATAGAAGACTGACAAATGAAAACTCACTGCGCTCGGGCATTTGGACCAAGTACAGCTTCTTACACTCCTTTGGCTTGGTGATGTGCGCTGGGACAAACGGATACTGGGAAACGAACGTGTTAGCATTCCACCCACGCTCGTGAATCATGAAATCTTTCAAATGGAGTGAGAACGCAGCCTGTTCACGGAGATATGTACATCCCACTTGTGTACGATGCGAAAAAAGAGGGGGACACTCACCATGAACGTTTCAAAGTTTGGTCTCCACCATTGTGCGAGGCAGTCTCCAATTTCCCAATCATTGTCGATGCCGTGCTGTTCGGTGAACTGAAACGCCGTGCCAGGCGTCGGTGCGAGTCGTTCGTCGAGACGTGCTTTGAGACCCTGAATCTCTTCTTCTCCTGGCTTTAGATAATCACCCGGTCTACGAGGCTACGTGTTGAGAGGGGGGGATTTCAGCGTTGATGGTAAATGTCAAAGTACTGACAGTTTGAAAAAGGCATTTGCAATTTGAAGCATGAGAATGTGTGGATGTCCATGATCGTGTACGACGAGGACGCCCTCGACGGTGTGTCGCATGCCATAGTCTTCATAGTTGTTCTGCAGTCGTTGGAGGCGGGCTGCTACAGATGGATCTTCTTCCGGTTGAGATTCTTTTGTGCTGATTATTGTCAGTCAAAAATGGACAAGTTTACAAGTTTTGTGCCGAGTAGCGCCAACCTGAACGTAAAATTGGAGAGCGGGTAGCTAGGATGACAATGACGCGGTTAGAGCCAGAGGAAGAAGATGAGAATTCAAAAGTATTAGTTACAGGTTGATCGTGTTGGACATGTCGAACGAGCTCAAGGCGAATCCAAGGTCGAGGACGAGACCAAGTTGTTGTTACCTAGCTTTTTGGACCTGGCGCTGACTGTTGAGCGACGATAAACGAACGGGTGTAATGATGAGCGGAGCATCAAAGGGCAAAGGAAAGAATAGACAGACGCGTTTCCCCGTCGCGCGCATCAAGCGCATCATGCAAAAGGACGAGGAAGTTGGCAAAGTTGCGCAGGCCACGCCCGTCGTCATCTGTGGGTGCATTATAGACTGTTGGTAGTAGTATGCTGACGCAGCAGAGGACAGCAAAGGCGCTAGAGTTGTTTATGCAAGATGTGATGGGTGCCGCTGCGAGGATTTGCGAGGAGCGAGGAGGTCGTCGAGTGGAAGGATATCATCTGTGAGTATTCGATGACTAAAAACAAGTAGATTGTGCTAAGTCTGGTGGAATGCAGCAAGCTCGCCATCGAGAACACGGAGACGTTTGACTTTCTCAAGGAGATTGTGCAAGGCGTGCATGATCCTACAAATGGAGGATTGATATCCGAAGAGCAGCTGGCTGAAGCGCGGGCAGCAGAACGTAAACCACGAAAGCGGCGGGCAAAGGCAGCGAATGGAGAAGAGGAAGTGTAAGCACGTAGAATGTACACCTATCTGCTGTTATGTTTGTTGTGTACAATTGAATGTGTAGCAGCCACTACTCTTGTGCCCATTAATTCCATCTCCAGCGATCCAGGCGTATTCCCCAGGCCGTCCTGGACTCTGAAATAATAATCGGGACTGTTCTAGCTGGACTGAATTATCCTCTATTCTCACACCACACCGCGTCGAAAAAAAGATCGTGCCACCACTCACGGGCCCATTTATAAAAGACAAGCCGTTCCGATCTCAAACCCCCCAGTCTTGGTCCCGCCCCCTTCCTCGTCAAAATTCTGTTTATTCAGCTTTGATTATTCTACATGTCGTTCAACGCTACAATGCTGCCTCCAAAGGCAGCACACCCAACTGCTGCAGAACTCTACGGCGCAGCGGGCACAGACTTTGACACGCTCTCCACCCTCGAAAAGTGGTGGGTACAGTGGTATCTATACTTTGGAGACCCGGTAATTGCAACTGGAATGCTCAGTTTCATCCTGCATGAGGTCCGTTGTTTTTCGAGCTCCCATCGTCCGATGCGCTCACACCGACGTTTTATAGATCGTCTACTTTGGACGCTGTATCCCTGGATCATTATTGATTCTATTCCCTATTTCCGTCGTTGGAAGCTCCAGCCAAACAAGGTGCCGAGCAAGCAAGAGCAATGGGAGTGCACCAAACTCGTCTTGCTCTCGCACTTTACCATTGAACTCCCAGGAATCTGGCTCTTCCATCCTCTCACCGAATTCTTCGGAATGCAAACGTGGCAGTCCCCTTCCCAGACTACACCACCATTGCCCTCCAAGTGGCCGGCTTCTTCGTCTTTGAAGATTTCTACCACTTTGTCGCCCACCAAGCGCTCCACTATGGTCCTCTCTACCGCAACATTCACAAGCTCCACCACAAGTACAGCGCACCCTTTGGTCTCGCGGCAGAGTATGCCCACCCGCTCGAGACGCTCATCCTTGCCCTCGGCACACTCGGCGGTCCAATCCTCTGGACAATGTACTCTGGAAACTTCCATATCGTCACCATGTACGTCTGGGTCACCCTCCGCCTCTTCCAAGCCGTCGACGCCCACTCTGGCTACGACTTCCCTTGGTCGCTCCAGCACATTTTGCCATTCTGGTCTGGTGCAGATCACCACGATTTCCATCACATGGCGTTCACCAACAATTATTCCACTTCGTTCCGCTGGTGGGATCATCTCTTTGGCACCGACGACAAGTACCGTGCGTACAAGGCAAAGCTCAAGGCTGCAAAGGCACAGGGCAAGGACGTTAAAAAGCTCGAGGCCGAGCTTCTCGAAGCGACCGAACGTGAGGGACAGATTGCCGAAAAGGTTGCAGAGCAGACTGCCATCTGGACAAAGGCATCGAGCAAGGTCAAGGTTCAGTAGATCATCCATAGACACCCACCCACCCCGATATTCCCTGCTTTCTCTGCATCTTACTGTACTTTCTGCACATTTTATACGACAAAAAAAGAGAATTCACACAGACCAATATACACGTAAATTACTGAGAGAGTGAGAGGAGACCTATGCATGCCTTTCAGCCTGCTTGGCCATTTGCATCCATTTTCCAAAGTACTGCGGCGTCGCGCACGCAAATGTCGTGGCTTGACCACTGTACGGGAGAGCATAGCATTGGGTGCCGTGTGAGCATTGCTCAACTTTCCATTGTCCGTGCACGCAAACGGCAAAGCTCTGTCCCATACATGTCTTTTCGCCATGGCTGCATTGGGGCTGTTGGTTGGTCTGGTCAAAGGATTGTGGCTGCTGCTGGTTGAACGATTGTGATTCGTGACTGTTAAACGACTGTGACCCGTGATTGTTAAACGACTGCGTCTCCTGAGGGAACGAGGACGACTGTGAACAAGAGTTAGCCATGAGCAAATTCCAAGGATCAAAAGCCGACGAACCGATGTGGTGCTAATGAGGAAAGCCAGTTAGCCACTACCGACAACTCAGCAAGAGATAGAAATGAAAGACGGATACTCACCTGGCGCCACCGAGAGGAGTCGACTGCGGGCTGAGCATCACGTCAGTTAGAGTCAAACGATGGCAAGGCGACTCACAACGAGGCAGAAGAGCTAAACTGTGATGAACCAGACGAGCCAAAGTTGTTGTTCGACGATGAAAACTGATTATTGGACGATCCGACGTTGTTATTCGACGAAGAGAACTGGTTATTGGATCCAACGTTGTTATTATTGTGGTTGAAGGATCCAGAGTGGCCATTTGACGACGAAAAGTGATTGTTTGAGGATTCAAATTGACCGTTGGAGGATTGACCATGAGATGAAAACTGCTCCTGGTTATGTGAGAATTGATGTCCTCCGGATTGTTGATTCTCAAACTGCATATTGTGTCCAAATTGCATATTGTTATGGCCAAAGGTCGAGCTATTCAGCGTATCAGCAGGGAGTCTTGAACATTTTCAGCACACTCACTTCAGGTGTGGCGTCATCATGATCCCGTACGCCGCCATATTCTGCTGCACGTGCATCAAAGCCGACTGCAGAGACTGCATCGCTGCTCCAAGCAGTTGTCCCACGTAGCTCATCGACGCGTCCACCGAGTACATCATATGCGGCAGGTAGTACATCGCATAGTTTTGCATGTAGCTCGGGAACGGACTAAAGTTGGGTGGCACGCCGAATTCGTGATCACGGCCAAATGTTCCACATCCAGATGCGCCACACTGCGTGTTCGTTGCCGAAGTAGGAGTGCATCCAGTCGGACCACATGTCTCGGGTTGTCCAGTGGAACCAAATTGTCCGGTGGATCCAGATTGGCCAGTCGAACCGAATTGGCCAGTTGATCCAGGCTGCTCCGTCGATCCAAATTGTCCAGCAGATCCAAACTGTCCAGTTGATCCAGGCTGTTCCGTCGATCCAAACTGTCCAGCTGATCCTAATTGTCCAGTTGACCCAAATTGTCCATTTGCACCAAACTCTGTTCCAAACCCAGTCGTAGGTGGCAGACCGTTGGCAAACGGATTGTTACCAAATTGGCCAGTCTGTTCGAACCCAGTTGGAGGGACGCCAAATGGTGGCACCGATCCAATAGGCGGTTGACCGAACGGTGGCACAGCGCCAAACGGCGGTACAGTGCCAAACGGTGGTTGGCCAAATGGTGGAACCGCACCGACCGGTGGCTGTCCAAATGGTGTGAAGCCCGTGGTCGGTGGCTGAACAAACGGATTGAATCCCGTCGTCGGCTGGCCAAATGGTGAGAACGGAGGTGTCTGGCCGGTCCTACATATCGTTAGCTGTAGCCAAGTATATTGACGGTGCCTACTCACGGAGGAACAGCCGCTCCAGGTACAGTTCCAGGTAGTGTGCCAGTAGAGGGGGTCGCTGGTGTTGCCGGAATGGTGCCAACTGCCGTCGAGGACGTCGCGGGCGGTGTTGTCGTTGTGTTCGTACCAGTTTCAGGTGTCGTGGTCGTACTACCTCCAACAGGACCCGGTGGAAGCTCCTGACTGACTGGAATCGTCGTGGTTGATGTGACCGGGACTACGACGACAGCAGGTGCGTTAGCGGGCGGAGTCGAAGTCAGCGGGGCGCCAGATCCATCTTCAGATGGAGGAGGTGCACTCTCTCCATCTCCCTCGCCATCGTCGTCTCCTTCTTCTTGTCGCTTCCAGTTGCGCATAATCTCAGGCGTGCGTCTCACTCGTCGCATTCGGCAGGGTGCAACTGAGCATAATTGAGCTATTAAAGCGTAAGTAAGGCCCACTTCAGAGGTTAATGGGACGTACCAGCTCCGCCTACGGTGATCGGAGCGGCCTCTACGGCCAACGTGGACGCGCTCAGCAACGCGAGTAGGTAGGGTGTGAAGATCATTCTTGGTAAAATAAAAGTAAAGAGTAGTTGATCCTGCCAGAGGAGAGAAAGAAAAGAAAAGCTCCTGGCCTCGAAAAGAAGGGAAAAAAGGCAGAAGCGGGTGGGTCCAAAAGACAATCTATGAGACCAGCGATGCGCCCCGATATATATGACATCTCGTTGACGACTGAGAAAATGGCGGGCGGTGATGAGAACTCGTCGCGGGCTGTGAACCGTTTACAGCCTTGTCCATAGCATGAGCGCCAAGGTTGAAGAAATGTTTCATTTCATCCTTTTGACTAATGTTGTAGACTTTAGAGCATTCTCAGAGTTGACAAGGTCGCCGTCCAAGATTGGGCAGCGTACCATCTCCACGATGCAGTATTCATGACTCTTTACAATTATTCAAAAGTTCTTAGGGGTAAACTTATTGGCCTGGATATGCGACACGGAAATGCATATATTCCCGTGGGAAAAATGGTACGAGGGCGGCTGATTGGAATAATCAACGAGATTGGGGGTAAGGATGGCTAAAAGGATCTACATACAAGCGACGACCGAAGAGCACTCTGACGCCGAGGTAAGGAATGCCTCATTGTCTATAGCTGCTCTTGAGCAAGCCGGAGCGAACGAAGATCAAGGATATAAGTATTTTCGCTGAGAATAAAGGCGAGGGATGAAGAAGACAAGTCGAGGCCATTAGTTGCGGGTGCGATCAATGAAGATGCCCTAGCTGCTGCCGTGTCCATCGTGGACTGTCTTGAATGGACATATCTTCTTCTCCATCTCCATTCTCGAGGCAGAGGCATTGCGGATAGGCAGAGAGGAATGGACATGAGATTATTGGTTGGGTAACGGCAATCGCGCCTCGCTGAGTCGTGGTATCGTATAGACATGCATTGAATGGTCGAGTTGGGTTTGGTCACAGTCAAGCGAGTTCGTAGGATCATCCGAGTCAGGTAGAGTCCGTGAACGGAGTCAAGTCGGTCGGGGATTTCGATAATGGACATCGTAGGTTGGCGCGATGCTCGTTAATAATTTTTAGATCTTGATTCATTTCCTTCTCGTCGTGATGAAAATATGAGCGAGTGGACGGGTAAGTAGGCCGGTTCATTGTTCTTTTTCCAGTCGAACGTCCGCCTGCCAACTCCCCTGTGATACTTGGAACATGCGCAACAGAACAAGGTCATCGACAGTGATGCGACCTCTCCCAACACGCCATTTTGCTTGCCCACAGTCTCTTGCATCCTCACGGGCCTCCTATTTCGGGGGGGCGTAGCGGTCAATATGCGCTTCGGGTGGAGCGCCAGCGATAGGGACGCACCTCGATGAATTGCTTGTACACTTCTGAAACAGCCATGGCCAGTTCGCAACGCATGAGCAATCCCGTGGCTTTGCGCATCGTCATTCGACGCGAGTATTGGACGTAGCCCGGCCACTAAAAGAGATAAGTATGGGATAATTGCAATTATAAGATACCTACCCAGATCCTCAGTGTAATAGTAGAAGCTACCGACGCGGGAAAGGGGACTGAACGCCCGTTTTCCATAGGGAGGTCCATTGCACTGGCATCTTTCAGCAGCCGCATTGGAATTCCACATATACCATCAGCAGAGTTGAATTGAATTTGCATCGGCTCGCCAGTCAGCGGAACGGTCGCTTTGTACGCTCGTTGAGGCACGACCGGTCCTGGACGGTGAGAATGCGCACCAGGAAGAGGCGCAACGGAGTTACTGGTTACATGTGGTGGTGACAGAGGCATAGGGGGAGTCATAATGCGAACTAGAGGCGATGAGCATATGGAACGAGGGGAAGCCGGAGAAGGGCATGATGCTAGTTGTGAAGGATGAAATGCAATGGGAGAATATAACGTAAATGATGTCGTGGGCGTCTAGGAAAGAATGTCAGTTCGGAGCTGGCAACGGTCTCTTCGACGTGAGAGGGACGTACCAATGGGGACAACGGTTCTGACGGGGACGAGACACAATAAGGACTTTGCCACCCGGGTGGGGTCTTCGGGATCGATTGGGGAGTTTGGACGAAAGAGGGACAAGGCGACGTCGTGCGAGGCGCCTATAGACGACGACCGGCAGATAATTATCAGAAAATAAAGACATTAGCTGATAGAAAGAACAGATAGGACACATACCAAGTCTCTAAAGTCGAGAACGGACTCCAATGACCCGTAGCCCGTCCATTGCAACGCATGTCGACCGTCTGCCATGGCGTGGGCGCTGCGTATGGTATCGCAGAAGAGACGAAAGAGATGCGTTGCAGATGGCCAGCCGCTGACCGATGTACGTAGACGATCCGAAAGGGGAGACGGAGAGAGGAAGAAAATTGAGGTATGAGAACAACCTAAGGGGCCTGAGGCTGGTGGCGCCAGAAACCCCGGAAATGCTGATGGATTGGTTCTTATATGTCGCTGGGAAACAATGGCGCCTGATTCGTGACCGGCCATTCAGCCCCAGTCTTGGAATTTGCCACTCCTCTCGGCTCAAAGGCACGCCCGTTGGCGCGTTTAAACAGAGTCACTGTCGCCTCTTAGATGGTATAAATGATCATAAATAATATCTGGTGCGAATCCGACGCGCGCCACGTCACGTAGACGCGTCACGGGCACGGCCCGTATACAATCCGCAATTAGCTGTGCATACCATACTGCAAGAAATGCTCTATAGAAAGGATTCATCACGAGGCTCGATTCAGCTCGTTGTAGATTGAGAAACTTTGCCGTCGCTGCGACTTGGTCGCCTTTCGCCCACCAGTCTGGCGTTGTTCCTGGCAAGCAAAGCTTACTGGTGCACTCTCCCAGCGATCTAGAATATACTTTCCACCCTGCGAGAGAATGGAGATGTCGTCCTCGTCCTGGTCTCCCTCGCCAAACAAATCCATCGCAAGTTTGGCATGACTGACCCCTGCATATGTCGTCACGCATCGTGGATTCATCATGATTCGAGCCGGCTTGTACACCTTGTTGAGTACGGGAGGCACCTCATCTTCTTCAGGCGTGAGTTCCTCGTCTACAATGTTCTCCGGCATCGCATCAGCATTGGATCCGGCCTTGACTTCATCGTTTAGTGGGCCTGCAGCTTCCGCCACTATTTCACGTTTGTCCTTCTCGCGAACGTTCTCTTTTCGCAAGTCCGATGGCGTCGCCGCTGCAGTATTACTATTGCTGGTCATCGGGACGGCATTCCTCTGAGATACCCAATCCTTCTCTTGAGTCTGTTCTGCGTTCTTCACATCCCTCGCGGCGTCGACCCACAAGTCTCGGCAGAACCACGCTTGTGCACTATCCTGGCACGGCTGTGTTCGGTCCCATTCGATGACGAGGTCCTCTCGGGTACTGTTATAAAAGTGCGTTCCATGACGGTACTTTATCCCTTTGTAATACGACTGTGCGGGATCCACGATGTGGGTACCGGACTCGCAGCAAAAGACTTGAAAGGGTAAATGGGATCCATATCGGGTGGCGGACACGGCGTGTCTCGGAGGTCCACTCTCTGCGGGTGCAGATGACCTTGCTCTGCGAAACACGTCTCCGTCCATGTCTCGCGCGCGCCATCTGTCAGCAATGAGTGGACAAGTTAGAAATGCAACAGCCGTCCATACCGGTCGGAAAATATAAAGGCACCGTTGAATTCAGCCCAATCCATCCCACAGACCATTGCAGCCGAGTTCAACTCGCTCACTTTGATCGTCTCCAAAATGTCGTATGGACAAGTAAACCCCTTGAGCCAGATAACGCGATGGAAATTTATTCCCCTACGCTCTCGAAGTTCCCAAAGAGGCTCCAACGCGAGATTTCGCGTATAAGCCTCCTCTTGTGGGTAGTAAGAGTTCTTTCGATCCTCTGTCATCCGCGGTACGTGACGAATGCGGAAAGGAACAGCGAGCAGAGTCAAGACAGCTTCGCAGAGATCCAAAAGTGTTGGTGTGGCATCGTCAGAGTCGTAGTCGAGCATCGAGACAAAGATGGATTGTGGGCCAATCCTTCGTGCCATTTGAATTATCACGGCGAGCTGATCGACGAGGAAATGGTCGGCAGAATGGATGATGATTGCAATATAATAGAGGCGATTCTGCGCAGCGAGGACGTCCCAGGCTTCTTCTCTGCGATTCTGACTGAATGGTCGCGTGAGTGTCGCACAGGATGCGGTAACCCATCCATTCATCGCAAGGAGATCTTCTATAGAGCTCCGCACAATTTGGGTATCAGCGTGCGATGTATCTTTTGAAGTAATGCTTGTGAACCGTCAGTAATTTACAACGACCAAATGCACTCTACATACAACTTGGATTGAAATCTATTCCAATAGTCGTCCACACCTACGGTATGCTCTTATCAGTAACCCGTGCTGGACGGAATAACGCACAAACCGTCCGAAATTAGTTCATCCAGGATATCCTTTTGCAGAGCTCCACCCATTCTGACTTGTAGAAAGTCGTATTTCTGTACATCGAGCGTTTTCGATGTTCGCTCAAAGATGTGCTGCGTCCGAATCTCTGGATGGTCCTTTGGAGACGAGCTGAAGAGGGCTCTCAAGACGAGAAAAGAGAGTATTGCAAGAACTACACGTGTTATGTTCCGTCTTCTGAAGAGCACCTTGGGTACAAAGCTCGCCCGTCGCAAGGCCATGAGCAAACTTTGGAAGCCACACGCTGCCGATGAGTGGTAAAGGCGATGTATTTAGAATATTCATAAGTCTAGGTTTTAGTTATGTAGAGGAAACTGCTTTATGTCCCAGCTCATCCAACGCCCTTTCAATGATGGCCGTCGTTTCTGAGTGAAACGAGTGAATGTTCTTCGAGTACTCGTCACCCGTCCACAACTTTTTTCTTTGCTCGTGTAGTTGCATCGTAAGATTCGTCGGGTCACCAATGGAAATGGATATATTCGCGCCCGGGCGAGGGAGAAACTTGGGGAATCCTCTATTTTCTGGCATGACCTGTTCAAATCCTAGGAATAGAGTAAGCGAAGATACGTAGGATATCGGAAGCCTGACCATTGATCCATATGGGAATGACTGTCGGCGTATGCTTGCACTCTGCGAGCATTCGTCCCCTATTACTGCATCAGGAATAATTCAGTGGACAGGAACCGTGCTCACACTCCCCACTTCAGTCTCTTGATAGGAGGGCCTAACGTTTCCTGTCGCACAAAGCCTTGAGGGAAGAGGTGCACCTAGTCCAAAATTTCAGGTGATGAGTAATCATCTGCATCTCTTACCCAGTCCCCCGTATCCAGTCGCTGTATCGCGAAGTCAATGGCACTTTGGTAGATGCCAGCGCCTCTCACGGTTTCGACGCATTTTCCATTATTGAAGAAAGAAGAAAGTAATCTAGGAGGCAGTCATCAGAGAGGTGAAAACTTTGTGCTTTACTTACTTGTTGGTGTACATGATATCCTGTGCACCAAGAGTCCACCTCGATGTTCTGTCGCGGAAAAAGGAGCGGAGGGGGAGTATACCCCACATTAGTGGTTCATCCATCCTATTCAGAGTATTGAAAAGCAATATAGATCGGATTTCGGTGTACCCACACTGAGATGTGATTGGCGACTTGTAGGGGATGAATAACGGAATCTTGCCACGTCGTACACTTACCAGTTATGATACCCTTTCCTTGTCTGTGCTCTTCCTTCCATGCTTCATACAGATGCTCCAGACCGGACACCTTTGTGGTGCATGCCAAACTGAGAAAGAGCTTGAAACGTGTCAAACGCGTCTAAAAGCGTATAAATCAAGCCAAGCAACCTTGCTAGCCGTTCCGACAAGACCAACAGTGAGCGACGACACGACTCGATTCGGCAACGGGATTGGCGGCATTCAAGAACCGCTTACTTCGCTTACTTCGCACTCCACCATGGCAAGCTCGAATCAAAAAATCGCGTCTGTATCATTCCTGGTGCCAGACTACGACGAGGGAATAGATTACTTTGTCAATTCGCTCGGCTTTACACTCACATCTGATGTCGCGATGGGTGGTGGCAAGCGCTGGGTGGTCGTTCATCCTCCAAACAGCGATACTGGAACCGGATGTGGACTTGTACTTGCTGTACCATCCAATGATGTACAAAAGAGCGCGCTGGGTAATCAAGCCGGAGGCCGGGTCTGGCTTTTCCTGCATTCAGACAACTTCTGGCAGGATTATGAGAAAATGAAGAGCAAAGGAGTTGTTTTCATGGAGGAACCAAGGAAAGAACCATATGGGGATGTCGTTGTCTTCAAGGATAAGTGGGGAAATCGGTGGGATTTCATGGGACCCAAGTGTGAGTACTCCAAACGGACGATGTATAGCATCTCATGCTCTGTACAGCGAGCTCGTGATTATTGCAATATAATCTACGTTAGAAGATGACATCCTCGTCCTTTGTCGCGAGCAAGTCGCCTGGCCCGACCTCTTCGTCGACAAGCACCGAAACGGGCTTGGCTGATTCTTCAGCTGCTTCGCCAGCTTCAATAGCGAGTTTCTTCTTCAGGGCTTCAGCTGCCTCGGCATCTCGCTTCTTCTTGCCCTGGACTTTCTTCAATCTAAATCACCGTAAGCAAGCTGGACATGCAGCTTTGAGCAAACCTACCGATAGAATTCTTCACGATCCATCTCATCCAATTCTGAGATGATAAACTTGATAGTGTTTTCTAGTCGAGGGATGACAACGTGCTCGATAGCGTTAACACGTCGGTTAGTAGCTCGAATGACTTCGTCCAGGATCATGAATGCTGTCTGTAGTGAGGCAAGTTCGACCAGTGTTTCAAGGGCTTTGGCATAGACTTCCTTCGACTTGATCACCTGCTGTCCACCACGACCAAGGCCGGTGAGATTAAAATCTAGATATGTCAGTAGAGTTTAAAGAACGTATGGATTTGTTTACCGCTGCCTGCCACCCTATCCACCTCGAAAGTGGGCAAGACTACACCGGAGACGTTCTCCTGAGCTGCCTTGACGCGGAAAGAGGCATTCTTCGCCTGCTCTTGAACTAGATATGCAATGTCTCCGGTAGCATATGTGACTTCGGCGAGTGAAAAAGACGCCAATTGCATCACACGTCCCATCTTGCGCTTTGCCTGATCCAGAGGAGATTCGAGGACTTGGTCAGACACTGCTGAGGAATTTATTATAGTATAACGATACCTCGTCAACTTTGCGCAAAATCGCTCGAAAGCGGGTCATGAGCGCGTCTCGCTTCTTGGCCAGGAGCGAGTGGCCCGTCTGTGCACCCTTGAGCCGTAGCTTGGTGTTTGTAAGCGCCATTCTTGTTGGAAATATTGCTTCTCGTGGCCCAGACATGGCGACTCGTAGTGTTCGAAGACGACAAGAGACTCGTCAACTTTGGACCTTGCCACGACCAACATTCACCAACTCCGGTGTTTATGACATCGTTAATGATAAAGTGAATGTTTCCTCTCTGCAGGCGCTCATGCTATGGACAAAAGGCTGTATGCGGCCACAGCCTACGACTAGTTCCCATCACCGCTCATGTCGCCAACGAAATCTCATATATATCATGGCGCATCGCTGCCTTCTCATAGATCATCTTTGGATCCCTTTCTTCCCCTCCGCCTTTTTATCTCTTCTTTTCGAGGCCAGGAGCTTTGCCTTTATTTCTCTCCTCTGGCAGGATCACCCACTCTTTACTTTTATTTTTAAATTTCACTAAGAATGATCTTCAAACCGTACCTATTCGCGCTGCTGGGCGCATCCACGTTGGTCGCAGAAGCCGCACCAATAACCGTAGGGGGTGCTGGTATGGGATATTTTCCGCCAAATTAGCACTTATTGACACTTGGATAGCTCAGTTGTGCTCAGTTGCACCCTGCCGGATGCGACGAGTGAGACGTACACCCGAGATCATGCGCAACTGGAAACGACAAGATGATGACGGCGACGGAGAGAGCACACCCCCGCCACCCAGCACACCAGATGTTGGTGTCGTTCCCGTCACATCAACATCGACGATCCCAGTTAGCCAGGAGCTTCCCCCAGGCCCCGTTGGAGGAAGTACCACACCTGCAACTGGTACCAACACGACAACCACTCCGCCGGCGACATCGTCCACGGCAGTTGGCACTGTTCCAGCTGCACCAGCGATTCCCTCTACTGGCACGATCAATCCTCTGTGAGTCGACAAAGTTGATGTACTTGGCAACAGCTAACGATACGCAGGACCGGTCAGACACCTCCATTCTCACCATTTGGCCAGCCGACCACGGGATTCAACCCCTTCGGTCAGCCACCAACGACTGAATTTACACCGTTCGGTCAGCCACCTGTCGGTGCAGTTCCACCATTTGGTCAACCACCGTTTGGTCAACCGCCTATTGGGGCGGTCCCACCATTTGGTGTTCCTCCTACCGGGTTCGAACAGACTGGCCAATTTGGTAGCAATCCGTTTGCCAACGGTCTGCCACCTACGACTGGGTTTGGAACAGAGTTTGGTGCAAATGGACAATTTGGGTCGACTGGACAATTAGGATTAACTGGGCAGCTTGGATCTACAGGACAATTTGGATCGACGGAACAGCCTGGATCAACTGGCCAACTGGGATCGACTGGATCTACTGGTCAATTTGGTTCCACTGGACAACCCGAGACATGTGGTCCAACTGGATGCACTCCAACTTCGGCAACGAATACACAGTGCGGCGCATCTGGATGTGGAACATTTGGCCGTGATCACGAATTCGGCATGCCACCAAGCTTTAGCCCGTTCCCGAGCTACATGCAAAACTATGCGATGTACTACCTGCCGCATATGATGTACTCGGTGGACGCGTCGATGAGCTACGTGGGACAATTGCTTGGAGCAGCGATGCAGTCTCTGCAGTCGGCTTTGATGCACGTGCAGCAGAATATGGCGGCGTACGGGGCTATGATGACGCCGCAGCTGCAGTAAGTATGCGAAGACATCTGGAAGTCGTTCTGATACGCTGCTAGCTCGAGCTTGGGCCATAACATGCAGTTTGAGGGCCAGCAAGTCGGCGGGAGCCATTTCTCGAGCAGTCAGGAGCCGTTCCCATCTAATGGACAATTCTCAAATGGACAGTTCGGGTCACCGAACACTCAGTTCTCTTCGACTGGCAATTTTGGGTCTTTGAACGACCAGTTCTCGTCTTCATCGAATAACAATCTGGGTGGTGCCAGGTTAGTATTGTCCAGCCATCCTACTCGATTCACTAGTTTCTGACTTGCATCTATCAGTACTGCTTCAGTTCGTGCTATCGAAAGCTCGTCTATTGTGCCTAATGAATATACCAACAGGTTCACAACAATGGACAGAGCAAGACCCAGCCCTCTCGTAAAGCAGGTATCGCTGAAGTGTGAGTCTCGGCAAATCAAAAAATCATCTCTTACAATTCCTTAGGACGCCTGAGGTCAACACGGGAGCTGCTGCATTCCAGACTCAGAACGCTAGGGATGCCCAAGGGCTCAAGTGCGTTGACTGATCTGCTTTACTTCCATTCTCACATACTGCAGTCAAAAGTTCAAATCTATCACAGTCGGCTCGCCATGCACTGTAGGCGAGAATGCATGCACCTCTGACGGACAATTTGCCCAGTGTCCATTCGGGACGTTCATCGCTACTCCTTGCGCCGCAGGGACGCAATGTCTTGCGCTTCCACTTGTTCTTAAGCCGGGAACAAGCATAGCGTGCTCGACGCTCGAGGATGCAAACCGCCGTATGGCCGATGCCGGCGCTTCTGGTGGATTCGATGGTCAACAAGGATCTGGTTCTGTTGCATCCAACACCGGTAGTACTTTACAGAACCCACAGGGGCCCTCTTCTACGTACGTGTTTCACGAGGACTGTAGTTTGTGCGCTTACCCTTCTGTAGAGCCTCTACTTCCGCTGTTTCAGGCGAAAACAATGCTGGTGGCTTCCAAGCGCAGAACGCTCGAGATGCCCAAGGCCTCAAGTACGTGCATCCTCTAATACGTTATCCCGATCTCACACTTTATTCTAGCGAACGCTTCAAGTCGATTACGGTTGGCTCGCCATGTACTATAGGCGAGAATGCCTGCACGTCTGATGGACAATTTGCCCAATGTCCATTTGGAACTTTTATCGCTACACCTTGCTCTGGAGGAACCAAATGTTTTGCGCTGCCACTCGTCTTCAAACCGGGAACGAGCGTAACTTGCTCAACGCTTGAGGATGCAAATCGTCGTATGGCAGATGCTGGTGTTTCTGGCGGATTCGATGGACGCCAATGATCAGCCTTTACCTTGCGCTCCTCTTTCTACCGTCCCCTTCACGATCTAACCGACTTGCCCTTGTATCACCTTATTCTCCATGATCGTTCTCGGTAGATATACTGTAGCGAATACAGGATCTTACTTATGTCTGTGCCTAGTAAGGTCTTGGACTTTCTCTTTCCACACTCTCGTTTTCAAGAACAAGAAGAGATGCATTATCTACGGTACTTTGTTGACTGTACCCACAGCTCGTCTTCCTGCCCTTCTTCATGGTATCATAGGTTTCAGTCTTCGTTCTCTCCAGCCTGCTCAAGTGCTGCTGCAGCTGGAGGGGCGCCTTTTACCTCCTCCGTTGCGGTCGAGAGTGCGGTTTGCGCCTCACCCGTCGCGTCTGTTCCCTTTGGCTTCCCTTTTCCCTTTTCCTAGCAAGTATATTAGTGAATTTTTTTCATCGACACGCTGTGGGTGGAAAGGGAACTCATAGTTGGTTCCGTGGCTGGTATTCACCTTTTTCGGCTTGACGACCTTTGCAGTAACCGCAGCTGGATAGGCGAGGTTAGTCACCTCTTGCCATTCCTTGGAATTCTCAAATTCCTTTTGCACGGGCTCGAGGAGTTCCGTAAGTGCCGTAGTCACAACAGCCTTGAGGTCTCCAGGATGGATGAGCTTGTTCCTAAAGTCTTCTTCCATCGGTTCAAATGTGGCATAGTGCAATGTCGACTGATCGCGTCTCGGCACGCTGAAGATGGTTCCAGCAGGGGCCGGCTCCTCACCCTCTTGGCCCTTGTAAACAAACGTCTTGTGTACTGGGTCTTGAGTCTCGAGACGGAGACTGGATATCGGCATAAGGACAGCTTTGACAAAGGAAAGAAGCGCATTGTTCTCCACGTTTCCTTCTTCACAAAATGCGCCCTTTAGCTTCTTCTTTAGCTGCGCGGGGGAGTCCAGGAAGTCAATCTTGCTATTTGGATCCGATGCGGACATTTTTCCGCCCGTCAATCCTGGTAACATCTGGTTCATTAGATGTGCCCGCTTCTTGTAGCCTAGTTTGGGTAGGTAGAGTTCGGCGTACGTAAAGATTTTACGCTATCATTCGCCTAGATTAGCAACATAGGATGGGGGAAGAAACCTAATTACCTGATCAACACCACCAAACTGGAAATCGCAACCGAGGTACTCCTCGTCGAGTGCCTGTAGGCCCGGGTAAAGTAGTCCACTAAGAAGTGGACTCGAGACTTGTTTCACAACCTCTGCACCGGCCTTTTTGGCATCGTGCTCCGTCACAGTCGCACACAGACGGTAATTGTCCATATTGTACTCCTTTGTCAACTGGTAACTTGACCCGACGACAAACTTGAGCTTTTCGATGGGGACGGGGATGGCTTTGAAGACGGCACGGAGGACGAATTCGTAGTACTTGACTCGGTGTGCCACGAGCTCGAGGGGTGCTTTCATGTTATCCAGAAATGCGTGGACATCTAGGGGAGGTTTAGAGAATCGGATCGTTTTTGAATGCAGAAAACTTGCCCGCTAGAAGGATTGTAACCTGCCATCGCACATCAGTGAAAAGAGTGTGAGTGGCATGGGTGATAAGAGAAACCATACCTCGCAACCAGCGCGTAAAAAGTCTGCGATTTTCGTAAGAGGTCCGAGATATCCGATATGTGCTGAGATCCATCGACGAAATCCATTAGTCTTGTTTCATCTTTGGCATTGGAATGCTCACGTCGACCAGTCGGAGCGGTTCCTATATCATACAAAGTTAATTTGGTGGGTCAGTTGTGTCTAATTACACTTTGATCGGCACGCAAGCTCACCCCAGTAGCATCGTAGTGGCCGTCCTTCAGCGAGGACGGAGCGGATGATATCGGCGCCCAAAACCTCTTGGAGATTTCGTGTAATGAGGGTAAACGTCTCTTCAGTGCTGGCCATGGCGGATATGGGAGGGTTCAAGGAGAATGGACCATCGTCGGAAATGGCGGGATGACTCGTCACTTGGTCGTTTGTGCAACCCATTGTAAGAGGAATGCCCCTTAAAGGTTTTCTTACGGGAATGTTTACATGTACAATGTCGAGTAAGCTTCTGTATTCGCCACGACGAAACCACCGAGAACTAGCTACGGTAGTTGTTGCTTCCAAGAGCAGATAGAAGACAAGATGGTGGTATAAAGGAGAGTCAGCCAGGCAAAGGCAATGTCGTAAAGAAGACAAAGGGAAATTCGTAAAGGAAAAGGAAATGGGTTTATTGTTGCCCATCAAATCCACCCGTAACACCCGCAGCTGCAAACCTCCTGGCCGCATCGTCGAGTGTCGTGCAGGTTACGCTCGTACCCGCCTTGTTGACGAGCGGGAGCGCAAGGCATTGCGTGCCACCCGCACAAGGGGTGGCGACAAACGTCCCATTAGGACATTGCGCAAATTGCCCATCAGACGTGCACGCATTTTCACCGACGGTGCATGGCGAGCCGACGCTAATCGACTTGAACTTTTGGCTAGAGTGGGAATGTTAGACCGTGGGTGAATATGTGTGGCATGGGTATACGTACTTCAAGCCCTGAGCGTCACGAGCGTTTTGGGCCTGGAAACCACTGGCGTTATTAGCCGGAGCGGGAGCTGGTGCTGGTACCGGTGCTGGTGCCGGTGCTGGGGCGGGTGCAGGTGCAGGTGCGGGCTGGGCAACTTGCTGGTTTTGATTCTGGTTCTGCGTGGCATTACCAGATCCTTGTTGACCGTCAAATCCTCCCGAGACACCCGCAGCAGCGAATCGACGGGCAGCATCGTCCAACGTCGTGCATGTTACACTCGTGCCAGCCTTGTTAACAAGTGGAAGTGCGATGCACTGTGTTCCACCGGCACAGGGAGTCGCAACAAAGGCGCCGTTGGGGCATTGTGCGAATTGGCCGTTGGAGAGACATGCGACTTGGCCGACGGTGCATGCGGAGCCAGCTGTGAGTCCCTTGAATTGTTGGCTGTTGGGATGTTAGATTGAGAGTAGTACAAAAAAAGGAGAGACGGACTTTAGAGCCTGTGCATCCCTAGCGTTTTGAGCCTGGAAACCGCCACCGTTGTTAGCCGGGGCGGGCGCAGGTGCAGGTGCAGGTGTAGCCGGTGCCGGAGCTGGAGCCGGAGCACTGAAATAAGCCGTGAGAAGTGTGCAACAGACTCGACTGGACAAGACTCACTTCGACTGAGCGGGAGGAGCTGGTTGTGAAGGCTGAGCGGCGCCATTGTTTCCGCCACCGTTTCCGCGTCCAGGATTGTTGACAATCTTGTTCAACTGCTGACCGTCTGGAATCTTTCCACCAGGATTAGCGGGGCAAGACCCGGGCGGGCTGAGTGAACTGAGACCCAGGGGGATAGTGCCAGGGGCGCCGAGGGCTACGCCACCGGTGAAGACATTGTCATTGACACCTTGGAATTGGCATTGGAAAAGACCCTGAAGTTCGTTGTTACGCGGAGGTTGCTGGCAGTAAAGAGAGGAGACTGAGTCTGGTGCATTCCGTGGTTGCTGCCTGAAGAGCTGGGCGAGACGAATCATCTCTGCATCGTTTCCTAGTTTACGAGCGAGATCGATCATCGAGTCTGCGGCGTCTTGTTGTGCACACGGAGGCGGGGCCGCGAGCAAAGTGGCCATGGACGAGACGGAGAGGGGATTGCAGGCCTGGCCACCACCGGCTCTGAGACAAGCTTGTTCCCAGTCTGCTGTAGCTTGTGCAATGACCTGTGCGATGCGTTTCTCGAGGATGGGTGCGCCAGAGACGAGAAGGGCGCTGGTGGAGAGAGCTGTGAAAAGGATGGACAACATTGTTTTGTACAAGATGAAAGAATGAAAGACTGTTGGTGCTACTAGAGCAGAAAAGAAAGAAGGATAGGCGCCTGGCTGAGGGGGGACGAAGTGGGGAATAAGAAGACTTTGCAGAGTTTTGGCAAACTTAGACTTTGTTTTATAGGTGAGAGCGGAGGTGGCGTAATTCGAGGCTGTCCGTCTCGAAGCAAACGACAGCGGCGTGCCTATTTTGGTGAAATTTGTAACCATCAAGCGCGCATATTGGACAGCACCAGATCAGAGGTCATCTAACACATTGGCTAGACTCGCTTCTAATCTCGATTACAACAATGTCTACAATTCTCCCATCTCGTCCAGTAATCCCACATACACATGCCCAATTGTCCCAACTGCCGCACAGAACTCGAATACCCGACGCCGTCTCCATCAACACCTCTTGCATCCATACAGGTCCAATGCTTTATCTGTCGTGGTCTATTTGCCGTCCAGCAACCGCCGCCACAAGCCCAGTCGCCTCCGCCGCGTAACAAGAACAGAACACGGTCAGTTTACCCGACGAGCACATGCACCTGCTTCTGACTTGAATCTTCTCATTTGATGGTATATCGTCAACACAACTACAGCAAGATTGGCACTCAGGACAACCCGCTAGAGACCGGCTACTACGATATACTCGGTGTACCCATCAATGCGACCCCAGACGATATCAAAAAGGCTTACCGGAGACTAGCGATCAAGCTTCATCCAGACAAGAACCCCGGAGACCCACAAGCCGAATCAAGGGTAAAGTCTCCATGCTGCATGTTCCTATCCCAGTTCCTGACTCGTTGTATCCAAGTTCAAAGAGCTCGCTATCGCCTATCAGGTGCGCATATTGCCTATTGGCGACCATTCTCACCCTAACCACCTTCCCGATAGACGCTGAGCGATCCCGTCCTGAGGAAAAAGTACAACGAGTTTGGACCAAAGGAGAGTGCTCCAGAAGGCGGCTATGTCGATCCCGAAGAGATATTCGGCACAATCTTTGGTCCGTTTGGTTCCCTCCCTATTCTCTAGGTGCGCTACTCACCGCGCTCTAGGCGGCGAAAAGTTTGTCCCCATCTTCGGTCATATATCCCTGGCACGTGATATGAAGACGGCATTGCAAGAAGACGACGACGACCAAGGGACGGTTGCATCCACGAGCGCACCCGGCTCAAACGGCGCACCCGCCAAGGTTCTCTCGCCTGAAGAAAAAGCAAAGAAGCTCCAAAGAGAACAGAAGATTCTCGCAGAGGTGCGTAGTCTAGACGACCCTCCTTGGTAGAATCACACTTTGTGCTCACGATTTGTTAGAAAGCGGCTGAACGCGAAGCGCGAGTAGCGACGCTTGTCGTCAATCTAGAGAATAGGCTCAGTGTGTTTGCCGAATCAGCCACTTCGCCCCACGACGCACCCGTCGTCAATTCTTGGCGACAGAAATGCGCGTATGAAGCTGAAGAGCTCCGTTCAGAGTCGTTTGGTGTCGAGCTTCTTCATGCGATTGGGTTTGTGTACGTGAGCAAAGCGCGACATTTCATCGCGAGCTCGCAGAGTATCTGGGGTGTTGGTGGATGGCTGCATGGCGTGCAGAATAAATATCACGTCTTTACTGAAACGTGCGTTCCCAAACGTTATGCTATTCTTCTCAACTGACAATCGCTGCGTGCAGAGTCTCGACTGTGCGAGCTGCTCTCGAGGTCAAGCAAGTCTTCGAACAGCTTGCCGAAGCGGAAAAGGGTGGCGTTACGCCTGAGCAAAAGAGGAAGCTCGAGGAACAGGCAGCCGAAAAGGTAATTGTGTTCACCCGGACTTACATAAAGACACTAACCGACATTATTCAGGGCATGCAAGCGTTGTTCAAGGTTCGTCATTTGAGACGTCGAAACGAAGATGACTAAATCACATTGGTATAGGGTGCAAAACTCGAGATTGAATCGGTGCTACGAGAGACGTGCGACAAAGTCCTCAGTCCAGAACCTCCTATCCCGCAGCACAAGGCCATCTTGCGCGCTACGGCATTGGAGATTCTGGGTGAAGCATTTTTGGCTGTAAAGAAGGATGGTCGGTCAGATTTGCTCGATGAAGAGTATGTCCGGGTCGAGACGGGTCCGAGCAAGGCGCGCGAGCGCAAGGAGAGTACCGCCGGGCAATGGGGACGACCATGATACACGTGGGTGACGATAAATTTCTATTTCCTGTGAGTGTTCTTTGCCATCCGTTTCATGTTAGCCTCCCTGGCTGATTGACGTTGGGTTTTGGCGTGGACGCTCTCTTGTTCGCTCCTTCCCGGACGACAGATGCATATGCTCCCCATTTTTTTCGTGTCAAAAGAGGCTGTTCTGGGTGACGGTAACCACGTTTAATCCGCTGACAACACCCGGACATTGGGACTGGACCACCGGAGTTGGACTGGTGGGAGCGAGCAGCGCATGAAGCGGACAGGCGGCCATCCGGCCCTCCTTGTGGTGGCCTTGGGCGGTAGAATATCGTACAAACGACGGGCGGGCTACACATTACCCTTGCAGTTTCTATTCTCGCAATATTTATTTTGCATGGTCCCGTTTGAGGTCTACTCCAACGGAGGCTGTATTCAAACCCCTCTTCCTTGTAGCCCTGAATCCTGAGCGGATAAACTCCTTTTTTCTCATTCGTTATTTGTGAGAAAACCTCGATCTGTAAGGCCCTCGGAGCGCCGACGCGTTGCCCTCCTTTGCGTCCACGGCGATACGGCCGCAATGATGGGGTCGGCGGTAGGTTGGACCTGACCTCGTCAATCTCCGTGCGACCTTTTGCTCTCGTCAACAACTCGTTTGAGCAAGATATTCCTCCTTCTCTTGCGCATCGATTTGCACGCTTTAATTTGCGAGCGGTTGACTGGATTGTAGCCACCCAAAAGGCCTTTTGCACGCCGCCGCCAAACCCAGTCCTCGAGTTATCACTCGGACTCACCTCACAGTCGTTTCATCGGTCGTGTTATTCGTACCGCTACCCTAATAACTCTCACTCGTTTGGCCCCCTTGAAAACCCCAATACCCCTCGTCTTTCTAGAATCATCGACAATGCCCGCGTTTGCCTTTGATCTATTCGCACATCGCAAGGCGGTGAAACGAGCTCCTAGTGGTGCGTGATCTCTTTCGTCATGTCCACCCCTATTCTCCTTTGTCGCGGTTTTCCCGCGCGTCTGCCGCATACTCGCTCGATGGGAAGGCACACTTCTCAGGAGGGGCATTATGCTTGCTAATGAGCAACCAATACATGCCAACATCAATGCATAGGTCACGGGACTAATCACGAATAGGTTCTTGTCAATTGTACAAGGAGCCCAAGATGGGTGCAACGCTCAACAGTTCGACGCCTGTCACGTTTGAATGGGATCCTTCCTGCCTGGGAGATGCGCAGTACATTGATATTAGCCTCTTGTCCGCGCGAGGAACGCTCTTTCGCTGGAGCTCGGTCCCGGCCGCAAGTGGGAAACACGAGTGTCAACTAGACGCAGGATGGTGGGACCAGCAGAACACTGTGCAAGTTCAGGTAAGAATCCATTCATCCACCCTCGCCTCCATCTGGGTCAGACGCCACCATTCAATCTCTTGGTCCATGTGGATCTACAAAACAACGCCGTGATCGTCAAACTTGACAAAACTGACTTTTGGCATGTAGCTCGGGATCACGGCCAGCGACGAACCGCTCGCTCTGTCCCCGTTCCCAGCTGGTCCCGTCTTCACCGCAA
This sequence comes from Serendipita indica DSM 11827, assembly GCA_910890315.1. NCBI lineage: Eukaryota > Fungi > Basidiomycota > Agaricomycetes > Sebacinales > Serendipitaceae > Serendipita > Serendipita indica. The sequence goes on along the minus strand of CAJVGD010000012.1, from coordinate 85,632 downwards.
GAAACAGTGACCCGATCCCGACTGTCTCCACCCCTTCCAATTCGTCAGTCTCTGGCACCCGCACATCCTCGACGCCTGCTCCGACAGGAAACTATGCCGGTGCAGGAGGTGTGGTGAATGTTCAACAATTGTACTCGTCTCAACAAGCCCAGCATCGTGGCCGACTCGCCGCTTCGATCATTCTCCCACTCCTTGTGGCCATTCTTGTGTCTGTTGGTGGCTACATTTGGTATTCTCGACGTCGTGAAGCCAAGCGCCGTCAGCAATGGGTGGAGAGCATTGACAAGCGCATGAGCAGAGTCAGTGCGGATTGGCAGAGTATGTCAGCCATCGGAGGTCGTCCGTCGATGCAGAGTGGTCGAAGTCGCACCATGAGCCATCTTGGTGGTGGTGCAGCTCACGGTCGTTCCTCTCTCGCTCCCGAAAATACTCGCCCGTCAATTTATGAGCGGTTCAAGAGTAGCACATCGGTTGTTGACAATGAGAAGAATGTGTTTGCCGCCGAAGATCTCTCTCAACTTGGCCCTCGTGCTCGCGCGTTGTCTGCTGCAGCTGCAGAGGGTCGCCCTCTGTCAGAACTGTACAAGGATCTCCCTGCTGCACCGGCCGCTTCTGCGACAGGTGTCACACGCGCGCGTTCAAAGTCGATTGCACACGATGGCTCGGGCCTCAGGACGTCTGGCTTCTTGCCACGACCAGCTTATGATCGTGCACCAGCCTCTCATGCAAGGACGACATCGACGACGTCTAACAACCCGTACGCAAGTGCAATGGCACAACGAGACTCGCAAGCAATGGACGAAAAAGCTCTTTACGCATTCCCAACCAGTTCAGGTGGCAACTTGCATTCTGGAACATCACCTATTCAGAGATCCCGGCTCGATTCATCCAACTCTGGTCCGACACCTCGTACAAGACTCGACTCGGCCACTGGTCGAGGCCGAGTGACGTCCCGTGTCTCGTTCGCAGATACACCCAGACCAAATGAGAGGAGATGGAACCATGCAGACGCGGAGAAGAATGGGGTCGGACGTGTATCTGTTGGCGATGCTTTTGCAGTCGACTTTGATTCTCTGCCGGCTCTCGCTCGTAAGTTTGCTCCCTCTATAGAGGTTCTTTGTGCTCACGAGAAATGTACAGTGATGCGCGTCAAGTCTGGCGAGGGTCTGGAGGGATCCGCACCTGATTCGCCATTTACGCCCACACGCGAGTTTATTCCTGGTTCAAAAGACGATCATCTGGGTGCCCGACAAGGTACTGGCATTGGCGGTCGCACACCAGACGAAATGTTGAAAGCGTATGCGGCTGCAATGGCGGGTGAAAAGGGCGAACTCGGACAGGAGATGGAGATGGGCACGGCGCGTGGACAGATGCGGCCACGGCAAGAGGAGGAGAGTGGAGGAATATTCTCGAGCGTTCGCAAGTTGTGGAGGAAGTAGTGCCGCTGCGAATTTGCGCGCCTGCTATCCATTCCGTATACCCTGCCCGCTCACTCGCTACAAGGCAGATATCGGTATTATCCGCCGTTCATTCTTTTTATGACATTTAGACGAAGAAGGATAGAAGATAAGTTACGGGTCTTTCCCTCGTCTCTCCCCCACTCTTCTGCATACCCGGCTTGTACCCTTGCTGGTTTGTTGTAGTAGTTAGTGACTGAAATCATCAGTCTGTTTACTTTTACTTGTATCGTTTCACCGCTTGAACTGAGCCGAGCCGAGCTTGAATCATAGTTTGTCCGACGTCATTGGCCAGCACACCACGACCTCACCAAACTTGAACCACAACCACGACCTTCTGTTGCTCATCTACTACATCTATCTACAAGCTTGCTTATCAGTCAAGACATGACTTCAACGCCAAAAGTCACACCCTCGCGCGAGGCGAGTGATACACGGATTCGACAGCGAAAAGGCGTCACCAGACCCGTCAAGGCGCCACTCGGAGGCGTCAGCTTCAAGTTGTACATTTATATTCTCGCAGCAGTCGCATTATCCTACTCGGTGTATTACGCATATCGAATGTGAGCGTCAGTTATCTGCCTTTACCACAACTAATTGATCGGTCTCTAGGTCTGAGAGTGCGTTGGTCATATTTTAGAGAGTTGATACTTAGACTATGGACAGTTCAACGAACCAGAGCCATCAACATGCGCGAGCAGCTCAAAGCCGCTCGAGGGACTCCAACCGCTGGCGCACCGAGTGGAGGAGGCATACGTCAAACCGTACAACAGAAGATAGAAGATCTTGCGGACATGCTTGGACTCGAACCGGTCGTACTCGCCAGTGCGGTCGCCGCTGTCGTCAAAGAGCACATGCCCGCGGCAAGCTCGTCCTCCATTATCAGTCAAGCCAAGAAAAGCGAGACTGGAAGTGTGATGTCTGCCTTTACGGAAGGATTAGAAAACGGTGGTACGGTCAGCGCCATGCCAACTGCGACAGAGGGTATAGCCTCGACCGCCTCCTCAGTCGCGGGTGTCGCTGGATCTATAGCGTCCGTGCTCATGAGCGCTGGGTTTGACGATATGGGTATAGAGCTCGACTAGGGCTCGCCAAGTTTGTGCACCTCTCAGGTGTTGTATTCTCCATAGCTCGTCGTGTTCTTTAATGCCTCGTTTTCAGCCAGTTCGTATGTGAGTTACCACTTAGACCGTGTGTCAATGCAGAACCCGAGGCCGAGGAGGTGACGTTGCGGACATTCGTTAATGGCCATCGCACAAACAGCCCAAAACAAGTCAAAGGATTTAATCTTATGTCTAAAACTTATGGAACATGGGGCTTATCTTTACATTCTAGCCTCTATAGCTATCTCACATGCAACAAGCTATTCAAAAGCGATAGACGAGCTTTCGGACTCAAGACAAACAAAAATTGGACTAACATTGAATAGCCTTGGCGATAACACTGCCCATTGGAATAGGTTTGGGGTCATTCTGGTGGTCAACTGCATGGATGGCCCAGTCGGCCAAAGTCACCTTGTCCTTCTGGAAGATCATGATATGGGTCGATCCGCCAAACTCAAAGTGACCAATTTCTGTTCCTCGTGTAATGTCGATCGGTGGTTTGCCATCAGGGACCAAGCAGCTGGGCTCGATGACACAGGTCGAGACTTCGACCATGCCAATGCAGATTAAGGCAACAAGACCGCAGAGTGGGTGTGAGAAGATGAAGATAGCGCGAGCAGCGACGTGACCAAGATATGGCTGTGACTCGGTGCCTTCCCAAGTACCAACGCCTTCGCCTTGATCGGGTCGCTGGGCAAAGTAGGTACCCGGTTGTACCCAAGACGAGATAAGCTGGCCATCAATTGGTGCCCTCCAGCGGTGATAGTGAGTGGCGGAGAGGAATCCCTGATAGACCTGGCCGCCGACGAAGGGTGCCGCTTTGTCCGCTCGCCCGCCAAACAGATCAAAGAGAGAATATTCGACATCTTTGATCCAGAAGGGGGTCTCTCTGCCGACTCCGTTAGCATATTGCCACGGTGTCGTCTCGCAGCCAATGTTGACCGATGTCGTTGGATCACCTTGGAATGTTCGTGCACCAGGAACGAATTGGCGGATGAAGAATGAGTTCCACGAGTCGAAACCAAACCCGGGCTCCAAGGGGTTATGGACCATGTCCTGCCACACGCCTGCCTTGAAAGCTGCTTTGGAGATCCAAGACCCTGGCTTTTCCGGATGTTGTATGTCGAGCTTGTCGAGAGACTGGGGGCTCTTGAGGAAGGCGTTCCAAGCGTCAAGAACGGTCTTGAACTGAGCGTTAAAGGTTGTGTCGTGGAAGAGAGCTGCCCCGGCAGGAGTACCCATGGAGACTGCGAGGAAGCCATTCATGGGTGTACCAACCTGTACAGTGTCGTTGAAGGAAGGTGATGTATGGATGATCAAGTGGAGGTACCAAAAGAACTCGTCATATCCATAGATATGGATGGTATCCCGTCCTTTGTTATCTCTGCGACAGTTGCTGGGTCGAGAGAAGCCACAAAGGCATTGGCTTCGTCAATCATGCGATTGACTAGCATTCGGTAAACACTATTTGTGGTGACCCAATCCTTGAAGGCTTGAATAGTCTCGTGAAGGCGGATCAAATTACCCCTGGTTTTGAGCGTGTCGAGATGCCGGCGCAATGGGATGAGATACTTGGCCGTAGCGTAGACACGGTTGGGTACCCAGAAACCCATCTGGATCGGCCCATCCTTCTCTAGAGTGAGCAATTGACGGCCTGTCGTCTCGAGACGAGGACGAGCGGTATTGGCGGGGATAGACATTGGTGGCAGATGTTTGGTAGCTAAAACCTGTCTGCTCAGGATCAGTCGCGTATCCTTGTTTAAAACGGGGAGACATACCAGAAGAGGAATTCCGAGCTGGTGGGGCTGAGTATGAGGGAGAGCGAGGATCTGGTATTTTATATCGTCGTTGCGGCGATTGAGGTTCTCCGCGCTTGTAAGGATTTTCTTGAACACGCGAGTTTGAATGTCGAGCGAGCGCTGATCCCTCCGTCTGATATTGGTGTGGCACCTGTCTGTTGTGCGGCAGTTCATGAGGACGGAGACATAGCGCTGATAAGTTCGAGATCCATGTCGATGGATCCGGATTTTGACCATAACCTGGCCACTGTGCGCCGTGTTCTGCCTTCGGTTCCGATCTGATTTGTCGCCAATTGAATTTTGCGGGGTTTGGCAAGCTCCGAAGAGCGCCGGGGCCCTGATTCGCTTGATTTCTGGATGCTTATGCCCATCTAAGTCGATTCAATCCATGGAAAGACAAGGTCCGGGCTTGGTATCACAGTTACCCCTTCTCCAGCCAATGCTCATAAGTTGGAAATGTTGTAGAGTCTGTTTACTTCCCATCTGGCTAATGTATCTGAACGGGTCTCGATCTTGCCATTCAAACGTGAAGAAGCGGTGAGCAAAGGTGGAAGGGCAATGATATGGTGAAAAGACCCATGACAAGTGATAATCGCTATTCAGCGGCGCTTGACTGCCCAAGACGACCAAAGGTGACTATTGTGGTCTGGAGCAAACAGTGTTTGGTCTCTTAGAGTGCCCATGCTATCCATATAGATGGCTGTATGCGCCTTGGAACGAGTGCTGCAATTAAAAGGACGGAATTATTTGAACGGACAGCAAGCATACTCGTCGAGGTGCCAGCGCGGAGGTGCCAGCACGGAGCTGGCTTTGTTGTCAACCAGCATATTCGACCAATTCCGGGATAAATCGCGCTTTCAAATATGCATAAGGGTTACTAGCATAGTTGACCCCTCCCATACCATCATGGCTCTTGCAGCCGTCGTTTACTCGCTATCAACCCGTGCAGATTCTGCCACATTGAATACGCCAGATTCACTCCCACCAGGTGCCAATCAGTACAGAAGTCTACCTGGCATAGTCTGGAGCTGTTTGACTACAATCTTCCTGTGCATCTGGGTCTCCCTCCATCTGAACATTCCCGAGCCTGTGGACACTAGACGCTTGAATCGCTTTGAACGATTCAAATTCCGGATAAAATCGTTCATCCGATGCAATGTGGTCCCTGTCCTTGTCACATTGTTGATTCCTGAATGGGTTCTGGGTATGGCCGTTCGGCAATCCATCATGGCCTCCCAAGTAGCCAATGAGATTGGTATGCTTCAACAGTAATTTATTAACTAGTACTGATCGGCTTGTTGGAAGATGCCACTCGTCAACAGGGATTCTTCATTATCATGGGCGGCTTTCATCTCTTTAACCGAATTCAACCCACTTCATTGAATGAGAGTACGGAGAGAGTTGGAGAGGAGACTCACCCGTTGGTTGAGAAATCGGCCTTGGAAGTAGGAGATGGTCGACATAACCATGCACCGAGTCAAAAGATGGCAACTATATTTGAAGAAGAATTTGGAGAGCCTGTTCACCCCCTCGATGAGGTTGACGTTTGTCATCTGATCAAGGCTGGGAAACTTCGCCTCCCTACATCCGCAGAGTTGGAAGACAAGTGCAAGAGCGATGGACTCGCAAAGTTTCTCGTCGTAACCCAAACACTCTGGTTCATCGCTCAATGTATTGCACGGAAAGTCAGCAAACTTCCACTCACCGAGCTTGAAGTCATTACGCTCGGCTATACCTTGCTCACCTTATCACTGTACATTGCATGGTGGGACAAGCCATACCGCGTAACATTCCCTATACGTGTGTATGAAGCACTCCCTGAACGTGCCCAGGGGGAAATTTTGGGGAAGCTTGGACGTGTGATCGGCGTTTCTCTAAGCTCCATCGTGGGTGCTCAATCTGGGTCTGTTGACCTGCGGAGTGTGAAACGAGTTCCAATGTTCCACGCCGGACACAATAAAGGTTCCAGCGGCCTTGGTGGTATGGTGACCGCCGTCCTTGCTGGGTCACTATTTGGTGCCGTCCATTGTCTTGCATGGTCATCGCCCTTTTCATCCAGCCATATACAATATCTCTGGAAATTTGCAACTATAGTCATGACTGTAGTGCCACCTACAGCTGTCATAGGTACAATCTTCGTTGCAGTAATTAGTGACAAGTGCTTTAGCTTGGCTGGCTTGAGCTTGATCTTCATCCCATTCTTACCAATCCTCTATCTTGTTGGAAGGGCTATGACGATTATACTTGCGTTGAAGATGCTCGAGGCACTCCCACTCGATGCTTATCGAGACGTAGAGTGGTCCGATTTCTTCCCCCATATCTAGCTCTTGCGTTGTTATTGGAGGTTATACCTATATTTCCGTGCCTCGGACATTGTGAGTGCAGATTTTAATTAGAAAGTGAATTCCAAGATACACTGGGTTAGTTGGATAAGGTATAAAGGAATATTGGAACGTGTATTGCCCCGAGTATATGTACAAATTAATGTATCGAGAATCGGTAGCGTTTATACCGTCATAGCCGTCGCACGTTCATTGACCATACACATACGCCATGAACGTTGTCGGGGGCTCGACAGAACGGTAGACAGCTCGACGAGAGTGGGGTAGTGGTAGGACACGACGAGAATTACGCAGGCGTCCATTCCGATTGCGCATAGGCGATCGTGATGGGGAAGAATCTGATCCAGAGCGCTTGACTCTCGACAGCATCGAAGGTTCAACGGTTGCATCCGCACTCGTCACCGCCTCGTTGGTGTCGGCGACGATGCGTTCCATTGGACGTGGTGGTCTCGTCGTATCTTGCGCGTCGATTGCCGACGCGTCCTCGCGCGCATCAGGATGTTCGATGAGCGAAAAGCTCGACTCTGCATCCGACAACTCTTCGTCAATCCTATTCTCCATCAATGTGGTCGAATGAGCAAGGTCTGAGGCCTCTACAATCTGAAGACTGGAGATGCTATCGACCAATCCTCCATAATCCGACGTATCGCCATCCGTATCAATGACAGACGAGTCGAGGTCGGTCGCTGTCGGGGTGTAGAGAGCAGCAGCCGCTCGTGGATCCGGATGACGGCTATTTGGTCTTAAGAGATGTGTCTGACGTTCTGTCGTAGTTCCGTTGGACACATCTTTGCTAAAACTGACGACCGAATGGAACCTCGCTACGCAGTGGACGAGCCACCTCGCAAACGGATCCTCAACGCTCCAAATCAGTTGCATGGGTGTCGAAGACACGATATGAATCGCTGGTCGGTCCACTGAATCTACAAACCCTTTCCTTTCCTCGATTAGCGCGTCCAGCGCAGCCGAATCTCCATCCAGCCAGACTTGGAGCAAGCTCTCAATGTCCTGGATAAGAGTACGGGCTCGCATGCCACCACGGTGTCGGAGATCCTTACGCACGCCGCGAAGGCCGAGAGTGAAGCGACCGGCATAGGCAGAGTTGAGGTTTGCGGGGTCAGCACGGCTGATGGTCGCTCCAGATGGTGCAGGTGAGACGCGTGGAAGGTATGCAGGTAGAGGACGCGGGAACGTCTCGCGCGGCTCGGAGGTCGAGATGCTGTAGTCTGATGACGAAGGGTGCACGATATGAGGGTTGCCATTGAATCTCCCTGGATCGATATTATGTTAGTAATGATCATGTTGATCTAAAATGCAAGACTACTGACCGTTATCGTGGCGTCTCACATGACGCTTTCCGCGAGTCTTGCCGTCAATGGTCGTGGACGAAGGCTGTCTGGAACGAGTGTTCTCAGCATCACGAGTACGTAAGAGTTGTGGCGCGCGTTGCTTTGGGTTGAGAAGAATGGCGGGAAACGACATTGGGACGGGGGCGATAGGAGCAGGCACCGCAGGCGTTGCCTGAGATGTATTCATAGATTCAAGAGCGTCTGTAGTCGTCGTTGGCGTCTCCTGGGTCTCCTGCGCCATGGTTGTCGGATCTTGAACGTTCGTCAGAGTCTCCTGTCCAACTGCTGCGGTTGCAGCGTCGAGGATATCGATATTCTGAGTATTATTGTGCACTTGGGCCATGGCTTTGACTCTATAAGCGGACGAAGAAGAGTTCAAGGTTGAACGCATTGAGTCAGCACCCGCTGGATCGCAATAGGCGCTGAACAAAAGGCTACAATTTTCAAGAAGCTTGTATACCTATTCTACACGAACTAGACAAGAACAAACCCGTTGGATGCGGAGAGTGTACTGCCAGTAATCCAGCGACTCGCAGGACTGGCGAGGAAGACGACAACGTCGGCAATGTCAGATGGTTCTGCGACGGGTCTAGAATTTCTGATTGACGCCTTCGCTTCTTCTGGGAGTCCCTTGAACGTCTGCATGCGAAATTAGTATTTGTACCGTGCAGTTGAGAGATATGACTTACATCTGTCACGACTGGACCTGGACTGACAGCATTGACCTTGATGTTCCTATCGCGCAGCTCGATACCCAGGACGCGGGTTACACTCTCTACCGCGGCCTTTGTGGATGCATAGACCGTTGTACCAGCTTCACCTATTCTTGCTGATACTGAAGAGATGTTGATGATGTTTCCTCCTTCCTTCATATGTGCAACGACCGCCTTGGTCAAGAATATGACAGCACGCACGTTGACATCGTACTATAGCATCATCAGTACCTCGTGTAAGAGTAATAATGAACAGAGCTTACCATGCGCTGATAGTGATCCACTGTCACTTCCTCCAATGGAGCAAGCTCGGCCACTGCTCCATTGTTGACCAGGATATCAATCCTACCAAAGTGATCCACCGTCTGCTTCACCAAGTTGTTCAACTCGTCCAACGACGCAAGGTCCGCTTGCACGATGAGAGTCCGGGAGCCTGTCCCCAAGTTTTCGATTGACCGCGCAACCTCTTGGGCTCGCGAGAGTGACGAGGAGGATACATGATTGATGACCACATGTGCGCCTTGTTGAGCCAGCGCAACTGCAATTGCGGCCCCAATCCCTCTAGCCGAGCCAGTTACAAGAGCGACTTTTCCGCTGAGACTCATTTTGGATGTGAATAAGCGTATTGTCAATGGTCCTCAGCCTTTGTCCATACGAGCCGCCTATATAGCGCAAGTGAGCATATTTCGTCCACGCTGCCGTTGAGCGATTTATTATGTCATCGTTGCCGAAATTTCGGTGGTTGACCACGGAGCCGGACTTGATACAATTTGACAGCACGGCATATGCAGAAAATTCTCGCACTCGGTATCAAAGGCATCGGGGCGAGAACCTCGGCGTAATAGAGTAGCGTGCAAGCACGTCCATTAAAGCAGCAACTAGTCCACAGGAGCAATATAAAGAATCTGGAACATCTGGAAAGAACGAATAGGAACCCGTTGTTTACAAGAGCCACGATCCGACGACAGCAGCGACAAGTCCGACTGCGGCACCCCAAGTTGCACCGATAGTTTGTGCGCCATTTGGAGTTGATCCAGACGATCCAGACGAGGCAGGGGAAGTGGTCGCGGCATTTGAACCAGTCGCAGCTGAGTTGCCACTCGCTGCTCCTCCGGTAGGGGTTGGAATGGCCAGTGATGATACGGGGCTCTGAAAGACAGTGTATCAGCTTTATAACAGACTCGAATGAGACAAGGACATACCCCGACGAGCAAGCATCCCGTGTTCAAGTTATCGGCGCTGGTTTGCATGGCGGTAAGGAGTTCAGGCGTGAACGTGGATGGTGAATTTGCCTCAAAGCAGGTTATGCACTTTAAGAAATCAGACTGGGCCTGCGAGGTGCACGCTGGAGAGAGTGTCGAAAGATTCGAGGGGTCAATGGCTGCGAGTGTCTGGAGAATGGCGCATTGAGATGTGCATGCACTCGGAACATTTCCCAGAGGTTCAAGTGCTGGATCTACAGTCGGTGCACGTTCTTCAACGGCAAAGGCGAGTGCTATTCCAGACCATTGTCAGGAGACGTCCCTAACGCTCGGGGACAAAGAGAAGACGTACCGGAGCTGAAGGAAACAGCAACAACTGCAAGACGAGCAATGAACATGATGGAGTAGAGGGCAAGAACGGAGAGCGGAGGGCACCAAAGCTCTCGAGGATTTTAATGTGACACCGGTTACCAACAGTTCCTCTCGACATCTGTCATCTCGAGGGCGCGTTTGCATTCCTCGACGTCGACCGCCAAAGCCCACTGTCTGATCAAAATCAAACTTTACTTAACACCCTCCGATGGTTCCGGTCAGCGTCCCTATTCGTAATTGCAAGTCGTAAACATGACAAGTACTAGCCATCAAAAACCGTAAAACTAAAACTGTAAAAAGAAATGGGAAAATAGGTAGCCAATATACACTCCTCTCCGGGCGATCACGGCTGCGGTGCATGCTCATGCAAGTACGCAGACGACGCCCCCTGGCCAACTCTGTGTTCACCACCTCGGTAAACCCCAGTCGACCCAGTGTCAACTGTCGCAGGCAGTGTTATAAACGACTCCCGAGCAGTGCTGATGTCCGGGTGGTCAATGCTCACATTCTCGTGGGCCGTCAGTCGTCGGGGCAGTCCCGGCATGAGAGGCGGCGGAGCTTGAATCGTTCGCTCAGACGGTGCAACCGACGCGCCCCGTATTCGTTCCTCTTCAATGTCCTGCTGTGATGATGATGGTGGTTGGGGGAGGCGGTCTTGTGGTGGCGTTGTAGATTGGGTTTGGGTCGGCAACGGAGGGACTGGCTCACGAACCCAGTCGGGCACATAGTCCTCTTGCTCTTGTTCGTAGTGATGGTGGACCTCGCCAAACTCGCTTGGCCGTCCAGCAGCCATATACTCTGGTCGAGAAGACGTGTAGCGCGCACCAATCACTGGAACAATCGAGCTTGTCCGGCTCCGACTCCCACTACGACCACTCATCGTCGACATTGCGTGTGATTCCGTTCTCTCCCGCCTTCCATTCCCACTTCCGCTTGAAGTCGCTCCACCACCGGGGGCAGCTGCAGAGCGTGTCCTGGCCCTTTGCTGTCCAGAAGAATTCGAGTTGGAATGATGACTTGATGCACCCTGAGACCGTGTCCTTATCCGTTGAAGAGATTCGGTGAAGCTAGACGCGCGTGCTCGTAACGCAGCCAATGAGCCTTGATGGCTGGGTGCATTGGAGAGCAACCCGACGCTATCCTCATGCTCTTCGACTGGATTTTGCACCTCTCCTCCATCCCCTTGCTCTTCATGTTCATCCTGGTCATCGTGCTCTCCTTCCGATGCATATGGCTCCGGAGCTACATCGTGAAGCGCACCAGATGATGCCGCATGCAGCGACCTAGCAAGTCCTTCGCTCGGCATTGGTGAAGGTACGATACGGGACAACTGCGTCGCAGATACCGCTCGTCTCCTCTCCCCGTTTCCATTGCCGCCAAATCGCGCAGACGTAGAAGCAGAAGGAGGTGGGAGAATATTGCGTAATTTCTGTTGAGTCGAACTATCCGTACCAGGCGACTGCTGCGATCCAGAAGACTTGTGCGTGCGTGGGCTATAGTGCGATGCACTCGACTTGGCACTAGATTTGCGTCTGCTCTGGTCGCCAGAGTTGGACTTGCTGGACGTGCTCTTGTATCCCGAATTTCGTGGCGACTGTCCATACTGGGAGTGCGAGTACGACGTTGGTCCTGTGCTCATAGAGCTTCGTGTACGCTGGCCGACATACGGCAGTTGTCCTTGACCAGAAGGAAGTGGTTGACCAAGACTAGAGAGAGACGCAGAGGTGGCACGCTCGGGGAGGTAGCCCATTTCATCTACTTGGCCCTCAAGGTAATCGTCGTTGATATATTCGTCCTGGAGGTATTCGTCTTGATATTCCTCCTGGTCAAGATACTCCTCCTGATTAGGGTACTCGTCCTCTATCTGGCTCAGATCCTCTTGCAGTTGAGGCTCATCCTCATTGGGGAACGGAATCGCGCCCTTAGGTCCCGCTGTCTGCCGTTGCTGTTGGTGGGCTATTGGCGGCACACTGCCCTTGTAGGTCGGGAATGGGTATGGCAATTCCTTGAGTGGTCCGGAACGCGAATTCGACTCGACCGAGAATGGCAGATGCGTCGACGGTGGAACCAGCTGTATCGAATCGCGCAATCCACCTTCGATCGTCGGTTGGTCGAACAAGTCGGGTACGAGTCCCTTCCTACCTTGGTTCCTCTGCGGTAGGAGCGCCTGTGCAAGTCCCGTCAAAGGCTCCGGATCGACCTCTCCTTCTCCATCCTTGCCCTTGCCCATCCCAATCGCAGCAAGTGGTGCAGGCGTCGACCCACGTCGTCGATGCGGTAGCGGTGCAAGAAGACAGAATTCGTATGCTTCGCGTACCCTTCGTCGCGTATTTTCTCGCCATTGCCATCCAAGCTGGTCTGCAATGTCTCCCGTCTCGCGATCAAGCCCGCCAATGGTCGATTCACCACTCAGTGAGAGATGTCGTCGACTGCCACTGCCGAATTTTTCGTGCAAGCCAGCGTTGGTCGCATCCTCCCATTCTTGCCGCTCAATCTCTTCCCAGCGGTATCTGGGTCCGCAAACACCTGCACAACTCTGTCCGCTCGCAATCCACAGTGAGACATAGGCAGCAATGAGGATGATTGTCCTCCATAGTGTCCAGATGCAGTCGATCCACAACACTGTCCTCGCGTAATGTGTCAAGGTGCCGTCACGACCCGAGAAGAATGTTTGGTCACGGAGAACAGGCGAGTTGGTCGAGGGGTACGAGCTCGGATTGACGGGGGTAGTAAAGATTGAAGACGAACCAGCAGACGCAAGTGCGGCGAGCGTGAGCGGATTGGTTTTTGTAAAAGTTAGAATGATGATGAATGCGATACACGCTCGAGGCACCAGCAATGCTACTGTTGGGAGATTTTGGGATCGATTCCACGCCCATTCGATCATGCCTTGCTTGTAGTTCAACCGTTGCGCCTTTTGAAAGAGAGTGAGGCTTTGGATGGAAGAAGTATCCGACTCAGCGGCGTCACGTATGACCTCGCGGTCCAATCGCTCTGCCTCGAGCCGCGCATTCCGTAGCGCTTCTTTGCCCTCCCATCCACCGCCCATACTTTCGCCCTCTTCTGCCTCGCGCCGGCGCTCTTGTTCCATTTCCTCAATCTCGCGATCTCTTTCTAGCAAGAGGTCGAGCTCTGTCCGATCCGTCCACGCACCGCGCTGGACATACTCGAGGAAGCAGAACCGATCGTAGCTACCCATTCCGACGAGCTTGCGGGCCGGTCTGGACGAAAAGATGCCCAGCATCCCCGGTCGTTTGACTCGCCATCGACGCCAAAACGACCACGCAATCTCGTAGACGAGTACGACCCCCACAAGCCAGAGGAGTGTCGCGAGTAGGTATAGTATGAGTGCAAAGAGCCACGAGGGAGAGGGACTAGTGTTAGCGACGCCCGGTGCCAGAGGTGTAGGATACTTGGTGATTCTACAATGTGGTCAATAAAACGCTTGGGACCAAGTAAAAACCGTACTGGACAAGTATGTATACAACATTAAAGTCGAAGAATAGTTGGATGGGAACATGGGCAAAAAAAGTAACTGGCTGCAACAGGTAGCGAAGCTTGATGAATTTGCTGGGACTACGGAGTAATGATAAATTGAGATTACGCGCTCTGAAACGCGGAGCTGGTACGGGAGGGGTGGGAGTCTGAGACATCCATCCTACGCGGCATTAGCTTATTCGCGTCCCTCTCGGACTAATAAACCTCATACCTGTGTTCGGTGGTTCTATGCCGAGGGGTGATTGGGTACGTGCGGCGTATGGGTTGGTCGCGCTTCTCGAAAACGCCCGGACATGCGTGTATTCGCCACGATGACCCGGTGCGTATCCATAGCCGTAACCTCCATACGCTTGACTCGCACTCGATGATGCTCGGCGGGTCTGTTCAGTTGGCTCCTGGCCTCTGACGTGATCTACACTCCCTGGCGCGTAGCGTACACTTCTTGGGGTCGCTCTCCGCCTTCCAGTTTGTGGATCGTAATAGTCCCCGCTCGAGCCTCTCCGAGCCTGCGAGTAAGCGCCGCCACTGTCGCCACTCTCACCCGTTGGCTTGCGATTGCCACTATCGTCTGTCGCACGACGACCCGAAGGGCCCCCATACTCTGAAGGATTGGTAATGAATCCAGACATGGCCGTACTGACGCGATTACTGGACTGTGTAACGTTTCTCGAGTGACCTCGGCTGAAATTGAACAAGTCGGCGAGCCTACTCCCTCCTCCGCCATTGTTATAGTATCCCCCGGGACTTCCTGTGCGCATGTATGCCGAGTGTGTGTCTCCGGTCGAGCCTGGGGGTGCCGGGGCTAGCGGTCTGCGGGGTAACCAGCTCGGATAATTGGAATCTGAGATGGGCGATTCGACACGAGAGGTTCCTATGCGCGAGACGTTGGTAGACCTGCGTGGTTGTGCGGATGGCGGTCTCGAATGCTGTGGATGCTGCCCTTGCTCTTGGCCGTTTTGCTCATAGACGGTCGGATAGCGCGACATATCCACCGGAGAACGTGTCAAAGCGTCTCTGTCGATTGGTGAATGCTCCTCGTCTGCGGCGGCGGTCGTCGTTTGTACAATTGTCGAGCCTCCTACGGTCGGCGCGACGCCATACGACGAAGATGGGTGCCTCGACGGTGAGGCCATATATACAGCACCACGCTCGAGCGTGTCAGAGCTGTGTTCAGACAGAGACTGTATCTTCGGCTTGTTTTTTGATGAGATCGCGGCGCGTTGATACTAAACACCAGCCGTTGAAACGAGTGTCATCAGCGACTGGGCTCGGGTTTGGGCCAGGAGGACCGAAAGAAACAGCAACTCACAGAAACTCGGAAATGGTAGAGAACAGTCTATACTCGACCTATTTGCAGCCCAAGCTCGCCGCCTGCGTCTGCTCAAACCGCCTTGGACCTTTCGAGCCTCGTGGTTATCGCGCGTCTGCAGAGTCCCAACGTCACCAGGCCCGTATGGATGCATCACGAGATATTTTTCAGTACCTTTACCGATTTTTTCGTGCGCAGATTTGCTCACCGTTTGGGCGGATGCAGTCAGTCGGCTCGACGCAAAGGTTTGAGTCGAAAGCGAGTTGCAGCCGCCTGGCCCTGCTCTCACTGGCGGTTTAACCTTGGACACGCCGCGACTTTATACTTTTCGAGATGGCGCACGTCTCCGAGCCGCCTAACGCGTTTCAACGCACTAACGTCGCACTTGACAGCTCACTCCGAGGTGACGCAAAGTCGGGTCTTTTCTCTCTCTCTGACAACGGTGACAATGTAATGCCTAGAAATACGCGCCTTGTCGATAGAATGGGCCCTTCTGGAACAACAAGCGTTGCGGCGGCGAGGCTGTATATCCCACGACGACGAAACAAAGGACCTGGCGGCCATTCCCATTCTTGAATCCCATCTCTTGTCTAATAACGGTATCGCGTAGAATAGTCTGCCGACAGTGTATCAGTTGCGGCGCGCTCATTAACAGTGGCCGACGTACCTTTGGGCGAGACGACAAGACCTCGACCTTTGGATGCGCCACGATACACAGTCTCGATAATGTCAATCAGCTATGGGAACCCAGGTCAGTGGCGCTCAGTATAGAACACCGGTGCGTACCTCTTGTTTATCATCCATAGCCCAATTTCTACAGGAAATCGTATTAGAGTACTATAAATATGATAAAGAGAATAGACTCACATCTTATTGTTGTTACCCGTGCCCAAGTCAATCATGATGTGTTTGTTTCTGGAAGGTTCGATGAGCAACACGCATGATCGTCAGATATAGTGTAATACCTGTAAAAGAACATGACAGTGCACGCGTCGTACAACTCGTACATCTGGATTGCACAATCCGTTAACCACAACACTCGCCCAGCCGCATGAAATACAGTCAAAATCACTCACCTTGTTAAAGTCTGGGACATCTGTGATATCCACAAGATAGATTACAGCGAAATTTTGCACGCGCTCGCTGACTGCATTCAGCGTCTCGTCCATCTTCATGCACTGTGGGTCGCCATCGTGTCCAAAACGTATTACAACAACACGATCTTCTTCTGACAGAATCGCTTGGTCGACATGCCAGCCAGTGGGCAAATGAGGCAAAAAGTATGACATGGTCAAGTTTTACGCGTGGCGACCACTGAGTGCCCATGTAACCCCGACGACATTGAATAGTTTACAATATTCCAGAATGCAAGATAGCCACTTGATTGCGGTATTAACAACATTTATTCATATAGTCCTTTGATAGTCCATTGCATTTTGAGCAGGAGTATCCGTGCTCTCTGACGTGGTCACAACGGCATTACCGATGAGTTTATGTAGGAACGAGAACTCGAGATGAAGTAAATTCAAAGATATAAGCCACCTCTGTCGAATATTGACCGGTCGCTCTGCACGTAGGAACCAGCAATCGTGAGTATGATTATTCACACATCTATCAGATGTTTTGTCTAACCACAGGCGGCGTTTGGGGTATCTGTGTTGGGTCAGCCAAAAAGCATTGTGGGTGTCGGTTTCACCGGACACTCGGGCGGTGGTGACAAGCCATGCAGACTCTTGATCTCTCCATTGGCACGTAGAGTGCGAACCCTTGCCTCGACGCGTATCCGTGATATATACGACGATAGACCTATGCGTTCGGGCCCGTCGTCTTTCCGAATTGCGATAGATGTCGTTATTGCTATTGACGGAAAGTACCGTCTTTCATTCCTTTCCAAGTTTTTGTATGACGAAGACCACTGTCGTTTGCTCGCGCAATCTCATTGGGGGGACAGCACGCCATTGACCGACGCAGTTTCGACATCCTGTCTGGGTATATAAAACACAAATGTTATGATGAGTATTGCTCCATTGGACTCTTACCAATTCTCTCCCAAAAATGGTCGACGTCCAAACCGCACCCCACTTCCTCCACGAAAAGTTTGTGCTCGAATCTCCCTCGATATCGTCGCGGATCGCAAATGAGAACACGCCAACGAGAATAGAGGAATCGACGTCGGACGAGGCATCAAAGAGCATTGACGAATTAACGGCAAAAGAAAAACTCGCCCACGAGCCCCGAGTTTCGATGAATCGCATGGCGAGGCTCAAGTGCTCTATCTTCCACCACTCCTCTCGTCCTTACCCCACTCGCATCAAAATGAACTCCCAGTAGCAGGGCAAGAAGGAGTAGAACCCGGCAAAAATGCTCCATTGCGGACTGAAACGCACTTGCCTTCTATCGACCCCGTCTCGCTCTCGCTGCATCGTGCATTGCATAAATTCAAACCACTCGACACGCAATACGCCAGTCGTCCGTACGGCGAAGCCTTTAATTGGTCCACTTTGGAGCTTCCAATTGACGAAGAGAGAGAGTGGTATTGTGTCGCCTTTCGATCAAAGCGAAAGCCTGGGAGCGAGAGCGCACGTATGTCGCTATATCTTATCCATTGATCGGTGCTAATTTCCATAGCGTTGTACGAGCAAGACCGTCTAGCGCATGAAGAGGCAGTTCATCGTGGAGGCGTGAGTCGTCTGAGAATGTCAAATTATAAAGACTGACCTCTGGTAGTTGATCATGTACTGGTACGGTGTACCAGACCCCAAGACGGGTCTCAACCTTGCAACGTGTGTATGGCAAAGTCGAAAGTTTGCCCTAGCCGCCAACTCCGGTCCTCAACATATTCTAGCCATGCGGCTTGCGGCTGCATCGTTTGCAGAATATCGGCTAGAGCGTTACGTCTTGAAAAAGGAACGAGGCCAAACGGGTCTCACAGTGTATCCTTACAACGGCGGAGAAGTCGGATGGTAAAACACGGACTAGCAAAATGAAGTGTAAGCCATAGATTATCCTTATAGAGATCACATACCAGGGATGTCTCTGGGTTCAGCCAAATATACCTGTTTTGATGAGTATCTATCCGACAGGGATGTGCGCCTAATACTCATGCCGTCTCTCCTTCGGCCATCAGCCATTTCTCAAATCCTGCAAGTCGTTCCTTTTCGTTTGCGTCGTCTCCAGCCTCGTCAGAGTGTCCACTCTTGCGGAAGCGCTGTCGCCCTGTGAAAAAGGATGCTTCGATTTGTCGCCCGGAGAACCAGCGTCCGTTCATTTTCTGGCACGATCAGCCGATAGGTTAGGCACTAAATGGCTCACTCACAATGATACAAGCTTTGGCACTGATCGGGTCCCGGAACTTGATGGTCATGATGCCTTCGGGTTCCTCCTGGACACGTCTCAAACTCGGAAAGTGAAACAGGACGAGAGACACTCACATCGTACAGGACCACGTTGGTAACGTCACCTATCGTCTCTGCCTCTTCACGTACATCCTCCTTGAGGTCCAGTAAGAGTGACGGGTCTTCTTTCAATTCTTCGAGAGTAAACATGTGTTTGAGGACGACGACTCGCGATTCGATGATTTGTTCCTTTTGGACTGGCTCTTCGGTTGGACCAAAACCATCATCGAAATCCCAGTCCCCGACTTTGCTGCACGAGTTTGGGAACAATATAAAATTAGATGAATACACTCACTTCTTTAGCTTTGCAATCCTCGATGTTGCCTTCTTCTTGTCAACAACCCTTCGGGTGACTTCAACGCCCCCAGATTGCTTGTGTCCAAACTCGCCCGGCTGTACACGCATAATGGTGCTCTGATCCCCCAACCGGAGCTCCGCTTCATCCAACAGATTGACGGCCAGATTGACAGATCCTTCCATGAAATAAACGACGAGGGCCTCGCCGTTAAAGTTTCCCTTGTCATCCGCATACATTTTGATCTTTGGTTCGCCGGCATCATCCTCCATAATGACACCAAATTTTCCAAACCGCTCCGCAATCTCGTCCACCGTCGCATCTCGTGGTAGATTTGAGACGAAGACGGCTGTATTCTTAGAGGCGGGTTTTGTATTCGTAGAACCTTCATTTTTGCCCTTTTTCTTCGCAGGACCTGCACTAGTCGTAATGTCTCCGTTCGATTGTCCCGCTTTGCGTTTCTTGTTCTCTCGCGCGAGGACGGGAGCCGCTGGGGTCTTATCGCGTTTGCCCTCAGTAACAATACAATCAAAGTAAGGGGCACGCACGTTTTCATCAACACCCGCTACACTGTACACCGCTTGCTGTTGCCGCACTAACTCCTCGTCAACCTGAATCTCGTCAGTCCCCGTTAGACACGTTCTATGAGAGCTCACCAGTGGCACCCATGCATTCTTTACATCATCCCACTCCATTTCATTTCCATCATCGTCCTCGAATTCCCATTTCTGCGATACCGTGTTGTAGTGGATTCGAGGGTCCGTCTCAAAGTGCGCGATCGACATTGGCATATTTGTTGTCGGAAGATTTGACGACATTTTCAAGGTGTTTATACAAGAGATTCAGGGTATCCAAGACAAGGTGTCACAAAATGGTGAGAGTGGCGAGCAGCAAGTTAGCTTGCCGTCTTTCACCACTCTGGACTGAATATAAACCGAATATTCCGGGAACAGGTTGTGATTGTATATACACGACTAACATAGACAATGCGAGGTACAAGACTGCGGTGACGCCAAAATGATCTCTAAGTACTAAGATAGGGCGACCCTTCCATTTTCGAGACGTGATGAGATTACGCGAAGATATTCCACGAACTGGACGAGGAAGTGTACCTGTTCAAAGGTTTCAATTGCCTTGACGCTGCGCCTTCGTCGAACAACGCGAATGACCCGTTCGACAAGGTCGATTGTTTCTAACCGCTCCAATGCATCGTTGTATATCTGATTTGCGTCGGTGTACGGCGAGATGCCGTTGGTCGGAGGGTGATTTACAGGGGCATCCTGCGGCTGCGGCTGTGACGGTGATGGGTTGGCTCCAGCTTCTGTGAAACTGGGCATGAGTGCGTTCAGTGCATTGCCAGAAGGGATTGGCCCAATCCGTCGAATCCATCCAATGAGGCCGAGCTTGAGCATCCAACAACACGCAACGAGGCCAGCCCTGCCAACACCACCTCGACAATGCACGAGCACTGAAGTGCCTCTGAGAGTGTATCTGGTAATGATAGTGTCCAAGTGCGCATTGATGACCGCGGGATCGAGAGGAGCAAAGCCTTCAGGAGTCGGAATGCTAGATTTTCCTTTAGAGAGAATCAAAGAGACTTGGATACACGAACCGGAGCACATCTAGGCCTAGTTGATGTGCCTCTGCACAATATTCCTCCCAAGGTGCGCCCAAGAAATGAAGCTCTCCATCATCCAAACAGCTAAACATGTCAACCAGCGTTCCTCAGAGGAATCAATTCTTACCAGATGATACATCCTACACCTGAGTCCCGGATTCGCTGTAAATCCCTGCCGAGATCACGGCATATCGTTCCTCTGCCCTTTACGGGTCCTTGTAGGCGTACTAAAAATATTAGCACAATTGTGTGCGTAGTAATTTTGTGCTCACCTTTCTTGCCGGGGCAAGATGAAAGGAAGAGGTTCCCAAGAGGAGGTCGTGGCAAAGCAGCTGGCAAAGGAACTCCGCCATTCGAATGCTGCGGTCTATGAATGTTGAGACGAGGTTGAAGTCTAAAAGGTTGAGTGGGAAATTCGATGTTCGTATTGGTCGCTTCTTGCAGTTCACTTGCAATATTGGAAGAGACCGGATGGGTGAAGTATGATGCCGCTTCGTTTGGGATACCACGGCCTCTCTCAAGTTCTGGCGAGGGCGGAAGCGGTATCGAAGCTGGGTCTGACGCTATCATCTTTGGTGATGAATGCGGCGCCGGCGGGGGTGTTGGGATGTCTTTTGTGAGCTCCGTTTGGATGAACGTTGCAGGAATGGCAGACGGAGGATTCTCTGGCATCCTCTCCGGCGGTGGCGGCGCTGGCGTTCCCTGACCGGGAGCAGTGAGCGCATCCAAAGTAATGCTGTAAGGCAGGTCGAGATAAGTCGGCTGTCGCTGATACGTGGGGTCCTGAAGAAATCTAGCGAGCTGGCGTACAAGCTCGAATGGGACCATTGGCGAAAGGCTAGATATGGGTTCATCAGTCACAATAGCCGCATCGTCGAGTTATGTACGTACTTGATGGGATGTGTTTCCGATGTTTTGGCAGGGTTCGTTCCGTCGACTGGGAGCAGCTGCAGATGTTGGGGCAAAGGGGGGAGCGGCGAGGAGATGGCGAGCGAAAGCTCTTGCTCAAGCTCACTCATGGCAGCATCTTGTACTTGTGAGCCCTCTGTAGCATTAGATATCTGAACTACGTTGCGTTTCGCGTCCAAATGCGCGCGCGAGTGGGATGCGAGCCACCACGCCTGGTTTTGTGAGATGGCAGCCTGGTATACGCGTAGCTCCCGACAGTGATGAGGAAGTTGAATCGACAGGGGAATATATGTCGCAGGAGCGCCTTTGTGCTTGTCAGCAACCGCGCCGTCACGTAAGATGTGTAAAGCTTACCCTTTGGTCCAAACTTGAGCTGATGGTACTCCGACTGGTGATGTTGACTTGCTAACCACGAGAGCTATTACACGATCAAGTACATTAGCGCGTTTCTGAGCTCACGAGCGTTCAAGCTCTTACTTGTGCCGCGGTCCGGAGGACAGCAGGATCTGTCTCGGGCTCTGCACGCTCCATACTCGCGACTTGCATCTTCTGCTGAGGCGTAAGGAGCTCATTAACATCAGTCTGAGGATGTACGGCCATCGCCATTGTCAGCAGGCCGTCGTAGTGGCGGTTCGAGTTTAGACGAAAACAACATTTTGGAGCTAGCCGATCAAAACCAGCCCACTCAATTGTCGGACTGGATCAAGGCAGACGTACTTGACTACCAAGCGTCTACAATAGTGACAAGAAATATTCAAATACGGTAATCATACAACTTGAAGCCACGCAGGATCAAGTGGTCGGGAGCGTCGAAGGAATGACAAGCTCCGTTCACAGGTCCCGACGGATAGGGATGCACCTAGCATAACGTTCAGTCGGTAAACATCTTCCTGATAAATTCCGCACCAAGAAATAATGAAAGGAGCGTGCTGGATCAAGATGGCCTAGTTTTGAATCCCGGCGGACGAAATGAGCGTAGTGGACCAAGAAATCCGTTGAGGTCTGCCCGACGTGATGCAGTGATGACGGAAGATGAAGGAGAGTCCATTTTCAGTTTCAAGAGATCCTGGAAAGAGTGGGTCGTGGAGGATTTCCGACCAATAGAAGAGAGAGAACGGAATAAGGTACGCGGTGGAAGAGTCTCCTAGAGACTATTGAGGCTTAAAGTTGGACCTCCCAGGTGCCAAGGTGAATGCATTTCCGGTGCGGAGGAGACCTCTCTCGCGCTGATCTTGGCTCCGGCGCGCACGAGATGGATTCGTCGGTGGAGGGAAGGGCTCGCGTTGACCCTTCTTGGGACCAGAAGAGTAGAATATTTTGGGCACCCAATTATCTTGCATCTCCATGACGCACGAGTTTTTAAACTTTTCCACGAGTGCTTCCTTGCCTCTGTACTCGTAATGAGACTGGCCCTAGCGTGGTGGAATGATTACGTACTGAAAGTTGGCGTAGGACATCTGCAACACCTTTTCTGAACAGAACATGTTCCACTTCACACCGAGTCTTGCCTTGGCGAAAGCGAGGAGAGCCGACACTTCAGTAAAGTTGACAAAGGCTGACGAGCATGAGCGAAGTCGAATTATGGTGAATGAAACGTACCATAACCAACGTTGGCAGAAGAGTTGAAGTCAAATCGGAGGTACATGAAATCAAACGAATTGGGCACGACTTCGGAAATGTACTTGCGCAAGTCGGAGTCCGACATTTTGTTCGGAATATTCTACGCTCCTCGATTAGTAGGCACTCGGACACACTCCCATGTAACATACCTTGAGCATCACCGTCGTTCGCGTATCCAGCCCTGCTTCAATCCTGGAGACGCTAACACTGTTTTTCTCTGGTATCCCGGGAGCTCCTCCCGAGTGCAAATGTGCATTGCGTATGAGACCGGCGGTAGGAGATTCTTGGGGAAGCTGCTCAAATGAGCCAGCTTTGGAGAGCGCAGGTGAGTTGCCGTGAGGGAACACATGGTTAGGCGTCGCTGGTCCAGAATCCGTCATGGAGTCTGCAGTGCTCGTGCTATTGTTTTGAGAATGATAAGGCGTTGTCGGACCAGTGACAAACGAACGTGGAGACGACTGATTCGTCGGTGGGCCACCTTGACCAGGAGCAGTATGGTTGAACATCGAAGGCTGCAGGTTCATATGAGGGGCCTTTTGGTGGAGGGGACCTCCAGGCATAGAAGCGTTGAGCCAAGGAAGTGAGAGGCGAGGAGGTACTGTGCGTATATGCACATTGGACTTTGGCTGCTGATGAGTGCTCGGGGTGTTTGAAGTAAGAGTGCGCAGATTGGCTACAGACGCAGACGGGGCGAGTGCCTTTTTTGTACGTTTTACAGGAGACGTCGGAGTGGGGGGTAGTGGTCCGAGCGAGATGGGCGTGCGATACAGAACAGGTCCCGTTTCTTCGCCAGGGGCGTGTGCTTTCTGTGGCAGACGATGCCCGGTGGACGCAGCGGATGCTGGAGAGAGAGGGGTGATGGGATGTGTCGACGGCTTATCCTCGACTTCAGAGGAGACAGTCGCAGGCTTTGGGGCCACCTGCCATTCACGATTGCCGTCTGGCTCAAACTCGTCAGCAATCTTCAGCTCCATTCCGAGGATCGAACGTCCGTTGAGGTATTTTTTGGCATTAATTGCATCACGAGCATCGTAGTAGGAAACGTCAAATGTCGTCTGCGCCGTTGTCAGCATCCAATAGAGCACCAAGTGAGGTGAAAACCTACATGGTCCGCATTGTACTTGGTTGAGAAAGAAGAGAGGTCACCAAACAAGGCCAACGCTGCGTGTAGGCTGACTGGTTGATGACCAGACGGCGGATTGGACAGATTTGCAGTGATAGAGAGATTCCCTTCGCTTCCATTGACGAACGGAGACTTTCCAGTGGCCTGTCGAGCGATTAAATGATACGTTAGCGTTTCTTGGCGTGAAAGAGGAGTCTGGAATACCTTGATCAGGCTTTGAGGCGTGATGAACGCTGCACAAAGAGGCTCTGCTAGACCAAAAAGGAGGCTAGACTGGATGATCATACGAGCCTTGTTGGCATGTCTAACGTCGTGCCATGAGAGGACGACAACACCTTTGTGCTGGTAGCGCACAAATATGCCTTTGAGGTCCCCCATTCGCTGTCCAAGGAGTGTCATCAAGACCAAAGGCTTGACGAGAAAAACTCTGACTTACACAGAATATTCGACTGAGTAGCGAGGTGTGCACATCGGGAGGGACGCCTCCAACGGCCAGATACCTCGTCGGTCGCGCTTTCACATCGACCACTAGCCCGACGGCGAGAAATACCTCGAGAAAGGCCAACTGAGTGACTTGAACCTCTGACTGGGTCGAATTTTCGGCGATGGTCTTGCGCGCAAGAGGTGTTTCTGGCGGGGTAAGGGGAGGCTTGTAGAGTTGGGGAGGAGGGGAAGCAAGGTCTAGATTAACTATATTCGTGCGGATAAACGAGTCGCGGATTGCATCATGGGGATAGGGATTTGGAAGATGCTGGTACTGCTCGATGGGAAAGGAGAGCTGCCGAGAGTCAGAGACGGTCATCGAGAGATGAACGAGCACTTGCTTGAGATCTAGCACGCATGCTGTAGATTAAGAAATTGGGTGGTAGAAAACAAGGAGCGAGGCAGACCAGGAGGCTGCCGTGAGGGCGGCGTAAGTTTGACTGTTTGGGATCATAACTCTGATCAGTGAGTTGCAGAGCTTGTCAAATGTCACGCACCCATAAATCGAAAGAACAGGGAATCTTGGAGAGGCTCTCTGCATGCTTGACCGCGTGTCTTGTTCAGTCGGGCCACAGCTGATCAGTCTTGCTCGCGCGACCGACGCAGGGGTTCACACGCCAGGAATTCCATGGACATTTTCGACAGCGCGCGGGTGACAACAACCACAGGAATGCTAGGTACCAGGGCAGCGGCTGTATGCAGAGTATGTGGACCATTACTCTCGTTTTGCAGATTTATAATAGGTTTGGCATGTTTAAGCTCCGCCGACAGATGGAAATAACCAAGAGAAGAGCTTTCAAGACGTGAATCTTTGGAGTGGTGTCTTGGGTGGCGATCCAATGACGGTACGTTTGCATTGAGACTATTTGATTTTCATCAAAGGGCTGGTTTGAGCGCCTCTATTGGCTTATTTCACAAAACCTGGAGTGGTTGTCGAGTCGAAGAGGGGAGAAACCACCGGACGATGACCAAGAGTATTGCAAATATCCTTCTAATCACTTTCAAGGTTTCATCAGCAATGCCAATATTGTGTGCGAGATGCCGACAAAGGGTAAGCCCCTAGGACATTTCCATTAATTCTGATTGGCGAGTGTAACACCCTGGCCATGAACTGTGACATGTAAAGGAATATGATGCGTAATGGCTCATACACCGCCTATGGGACTTGTCCAATTTTGAAACCAAATGCTGTGAGGCGAGTATCGGGCTCACTGCACACAGGCGCTCGCTTTACCATTACTGGAAGAGCTAGAGGCTCAGAAAGCGCCGTAATTACAGCTATTTATCGAGTTTAAAAGTAGTAAAACCTGTCCGAAGTTGCGAGAATGTTTGGCCAGCCGTCGACACCGTGCCTTGCCGCCGACAACGATCTCTAACCGTTTCTGCCTCTGTCGCAGGGCCTGCAAAGCCTTGTCCACGAACACCTACGACGCATATTTCTTGCAGCCGGATTTGCTTGACAATTTTCTACGTAATTTTTGCATGCTGACGGCGGTCCCACAAGTTCTGCACAAGCCCTAGGACACCTCAGCCAACGATGCCTCAACCACCGCCGCTTCAATTTCCTGCAGAATACTCTTCGCAGCGTCTTCAACAACGTCCGAGCGACGTCCCGATCCCGACTACGACTGCGCGCGCCCCGCCCCGCCGAATGCCTTCGAGCGGTGGTAACAACCTTCGACGTGCAAAGACGCTTGTGCGTCCTGAACGAGGCGTTGCTCCTGCTCCTCTTATCAATCCTCCCGCGCCCCTCATCGCCTCGACCGGCGCAGGAGCTGGCGGCATCTTACCCTCAAACACTCCCTCCAAGAGCCCCGCCGACTCGTGGGACGCATGGAGAATATTCTCACATATCGTCACCTTTTGGGCTCCTCCTTTCCTTCTTTCCACCATTGGTGGCATGAAGGATAAGCCCACACGGCAGGCATGGAGAGAAAAGATTGCCCTCTGCCTCATCGCCCTCTTCATCGGAGCGGTTGTCGGCTTTGCTACCATGGGCCTCGACAAGGTCCTGTGTCCCAAGCAGACTGGCTTTAGCGGCAGCCAGTTTGACAGAGTAAACACCTCTATCACCCAAGGAACCGTCAGCGTACACGGTATCCTCTTCAACATTTCCAATTCAGATACCAGTCCCGTCAATTTTTTCACCCTCGCAAGGAACAACTCTGGCGTTGACATTACATACCTGTTTCGGCGCAAGGCGGCTGACTATAAGAAATGCGACAAAATGACCTTCAAGGCGGCAAAGGACGACCCATGCCCTGGCTCGACCTGCCCCCTCGGAGCGCTTGGAAACGCCACATTTAATACCGTCAGAATCGTTTCTACCGGTCGACCTGTGGGATACGATTGGGACCAGGTTGCCAAACTCCCCAACTTTCTCGTCTTGGACGGCTTTGTCCTCAACTTTTCCCCATACATTGCCGCCAATCCAAGGCCCGTGGCAAATGACCCAGTTGACAGGGCCCTCCGTCACGTGCTCTCTGGGAATGCAGCAGGTGGCAAGGATGCGACGTTGCACTTTTCCAACAATCAAGTGACGCTCAATGCTATTCCCTGCCTGAACGAGCGATACTTTGCAGGAACGATTGACAAGGCGAGCTCGGGCTGCTTCGTCGCCTCTCTCTTCCTTTACGTCGCGCTCCTGGTCGTACTCAGCATCGTTATCGCCCGCTTTGCCATGGCTTGCATCTTTAGTTGGTTCCTTTCTCGCGACCTCGTCAGGCCGCCAAAGAACCTTGGCCGCAAGGTTATTTCGCCAGCCGTCATGCCCGAAGGCGCCAATGTCACTGTTGACAACAAGAACGGTACCGCTCCGTGGGCAAAGAAGGGTAAAATGGGCAAAGCCCCTCCAGGACTAAAGGGCCAACGACAGAGTAGGGTTGGTCAGGCGGCAGTCTCGAACACACCTGTCATCTCGATGGCTACCATTGGCAGTGAGCTCTTTTGCGTGTGTCTCGTTACATGCTATTCCGAGGGCAAGGAATCGATCAAGGGAACGCTCGACTCGATTGCATTGACCGATTACTCCGATTCGAGGAAACTTCTCTTCATCGTCTGCGACGGTATGATTACCGGTGCCGGTGAGAAGCAGAGCACACCAGACATCTGCGTTGGCCTCCTGGATGCGGACCCGCGATTCGGAAACCCGTCTCCCATGGGATATGTCGCCGTCGGACTTGGCTCCAAGAAGGAGAATAGAGCGTTTGTGTATGCCGGACACTATGGTTCGTATCGCTGGCATATAAAATACTCCAATGTGCTCACGAGTACATAGTCGTCAAGGGCCATCGAACACCGTGCGTCGTCGTTGTCAAATGTGGAACGGAGCAAGAAGCTGCCAACGATAAGAAGAAGCCAGGAAATCGAGGCAAGCGCGACAGTCAGCTCATCTTGATGAACTTCTTCTCGCGCGTGACCTACAACGATCGCATGACCCCATTGGACTATGACCTATTCCGCAAGATTCAAGTACTCATGGGCGTCACACCGGATTTCTTCGAAGTCACATTGATGGTAGGTCGACCCTTTCGGAAGATTGAACGCACAAACTCATCCTGGCACAGGTCGATGCCGATACGCGCGTCCAACCAGATTCGCTTACCCAATTGGTCAACTGTATGCATCATGATAACTATATCATGGGAGTCTGTGGCGAGACTCGAATAGCCAACAAGACAGACTCGTGGGTCACGACTATCCAGGTCTACGAATACTTCATCTCGCATCACTTGGCAAAGGCATTCGAATCGGTATTTGGTGGTGTGACCTGCTTGCCAGGTTGTTTCTCCATGTACCGACTCAAGGCCCGCAAGATCAACGACGACGACTGGGTTCCGCTCCTCTGCAAGCCTGAGATTGTCCGCGAGTACAGTCAAAGCGAGGTGACGACGCTGCATCAGAAGAACCTATTGCTCCTCGGAGAGGATCGTTTCCTTACCACGATTCTACTCCGTACCTTCCCCAACCGTAAGATGATGTTCTGTCCTCAAGCCAAGTGCAAGACTATTGTACCCGACTCGTTCTCTGTACTCCTTTCTCAACGTCGTCGATGGATCAATTCGACCATTCACAACCTAATGGAACTCGTGCGCGTGCAAAATCTTTGCGGCACGTTCTGCTTCAGTATGCAGTTTGTCGTCTTCATGGACCTCGTCGGAACAGTAGCCTTGCCGGTCGCACTCATCATTATGTATTGGCTCGTTGTCCAACTTGCCCTCAAGCCCCCAAAGACGTTTGAGCAACTCATCCCTCTCATGATGTTGTGCTCCGTAGTCGGCTTGCCGGCATTGCTCATCCTCATCACCACGCGCAAAGTCGTCTACGTCTTTTGGATGTTTATCTATCTGGCTGCCTTGCCCGTTTGGAACTTTATTCTTCCGGTATATGCATTTTGGCACTTTGACGACTTTTCATGGGGTGAGACCAGGTAAGCCACCGATTGATCCAAGATCGAGGTAGCATTCTGACACTCCGTGTAGAAAGGTGGAGGGTGAAGGAAAGCAAACAGGCCACGACGACGCAGGCACTCTTGCCGAAGGTACTCAAGTTCCTCTGCGACGCTGGGAAGACTGGGAGCGTTCGAGAATCCGCAAGCTCAAGCGCGAAGCCCAGCGAAAGCGAGAATTGGACAGATCATTCCCTGGCCCCTTCCGTGGAGGTGTTCGAGGACCCGAACAGTATTCGATGGCCTTCTCCGAGTTCAACGACGATACAACTTCACTCGCTCCTTCGGAGGACGACCGATGGGGAGCTCAAGTCGGAGGGTACAATGAAAACTCGTCACAGTGGGCGCCACCCCCTGCGACGCTCATGCCCGAAGACGAGCTGCTTCACAATGCGGAGACTGTGGGCGGTGACGAGCTCGAGGCCATGCTGGAGCGCGGATGGGAGGATCGACCACAGAATCGCGACAGTTCGACCACCATGAGCTCTGGTGGCGGTCAATTTTCTGATCGTAACCAGTCGCGATTTCAATTATCAGACCAAGGGGTTGTGATGCCTCCACCTGGGGGTCGATTTGACGCTTACGCCCCCGTTTCCACACGAACACCGTCGCCGGGGCCGGGGTTGATACAGTCTCCGCTGAGTCCTACTGGAGGTGCGACTTCGGCGCTAGATTCCAAGACGCACATCAAGAGACGGAGCAGCGGTGGGCGACTACGACACGATAGCGAAGAGCTCCTCCGTCACACGCCTGGCACGAGTCCCTCAAGCCCGTCGACGGGCGAGTGGGGTCCGCTTGGGCCCCTTGACCCACACCACCCACAACAACAAAACAACAGCTCACGATCGAATATGTCTGCAGGGAAACGGTTCTGAGGACACCGTGGACACTTTTGTTTCTCTCTGGTTATGGTTCGTAGAGTACCTCTTTTATGATCTTGCGCTGTGGACAAATCTATCTTATTGTCGCATTACCCCTCGTTCCCGGGTGAACACTCCCCCATCGCGCAGATCTTGCTATTAATCCATGTTACATTACCTGCAAACTTCTTGTCCGAGTAAGAGAAGTCGACTTGAATGAACAGAATCACTATATAGAGGATGTCTACTTGTACAGTTTCATGGGCTGGAAAGGAGTGAGAGGAGAACCATTGGCCGAAGAATTTACATACCCAATAAGCATTGGGATCATGCGGGGCATCCTCTTCTTGGACCGGGGTCCACTTTGTGATGATACTTGGTGTAGGAGGAAGGTTCGACTCGGAGAAGACGGGCTGGAGCTTGTTGATGGCCTCGAGAACCTCACTTAGAGACTTGTTCGTTTCTGTAGCCGGAACAGACGACTTTTCACTTTCTTCCGAACTCTCCTTTGGCGGTGCGATGCTAGCAGAGGTTACAAATTCAGCGTATGCGGACTCGATTTTGATACCGACATACCTCTGGCCTTGTGGTGAAGCAAGGAGTACCTTTGAATATTCTGCCTGTGTGACTACTGAGAGCTGTGGGTACGCTCTTCGGACGTCTCGTTTCCAGTACTGTCATATTGTCGAAACCGTCAGCAGCGCCCCGACGAGGTAGGAAGACCATGACTGACTGGATTTTGAGCAACATCAGATGCTATAAAGAGGAAAAAGACCGCTGTGAGCGTATGCCTGCCATTTGATTCGTTCACGCACCCATCGTTGCAGGCGTGCTGTACAACTCTGGCCGCGAGCCTGGCTGAGGATATCTGTTCTTGTCTGGAAGAGGGAGACCCGATGATATTTCTGGGTTTACGACCATCACATCGCCTGTATTCGCAGTGACCGTCTTAGCACTTGCGTTGTACGAGGGAAATCACTCCATACGAAATTTCTTCCAGAATCCCTTTGGGGAGAGATGGTAGAGTGTCTGGTCTGCGAGCCTCTTTCCGGCCATCCTTTCACACAATAACGATACGGTCGGGTTCAAAGTTGGGAAAAAAGTGAGTGGCATTTCACATTCAGTCATCGTATCCCTTTCCACTGCGTTGTTTCCCTCGTTTCATTTTGAAATGTTTCTTCCCTTCTGCACCAATGCTCCCCCCAGAAGCCTCGACCACGGCTGCGACGCGTGCCGCTTGACCACTTATTGGTGTACCATCGTTTGCTATTCTGTTTTGATGTGGGTACATTTTCATTCGTGAAAACGATTGCCCGTCTCGACTCCCGCCTTTGACCAATGGTCGGGAGCCCATTGCCTGCGAGTCGAAAAAGTCGCGGTCCAGTGCGCGAGACTTTGACGATTGTTGCTGTAACTGCTTAGGATCACTAGTGGTAGAGGTGGCGTTAGTGCCGAAGACGTCTGGTGCCGTGTCTGCGTCCTTTCCGACACGGGTTACAGGTGCTCGCTTCTTGCCCTGTAATCGCCGCAGTTGGATCTCCATCGTCTGCCTGTTAAACTCTTTCCCATCCATCTCAGGAGGTGGGTGGCAGTAGAGTAGTTTGGCGTTGACATAATCCTTGAGTATATACCGTGCCGCTCGCGATTCGTCTGGATTTCCTTGACCGGCTCTGGCGAATCCACGAGCGACTATGGTGATTAGAATAATCTCTTTGATTAGGAGATCGACTCACTTGCATAAGCGACAAGTAAGTCTTCAGCGAGTACCTCATCTGCTCCATCCCCGCCTTCTTCTGTACCTCGGTGTCGAATAGTGAGACCGTACTTTGCCTCTAGCACACCTCTTGGTATCCTCTTGGTCACGAGTCCAACCGGTCCCCGATATTCCCTCATCTGATCAATCGGCAGTACGCCATCGCAAATGAGTTCTGCTTTGGTCGTCGCAAACTGAGGAAAGACGAGACCAGGACAATCGCAGAGCATAAGTTCTGGTGACAAGTTGATCGTCTGGAAATGCTTCGTCTTTCCGGGCGTAGATGAGACGGACACTTTCTTGGCTCCCAGTAGCGAGTTGATGGTGGAAGACTTGCCAACATTCGGATAGCCTACGAGTCCGATTGTAAGCTTTGTTGGCTGTCTGCCTTCTGAATCTGCAAAGTCTGAGGAGTGTCAGAAAAGTGTTTTAGGTAGTGATCGTCGGACTTGCCCGTTAAAGGAGGAGCAGACCTAATGAATAGTTGTTCCAGTTCCTGTACAGTGAGGATATGTATTCGAGGATCTTCCTCCTGTTGCTGATCCGCGGAGGGGGCGTCGGTTTCAGAGGCATCTTCCGACTCTGAATCTTCTTCGTCATCGTTGACTGGTCCACTGGTAGCCATTGATCCAGAAAGAAGCCCTCTACTGCTGCAGCATTTGATGCAGAGTAAAAGGCGTATTGTATGCCTTGTGATTCGAAGTAGTCGGCCCACGCCACTCGCTGAGCGCGAGTCAACAAGTCGGACTTGTTGACGAGGAGTAAGGATCGTCGCTTGCCTTTTCCTGTCCCTTTCTCTCCTTCTGGGCCTTCGATATCAGCAACATATGATTCTAGATCCTCGCAGCGGAATCGCAGAGGACTCCGTGCATCGACAATTTGAACCACAAGGTGCGACCGTTCAATAACTCTCCATAGTTGTCTCCAGACTTCAATGTTGCGTTCGAATGGGGTCAAGAGAAGGTCTTCTTTCTCTGCCAATTCGGCCAGACCTCGTCGCCACTCGAGAAAGGAATCTTTTTCTTGACGATCCAGTTGGGCAGTAGTCATATCCTTTGTCCACGCTGGCCTTGGATGGTATGAGTCTGTATTATAGGTAGCTAGAGGTAGACACACCTGCGTGGAACTCGTAGTCGAGCTTTGTGCTCAGCGTGCTTTTGGAGTGTCTTTTTCTCGTCTTGTGCTGAAAGTAGAAAAGGATTGTGCGCGGATGATACTCCCACTGTCGGCGCTTGTATTACTCGAATGTTCTGCTTTTCTAGGGGTCGGTAAGACTTGATGATTAATGGATCTGCAGCAAGGGCCCAAACCTGCTGTAAAGTCTGTCCCGGCAAGTTGTGCTGTATTCAGAAATTCGTCCAGATCTCTTTCTTGGGTAATCGACTGGAGCTTTGTCCCGTCGATGTCTGTGGAATACTAGGGGCGTGCAGTGAGTACGTGATGACGACACCAAGGACACTAACATTGCCTGTCTCTCTTCTTTGCTGAGCATCCTTTTGTTTTCGATTGATGAGAGCCTTGCCCAGGCCAGACGAGTTTTGCTTCTTGGGTGGCTTGAGGGCGGTGGTTATTCTGGCGATTAATGTGTCATCAAATGAGACTATTTACCATGTTCTAGTTTAGTGTATTGCTCTGTTTTGGCCTGAAACGAATGCTAAGGATAATCCAAGGTCGGGGCCAGGTCTAGAAGCCGTGTCACTGGCAGTCGCCACCCAAAGTCTACATTTGTACATAATTCTTACATTGGCTTGTCCGCAGATCCGCCGCCGGGCCCAGACGATATATTTGCGACGGCTCCCTCGAAACCGTGCCGTCTTGTTCGCGGCGCCGGTGAGAGTCCCAGTGGAGCTCTCAACTTGGCCCCGACTTCTTCTCAGGCTCGCAAATCTCGTTATTACCTTGCCTGGGCTTTGTTTATGTTCCACCCTCTGCAACCACTACGCTCCTTGGACTCGACCAACTCCAACTCTCCTCTCGGCCCAGGCGGCAACATGGCTTCGACCTATCAGATGACGGAGCGAAACCCAAAACCTCACAACGACGTCGAAAAGGGAAATGCCTCCGGAGGCTACAGCCGTTTAGGCGATCATCTGGCTCCGACTGGCACCTCCAACAGCCCCGTCTCCCCCCATGTCGAGAATTCTAGAAACTCGAGTTTCATACACGACGCTACACACTTTGACTACACCAAGGCTGGCCCTCAGCAGTACCGCGTGGCCAAGGGTGACGTACCGGACAACACTGTAAGCAGAAAAAGTCGACCTCTTGCTTTTCTTTACGAGGGAAAGCGACAAAGAATGCGAGCCGCTCACTCACCACGCCGAAACTTCTAGGTTACCCGTTTCTACCACTACCTCATCGGAGCTTCCATTGTCACAAGATGGGCTCTGTTCATCATCCCCATACTGGGTTGTCTGTGGATTCCCGTACGAACTTTGAAACCAAGATATTCCCCCAACTGAACCCGTTTTAGGGCATCTTGGGACTCACCGTCTATAAGAAGCAGGGCACAGGCCCCCTTGGGGGCGGTAACTGGTGGAAAACAATCCTCTTCTGGTGGTCTGTTTGGCTCAGCGTCTGGTGGGCCGGTACGTCTTGGCTTGAGGTTGGCGAGTCGCGATTGATCGTCCGGCAACAGGATATTGGGCAGCTCTGGCCTTTAGCTTTGTCCTCCCCAAGATATTGCGGTATACACTTGGCGTTATTGCGCTGAGCGTTCGGAAATATGCAGACTGGCTCGCCGCCATCCATCGTTATGTCGCCATCTTCCTCTGGGCATTGGCTTCCTTCATCTCCTTCCAACCTTTGATCAGGAACAACCAGCAGAGTGACGCAAGTGACAGTGACAAGCGCGCATTGGTAGTCTGCTGGCGTATTTTGCTCGGTTAGTCGCGTCTCGCATTTGGTGTTCCACTTGCTCAAGACTTCTAGGTATCCTCATTTGCTCTGCTATTCTCCTCGGCGAGAAAATATTTATTCAAGCAATCGCTACATCCTTCCACGAGCGTTCAGTAAGTCTGGCCGCAATAAGACGACCTCAAAATAATCCCCTTAAAGTACGCAGATCGATTGGAAGCACAGCGTCGCAATACCAGAACACTCGTTACGCTCTACATCAACTCTTCTGATCAACCTGGCCGAATAGATACCCTCCATGATGGTCCAGCTGGTGGTCAAGGAAAGATTGATCCCAACCGACTCCTAAGGACAGCATTGAAGGGAATCAAAGGCGCAGCTCAGACGACTACACAAGCATTTGGCAATGTCGCAACCGAAATCCTAGGAAGTAGCGTCCTACAGCCAAATTCCCCTCAAGCCATCGTCGCGCAGGCCTTGTCATCGGCGAATAAGACTCGCCTCTTGGCCCGACGTCTCTTCTACTCGTTCAGGAAGAATGGATCAGATGTCCTCCTCATCAAGGACATTGAAGAATATTTCCCAAACGCAGAAACGGCTCAAGAGGCTTTTGCCATGTTCGATCGTGATGGAAATGGTGACGCTACGAGAGAAGAAATGGAATTGGCTTGCATGGATCTTCACAGGGAACGACTCGCTCTTGCGAGCTCGATGCGTGACATCGACTCTGCCGTTGGCCGTTTGGATAATATCCTCATGACGAGTGAGCGTTTCTGGATCTCGTTGAATACTTGACTAACGCGCTACTTAGTCTATGTTGCGGCTGCCGGTGTCGTCTTTGCCGTCATTCTCGACGCAGCCGTTTCGACGTTGCTCAGTGGCGCTGCGGCATTCGTTCTGGCCTTGAGCTGGCTCATTGGTAGCTCGATGCAGGAGATCTTGGCTTCGATCATCTTCTTGTTCGTCAAGCATAGTATGTGGGCGACTTGACTTGCGTCCCTGGTACTGATCAGCTTTAGTGTATGATGTTGGCGACCGCGTCGACATTGACGGTAATACGTACACCGTCAAAGAGATTCGACTCCTCAGCACCATCTTTATTGACACAAGAGGATGCCAGGTCCAGGCCCCCAATGTCATGCTAAACGGAAAGGTGAGCTCTTACCAGACTTTATCGAGCTTTTTGGCTCATCTAGTTCTAGTTCATCTATAATCACCGACGAAGCCAACAAATGTCCGAACCTTTTACATTTGAAGTCGCCTGGGATACTACGTTTGAACAACTTGAGGCACTTCGCGCTCGCATGCTTGCCTTTGTCAAATCTGAGCGACGTGACTTCCTCCCGGTCTTTGACATTATCGTCGACAGTAGGTTCTTTGTCACTTCTACCTGGGAGCGAGGCTAAAAACTACTCTAGGTTTCAGCGACCAGTCCAAACTTTCAGTCAAGGCAGATATCAAGTACAAGAGCAATTGGCAGCAAGGTGCCCTCAAGGTCCAGCGTCGTAACAAGTGGATCTGTGCCCTCAAGGCTGCCCTCAAGGAGACCAAAGTTTGGGGACCTTCTGGCGATCCAGGAGCTGTCGCAGATCCTACCGAATATACTCAAGTGCCATGGGAAGAGGTCAAGGCCAAGAAAGAGGCAGCGGCGCATCCAGAGTATGCGGCCAGGGAGCCACTAATCCCTCGCGGAACGTTCCAGCTTGTGGATAGGAATCAAGTCGTCCTCGATCAAAGTCAAGACGTCTTTGGTGAAGGAAGAGACATGAACATGACCTCGCCTAAACAGACGGGTGGACGCGGCCGTGTGGCTTTTGCGCCGACGGGTCGTCCAACTGCCGAGGGTGTCTTTGCTCAGCAGCAAGGTCAGGCTTCTGGTGCCGGTCACTCGGCGGCTCCTGCCGCTGCTGCAGGCGCTGCCGCGGGTGCCTCCGCTGCGATTGTCGTCTCTAGTGCAGACGCAGACGACGGAAACTGAAGAACTAGAGTTGGTGACGAGGATTGGTATCAGAGACGCCAGAGATTCTCAACAACCCGAACTTTTTGGACATGATAGTCTAGATACCAGTGCTGTTTACTATTCCTTAGACGAATATATCAAGTTGACCAAGCTATCGTGTGTCAAGGGGGACCTAAGTGAAAGGTCGGTGTTTGTAACCTAATAAAGTGAACTCTGTTTTATTGTACCGTTGGGTGGCCTATAGGTTTGGGAGCTTGGATCCAACTTTTTGTTATTTACACACTTATTTCTCTCGGTTTGGATATTCTGACGACGTAAACTCCCTTTGATCGCAACTCATTGCCCGAGTGCTACCCCCAGTTCGAATATCTACCACGCAAACCTCTGCAAAGCACGACAAAGTCCCTTGCAAGTGGTGCTTGGAGATATTCTCTGTGAACAAAGCGGGGAATGAAAGACACCAAAGAACATGCCGCAAGTCGCCTCATCATCAATAACAACTGGTGGATATGTATCTGTCACTTGGAAGTGTGTATATTGAGGAGTCTACCGGCTGCTGTGGACCGTTTGCTGACCTGAATCTAGATAATAGATTGGAACTCAGCCAGGATCCCCCTGGGGCACCTTCTGATGCTGTTTGAGAGGCTCCATGAGCGTATGTCCCTCCCCTTTGCTCGCCCAATCTCTGAAACTCTCATATTATTCTTTTGTTCCATGGCCAGACACCCAGTTTATTCGAACGACGACTAGCTGCTGCTTGTTTCACCATTGCCCACCAGCTACGATAATTATTATCACTTCTTTTTAGTTACCTCGTCTAATGCTTTAGTTAACATGTTCGATATCGTCGTAAAGGTATTCGGCCAGGGCATTGTCCCCATTAATTATTCGATGATGTCTTATATGCACGCGCGTGGCAAGTCGCTTGTGTGCAATAGAACTCCGTGGTTCTCGCTTCCCCGTAATTCTACTGCAAGCTCCTCGAGACAGATCTATATCACAATAAGCCAGGGCACATGTACAGCCCATAGTCTTGAACGACGTATTCACATTCGTAGAAAGCCATTCAAACTGGTTGTGCGGCATGCTGATATACTTTCACAATGAGTCGGGTTGAATGGCGGTCAACCAGCGATCTAACCTGGTCTCTACCATAACCCAGGCGCCAAAGGGGGAAACGCACAGGGCAATCCATGAAATCTCTTAATGGTGCTTCACTTGCTCTCAAGACGCGTCGAGCCGCTTTGAAGCGGAAACGAAGTTACGGCGCAATGGAGGTCGACCAAGACGTGTCGACACAGAGTAACCGGCCAAAGAAGCACAAATCGTCGACTTATGGCTCACAATTCTTCATTACAACCCCTCTCGATGCTCGTTTCGTCATCCGACCACCCCACGCCGAGGACACCCATTCACTCATTTCTGCCTCTAAACCTTTGATCGATTCATTAACAACCCAAAATTTGGATTTGGATGATAAAATGGGCTGCGTCTCTCGAGCAACTTGCCACACCATCAACGCGACCCGCCAAAGTGACTGGTGGCTCACCTCCGGCGATATTGTCCTTGGTGTAGAATCCTTGATCTTCAAGGTTCACAAAAAGGTTCTCGCAGAGCACTCATCCGTTTTCGAGGGCATGTTCACTCTGAGTGCTCCTGCTGAAGGAGACTGCATCGAGGACATTCCATTCGTACAATTATACGACAGTGCAGGTGACTGGATTGAAGTTCTAAAATGGATTTATATGGGACCGTATGTCATTATTTGCCGCTTGCCACCCGAGACTGACAACTTTTCCAGCCCCAACGACGCTTTTGATCTCACGCAGCCAGCAATATTCCAAACAATCAGGTCTTATTCCAACATTGCAAGCAAGTACGATATGCCGGCACTAATGGAGTTTGCTCAAGAAGCACTTGTCAAGCTTTATTCGCCAAATCTGCTAAATCTTCTTGAAGACGACATACTAAGGAGGGTAGCTACAACTCATGCCGTTGAATCCATAAACTTGTCCCGGCGATGCGATATGCCGTCCATTCTTCCGGTCGCATTCTTTCTCCTGGCGACAGCTGAAGATGCGGCGCTATTGTTGGGGGAAACATCTGCATCGTGCCAATTACAGCTTGCCGACGCATTAAGGTTGCAAGCTGGGAGGCAAGCATGTGAGGTGGCTGCCAATACCTTTCTTACATCGCTCCTCTTCCAAAACTCCTTTGAAACTAGCAAAACGGAGCTACGTCTCCCATCTATTGAATGCTGCTCGACATCACAGAGGCTGAAGCAATTATGCGAGACTGCTTTTCTGACCAGCTCTGGCGCCGCCGCTTTTGCTCGTGTGTTAATACTCCTAGCCAATCAACGTACGGCAATGAAGGTCTGTGGGAAATGTGCACTAGAGGTTGAGATTTGGTTTGTCAAGTATTTGGATGGACTATCGTTGCACCTATGTAGATGGTTCGAGTTGGACTAGATTGAGCAATTCTCTACCTTCTTGTTATTATAGCTTTGTTTTACAATAGATAATACAGCCGCTTGAGCGATACTATTTCTTTCGACGACTTGCGGCTGGGTTGGATGCTGTCAACTCTGTCGCTTTCTGTATCCAAGCAAGTTCCTTGTGAGTGATCGTTCGTAGCGGCGGCGTGTATGATAGGTTGAGCGCCAACTTG
Source organism: Serendipita indica DSM 11827 (assembly GCA_910890315.1). NCBI lineage: Eukaryota > Fungi > Basidiomycota > Agaricomycetes > Sebacinales > Serendipitaceae > Serendipita > Serendipita indica. The sequence goes on along the minus strand of CAJVGD010000012.1, from coordinate 46,499 downwards.
CTGGACCATTGCACAGAGACTTTTCTTGACGAATCGGTGATGGTCGTCTCTTTTGCTTCTGGAGTTCTGTCCTCCCTCTTCTTTTGTTTGGTTGATTTGCGTTCCTGTTCGCCAGTAGTTGTTGAATCTTCCACGACGATTTTGGGAATCTGCCCAAGCAATTCACGGTAGCGACGACGCAGCCATCGTTTACTCCGCCCATGAACACGCATCTTTCTTGCAGCGCTGATAACTGCATACTCGGGCTCCTCCAGTGGCCGATCGGTGTCGTCTGAACGAGATGGTCGTGAAATGGGCGCGGCCGGGAGGGACAAGGAGTGTAGCATGGCAATAGGCGACAAGGTCTCAAGACCAGTTTGAGGGATTGGTGTAGATGCCTCGGTCGAGGATGGTGACCGCAAGACCTCCAACGGAGGGTAGACTCTGCGCGTCTGCTCGAGGAAAAATCGTCTGTGCATGTTCTTTTGTCGTCGTAGGCTCAAAGGGCCAAGTAACCTTGCTTCATCCGAAGCTGGGTCTGCTCTTGCTGGCAGGGGATTGAGAATATCCTTTGTTGGTATGACACGGTCGGTGCTCTTGGAGATTGAGCTCGACACGAGAGCGAGGAGAGTAGGAGTATACGTTGGTGGGCGTGACGACTCGACCTTTGGTATTATGGGGTCTCGTTCTGGGACTGTTGCCAAGTGAGGCTACCACCACATGAGAGGGAGGAAGGGCGACAAGGGCCGGGCTCACCTTTAAGAGCTCCCACTTCATTCTGCCAATTCTACCAAATGCTTGTCTCAAGAGACGCATGAACGCAAACTGGCTGCCGTTGTTGACTTTTTGCAGTCTACGTAGTTCCTGGACTGATGTTAGGACCACCCATGAATGAATAGTTTGCTCTTACCTTCTTTGCATTTTCTATCTGCTTTGCTGGTTTAGGGGAATTCCGGTGCCTGCGAAAATAGTCTCTGGCCTTGCCTTTGACGAATGCCCTAGTTATGAATGAGAATGAGAATAATGAAATATTGTAGGATTTACTGGAGATATGGGTGCGGGAGGTAGCCTGCCTGCCTGAGGAGGTCGCGGTAGACTCTGAGAGCCATAGAAGGTCACTTGGTCCGAGCCATGCCCAGTCAAGCTGGATACCAGCGTCTCGCACAAGACGACGACGCAGCTCCTACAGTTCCACACACTCGCTCATCAACAAGCTCGTCATTCACGCGTCAGCGACGCCTGTCACGGCCAGAAATTCCAAAGATTGACCTGCACGACATTCAGGACAAATTCAAGGCATGGTTGGAACGTGTAAAGAGTCGAAAGGCGTTGGATATCCACAAACAGGAGATTGCCTTCTCCGTTTTCGAGCCGGCCTTCTCGCGCAGCGTCTACCCAACTGCCCCGGTATGTACACGACGCCCGAAGGGAATGCATATGCTCACCTATTTCTATTGCACATACAGCTAAAGACGTTGGATCATGGACCTCCTATGTCCAAGGAAACCTTTGACAAGTTGGTGAACATCAACGTGTCTTGTCCGTTGGCTTACAGACATCGTCGGCAGAATGATAGACGCAGTGAAGGAGTCAATATTGGACGGAGTACACCCCAAATTGATTGCCAAAGGCTCGTCCGGAAGCTACTTTGTGCGCGTCAAAGATGGCGACAGACATAAGACTGTTGGGTAAGACCATTTGATGTTCCTACAAATCAACACTCACTCGGCAACGTGTAGGGTGTTCAAGGTCATTATATTCCGTCGGGTATCGCTAGTTTTGACACCATGGTAGCCGCAAAACGAAGAGCCTTATGGGAATCTCAATCCAAAGTAGAAACCAATTCAAGGCGGCTCAACCGATAATCTGACATCCAACAGGACAACCAAGTGGCTTCACCGCAAGCTTAGGTTCATCCTCCCATTCGGTCGGAGCTGCTTGATTCCCGGACTTAGGCAAGTGATTGTCAGACTCTCTGACGAGTGTTAAACATTTAATTAGCTATATTTCCGAGGCAGCTGCATCACTAATGGACACACGGCTACAGCTCAATATTGTACCGCGGACCGAGCTCGTTTCCCTCTCGAGCTCGAGCTTCTTCTACGACTGGATCGATCGAGTCGCAGCAAAAAAAGGGAAACCATTACCAGAGAAAATTGGCTCCTTCCAAACGTTCCTGCACGGGTACACCGATGCCACCGTCTTTCTTCGTGAACATCCTTGGCCTGGGAGGTCCATCTCCGACACATTTGACGACTCAAATCATCGCTCTGGCGCGGCTACCAAACGTTTGATGAGTGCTCTCAGTCTTGTTTGTGGAAAAACGGGCGAGGAGGAAGATCTTACCGATGAGGAAGTCGAAGACGAGCAGGCCCGTACAATGTACGAGATGCCGGAATCTACCGACTTTTATTGGTCACTGGCACTGCAGCAAGATTTTAGACTAGAGTTGGAAAAGCTTGTCATTCTAGGTTCGTCTTGTGCCTTGTCTGCCATCACCTCTTACATTTCATAGATTACATCATCCGTAATACCGACCGAGGCTCAGATAATTATGTAAGTCTTACCCAGAACCGACTTGTGGAATCTCACGACCGTGCAGATGATCAAGTATTGTAACCAGAGTCACGAAAGATCAATTGTAGACCAAGCACCGTCCCGAACGACCACCCCAGTATACACGTCACAAGATCCAATGAAAGCCGAACCTACTCTTCGGACGACTCCATTGTTAATACCGTCTCAAGAGCCTCCGCCGGCCACCTCCACAACGGAGCCAAATTATTCGCGACCTCATATGCATATTGCTGCCATTGACAACTCTCTCATTTCCTCATGAGCATCCGAAGGGTTGGAGATCATTTACATATGGCTGGCTCTACTTACCCGTCTCCTTGATCGGCCGGTATGCTACTTCTAATCGCCTTATCAATTCTGAAAAGTCTCTAGGCCTTTCTCTGAACAAACTCGACGGCACTTTTTGCCCCTGTTGTCGTCAAAGGCATGGTGGGAGGAAACCACCTACCAATTGAAGAAACTGTTCGCGATTGACCCCGGCTTTCACCCAAAAATGTTTGCGCGCCAAATGGCGGTGATCAAGGGCCAAGCTTGGAATGTGCTTCAGTCATTAAAGCATCCAGACGAAGGTTCGTAGGAAGTGAACTCTGTCGAGTTTGTATTAACATTGGTGCAGGCCCTCTTGAACTTACAAGGAGAGTAAATGTACTAGTGTGGGACGACGAGCTCGAAGTGGGCGAGACCTTCTCGGCAGATGCACTCGCTGGGCCGCTTAGTGCGGGACCACTGCCAAACGGATCATCACCATTTGCTCGAGGATCCCCAACGCGAATTCGTCGCATTCGCAGCGTTAGCTCGCCGCGCATCGACGGCAACTTTCCACCAATGTCGCGCAGCTCGAGCGACTTTACGGGTGCGACAAGACCGGTCCCCTTTTCCAGCAAAGTCACCCGCGTCAACCCTTCAGCCACCGGTGTGTCTGTATTGGAACACATGGAGCGATTGGACAAGGTTGAGGAAGGATTGACTCGCCTTGGCCCGGCCGAGGATACTCTATACGAAGATGAGGAAGCTGAGGAGGCCCAAACCGACCAGGCACCTTTACTACCTGCTGAAGATATTGTCCAGGCTGTTTCGGCTGCCCCACCTGCCGCTGAGCGTCAGCCCGAACCTTCCGCCTCACGTGTCAGTACAAAACCCACCCTTAGCGGGCTCGGGACCGCCGCTAGGACGAGCATACGAATGTCCGAGGAGGCACAACGCCCAAGCCATATCCGCTGGGCAAGTCATGGAAACGAGCGCTCGGGACGGAGCATGGATGTGTCAAGGAGACCCGTGCTCGATGCCGAGTCGGGCAAAAAGGTGGTGATTGCAGAGGTGTGTCGCCTTTTTTCATTTGTTCATAGCGGTTGCTTACCCATTGATTAGCGTGTGGAGACTGTGGACGCGAAACCGTTCTTCTCGTGCTGGTAATTGGTCTCATCTCATCGACGGGTGTCTGTCACTGTAGCATACGTGTTCGCGTTGGTAATAGAAATTAATTGAATTATTTACACGCCATACGAACGATGGGAAGATAGTAAAGATGAACTACTCTACATGGGGTGAAGGACAGCATGGAGTTGATCGAGGAACTGGTCACTGATCCAACGCTTGCAGACGACATACCATTCTACAAGGAAGACACTACATGGAGATGATGAAGAGGCTCTTCGCATCACCGACAGCCCACTCACGGCGGATTCCTGTAGGGAGTTTGAGGTATGTCAGAAATCTTGTCATTGATCATGTTCAATCATATAGAATACGCTTCCACAAGGACAAAATGTCGTACAAATTTCAATTTATCTGTACTCGGACAAGTCTGAGCTGCCAAATTTCGGCCACATAAGCTCGTATCCCCTTCTGCTCACTCCATTCTCACTGCGTTGTCACAACTTGATCTTCCTCTATATAATCGATAGCAGATGCAAAATTGGACTGGAGGGTGTTGATAAACTCTGGCGTCACCTTGGCAGAGAACCCGCGGAGGACTGTTCCATAGTCGTGAACGACTTCGCCACCTATGAGATTTGAACCTCGTTTAGCATATTTAAGAGCAATTGGCCACCCGAGCCACTCTCACCGCTCTCCTGAATCCTCTTCTTTGCGCTCTCAATCTCCTCTGCAGAAGCGTGATCCTTGAAGACAATAATGTAGCCTGTCTATGATTTATCACGTCTATTACGTGCCCTCAGAGTCTCACTTTGGGTCATGATCGATGGCGCAGAAGTCAAGTGTGGTACTATGGCGTAATGGGCCGGAATAGGGATGATTACACAAGACCCGCTCTCGCCCTCCAGGCACCGTCAAATCCATGCAAAAATAAACCCCGAAGCCATGCAGACGTGAGAACAAGGCTCGAGCGAAGGTCCATCCAAAATGCCGCCGTGGAGAATCCCAGCCTCCGGAATTGATAGACAAACCATCGCTTGAAGAACATCTGTACTCTTCCGTGCTCCAGGTGTACGATTGATTGTTTTTCGTCTTGCCATCTATCAGCAGTCAGTATCTCGACATTATACTTGGATGGAGGCGTACACGGCACGATTGCAATACTGTCCAACAATCAGGAAGACTCGGAACGGTGGATGCGTCGTATGTAATGCATGATCGAGGGAGCGCGTCAACTCGTTCAATTTAAAGAGCATCAATACCTGGGTGGCGTTCAGTCGACCGCCGTGATGCTATATGGGAGATACACACCTTTGAGTCAACCCCTCTCAGGATTTCGAACATGGCAACCATAATGCCGCCATTTGCAACAAGCATGGTACGGAGTTTCTCCATTTCTTGATCCTGCAAATTGCCCATATCGAACATAGCGGCAGCCTGTTGTATGGCTTGGAGGCGACCAGCAGCTTGCTTCTTTCCTCCCCACGAACCAGACGGCCTGCCTGTCAATGCAGCTATACTACAGTTAGTAGCTGAATTATCCCCTGCGAACGAGTATTCACCCTCAAAAACATTGTACTGCCTATAGTCAGTGACAAGCCAGGCTCTCTCGTGCACCATACTCACTCGCTCCGGTTTGATATTTCCAACAAGGGTCGCGTACTTTTGCCTGTTGGACATGTCAATACGCATTAATAAATTACAGGTGTCTCCCTCACCTCTTTTCTCGGTTCTTCTCCGTCGCAGGTGATAACAAGGACAGCCAAAATCGAGCCTAACGTCGTTAGTTAGGCTATTAATGTCAATATTTATGCTTACATAGTTTATTCGGAGCTCGTCTGGAATGTCAAAGTACAAGCCTGGAGAACGTTACTCATTGGCCGGGTTTTGGTGACATCTATGAGCTTACCATGATCCAAAAGAACGATATCAAAGTTGGTATGTCGATTTCTCCAAGATGGCCGAATCAGTAGATTGCCCTTGTGAGGGTCGGCATGGAACCACCCATGTATGTAGACCTGTTCAGAGAAGATCTTCGCAAGCTCTTGCGAGACACGGTTCCGATCTATCCCATGTGTTGCAAGAAACTCGTTGATGCCATCGTCAATCTTGTGGCCTAGAAAGCGCGAGGTCAGTCATCAATGAGACGAATGGACAAATAGGCCCACCTTCTATGAATTCCATAACTAGTGTGCGTTTGGTAGCCGAGAATACCTTTGGGATGTACAAGGGAGAGTCTGGGGCCGTTCGCTCAAAGTTGTACGCTACGCGAGCGGCATTCGCAGATTCCTCCAGGAAATTCATTTCGCGGGGGAGATTTTCAGCCATCTCACGGCCCAACCAGCTGAATTCAAAGTCCGGGAAGAGCCACTTTATTATCCGGAGAGTGATATCGGTAGAGACGAGGCTGGCGGAAGAGGTAAGCGGTCTAAGAGCCGGGGAGACAAATAACTTACTCTACGGCAGCAAATTCCTGGAGGCCTGGATGCTGAATTTTTACGGCAACCTTCTGCCCACGCAGAACGGCGCTGTGGACTTGAGCAAGGGAAGCCACACCCAGGGGAACGGGGTCAAAGTCTGAGAATACAGACTCTATCGTCATCCCGTTATCCTCGAAGAAGACTTGCTTAATCTCTTCAAATGTCGATACCTCGCACGAGTCCAGGCACGGCCTAAACAACCCATATTAGCGTGGTCAGAACATATATAAAGAAACTGACCTCATCGTGGTTTGCCATTCTATAGGAAGTATAATACTGGAGCTTATATGTTGTCCGAGCTTTACATAGACGCCTGAATTGGCCAGCAGAGCATGCAAGGTATGCGTTGCTGCTCGAGTATGACACGCTGAGATGGCAGCGAGTCGCTCTTCTTCGTTGGGGTATTCAGCCGCATACGTGCGACGATAGTCGAGGACGGCCAGTGTTGCTGCAGTGGCAATACGAGTCGTACGAACAACAGCAATGGAGAAGAATCGAATGTCATCATAGTTATATATAATCTGATATTGAATGCAGTCTGACATGAGCTCTCGTCATTCTTGGCCGTGTTTATACGCACTGTAACCCCCGCAAGTGCGACAAGTGCGAGCGATATCCGTCGAGGAGTGGCCCCTCTCCTTTTAAAATCAATGTCTCTCAGGAATCTCTGGGGCGAAACCCGCTCTCTGGCTCGTGGCGAAGATTTGAAGCCTCGAAATGATGACGCTCGAGGCCAATGGCCATTCTGGATCTTGAGCACATTCAGCATGTGCAAAACGCACAAATGAAGGCCTCAGGACCGTGTTTGAGAAACGACGAATATATGGCAGGTTTTAAGATACAAATGGTGGTGTCCATGCTCATGCAAAGCCGAAACCCTCTCCACCTTCATTAATGGCCAGAAGCAGCTGCTGGCGAAGCTTTTCGTACGAGGAATATTGTGGCAGATCGACTGCGTTTCGCATTAGTCACCCTCGCCAAAACACTCTGAAAGGGCTTACTCTGATTAAAGCAGGTATGAGCCTGTGGTAGCCTATCCATGGCACCGTAATCCTTGTGGATGGAGAAACGTTGAATGCCGTCGACACCCTGTGGTAGAGAGTCATAAGTCTCAGAGGAAACCAATCGACTGTAGACCGTACCTGAAGCTCTGCAAAGCCGCCAAGAGGAACCTTTGCGGTTCCAGTGGCAAAACTGAGGACCTTTGCACGATCTGCCCGCGAGAAAGACTTGAGGGCTCGCCACCACCAAAGGATGACCGCATCCGAGGCAGAGTAGCCATGATACTCGGTGGCCGACCTCCAATCCTCGACTTCGATATCAGGAGTCCCAGATATGAGCAGTTCGAGCTCCTTTTCGTCAAACTACAGCCTGTCAAGTCTTGGGGCGGACTTGGAACGCAAAAACGTACCACTGAAATGTGTTCTTTGGGAACAATTTCGTAGAATCCTTCTAGGAAGGCTTGCAGTTGATCTTTGATTGACGTAGTTAACCGATATTCGGCGATGAGTTGGATGTATTCGTCCTTGTTCTCGTCAGTGACGGCAATGTTCCGGCCATTGGGCTTCAGATCGACGACGACCATTTCTCCAAGCTATGAGAGAGTCACACAGAGACAGGATTGTAGTAAAAGAGATCATACCTGTTCGCTCTGCTCACTAAACGTAAGATCCATCGCCTCGACAGAATTGTCGAGCATCCAGCGCAACCCACTATAGTAGGATGGATCAGACCATTCCAAGTCGCGGTAATTGACAGGTTTCCCGAGAAGTTGTCGATAGACCGATCGCGCAAAGTGTCCATCCAGCAATCGTTGATCGTAGATTGCTTTTCCCAATATTCTCCCGACAAATTTAAAGTACCGTAGATGATCGGGATTGATCCAGGATGCGGGGTTGGGCTGGTAGGTCAAACGATCCGCGCCACACGGCGAGAACAAGGCGTAGTTAGGATTGAAGATTTCTCGCGCGAGGATGCGGAACCATTCTCGAGTGACACCTCCCGCGTCGACGCCCTCCTCGTTACTGAAGCGAACGTTCAGTTTGCCGTACTTGAGGTCTTTGTCGCTCAGTCGAGAAATAGCTTGGAAGCTATCCTCAAAGACCTTGGCACGTCGGACATTAATTGGAATGGTAGGGTAGGTCTCTCGCTCTCTCTCTGCGCGACTCCGGTGTCGAAGCTTGTGCGTGAAATAGTTGCGCTTGTTGTCAAAGTCGAGAACGCGGGGATTGTGTACGAGTAGGGAGAATGATCCAAACATCAGGGAGGGCTTGTTGCGCACCATCAGATTCAGGACCTTTCGATGCTTGTCCGTGAACGCGACGAATACGTCCCCCGACGATTCACGATCCAAGGTCGGCGAGCGTGGGGACATTGACGCTCTCATGGCCTTGGCAGTTGTCGAGTGCGCTTGTGAAGCAGTAGACTTGCAGACTACCATCAGTGATTCCATCAGCGGTAGTAAAAATGTCGCGACATGAGTAGCGTCTGGACGGTCTTCGACCGACTTGAGGCAATCACTGAGTTTCTTCCAGAGTGGAGCAAAATGCAGCCTCTCAAAGAGGGCTATTATTCTCTCGTCCTCACCAGAGGTATCCACCTGTGCGCTAGAGCGACCAGGCAGCACGGGCATGTAGATGTTCTCCAGAATCTTGAGTATCCTGAGCAAGCGAGCTTGATTGGACGTCGGCAAGGAGAATTTGGTGGTGATAGAGCTCGGCAAGTCTTCTCCTCGACGTAGGCCATTTACCGAGCGAAGGAGAGCCTCCAGCTCGATATGAATCATCCTGCCAAACTCCTCTGCTTTCGTCTTGAGCTCGTCAATGATGACATCTCGAGCACTCGGAAGAGACGAAAGATTGAATATGAGAGCCTGTGTGTTCTGGAAGCAGCGCGACGAACATTCTCCGAACGTTAGAAGATTGACTACCAATCGCAGAGCCGAGTCTGGCAGGTTGGGTGGGTTCGCTCGTATGATTTCTTCCCTGGACTTGGGTGCCACTTCGTCCTCTGAAGATTCTTTTGGCTGTCCTGACGCTAGCACAATGTTAGAGTGATGGAGAATTTCAGCCAGTACCTACAGGATTGTGCAGTCTCCGGAACTACGGGTGCAGGCTCAACGACAGGGATCTCTTGAACAGCTCGTGCTTGCGCTGATGGTGGGACAGGTTCCGCGACCTTGGGAACAACCTCCTCGAGAGATTTCTCATCCTTTTCTCGAAGGGCCGTAAGAGGCTTTGTGATGGTAGAAAGCAGCCCAGAGATGGTATCTAAGGAATGCGCTTGCTGCAGGAGGTTGTGTCGCTCCAAGAGGGCGAGGAGTTGCACAAATGGATAGTGAGCTCCCGGTATTTGCTTCTCTTTGCCTTTTCCTTTCTTTGAATGGGCTCTGTGAAGCTCTGATGAAGCGTCCTGCTCCGTCAAGAAGAACAAGGGAGCCATCTCGTTCGCGAGCACGACGGACATCAAGGTGTCCAGCGTTCTTTGGACAACCACCTGCTCTTCCGGAGCCCGAACCCCATTGACCTGCAGCAATTGGTCCTCCTTCTGCTTCCCTTTTGCAGTGGGCTTAGCCGGCCGCACCGAGGGTTGCGCAAGACCTTTGTCGACATTCGTCGATTCGCTTTTTCCCGTGTGAAGGAGGGATAATAGTATCTTGAAGAGATCCGTCCTCGAGCGACCGTTTTGGGAGAGGTTGACAATAACCTGCTGTAAGGAGGTGCGACGGGTTTGGTCCACAAAGAACAGGAGCTTTACAAGGTTGAGTAAACCCGGCTTCTCCAGAAGTTGGGCCACTTCCCGGTATTGGGGCTTGCGCGGAGGTTGCTGGGTGGGTGGTGGTATGCCAGGGACGAAAAGGGAGGAAGAAGGTGCTGATCGGCGACCTATCTGGTGCCGCAAAGCATTTGCTTCTGCAAGGACGGCGGACGGCATACTCTCGAGGATGGCATCATCTTGCTCCAAAAGAACAGTTTGACGAAGCTCCTCTGGCAGTGTAGCAAGTACAGAAGCAGGGTCCATATCCACGGCGTTGGCAATCTGTGCAATCGCCTGGTTGCGCAACACATCGTCTCGGATCTCGGCGGGGAGTGCATTTAGGAACTCCATATCCATCTCTGCCTCTGGAATCCTGGTCGGTCTTGATTCTCTTTGCCGCTCCCGAACAAAGTTGCCGAGGATCTCGTCCCGAATGTCCTCGGGGACAGCATTGAGGAATTCGGGATCGATATCGGCGTCGGTGATGTCAATCTCCTCTCCTCGGTACATTACAGTTACACGAGGTGGATTGTTACTCGTGCTCGCTTCGGCGTTCGAGGTGGATGCTTCCATCGAGACTGACTCTGGTTCAATAGCGTCCATTGTAGTCGCTTGAGCATTCTGTGTCGCGTCACCAGGTGCAGTTTCAGGCGTTTCAACCGTCATTGCATGCGCTGCTTCCTCCTCCTGTTGACGACGACGTTCTGCTTCTGCACGCTCTGCTTCCTCTTCCTGTTGGCGAAGGCGTGTCTCTTCCTTTTCCTTTTCCTCAGCCTCCTTGAGCTTCCTCATCGCCTCTTCTGCGCGTAGCTTGGCCGCCTCACGACTAGCTGGCAGCAATGTAACCACTAGATGGTTTGCCAGCTCGACGAGCCGGTTCTCGTAGCTAGCTCCAGCATTTTCCCTCGCTTCCTCGGCCCAGCGTTGAGTTGTAGGCATCGCTCCGGGCAGTCCGACTTGACCGCCTGGCAAGTGTCCAGGTCGGATGGTCATGTACCGCGACATCATCCGTTGTCTGAATTGGGAGCCATCCAAGCCTGCACCGTGAAGGAGAAGTTGCGCTGCTGGGCCAGATAGTGCCAGCTGAAGTTCCCCATTTGATGCGCGAGCCATGTCATGGATCATCTGGGCGGTCGGAGCTCCCAACATTTCCTGAAGCATGCTTGTGCGGACTATTTGAGGTCTGCGATAGGCTCTGCGATGTCCCAGGCGAGCAAACTCATCAGGGTGAATGTCGAATGCACTCGTGATATCAATCGCTGGGAAACCTGGTGGTATCTGGCTGGGACCATCGAGGAGAACACTGATATCTGGGCGTAATATAAGTTGTGTCCTGCATTTATCTTGTGCGGGGACATACCGGGAAATCGACGATCCCCAGGAGGCTCCAATAACTCTCCCATCGGTTGAGGTGGATGTACGTAGACCGGGGCTTCTACTAATTCCCTATCGTTCAGTTCATACGCAAAGCTAGGAAATATATCAACTAAGTACACCTTTTGATGGTGAATCAAACTCACTCTGCAAGGGGATCGTCCAAAGTAGGATCCAGCCCTATGGGTTGGGTTAAACGCACAGCGTGAGAAAAGATACAGATCAACTTACCATCTAGATCGTCTTCTTCGTCACCGGGTTGCAACAGAACTGCCTCCTCGTCGCCTGCTTCACGGGCTTGAATTTCCTGACCACCAATTAGCACCATAATCCCATGACAACTGGATAACTTGCCTGCCAAACGCGCTCTTCAAGACGTGACTCGGGATCGTCTTCATCTGAGAGGCTACTTCCTTCATCGTCCTCATCGTGATCTTCGAGATCTTCCTCGCCATGCTCTTCATCCTCTCGCATGCTCATCTCCTCGTCGTCTTCCAGATCTGTATCTTCGTCGTTGGGATCTGCGTCTTCAGGAGATTCCATCTCAGCACCTTCATCGACATCAGCATCTTCTTGACTCTCTTCGGTATCATATTCGTCCTCTGCATAGTCCATCTCCACATCGTCTTCTTCTTCTTCCTCCATGGGCTCCTCCACATCGGCAAATGCCCCATCCGTTTCCTGCAAAAGTCAGTTTGCGTGTAGATCATTAAGATATAATACTCACACCCCCGTACCTGGGTACAAACAAGCGAGTTAGAGGCGCTATCGTCGGAGAAACTAATGCACTCACATTCCAAGTGCAGAGGTGCTGTAAGGGTCTGGAGTCTCCTCAGAGTCCAAAAGATCGCTCTCCTCTTCACTCTCGGTAGAGAATTCGGGTGCTTGAGTGATATCAAAAGGCACTGAATCGCCAACTGGCTCTCCGGATCGTCCGATTCTAATCGATGCCTTCGTTCTGTCCTTCGTCAGGGGCGAATATAGAATGCAAATTCGACTCACAACGTCTCGAGCGGGGCTAGAATGGACGATGTCACTACGGACGACATGGGATGTGCCAGATCGACTTCGGAGAGGATAGACGAAAAGGCGGCGACATAATTCTTCTCAAGCATCAGCTCGGCAATCTGCGTCAAGGAGTCCTCGTGATTCTTTTGAGAACCCGTGTGCAGATTAACGGTGAGAACCTTCTGACAAAGGTCACCCAGCGCAATATACCGAGTATATCGCTGATCGGATGTCTCCGTTGAAGAGATTGGCTCTTTGAGGGTCTTGAGAATGGTATCCAAGACGAGCTTTCGGACCGTTTGTATACCCGTGGTGACATCCTTGGCGTCTACTACTGGATTTGCATCGGAACACAGTGCCACCACAAGTGACTGGTAGGGGCTAAGCTTCGACCGCTTTCTCGATGAATCACTTGTGTCAGCCTTGGCCGATATAATCTCTTGTAGAACAAAGTTGAGAGCGAGGGGCTTGTGCTTGGCCCCATCCTTCGAGAGGTTCGGCAAGCGTCGCTTTGGAAAGGCGAGGAAAGCGATTTTGCAAGGCTCGAAGCAGAGCAAGAGCTCACAAAGAATGCCTTGGATGAACCGTGTGTATTCCACCTCCTTCGTGCTAGTGCTGGAGCTTTCCGGAGGGATTACTGGCCGCGGCTCAGGCTGAGCAACAGGCGTGTTGACACCAGAAGTACCTGCAGAAGGTGGCAGGACATTCGCGCTCAACAAGGAGTGGATGGTGGATGATGTCGCGGGCGGCTGCTCGGCAGCTTGTTTATGTTGGGCAATGAAGTCGGTTGTAAGTTGATTGATCACAGCGACAGCCACCTCTGCTATGGCATCCTCGGGTGTGATACCAAAAGGACCCTCGGAGATGGTTTGTTTTTCGGCTTCCGTTTGCGATTGGGCAGGCTGGGAGTCCGAGGTGTCCTCGGCTTTGGATCTTATGCGATACCCACCACCAATGTGAAGCGGCTCGGCGAGCTCACAGAGCTCATTGGAAACCTTGAGGAACAGTTGTGGATCGCGGAATGCAGAATAATTATGGTACTTGAGATGCGTCGAGACACTTTCACCAGATCGGCTACGCGCTGAGGTTGTCCAACGTCTCAGGTCGTTCCTCATAAACTTTTCGACAGTATTCTTGTCCTCCATCAGATGCCGGAATATGAACACAGACGCAGTGCTGACGTCCTCTTGCTGCTTGTTAGCCTTGAAGTACTGGAGAAGTTGCGAGAGTCCGCTCTGCTTGATAAATTGCAAAGCGAGGTCGTGATCACGCGTGAGAAAAGCTAACATATGAAAAAGAGAGAGCAGATCCTCTCTCTGGAGGTCCGATACGCGGAGGAGTCGCATACAAAAGTCGAAAAGGACTTTGCGCTGGCTGGTAAACGACGGTCCAACAAATAGATCCGTGTTCACGATAGGCTCGTCGTCCTTGGGGATTGAGATCGGTGCAATGGTCTCTGCCGTGCAAAGGATACGCTTCGAAAGCCACAAGTGACTCGCCAGCCACTTTGGTACCTTGTGTTCTGGAGCGGCACTTGGGATCGGTGTTGACAACAGCAGGGCCAGAAGACTCTTTAACAACTCCTCTGAGTCTTCCTTCGACAGACCCAGACTCTTTTCCCCTACTTTGAAATATGCCATAGAGAGAATCCGGCAGCGAACCTGGAGGGGAACCTCTGGGACTTCTCCAGTTCCGTTGGCGTATTTCTTGATATCTTCAGCCAAGTACTTCGCATTCCCGTTCATAGCTGAGCCAAAAAATATGTCCTGGATGTCGTCAATGAAAGCCGGATTTGCGTCTGCGAGGCGTAGAGCAGTGGGAACAATAGTCTCTTTGAGCTGTTCCCTAGCCTCTGCAAGTTCCTTGACGAAGTCGCGTTTGGGTTCTTCTGGAGTGGGGTCAGTCGAAGCCTGGTCTGCCGCGGGGGTGGTCTCTGTGCTCGGAGCGTTTGCTTCAGATGCTACGACAGCGGGCTCATTTGTCGAGTTGGGTTCCGCAGCGGTCGTAGGAGGGTTGGCATTTTCAGCCGCTGGTGTATCATTCCCATTTGACGCCGGGGCATCACCCTCGTTATCGAAGAAATGAGCATTTGTCAATAGCAGCTCGGTGGCCATACTGAGGTCCCCACGCGCACGCATAAGGGCATTGCGAGCTGCGGCCTCCGGGAAGCCCATGTCGGTGAGTTGCTGGATCATTGCAGGCGAGGGTACCACTGGCATGCGTCGTGGCATTGGGATTGGATGTCCGGGCATGGAGAAGCTAGCAGAGGCTAGTCGACCGGAGTCCTCATACTCTCCTTTGAGAATTGCAAGGAGACCAAAAATTACAGACTTTCTGACGCTTTCTGACGTTTCGCGAAGCCATTCAGCCTCCCAAAATCGTCGAAAGAGAGGTAGGAGGGTCAGCCGCAGTTGAACCAGCGTATCAGAGGGGTCGAAGCCTTCGTAGGTCTTGAACCGAAGTATTTCCAGAGTCTGGGGTGATTCCGCCAGTGGCTTTCCGGAGACCAGGTGGTAGAACCAGATCATGGGTTGGCGAAGGAAGTAGTGTGCGATATTCAACGCCTCTTTATCACGGCTCGGCCTGTCTTCATCCTTCATGACAAAGACACGATCGATTAAATCCGCACAGAAAGTGCAAATTTGAATCACTGCCTCAATTCCACCACACTTTTCAAACTCCAAGAACAAGCCTGTTTGAATATTTTGGCCATGCCGATCTGCAAGACTTGAATTGGAGCTCAGTCTTTTCACTCGAGAGGCTTACTTTCCGGGCCAATGCAACTCGTGATCGAGATAGCCAGGGCACAGAACCCAATGACGACGACGGGATCATCTATGCATGTAAATTTTAAAGAATAAAAGGGTCCGAGAACGTACCCGAGGCATTGTAGGAGCGGAGTCCCTCAACCAAGGCCTCTGCTAGAAGCCTCGCAACCTCTTTGGAGTCCTTTTTGAATTTGCTCGCTTCGGTGGATGGCAAGCGCCTTGGCATAGTCAATGCCTTTGCGAATCCTGTACGAATATCAGAAGGGCTCTGACATCAAAGAGTAAATTATTACCAGAAAAAAGCGTCTGGGTGATATTCGAGAATGCATGTAGTACAGTTTTGATGCTGGCTTGATTGCGTTGTTCCACCGTCAAATTCTTATCCTTGGCTGCTGGAACATCTCGCCCTGTCCTTTGTTCATCCAGCAGTTCCGGGACGGATGCACCGACATCGACTGGTGGATCAATCGATTGTTCTGTGGGCTGTGCCGACGAAGATGGCTGATCTACTGACCCAGAAGTTGCAGTTGCTTCTACCTCGGTCTTTTGAGCTTTGAGGTGGAGAATCTCCCAGGCTGATGCTTGTGAAAGACGGCCGATCTGCATCAATAGGGTCGGATCCTCTACGAGAGGCTCGAGCATGTTGATGGGCTCGCGTCTGAATGGTTGATGAATCGAATGTGAAGAAGATTGTGAATATACGTCGTTGAGCAAGGTCATATCAAGGAGAAGCCGTCGGATGTTTGTGAAGAAACTTCGAGCTTGTGCCAAGTTCTCGTCTAGGGGAAATAAGCCTTCAAGTGAGGTGACCGATGGGTTACATACCCGTCACATTGACGTAATTCACAAGCGTGTTACTCGCGCCACGCGACCGCAGAAAATCTTGCGCATATGTCGACTCCAGGTGTTTTTTGACAACTCCCACGCGATGTGTGAGGACAACCGCAGGGGAGGCGTCCATAAGACGGCGATTGACGAGAAGAACCGCATCCAAATTTCGTGCCAATACAAAGTCAATTGGCCATGACGGGAGCGCGAGAATACTGTCAAGACGTGTCAGGATCGACGTTTCGGAAAGGATGTCGCGACAATGTTGGGCGTGGCTGAAGAACCCGACAAGGAACTATCCACATGTGTTAGCGGTACAAGCAATATGACTTATGAGGCTTACCTTGGAGAAATTGCTCAGGTACTGATACGCGAGCATCTCGCTCAGTTCAAATGTACTTGGAGAGCTTGTAGCGGCTGATGCTGGAACGTCCACGCCGGATTGGGAGTTTAGCGTAGAGGTTTCCCCGGATGTGCTGATAGGTTCCGCGTCCATCTTGACCTCATTTACCGCTAGAAGATTGAAGTAGCCCTCTACTTCTTCTCTCGGAGTATATGTCTTGGCAACTTGTTCAATCGCATCTAGTGTTTCAATGACACCCTTGAAAATAATTGGCTTCAACCAAGGGTGATGACGGACAAGTTCGTCTACGTCTCCACCGATCAGGGACGCATTTGACTTCTCTTGCAACGAAGACGCGTGCGCATCTGACGTAAAGATTCCGAATACCGTGCTGATGACTTTAGAGCGCGCCTCTAGGAGCGTCTGTCCAGCTTGGTTCAGTGAGAGAGCCCCCATAGCGTTGAGCACTCCGTGGACAACCTTGATACCGTTCAGAGACAATGACCATCTCCTTGGTGATACGTACCTCGATCATTGGCTCCAAACCATGTTCAACCATGGAGTAAAAGGACTCGGGGAGTCCGCTTTCTTGAATGATTGTGAGTGCACTGGGGTCATTATGTACCCATGTAGCAATAACAATGGTGGCTAATGGAACTTAGTCTGCGATTTTGGTAGAGGGATGACATACCTGCAGCCAAAATGGTAGAGCCAAACAGATTGCGGTTGTCGAGGATGCTCTTCAAAGACGGGATGAAAGCAGAGTCGTTTTCAGGCAGAAGGCGGAGAACTTCTGCCGATCCGGTAGACTGTAGCATCCGTTGGATAGTGCGTAAGAGATGCTTCAACACGTTGATTCTTGGCGTCGGGACACGACCGTATCCGAGCGGAGGGCCATCGCTGGTCTGCAAGTGCGAGTATTCTACAATGTCTGTCTCCACCTCCCACTTAAAAGCAGTTAGTAGAAGGTTTGCTTATGAGTGTCTTACATGCCTTAATTCTCTCGAGAAGGAATTGAATCCCCCCATCGTTTAGGAAGACGGTGAACGGATTGTTGTTTCGCTGGTTTGCGCTAGATGGCCCTTGAGGAGGTCCATATAGTGCATTTTCGAGAAGTGGAATGGTTTTGGCGACTATGACCGCATAGGACGAGCGTTTGATCGAGACGACCTTCCTCAAATGATCAATCAGCCCGGCACTGATAACCATGTTGTATGAGACCTCGTGTGTGGTGAGAAAATCGAGGAAGATTTGCAGCGCCTCGAATAACGGATAGACCGACTCGGCCTCGGCCTCTTCCAACTTAGCCACCGTTTTGCGGAAAAGAGACATAAGGAGACCGTGAGCTACACTGGCGTTCACTGCGGTCAGTACCTCTCCTGATCTAAAACGATGATGACACAGCGCATCGAGCGCATGCACAGCGGCGGCTTGGAGTAGTTCGTCGATCCCTTTGTCTGTTGCGAGGAGAGGTGCGACAGATGAGACAATGTCGGGCTCTAGCAATAGTTTTGCATTCTGGCCCGTCGTGTCTGTATGCGTATGGCAGTAGACAGCAATGGCCAGCATGCGCAACATTATCAGTTTTGAACGCATTGCCCAGTTTCCTGTTCCGAGAGACTTTGCCATGCGTATTTTGCACAAGAGTTCGAAGCGTTCGTTGACGCCGATGGGACGTCCATTGATGGCGTCCTGAGTGATGGTGACCACGTCTCGAGGATCAGACGCGAGAGACTTGAGATGCACAGTGTACGGTCCAACTTCACTACCTGGTACTTTGGGCGGGTACCACTGAAATTGGAGGTCGGACGCTTCCGCAGGGAGTGCGGGTTCGCTCTGAGAGGACACAAGCTTGACGTAATTGACGCCATGTTCTCTCGTAACAGGCCAAGATTGGGCCAAGGTCTCCAAGTGTGTGTGATTGACTCGTAGGACGGTATGTAGGCTCAGTTGAAGAGTGTATTGATGGGCTGGCCGTAAAATGAGGCTCAGAGCCTCGATTGCAATGTCCACGTCGGGAGACATGACGAGTACACTGAGTCGCTGAGAAGCATTCTTGCGTCAGAGGACCAATACGAATAACACAAGAGTGGCTTACGTCGTACGAATTAAAGAGCTTGCGGTTTGTCGAGTTGTCAAGCAACATGCGTTCAAATCTCAGTATTTGGAACAAGAGTTCCTTGTCGTCTTGGGAGAATGGCCGGAGCTGCAGATTCGCCGCGTCGTACTCGGTGATGAGGGTGGCCATTATTTCATCGAAGCGATCTAGGACGCCAAACCAAACATGAAGCTCTGATCTAGGCCAGCTCCATTGAGATATAGCGCGAATGAATGCCGCGAGCTCCGTCTTTGGAACGCTTTGCAAGTCTTGAACGAGCCTGACGACATCTGGATGCTAAATGTCGTTAGCGAGCCTGTAATTCATTATTTGCAGACGTACTGGAGGTATTGTCCTCCGCGACGACTTTGCCTGGATCTTCATCTGATGGAGGCGGGTCCAGGGCTTTGCCTTTGGGTTTGGCGACTCAACTTGGTCCTGGCCACTGTTTCACCATGAACCCAAACGTCAGAATACGCGAGTTGCAACGTGACAAATGTAATTTTGTACTCTCAGGAGTCAATCTTGGGTGGGTTTAAATAACTGCCGCCGCGATTGCTGAGACAAAACCGAGTCTAGCTTTGCAAACTCGTTTCGGAGGACAATGATGGCAGATATACCCACCGTTGGTGAGCCCAAGACAGCCTATATGGCGCCTTACAAAGGGCTGACCGATGCTTGAGCTATTGACATGGTGGTATTCGAGGTCAATACGACCGTTTTGCCAGACGAATTCATCGCGCACAGACTTGGAATGATCCCTCTCATCAGCACAAACTGCGACGAAGGCATGAGATATACAAGGGTACGTAGCAGTCTAGTCAATTTTTGACCAGCACTCACAGTGGTATCGCAGGACTGTGATTGCGAACTAGGATGCCCTCTCTGCATGGTCGTATTAACGCTACACGTACGGTGTGATATGCCTGGAACGACCATGAATATCACCAGCGATCACCTGCAAATACAATCCGGCGGAGATGCTTGGGGAGGAGAGGAACTGACCAAACGAGGAGAAGACTTTGGTCTACCCGTGTCGAAATGTACGTCTCTTGTTCACTCGCTACGAGTACTGACCATTTTGCAGCACGAGGTTTCAACGGGCACCCTATCCTAATAGCGTCACTACGTAAAGGGCAAGAGTTGAAGATTAGGTGTGAGGCCAAAAAGGTATCTACACTGCACAGGGTCTACATGCATCTAATCCCTTAATAGGGTATTGCAAAAGACCATGCGAAGTGGTCGCCGTGTACTGCACTCGGATTCGAATACGACCCGTACAACAAACTTCGGCATACAACCTACTGGTTTGAGACCGATAAGCAAGCCGAATGGCCGCTGAGCGCTAATGCTGAAGAGGAAGAGCCACCGCGAGAAGACGCACCGTTCGATTACAACGCTGAACCAAATAAATTCTATTTCAACGTCGAAACAGACGGCAGTTTGACTGCCAAGGAAGTGATCCTCAAGGTTTGTTGCCATTCGATTTCTGCAGTCCTTTCTCACCTATACCTAGTCTTTGTCAAATATGCAATCACGGACCGCAACACTTGTATATAACATCAAACATCAATCGAGACCAGATGCCATGGACACAACAGACGCACCCGCATTCCCGCCTGCAGGCCAGCGAACCAGCGGCCAAGATCAGTCTTACACTAATGCGAGTGGATGGGGTGCGTCTCCTAATACCTCTGGTGCGAATATGGGTTGGGCATCTCCAAATGCGACCGCTCAGGGAGGCTGGTCGTTGTGAGATACAGTTCAAAAAGTCATAACGGCCATTTCATGATTGCGATACAGAGAACTACGTGTAACTAGAAGAACAGACACATGGCTATCGAGACAGAGTCACTGGACTGGTTCGTGAGAAATCGTCAAAAGGATTATTGGGCGTTCGTATCAAGTCTTGAGTAACTGGAACTTTGCCCCTCGTGGTAACGTGGCGGGCGTAATTACGACAGGTGGAAGAGATGGTGCGTTTGGGGTGAAGAGTCCTCCGCCTTTGCTCCCAGGGAACGCAATGGTAGGTCCATCAATTGGTGGTGAAGCCTTTGGAATCACCACGGCTTGTCCCGGTGGTGGGTCCGGGAAATCCCATGAGCGAGGAACAAGTGCTGCCGGACAGACCCAGGTAGCAGCACATACGACACCCTTGCCCTTGTTTTGATTTTGGATTGCTGCCCATTGGAAATCGAGATACTGAGAGATGTATCGCCTATTGAGGAGTCAACTTCGTTCCATCCACAGCAATTGACTGACACAAATGGCAAGATTTCCCTGACACCATTGTTGAAGAGTGAGATAGCGGTCAACAGATTGAGGGCGGCATTCTGAATCGACTTGACATTCTAGAGAGAATCAGAAATGCACCAAATTTGGCTGCAGACTCACAGCGAGATACTGCAACGTTGGCGGCGGTAAGCAGACTTCTAATCCCCACCAATCTGCGAGCCGTGTGAGAACAGGTGGAGCGGAGAAACAAAAGCTTACAGGTCAAAACGGACATCCTGTCTGTGGGTGGATATACACCGGCATGGTCAGGATACACGGCCTTACTCGTGGCAAATCCAAGCGCAAGCAGTTGACTGGTAATCTCCATCATGCCAGTATTTACTGCCCCTGCACTCGGAACTGAGCCAGCAAGTGGTCCTGGTTTGTCTGGAGATTGTCCAAAGCCAAGGTCCGGGCTCGAGACGAGTGTGACAATATGGATATCGCGAAGGACTGGCACGAGAGATGCGAGGTTTGCAGATGCAATACTTGGTGTGTCTGCATAAACTGTAACTCCTTGCTTACTCGGCTGCTCTCGGGGAGGAGTGGATTCCGACTCGGGGGTGAGTCGAGAAAAGTGATATAAATCTGCCTCCTCCTCTGTGCAATCCAGGCAGACTGCGTGAATAGGTCCTTCTGCTTTGGAGACGACGTGCTCTCCAGCATACTCTACACCAGGGAGCTCTGGCCCATCGGGGACCGGCAGTGTTCTAAGTTTGGCAATGACTTTGTTTGCTTTCTCCGGAGCAAGGAGCTGATTACTGGCTTTGCCGAGCTTTGATGGCGTCACTAATACCGGCTGCTGCTTGCCTTTGGGCGGGGCCTCCTTCGTCGAAGAGGATATGAAAGGAAGGGATGATGGGGTCATACCGAGGATAAAGCTTTGTAGCACAAAGGCCGTCTTCTCAATCTTCCTGAGCTCCCGCTTGGACTTGATCTTTGTCGGTGCTGTCTCCGTGGTCCCACTACCCTCCGCGTCTTGGGAGATGATCACGGACGCGTGTGGCTTCCTCCCGTAGAAGAATCCGAAAGAGCGAAATGATATGCGCCGTTTCCTTGTTGGTTCAGAGGATGGTGGCGTCAAGATTGAGGCGCCGGTTATGTCCACGGCGGGTGTTGTGGATGGGACAAGCTGAACTTCTGAGACGTAGACCTCTGTTGATGTCGATGGACGAGGAAATGGGAATCTGGTCTGGCTCTCGTCTCCATTGAGCACAACTTCACTGTCGTTGACTACATTGGTCGGACTCGCTGTAGCCTCCAGTTCTGTCTTGGTTTCTACGCTTTTCGGCGCCTCTTCCTTCTTCGTCGAGACATCACTGGCGTTCTGTAAGCCATTTTGGACTGCATCATCCGCCTGCACGTCGCCCTGGTTATCCTGGCTAGCTGGGGTCGTTGTCTTCCAGAATCCGAACATATAGATAGCTATATTTGACGTTGAATATGGCGGTGACAGAAACTTTGGCTGTAAGGTGGATTCCAACTTGCTCTCCGCTCCTGCTCTGTGGCTCCTGGGCGCTCATTGCAGTTCGAGTTTATTGAGAGACTCACGATCTCATTTCGATAAGAGCATGCGGCTTCTCATGTTAGTTATAACCAAATGTCACCTTCTGTACTTGCGCGCGACTCGGACCGGCGTCATGGATGAGGCTTCTGCCGTGTCGGCCTAACAAACTTGATTTCTTTGCTCCCCTTCTATTCTCTGTCGACCTCGTAGCGCTCACGCGTGCTGAAAAATATGCAAGCGCTCGATGAGTCAATCTTGGACACGACCTCGACGATGCCAGAGGAGCGCAAAAGCTTGCTGGACCGCATACGGCACTTTACTCCATCGTGGTTTGCTGTGACGATGGGTATGTACTCTTCTGTATTGTCTACTCGCTCTCGCTTACCTCCTTGCAGGAACTGGGGTGGTTGGGATACTGATCTACAATTTGCCCTACGGCAATGATAAAGCACGCCATCTGGTCTCGCTTGCATTCCTCATTCTCAATTCGGTGCTCTTTGCCGCATTCACCCTTATTTCGGCACTCCGTTACATAATATTCCCAGGCATTTGGTCACTCATGATCCGTGAGCCAACGCAGAGTCTCTTTCTGAGCTGCTTCCCTATGTCACTATCAACTGTCATCAGCGCGAGTATTTCGCTGTCATTGCACCGAGACATCCCTGGCCTCATCCCTTTCCTGTGGATTCTTTGGTGGATCAATGTCATGCTCTCCATGCTGAGTGGGATCGGCCTCCCTTATTTGATGTGCGGATCTTCTCCCGTGCTGGATCTTTCTAATTTTACTCAGGATCACCCGACACAAGCTACAGTGGGAGCATCACAATGCCACTTGGCTGCTTCCTGTTGTCCCTAATATCGTCTGTGCTTCGTGCGGAGGTGTTTTTACCAACGCCCTGATCGATAGCGATCCATATAAAGCAAAGCTCACTGTAGCTACGTCTCTTATGATCCTCGCCATGGGACTGTGCACGTCAATCATGATTGTATGTGATATATTTCTGCGCTATCATGTAATTAACACTCCATTAGGCTACAACCTATGTCTTTCGACTCTTTGCACATGGTTTTCCCTCAGCCGGCCTAGTCGTTTCGTTGTTGATTCCCCTTGGGCCCTGCGGACAAGTATGTCGACAAGTTAGACCAAAGCACCACGCTCATTATCTCTATGTAGGGTGGATACGCGCTGCTGTTGCTTAGTAATCACCTTGCGACTCTGAGTTCGAGCCTGGGTATCGATGGCGCATTCTATGGAAAGGTTTTTATTGTACTAGGGGCCAGCGGTGCATTGACGTTATGGTCAATCGGGCTGTGGTTTGGAATCATCGCGACAATCGGTTTGGTCGAAGCCGCGATTCGATATAGAATTCCATTTAGAATCAAGTGCGTACAATCCATGTTCCGAATTCATACATTTACATCTCCAAAAGTTACTGGGGAACCATCTTCCCAACGTAAGTCGGTTGCTCCCACACATATATCACTCCTGACGGCTCATAGTGGCGTTTATTCGTTGCTTACCATGCAGCTGGGACACAATTTGGACGTCAGTTTTTTCCGTATAATTGGTACGATTTTCTCTACCATCACTGGCCTCCTTTGGCTTGGAATCGCTATCAAGACGTGCTATCACACCTTTGAAGGTAGTATCTTCCACGCACCATGCTTGGACGACACGCCCAATACGCGACCGTGGAGAAAGCATTCACCAGAAGACACTCAGGTTGAATTAACGCAGGTCAATGGCGGGCAGCAGCTATAGTCTCCACGTAAACACATAGAAATCATCTATTTACCACTTTTCAACGAGGTGAAAAGGTCCCTTGTGAGTTGAAGATTCGCTTGCTCTGCTTCTATCAGTCGCAGCTACATGGCTCTTGGTCAGCCATCATGCAATCTATGATTATGAAACTGAATACCTTTTCCGCATTGGCTTCCCGAACGGCCACAGGAGTCTTCTCGTAGTCAGGTTTCTCTTGGACCTTTTTGAGCTTGTCCGCATTGAGATTGACGGCCGCAAGCTTCTCTTCCGCCTTTTTGATCTCGACGTCCAGGTCAATGTCAGGGTTACCCTTTCTGAATGTCAATCCTAAATTTGAAGCGCATCTTAAACAACGCACTAGAACATCGAGATGAATCGAGCTATCAGTCGTAAGGACGGCAGAGCCACATCCTGCCGGGACATCTTGAGTATTGCGGACAACCTTGAGACTCTTCACAAGTTTTGCTAGCGCCTTGATCGTCTCCAATTCACTCGACAAAATATTTGCCTCCTTATCCGAAGACGCACGGATATAAGCTAAAATTTAATGAGCTACATCGTATACAAATCGTAGGACTCACCATCGACATCTTTCTGGAGGTTGTATTGCGACGCTAGTGAACGAATGCTGCGAGTGGCATTGAATACGAGCGCAAAATCATCTTCAGCCGCTTGATCGACAAGGCTGGCGTCCTGAAAACAAGGTAAATGAGGTATTTTCGGCAGTTTGTCAACTTGCATGAAGTGGGAACTTGGATAGCATGATAGAAGGCGTCGAGTCTCCTGGTCGACGTGGTAGTCTCTGCCAAAGCTCTTCGGTGACAAATGGCATAAAAGGATGAAGTAGCTTCAACCCGTAATCCAAGCAGTTGTAAAGGGTATCTTGAGCAGATTTACGAGTAGCCTCATTGTCTGTGAGCGGTTTCGCCGCTTCCTAGTTCCCAAAATTAGACCCTTTCTGATAGGAGAGGTGCCACTCACGATGTACACATCACAGAGTTCGTATAACCAAAAGGAGTATGCTGCGCTCGTAGCTGCCATAAAGTTTCGCTCGGACAGCGCCTTGTTAAGCTCCGTAGTAGCCTGATTTAATTTGTGGTACACCCAGCGCTCCACAAGGGTCTCTTTTCCGCACAACTGGAAGCGTTTAGCCAATGCAATGTTAGCGTCACGCTATCGCTTACCTGAAGCGTCGCTGGAGGTACGAATTCGTTGTCAAGCTTGAGCATTGCAAACTTGGTTGCGTTCCATATCTTGTTGCAAAACTTGCGGTAGCCCTCGACACGATTGATTTCCAGATTGATATCGCGTCCTATGTCAATTTAGCAGGCGAAACCCTGATTCACCATACTCACCTCCGGAAGAGTATGCGCACAGCGCAAAGCGGAGTGCATCCGTACCACATTGCGGGATACCCCTCGGGAAGTCAGCCTTTTGGCCCTTCTTCGCCATCTCAATCTCGTGAGGTGGCAAGTTCCCTGCCAGAAGCTGCTCGTGGAGCTTTTCTAGCGTCGTTCCTTCAATCACGTCTACCGGATCGATGACATTGCCTAGAGACTTGCTCATCTTGCGTCCATGCGCATCACGAATCATTGCATGGCAAATGACCTCTTCAAACGGCATCTTGTCCGTCAACTTGAGACCGAGCATGACCATTCGTGCGACCCAGAAGAAGAGAATATCCCACCCGGTCTCCAGAACAGTGCACGGGTAAAAGGTCTCGTAGTCTGGTGTCTAAGCCCTCGTGAACAAACTTTGGTATCGCCACGCAGGAAAGAACAGTACCTTCTCTGGCCACCCCATGATAGAAAATGGCCACAAGGCGGAGGAGAACCATGTGTCGAGAACATCCTCATCTTGCTCGAGCGTGTACTTGCGTCCCGCAGCGACTTTATCAGCCCTTTCAGTCACCTCCTCCATCGTTCGACCGACAATCCAGCTCTTCGAATCAGCAGACTGTGCGCAATCAGCTTGGGAAGACCATTTAGAGTGAAAAGCATACATCTGGCTTGGGTTCGCCTTCGATGCAGAGTAGGTACGCAGGAACACGATGACCCCACCAAAGCTGTCTCGAAATGCACCAGTCTTGAATGTTACCGAGCCAAGAATACCATTCTGCTTCAGATGTTTTGGGGATAATTGTCAATTCGCCAGCCCTTGTTCGCTATGGGTCCGTCAGGAGTGATTGATGTATCGGACTTTATACTGACTGCGAGAGCTTCCTCTGCCAGAGGCTTGCTGTTAACCCACCACTGCGGTTTGAGGATAGGTTCGATGATATCCTTTGATTTCCTGTGGGTGTATCAAAATTTTACACAAGGAGATGCCGTAACAGGACACTGACGTGCAGATCGAGATAACCATTGGGTTATCCTTGGTCTCCACAAACAGACCGAGCTCTTTAAGCGCTTCAATGACAGCACCACGGGCATCGAATCGTTTCATTCCCTTGGACAAGTGAGCCACGAGTCGTACTGATGATGAGACGGTTATACCTTGAATTTCTCTCCTGCATTCTCATTAAGTGTCCCATCGTCGTTGAGAATGTTGATGAATTCGAGCTTGTTGCGTACACCACAAGCGTAATCGTTCGGGTCGTGCGCAGGGGTAATCTTCACGGCACCGGTTCCAAATGACATGTCGACGACAATGTCATCCAGAATAATAGGAATCTTGCGGTCAGGGATGAATGGGTGCTTGATAAACTTGCCGTGGAGGTGCTTGTACCGAGGATCTTCTGGGTGGACAGCAACGGCTGTATCTCCCAGCATAGTCTCCGGACGAGTAGTGGCGATGATAATCTTTTCGTCTGATCCCTCAATAGGATAAGCAAACGATGTGATAACACCGAACATGACTGGCTTTTCGTATCCTGGCACTTTGACCCATTTTTTCCCCGTGCATTCAATCTTGTCAAGCTCGAGGTTGGAGAGGGTCGTGTTGAGGTGCACACACCAGTTGACAAGGCGGTTCGCTCGGAAGATGATGCCTTCTTCGTACAGCTTGCAGAAATTTTCAGTCACGGCTTTGGATCGTGGTTCATCCATGGTGAATACGGCTCGAGACCAGTCGTAGCTTCCTCCCAGTCGACGAAGCTGTTTCCCGATACGCGCTTGATACCTGAGGGGAATCCGTGAATCGCGCGAGCGGGGCAGGATAAGGCATTCAGCTTACTCGTCTTTCCAAGCCCAGACCTTTTCTAAAAAGGCTTCTCTTCCATAGTCATGGCGTGTCTTGCCCTCGAGTTTCCAGATGCGGCCCTCGACGACGGCCTGAGTCGAGATACCGGCATGATCAAAGCCTGGAACGAAGAGTGTCGTCTTTCCAAGCATACGATTCCATCGCACGAGCGTGTCTTGAATGGCCACTGTGAGACCGTGACCGATGTGCAGACTTCCAGTGACATTTGGTGGAGGTGCGGGAATGACAAAGAGACCCTCCTCCTTTGCTTTTCCAGTCTCTGGATTCAACTCTGGCTTAAAGTAGCCCTGCGCATCCCACCAATCGTACCAAGCAGATTCGACGGCGATGGGATTGTAGCCGTTGGCCATGGGTTGCGACATGTCTATGATCGAGAAAGATGAAGCATCAACAAGCAGTCTATATATTAGCACGTACCCTTCTTTTCTCCTGCCGGCGTCGTGTTCACAAACTCTGGCTCGTCTGCCTTCTTCGCCTTTGCAGGCGCGGCCTTTTCCTTCTTCCCATCCTTGCTCTCAGATGTAGATGCTGCTGCTGCCTTTACTGCGGCTTTTGCATTGAATTTTGCCAGTTTCTCCGCCTTCTTTGCGTCCTTCGCACCGGCTTTGCTCTGCGATGCGTCTGCTGGGGCAGGACCGGGCTCAGACATCGTGTATCGCGTAGAATGAAGCAGTCTGGATGTACACAGACGGACGGGGAGGAGACCAAGAGACAAGCAATGGCGCATACGAGATCATAGGAATCACCATTCAGTTTGTTCGAGTCACGGTGGCTATCGATCTTGTTATCATTCGTACTCGGAGAATGTGACAGAAATAAAGTGACGCGCGTCTCCTCGCGTTTCATAAACGTATAAGTTAGTATACGATCTTCAATAGCCTGCAGCGACGCCCAGTTTCCGGCTATCGCTCGCAGCGGTAATCTTCCCATTCTCCTGCATAACCCCCTGCACTGCGGCAAAGGAGTCGAGTACGTTCCATACTATGGTATTTGAGTGTGATGAACACACAGCACATATGCCACTCACGAGTGATATTGTGCCCTCTATCGCGCAACCCCTCGACGGCTCGCTCGTTGTAGGTTGTCTCCACAACCGTAGTATACGGAAATATTTGGTCGTATATCTGCCGGATATCAGTAAGAGTGTTATGGCCCATATCTCTCCTCTGACCCGTGGTGCCTCTATGGCCTGACGGATGTCCATTCCCCAATCCACATTGAGGAGAGTCTGGACTACAGATGGAAAGATGAAAGAGCCTCCCGATCCTCCAAGAGCCAGGAAAAATGTCTCATCGTCTTCTGTAACAATTGTCGGTGCAGTAGAGGAGAGTGGCCGCTTGCCTGGTGCAGGGTAATTGTCTACAATAGTCAGTATTCAAGATAGTCCATCATAACATTACTTACATGGGCTAGGCCAAAGTCCAAACGCGTTGGGAATTCCAGGTTTCGAGAAATCATCCATCTTCTCTCATTAGACAGGGATCGCTTGTAGTATCATTGAGCATACCTCATCGTTGAGAATGATCCCAGTCTCCGGATCCATTACATGAGAGCCAAAGACGAGCTATACGCTGTGAGCATTGTGGGCTTCTAGGAAATGAGCAACCTACGTTGACTGTCGAAGTAAGTGCAACTGCCATCCCATTTCGATCTAGAGCACTAGTGTGTGTCTGTGACGATTAAAAAGGGCGAGGGTGCCAGCACCAAGTGCGTACCGTTCCATGGTCCTCCGGAACGTCATAGACGGGATTGTAGTATGCGGCCTCGTGGGTCGTATCATCGGTGATATTGGGGAAAATGTGTTGAGCATATTCCTTTGTAGGGATCTGGCTGATGATTGTTGAATCATTGAAAAATGCCGGGTCGCCGAGCCGTGTCCTATTCCCTCAGTTAGGATGCAATCTAAAGTTATTTCCACCATACCGAGCGGAGAACCCAACTTGGGACAGAGTCAGTTGCAGAGCTTACGAACGCAATAAGACGAACACTTTAAAGCCTCTACCAGTCGATGCACATTAAGAGGTGTGGGCCCCTCTTCAATAAAGTTAAAGCCTTCGAGGAGATTCAGAATGTGAAGAACAACTGGTCCGGAAGTCGGCGCATGCGTCGTGTAGATGCGCCGGGGAGGCGACCCCCTCGGACCACGGTATGTGCCCTCCAAAGCTGGCTGCACAATGGGCTTATAAGAGGCAAGATCCTTGCTTGTCATGATACCGCCCGTGGCCCGAATCTTCTTGATGAGACTGTCTGCTATCGGGCCCTTGGAAAGATTTCAGTAATCAAAGATTTAGGTTGATGCCGCATACCGTATAAAACGCATCGGGTCCTTCTTCAGCAATCGTTCTGAGCGTCTTTGCGTACTTGGCTCGCTGTATCCGTTCACCCTTGCGAACAAAGTCTCCAAAGGGAGCAAAGATTGGAGACCAGTCAGGGTCATCCAGAATAAATTGACCCGCAGTCTGTAAAGAGGATTCGAGCATGCACACGCATACGAGATGAACTCACCTTTAAACGATGTTCCAGAATCTCGCTTACGACAAATCCTTGAGCCAGCCTTATCGGCTCGCGAAAGAGGCGCACCTGTCTCTGAGTCAGCTTTGCAAAGGGCCAAAGAAATTGATCGAACCCAAGGCAAGTGTCCCCATCTGTCGTGTGCTGCTGCCATTCCGCGAATCTCGCCGGGGACGGCAACAGAGAGACCGCCTATGGTAGATGACAGTGGATTCTTGAGAAACATGGTGGCGTTTGATGCAGCCGGCGCCGTCTCACGAAAGTCAATCGTCCAGGCCTCCTCTCCTGGGGGCTTGATAGTCATGAATCCGCCTCCACCAATCCCAGACGAGAACATGTTGATGACTCCTATACAGAGTGTCGCCGAAATGGCGGCATCTACTGCATTTCCACCGTCCCTGAGGATATCAACGCCGACCTTTGAACAAGTCTCGGATTCAGACGCCACAGCTCCATGGGCGGCTGTAATCAAATAGGAAGGATTCCTGCCATTTGGTAAATGATGAGGACCACTGCCCGGAATCGGATTCTGGGCCACAACGAGGCCCGCGGCGACGATGACGAATAGGACGACAAAAACGCTGCAGAGAATGCCGACAACAGCGACCCAGGAGCGTGGTTCACGGTCTTCGGAGCGTAAACGGAGACGTTCTTCGCGCCTCCTGCTGTTAAGGAGTGCAGTCAAACGGCGTTTCGTGCGTCTCTGGCCGTCGGGCGATAAGAGGGGCTCTCGTTCTGGATCATAGTCATCGTCTGCGTCTGGATGATTTATTCCTCCAACAAAACTGACGCTACGGGAGAGGCGCGAGGGAGGGAGGCTGGGCTTGGACGCGATGCGTGGTGGCTGCCGGTGCTGGTTCGTGCTCGATGACGGGTCATTTAACGCACTCTGCTCTCTAAATGACGCCTGGAAGCCGTCGTCGGCCATTGCCCGCCTTGTGCGCTATCAGAACCAACTAAGCCGTGGTGGTGGCGGGTTGAGTGGCTGTGTTTCTTCCTCCAAACCAAAGTTTACTGGCCACCGACCGACGAGTGCGTAAAGCATTGCCCAAAAATTACAGCGATATTCTCAACGCACTCAATTTCATCTCATCAGATTTCACCCTCGTGATTCACAATGCCGAACAAGGTCAAGGCCCATGAACTTCACTCAAAGTAAGTCGAACCCATAGCCGGGCACACCAGCGTCGCTCACACCATAAAACCTATAGGAACAAGGCAGATTTGAGCAAACAGCTGGCAGAGCTCAAGGGCGAGCTCCTCACTTTGCGCGTCCAGAAGATTGCCAATGGCTCGGCAGCCAAAATCACCCGCATGTATGTATTCCATGCATACTTACAGTAAACCCATCCTGATATCATCCTAGAAACGGTGTCCGAAAGGCCATCGCCCGCGTCTTGACAGTCACCAACCTCAAGCAACGCCAGCACCTACGAGAGTTTTACAAGAAGAAGAAGCATCTTCCTCTTGACCTCCGACCAAAAAAGACCCGAGCTATCCGTCGTCAACTGACCAAGGTTTGTCCCTTGCAGTTGATCCTATCACTCGCTCACACTCGTTATAGCACGAAAAGTCGCAGGTTACCCTGAAGCAAAAGAAGAAGAACATTCACTTCCCGAGGCGCAAGTTTGCTTTGAGGGCGTGAGGTTCTTCTTCTTGTAGCATCTCGGTCTTGCTATTGCATAGGCATTCTGTGTATGCATAAAATCATGCTCTACATGCCATGTCAACCCAATCTCCTGCTGCGTTTCTAAAGCCGAGCTTGACCGTCTTCCTCCCGAACAGTCAAGATTGCCTTTCCCCACGTCTTTCGTTGCTCCAGCGCGACCAGAGCCTCTGAAACCTGCTCTAGCGTAAACTGTTCGTCGTATACAACTGGTTGAATGCTTCCCGACTCCAGCAACCTGCGTTCAAGCTTAGCGTGGTCTGCATTTGTACAGTGCCACTTACGCAAATAGATCCGCCCACACTTCCTTTTGCCGACCTTTGTCAAACTTTGCATAGGCTCCCCAGTGAGTCCCAACGATGGAAATATTTCTGCCAAAAGGTTGGAATCATGTGGGGTTCGATAGCTTTGCACTCACTTGAGAAGTACGAGATTAAGTGGTAGCTACAATAGTGAGTCACCATCACAGAAGCTCAGCATACCTCCGTACCTTCTCAATCTGTCCAGCCGCAAAGCCAATCACGAGTGCTCGGCCTTTCCAGGCGATGCACTTGAGCGAGTCTATCGATCGTGAGTACTTGCAAATGTGGAGTAATATTACATGCCTCTGATGAGACCAACAGGGTCATAAATCACGTCTGAGTGATCATCAAGCACTGCCTACATAGAGCCCCTCCTCACATACCGACACCCTTTCCGCCTGTGATCTTCATCACTTCTTGTTGCCATCCGGGTTTCGTATAATCGATGGCATGGTCCGCTTTGCCGTGCTTGGTGCATACCTCACGCTTTGCGGGCGTACTGGCTGTCGCGATCACCTTTGCACCGAGGGCTACCAGGGTCAACTATATTCAAAATACGCATAATCGCATACCTTTTGCAATTTGGATCGCGCATAGACCGACCCCTCCTTGAAGGCTGTCAGCACTCCACCTGGCAAAGGAGAAGCGACATACCAGCACCAGCATGAACAAGACACCATTCACCTGATACAAAGATGAACAAAACCATCTGCATCCTTGGGGGGCACATACCAGGCTTGAGCTGGGCTCTCCCCGTCAACGCCTCGTAACTCGTCGGCCAAGTGACGAACAGTCCTGCAGCTTGCCGAAACGTCAAGCTCTTGGGCACAGGTAGCAGCTGGTTCCAGTTTGCGGCAACCTTGTCTGCATAGCTACCCTGCGCGGCGCCAAATACGCGATCCCCGCGCTTGTAAGGGCACCCTGGAGGAATAGGCGAGTTTGCAGCGATGCGCCCGGCAAATTCCGCGCCCAATACGAATGGGAATGGAGGCTGGTCTACGATAGTGAGTCATCCCCACGTCGCCGAAGAGGGGTTGCATACTTTGGTACTTTCCCTGAGCTTGCAGGATGTCGAAATAGTTTAGTCTGCGGGTAGTTAGGTATCGCTACTCTCATATTTTAGTTACACCTGCCCACTGGTGCCGTCAGCATGGTTTGTGCTGGATGGAAGGTGTGAACGCACGCAGAGTAGACATCTACAAGAACTTGTCCATCCGAAGCAATTGGTTCGGCCTCTTGTACCGTTCTAAATCATATATAAGGCCTAGGACACAGGGCGCGGACCGCACATACAGAGGTATCTTGGATGGGTGTGCATATTCTGTCAATTACAGCATCATCAATCTTTGTACTCGACCTCTGTAAATTCTCATACCCTTGATTGTGAACGCTCTCATCTTCAGGATATACAAGTAGGATATGGGCAGCTCCAAGCTCGTTGACCGGCTTCTTGACTGCCGACTCGACGAGGACCCAATCAAATACAGCCGGCCATGCCCTTTTACCAGCTGCTATGCATATCCACTCATTATTCTGAATTCGTGCGTGCCTCTGTTCTGCTTCCGCTGCCCGCAACCTCATCGACGACGACAGAAATTCATCCGCACGCTTGTGAAAACATCTGCTATGCAGGTTTTCAATGCTGGAGGCGTCGTTAGAGATATTCGATTCCTCGGAACACGCATTTTGCCCGCGAGAATGAAGCGACATACTCGCCCGCAAACATTGGGAGAGTGAGTGCCCCGAGTCAATCCAGTGATTCCCAAATTCTGACAAAAATGCATAAAAATGAACTTTACAGCTATTGGGTTATGCATTTCGATGCCAATCCAAAGATTATGCAAGACCTCGAAGCCCGTCTACGACAGGATCCGACGGTGCTGAGATGGACGACACTAAAGCTCGGCTCGAGCCTGATGAAGAGTGTACAGCATCCTTCACAAACCGAATTCGAGAGATCGAAGCCCGGCGAGGTGCTCAACTACTTTTCACCAACAAGCCGATAATTGCCACGGCAGTCTCAACCCACGTATATTACCTATTTATCTATACAATCATCTAAGAGATGGTCTCCCGAGCCTCAATAAACTCAAAGAGTTCGTTCAGGGAAGATATAGTATGTGCTGGGCTCTCAGAAGTCTCCTCCCTACCACCTTCAGGTCGTTTCAGAAGTAGGGCATGCAACCCTGCTGCAATTGCTCCATTGTAATCCCTGCAAAGCGGTAAGCTAGGCTTGAAGCGACACTAGGAAATGCCTACGCTTCTAATTCATCACCAACATGTAAAGCTTCTGAGTTGCCAACTTGTGCACGCCGCAGAGCACGGTTCCAGATCTCTTTGTCTGGCTTTTCGATACCTTCTCTTTCAGAGAACAATGCTGGTGAGAGTTTGTCGAATATGCCAAGATCCTTGAGGACGAGTTCTGTATTTCGTCAATATTCCTACTGGGCTCAGCATACATTCCTCTCACCCATTCGAAGATCGGTATTCGATACTAGACCTGTCCGAATCCCGCGTCTATGAAGTGCGTTTACTACAAAGTTCTTGTCGGCGTTGGAATAACTTCAAGGTATACATACGAGTGGGAACAGTGTCATCGTAAAGTGTATATCCCTCTTTGGAGCTGAACCTCTTCAACAATGATGGTACAATCTTGGGTAGAGCATCGTCTACTGCTGCAAGCAATGTATCAGAAGAGATAAGGAATGGTACTGGTCATACCTTTTGGCTCAGCTCCGGCACCAATCGCCGTTCTACGAATGACTTCGGCCCACCATGCACTCGCTGCGTCGCTCTCTACAGACGCAACTCGTGAGTACGCTGGGTGGTCGACTTGAACCTGTTTTAGGGCTTTATACAAATCATTTATATGGCTTGACATGTAGTCTCGACGTTTAGCTACCTGTCTTGAACGAAGTCTTAACATCGCCAGGATTCGCCGTAAAATAGGGTGCAAACTCTTGCGCATACTGTACTTCGATTGGCAGGCGTGGTCGGACAATTGTGAACAAGGCGTCAAAGAATACAATCTTGATCCGCTTCGCCATGGAGACCGGTTTCGTGGAAACACTGCCAACGCGTGGTAGAGAGCAAGAGAACGGTTCACAAACACAGTGGGTACCAAGGGAATATCATTATCTAGATGATGCTATAGTGCTATATCGCCCAATAGGAGATACGAATAAAATAAGATAGGTCCTCCAGGAGTTCAAATCATCTTGGAACCACCCGTAGCTTGACGTGAGATCGACTGGGACTGGCTTGGGGAGGATTTGTGAGTGTATTGTGTGAACGTAGATCTGCTCGGCGAGGGCTTATGTGAGCTCGTCGTTGTTAATTGACGGGACGGAGGTTGCGTAAGGGTGCCGCTCGAGGTTGCGCTATTGGTAGATGCAGCGCTACTACTGTAGCCGTTTCCTAACAGTGTCCCGCTACGCTGAAGGGAGCCCCTTGTCCAGAGAGCCAGCCAGCGTTGATCGTGATCGTGTCGATGCAAAAGTAGTGCTTGACGGAAAAGAACACAGAGAACCGTAACCTATGATATTTCAGTACCTTTATGATGACCAACACTACTCTTCTCACCTCTGCATTACTTGGCCTAGGATTCTGGAAGAGAGGCCGCGCCCATGCCATGGCAACGTCGACAATATGAAGATTTCGGGCATGTGGTAGAATCTGGGATATACGTTCTAGGAGGAATCGAAGCGTTCGCTCTGCGGTTCTATCCAAACTATCGGCTCGGAAAAGCTCCACGACTTTTCTCTGATCTCGAGAGGATTCCCACCCTTGAGCAAGATGAGAATAGGCGAAACGCGGCAGGAGAAGGCTTACATGTTCGAGATAGATCCGGGTCGGCGATAATTGTAGCGTTGAGCTGGAGCAATGGTCTTGGAAGGGAGAAGAACAAGTACTGCAAGCAGTTTGCATCAGCAAAATAGGACATAATCTCAGACCTTACATTCATCAACCCGAGAGCTTCTGGGATATTTCGGACGGTGACAGTGAGCTCGGATTCCTCCTTTTCGACTGAGATGATGACTTCTTCGAAGCGTGACGCCGACAGTTTTGGGGTCTATTCTTGTTAGATACGCCCATCCTGGGAGACCAGTACTCACAGTTGCAAAATGCGCGGCTTCCTGTTCATCCCAATTGGCCTGCTTTAGGATACTGAGGCAGACACCAAAGCATTGCTCCAATATCCGAGGAACACCTTCGCGGTTGCATGGTAGATAAGAAATGGGCACACAGAATAGTACACGCTTCATCCACCCTGTGATTGCATCATGCCGGAAGATTTCGGGTGGTATGAGATTTTGCTCCGATGGAATGAACGCGCAAAGTTCGGCGGCGTCCTTGTGAGGTTTCCACGTCATAAGTTGATCGACCGTGGTCTCATATCGACGTGCTCTAGAGGAAGCGCGTTCGCTGTGGGACAGTGTCAAACCACGGGCTCAGTCAGTGATTGATACTTACGTTGCGAGACTGGACTGAACAAGCATGGCAGATTTGACGAGTTCCAGTGTTTGTTCAGTCGACTTTTGGAGTGTCTACCAAAGGTTTAGTCGACGTTGCGGGAGAGCTTAAGACCAACTGGATATCCCGCGCGGTAAATGGCGATGCGTTGTTCCCTAAGAGTATTGGCCACTACTATGGCTTTTCTATAATCGTGGTCCGCTAGAGCTAGTCAGTCCGCGACAGGGAAAGCAGTCATGCTTCTTCACCTGTATTAATGCCCGGGTCGTCCATAGAAAGCAAGGAACTAGTAGACGGATTCCGGTTGTGTTTGCTGCTCTTTAGGGAGCCTAGCCTGCTCTTCGGCTTTGCGTTGACTTGTCCAGTTGTCAGCGACGTCAGGTACCACTTCTCAGCCCATACCATCTTGAAACTCCTGCACGGGGTATTAACGAAACGAATATCGTCGTATAGAAGTGCTGTACCTTGCATCGCTTCTCGTAAACCTCTTGGGCGTTCTCGCATCGTCTATAAGCGGTCACCAAGGATTGTTCCAGTTGGTCCACGTCCGTGGTATTTGGTCGACTGGCTCGGATTGCTTGGGCTCCAGTCTTGAATGTCTCGAGTTCCTGCTTGAGGCGCTCGTACTCTTGCTTCCCGGCGTTGAAATCTAGAGACAAACTCTTTATGAACAAGCAGATGAAGGCATAAGGTGCCGCGCTTACCGTCATCGACAAGTGATACGAATTGAGATATGAATTTGCCGAAGTATGTCGTTCTCCAGAGCTCCGCCAGCGGATTGGGCTCGCTTTCTAGTTTGCCTTTGATGACCCTTGTTGGATAGAGTAGCGCGTCCAAACCATCGTTGAGTGCCGTTAGCCTACGGCGCTGTTAGCGGGCTACGTTGAGTAGAGAACCCATATGGCGTACTCTTGTCCGATACGTTCCAGACTGGAGGCAAATTCAGCAAAATAGATCAGCACTCTCCTGGATGTTACATACAAGTAAAACTCTGCTGCAACTCTGGACATGTGTCGTTAGCGATCTGTAGCTTGGCGACGAAGGTGGGCCCACACCTGGCCTCCAAAATGGCTTCAATCTGCTCCAGTACGTTGTCCTGTAGTCCCCAGATAGATGAAGGACCTATTGCTTGTGTCCATTGCGAGGTCATTGCGACCGGAAGGTGGCGTCAAGGTCAAAGTGCGATATGCTTTGTTTACCGAATCAGACGAGCCCGAGTTGACAACCTGGAATCCAACTGCAACCCATGCCCAAACGCAAACACGACTCTGACGAGGAGGAAAGCGCAGTGGAGAGCAATGCTGGCTCGAGTGGAGACGAAAAGCCCAAGAAGTCTGCCAAAAAGGCAAAGACGACAAAGGCAAAGGCGTCTACGAGTGAGGGAAAGAAGAAAGCGAGCTCTGTGAATCAAATTCGATATTAAAACTCCGTTTCTGACGCGTAGATGCAGTCACTGAGCGAAACAAAGGAGATTGAAGGCATCAAGTACACCGTCGATGGTGACGAAAAGTGGATCACCGTTGGGACTAAAGGAACAAGGAGGGTCACCATACGAGAGTTCAAAGGTTCGTCTTTCTGGTTATCTCGTCAAGAGGCTCATCAACTTTTATTAGGCAAAACCTATGTTGACATTCGGGAGGTGAACGAGATTCCTATATTATTTACGTATACTATAACAACTCCTCTCTAGTTCTACGTCGACAAGCAGACATCCGAGTCCAAACCTGGCAAGAAGGGGATCTCGTTGACTGTAGAAGAAGTGAGTCCTTTGATTAGATCGTACATATCTAATAGACGATATAGTGGCATGACTTGCTTCGCGTGAAAGACGCCATTACCGCTCTGGCAGGCGGCGCAGAAGAGACTTGAGATGGATGAGCGTGCCCACGAGTCTTTGACAACGACTGTATATTCGAAAGAACAAGAAGTATATTCATGTCCAGATGATGGTCCTATTCGCGTGCTTTGCCTCTGTGCCCTCTACCTCGCGATGGCTTACCCATCCCTGGTTGGTGGTTGGGAGAGCGTCCAACTGCCCTCTGATCCTCTCTAGTCGACCCTATCTGCTTTAATCCTCGAGCTTGACCCCGAGGCCTGGGTTTTCCTCTTGGAGCTCCCCCGTTAGCAATGGCAGAATCACTTGCCCTGCGGGTCTTCTCTGCAAGTGACTCATTAGGTAGTTCTGTGGTAGTAGATGACGTGTTTGTGACTGAAGAAGATGCTGGCTTTCTTGTTACCTCAGGCGAACTTGCGGGCGAGCGCTGGTAGTTGAGGGGTGAGCCAGGACTTGATGATTGATTCTGTTTGGTAGATTTCCCTTTCGTGGGTGTTATGATGATGGGTGAAATACTAGGTCGCTGACTCGAAGGTGATTTCCTTGAATTCGCCCTATTGGCCTTCTCTGCTTTGGTCGCATTCTCCTCTCGTCGATTCATCTCTGCATACTTGGACTTGTACTTCTCGGCGAGCGCCCCTTCCCAGATAGAACCCTCCCTGTTTATACTATTGATTGTTGAAGAGGTCCAATTTTCCTGCATCGAGTGTTCCAAACTATCTGGTGTGCTCGTGGGTGGCAAAATGATGATAAGAGGGTTAGAAGTGTGTGCGGGGTAAGTGATCGTCCAATGAGCCTTCGTGCCTCGTTTTCCATACCAAATAATGTCGCGGATAGAGCTGCATCGTTTAACGAATTTTCGAATTTCTCTAAGAGGTATTCCGGTTTCGTTCAATTGAGCCAACTGCACGGAGAACGTGTGTTCTTCGCTGTGTGATTCGGA
This sequence comes from Serendipita indica DSM 11827, assembly GCA_910890315.1. NCBI lineage: Eukaryota > Fungi > Basidiomycota > Agaricomycetes > Sebacinales > Serendipitaceae > Serendipita > Serendipita indica. Next base: position 7,441 of record CAJVGD010000012.1, on the reverse strand, counting down.
TATGTCGAGGGGGCTCGGCAGAGGCCTACTGCGTTGAACAGGTGAGACGGATGGGCTTCGAGAGACGCTTTGGCGAATCGATAGAACTGGAGATGACGAGAGTGCAGGAAAGTACTCTTCTGGTATGAACACAGAAAGAGTGCGCAGGCTAGTCGCTGCGGAAAAAGGAAGAGTCATAGCAAAGAGCTTTGAAAATGGTCCGTCAAAAGCGACAGTGAGAGTCTAGAGAGCGTAAGAGGGGCTTCTTAGCAAAACGCTCTTACCTGGAGTAGTTTACACTGTTCCAATGGCAAGCGAAGAGTATCTGGTTTCCAACTCCACCAATCGCACTCTAGTTTCTCGAGGGTAGTTGCACTTGCGACGGCTTGGGCAAAAGCGGGCGGTACCGGCTGCATAGAGGCAACTTGATGGACGCGATAAATCATGGGAGCGAAGATTCGTTTCACACTAAGATGCGTCAGGTGTCCGAATGGAAAGTCATGAAGCGATGAAAGGTGATCAATCGACCAGGAGTGTTGAACCAGCCCTTCGGAAATATTCACGCGAATCTTTTGAAGCGGTGGATACGAAGCCATCTTTCGCCAAAGTTCCTTGGAGAGTTTCCCTGATGATATGATGCGGTTAGATTACAATAAAGGAAGGAATACCATACCTTGGACATTTCCCAACGTGAATTCTGTCAAGTTTTCGCATAAGGGTAATAGCGTCAATAAGCATTTGTCGTTAAACCGGATACCATCTGAACCTATTTCCAAGCGCCGGGCCTTGGAGCAAGCTCTTCCCAGCAGCTCACATAAAGCTTCGTCCATCCAATTTGTGTCAATGGAGACTTCTTCTAGCATCGATTCTTCGTCGAGCTCGCTCATAAACTGCGCAAGAGATTGTGCGCCCGCATGAGAGAGCCGAGAAACCTTGAGGGTACTCAAAGCATGTTGAGAGGCAAGGAGGGGAAGAGATAGTGCATCCCATCTAGGCACAGCATTTTGATTCGCAACTCTAGAGGTGACCGGTGAGTACTCGAACCGGCTCAATCGTGGGTTGTGTGTGTGCAGAATTTCGCAGATGCCATCCGGAGGACAAACACTCGACGACCAGATAAATTGCTCTAGGAGAGGCACGCTCTTGAGAACCTCTTGCAGCTCTTTTGTACTGATTGGTCGCAGACGGCAAGTTGGGCTGTCCATTGAGTGAGATTCGGATGGGGAGTCGAACTGGGGATCTGATAGAGGCGAGAAACATCCATGAAGAGGGGTTGAAGCATGGTCTATCACGTGGATGGTCCGAACGGCATCTCCGTAGCGAGATGGATTGACAAGAATTGCGTGAAGAGCAGACCGAGACAGGGCAGCTTGTTCGTCTTCAATTCTTAGCTCTTTGAATATGACGTTCACAGTAGCTTTATGTATTCTTCGTCCCATCTCAGAGAGAAAGATGGGGATCAGAGGCGGAGAGAGCAGAAGAGCCTCCAGGATGATTCCTAAGAGTTAATTAGAGCCACGCCATACTATGAGTGAGTCCTTACGGTCCTGAACTCTACTTGGCGCGGCGTCGAACGAACTGGGTACACCGTCTAGCATTGGCATCGTGCGAGGACTGGCGATGGTACAAATGCTGATAAGTTGTCTTTTCGGACAATTTGAGGATCTATGAGCTATATTAGACTGGTCTTCAGCGTAAGCAAGCAATGGTCCACCCACTGTCGGTTTGCCGATCCCCGGCACGTCACAGACGAACGCGGAGTCTGTCTCTGCGTCAACCCGGCGAGATAGATACTGTGGTATTGTAATGTGCGTCGTGCGGGACTGGTGTATGTCGAATTGAGGTGGGCGCAAATGCTAGTCCCCACCAACCACCAACTCAGTTGACCAAGCTTAGACAATTTATGCAATGCCTTCGGAGGAATTTATATCTTAGAAATGGTACAACTCGAAGTTTCACCGTTATGGCTCTGGGTATGGACTCGGTCGCTTGCTAGACGACAACTCTCAATTCGACGTGGACAGAATCCTCAGCAGACGACACCTGCGTCGCTATAGTGGATCATAAGAAGCATATATTCTCCAATGTTGTGATCAAGCAGCACGCTATGTGAGCCCGGAAACCTTTTTTTTTTTTACCTCCCACTTCTAACCGTTCAACGAAGCCATCGACAGTATGGAGGTATACATCCTTCTGTTGCAATAAGAGCCCATCAAGAGAACATGGTTCGTGCCTCATCGTTTCGTTATGGCTACCCTTCTCATCCGTTGACAGCCTCATGCGATTCGGAAGGCCCTGTGCGAAGCAAACATGAAGATGCCAAATATAGATGGGATTGCCTTCACACGAGGACCGGGTCAGTGGTCTGGAAGTCGTCATCTCTGGGCGTGCTGAACGCTTGTCAAGGAATGGGAGGCTGCCTCTCCGTGTCAATGAATGCTGCCAAGGCATTAGCTGCAGCTCATGAAAAACCAATTATTGGAGTGCATCACATGGTGAGTGCGATATTGATCGAGCACGTCAGTTTCCTGAGAGCAGCATAGCAAGGGCACGCTTTGACCCCTCAGCTGACCAACGGAGATGAGATGGATGGATACCCGTTTCTCACCCTGTTAATATCAGGTGGTCATACAATGATCGCGCTCGTGCGTTCTGCCACAGTATTCAAGATCATGGCATCGACCGTGGATATTGCAATCGGAAATGCATTCGACAAAGCAGCTCGACTACTTGGTGTCGTTCCTGATCCCGGTAAAGGATACGGTCACGCATTAGAAGCTTTTTGCAGGACCGGTGACGAAGCCGGAGAGCCTGCTCACTTGCCCACTGCAGGAAGACCAACCTTCGCACCCCTATCGTATAGCATTCCGAATCCTCATCAACCTTCCCAATTCTCATATGCTGGGTTAACATCCGCTGTTCAACGCGCTCTCAGGGACGATACTGTCGATAAGCAAGGGATTGCCCGTGCATTCCAAAACGCCGCTTTCGCACAGCTCATCCACAAGTTGAATAATGCGATACAAGAGTGTCAACGGGACGGTGTCTCGATACAAGCAGTGGTTGTGAGTGGAGGTGTGGCCAGTAATCTGACCCTTCGTCAAAGGTGCCAAGAGCTTCCCTAGATGTTTCATTGATTCTGATTCTCTTCTCAGGCTTCGGGAGACGGCCTTTGTCGGCGTCAACGGCAAGCCTCCTCCCCGATTCATCTTTCCTCCGCCCGAGCTCTGCACAGGTAGCGAATAAGACACATCCATGAGCAATCATCTGATATTTATTCTTATAGACAATGCTGCTATGATCGCTTGGGCGTCAATGCATAGATTTCTTCAGCATGATTTTGATGGTATGCGCACCGGTGGTACGAGTTTTTGGATACATTTTGACCCCAAGCAGACTATAGTATTCAACCACTTGCAACCTGGGATCTTGAGAGCATTGGCGCTCAGAATGAAGGCGCACTTTCCACGACCTAGGAACGCGGCACCCCGCAATTCGAATGGCGACTTCCGGGGCCTCGGTTATCGCCATAAGCGTAGCAGTTTCAACACCTTTGCCCTGGATATCTCCACCCTTCTGTCATTCAGATTGGCGGGATGGATTGTAGGAGCGGAGTTGCTGGCAGCCTTGACGAGCCAGCGTCGAATGATCAAACCTTGTCGTCAATATGATACTATTTTTACTCGGTTTAGTGCATTAGCTCCACATCGGAGGGTTATGAGGAATTCATTGTGAGACGATGCGCCATCACGAACTTTGGCTTCGACCTTCTACTTTGGAGTTGGTGATCGCTCCTGTAATTGCCCAAGAAATATGCAACAAAACCTTTATGCCTTTACGAAGTTGGAGAATCTGCAGAATGGGTCTCATCCACTGAGAAGCGAAGAGGGATGCGACCATCGTTGAGGTCCACGGTAGCCTTGACGTCGAGGAACAATCTATTCAAGTCGATATCCGAGACAACATTTTCAATTGCTCGAATCCCGCAGGACCACGCGCTCACCCCCCGCGTCGGCATTTTACACGGTGCGATTGGCCAGTACGTCCGGTTCAAGGAGTTCCTTAGAGATGTCCGACTTGGGAAACCAACGCCTTGAACGCCTTCGCTGTCTCTCTGACGCCGACCGCATGGTCAGTGACGCCGGGATTGCGGCCAACTGTAGAGCCGTTGCCCAAACACGACTATTAAACGGCCGCACACGACTCACCAACTCTCTCTTTTTTTGTTTGCGTGAACGTTGGAGTCGTTCATCTTGGCCCTTGGGCGCGTCTGCAGCCATTCCTTTACCTCCTCTCAACCCCGCGCCCGGCAGACTTTGCACTTCTTGAGCCTCGGTTTTGATCGGACCGCTCTTTCACGAGCCGCTGCAATACGACTTTAGCATTCGCCTAAAACGCCTTGCTGGGACCCGCACGCTTCTGTCCCTCCACTCCTCTTCCTCATCCCTTCCCCGCACCCCGCAAGGAGTCTTGTCGCCACCACCTCCTCGTTCTCAATCTGAAGAGCTTGCCGTGACATCCTACCAACGATAGCCAGACCATCCCGTAACCAAGCGGCATATTCGATCTTCAATGTCTGGTTGGCTCACGACCAATTATCCGACCCATGCACGCCATTCAAGTGGCATAGAGCCATTTGGCAGCACCGAACATCTGCCTGGTATGATACTCGGCTTACCATCCACACTCGCTAACCCCTCTCTACAGAAAATGCAGCTAGTTTTGCTCGCGACACCGTCGCTGACGACCACACGTTCTATGCTGGGTCTGAAAAGCCTCCTCCACCTCCTGCTGAAAAGGTCCCGTTCTATAAACGACGAGGGTTCATCATCTGTCAAATAGTGACGGCCATCATTGGCATAGTCATGTTGTTTGTGATGCTATTCCCCCTCGTTCATGTCATCGCTCAGCATGTGCTGGATGTCTCGCAAATGCACGTGGATAGCAGCATGATACAATCTCCCAATAACGGGAGCTTCACGGTACGCTTCCTCCACCTCTTGTGTATAGGTTTGTTGTACTAATCAACACTTCAGCTCGTCATGAAAGGCTGGGTCTCGAATACTGGTGTCATTCCAGCCGTAATACACTGGACTCAGCCTGTCCGCGTATGTTTTCTCCTCTGGCAATACTCATTTCTCATCCGGTCCCTCAGGTCTCTTGGATGCGCGACTACGGAAACGACAACGAGACCGAGGTGCCTCTGGGTTCTATGTGGCTAGACGATCTCGTCGCGAAGAACAAGCGGGCAACAATCGATCAAACCACCCTGTTCAACATTACAGACGAGGACGCATTCGGGTCATTCACGCAGGACATGATCACCAAGGAAAGGTTCACATGGCGGCTTGCATCCGATAATCTCAAAGTCAATGCCGCCAAATTTCCTCAGGCCAAGAACCTTCGCTTTAGGAAGGACCTTACGCTCAGTGGAATCAACTCCTTCGCTGGGGGAGTGACACTGAAAGATTTCTCTCTCCCTGGGGTGGATCCCGCGGGTGGCCTCAGGTTCAGCACCACCACGACGTTGACAAACAATAGTCCGTTCACGGTCGACCTTGGAACTGTCGTATTTGACCTGCAGTATCAGGGTGTTAACCTCGGTCGTGGTACGAGCTCTGGTGTTGTGGTCAAGCCTGGGGACAATGATGTCACTCTCACCGGGAGAATGATTCCTCAGTCGAGTGCGTCGGATCTGGAGAAAGTTGGAAGGCTTTTCACTGCCTATCTCAATGGTGAAGCAGCCCCCGTCACTGCTCGTGGCGTCTCCACAGTCCAAAGTGACGGTTCCAGAATCTCATGGCTGAGCGATGGTATCAGTGCATTGACGCTCCAAGTTCCGCTGAAAGCACCTCATGCCATCGACGCCATCAAGGACATCAGTATCGGCTATCTCAATCTCACATTCAGCAAGGACTCTGCATGGGCGCCTATGACCACTACCGACGATCTACAGGCCAAACTGTCTCTTCCCTTTGGCTTTGGTATGAACGTGACGCAAATCGGCAATTCGTTCTCAATTGTACAGAACGGTGTCAACGTGGGTTCTCTTAACTCGAGCCTCAGCCCCGCATCGTCGGATATTCGCGTCGTCTCCTCCAGCTTGACCCAGGGGACCATTGACATTACTCTTACACCGAGCGCATTGCGTGTGCCCTCTAACGCACATGCTCAGTTTGGTGACTTCAACAAGGGTCTGACGCAGAGCGAGCATGCCACATTCCAGCTCGTTGGAAGTGCCAAAACTGTTGCGACTCTACCGATTGGATCGATTGTCCTTGACCCCATTAAATTCAACGTCACCTCCAGTCTTGACGGTCTCCGTGGGCTCAATGGCTACACCTGGATTACTGGTGTCGACATGACAGGCGGAACTAGTGACTATCTCGAGCTCGCCATCGATGTCATCATCCAAAATCCATCGTCTCTCAACCTTCAAGCAGGAGATTTGACTTTGCAGTTGTACAGTGGGAATAGCCTGCTGGGGACGGCTCTCATGCCCAATCTTCACCTCACCCGAGGAAATAATACCATCAAAGCTACCTCTCAATTCCGTGCTAACGACACCCCTGAAGGCGTCAATACTTTGACTCGCTTTTTGGCTGCCCAGGACACGACGATCTCCATTAAAGGCTATGACGGCAGCACAGACATCGAGTCGCTGCTTCCAGCCTTCAAGTCAATGAACATCCAAGCTACCCTTCCTGGTCTGCAGACGAAGCTGCTCAAGAGCGCCAAACTCACCGTTCTCCCAACAACCGGTCATGGAAACAATATCGCACACACACGAGTAACGATGAACGATCCTTTCACTAGTGGATTCACCGTTGCTTCAGTTAACTCCACCGTTCAATACCGAGGGATTCAAATGGGTACCATTCTTCAGGATACCAACTTTGCGGTTCAGGGCAAATCATCGACGACGTCGCCAGACCTCGACTTCAATCTCAATCTCGATCCGGCAACCATGTTTACGCTGCTCAGGATACTTGCAGTCGAAGCGGGATTGCCAACCGATCAAATTGATGGGATTGTAGCCCTGGGAGGCTATCAATATACTCAACCAGTTTCCAAGCGTGATCTTGTTTCACGTGGGCTCTATACGTGGGTATATATTCTACATCTCGAGTTGTTCTGATGTTGAAAGCTAGTGGCTTCGACCTTCCAAGCTTCGTCGATAAAGCGTTTGCAGTGCTGAAAGCGGACATCAATCTGCAATCTACGGTGGTCATCGGTGATTACCGTACAGCACTCAACTACGCACAGAAGGAGGTGCCGATTGAGACAGATGAAACACTCCATATGTTGCTTGGCGTGCTCGCTCAACCCATAGTGCAAAAGATTGTCGATGCCTCTGTCATGGGGTACGTTTAGAGCAGATATGGTGATGGAATTTCTAACTTGCTTTAGAATTGACACAATAATGATCACTAATCCTCAAGAATCTTCATTCGGTAAGACT